>JAYJMM010000070.1:0-1468734 GCA_037349105.1 Limnomonas spitsbergensis | reverse complement strand
CCCCCCCCCCCCCCCCCCCCCCCCTCCTTCACCACTCACCTCGCATCGCCCCTCACCACTGTTTGCCCCCCCCCCCCCCCCCTCCTTCACCACTCACCTCGCATCGCCCCTCACCACTGTTTGCCCCCCCCCCCCCTCCTTCACCACTCACCTCGCATCGCCCCTCACCACTGTTTGCCCCCCCCCCCCTCCTTCACCACTCACCTCGCATCGCCCCTCACCACTGTTTGCCCCCCCCCCCCTCCTTCACCACTCACCTCGCATCGCCCCTCACCACTGTTTGCCCCCCCCCCCCCCTCCTTCACCACTCACCTTGCATCACCCCTCACCACTGTTTGCCCCCCCCCCCCCCTCCTTCACCACTCACCTCGCATCGCCCCTCACCACTGTTTGCCCCCCCCCCCCCCCCCCCCCCCCTCCTTCACCATTCACCTCGCATCGCCCCTCACCACTGTTTGCCCCCCCCCCCCTCCTTCACCCCTTTGTGGCAGATCTTTCGCTTCCTCCGTAACCCCCACAAGCCTGTTGTGCTGGCCATGTGCCGCCCAGATGCCAAGAAGAACGTGTTGTCCCTCATCCGCGCATACGGTGGCAGTCCTGTGCTCCGACACCTGGCCAATCTGGTTTTGGTGCTGGTGAGGAGGTGTCACTCGCCCACTCATATCATGACAGTCTTACGCTGGGGAATCTGGCCAATCTGGTTTTTGTGCTGTTAAGAAGGTGTCACTCGCCCGCACATATTGCAGCAGTCTTACGCCGGGGAATCTGGCCAATCTGGCATGGCCATATTGAGTGCATGGTAAGTCAATTAGTTAGGGATACCATGCGCAGGCATTTGTTCAAAAGCTGGTGTAAATGACTCGTTATTACGTTCATATGCCCGTGGATTTTGTGTTGTTTAGGAAAGTGAGATGCATCAAGGTGACAGGTGACAGGTGACAGTGAAGCAATGCACGAAACTGATGCTCGCGTGCACCGAGGCGTGGGTCAACCTCGGTCGAGTGCATTCTAGCCCTCAGTCGAGTGCATTCTAGCCCTCGGCCGAGTGCATTCTAGCCCTCGGTCGAGTGCATTCTAGCCCTCGGTCGAGTGCATTCTAGCCCTCTGTGGTCGAAATGCATGTCCCAATTCCCTGGCTTACTAGGGTTTGAGATAATACACCCTCAACCCTTTACCCCTGGTCCTACACCTAATTTAAGCTCGTCTTTGAACTAACAAGACAAGTTTTTGATCCTGCTTGGACCAGAAGCTGATAGTTTCATCCTGCATGCCGTGGCTCCATCCTCTCAATCCCTGAGCCCTAACCCTCAACCTGAAACCGTCGCGCATGGCAGCAGGTACATCCTGAATACCATGGCTCTATTTTTAACTGCAACCCTGAACTTTTGAGCCCCAAGCCCTGAACCCTGAGCCCCGAACCTCAAACCCTTGCGCAGGGCAACAAGGACGTCTTGCACGCCATGGCTTCATCCTGGACCCCGAAACCCTTATCGCAAAACCCGAAACCCTGAACCTCCCACCCTATACTATTGCACAGGGCAACCGAGATATACTGAATGCCATGGCCCCGGGCAGCCAGCGGGTAATGGAGGGCGTGCTCAAGCTCATCGATGAGTATGACCTGTATGGACTGGTGAGGAGCTGGGGGAGGGGAGAGATTTGTTTTTAATAATAATTTCGTATAATAATTTCTAAATATTCAAAAAATAAAATGGAGCAATCCCGCCCCAAGAATTACATTTGGGTCCCAGGACGGTCAAGGCATGAAAATAAATTAATTAGGAGGAACCGCAACAACCGTGTGCTCCGTTAGGTGGTCTGCATGTTTTCCCCCAGCCAACTGTTTTGCTATTCCGGGGCCCCTACGCCTTGTTATTAATTATTACCCCGAGGTCGCCAGACTGCTTTGAACTCGTACAATCTTCACTAATCCGATGCGCCAGGTTGCATATCCCAAGCATCACACCCAGGCGGACATCAGCGACATCTACCTCCTCGCCACCGCCACCAAAGGGGTGTTTGTGAACGTGGCCCTGCAGGTGAGGTGCTGCCCAGCAGGGTTAAGTGTTTAGGGTTGAGGATTTAGGGTCATGGGTTTAGGGTTTGTGAAGGTGGCTCTGAAGGTGAGGGGCTGTCCAGCAGGGGTGACAAGAAGCAGTGAATTTGTCCAGGCAAAGGGGTTAACATATTCATATGTAGGGGATAAAAAGGGGTGAAAAGGGGTGAAAATATTCATATATAGAGAGTAAGGAGGATTCGCCGCTGATGACGTCGCGTTTGAGGTTTGGGGTCCAGGATTGATGATAAGGAAACTCTCATGCCACACTTGCATGCAACACCTGAATATTATAAAGTGCATGAAACACCTGATTGTGGCACCTGCATGTAAGACCAGCATAGCACAGCCGCGTGTCATGTGCTTTGACCCACAACACCAACACCCGTGTGCATCACCTGCTGTCCATGTCCTAATCTTAGGATCAATGATCATAACCCATCATTCGTTCCCCCAAACCGCCTCCGGCTGTTGCTCAGGAACCCTTTGGGTTAAGGGTTCAGGGTTTGGGGTTCAGGGTTTAGGGTTTCGTTTTCCCACAACGCCTCCCGCTGTTGCTCAAGAGCCCTTAGGGTTTAGGGTTTCGAGTTTTGTTCCCCCACACCGCCTTCTGCTGTTGCTCAGGAGCCCTTTGGTTTGACGCTGATTGAGGCTGCGGCTCATGGAGCGCCGGTTGTCGCGACGGCTAATGGTGGACCGGTCGACATCATTGCCACACTCAACAACGGCCTGTTAGTGGACCCGTGTGACATTGAAGGTGGGATTGAACCTGTTCACTGCAGCATCGCCACGTATTTGTTTATCATGGGGCGTCCGTTGTGGCCACTACTAAGGGAGGCCAATCAACAGCATTTCCAACTGGAGGGGGAAGGGTCTGCTTTGGACCCTTGTGACATTGGTGTCGCATACACATCACTTGCCACAGGGTTTGCAATGTGCGCCGTGCCCCATGCAATACGTGCCATGCGCCATGCAGCCTCGCATGCCGATGTTTTTTTTTCATAAGTGTGTGTGTTCGGCTGGGAATTAGGGTTGCGCAAGGAGTCGAGGCTGAATCAACTGAATCAGCTAATACTGAATCGGTTATTGGACACCACGGCTTGCAACCTGAAGGAAGGGCCAAAGACCTGTGCGGGAAGGTGGAAGTGTGGAAAGTGTTGCGGACACCAGTGCGGCACCTATTTTCGCTTTTTGATCGTGCGGTCTGTTTATTTCCCATTTGTTGAAGATAACCGTCTGCTTTTGATTCCTATCATCTATTCCACTGCTTTTGGCAAAGGCTGCCTGTTTTCACGAGCGCCCCTCACCTGCTCTGCCACCCGCCCTGCCTGGTTTCGGCCGAGCAAGTGATTTCCCCAAGGCCAGGTGCTGTGTGAGCATCACCGGTTGCCACCTGCTGCCTCTGTAGGCATCACTAATGCGATCATCTCCATCATCACCGACACCCCCAAGTGGGATGCCTACAGTACCAATGGGAGGTGAGCGACTAGGGGAGCGGAATGGAGTTCTAATTATTTCATCACCATGGTACCTGTGAAGCTTTGTGAGGTTTTGAAGTTCAGCAGGTCATCACATTTGATGCATGCGACAGGTGCCCGAAAATTGATACGAGCAGAAGATAAACTAGAATAAAGTAGGACAGTGAGGGAAAAACAGTGACCTGGGTTTTGTCTGCACCTGTGTGCCGTCACATCCAAGCAACACATCTCCAGCAGCAGGAGCGGGAGGTAGGCAGCTTGAGCAGCAGATTACTGTTTTCCTCCAAGCTCCCTCATCTCTTCAGTGCCATGGGAGGTACAGAGATTAATCTCCTACGCTTCAATCCCTTCCCCCCCTGTTGACAGACCTCCATTTTCCCCCTCACCAACTGACTATATCCCTCCCTCCCCTCTGTTCAACGATCCCCAGTCGCCGCATCACTGCCTACAGCTGGCCCAGCCACTGCGCCCGCTGCCTGAGGATCATGGAGGACCAGGTGCAGGGCGTGTGCCCAGGCAGCAGCTCAACGAGGTGGAGGCAGAGCTCGGTTCAGGTGAATTAAATACCTGCCCCCCCTCCTCTTGAACAACCGAACTACAGCCTGGGTGCGTATGTCTTATACAGTCTTCTTTTTTCTGACTTTTCCAACGTTCTGCTGCTTGACACCCGCTTATTCTGTTGTCTCTGCTTTTAAAATGGACCTCTAATTATTATACTTTTCATGCAACTTTCTACTTGAAACTTGTACTTCTCCACTGCCTGTCCTCCACTGCAAAGGCATACTTCCACATCTGGTCTTCTGTGCTTTCACTTTCCTGCATCCATTGTGCTCTGTCCTCTGCTCCTGTAATTCTCTACTCTCTATATATTTGAGTGACGTTACCTTGGTTCGTCTCTACAGAGACTTTTAACTTATCCTTTGTTGGGTTACTTACTAACTTAATAGAATGGTCTATTAATGGGGCGCCATGGGATACTCACCAGAGCAGCGTGTGTGGAACTGGGTGGACGCGCTAAGCTTTTACGCCTCCATTTACCCTGGAATCTGAAACCTGCATGAAACCTGTCTGCCCAATTTTACGCAGTACGACCTAAATTTGTCTCGCTTTTTCTTTGTTTTATTTTATTGTGTTCATTTATTATCCTCGTTTGCTTCACAGTTTGTGCTGAAGTACAATGAAAATAAATGAAATGAAATAGGCGCTCAGGCTGCGCTGGTTGGTTTTTTTCTGGAAAAAGGATATGGACCTTTGCATCAATGCGCTCACAACAACGAAGACAGCTTTGCCTGCCCAGAATATGGATGTGTCCAAGGCATGCGGTCCCTTATTACCCCCCATTGCCACCTCCCCCTCACCTCACCCATTCAATGCATATGAGCAGCTTCCTTGGAGCCCAGGGAAATCCGGAAGCGGCCGCGGCAGCGGTGGCGGCTCCATGCGTCATTCGTTCAGCTTCGACTTGGACGCCTTGGAGAGCAGCCTGGACTTCAACCTGGCTATCACCTCCGGAGACTTTGGGTCCGAGACCAGCCAGCCTGCTGCTGCGGCTGCTGAGTCGCCTGTGAAGGTGGCGTCCGAGATGGATGACCTGGCGCTCCCGCTATTCCCGAGCCTGAGTCGCCGCAGCTGGCAGCCCAATTACCACTATGTACAGCCTGGGGGTGAGGACTCCAAGGCCCAGGTGGCGCAGGCGCCGCAGCTCGGGCATATCCCACAGGTGAAATGTAGCTCAGTCTGCACCGATGACTATGAAATGGGCGTGCGTTCAAATGTGGCATCCCGTGCTCTACCACATGCGATCGTTTGCACAAATATCATACAATATACATGTTCACCGGTGCGTTCAAAAGGTGCAGGCGCTGCAGCTCGCACATACACCATACGTGATGTACCTCGTGAAAATAACGCACAAGATGTAGCTTCAACAAGCTTCACAGGTTTTTGAGCAGGTGTTGGCGCTGCAGCTTGGGCGTATACATCACTGGCGTTGAGTAGCTCAGTTTACTCCACGGATCAAAACAATAGGCACAGGCGCTTTAGTCATGCACATGTTGCGGGTGGTGTCGCTCATTTTGTACCATAGGCTACAAATCAGGCGCAGACGCCCGGCTTGTGCATATGCCACCCGTATTGTTGCTCGGTATGCACCACAGGTCATAAGATAGGCGCAGGCGCCGCATCTGATGCATATAACCCAGGTGATGTCGTTTTTTAACCCTCCAGCCGGTGGCATGGAGCTCCCTTCAAAGGCATTATATCGCTGTCCACCTACTCACCCACCCACAAGCCTTGATCAAGGGGGATGGGCAGTGTGCAGAGGAGGAACTGAAAAAACAGAATTGAGGTGGGCAAGCCTCCGCGTGCTCTGGGCTTCCAAACCTGTGTCGCCTTGAAGGCATGATAGGCTCTACCTCCTGATCATTGCTGTCTTTTGTGCTAGTCCTGCAATTCTGAAATTCTAACACACATCGTGATCTAGCATAACTAGAAGTAAATTTTCACAAAAGCAAGAGAAATGAAGTGAAGCAAAAATGCATTTCCCTGCAGGTCCCCCGTATTCACCTCCATCGCCGCTTTGTCGTCGTCAGCGTTGACAATCCCGAGGATTTAGCACAGCTGCCGGCCATCCTTCGCGTTGTGGAAGCGGGCCGTGGGCCGCAGGCGGCAGCAGGTGGCCGCAAGGACAGCGCGGGGCTGGAGCCAGCGGGCCCCCCGGGGGGTGATGGGAGCGGGGACGGCGGGGCCTCATGGAGCAGTGGTCTGAGAGATGCCCTGGCGCCAGTGCTGGATGGCGGCGCAGCGGCTGCGGACGGGGCGGCGGGCGGAAGTGGAGCGTCACGCGTGGGTTTGGGGATCATGGTTCCCTGGAGCTGTCCGGAAGCCAAGAGGCTGCTCAAGGTGATGCTGTGGAGAGGGGGGAGAGAGGCTGCTCGATATGTTATTTAGAAGGGGGTAAGAAGCGTCTTTTGAATGTGAAGTTTAGTCGGTTCAGGAGCTGGTGCTCAGTCAGCTGGGTCAAATATGGGAAGAGAATCCGTACTGCTGTGCCCTCTTCTTAAGTCAGCCTCACCAACAGGGGTACTAGCCACGCTACAACACCAGACCCTAAACCATAAAACCCTAAACCCAGTAACAAGGAATGTCCCGTGTCTGAAAGAAGCTCCTTCAAGATTTTATCTCATGTGTTTGAAATGTGTTATAGATAAGATCTTGTACCGGTATTTTTGAATCACCTTGCCTGGATTTGACACGAGACGTGTGATGCCTCATGCAGAGCGCTGGCGTTGCGCTGAGTAGCTTGACGTTCCTGATCTGCGATGCTGGGGCTATGCTCTGGCACGTGACTGATGATTGGGACGAGGGTGGGAGCAGTGGCGAGCTGTCTGCCAATCCTGGCCTGCAGTGCGATGAGGACTACGAGCGCCACGTGGACTTCCGATGGGATCCGCAAATCGCCAAGCAGGCAAGGCTCTGTTGGGCTAAAGCAGTGGATCGGATTCAATGCTTTCGATGGATTCTGGTTTGATTGCACGGGCCAAGCAGGAAGAGCGCTGTTAGGTGAAAGGCAGTGGATCGGTTATAGGTATGTCATGCCAGTGGTTGATGGATTAAGGTTCGAATGCCCTGGCCTAGCAGGCAAGACACTGTTGGGTGAAGGGCAGTGGATCAGATCCAATGCTGTTGATGGATCATGATGTGAATACTAGGGCCTAACAGGGAAGGCTCTGTTGGTTTAAAGGCAGTGGATCGGATCCAGTGCTAGTGCTTGACATGATTTGAATGCACTGGCCAAGTAGCCAAGGCACTCTTGGGTAAAGGCAGTGGATCGGATCCAATGCTAGTGATTGACATGATTTGAATGCACTGGCCAAGTAGCCAAGGCACTCTTGGGTAAAGGCAGAGGATCGGATCCAATGCTAGTGCTTGACATGATTTAAATGCACTGGCCAAGTGGCCAAGGCACTCTTGGGTAAAGGCAGAGGATCGGATCCAGTGCTAGTGCTTGACATGATTTGAATGCACTGGCCAAGTAGCCAAGGCACTCTTGGGTAAAGGCAGAGGATCGGATCCAGTGCTAGTGCTTGACATGATTTGAATGCACTGGCCAAGTAGCCAAGGCACTCTTGGGTAAAGGCAGAGGATCGGATCCAATGCTAGTGCTTGACATGATTTGAATGCACTGGCCAAGTAGCCAAGGCACTCTTGGGTAAAGGCAGTGGATCGGATCCAATGCTGTTGATTAATAATGGTTTTAAATGCACTGGCCAAGTGGCCAAGGCACTCTTGGGTAAAGGCAGAGGATCGGATCCAATGCTAGTGCTTGACATGATTTGAATGCACTGGCCAAGTAGCCAAGGCACTCTTGGGTAAAGGCAGAGGATCGGATCCAATGCTAGTGCTTGACATGATTTGAATGCACTGGCCAAGTAGCCAAGGCACTCTTGGGTAAAGGCAGTGGATCGGATTCACTGCTGTTGATTAATAATGGTTTGAATGCACAGGCCAAGCAGACAAGGCTGTTGGGTAAAAGCCAGGTGTTTGAAATATTTGATCCAATTAGAATGATTGACAGTGGTTGGAATGCACTGGCCTAGCAGGCAAGGTGCTGCTGGGTCCAAGGGCATTGATTGCATCCGGTTTTGAAACTGCTTGACTGGTGCAATCAGATCCAAAGCAATTTATTGGGAAGTGTTTGAAAGCACCTCCCTTAGCAGGTATGGTGCAATATGATCCAAGGGTGCAATATGATCCAAGGCATATCAGGAATATTATAAAGAAGAGGAAATGGCCATTGCAGTCTGTTGCTATGAATTCAGCTCGAACGTTGTTTCGAGTAGATTCCTCGTGGTTTCGGGACTGATGGGGAATGTGGTACCAAGTTCATACACACAGGGACGCTTACATTCCATGATGAAAACTGGTTCAAGCATCAGTTTGGAGAATGGTTTATGTACCTAAAGCATGCAAGGTAGCCCACCCCATCTCCCTCTGCCCTGAACTAACTCGCTCCCATGATCAATTTAAATTTCCAAATTCCAGTTTTTACCAAGATTTCGATGACTATTGGGGCGCTTGCACGGGCATGGGACTTGTGACTACAAGATGTGTCACGCATCAAGCAGCAAGCATGCCTCAATCCTCTGTTTACAAGGTCCATGATTCCTATATTTCGCAGGTCCTGGGACGCATTTGCAACAGCACTGTCGGCTGGGGCAAGCTCCGCATGTTGCCTCAGGGAGCGAAAGCAGGAGCAGCTGCTGCGTCCGCCAAACCTCATCCGCAGCAGCAGCAGCATTCAATCTCCACCAGCCGTCTTGGCAACCCAATGCTCTCGGTGGTTGCTCCCGCGGATGAGCCAGCAGCCCGAGCCAGCAGGCCCGGAGGCGACAGCATCAGTGCTGGAGGCGCGAGCAGCACAGTCGCTGCGGATGGCACGGCCGAGGCTGCAGGGACAGACCTGTCTGAATTAGGCAGTATCAGCGGCGGCGGCGGCCTTGAAAATATCGGAAACGGCGGTGGTAGGCGGGATAAGGAGGTTGGTGGCAGCGGCAGTGGGGCCATGAGGAACATCACGGCTGCGCCGTCATCCCTAGCCGAAACCGCAGGCGGCGGCAGTGGTACCGGTGGCATCACTACCTCTTTATCCATCGAAAGCAGGGAGGCTGTCGCCACCCTCGCCACTGCGCCACCCTTGCCCTCCTCAGTGGCAGCTGCCAAGAAGGTGCATCTCAGCCCCCTCCCTTCGTCATCCTTCAGAAGCAGCATTGCCACTGCCGGCAGTGGAGGCCTCGCAGCAGGCGGTGGTATTAGCTTGCGTTTGTTGGAGGTGTCCAGCAGCCCCTTCAGAATGATGGTTGAGGTGGGCGTCCACTCGGCTGGGATGGCAAGAGCGGGGGCCGCCACTGCTGTGGAGGTGCTCAACTTCAAGCCCAACCTGCTGCTGTCGACATTCAGGTGATTTTGATGGTTCTGGAAACATCATCTAGACATGGAATCAAAGATCATCTCAATGCTAGAATCACAGATCCCGCCTTCACACCATGGGGCATGACAGCCATCGTAAACCTCAGTGTGCTTGATAGTAATTCCCCTTACATGGGGATTCTCGAATAACTTATACCAGTTTGAGTCTACGCACTTAATCCATAATCAGTACAGATATAACAAAACCCCTATCTTATTTTCAGCTGGGTGCCCGACTGTGCCCTCCTGACGTGTGTGTCCACGTTCGCATGTGTGCAGGCGCAAGCTGAGGCGCTGTGGGCTTGGGACGCAGCTGCTGCTCACCCCAGGCGCCCCTGCACCCCCAGAGACCCGCGCCAAAGTCACCACAGAGCCAGCACTCGCACGACGCCCCATCGCGTCCGCAGCAGCAGCTGCTGCAGCAGCAGCGGCGGTCTCCACTGCCTCTGCCGCCACGGCTGCGGCGGTCGCCGCAGCGCTGGCGCCTCCGCCCGCCGTGGCTTCTGCCACTCTGCACGTGACCCCGTTGCGCGCCTCCCGCGCGCTGGCGTTGCGCTTCCTCGCTCACCGCCACCGCATACCGCTAGAGAGCTTCACGATGGTTGCGCTCAGTAGCCCTGATGCACAGCCAGGTGCCCAAGCACAGGTAGGCGATGGGGCTAATAAAGCACAGGTAGGCAATGGGGCTGTTGATGTAACTATTCCGTTTTGTGTCTTAGCTGGCTGCATCCCTCGACAAGGCGGCCGCACTGGTATAACGGATCTCCTGGACCAAGAAAGCCCACCGCTGCTCTACCCATTCATACTAGAATCAGATGGCGAGGGGACCAAGCTCCTTGGCAGAGGTAAGTCCACAAATCAAGAACTGAACGATGGTAGATTCCAGTGTACCTTTCTAGAAGCTTTGCACCGCTACTTGGCCCATTCAAGTTAAAGCCATTGGGTGGATGCATCAACACAGAAATTAAAACGATCAGCTGACCTCTGCATTCCATCGGCTGCTCCCCAATGCCCAAATGCCACTTCTGTGCTATCTTTTACCCCAAACCCCCTTCAGGGTGCTTCGGAGGTGACCGAAGGCAGTCACACGAGCCGCCTCATGATGAAACAACACATGAGGACTGCCAGCGTCAGCAGCGCGACCGGTGGCGGCGCCCAGATGATCAAGCCATTGTACTTCGCATCCAACGATGGCGAGGAGCTACTCGGGGGCCTGCCACGTGTGGTGGTGCTCCGAGGGGCTGCGGCTGCAGGTGGTCCCCACCCTCATACGGCAGTCCCACACTCTGACGTTGCTGGGGATGCGGCGGGGTCCGCCGCAGCCAATCGGGCGTTGGTCTCTTTCGCTGTAGATGCCAGCGTGCATGAGGAGGAGCACGTGTGTGTAGTGACCTGCTGCTAACAAAATGGAAGAAATAACGCACCAATATCGTCGCGGGTGTGGGGACTTTGGACAGAAAAGAAGAAGAAAAGAAAACTACACGTTAAGGAAACAGCGCAGCTTGGGGGCCGAAGCCACATCCGCACCGTAACCATGGGTGAGGACATCATGCAGCATGGGCCGAGGCAATGTCTGCCAAGCACGGCCACCCTCCATGCTGGTGTGCATCCAGGGCTCTAGAGATGCCAGGGTGTGCCATGGACGCTGCGTTTGATGGTCTTCAAATAGCCCATTGGTTTGTCACTCCGAGGTGGTTTACGCAGCAATTGGGAGCGGCCCCCCGCCTCCCCCCGGCAGTCGGGACAGGATGAGCTCTTTGGCACCGCTGTCTTGCCTCCCTTTCGTCATGGCTGGACGTCATGGCTGTTTGGTACCAGCGGCAACCTATGAGAATTCCATTCCACTGAAGCTTTTCCTACCCAAGCTTAACTTTTACCAAATTGCTGACCAGCCTGCGGTTTTTATTCAGCTTGGGGTTCCGCTGGTTTGTGTTGTGGAGTTGACTTATGCTGCCCTACCATTGCATTTCCTCTGTATGATGGGCCCGACTCCGGCTTGCTTTATTTAGGATTGCTGTTCATAGCCCCAGTTGAATGCCGCACAGTCAGACTACGCAATGCTGCCACGTATGTACTTGTGTACTCTGGCAACAGCCGTCTGAAAGAATAAGATCATTCAGTAGAACCTGGATTCACTTTCCATGATATAGAGGTGCTGCCATACAGCGTGTCTTTTCAACACGGCCCAGAGGTGTTACGTAATTGATTTCCCATTATTCAGTGGTGCTGCCATGCGGCCGAGTCTTTTGAGCACGGCTCATTGACTGCCTATCATTCAGAGGTGTTATGCACCAGATGGGTGTTGGACTGTGTGTTGACGAGTCTATGAGGTGTTTACCCAAAGGCATTTTGGTTGTGTTGGTTGAAGCTTACACGTTGACTCCAGTGCCGCATGTGGTTTGCCTGCTTTTTGTTCTACACGACTTCGCCAGCTACTATGTTGCCTGTAAATAATATGAAGAATCTGGAGGCAAGTTGATCAGATGTCTGTAGATCTGTCCTGTATCTCCTGGATCGTACATTCAACTGCAATATGTCCAGATGAGGCAGGCCAGTATGATTGTAGTCTGATTGAAGCCTGACTGAATGTAGAAGAATCCGGTAGCCCGGCATGTTGCCCAACCAGCAGTCTCTCAGCATATTGGTAAACAACCAGCTGTCAATGACGTTACACCCCCGGGCCCTGCTCATATAAAGGCTCGGCCGCGTGGGCACCTAAGTCAATGACGTTACACCGCTGGGCCATGCTGCAAAGCTCGGCCGCGTCGGTGTCCAACAGCAAGGTTGGAAACTAAAGAGAGAGGAAAGAGACCCCCTCAAAAACAAAACAAAAAGTCATAATCCCCAATCCAACTACCAGAAGCTAAAGACGTCTGGGCCATGCTCGAAAGACTCGGCCGTGTAGGCGTCCCACTGTCAGAAAGGGGGGAAAGGAGAAGAAAAACAGGGAATTATTGCTCGACCAAAAAGCAGGCACCTGTCCCAAGCGATACCGTCGGTAAGTAAAGGCCAAGACAAATTGGAGAGCTAGAATCCCCATGCAAATCTCTCCCGGAAATATTCTGGCTACAAACTGAGGCAGCCGTGGTTGCCTCCAACTCCCATCTTCTAGCTGCTCCTGAGGCGGCCGTCGTGGGTCGCCTCAAACTCCATCTTCTAGCTGCTCCTGAGGCGGCCGTCGTGGGTCGCCTCCAACTCCCATCTTCTAGCTGCTCCTGAGGCGGCCGTCGTGGGTCGCCTCAAACTCCATCTTGAAGCTGCTCCTGAGGTGGCCTTCATGGGTGCCTAAGTAAAAGGGGCTGTGTGATCAGGTGCCGGGCCTTGCACCTGATGGATCAAATCTAATTTTATGATTGGTAGGATCCATTGCCGTAAAGCTTCACATTTGCTGAATGGCAGGGCCCAGAGGTGTGATGTCATTGACATTTGCTGAATGGCAGGGCCCAGAAGTGTGATGTCATTGACATTTGCTGAATGGCAGGGCCCAGAGGTGTGATGTCATTGACATTTGCTGAATGGCAGGGCCCAGAGGTGTCATGTCATTGACATTTGCTGAATGGCGCGAATTAAAGCGGCACATCACATGCACCTTGCATCAAGCGGTACAAGTCCACTGCACGCCGCCGCCGCCGGCATTTCACACGCCATATGGCAGCGGCTATAGCGGATAGGCTGCAGCGCCATGATTACAGCGTATATCGGGAGAAGCTGCAAGACAGGCGGCATGCTTGCCCCACTACTACTATCTCCTCCCAGAGGTGGGAGGCCCACTTGCGGCAGCAGTTTACCGCCATCTCGCCCCCCTCTCTCACGGCGCCACGGCCCAATCTGTCCCCTCTCAGCACGCAGCATGACGACATAGGCGTGTCTGCCGATCAGCTAGCCTCTTGCTTTGACCGGGCTTTCTCCCGCATGCCCGTGCATACCGCGGCAGGCCTGGATGTCACGAGGTCTCAGTGACCTTGAAGTATCACTGCGCACAGCAGTCACTCGTGCAGCCGAGGCAGATGAGAGAGAGGTGAGGGATTACCTGATCCGTAGTGCGGATATGAGACTGGCATTGACCCTTTGAAGGTGACCCGGACTCATTACGAGGGCCTGCAGCGGTTTGACCAGCTAGTCGATAACCCTGCATACCTTGATGCACAAGACGATTGCTGCAGTGCACGCTCGTCACCTGTACCTGCACCTGTCACGACGTATGGGTGCACCGCACGCAGGGGTGGCTTGTACATTCTTTTTGGTTTCGGATCCATTATGTTTTGTGGTACTTCGAGAATGCCTGGCTCGTTCCAGGCATTCTTCTCTTCTTACTCAAGTATACACGAAGTTGAATCACCCCGTTTTAATCTGTTCTGGGACTAATTGTCTACCTGCGATATTTCGGCCCCTTATCAAGGCCAGGAAACTACACTGGAAGGAGATCTCTAGTTAACTCTACACTGATCCTTTCGCTCTTAAGACCACATCACTAAGTATCGAAGCCTGGACACTACACTGTGCGAATAGCTCTAGTTACACACTACACTTATTCGCTATCTCTAGTTCCATCTCCTCTACTTCCACTCCTCATTCTTCTTGTTCTCTCGCTTGACACCTCTACACTGCGAGCTCTCAGCTCAATCTCTAGAACTCAAGTCGACACTGCAAGCTGCTTCCCCAGCCTTTCCTGGCTACCAAGTCGATCTTCTGATCTTTCAGTTGATCTTCTCCATCAAGAGTCGTTCAGTCAGCTCTACACTCTTCATCACTTCGGGCAGCTTCGTCCACAAGTCCGATCTAAGCCGCCCCAACCTGTCAACTGTCGACATCAGTGCATCAGTCTTCACCAGGGTCGACTTCACTTCGTAACTTCTGTCAACAGTAAGGGAAGAATCATCAAAGGTTAGTGCAGTAACCTGAGGATTAAGTCGAGGATAATCTGCTCACCAGACAGATTATCGCTCCTGCACAGCAGGTTACCCTTGGTAAAGGGCTCCTAGCACTCCTTTAAGAAGAGAAGAATCCGGATTCGTTAGCACCTCGAATTCGCTGGTAACTGAGTCGTTAAAAAAAGTGCTTGAATCGGTCGAGTGTCGATAAATCCTAGTCGCATCCTTGATTAAGCAAGAGATCTGTACCATCCAGCACAGCTCAGTATGAGTCATGAGGCTGGAAAGGGCAAGAAAGCCTTTCCTGGTGAACTGCCCACCATCCCAGAGCTTGATAAGGCTCAACTGGATGCAGTAGCGCGGGACACAAGAGCTATCACGCGTGAGGTAAAGAAGGAAGTCGCAATTCAGAAGCAGAACATGGTCCAGCAGGACATGGAGGCTGCGGCCAAGATTAGCCGGGATACCGCTGCGTCGTCTGGAAGGGACCCGCAGATCCCAGTCCTCACCGCCATGCAAGAGTTTGAAAACAACGAACGATTGAGGATACAGAAGCAACTTGCCGTCAGGGCCAGGGCCAAGGAGGCGCATGATCGTAGAATCACCGCAGATGCGATTGCTGCAATTGCGCGGCTCGATGAAGAGCGACGTGTAGCCGATGAAGAGCAACGCGAAGCCGAACAACGAGCGGCTGAAGAAAGGGAAGACCGGGACCTAAGTATTCTCAACGCCGATACATGTAGGGATAGTACCCCGAAAAAGGTGACAGAGTCATACAGTGATGGAGAGAAAGTGTGCTTACGGATGGTCGATAACCCCCTGTATTTTGCTGCTGTCCAAAAATGCCAGAGCGTGCGAACACCAGTAAAGTCGCTGCGTGTTGCTGAAGAACCAGCTGGAAGTGGGATGTGTGCCCTCTCCTCAGCACCTTTATTGCAGGTGCCCCTAATGGAGATTGAAGCTGCTCCCGTGCGTGAGTCAATCGTCAAGCCTGTACCCGAGTCGCTGGAACTGGCCTTGAGACCAGTCACGCCTACCGCGTCAAGACCATCGGCAGAACCTGAGGTGCAGATGATATCCACACCTACCTCTACATCATTAGGATCAGGTGAGGAGGGGCAGTCATGGCTGCATCAGAGTGCGCCTGAACCTGTTAAAGAAAAGGGGCGGCACTCTGAGCACCAAGGTCGTCAACTGGACATGGGCCAGAATGTGATGGTCCCAGTTGCCCAAGGTGAGGATGATGGGGCAGTCACCAAAGGTGATTTTATGCGGATGCTGCAAGCCTTGCTGGACCGCATTGACAAGAGGCCAGGTGAGCGACCCGTTGAGGAATTGAGGGCGCCTCCCCATAATCACGGTAGCAGCCAGATTGCTGAAGACCTGTCTAGAGGTCGTGAGGTCAGAGAATGGCAGCAGTTCCAGCTTGAGGCAGGACTTCCTTCCAGTGAGCCGTCAATGGCCCCTGTGTATGGGGGTCAGTCCCAAGCTGGAGCAGGGAGGGCACCAGGTCTCAGTCATCCGTGGGCGGATAGCAACCAACGTCATGCCCATGACCCGCTGGGGCCTTCTATCCAGGGAGGGCATATGCACCGAGCCCCAAGAGGCAGTGGAGGGGCCCCAAATGGTCCTGGCAGGTCGTACAATGGTGTTAGTTCGGATGGTCAGTCAGGTGCCCAGGGTGATAACCAGGGTCACCAACAGTATGAGACTAGCAGACCGACATCAGGCAATGACAAGTCTTGGAGTTCCGGTGGACCTGGATATCCAGGTGGAAATGGGAATGCTCGAGGGTCGGGCTATCCAACCGGCGCCGGAGGGGCAGGTGGAGCCGGGGGTCCTGGACAACCAGCTAGGACATGTGGATCTGAGGGTCATGAAGGTTCCAAGTACACTGGTGGATCAGGAGGGCCAGGCGGCCCAGGGTATCCTACTGGAACAGGGGGACCAGGCGGACCAGATAGGGATGCAGATAACGGTCCCAATTGGTCTGCTGGGGGGGATGACTCTGATGATGAGGTTCAGGTCAGTGACCGCACTCACATTAATTCCAAGCATTTGTCAGAGTTGGTAGCGCTGGAGGGAATGTTGTCTTGGAGAGAGTTCTCAAAGGGCATGTACGCCTATGCAGCTGCTTCTAACAACATTCTGGGACGTGCCTATAAGGTTCAAGTTCAACTGGTCCTGTCTAAGGCGAACCAACAGGGGGTTGATTTCCTGCGGAGGCACCTTGCGGATCTGACGCTCTTGTGTCCCCAGGGAGGAAGGCACTTGCAGTTAGAACTTGGCTGCCGAATTGATGGAGGGGGTCTAACCCCGGTAAATGAGTCGGTGGAGATCATGTCTGATATGCGTGGTAAGAAGCTAGTGGGTTCTGCGTCACAGGTCCCCTACCCGTCACCCAATGGGCGGAAGAGGACCTTCTTTGATGCTGTGCTGGCAGTTGGCCACCGCTACCTCAATGTGGCTACCCAAGGTGAGATGATGCTATGGCACACTGCCATGAAAATGGGATTGCCCAACTCGCTAGATCCCACTGTCTCCCCGCATGAAAACCCCGTGCAGTTTGCCACACGGGTGTGCACCACGTATGATGCCTTCCTTGCCAGCAACAAAGATGCCTTTCTAGGAGTGTCTAGTAACAGGGCTATGGTAACAGTGGTCAGGGAGGGACTCCCAGCCAGCCTGAGGGCAGCGTGTGACACCGCCTTCATTTAAGGGGGGATATTCACTCAGGGACCAGTGAAGGTGCTGGCCAAGGTAGTCCAGGCAGCTCAGCACGCTTTTGAGGCTGGTGTGTGGAACGATCTCACCAGATCTGCTGTGGCAGCTTCCTCTGACAGTGTCCCTGCTACGTCGAAGGGGACACCCCGAAGTCATGCAGGCGCAATTTGCGCGGATGGCCTGGACCAAGGTGAGTCGCAGGACATGTCCCCAGAGGTCCAGGGTGATGGAGAAGGGCACCTGTGGAATAATGCGGCGGATGCCAAACCCGTGTACCCAGCCACAGTCCACCCACCCAGAGGGGGCCAGGGCGCTCAGGGGCGCTCAATGACTGGAAACAATCAGCCACCTTCCCAAGGAACCCCGAAGGCTTACGGGGCAACTATGCCTCCAAACCCTAGGGTAGGACCAGCTCCACCCCGACCACCCCCTAGGCCCAGAATCTGCAAACTTTGTTTCGGGGACCACTGGACTGACCTGTGTGCACAATGGCCTGAGTTTCAGGATTGGGCACAGATTGGCAGGGCAAGTGTGGCTAACGGACCTGCTGGTCGGGACAAGTGCCCCCCCACTGTTGCAGAATCTCACTTCGGACAGGTGCAGGCATGGGCCAACTTGGCTCTCAAGGAGCACCACGAAGGGGAGCGCCTCAAGCACGAAAACAGCGTGACGAGGAAGTTTGAGGGCACTGCCAACTCAACACAGGCAGGTGCATCTGACCATGCCGGTAAGGGCATCTGGGGTGCACTGCCTGAGGTGTTTAACCACCAGGATGATCAGGACCTCATGCAGGGCAACTGACTGCTTTCCCCTAAGGAATTCTCGGTCGCATCTCTGGCCAACACCTTAGGGAAGGTCAAAGATAAATACGCTAAGGGGGGGTCAAAATTTTTTCCGGAGACGTTTGCCAAACCGGCCATCAGACCTCAGGCTGGGTCGCCCACCATGGTTGCATCGGTTAAAGATCACAGCTGCGGAGCAGCTACGGGTCGGGTCACACTGGTAGATGTACAACGGGATGCGGGTTCACATGTGAAGTTTGTGAAGTTTTTACAGTCCAACGGGGCATCACATTTGATGCATGGGACTTGTGCCCGTAAACCGGTACAAGCACTAAATATGCTAGGACAGCGAGCGAAAACCAGTGACCCCCCTGGGCAAGCAACCAACACTCAACCACCGAGCAGTAGCGTGGGAATGAACCCCATAGTGCAGCAGATTAGCCCCAGCCATAAAACATGACGTGGGTGCAAAAGAGTTCGGTTGGACGCCTCCTAGGAAAGACAGGTGAGTGTCGTAAGGGACAGCGTTAGATTCTAATTGAGAAGGAAACAAGAAAGTTTTAGTGAAATTTTATGAGTCTGTGTAAAAACTGTGTGATGTGTAAGCGAAACTTCAGTGTGTTTAAGTGTTTTAAAATGTGTGAAATATGTATGAAACTGTGTGACACATAACTTAAGTGAGTTAAATGTTTAAAAAGTGTGACCTGTGTGTATAAATTATTGATGTGGACATGTGGACTTCAGAGACAATGTAAAAAGTGTCGTTCGTACGCACGGTCCTCATTCCGCCAGGTGGCAGCCTATTACTGGCAATGAGGTCAGGGTTTCGGCCGCCCTTCCGGGTCCAGGGGCCTATAATAGTCCTTCTCATCAGGTAACTGCACAACAACACGCGTTGCGCATCCCTGCCGTCCTGTTGTTACCGTCTGGTCAGCCGCGAGTCTTCCCTGAGTCTTTTAAGGTGAGTGAGATTCCTGAGCCGGACACTGTTATTCTGTCAGCACTCATGGCTTGTGCGACCAGTGTCTCACAATACTTCAGAACCCTTCCAGGTCTACTGTTTTACTTCTCGAACCCGATCAACAGCCCAAGTGAGTGCATGGGGCTAGTGATTGACAATGAGAAGAGGATTCCGCTGAAAGCGATGCTTGATTTTGGGTCCAACTGTTTCCTGATCACTGATGTTGAGGCGAGGCGTCTTAACATACCTGTCGTTCCTTATAATGTCGGTTTGAATACTAGCAATGGAGCGAGCACGATTCTGGGGGTCACAGAGCCTGTTGTGGTGTAGTATGGGTCTGGTGAATCTGAGCTGCGTACATCACACTGTTTGCTAGTGGTTAGAGAGCCTGCAAATGCCGCATTCTCAGTTCTGATCGGGAATCCAGACGGCGCAGCCTTCTCCTCGGTTCACGATGTGGGAAATGGAAGTCTCACCATGAAGTCTGTTGACCCGCCTATTGTTCTGCACCTGCCGATAGTGCTTCGCAGTCCTAGCAGCAAGTAACCCCTCAATAGTGCATGCAGATGTTACTGATTAAGAGTTCAGCAGTTATCAGATTGTGTCATGCTTCCTCATCTGAGGGGGGGAAGTCTTCTGCTTCACATCTGAATCACAAGTGAGGTTATATTAAATAATGGTGTTGTGTTCCCCATCCCTTGCAGGCCCATTCACAAGTGAGTACGTTCACCTGTGGCACCAAGTGGGGTTCCATTCAATCTGGAATTGCTGCTTGCATGAAGTACCGGTCTTCCAAGACGGTATAGTATTACCTGTTAGGGGATGAGTTAAACCTCGCAACCAGTGCAGTTTAGCGCTTAGTTTACAGCCTGTCCTCTTGCACTAGGCTGAGTGATTTAGGTTTCCTGCTCTGCAGATGGCACGTATTGCCGATAGAAGCGCTGCTTCTAAGCGCCGTCGTGTGTCGCCGGACGCGGCTGACCCTCCCCCGTCGCCTGAGCCGGGAGGTGACCCGAGCTCCTCTGATGAGTCAGAATACGTTGATGATGCAGACCCGGATGAGAGCCCAGAGAGGGAGTGGCGCACCGTGTATGATAGCTTCGTGGGGCGTTGGGGGCAAGGTCGCCGCATGCTCGTGCGTGCGATGACAAAGGCGGGCAGTTGCCGGCTGGTCAGCACCCCCCTGCTCCTAGCCCTGTGCGGACGACACCTGGAGATCAGGGACATCATTAAAAATCCTGACATCTGTGCACCGTTTGCTGAGCTGCACGGCCCTACACAGCCACCCCTCATCCTGCATTACCGGGCAGCCTTGGCCACCGTGGCCACGCAGTATGATCAGCGCGCCAATTACTACCGCTATGTCCTTGCTGACTTGCTGATAGAATTTAGCATGTGGCCGGAATGGTACCCAGGGATTATGACGGCACCCAGCCCGTGGCACGGCTCAGAACCCCATCCCTGGATAACAGAGTTGGAGGCTCTGATAGTGCTTACCCCGGCAGAGCGGTTTGCTGATGCTGTCAACTATTAATCTGCGTTACTCTGTCGTCTCCAGATGTCGCAGCACGGCAGCCACGGACGCGGCGGTGGAGGCAGCCAGGATGCGCTGGCCATCCGGCGAGCTGCAATGAAGAAACAGTCTATCGGCCTGTTTCACTCTGAGAGACAGGCGTATCGTCGGGAGGCCCGGGATAGTATGATGGAGGTGCTCATGCAGCGGCGCCGTCGCGGTCGAGGTGGACGAGGCCAGTACGGTGCTGAGCAACACTATGAAGAGGACATGCAGTCGCAGCCCTCCATCTCTGAGACCGACTTGCGTCGCCGGTCCCCTGTGCATTCCGCGGCGCCTCGCGATGCCCAGGCTGCTGCAGCAGACTTAGAAGCTCGCTTGGACAGCGGGTTGGACGACTACATGGCGGCAGGGCTGCTCCACCGTACAGCAACCGCAACCGCAGCCGCAACCGCAGCCGCGACCGCAGCCGCGACCGCAGCCGCAGCCGCAGCCGCTGCCGCAGTCAGCGAGCCAAGGCCCACAACAGAGGACAACATCCACGAGTGGATCAACCACGGACAGCTGAAGTGCTTCCGCCGAGCCGTTGCAGTGGACAGGGCCGCTGGTGCCTCTGATGACGATGACGGGACTTCGTGGTACGCTGTCACAAGGTGCTGGCAGACGTTCCTCGACATCAACTCGCCTCCGCTTGGCGATCACGAGGCCATCAAAGCGTATGTCTACGACTTGCTCGGGCTTCCCACTCGGGGAACCTCATCTGAGTGAAGGTGGGCGCGGTGCAGGGATCGGGGGTTGTATAAGCAAGTGCTGCGCATGTACCCCGTTCCCCGCATTGCCTCCCCTTTTCAGGCCCAGCCTAGGTTAGGTGACCTGGGCGGTACGCCTCTGCTGCGCGGTCTGCGTATGCATCGTTTGCGAATTTGGCGCCAGCGGTTGAATGTAGTTAAGGCAGGACTCAGGGATAGGCGCTTGAGGCGCAAGGCCAGCAAGGCACAGGCAGTGGTGGATCTAGCTGCCAGACAGGCGTTGAACTCTGTGTGCCGCCCTGTCAGGATCGAGGTCTCTCGCACGCTGGTGCGTGAATGTAAAAATGTGCGCTGCAACGTGGGCCCTCCTGCCTCAAGAGTGTTCACAGGGTTCCGCAAAATCGTTCTGCTGGTCGTTCTCACTTTCTTCCTGATCATTGGATCTGTCTGGGCTACGCCCGGGCTCAGCGATATGCCCACATTGGCTCAAGAAGCCGTGTTCTCAAGGCTCCCGACCGTCCCTCTATGCCCTCAGCAAGAGTGGGCAGCTTTTCAGGCTGATGTCTGGTACCCTGATCCATTTGTAGAGCCTTTCCTGCAGCCCATTGTAGGGTTGGGTGAAGTCCCTATAGAGGAGTCGTGGACCCTGGATAGCTTGACACCTGACAGCCCTGCCGATCCAGTAGAACCAGGGAAACACCAGAAGATGAAAGATGGTTGGATCCTAGGTGATCATCCAGAGATGTCCGCTTCGGAACGACAGGAGTTTGTCCGCGACCTAGGGCACATGATCAAAGAGACTAGTGCGTTCGAGCTTGCTGATCTGACTGGGTACTGTGGTCGTGTCCCTGATTTCACTATTGGACCCCCTGGAGTTTTGGTGGAAGTCCCCGCAGGTGCTGTACCGCGCAAGAGCCGGAGGCGTTCTCCGTTGGAGACTGACGTCATGAACGAGCACATGCAGCCCCTGTTAGCCGCTGGGTTCATTGAGCCCTGTCCCTTTGCTACATTAACACATGAGGCAGTGATCGCAGCGAAAAAGGATCCAGTCACGGGGGCATGGACGGACAAGCGCTGCTGCATCAATTATGGTAAGGCAGCGGGGGGGATTAACGCCTTCACGCCTCCTGATCCCTACCCTCTGCCCCTACCTGAGGAGTTGTTTGCTGAAACCAAGGGTTGCAAGTTCTTTTCGGTATGTGATATGAAATCAGGGTTTGGGCAGACCAAGCTTGACCCTTCCTGCCAGCACCAGACTGCCTTCTGGTGGAACCGCCAATTATGGCAGACTAAGAGGAATACTTTCGGGTTGTCCAATATGCCGGCTTACTTTCAGCGGGTCATGACGACCACAATTCAGGATGCAGGGCTGGGTCATTGCTGCTGTTGTTTCATCGATGATGTGCTGATTTTTACTAAAGATCTTGCGTCACACAAGGTAGCTGTCGCTGCCTTACTGGCGGCATTGCAGAAGGTGGGGTTGAAGGTTCATCCAGGTAAGTGCAAGTTCTGTTTTGATGCAGTAGAGTACCTTGGGCACATGATTGGCTCTGGGGGAATCTCTCCCAGCGAGACCAAGGTCACTGCCATCCGAGCCCTGCCCACGCCCACGTCTGTCCATGAACTGAGGAGGGTTCTCGGTTTTGCCAATTATTATCGTTGCTATGTGCCTAACTTTTCAACAATGGCCAGCCCCCTGACTGAGCTGCTTAAAAGCAACGTGTCCTGGGAATGGACGCCAGCACGAGACGTTGCCTGGAATGAGCTCAAGGATGCATTATGTCAGCCGGGCAACGCGCTGCGGAATCCAGATCCCAGCCGTAGGTACATTCTGCATACTGACTGGTCTCAAAAAGGTATGTCTGCAGTACTGGGGCAGTTGGATGATGATGGCCATGAGTACCTGGTTGCTTGCATCAGCAGGACGTGCAATGTGCATGAGGCCAATTATGGTTCTTACAAAGGGGAAATGCTAGCTGCGGTATGGGGAGTCCGCAGTTTCCGATATTACCTACTGGGTGCACAGTTGCCTTTTCTCATGATCAGTGATCATAAGGGTTTGTCTTGGCTCATGTCCAATCGAGAATTGGAGGGGCAGTACGCCAGGTGGTCAGTTATGTTGAGCCCCTTTTCATTTGAGCTGCAATATAAGCCGGGGGTGAAACACATCGTGGCTGACGTTCCTAGCCGTTATCCTGTACCATCATCTGCAGACACGACAGGCACTCGGGAAACCCACTTTAGTGTGGATTGGCCGGTTCAGCTAAACGACAAGTTTTGCAAAAAGGCAGAGCATGATGCCCCTCATGCCTTATCACTGATGGTTGCATGCTTTTCCCGCACTCCGCAGTCACGCGTGCCCTGGGCCCTGTCAATGGCAGCACAAGCGCTAACCGAGCTGGCCGAACCCGGTAGTTCCTCTCCTGTCAATGACTTGGTGCAGATTCCACGCCCTTAAGTGTGGCCTGGAGTGGAGATAGAAATTCTAACTACCGAATCCCCCCTGTTTGGTAGAAAGGTAGCGTCACAAATTACCCAACTTGCCAACCAGCTGGTGATTACCCCGGCTCTGAGTCAGGCCCAGGAGTCCTGTGATCCTGATTGTATGCAAGCAGCTCATGCACTCGATGCGGAGATATCTGGTTTTCACTGCTTCACTTCTGATTGTCTGCCTGTTTACCCCCTGTGCCTCACCAGCAAACATCAGGCGTTGCGAGCAAGGGCTTCCGCGCAAGTTGAGGCCTGCTTATTGAAGTTGCGGCGCACCCCTGCATCTGTGCCAAGTCGCCTTATTATGGGTAAAGGGCCGGCGGGTGACTTTGTTGAATCCATTGACTCGTCACCAGTGCACATTATTGACCTGACTGTTGCCCTGCGGGATGGCATATCTCTCATTGAGCTCTTCGGGGGAATGACCAGTGGGTTGGAATGTATGCTCAGGAATGGTATTCGTGTTAACAGATACTTGTACTGTGACACGTGTGCATCTGCCAGAACAGTTGCTCAATTTCGAGTTCAGCAATTGTCTCTTGCGTATCCGCATCTGCTTTCTTCTGATGCAGTGGAAAATGCCTTTACTGTTCTGCCGCAAAATGTGTATGACATATCTGAGAACCACCTCATAGCTGCAGGATGCTTAAATGGAACGCAGTGGATGGTAATCGCTGGGTTCATGTGCAATGACTTGTCATCCGCAGGTAAACGCTCGGGGTTGAAAGGTGAGCATAGCTCCACTTTCTTTCCTCTTCTTAGGATTATGGGCACATTGCAAGTGTTGCAGAGGTCCAGCACACCTCCCATGTACCTCATTGAGAACGTCGCTGTTCAACATGCGGTGGCTGCATCGAAGATTATGTTAGATAGCTATGTGGAACTGTGTGACCGCTTGGGGACACCAGTGACTTTTGACGCAGCTGCCATGGGCAGTTGTGCACACAGATTGCGTAATTACTGGTGCAATCTATGTGATCCCAAGGCTCTGCAGGTCGTGTTGTCGTCTGTTGTGCGAAATGAGACGGTTACGGTTGCAGATATATTGGAGAGCTGTCGCAGGCCTCAAATTTGCAACAGGGTTAACCAGCGTCCTTATTACCAGGCCAATGTGATTGATCATCCACTAATTGTCCTCCCAACTCTTGTTGCCCGTCAGCACTCTTGGTCCTTCGCTCTGCCTGGAGATTTGCCCCCTGGTCAGGGGCTGGTGTGAGAGACCGGCAAGGGTCTGTGTGACCTCACCATCCTGGAAAGGGAGAGAGCCTTGGGGTATGCGGACAACTGCACGGCTGCACCAGGTATATCTTTCCATGCGCGACACATTCTCACGGGAGGTGCGTTTGACGCCAATGCGGTGAGTTCATTGGTTGCTTTCAGCCTGGCCATTAGATTTGGTTTTCATTCAGGGCCTTCATCTTTCTCAGTTGATGTTGCGTTCGAGCCAGGCCTTGAGCTGGGGGGGAAGAGTCATCAGATGCACCAGGAACTGCATGATCGATTCAGTGCAGGATCGCAGCTGATGTTTTATGCAGCTCAAGCCCAGGCTGCTGAGATGGAAGAATACAGCAACAGCGCAGATGACACTATGCATGTGGATGTCTGGCTTGACCATGCAGTTATGAGGTATCTGCAACACCCAGATGCAGTCAGGCTTGCCTCGAGCTCAATGATTGAGCGTAGACGGATCCTGAGAAGAGCCGCACATTTTGAGTGGTCAGTTGGTAAACAGCTTCACAGGCGCATGCCAGGGGGGGGCTTGAAGGTTGTGCCCGCTCCTGATGACCGCCTGTCATTAGTCATACAGAGAATGGACATTTCGGGCGAAGGCGCACTACTGCGCTGGTCACCATGAAGCATTGGTGGGTGGGAATATGGAATGACTGCAAGCTCGTAGTGCAGGCATGTGCAGCCTGTGACTTCACCAAAGCTGCTTTTAATCAGCAGCAGGCTGTTCTGAACCCCCTTCCGATCAAGGGCATGATGTACCGCTGGCACCTAGACTTATCTGGCCCCTATGCTGTGTCTGACCAGGGAAACAAGTACGTCATGGTGCTATCGAGAGCTACTCCAAGTGGGTGGAAGTATTTCCCATGAAGGACAAATGATCTGCAGAGGTAGCGTACCATTTCTTACATGGCATCTTGGCCAGGTACGGGGCATGCGCTGAAGTCGTTACTGACGGAGGTGGCGAATTTCAAGGTGAAATGGATGAACTGCTAGTGCGAGCATTAATAGATCACAGAGTCACATCACCTCATCACCCCCAAGCAAATGGGGCTGCAGAACGGCTAGTTCAAACAGTAAAAACTGCGCTGCTGAGGCATCTGCACGAAGACGCTAAGCATGTGCAGACTTGGGACATGTACTTGCCCTGGATTGCATTAGGTTACCGAGTAACTAAACACCAGAGCACTAAGATGAGCCCTTATCAACTCCTCTTTGCCTGTGACCCAGTTATCCCTCCTGATGTTATGGAACGGATGCCTGGATTAGAAGATGATTATCTAAATGAAGATCTTGCTGCTGAGCATGTGCTGCAACGCGCTAAAATCATGGCAGAAGAGTGTGTCATGGCAGGGCAGAACTTGCTGATTGCTCAGCACCGTGACACACTAAGGTATGCCAAGTTGCGTAGCGGTGCCTATCTACCCAAAATTGCAAAGTTTCAGGTGGGACAATTTGTGTACGTCCGAAGTGAAGATCGGTTGCACCATGCAGCCAGGCCTGTAGTGCTCAGAGTCCATGACGTCAGACCTAGTGGGGTCCTGGTGCTGGCTGGTAGGGACGGCCGCACCATATCAGAAAATGTCATCAACTGCGCACCATGCCATTTGCCCATCAATGAGTTGAGGGGCCCGTCACTGCAGTATCAGCGACCACCCTTAGACACGCCATGTGAAGTATGTTTGCTGCCAGATATGGATAGACTGCTAGTCTTGTGCGATGCATGCAACAGAGGTTGCCACATTTACTGTATGACCCCTGCTCTCTCCAAAGTGCCTAAGGGTCGCTGGGTATGTGACCAATGCCTTGTCTTAGGAATTGCTACGCCCACATTTCTGACGCAGCGAGCAGCCGCACTGGCTGAGGAGCCCTCGGCAAAGCGAGTTACGCTGAAGCACATGACCATGAAAGCGCCACAGCCACCAGCTGCTCCAAAGACACTAGTTGTCCGTCCGCCTATCCCCAACGGCAGGACTCCTCGTCGCGTTACACCCATGACGAGCGACGAGCCACTGTCACCCGCATTAGTAACGGCAGTGCTGCCTATTCAACGACCAACGCAACCAGCAGACGGTCTACGACTGACACCGTCTCCACCGCTGACCAGCCCAAGCGGTCGGCCAGTTCGGGACCATTGGCCAGGTGTGATCACCAATTACGGATGGGCCGCGGGGGTAGCGGACTACTACCTGAACCCGATGCAGCTGACATCGTATCGATTCCTGGGCAAGCATCACGGCATGCACGTCGTCATTGTCAACCCGTCACCAGCGCTGGCTGACATCGTGTGCGCTGTTGCTGTGTTAGCAGTCCCGCATGTAGTTTGTTGTTTGGTAGAGAGAGAGTTTTTGCAGTGCGCACCAGCGCGGTTTGAGTGGCTATGGCAGCTACAATTGCAGGGCAGGATAGCCATCAGACCAGCAGACGCTACGGTGATTAGTGGGACGGCCAGGGGGTCTGGTAGGATGGATCGAGTGTGGATCTTAGTTTTCGCTTCACGGGAGGTCAGGGATCGTATGCTGCGTTAAACTGGTAGTTGGGTGCAATGTACTGCGCAGTAGGATGGTGGGTCAGCAATTAGGGTCAGGGTGCACAGTACACAAGGGTTTAGTGGAGAGGTATAAGTGGAAATTCTGCGTAGCAGAGGGAAGATGAGGAGATCGGGTCGGGGCGTACTTACGCTGGCAGGTCTAGTAGTTGGGCGCATAAGGCGTGTTGTGCAGATGTGGGGTTGAAAGAGTTGAATCAGAGTGTGTAAGCAAATGGGAATATGGGATGCAAAATGCGGAGGGAAACAGTTATGTTGTGAGTGTTACGGGCGCATAATGCGGAGAGAAATAGGGAGTGTCAGGGTAGATACCTGCCAATAAAGGACGCGTCGTGGAGCATGGAGTCTTGGAGCCAAGACAGAGAGGATCATCGCAGTGGATCATCGTAGTTTGTCTCAAGACCTTACAAGGTTTCCCCACGAGGGTTTTCATCCTGTAATTGGTCCACTCACGGCTTATCCGTGTAAGAATCCTTGAGGTGCTAGAGTGGAGGGCACAGAGGCATTTTGACGTGCATGATATGTCAAAACATCAGCCGTAATCTCGCATGGCTGTGCCCACCTCAAGGATTAAGAGGGTCTTTTTACAGTCCTCTATTGATAATTGCTCCACTGGGGGGGGAGTGACTCTTGTGCGCAGTGATACTTCAAGGTCACTGGTACCTCGTGACACCTGTCACGACGTATGGGTGCACCGCACGCAGGGGTGGCTTGTACATTCTTTTTGGTTTCGGATCCATTATGTTTTGTGGTACTTCGAGAATGCCTGGCTCGTTCCAGGCATTCTTCTCTTCTTACTCAAGTATACACGAAGTTGAATCACCCCGTTTTAATCTGTTCTGGGACTAATTGTCTACCTGCGATATTTCGGCCCCTTATCAAGGCCAGGAAACTACACTGGAAGGAGATCTCTAGTTAACTCTACACTGATCCTTTCGCTCTTAAGACCACATCACTAAGTATCGAAGCCTGGACACTACACTGTGCGAATAGCTCTAGTTACACACTACACTTATTCGCTATCTCTAGTTCCATCTCCTCTACTTCCACTCCTCATTCTTCTTGTTCTCTCGCTTGACACCTCTACACTGCGAGCTCTCAGCTCAATCTCTAGAACTCAAGTCGATACTGCAAGCTGCTTCCCCAGCCTTTCCTGGCTACCAAGTCGATCTTCTGATCTTTCAGTTGATCTTCTCCATCAAGAGTCGTTCAGTCAGCTCTACACTCTTCATCACTTCGGGCAGCTTCGTCCACAAGTCCGATCTAAGCCGCCCCAACCTGTCAACTGTCGACATCAGTGCATCAGTCTTCACCAGGGTCGACTTCACTTCGTAACTTCTGTCAACAGTAAGGGAAGAATCATCAAAGGTTAGTGCAGTAACCTGAGGATTAAGTCGAGGATAATCTGCTCACCAGACAGATTATCGCTCCTGCACAGCAGGTTACCCTTGGTAAAGGGCTCCTAGCACTCCTTGGGGGGGAGTGACTGCTGTGCGCAGTGATACTTCAAGGTCACTGGTACCTCGTGACACACCTGTCCAGGTTGCACCTGTGTCCGGTGGGGATCAGACTTCCCTCCCAGCAATGACCTTGCAGGAGTCCCCGATGATGGCTGGATTTCACCAGTCCGGCAACGTAGCTTACCGGATCAACTCAGCCGTCGCTGTCCATGTACCGGAAGGCTTCAAGCATGAGGTGAAGCATGCGACACCCACGGCGTCACGCCCATCGGCTGACCTGGTTGCTCCTGAGTGTACCCCCACCCCCTCGTTTGTGAGTGTGGTGTCAGGTGAGGCTATGCAATCATGGGGGCCTCCAGGTGGGGCTGTTTCTGGCAAGGAAACAGGGCGGCATGACCCCGCTTGTCATCAGGGTAAGCAGCTGAACATGGACCACCGCTTAGCCGTCGTTCCCGTTGCTTCCGAGGCCAACGACGTCGTCACAATTGGTGAGATGAGGGACCTGCTGCGAGACATGCTAGGACGTGTGCATCAGGGACGCACGCCACCACCAGTAGTGGTACTGCAGGAACAGCCAGTACAGCATGCACAGCAATACCTGGGTTTTGGTAGCGCTCAGTCAGGGGAAGACCCTCCCCGTGATCATCATCACCAGGGGTGGGAAGGCTTCCCGCAGGAAGCGGGGCAAGCCTACACCGCAGCGCCACCAACACCAGTATACGGTGTGCAACTTTAGGTGGGTGCATGCCGGGTCTCAGGAGAGGGTCAAGAGATTGGATCCGGAGGTAGTACGGCACGTTGCTCTACCTCCATCCCCGACAACGAGTCTCCTGATGTCTGGTCTTTTCTGGCACAAAAGGTGAAGGGAATGCTTGGGGGGGGCATGGACAACCCCACTGACGTGAGTCAGACCCCTAACCGAGGTTCCCATCAGTATGACCCGGGTGGAAGCATGCAAATCACCAAAACATATCTTGGATTCCCCGCCGATGAGAACCCGGTAAGGAATGAGTTGTTCAGGGAATTACAGGGGTCCCGTGGGGTCACCTCAGATCTAGCCACAAGGTTGTGTGGCTTGTGCACCGAAGGTGAGGTGTCGATCACAACTGTGGGGGGGACCCCACAAGTTCTCAGAGAGGTGAGCCGTGGTTTGAATGGCAAAAACCCCTTTTTGAGGGTCATGGTCTAGTGCCGCACGATATGGCTCTAGCGCCCGGGCCCCGCAGCGAGGACCATCACCGACCATGTGAGTTGGCAGATCAGGTTGAGCCTGATGCACCCCGCTTCGCGCTGTTCACCACACACGTGATTGGGGAATGGGAGATTCGGCAAATGTGGGCTGACACAGGCCATGCCGCAAGTGAGCGTGGCCAGATAATCCCATGCTCTGCCCTGGCCATGCTGACTGACCACGACCATGAGCTTGTCCCTTTTCTTGCCCAGAGCCAGGGTGCCCTCGACCAACATGATGGACAGGGCAGTCTGAGCAAGAAAAACCAGAGCAACCATCGTCACAGATGTGTGCCTTCTGCCCCCTTCAAGGGATGGTTTCCCCTTCCCCATGCGGGACAAGACGTCCTGGCCGCGGGTGATCGACGCAAGCCGCACCTCCGGTAATGTGGAAGGCCGATGCTTTCTATGGTTTAAGCAAGTTCACTGCCAACTTGAGGTATGTGGGTTCTCCAGGTTCCCTGCCCCAAGCGTGGCTCGTGATCAATCCATTGGAAAGGACTTCAGTGGTGGGTTCCGCATGTCACACCTAGTTCTTGAAAAGATTTCCCCGATATTTTGCTCTCCTACCCATCCTATGCGGGAGCACACACCTGTCTTGCAGTGCAACCATCTAGATCACCTGTCACTTAACACTTGTGGTGCAACCTTGTTGTTCACAGTTCACACGTGTCGGTGCTTGCTCGGTGTTCTGTCATATCATATTTCTGGTACACCTGCGGTACACCTGTCAGCATGCGCCTAGTCACGCGCCAGTCCCACCGCTATACACACCTGTCAGCATGTGCCTGACTGTTTGCACATGCGATACGGAGTGTAGCTTTTATTTTATTTCCAGGAATTCCGTCTTGCCCTTATTGCTTGCAACCCTCTCCAACGATGTGCTTGGCTCAGGTTGGGGGGGGACTGTAGGTCTGTCCTGATTTCTTGTCTACTTGCATTTTATTCTGGAAGAAAAAAACATGAAAAGAAAAAAAATGTTGCTCCCATGCACAGAGCCAACTGATCAGCGGACCTACTGCTGGTTCGGGATCTTGCACAGCGGACGTGGCAGCTACGGGGGCTGGTGCCATCATGGTCGTCACGGTCAACTGAGGAGACAAGGTTATCAGCGCCGGCGCGACGGCGTGTGGCGCTGACTATTGGTCGTTCACCATGATCGGTATTGGCGTAGCCACTAGCCACCTGAGTTCTGCTCGCATGCTCACCAATAATTCCGAGGCTCCCCTGATTAATTGTCCGTACCTTCACACGCACACCTTGCGTGCTGCCGAATCTGACTTGCATATCCTGATTGCATGTTGCAGATCTGGCATTCCAGCTGTTCAGTATGGCAGATCTTGACCTGCTGATCTTGAGTGATGTAGATCTTCAGTGCAGATCTCGACCTGCCGATCTCTAGTGATGAAGATCTCGAGTGCTGTAGATCTCAGCTTTGCTGTTCTTTGATGCTGCATTTACTTACAGGTCTTCAATGATGCAGATCTTGACCTGTATGTCCTGAGGAGACAAGGTTATCAGCGCCGGCGCAACGTCGTGTGGCGCTGTCTACTGGTCGCTGCATCATGATCGGTATTGGCAAGGTCCCCTGAGTTCTGCTCGCATGCTCACCAAGAGTTCCGAGTCCCCCGTGATTTAATTGTTCGTATCTTCACACGCATGCCTTGAGCGCTTCCGGACCTGACTTGCATGTCCTGATAGCATGTTGCAGATCTGGCATTACAGATGCCCAGTGTTGCAGATCTGGACCTACAGATCTTGAGCGATGTAGATCTTCAGTACAGATCTTGATCTGCAGATCTCGAGTGATGTGGATCTCGAGTGATGTATATCGCAGCCTTGCGGTTTGCTTGTGCTGGATTTTCTTGACTTGCAGCTCCTGATAGTAGATCTGTAGTGATACAGATCTTGCCTTGCAGATCTTTAATGATGCAGATCTTGACCCGCATGTTGTGACTTGCAGATCCAGATAAGTAGATTTGCAGTGATTCAGATCCTGACTTGCAGATCATGCATTGCCGATCTGCTATATTGCAGATCTTGACTTCGCCAGTAAACTGCAAATCTGTTGTGGTGCAGATCTTGACATTGCCTGTAAATTATATTCTGGCTTGCAGATCGTGACTTGCAGATCTGCAACGATGCAAATCTTGACCTGAGGGACTTGACTTGCAGCTCTTGATAGTAGATCTGTAGTGATACAGATCTTGCCTTGCAGATCTGCTGTGATGCTGATCTTGACTTGCAGATCTCAAGGGTTATAGATGTTCCGTGTCGTAGACCCCCGTCCCACTCCGTGTCGTGCGCTGCTATGTCTGACATGTTCTCCTTCAATAGTCCCACAGCCTGACTAGCGCTCTGAGCGCTTTTAACCCGACATGTATTTGGACCACGCTTTCAGGAAATAGTGTCCCAACCGCCAGCAGTTGGTCTGGGCGGCCTTTGGCAGGTTGCTTAGATGGAGTGGAGCTCCAAGACCTCACCATGTCCATGACCAGACTGCCGGCGTAGCCAATGTATTTTAACTTGACTTCCATCCTGCTTATCCCAGGGTTAGCCTGAGGACCGAGCGTAGCTCTATGCCGGCCATGCTGGAGCTGGATCTAAGACTAGATTGCTGGCATAGCCAATGTGCTTTGGCCTGCTTTCACTCGCCATTGCCTGTTTCGTTGAGCAACTTTGCCTGAGGCGTAGCCTTGGCTTAGAGCTGTTCCATCTCTGCAGCTGTTCTTGCAGATCACAACGTGATAAAGCTTTTTCAGCTTTTAACATTTTCGCTGCCCCAGGCTGGGGGGGGGAAGGCTGCTTGTCTCAGGCTGTGTCCACATGGCTCATGTTTAAATAATCTTATGAGTCTTGATTCAAGCTATGTCCCCGGTTTATCCCTTCCCCGCAGATCTCGCGTCGAAAGCGATCGAGTGCTACTCCAAGTGGGTGGCAGTGTTTCCTTGAAGGACGACTTTGCCGCTGAGCACTCATGGCGCACCAGGGGCCCTTGGCCCAGCAGGTCAAGGCCTGGTGTTCGAAGATGGATATGGCTGAGGAGCCCAGGCAAAGCGAGTCACGCTGAAGCTTGTGACCATGAAGGCGCCACAGTCACCAGCTGTTCCAAAGCCACCAGCTGCTCCAAAGCCACCAGCGGTTCCAACGACACTTGATGTCCGTCCGCCAATCACCAATGGCAGGACTACTCGGCGGGTTACACCCATGGCGAGCAGCCAGCCACCGTCACCAGCATTGGTGACGGCAGTGCCGCCAATTTAACGACCAACGCAGCCAGCGGATGGTCTACGACTGACATCGTCTCCACCTCTGACCAACCCGAGTGGCCGGCCAGTCCGGCGTGCAGCAGCACTGGCTGAGGAGCGAGTCACGCTGAAGCACGTGACCATGAAGGCGCCACAGCCACCAGCTGCTCCAAAGACACTAGTTGTCCGTCCGCCTATCCCCAACGGCAGGACTACTCGGCGGGTTACACCCATGACGAGGGGCGAGCCACCGTCACCCGCATTGGTAACGGCAGTGCCGCCTATTCAACGACCAACGCAACCAACGGACGGTCTACGACTGACACCGTCTCCACCGCTGACCAGCCCAAGCGGTCGGCCAGTCCGGGTAAGCAGACTCCCGTTGCGGCTTGAGGCGCATGTCACTGACATTTGTGAGCGCTTGGTTCCCACGATGTTTCTGGACTGGACCACTATTGAGGGCGTGATGGATGATATGACTTGGCTCATGCCAGGGGTATGGTCGGGAAGGACCGCAGCTGCTAAAGTGGTACTGGCACACTTAGCACGTGTCAGGGGGGGCCACCCTACTAATACATTGGGGATTACCACAGGAGAATGCAAAACCCTGTGTAACGTCCTTGACTTGAGTTTATCCCCAAGCATTGTCATTATGTGCGCTGAGTCTGGTCTTTCCCCTGCCATGTATGAGGACCACTGGCCAAGTGCGATCACCAATTACGGATGGGCCGCGGGGGCGGCGGACTACTACATGAACCCGATGCAACTGACATCGTATCGGTTCCTGGGCAAACATCACGGCATGCACGTCATCATTGTCAACCCATCACCAACACTAGCTGACTTCGTGCGCGTAGTGGTTGTGCTAGCAGTTCCGCATGTAGTTTGTTGTTTGGTAGAGAGAGGGTTTTTGCAGTGCGCACCAACGCGGTTTGAGTGGCTATGGCAGCTACAATTGTAGGGCAGGATAGCCATCAGAGCAGCAGACGCTACGGTGGTTAGTGGGACGGCCAATGGGTCTGGTAGGATTGAGCGAGTGTGGATCTTAGTTTTCGCTTGACGGGAGGTCATGGGTCGCATGCTACGTTAAATAGGAAGTTGGGTGCAATGTACTGCGCAAGTTAGTAGGATGGTGGGTCAGCGATTAGGGGCAGGGTGCACAGTGCAAAATGGGGTTAGGGAAGAGGTATGAGCGGAAAATCTGCGTAGCAGAGGGAAGATGAGGGGATCGGGTCGGGGCGTGCTTACGCTGGCAGGTCTAGTAGTTGGGGCGCATAACGCGTGGTGTGCAGATGGGAGGTTAAGAGGGTTGAGTCAGGGTGTGTAAGCGCAGGTTGAGGTTTGGGACGCATAACGCGCAGTTCTGAGGTGAGTGTTACGGGCGCATAAAGCGGAGGGAAATAGGGAGTGTCAGGGTAGGTAGGCCTGCCAATAAAAGACGCGTCGTGGAGCATGGAGTCTTGGAGCCATGAAAGAGAGGATCATCGCAGTGGATCATCGTAGATTGTCTCAAGACCTTACAAGGTTTCCCCACGAGGGTTTTCATCCTGTAATTGGTCAACTCACATCTTATCCGTGTAAGAATCCTTGAGGTGCTAGAGTGGAGGGCACAGAGGCATTTTGACGTGCATGATATGTCAAAACATCAGCCGTAATCTCGCATGGCTGTGCCCACCTCAAGGATTAAGAGGGTCTTTTTACAGTCCTCTATTAATAATTGCTCCGCCTTCTGAATTTCGGACTGGGGGGGGGAGTGACTCTTGTGCGCAGCGATACTTCAAGGTCACTGGTACCTCGTGACAGCTGTCACGACGTATGGGTGCACCGCACGCAGGGGTGGCTTGTACATTCTTTTCGGTTTCGGATCCATTATGTTTTGTGGTACTTCGAGAATGCCTGGCTCGTTCCAGGCATTCTTCTCTTCTCTCAAGTAATATACTGAAGTTGAATCACCCCGCTATCTGTAAACTGTTCTGGGATTAACGTCCACCTGTGATATTTCGGCCTCTTATCAAGGCCAGGACACTGCACTAATAGGAGATCTCTAGTTTACACTACACTGATCCTATTTCTCCAAGACCACATCATTCAGTAACAGGCCCTGATCGTTACATTGTTCGATTGTCTCTAGTTAACCACTACACTTATTCGTGATCTCTAGCATCAGCTTCTCTACTTCATCCATCTCAGCTCTATCTCTCGATTATACCCTACACTGCGAGCTTCAACAGTTCTATCTCTAGCTATAATTCGACACTGTGAGCTGCTACCCAGGCCTTTTCTGGCTACTAAGTCGATTTACTGCACTAGCAGCCGATCCTCCTCATCAAAGAGTCGCCTCTTCGGCTCCTCCCTTCTCATCACTTCGGCTGGATCGTCTCTCAAGTTCGTTCCACACCATTTCCTACTGTCAACAGCCGGCTTCAGTACAACTAGACCCAGCAGGATCGAGTTCACTTCGCAACTTTTGTCAACAGTAAGAGAGGAATCATCAAAGGTTAGTGCAGTAACCCGAGGATTAGTCGAGGATAAACATCTGCCAGCAGTTTATCGCTCCTGCACACGCTAGTTACCCCTATAAAGGGCACTTAGCACTCCAATAAGAGCCTCTTCGGCTGCACGAGCTTGTTGCTCGGCCGCACGTCGCAATGCGTCAAGACGACACATTTCGCGTTGACGTTGTTGGATTGCTTCAACATGGAGTGCTTCAGCTTCGGCATGTTTCCTTGCCTTATCGGCATTCTGTGCCATCAGTCTTTTGGCAGCATGCCTAGCTGTCAATGCATGATCACTGGCTAACAACTGTTGAATACGTTGCTCGGCCTCCGTGAGAGGCTTAGCCACTGGTAAAGGAGGCTCCCCCCTGGGTAGAATCGGAATTCATCCAGGGGTTCAACACGATATTGGGATATGTTCGATGTTATCGCTCACTTTTCGGCAACAGAACACGATCAGGAACCTTATTTCCGTTTTTTACTCGCCAGCAGATTCGAAGTGATGCGAACCTGGATTCTTCTCTTCTTATTGGAGTGCTAAGTGCCCTTTATAGGGGTTAACTAGCGTGTGCAGGAGCGATAAACTGCTGGCAGACAGTTTACTGCACTACCTTTGATGATTCCTCTCTTACTGTTGACAAAAGTTGCGAAGTGAACTCGATCATGCTGGGTCTAGTTGTACTGAAGCTGGCTGTTGACAGTAGGAAATGGTGTGGAACGAACTTGAGAGACGATCCAGCCGAAGTGATGAGAAGGGAGGAGCCGAAGAGGCGACTCTTTGATGAGGAGGATCGGCTGCTGGAGCAGTAAATCGACTTGGTAGCCAGAAAAGGCCTGGGTAGCAGCTCACAGTGTCGAATTATAGCTAGAGATAGAACTGTTGAAGCTCGCAGTGTAGGGTATAATCGAGAGATAGAGCTGAGATGGATGAAGTAGAGAAGCTGATGCTAGAGATCACGAATAAGTGTAGTGGTTAACTAGAGATAATCGATCAGTGTAGCGATCAGGGCCTGTTACTGAATGATGTGGTCTTGGAGAAATAGGATCAGTGTAGTGTAAACTAGAGATCTCCTATTAGTGCAGTGTCCTGGCCTTGATAAGAGGCCGAAATATCACAGGTGGACGTTAATCCCAGAACAGTTTACAGATAGCGGGGTGATTCAACTTCGGTATATTACTTGAGAGAAGAGAAGAATGCCTGGAACGAGCCAGGCATTCTCAAAGTACCACAAAACATAATGGATCCGAAACCAAAAGGAATGTACAAGCCACCCCTGCGTGCGGTGCACCCATACGTCGTGACATGGATGGCATGGCAGCTCCTTTCATCAAGCTGGCCTTGGTAGACGACACCTCCGATGGGGAGCAGCGGCATGTCATCAGGGACATGCTACAAGAATGGATGACTTCGATGGCGGTGCGGGGGGGGATGCCAAGTGCATGGCAGCCTGTCAGAATTCAGCCCATCCACGAGAAGGGCCCCCCCCTTGACCTAGTAACTACCGGCCCCTTGCCATCACGAGCGTGCTGTACCGGCTGTATGCTAGCATGCTGACCGCCATTGCTGATCAGTGGGCACGCTTCCATGAGCACATCCCTCCTAAACAGTTCGGCTTTCAGCAGTGCCGTAGCACGCTCCAGGCTGCTTTTCTCTGCAGGCATGCAGTCCATGCGCAACGGGCCGATGCAGGCCGTAGCAAACTGCATGTGGCCTTTGTGGATTTTACCAAGGCCTATGATTGTGTGCCACAGGAGCAGCTATGGCAGCACCTGTCTGAGCGGCTTCGCATGCCTGCATGCCTGTTACGCGCTGTGCAAGCGCTCTACAAAGGTGCAGTCCACACGCTCACAGACGGCCAAACAAGCACTTGCCCTGTGCCTTGCACCCGCGGTATCAAACAGGGCTGCCCACTCGGCCCTCTCCTCTTCAGTTTCTATATCAGCGATCTGCCGTGCAAGATCGCAGCCCAGTGCCCGGCAGAGGGCATTGTGCTGGGGGCGGGGCAACGACTCAGGTGCCTCTTATACGCTGATGATCTCTCCTTGCTAGCCAGCAGCCCGGAAGGGCTGCAGCACATGCTAGACGCCCTGCATGAATATGCGGCGGTCAAACAGCTCCAGGTCAACGTCAGCAAGAGAGAGATCTTGGAGTTTGGCAGCCGCTTAGCAGGGAAGCGCCGGCAATCAGCCCATACTTGCGAGCATGGCCCAGGTAGGATAGCGCCGAAGCTTGTTCAATAATTCAAGTTCTTGGGCATCATCCAGCACGAGAGCGGCAGCATGAGGAACGCCATGCAAGGAAGAGAGGTGCCTTTGGCAGCCGCGTTGCAGCGTGTCCACCACATGGCCACCAAGGTGCGCCTCAGGCATCATCTGCCTACACGCATCCGGTTGGTCTATCTATGCAGCGCCTGCGGCCGACTACGGTGATGTGGTGTGGGCCACCGTTCAACTCAGACCGCGGCATTGCCTCAAGAGCAGGATGCAGTCCAGATTCCTTCAGCATCTGCGCCAGCTGCAGGGCTACCTCCGTCCGCTGCCAGTTGGGGGGTCATGAGGGAGCTGCAGATCCAGCCTTAACAGCGAAGTTTGTGGCAGCTTGTACTTCGCTTCTACAACGCAGGGGTCGCACCAGCAGCACAGCAAGACGGCCCACTCATGGCAGGGGAATTGGTCCAGTGGTATAACGACGGTGGCATCCATACCCAGAGGTAGAGGGATCGAACACGCCACACGATCTTCTCTTCACCCGACTAGAGCGCCGGGTTCCATGTTCCTGCCCCCTCACATGGGAGGATGGCATGGCTGCACCATGGCCCAGGCTGTGCATGGTAGCTGGAATTAAGCTGAGTCATTCCCTACCAGCCCCACGTGGCCGAGCGTTCAGCAGGGCCCAGCGGGTATGCACTGTTCTAAACTCATGGCAGCAGCCATGGCGGCTGACATGCAACGCGCTGTCAGGCAAGGCACTGGAGGGCGCAATTGGTGCAGTGAATTGATAGGTGCCTTGGAGGAGCTGGAGCTGGGATCAGTCGTCCCCAAACTGCATCAGACAGCGACTGGCTTGCAGCCGCTACCTGTCACAGAGGGGCTAGCGGTAGTTGATGCAGCATACGAGCTGGCGCTGCTGGATGTAGCTGGCAGGAAGGACCCCAGAGATCCTGCCTCTGAACACAGGTCTGCGGCCGCTTACCGCACCTGGTTTCAGTCTACGGGGCTGCCGGAGTTGGAGGTGGGGCGCACACCAAGAACCGCACAAGCAAAAGGGCGTGCGCTCGTGTGCGCACCAACTTAAGGCTGCGACTCGGAGCGGCGAGCACAGCTGATAATAGAGGACGGCGCAGCGATCAGCAGCGTGACACACGCCACTGCCAGCGGTTCTGGGCTGAGGCACACGGCCAACATGTGGAGGATGCGCTGCATGTGTGCTTTCAGAGCCCTAGCGTTAAAGAGAGGCTGAGGGCGAGAGGTTGGGCCGGCCCTCCATAGGGCGCTACAGACGTTTAGCAGTTGTACCAGGGCAGACATGGATGGGAAGCTCTGACTTTTGTTGAGAACGTGTTAGACTTTGTCGAGGGCTAGTCTGTTGTCTTTTTTTTTGCCTCCCTGGGGACTGGCTCTTTCCTTTTTTTGTCTCCCTCTTGCTTTCAGAGGCAGGGATCCGTCTGTCTTTAAATTTTCTAACTTTCAAAGGCAGGGATCAGCCTGCCTTATGCGTTTTCTGGAGGGGTGTTTTGCTTTGCCCTATGTGCTCCTCTCTGTTGTCCTTCTAGCATTAGCTTCCTTTTCTTTTTCCTCCCAACCAGACAGGTCGTCAGAGAGCCCGCGGGCAGGGGTGGGAGGCCCTGATTTCTGCAACTTGTGGTTGCTTTTTTGAAGGCTAGTCTCTTCAGGGGCAGGGGATTGGCAGGGGATACGGTTTGCCAGACCTTTGCGTTCTTGTTGTTTGGTGGGTGAACTTGCTATCTTTCCTTTCCTCCTGTGCCCTCTACCTTGACTTCCTTATATGGCTTTTTGTTTGCCGACGTGGCCGAGGTTCATTTCAGCATGGCCTAGAGTTGTAACGTCATTAACCCAATTTAGCCATGCAGGGCTTACTAATTCAACTGCTTACGGCATGTGCTGTATTGCTTTCAGTTGCAGTGTGGCATCGCTTTCTTTCACTACCTTGTGTCGTCTTCGCAAGTGTCCTCGTTGTTGCAACAACCTGCCACTGCAGCCCACCATTCGAAGATTACCTAGTCAAGGGCGCTCATTCCTTGGCCATGATGAGAATGCTGTCATGCTATTTATGGACGGATCTGTGGCCCATGCTCCTCTTCGAGTCATAGCTCGTACAAATCTGTACCCGGCCAAGTATTTGAGCAGATCCCAGATGTTCATGACGCACCACCAGGGTAGAGCCCAGAGGTGTGGAAACAAGACGCCACCCAGCCATCCACACACAAGGCACAAGCGGCTTGCAAAGGCAGCAGTGATCATTAAGAAAATTAAAGAACTGAAACATAAACTGGGAAGTCAGAGGTCCTTCAAGAACCTCCGAAACGTCCAACCCCGTTTGTCAGCCCTATTGGCAGATGCATCAGCCACCAGCCTTCCCGACACATGTATCAGCCCTGCTGCTACAAAATAAACTCAGCTGCCCTCCTGCCTCATCCACGTTGCCACGGCTTTTATAACATGCTTCCTAGCCCCTGGTATGACGGCACTGACTAGTCCAAGCCGGAGCTTTTGGAGGCCGCTGAACGTCCCAATCGCATTCTTGGTGCACAATGTTTTGGGACGACTAACTATTTATGGAATCTGGAAAATCAAGACACGAGTAATCAATGAAGCTACATCAGTCCACGTCACATGGACGCAACAAGCGGCCCTTTCCCTCACGGCCCCTGCCATCACAGCGGTCGTCAAAAGGCCCTCACTGCTTGTTAGGCTTCTGCTTGGTGTAAAATAGAACCAAGGGCTGGATGCGCCCGAGGGTGCACTTCCGGATGACCGACTGCCAGTCGCCGACGTTGGTCACGTGGGCATCATCGAACATGACCCATTGCTACAGGCACGGGATGAGAGGGGATGGGATTGACAAGGTCAGGCTGAAAAACACCTTAGGATGTGAATGAAGGTGAGGAGTTACGGGCAGAAGTTACTTGGCAGGAGTTACTTGGCAGGAGTTACTAGGCAGGAGTTACTAGGCAGGAGTTACTGGGCAGGACTTGGCAGGAGTAAGTTGGCTCATGTTACTGGGCAGAAGATTCTGGTCACGGGAAGAGGCGAGCGCAGTCTCCTCAAACCTCTTACCGAGTCCTTGTGGATGAACGCGTGGTAGTGCTGTCCGTAGTAGCAGAACATGGAGTGCAGGCAGAAGACGGTCCCGTTCATTGTGGCCATGACCTCATCGTACACGTCCCGGACGTCCAGCTGCGGTACGGGGCAGTACAGAGGGTGCGTGTCATCTCGGGCAGTACTAGGGATGGCCAGAGTTGCAGTACATAATGGAAGCACATTCCATGAAATTGAAGTCACCAACACGGCTTGACTAGATAGCTCCTGCTTTAGCTACCTTCTGGGCCCAACCACAAGGCCACTGCATAAGGTACCATGAGGGCCTAACCAGCTGGTCCGTGTGCCTATGTCTATTGGCCGTGGTGCGGACGTGGCCTTTTCCCCGAGCTGCGCTCTTTCCAAACTCTAATTCCCCCCAGGGGTGACAGCATCAATGCTTTCTTTTCGAAACTTCTTTTTTTCTTGCTGGAAAGCGCAGACCAGGTCCACTCTCAAGGGAAGGATGCCATCCACAGGCTAAAGCGCAGTTCAGGGTAAAAGAAAATACCGGTAAACAGCTTAAACCCCGAGCTTAAACCCCGAGCCCTCAATCATAAACCTCTGCCCAACCACGCCCACAAGCTTCAGCATGACCTTCTCCTCCTCACCGCTCTCCTGGTAAAGGGTGTACCAAGCCTTATGCATAAACCCTGAACCGCTCTGCCCACCTCAATTCCCACGGGCCCCGGCATGTTCTTGACTTCCTTGCCGCTCTCGTGGTTTAGGGTATAAGGCAGCTTCGCACCTGAACCCTGCATATTAAATCCCATTCCCAAACCCTAAAGCGGTCCACCCACCTCGGTGTCCACGAGCTCTAGCGTGTTCTTGACCTCCTCGCCGCTCACGTGCTCCTCCCACGCCATGAGCATGGTGAACACAGCCGGCAGCGACTGCAGCTTCCGGTGAGGCGTGCCCGGGAGGTCACACCCGCCGACGTCCTTGTCACACTTTTTGAAGTTTTGGGACTCGAGCGCCTTTGAGAGAGGAGCAGCGAAAGGGCGTTGATTTGAGGGGGGGGGGGCAGATGTGGATATTGCTACGTTATATGCAGGGTTTGAGGGTTCAGGGTATCCGGTATATAGAATTTTGTAATAACAGGGTTTAAGGTCCCATGTTAAAAGCATTCCAGGGTTCTGGCACACTTTCCAGCATGTGCAGCTGACCGGTAGCGCACACAAGGGTTGAGCAGCTGGCATAGGGCCCGGAAATGAACAGATGCCGTAGATTTGATTTGCCTTCCCGTGGGTATTGAAACATGAATTTTTGCATGCTGCCCTCCGGGCACACCGTCATCAAACACTCATAATTTCCGACAGAAATCTGGCGTCGACAATTGATCATTGGTGTAATTATGGCTCCCTCAGCCCCAAACAACGTGAACTATGAGGAAAGCAAAGCAAATCTACCTTATAACAACATCTGTCCTTGCATTTGTTTGAGGGAACCGGCGCAGCTTGGGCCCAGGCCACATCTGCATTCCCCCCCCCTTCCACTGGGCCCACCTTGGTAGTCACGGCACATCCGGCCTTCCCCTGACCCTCCACTGGAATCAATCTTGCTTGCCCCGACACATCCGGCCACACCCTCGGCTAGCTGATCAAATGGCCCACCAGCCTAACACCCAGCCTGCCATTGCTGACCAGCCTCGCCTACTCTGCCGTGTTGATCGTACTGAGCCCCACCTTCAGCTAGCCTGCCATGCTGCCCCAGATTGTACCGCACCAGCATGCTGGCCTTGCCAAATCAACCTCAGCTGAAGCTTGTTGGCCATGCTGCTACCCGACCTCGCATTCAGCTACTTGGCCGTGTCGCTACCCTGCCTCACCTTGAGTTTGCTGGCCATGTTGCCCCCCATGGCAGCTGCTATGCTGCGGAGGGCCGTGGCCTGGACCACGTGGAAGTACTCGGAGTGCGCCTTGACCTTGTGGCTGACCTGAGGAGACGGGAGCGGGCCGAGGGTGAAGACCTTCAACCCTGGACCATATGGCTGGCATGAAAATACGGCTGGCACAAGAACACGGCTGGCATGAAAACATGACTGGCATGAAGATACGGCTGGCACATGGACACGGCTGGCATGAAAACATGACTGGCATGAAGATACGGCTGGCACATGGACACGGCTGGCATGAAAACATGACTGGCATGAAGATACGGCTGGCACATGGACACGGCTGGCATGAAAACATGACTGGCATGAAGATACGGCTGGCACATGAACACGGCTGGCATGAAAACATGACTGGCATGAAGATACGGCTGGCACATGAACACGGCTGGCATGAAAACATGACTGGGATGAAGATACGGCTGGCACATGGACACGGCTGGCATGAAAACATGACTGGGATGAAGATACGACTGGCACAAGAACACGGCTGGCATGAAAACATGACTGGCATGAAGATACGGCTGGCACAAGAACACGGCTGGCATGAAAACATGACTGGGATGAAGATACGACTGGCACAAGAACACGGCTGGCATGAAAACATGACTGGGATGAAGATACGGCTGGCACAAGAACACGGCTGGCATGAAAACATGACTGGGATGAAGATACGGCTGGCACAAGAACACGGCTGGCATGAAAACATGACTGGGATGAAGATACGGCTGGCACATGAACACGGCTGGCATGAAAACATGACTGGGATGAAGATACGGCTGGCACATGAACACGGCTGGCATGAAAACATGACTGGGATGAAGATACGGCTGGCACAAGAACACGGCTGGCATGAAAACATGACTGGGATGAAGATACGGCTGGCACAAGAACACGGCTGGCATGAAAACATGACTGGGATGAAGATACGGCTGGCACAAGAACACGGCTGGCATGAAAACATGACTGGCATGAAGATACGACTGGCACATGAACACGGCTGGCATGAAAACATGACTGGGATGAAGATACGGCTGGCAAAATAACACGGCTGGCATGAAAACATGACTGGGATGAAGATACGGCTGGCACAAAAACACGACTGGCATGGAAGTACGGCTGGCATGAAAATACGTCTTGCAGGGAAACACGGCTGGCATGAAAGTATGGCTGGCATGAAAGTACGGGAGCGGGGCGGAGGGTAAGGTTTTGAGCCCTGGACCACATGGCTGACAAGAAAATATAGGCAGGGGGGTTGAGATCTTTAACCCTGGACCTGACGGCTGACAACAAAATGCAGGGGGGCATGATCAGAGTGTTTGAGGGGAAGTGATGAGACATGGGTGGATTCAACACCATGATGAGACAGGAGGGACGTGAGAGGGCGTCATGGCATACGCAGAGATAGGAAATTGATTTGGGGCAAGCCTTTAAAACAAGTACTGATAGTTAAAGAACACCTATTGTTATTATTTAATCAAGATGATGCAATCAATACAACCTGTGTTATTGAATTCAATATATACTATGAAACCGTTGAATACATGTCTGGACATGTCTGGACATGATGCAGAGATATGAGGGGAGAAGAGAGGAGGTGAGGAGCGGGGACAAGAGAGACAGAACCTAGTAATACAATTCTTTTGGAAAGCAGGCCAAGCCAGATCAGGAAAGCCATCTCTTCAGGCAGGCAGGGCATCAGGGGCCAAGCAGGCTAGGCGGGCAGGCATGCAAGCATCAGGGTACTCCCAAATGGAGGGATGGTAACAAGCGCAGCAGCAATATGCCCTAGACCGCGGGACAGAAGTGGCGCGCATGGCCGCCTCGCCGCATGGTGGTCACGGAGCGGATATGGCCTCAACCACGAGCTGCGCTGCTCCCCTAACTCTGTCATGCTGAGGGGCGCAACCGACTAATTCCACTGTTTATCTTTCAGCACAATGGGCATGTCACCCTTTGGGGCATCATGGTGGAAGCGCATATGTAGACTCGGGCTTACATGGACCTCTATTAATCTTTCTGCATGATGGTTATCTAGATCATCTAGATCACATCTAGATCTGTTTACCATTCTGCATGACGAACATCTCAGCTCCTCCAGGAGGTTCATGCCAAACACAATGTCGACACAGCTGTGTCCGCGAGCGTTCTTGAGCTCCTCAGTCTTGGCCAGGCAGTCATAGATGGCCGACAACACCTGAGCGAGGGAGGGGGACAACAAAGCAGTGAGTTTCAAGCGCTACCCAGGTGAAGCGCTTTCTTCAACTCATGGTAGAGAGGGACAATGTTTTGAGCCCAGTCTGTGCTGGGCAATCGCGAATAGCAGACAACACCTGGGGCCAGCCAACAAAAGCAGGGAGGCTGTACAGTTTGAAGTACTATCTCCTTGCAACACTTCTGCATGCCCTTCATGACACCTTCCAAAGGGTCTGTGTCTCTCTTTTGCTGGAACTTAAAAAGATTTAAGACAGGCCGCCCAAACCTAGAAACCTGAGACGCTAACACAAAAAAACAGCCCGGGTGCGCAAAGGGCCCTCGGCGACAGCTTTTTTAAGTCGAGCAGTGTCTCTGACTTCTTGGGAAACTCGACGCAGGTGTCTTCACATTATGCCAGTTCACACCATACCCGTCTACACAACGTCCCATTCCTTGCTGGACGCTTTCACCGACAAGTTCTGGTGCAAAATGCCCTAACCAGAAGCGCGCCCCCCAGGACACGTTCAGCTGTGGTTTTCCTCCTCCCTTACCTCACTCGGGTCGTTCATCTCTCCGAGTTTGAAGTCGTGATCTGCCAGTGCGTCCAGGGCCTCCCGCAGGTCCGTCGGGTCTACTGGCGCCATCACACCCCTGAAGGGAGGGGGGGGGCAAGAGGGTGTGAGGGAGGGAAGGGGCCAGTCAAGATCTGCTAGCGAATTCAGAGTCTCCCGCAGGTCTGTTGGGTCTAGTGGCGCCAATCACACCCTTTTTTGAAAAAAGAAGGGCAAGAGTATGGAAGGGTATGTCTCTAGGGTTCCCAGGTCCTCGTCAAAGAGCTTGGCATCAACAGGAACCTTGACTTTCCAACCTTGACTTTCCAACCTTGACTTTCCAACCTTGACTTTCCAACCTTGACTTTCCAACCTTGACTTTCCAACCTTGACTTTCCAACCTTGACTTTCCAACCTTGACTTTCCAACCTTGACTTTCCAACCTTGACTTTCCAACCTTGACTTTCCAAACTTCCTCTTTTCTTCTGGTCTGCACTGCCTGCTGGCCCCTCCTTTGTCAGAAGTTGTGCGAATGCATCCATGCTTTCAAAACAAACGTACAGCTAACCCAGCTCTCATCGGCCTCTGTCACAAATTTAGAGCTCAAGATTTTCTCAACCCTAAGCTGTCCCCAAGCCGCATCCTTTCCCTTCATCCCCCCCATCTCTCTGCACCCTCTGTCACCCCACACACACATCTCCCACCTACTGTCCCCCCCCCCCCCTCTCTCTGCAACTCCCACCCCACTGTTTCCATTCGGCCCTCCTCCCACCTACTGTCCCCCCCCCCCCCTCTCTCTGCAACTCCCACCCCACTGTTTCCATCCGGCCCTCCTCCCACCTACTGTCCCCCCCCCCCCCTCTCTCTGCAACTCCCATCCCACTGTTTCCATCCGGCCCTCCTCCCACCTACTGTCCCCCCCCCCCCCTCTCTCTGCAACTCCCACCCCACTGTTTCCATCCGGCCCTCCTCCCACCTACTGTCCCCCCCCCCCTCTCTCTGCAACTCCCACCCCACTGTTTCCATCCGGCCCTCCTCCTACCTACTGTCCCCCCCCCCCTCTCTCTGCAACTCCCATCCCACTGTTTCCATCCGGCCCTCCTCCCACCTACTGTCCCCCCCCCCCCGTCTCTCTGCAACTCCCACCCCACTGTTTCCATCCGGCCCTCCTCCCACCTACTGCCCACCCCCCCCCCTCTCTCTGCAACTCCCACCCCACTGTTTCCATCCGGCCCTCCTCCCACCTACTGTCCCCCCCCCCCCCTCTCTCTGCAACTCCCACCCCACTGTTTCCATCCGGCCCTCCTCCCACCTACTGTCCCACCCCCCCCCCTCTCTCTGCAACTCCCATCCCACTGTTTCCATCCGGCCCTCCTCCTACCTACTGTCCCCCCCCCCCCTCTCTCTGCAACTCCCACCCCACTGTTTCCATCCGGCCCTCCTCCCACCTACTGTCCCCCCCCCCCCCCTCTCTCTGCAACTCCCACCCCACTGTTTCCATCCGGCCCTCCTCCCACCTACTGTCCCCCCCCCCCCCCCTCTCTCTGCAACTCCCACCCCACTGTTTCCATCCGGCCCTCCTCCCACCTACTGTCCCCCCCCCCCCTCTCTCTGCAACTCCCACCCCACTGTTTCCATCCGGCCCTCCTCCCACCTACTGTCCCCCCCCCCCTCTCTCTGCAACTCCCACCCCACTGTTTCCATCCGGCCCTCCTCCCACCTACTGTCCCCCCCCCCCCTCTCTCTGCAACTCCCATCCCACTGTTTCCATCCGGCCCTCCTCCTACCTACTGTCCCCCCCCCCCCCTCTCTCTGCAACTCCCATCCCACTGTTTCCATCCGGCCCTCCTCCCACCTACTGTCCCCCCCCCCCCTCTCTCTGCAACTCCCATCCCACTGTTTCCATCCGGCCCTCCTCCTACCTACTGTCCCCCCCCCCCCTCTCTCTGCAACTCCCATCCCACTGTTTCCATCCGGCCCTCCTCCCACCTGTCGACACCTCCGTCCCACTGCTTCTGCGCCCTCGTGAGTGCCTTGAACAGCCTGGCCAGGTGCAGGACCACAGGCTGGGAGCCGTAGGCCTCGGGTTCATTCACCTCAATCATGGTACGAAACGCCTCGCAGTGCCACAAGCACTAGCAAAGGGAGGACAAATTGTACCATGAGGAGGAATATGGAAGGGGAGCGAGAAAGAGGGGAAAAGGTGTCAGGACGGGGAAAATGGTAGAGGAGTGAGGAAAGGGGGAGAGGAAGAGGAGGGGGGAAGGGTAGAGGAGAGAGGAAAGGGGGAGAGGAAAAGGAAGGAGAAAGGGGGAGAGAAAACAGGAACGAAAAAGGCGGACGGGCTGATGGGGCTCACTGGTGCGGGGCTCACTGGTGCGGCCACCACGCCCAGTGTTTCCTTTTTGTTACTCAGCTACATGTTAGCTACACTCCGGCCTCTGGCCAGAAGCCCCATTTGTGGCCAGCTTTATTGCTTTGGCCACCAGTCGTAGGCCAGTCCAAGTTTTGTCCCGATCGGGACTTCTTCGGCCGCGGGCGGCCTTCGCCGGAGGTGGACTCGTCACCGAAAAAAGGAACACTGCGACTCCCCATACTAGGAAAATAATGGCACCGAGGGACTAGGGTGCGCAAATTCATGTACATGGCTCATTGCACTGCCCCATGTATGATTTATTGTACTGCCATGTACATGATCACTTGTACTGCCCCACACATGGTTGGTTGTACTGCCCTATACATGGCTGATTGTACTGCCCTGTCAAAGGCTGCTTCTACTGCCTGACTTGTGGTTGATTGTGCTGCTCCATGCACGGTGGGGTTTGACTGCCCCCATGATTGGCAGCACTGTCCGATAATTGCTTTGTACTGCCCCACCTGGATGATAACATTGAGGAAGCAGTTGTACTCCCCCATGTACATTTTTTTGTACTGCCATGTACATGACCACCTGTACTGCCCCACCCGTGGTTGATGTTACTGCCCCACCTGGATGATAACATTGAGGAAGCAGTTGTACTCCCCCAGGCGGTTGACCAGTCCGGTCGCGGCAACCTTCAGCGCACGGGTGCAACAACATAATCTTAAGGCAATTTGATGACCAGAGGCGCATGTTTGACGACAACTTCTTTTACCTTCAGACCTGCCGGCAGCCTGCGTGGTTGACTCAAACCTAAACCCTCCCCCCCGTGGGAGAGTACCTATTGACTTTTGCGTCGTCTTGCAGCTCTGTTCACACTTTGTCTCACACTTCAAGGGGAGTCCAATACCCGAGTTACAGGCATGGTGACATTTCCCACACTGCCACTGCATCCCCCACCAGCAATACCCCAGATACGGTCCACCCTGCTCAATACCCCCCATTGCTAGGCCCCCCCTCCCCATATGCTGCTGCAGCCAAGCACCCGCCGGCGGGACCCCAGATCCAGTCCACCCTGCTCATACCCCCACCACAGCTTCAGCCCACCCCGACCCGCATCATCGAGCCCCTGCGCACATGCGGTACCACAGGTCCCTTCCCTCTCAAGATCAGGACCCCCGGTTCCTTAGACGCTGCTACAGCCCAGCTCTGGTCCTGCCCCCCCCTCTCCCCCCCTGCTCACCTGCGGGACCACTGGGCCACTCCAGCCAGGGCCCGACTCCCATTCCTGAGGCGCAGATGCCCCCGTTGAGGTGAACGCAAGGCTGGCATGCATCGCCTTTTGTATCTCCTCCTCGTCCTCATTACGTCCTGCAGGGCGGTGGGGGAGGGAGAGGAACAAAGGGTGTTGCTACTCATGTTGCTGCTGCTGTGGTTCCTTTGTTACTGTTGTAGCTTCTGTTCTTTGTGTAACTGATGTTGCTTCTGTTATTGCTGCAGTTTTGGTGCTACTGTTGGTGTTGTTGCTGTTGTAGCTGCATCTGTTGTTGCTGTCATATTTGTCGCGACGTCTCCGCATGAGCTGCAGCTCCTTTTTCGAGCGGACAGGGCAGTGCAAGCAGCAAGAGCAAAGGAAAGAGGAGGGAAGGGATGGTGCGGAGCAGTCTCGGGGGCATCACATACTCTTTGCTGATCATTTACGGGGATGGGTACGAGCTGCACGGCCGGTAGAAAAAGCGTTTATACCATTTCCTACTGGCAGTGCAGCTCATGCCAAAACCAATTAAGAACAGGACGGGGGGTAGGCGGCGGGTCGCCCACAGGGTCTAAGGTTTCAGCCATCACAGAAGCAGAGGAAACACCGAATGGAAGTGGCAGAGCCGAGGTGTGTAGATATGCGTTGTGTTATTGTGTACTTATGTGAGATTAAAGAACACATGTCGTCTTGGCCTGCCGCAGCTTACCTCGCAGGCACGCCCTCAACGGATCTCCAGTAGCTGTGCGCGACCCTGTTTAGTGCTACCATAATTAATCGAGACGCCCCCCCGCCAGCGTGCGCAATTCGGCAATAAGCACAACCAGGTTTGAGACCACACAAGTGTGAGGAGTATGCACATGCATGGGCGCCTTGTACCTGGATGGGCCAAGCCCCAACCCTGAACCTACCTTTCACAGCAGACGTCCAGGCCTTTGGCACTGCGGGCCCCCCCGCCCCGCCCATCCCCGCCGCAGGCCTGCTGCCCAGCGTCGGGTAGTCCTGCTCGTCCACGACTCCGGGGAAGCCATCCGGACCCGGCTCGACGTCAGCGGGACGCCCCGCTCCGCGGGCGCCCTTGGCAGCAGCGGTGCTCCACGGCGTTGGTGCCGGCGTCGGCGCCGTTTGAGCAACCCCGGGGATCCGGGCGGCGGCCGCGCCCGCCAAGCCACCGCTGCCTGGGCCCTGCCGGTCTGGCCGCGGGGACGAGGAGAGCAGCCCGGAGCCTGCCGGCGACATGCTCCCTGCAGCGCCGAGGCTCGTGGAGCGGAGGTTTGGCGGCAGCATTGCTTGCGACGTATGGAATGGCGCGCCGGATCCACCGCTGCCGGATTGCAGCCCCTGCATGAGCGGCTGCTGCATCGGCATGACCTCACCAACACCAGGGTGCTGCTGGAACTGCGGCTGTTGTTGCTGCTGTTGCTGCATCAGCAGGGGCTGTGAGTAGCGCGGAGGCTGGATGGGCCTAGCCACCGTGGGTGCGAAGGCTGGGGCCGGGGCGGGGGCAGAGGTCACTCCACAGAGGGACCTCATCAGATCATCCTCGTCGAAGTCGTCGTCGTCGTCAGCATCGGCGTCAGCAATGGGTGCTTCAGGGCCTGCAGGTTGGACATGCAGGTGTGGACAGTAAATACAAATTGATTGTTGTCTCGTTGTATGTTGTGAGGACACAATCACACATGCTGGGTTGCTGCGGTTGTTGCAGCGGTAACACAACAAATCATGCAGGGTTGTTGCAGATGTTGCAACGTACACGTCATAACTCACGCAGGGTTGTTGCAGCATACGGTACATGTCAAAACTCATGCAGGGTTGTTGCGCTTGTTGCATAGTCAACACAATCCCCCTTACAGGATTGCATACTATGGCGCAGCATCATTGCAACCTTTCCCCCCAAATCACGTTTTCGCGGCTGTTAATTCATATCAGCAGAAGCAATCCAAAAAGCTGTTGACGGTTTGCAGCTGTTGAATCATCAGCACCACCAATCAAACGAGGCTGTTGCCCTTGTTGCGGCTGCATGGAACGACCCACGCATGAACCCTGACCTCACAGGGGTCTAGACAGCGAGGGCAGGAACTTCCGAGAATGCACAAGATGCCAATGATGCAAAATAATGCCGTCAAAAGTGCTTTAGATGCCGCGGCGTTCCCTCGGGGTTAGGCGCACTCTGTGACTGTCATGACAAATCTGCATGCCGTTTATATGCCCACTGTCCTGGCATGATTGTTGAGTTGCACTGGTAATGCACACTGCATGACTAGTGTGCATTCCTGGTACTAAGACCCTGATACGTCTCACAAAAGGGGAGAGATCTAGAGGACAATACATCCAAACCTATGCCCACCTTGCTGCTGTTGCTGCTGCATGTATACCGGCTGCTGCATCTGCTGCTGCTGAATCAGCGGCCGGCCGATCATGGAGGGTGGCCCGACGCGCTTGGCCGCCTGGCCTGCCGCAGCTGCAGCGGCAAGGTGCGGCGGCAGGGGCAGCTTGATCGAACTCGCCGTAGCCCCAACGGCCTGTGCATGGAAAGTGGGGAGAAAGCTACGCGGCGGGGCGGCGCCCGCACGATCATCAGCGCCCGGCATCTGCTGCAGGTGCCCCTCGGCCGTGCCAGGCTGTCCGCCGATGTACCGCCCCGTCGCTGAGTCATCGAACTGCCCAGCGGCGTACTGGCCGCCGAGCGAGGAGTCCTGTCCCGGCGCAGGCTGGTGGAAGTGGCCCCCATACGGCATGTGCGGGACGGGCGGCAGGTTGCTCGAGCGGATTGCGCGGCTCGAGGGCACAGCTGCACCCGCCGCCTCTCCCACAGCCCCCCACTGCTGCTGCTGCTGCTGCCCAATCACCTCCCCACGCCCCCACTGCTCTTGCTGCAGCCCGGGCAGAGGCTTCCACCCAGGGTCCCCGAAACGAGCCGGGAACGAGAGGGGCTGAGCGTCGGGCGCAGCGAGCGACTGCTGCTGCTGCTGCTCAAAAGACAACCCTTGGTCGGCGTCACCCCCTGAGGGCTGCCTCCAGCCGCTGCCAATGAAGGCACCAGTGTTTTCCTGCTCCATCCAAAGGTCCCCCTGGGGCAACGCTGCCTCCTCCTCCTCCTCCTCCTCCTCCTCCAGCTGCCTGTCCCCACCCCACTCCCGCTCCCGCTCTGGCTCCCAATCCCGCTGACTGTCTGCTGGCCATTCTCGCTCCACCCCATGAGCATCTCCGGCCTGCCTTCCAGCAGTGGCAGTAACACCGTACGGGACGCCGGGCATAGTCGACGCCTTGCGCTGCTGCTGCTGTTGTTGCTGCTGCCCCTGCAGCTGTTGCTGCCCCTGCTGCTTGGATCCCTTGCCCTGCTTCTGTTGCTGCTGCTGTTGACCGCCCGAGGGTTGGCTGTTTAAGTTCATGCCCGGGACGAACGGCTGGGTGGCCGCGCCGCCCATCTGCACCTTCTGCTGTTGCTTGGAGGACCCACCGCCCCCCTTGCCGGACCTCTGCTGAGAATTCTCCGGCATCCCCGGAACATATTGCTGCTGCTGCTGTCGCTGCTGTTGCGCTGGCGGCAGCGGCTGCCCCCCTGCGCCTTCCGCGTCTCCATCTCTTCCCTTACCGCCTCTGCCCCTTTTATTCTTCTTGGATCCACCTGTAGACTGTTGGTCGGGATAGCCAAGGCTGTCACCCCCCGCCTGCTGCTGCTGCTGTTGGCGGTTGCCTCCCTCGGCATCATGCGGTGCCCCTCTGCTGTTGCTGTTGTTACCACCGCCTTGCTGCTGCTGCCTCATCCCCTGCTGCTGCTGGCCCTGCTGCCAGGACTGCTCCTGCTCCTGCTGCTGCTGCTGTCCATGCTGTGCCCGCATGGACCCTTGCTCCTGCTGCTGCTGCCCATGCTGCGACCGCATAGACCCTGGCTGCTGCTGCCCCTGCTGCCTGTCATTGGAGGCAGGGGGGCCTGACACCTGGGCATCCAAGCCGGGGAAGGACGGCAAGTTGACACTCGTAAAATTACCGTCGGGTCCTTTCATGGCGTACAAGTGGGTACCATGGGATGAGCCGGCCGGTAGCTACAGGGAAGATGTCAAACAACTGGATTAGGTTGGTTTCAGTAGGTTCATTTTACAAGGTTTGTTTTTTATGAGGTTACTTGCCAGGTATAAGTTTTTGTCTATAAGGTTTGTTTATAAGGTTTGTTTATGAGGCTGTAATACGGTACGTTTTTTACATCGAGTTTACCGTATTAATTAAGTTGATTAGGTGACTTTAATAAGTTACAGCCCTTACAGGGCAGCACGGCACACGCAGTTTGGTATCTGGGAGGTGCTTGCGGCCACACCCTTCCTATCAAGTTGGAAACCAAACAGTAGGGAGGAGCTGCGCGCTCACCCTTCACGTCAACTCGGCATACCCGACCAAAAAGCATCTCACAATCAACCTTCGTATAGGCTGCTGTGTTCTGTGCCCAGATAATATGTTCCAAAGGTTTTTCAATTTCAGGGTCCATGCAGACTCACCTGCTGCTGTTGCTGCTGTTGCTGCTGCTGCTGCCCCCGCGGGCCTTGTTGCTGCTGCTGTTGCTGCCCCCGCATGCCCTGTTGTTGCTGCTGCCGGTCCTGACTCCCCATCCTGTTCGGAATACCAGCCGGGGGACGTTCCAGCCCGTTCCCGCTGGGACCACCACCCGACAGCATGCGCTCCCGCTCCCTCTCCCGCTCCTTAAAGCGGTCCTTCTCGCGGTTCGACACCCTGGGTGCACCGCCTCCATTGGCATTCACGCTATCGCCACCGCTGCCGCCGCCGCCATTGCCGCCCCTAGGGCCACTACCAGAGAAGCCCTGCTGTTGCTGTTCCTGTTGCTGCGGCTGCTGCTGCTGATGCCGCTGCAGCCGCTGCTCCTGCTCTAGCCGTAGGCTCGTCATCAGTGCCACCATCCTATCAAATTTCTCATTGACAAAAGTGTCTTCCTCGTCGAAGCCCAGCTTCTCCATGGCTACCTGCATGCAGGAAAGGGATAAAAGGGACTTGCATCAGCAGCAAAGCATTGCAGGGGCGTTTGTCATGCACCGTCGCACTTTCCAAGTTCAAAACCCTGAACCAAACATGCATTATCAACGCGCGAAAGTATAGGTTCACTTAAAAAGGGGCTGATGAAACAAGGAGTGTCGTGCGACCCGCTTGGGAGCTCTCCAAGAACTGGCTTTTGGATATTAGGATCCAAGCGCTTGCAATGGTGCCCTGAAATGGTGCATTCCCGAGGTTATTCCATACGGAGCAGCAGATCGACTAATAAAACATAAACACACATCATTAAAGCCACTCTACCGAACTTGGGCTTTCACCAGCTGAAATCGGCAGTTTCAAAGAGCCTGCAAATTTTAAAGAGGAGGGAAGCTGCGCACCGCTTGGAGGCCCAATTCGTCCAGCATCGCCGGAGCAGCAGCAGCGGGGGCGGCGGTGGGGGCCGCTGCGGCTGCGTTCCTCGCGCCTTCGTGCGCGCCGCCGCCTCCCGCAAGCTGCCTGCCGCTAGGCTGGTGGTGGTGGCTCTGGAACTTGTTCCTGGCGCCGCTGAAGGACTCCCAGTCCTCCACGTCGGCCCCTGATGACAGGGCTCCTGCAGCGTATCCTTTCGGCACGGGTCTGTCCTCCTCGTCATCCTCCAACTGGCAGCAGAGGCCAGGCGACAGAAAAGAGGGGCAGGGGAAATGTCAGGGTTTGAGATTTTGGGGTTCCTGAGAGGGGGGGGTGCAAGCTGTTAAGATTCAGTGTGGAGGAGTGATTTAACAAGGGGTCAACTAGTAGCGAACGTAGGCGACGCCTGTTTTGCTCGCACTTGCTAGCTGATGCAATGGGAGCAGCAGCAGCAACAGCACCAGATTTCGAAATTTCATCCTGAGCTACAACAGCTTCAGCGCTGCTGCAGTGTCAACTCCCCCCTGCACAGTGTCAGCTACAAACCGTGATTGGCAGGCCGGCAGCGCACGGCCGGCTCGCTAGAACTGTCAGGCACAGCGGTTGACCCTATTTTCGCCAAAACCTGTTCACCCAATCTCTGTAAAACCTCCCCACCACTACCCCGTAAACCCTCCTTGTACGGCGGGGCAAAAGCCTGACTGACGACGTTCGTAAGGATTCCATATCCAATGAGGATTCCGGGTGGAGGGCACTGGGTAAGAGGAGGAGGAGGAGGTTGAAAGAGGTCTGCAGGTCATGCTCCCCCCTGCTCTCCCTTGTTCCACCCAACGATAAAGTGCACATCTTCACTTACCAGAGGGGGGCGTTTCATGCGGGTGAACAATCTATGAGGGAGGGGGGTCATGAAGCTCCTAATCGACAAAAAGCCGGACATTACTCGTATCATTTCGTGCTGCTTGATGGAAGCTTTTAAGTTCTAACACGAAATGTGTTAAAAGCGGTTCTGCAAGCTTTTGCAACTGCGCATACCCTGCAGTAACTTGTGAACCAAAGGTTAAAAAAAGTCTTCATTTTTGTCTCATAGATCTAGCCTGTCCGACATGCATTTCCTCACCGGCTGGCCATTGTAATACAGCTTGATCTGGAGATCCTCCAACTGCTCCTTCACGGGCTCTCTGCAGGGAGGAGGCAGCAGGAGCCTTAAGAGAATCATCGGGATTGCTCGGGCGCCCTCAGGGCTCAAGATGGTCGTTGGCATACAAGCCACACAATAGAAGACATGATGGATCATGCATGAAGAAATAAGGTACGAGCTAGGTACCGGTACGTCCATATATATATATATATATATATATATATTCAGGCGAGTCCCTTTCCCTCATGCTCCTCCCTGTCCCACAGAGGAAACGACACAGGTCCACGGGGCCCACCGGGGCCCCTCAGCAAACTCACTTGTCCCTCCCCGCCTCCTCCGCCTCCTCATCGCTGGCCTCGTCGGGTGCTGGAGCTGCCGCCACAGCCGCTTTCTTGCCGCCAGATTTGAGCTGCTTCCTTGCATCCTTGTCCTTTTTCGCATCCTTTTCCTTCTGGATGGCAGCACGGGCCTCTTCCTGCAATGAGAGTGAGAGAAAGTGTGGCAGGGGGGAGGAGGGGGGAGAGGATTCAGATGGAAGGCCACCTCCTACGGTGAGGGCGGAAAATAAGTTTGTGTGTGTGTGTATGTGTATGTGTGAGGGGGGGAGATGGATAAGGGTATTTACATTGAAGGCCTCCTCCTACGGCGAGGGCGGGAAACACACGTTTCAGGAAGGATGTAAGTATTTAGATTGTAGGCTGCCTCCCACAAAAGGGGAAGGGGGGGGGGGGGTAAAAGACGGGGGGTACTACTCTTCATACTGAACACATCGAGCCCGTCAAATATCATACGCGTGAGAGAGGAAAGCATTGAAACCGTGAGCCGCATCCCCCTCCTTCCTAGAGCTGCTGCTCGTCTGCTACCCACCTCCACCAGGCCCTGTTCAGTGAGCCTGGTTGCCTTGTCAAGCAGGACCCGCTGCCACAGTCCTTCCAGAAGCGGCGTCTGAGTCTCGTGCTGGGTCTGGAACATCGGCCAGGCCTCCAGGAACGGGCTGCAAGGCCGGCAGGGGGCCACAGATCAGTGTCAGGGGGTTTGCAAAGTGTGAAGCCTCTGTTGTGCTGCATAAATGCACGATTAATTAAATATAGACAAGAATCAGTGCATCACTTGCCGGTTTTCAGCCTGTTTGGCAGCATCCACCGTGCGCCCGTGCACTTACACAGGTCACGTTTCACCAAAGAGACCCTTAAACTCTCAACTCTGAACTCCTACCCTAGCCCAAACCTTCCAATTTGAAACCCCAACGCATGCCTCCTGCAAAGGGGTAAAGTAAATCATACAGAACCCTAAACACACACAGTCCTCAACCCCTCACCCATTCCCTGCATTAACCTGCAGCAGGCCATTTCTGCTGCCGCCGAGTGCGCCAGTACCAGCTGCGCCTGGCACGCCATCTCCAAAACCCGCACGTGGCGCAAGCCCGCTGTCACTGCATCCCCAACACCAACCTGCACGAGGCCATTTCTGCTGCCGCCGAGTGCGCCAGCACCAGCTGCGCCTCGCACGCCATCTCTAAAACCCGCACGGCGCGCATGCCTGCTGCCACTGTGTCCTTCACGCGGGATGTTTCCTCTGTCAAGTCCCTGCGAATGTCCTCCTCAGAAAACGTACTCTTGGGGCGCACAACCACAGGCGGACGGTCCATCATGAGGTACCAGATCTGTGGAACGGAGTGGTGTTAGAGTGGAGGGTACAGTGTGGGTACAGGGTATAGGGGGAGTGGTGCAAGGGGTGACAAGTGGTGTGTGAGTGGAGGGTACAGTGTGGGTACAGGGTATAGGGGGAGTGGTGCAAGGGGTGATGAGTGGTGTATGAGTGGAGGGTAAGGTGTGGGTACAGGGTATAGGGGGAGTGGTTCAAGGGGTGACAAGTGGTGTGTGAGTGGAGGGTACAGTGTGGGTACAGGGTATAGGGGGAGTGGTGCAAGAGGTGATGAGTGATGTGTGAATGGGGGGAGTGACGAGTGGTGCAAGGGGTGACGAGTGGACCTGGAGAGGGCCAGCCCTGGCACACAATCCAACATCAGGTTTTGGAGCTGCGCGTTTGAGTGTGTGGGAGGAGGTGTGTATGTGTGTGTGAAGAGAGGGATGAAGGTGCTTGCTGGAAATGTAGTGGGCAGCACACCTGTCCCCTAACTGGACCTACGGAGGCGGGGTGTGTGCGGGAAGAAGGGGGGGTTGGAAGCATACGTGTGCATGGGGGGGGGGGTGAAGGAAGGTGAAGGTGCTTGCTGGAAATGTAGTGAGCAGCATACCTGTCCTCTAACTGGACCTACAGAGGCGGTGTGTGTGGCGTGACGACAGGGGGGCTCAAGTAAGTGTGTCAAGGTAGCGCGCTCATCCCTTTATTTCAGACACCTCTGCAGGTGTATGAAAAGCCTATCAGCCTGTATGCATCTAAGAAGTATATATATATATATAGATAGATAGATACATCTAGACCTACCCCCCACACAGCACCTGTCTTGGCGGGGTGCCTCACAGCCATAATCACATCATACGTGAACACCTAGCCACCACAGCGGCAGCTACCAAGCCTGATGCCTGCTACCAGCACCTTCGCCTCCCTTTCTGATGGCAAGAGGCGCCTTTCGCTACCCCCATGAATTCCCCCAGTGAGTGCTATCAGTTTGCAGGGCTGCCTAGCCTTGGCACGGCCGAAACAGTGGCAGCGCCTGCTAAAGTATGCTATTTTATTCGAGATCTGCACAAGCGAGTTGTGCGCTTTTTGCAGATTCATACGTCATATCCCGATTTTTCAACAACGAAAGTTGGAAATTACTTTTCCCGCATCCTGCGACTCAAAATCGTGTGCATGGCATCATACGAGTAGGCGACCCACAGACCCAGCCTTCCTCAGCTGCTTACCAAAGGACTCTGCGGGTTGCTGGAGTATCCATCGGTGATGCTGGATCCGTCTAGCCTCTTTCCAAGGCTGCAGGCGGGCACAGGGCGGAAGAGGCATGTTACCAAGTGGGGTGGCACCAAAGGTACAGGGGGATGCAGCTTCTGGGCAGCTACCATTTATACTGGCAGGCGGGGCTGTACATTTTCAGAGGGCGGAGAAAGTAGCTGCCATGGTTCGGCGGAAGGCGGGGCAGAGCAAGAAAAGGGACGACGCAAGGAAAGGGCAACACAAGAAAGGGATCAAGCAAAGGGGCAAAGCAAGAAAGGGGCAAAGCAAAGAAAGGGGCAAAGCAGAACAGGGACGAGACAAGGCGGGGTGAGCCGAACCGGCCGGGGAAAGTTTTCCGAGGATTCAACTGTAGGCCAGAACTTTCCCCCAGGCCATCACTTGAAGGTTAAATATCAACAAGAATCTTTGTTCCTTGCTTTAGCGCAGGGTTGCATGTGCACGGTTGGGCGCACCAGGCGCAGCTGCCACCTGCGCATCCATAGTCCCGTTGCAAAAAGGTCAATGCTGGCTTTTGCTTTGAACCGCGCCAGTTAGCCTTTTTGTTTGAATTGCGCCACATCAGCTGTTCACGTACTGCCTCACGTTGGAAAAGCAGTACAACCGGTATGACTTCTCGAATCAGAGCTGCACGGCCGTTTGCTACTTCCAGCTACGATAGAGGTGCTGCTAGCTACACCTTCAACTTCCTTACACAAGCACGCCCCAATTTTCGAGATTCGTCACTAGATGACCGAGTCAGTGTCCCATAGAACATCAAATTCATTTTTGCTTTGAATTGCGCGATGCCACTTTGAGCTGATTTAGGGTTTAGGGTTCAGGGTCTGAATTGCGCAATGCTACTTAAAAGATGATTTAGCTTTCATCCCAGACCGCCTCCCACCTGCTCAGCTTGTTCTTCACAAACTCCCTGTCCTTAAAGAGCTCCTTGGCTTTCTGACGGTGATGCTTGTCCCCTTCTGCCATCCTGCGCAGACCAGAGAGTTTCCAAGTTAACAGATCAGCAGGCTGAGAAGTCCACAGCCTGACACATACACAGGTTTGGCTTCCGGCTCTGCTGCCTTTGACCCCATCTGGAACTCTGCGCAGGCCAGACATTTTCCTGGTGAACAGGTTCACAGACGAGCAAGTGAAGAAATCCACAGGCTGACGCCTACACTGACACACATACATAGGTTTATAACCAAATGATATATTACCAGCCTATACACAGATAGAGACATGCGTAAAATGAAAGACTAAAATATAAAATATGAGCAAGGGAAGAGATGGGCACGTCCACAAATAAAAAGTTGAAGTGATACACATATTTATGTACAGATGAGCAAGCTGAGAGGTGGCTAGATGGGCATATTCAGGTTCAGGATTTAGGACATGGACACGGCAAAATTTATGAACAGATAAACAGATGGTCCGTTCAAACAATCGACAGATGGTCCGTTCAAACAATCGACAGGTTTACACTGTGGAACTGGGATGCTTAAATGGACAACACAGGCACACACACAGAGGAGCAGGTGAGCAGGTGATGATGTTAGCAGGTCGACATCAGAGCATGCGCGTCACAGACCACCCTGTCCACATCCCCCCCACTCGCCCAGGCTGCGTCTCCACCAGCGCACAAGTCAACATCAGAGCACTCCAGACACCTTATACTATTCCCAGCTCCCGCACACCCAGGCAGCATCTTCATATCTAGACCAGGCAGCATGGATTCGATATCCTCGCCTCTACTTCCTTCCTCCCACCCCTCTCCTCTTCCTCCCTCCCCCACCCTCATCCACCCAGCCTGGCAGCATCCTCACATCTTGGACGCGCATACTAGATCCTGGATCTTCGCCTCTAGGCGCTGCACCTCCAGCTTCTTAGACTCTCGCTTGTCAACCAGAGCAGGAGCGGCCTTGAAGGGCATGGCATAGAACCAATTAATTGATGAAAAAGAAAAACGCCCTGGGGTAGTTGCAATCAGTTGCAATCGTTCATACACGCTTAGCTCATCACAAGAGTGTTTAAACACGCCGGGCCGGGCTGGGCTGGGCTGGGCTGGGCCGGGCCGGGCTGGGCTGGGCTGGGCTGGGCTGGGCTGGGCCGGGCCGGGCCGGGCACGGCCTACATTGAGTTGCAATCATCAGAGCAGTCGGTCATCCGAGCAGTCAGTCATCTCCGTGAAACCGCAGCATGCTGTACAAACTCTGCACTCTTCCTCCCTAAAAGGAGAGTCAACAGAGAAGTCGTTAACCTTCGTACCAAGTATAACAAATTGATGTACAGGACATCGCCCTTCTCAGACATCCACTGCTCCACCCTCTACCCCTTGGACCTGCCTGTAATGCAGCACATATCATATCTACCGCTCCTGCCCATATCATATCTACCGCTCCTGCCCATATCATATCTACCGCTTCTGCCCATATCATATCTACCGCTCCTGCCCATATCATATCTACCGCTCCTGCCCATATCATATCTACCGCTCCTGCCCATATCATATCTACCGCTCCTGCCCATATCATATCTACCGCTCCTGCCCATATCATATCTACCGCTCCTGCCCATATCATATCTACCGCTCCTGCCCATATCATATCTACCGCTCCTGCCCATATCATATCTACCGCTCCTGCCCATATCATATCTACCGCTCCTGCCCATATCATATCTACCGCTCCTGCCCATATCATATCTACCGCTCCTGCCCATATCATATCTACCGCTCCTGCCCATATCATATCTACCGCTCCTGGTCAGCAAGTCTCCTCTACAGAGCGTGGCATGTTCGAAAACCCATCCCGCACCTTCTTTCCCTTTGAGGATGACTGCTGCCGCTGCTTGCCCTCGTCGGAGGCCTTGATGCTTTCGTTCTGAAGCTTCTTGCACTCCTTCTCCAGCCTCTCCAACTCAGCCGTACTGACAGCCATACGGGCTGCATAGTCCCCGGCCTGAAGCTCATGGTAGCCGAAGAACACCTGCATGGTTGCAAAGAGGGCAGGAGGGAGCGTCAATATAGCAAAGCACAGCAGATTCTACGTATCCTCTACTGGCGCTGCTGGCGGGTTGTCTAGTCCCCGGCCTTGAGCTCATGGTAGCCGAGGAACACCTGCATACAGGGCAGGAGGGAGCGTCAATATTGCAAAACACAAAAGCTTCTACGTATCCTTTACCGCGCGCTGCTGGCGGGCCGCTGACTCCCTGGCTTTGGCGCATGGTAGGCATATAATACCTAAATGATTGCATGAAGGGCAGGAGGGAGAGTGACCCCTCACCCCTGAACATCTACACTATGCCATGGAAGGGACAACGCATGAACCTTGAACACTATAATCTACACAAAATCATGGAGGGCAGGGGAGGAGGGGAAGATTAACATCGACACAAAAAATAATGGCGGGCAGAGGCCAGGGGGACGAGAGGTAGAGGGACGACGGTCGCAGGTTCAGGTAGGATCAGATACGGACAGGTAGGGACAGCAGCCATGGACCTAGGTTCTGCCCTTGCTCCCGCGCCACTTCCTAGACTCAGTGTCTAAACTAGGGAAAACAAGAACAGGGATATGTGAGCAGGTGTGTCTCTCACACCAAACATACACAAGGGTGGAGATACAGCGGATGGTGCAGGGGATGCAAGGGGACATGGGTCATGCCCAAAATCCCTGTTTCATTGTAGTCCCCCAACCTCCGAAAAACCCTGTTTCATCGCGAATCGCGATATAACGCAACCTAAAAGAATGAACGGGCCATGGCCCATGCCGCTCTATTTCCCAAGCCCCCACGCCTCTGCGAGGTGCAGATTTCGTTCTTCCTTCATACACATTTTAAGTAATGCGTCCACACCGTCCACACCCTGTGACTCACACAGGCCTGCCGGTGCTTGGCCATGTAGCTGCTGATCAAGGCGTTTCGCATTCCCTCTTTGAAGGACTGCTCCTCCGCAACACTCCTGGTAAGAGCGTAAGAGTGAGGGGGGGGGAGGGGGCAGGGACGAGGTTTCAGAATCCACATAGACAACACACACACACACACCCTTCAGTTCGGGATAATGGCAAGATAATTACTTTGCACAAACCTTTGATCAGGAAGGGAGCCTGGCTACAGCCTCACAAATAACCGAGTGGAAATCCATAAGTATTTTATACACCTCGAGCCTTGCAAGCAGGAAGCCCCCCATTCGGCTACAGCAACGTGAGCCGACCAGGGTGGACCAGGGGGGCAGAGGATGAGAGCAATGTTTGTTTTTGCTGACCATTATCATACTTGTGTCTTGATTCAGGCGGGAGAGAAGCAAGGAAATGAAGTGTCATCCCAGAGGAATAAAGTGCCATCCCAGAGGAATAAAGTGTGGCCCCAGAGGAAGAAAGTGTCGTCCCAGAGGAACAGAGTATCGCCCCAGAGGAATACATGAAAACGGGGTTGTAAACGAATGCACCCCACTTACTTGGCACCTTGGCCATCGGGATCCAGCTCGAGTTTGGCCTCGGGGGAAACCTGGGCCAAAACAGGGCAATGCGATTTCAGTGTCAAAACACACACGGGAGAGATCCAGTGTCCAGGGTGTGGAGGGCGAAGGATGTGTGTGTGTGTGTGTGTGTGTGTGTGTGTTAAGAACACGCTGCAGCATCATTTCATCCACAATCACAGCCAAGCATCTACCACTGCCACAGACCAGCTTGCATACCAACACACAGACACCTTGCCCTGCTCGATGACCTTGCCTGCCTTAATGACCCCACCTTGGCCCCCACCCCACCCCCACCCCAACACAATCCCACCCACCCCCACACGACCCCACCCCACCCCCACCCCAACACGACCCCACCCCACCCCACCCCCCCACGACCCCACCACCCCAACATGATCCCACCCCAACACAACACCCCCCCACGACCCCAATACGATCCCACCCTACTCCACCCCCAACACCATCCCACCCCCAACCCAACACGACACCACCCCCCACCCCCAGCTTCATCCCACCCCACCCACGTACCAACCCAGACCACACAGGCACATCCTCCAGCTTGCTGTCTAAGCTCATAAACAGATTCTTGAGGTCCAAGGCCTGTTGTGCAAAGTAGGCCGCCTGCTCCAAGCTGTGGTTCAAGGTGTCGTAAGGCTCCTGCCCGTCGGTCAGGCTCAAAGCAAATTGGGGCAATGAAAAGCCTACAGGGCAGGGGACAGAGCGGGAGGTCAGAAACCCCTACAATTTGAAAAGCAGTGCAAGGGTTTATGTCTAGACCTTCATCGCTCGGTACTTGCGCATTGATTCAGTCAATACAGCCCACAGACGCGACCGTGCGCGTTTGAACTGTCGAGGATGGTGAGGCCCAGGTGGTCTAGTGTAGGCGTAGATCTCGAATGGCCGACTCGTGGCACTTACACTCTGCAGGCGAGTCGTTCGCGTAGCGCTCCAGGAACGCCTCTTCGGCTGCGCTCGTGCCCAGGCAGGGGGGCAGAGGCTGAAGCGGCACCCTGGCAGCAAGGGCAGGGCGAGAGGCTTTTCAGTGGAAGAAAGATGAATAGAACAAAAGGAAAGGTGGGGCGAGGGGCATTGTTCAAATAGACTGAAACGGTTGATAAGTAGACGAACACGTTTTTTTATAGGTAGAAAGGGTTGCTGGATGTAAAGGATAGGTAATGAAATAGATAGGAAGGGCTGTTCAATACAATAGAAGCGGTTCTTGAAATAAATAGAGAGGCTTGCTGAAAAAGGCGGAAAGGGTTGTTGGGAAACTGATGGATACCAAGGGGCTGTAAGAACGGAATGAGGAGTGCATCCTGCTGGCCAAGGGGGCACAATTTAATAAAACAGTGCAGCTTGGCCTGCGCCCTGCAGGCCAAAGGGGTAATATTTGAGGAAGCTGCATACCGCAGCTTGGCCGTATAGGTCAAATCGACCTGGCCATGCACGACTCCTATGACCCATCCCCTGGGGCTGGTAGCCACGTAGGGGTGGTCCGACTGCATTAAAAAACAGGACTAGGCAGGTCCAGGGACCACTGACGAAAAAGGGGGACAGCAACAGTTGCTGCGGAAACAAACATGCTGAACAAAATATTCAAAGTGGACATGCCACGTGTCATTACCCCACATTGTTTCTCAATGGCAGCACGAACCGCTTACTAGTAGTTTTTGTCACGATCTTTGCGGTTGCTTTCCTCTCAGTGTCAACACATCCGATCTTTGAATTCGCAGGAGAAGAACCCGGCAAGGGCTGGGACAAGAGAGAGGCATCCATCATTTCCATAAATTGTTGACTACGTGTCTACATGGCTCCTGGGTTGATGCACCGCTATTGATGCAGCATCCACCTGGCGGCCCGAGGGGTCTCACCTGTCAGCTGGTAAGATGATGAGCTCCCCCACAACGTCCTGAGCGTACGCGTCCACGGCGGTCTGGAACACGAGACAGGGGTATAAACAAGGGTGTGGACAACGGCGTGAACAAGGGCGTGGACAAGGGTGCGAACAAGGGTATGGAGAAGGGCGTGAACAAGGGTATGGACCAGGACTTCGACAAGGGTATGGACAAGGGTATGAACAATGTACGGCAAGGGTTTAGACAAGGTTTTGGACAACGGTATGGACAAGAGTATGGTCAAGGCTTAAGAGAAGTGTTGGGGCAGGGGTAACGATGCGGGTTAAGATATGGGTATGGACAAGGGTACAGGCCATGGTGTGGACACAGGTATGGACACGATTATGGGCAAGGGTTTAGCCAAGGGTATGGAACAAAATAAGAGTGGCGACAGGGGGGTGGCAGGGGAAAGGTCAAGGACGACACAGGCGCATCCGGAATACATGCACAGAGTCGTGCAGGACAAAGATTGGGGTGGGCAGGCCCTAACCCCACTTGGAAGGTGGGAGAGCCCTTGTCAGCCATTTTAATAGGGAGCTTGTCAGGCTTGATTTCTTGATACTGAGGAGGAGGCGCGCAGCGGGTGGATGGTCGCACTTTATTTTTTTTACTTCATGATACGGTACTCGCGTTACCGTGCGAGTCGTATGCCGGGCCCAAACGGCCGTATCGGGTAAGCCTGGCTGCAAGCATGCCATTGCGTGATTGGACAAGCGCCATCAGTGACAGCTTACAGACAGCTTGCAACTGCATGAATAATTGAATTTACAGGAACAAGCGATCATAGCTGCAGCTGCAGCATCAGAAGCTCGCTGATGTTCGACCAGGAGGTGTCATTTTTTCTCGGTGCCATTTGACAGCGTGAGCCGTACCTCATTCCATTATCATACAACACACACACACTACACACCGCCCCTTATACCACTTACCTGGAAGGTAGCAGTGTACGCCGAGTTTGCCTGATCCAGGACCGAACGCTCCAGCGCCTTGCGAGACAGGCCGAGCGTATTATCCCCAATCAGCTCAGCAGACAGCCACAGATGGCACCAGGTCTCCTGTTCAGCCACTATCTCACGCAAGGAGGGGAGCGTGGACTCCCTGCGCACCCCCAGCTACAAAATGGTGGGGAGGGGGGAGGGGCAATTTTTTTATTCCAGGGAATGCAGGGTCCCTACACACACCCAGCTAAAATGGTGGGGAGGGGGGAGGGTAATGTTTTCATTCCAGGGAATGTGGGGTCTTAAGGCGCCCCCCTACCTATATAAGGTTGGGGAGGGGGGAGAGCGGTGCTTTTATACCAGGGTACTCAAGCCACACTGAACAGTCAACCTGGCCGATGGCGCTGGCAGAGCTCGGCGCAGCCCCTGTTGGGACCATGGGTCGTAAACCGGTCAACGTTCTGAAACCACCTTTCCCAGAAGTGGCCGCCCGGTAGCCCCCAAAGGTGGTCTGGTGTGCAATAAAAAATGATTACCATCCCAGCACACCCCAGTCCAAGGCGGGAAGGGGGGATGGAGTCATCCATCGATCAGGTGTTGAGGAAATCCAAACTTCACGGGATGCGAGTGGAGCACAGCAGGGTTAATTATCTTGAGTCATGATCCATTATGAGGGAGATGTGGAGGTGTGGAACAGTTTCGGTAATGAAGGTAGACAGCGATATCTGCAGCCCCCCCCCCCTTTCCCCCTTTTCTCACCCTTTCCCCCTTTTCTCACCATTTCTAACACAAAGATGCGTAGTGTTTGGAGATCCTCCAGCTGCAGCAGCATCAGCTTGTCCATGAGCTGCCTCCCGGACAGCTTATCAGAGGCCTGAGGGGTGTCACGACCAGACCTGGGGGGCAGGGGGGGGCAACGGAGTCAGAGGGCAGGGGGGGCAAGGGGTCAGGGGCAACAGGGAGTTATGAAGGCAAAGGGATCCGCACAAATTTAGGGACAGGTGGGATGTTGGGGGCCGCGCCAAGAACCCCATAAATCTCAATAAGTGACGCACAACCCAGCTCCCCGCTGCACTCACTACCCATGCATGAGGTTTAGAACGGTGCCATCCCGCTGGGCCCTGCTGAACACTCGGCCGCGTGGGGCTGGTAGGGAATGACTAGGCTCAATTCCAGCTACCATGCACAGCCAGGACCATGCAGGCGGTGCATATATTACATCCACCCAATTGGAACAACATGATGACTCCATACAATACAGCTAATAAAAAACAAAATAGCACCTCCCTGTTGTCCGGGCGCGCTTGAGCTTAAATCATTTCCCTCATTTCTTCCGGGACGCATCGCCAGAGGCCCTTTTCATGATGCTTGTTTTGCAGAGGCGCTGGTTGCACTGCAACAACACTACTTCTGACGCCCTCATTACAGGTGATGGCCTCTTCGACCTCTGCCCCCCTCACACAAGCTACCCTCTGTCCCCCTTCTCCCCCCCGTCCGTCCCTCCTCCCATCCTCCGCCCCCCGCCCCCCACCCCCCACCCCCCCACACACACCGCTCCCCCCATGACACAAACACCTTCACAAACCCCAACTCACCCCCCCGCTTGCTCCTCACACAACCGCCCCAGGAACGCCACAATGGTCCCCTTCAGGACCGGTGTCAGACAGCCGCCTTCCTCCATGATGCGCACCGCATCTGTCACGTCAAGGCACAGCTGGGCGCGCAGCTCCGCATCCGTCGCGGTGATCCGCACCCCACCATGCGAGGACCCTGCACAAAGGACGCAGGGTACAGATGTACAGTTGTGATGAGCTAAATTGATACGCACCCATGAATGTGAGCATCCAGGGAATCACCCCAGATATGTATTTTATGTACCCAGGGGTGCTGCCTTCCCACCCAGCACCTACAAAAACAAGGGAGACCGCACTCACCTGTCAGCTCCGCCGCTAACTTGAGCCTCCTGGCCTCCGCCGCAGCCGCCGCTTGCAAGTGGTGCTCCGGGGGACCCGCCGCCTGGCGGATGAACACGTCGCCTCCAAAGACACAGGTGCCGTTCAAAATCCCCACGGCGTCCTGGGCGCCCTGCAAAGCAAGGCACACAGATCATTGATATGCAGATCCATGACACACAGATCCATGACACGCAGATCCATGACACACAGAGCCATGACACACAGATCCATGACACACAGATCCTTGACACGTAGATCCATGACACGTGGATCCATGACACACAGATCCATGACACACAGATCCATGACACACAGATCCATGGCTCGCAACTCCTTGACACGCAGATCCTTGACACACAGATCCTTGACACGTGGATCCTTGACACATAGATCCATGACACGTAGATCCATGACACGTAGATCCATGACACGTAGATCCATGACACGCAGATCCATGACACACAGAGCCATGACACACAGAGCCATGACACACAGAGCCATGACACACAGAGCCATCACACACAGATCCATCGCATGCACATCTATGATGCGCATATCCATGACACGCATACCCATGGCATGCTGATCCATGGCATGCTGATCCATGGCAAGCAGATCCATGATCCATGGCAAGCAGATCCATGATCCATGACATGCTGATCCATGGCAAGCAGATCCATGCATTTAACTGTGGATGTACTCCTGGGTTATGTATTCCTGCGTGAATGCACTCCAATGTAAATGTACTACAATGCAAATGTACTCCTGCGTGCATGTACTCCTGCGTGGATGTATTACTGTGTGGGTGTACTCTAATGTGGATGTACTGCTGGATGTACTACTTTATCTACAATTGGATGTACTATTGGATAAATATTATATTGGGTGGATGCACTATTGGGGGCATGTCGCACTGACTAGATGCAGTGCTGGGGTGGATGTCCACTGGGTACATGTGCTACTGGGGGAATGCAATTCTGGGTGAGTGTACTGCTACGTGGATGTATTATTGGGCACATGCACTAATGGGAGGATATACACCTGGGTGGACGAACGACCATATGTACTACTGGGTGGATGGCTGGATGCACTACTGGGTGGATGTACTACTGGGTACATGTACTACAGGGTGGATGGGTGGATGTACTACTGGGTGGATGCAGAGACAATCTACAACGGCGGCTGTGTGACCTACCTCTTGATGCCACGCAATCTTCAGGTCGTTCGTTGTGAGAAGCCCCATCTGGAGGGCGTCCAGGCGTGAGGATGGGGGGTAGGGTTCAGGGTTTCAATGTGGAGGCGGAAGGGTCAGTTGCAGGGTTCAAATTCAAGGGTTGGGGCTTAAGATTCAGAATGGAGAGCTTTCGGCGTGAGGATCAAGGTAAGAGTATAGGCTCAAGTTCCCAGGTTCAGACGCAGCCGTGGACGCGCTCTTGGTATACAGCAGGGTGTTCTCTCAAAGCTACACTTCAACTGCTTTAGAACCCCACACTGACATTCCCAGCCCTGCCCTTTTCACACAAGCAACGCTCGTCCTCAACCGCTGTTCCTGCCCCGCCATGACACACATGTTGCCAGCTGCCACACCCCGGTCTGACCTGGATCAGGTGGTGGGACGTGTACTGGCTGCGTCCAAAGAAGTCGTCTGGCAACAGAAAGCCATTGTCCTCGAGCAGGATCTGGTAGCCCAGCACCACGTTGCGATACCGACTCCAAATTTCCACTTCCTATTTAGGGTTGGGGGTTCAAGGTTGAGGGACTGATAACCCAATGCCATGTTGTGATACTGACTCCAAGTTTCCACATCCTGTTCAGGGTTAGGGGTTTAAGGTTGAGGGACTGATAGCCCAGCGCCAGGTAATGAATCTGACTATTCTGGTTCCAACTGCACACATCCTGTTGAGGGTTGAGGGTTTAGGGTTCAAGGTTAAGGGGCTGACAGCCCAAGGCCAGGACTTCAGTTGATACCAAATTAATGCCCAGGGTTCCAGCCAAACGGAACGCAAAGTCTACCTTGCAAAGCCTCACAATCGGACGAATTCAAATCACAACAACACGCTAAACAAGCCCGGCTTAAACAAAGATAATGGTGTGAGAGGCGCCTATTCATTTAAGAAAGCTGCAAAGATGGGGGTGAAAGCAGCTCCCCTTATGACAGCTAGGCCTCACCTCATCCGGCATGCCTTCCGTCACCGGCAAGGCATTCGGGAAGAAGGGAGGGGGGAAGCAGCTCCCCTTATGACAGCTAGGCCTCACCTCATCCGGTTGGTCTGACGTCAGTTCACCAATGATGGTGGGGTTCGTACCGTGGCCCAAGGTGAGCCATAGTCCTGACAGGCGGAGGGAGGGGGGGGGAGGTGAGGATTGAGAGGCAGGGGGGGTATGGGGAGGTAAGGATTGAGGGGCGGGGGGGGAGTGAGGGGCGGGGGGGGGGGGGGGGGGAAGTAAGGATTGAGGGGCGGGGGGGGGGGGGGGGAGAGGGGAGGTAAGGATTGAGGGGCGGGGGGGGGGGAGGGGGAGAGGTAAGGATTGAGAGACAGGTGGGGTGGGGTGGGGGGGGAGGTAAGGATTGAGGTGCATGTAGGGGGGCTTGAAATGCAAGGAAGGGGAGGGGGGGAAGGGATTGAGGTGCAGGTGACATCCCTTCCTCACCTGCTGTCAACTCGCTGATAGCTGTTTCATAATCGTCTCGGTATCGGTCCAGGATGCCTGAGGGGGACAGATCCTGCAATCGGAACCCAGGGAGGAATGGGAGGAAGACGCTTGGAAGCAGTGGGAAGCAGTTGGGGGTAGTTGGGAGAACGGCAGGCAGCATTTTGTGCACGTGAGGATTGAGGTTTGGGGATGATCACAAGTTGAGGCACGCATCAAAGCAACAGCCCCCCCAGTCACGCATGTCAGCATATGGCATGCAGGCCCCCCTAGCAATCTTTAGCAGCCATCCGTAGCAGATAAAACCGCCAATACCTTGAACCCTGTCATCATCTGCTCCTGACGGCCGCTTTGAAGCCAGACAGACATGTCGCTACTCCACAGCCGAGTTATGAACCCTGGGCATTTTACACTGAATGCTTCACCCTGAAATCACCTGTTCCTCGCCCCCAGTCTGAAGCCAGGCAGCCACGTCCCCGCTCCATAGCTGAAATAGGAACACACACACACACACACACACACACACACACACACACAGGTAGATGGGCAGGGGTGGGTAGGGGGGAAAGAAGGGGAGGAGGGAGGGAGGGAGGGAGGGAGGGAGGGATGGGAGGAGGGAGGGAGGGAAGGAGGGAGGGAGGGAGGGAGGAAGGGAAGGAGGGAGGGAGGCATGGGAGGGATGGGAGGAGGGAGGGAGGTAAGGAGGGAGGGAGGGATGCCAGAGCTCATCTTGTAACCACGTCGCCACACCCTCCATCAGGTTCCACACCCGCGACAGAGCCTTGGCTGGCCACTCTCACTACATCAGGCACACCCATAAAGCTATCAAGTATAAGGTGGGGGGGGGCAGGGGGGAAGGGGCATGGGGTGGATGTACTTCCAGGGGGGAAGGGGCGTGGGGTGGATGTACTTCCAGGGGGGAAGGGGCGTGGGGTGGATGTACTTCCAGGGGGGAAGGGGCGTGGGGTGGATGTACTTCCAGGGGGGAAGGGGCGTGGGGTGGATGTACCTTCAGGTGGGAAGGGGCGTGGGGTGGATGTACTTCCAGTCCCTTTTGAAAGAGGGTCTAGGGGGGCGGCCTAGGCATTATAACAACCCTAAGACTGAAATAAAGCCATTGGTGTTCCATTCCTGAAATAAAGCCATTTTTGTTCCATACCTGGCTTTCCATATAGGCGTTGCTATTCCCTACCTGAGCAATACTGGGGGCCGTCTTGCCGTCCATCACAGTGCCCTCCCACTGAGGGCTCAGAGAGAGCTTGGCGATCCCTCGTGTCTACACAGCAAACATATCGATCCTCAATATGCATGTCTGGCAAAAACAATTCAGAATATCACTGTGCGAGCATGGCAACACATGTTCAGATCCTCAGTTTGTGTAAGCAAACGTGTATGGGTTTTGCCCATGTGCATGGTGGATGGTCGCTCAGCAGGGATTCTGGGACAAGGGCAAATCCAATGCCTCCATGCGTACCTCACAGCCACCACAGAAGAAAAAAAACATTGACTCACAACACTACAACATCCATCACACTAGGGATCATGGTATCACAGTTCACACCCAGCCATCACACTAGGGATCATGGTATCACAGTTCACACCCAGCCATCACACTAGGGATCATGGTATCACACCCCAGCCATCGCATCCCTGTGATCTCAGTATCATGCCCCAGCCCTCACAGCTGTGTCATGGCACTCCTTGCTGATGACTGCATATTGTTTAAGCATCCTGTTTCCCCAATTACCACTCCTTCACTCCGCAGTCTCCCACACCATGCTGCACCCCCTTCCCTCGACCCCATCCCCACCCCCACCGCTAAACATTCTTGCACCCCCCCCACCCCACCCCACCCCCCAGCCCGCCTGCACCTTGCCCATGCATTCCTCCTGGACGAGATTCATCCAGGCGTCCACTTTTTCCAGCTTGGGCACCCCTTCCGCCGCCGGGTCAGACGCCCCGTCCTGCGCGGCTCCAGAGCGCGAGGCGGCGGAGGAAGCAGCTGCCGGAGCCTCCTTGCCCCCGCCACCAGCACCACCCTTCCCGCCTCCTGCTCCGCCCTTGCCGCCCTTGCCGCCTTTACCCCCGCCGCCGCCTGCCTTGCCAGACACCTCCGGGGCGTCCGCCACAGCAGCCGCGCCGTCAGTGTCTGCTGACGAGGCGCAGGCGGAGCTGCCAGCCCGCACCGCCTGGGCCGTGGAAACCTTGGGCCACTGAAGAAACTGCTTGACATGGCCGACCCGCTCTAGCGCAGCGAGCATGCCATTGATGATCTTCTGGGCTTTGGCCTCCAGGGCCTTGTCGGACAGCTGCAAGCGACAAGCAGGCGGCGGGACATATTAGCATCGTACTCTTCTTTATCATTCTCATATTTTTCGTTGGTTGTGGATGAAAAGCAATGATGGGGCAATAAAAGAACAGGCCAGGCCTGTTGTAAAATATTGCATATGTACTGCTATATGTACTACACATGAAGTACACATACGCACAGTACTGCGCAACATTGTACTGTGTAACACCAGCAATGCCTGCATACACAGGGTTCAGGGTTTAAAAATGTACGATGAAGGTAGTACCGGTATCGTACTGTGAAATGCTGTCCTGTACTTCCTTGTCCGCTGACACATCCACCCACTGGCCCCGACTCAAAGAGGGACAGAGGCAGCAACAACACAACCACCTTCTGCCCATGAACCAAGCATGTCCCACTACAAGGCCTAAACTCCTATATCTGAAACTGAAGCAGACACCTCGCAGCATGTCCCACCTCCAGAGCTGAACCACAAACCTGGACACCGGTATTTTAACTTAAATCCCACAGCATGGCCCACCTCTTGACCCAAACCACAAACCTGAACCTTAAACATACCGGTATACCCCAAAGCATGTCTCACCACTAGGTCTGAACCCCAAACCTGGAACTCAAGCATATACCCCAAAGCATGCCCCATCTCAAGACCGAGCCGAAGAACGTTAAGCCTCAACAACTCTCAACAGCATGCCCCACCTCGCCCCGCATGGGTTGCAGGGCCTAAGTCCTAACCCTCAGTCCTAACCCCAAATACTTGCACCCTAGCGCCATAGCCCACGGCATCACCCACCTCCCCCTGCCTGGGCTTCAAGGCCTGGACCATGAGGGGCAACAGGTCCTTGGTCGGGACTTGGGTTAGGCTGAGCAACGCCTTCACACGCTCCTCCTGTTGCACGGAGAATGTTGTGAACACAGAGCAGATGGAAAATGATGCAAGGTGTCACAAGCATGGCAAAGGTGGCCAGATATGAGATGTGTGACAAAGTTTTGCAAGCACATGTTTGCAAGCGGTATGTTGCAGGCACAGGCTAGGATGGGCAGTGTACGGTAGAAGGGAAGGTGCTGCAGGCCAGATGTTGCAGGCAACACTTTGCTTTGCATGCAATATGTTGCAGGCACAGTTTTGCAGGCAAAGTTTGTCAGGCCAGGTATTGCAAGCAAGTGTTGCAGACAAGAGGCTGCATGCAAGGTGTTGCAGGCAAAACGTTGCAAGCGCAGCATTGCAGGCAAAGTGTGGCAGGCAAGGGGATCCAGGCACAACTGCCCCACAATGTAGTCGATCCGCATGCCACAGCAGGAAAGGGAACAAGCAGCCGTCCTCAACACTTGCCACCTCAGCAGGCCCTACTGCCTGCAGGGCCCCATTGGCACACTGCAGCAACACCTGCCACGGCGCGTTAAACACGATATGAAACGGTAAATATCAATGAACAGAAAATGGTTTAGGCATCCTAAACCCTAAATGATTTAGGCATCCTAAACCCTAAATGATTTAGGCATCCTAAACCCTAAATGATTTAGCCATCCTAAACCCGAAATGATATAGGCATCCTAAACCCTAAATAATTTAGGCATCCTAAACCCTCGACCCAAAAGTATGATTTGTCTATGTTTATAAAGAAAAAGACAGGCCCGACTGCCAGCAGGGCCTTATCGGTCTAGCAGCAGGACCCACTTTGTCCTCAATGCCCTCGAGCTTGTTCTTGACCAGCATCCTGACGCTGTCCAACGGAGACCTTTTATCAGAAGGCTTGGCGGCGGCTGAGCTGTCCTGCTTCTGCGCCTCCAGCTGCAGGGCCTCCTGCTTGGCCTTTGCCTCCTTCTGTGAGCAGACGGGCATATGTGGGCATACGCTCAGTGCACCATGCTTCCACTCCTGGCCCATGCCATGCCCTATCCAGCAAAACAGCAAGAAACGCTCCAGCTGTGGTACAGGCACCCGACCTTGCAAAACTTGTCAGTCATGATGCAAGCACGCACAGGCTCTACTGTTCAAGCTGCGATACCAGCACTCACGTGCTCTACTGTCTTTGCCATGATACCAGTACCCATATGCAACACGTGCCCCGAACGGCACCTCAAAATGAATGAATATGCAACGTCGCCATACCACACATCATACACCCTCTTCCTGTGTCGCCCAATGCCATGCCATGCCATGTCATGCTGTAAATAACTTCCATGCCATGCCGTGTCATGCTGTAAATAACTTCCATGCCATGCCATGTCATGCTGTTCACAGTAAGTACCTTGCTGTCGTATCACCGTGTCATGCTGCCATGCCATCCTTTAAATACCCTCTTCTCCTGTCACAACCCCATGCAACCATGCTGCCATGCGATGTGGAATGCACACTGGCGGCATCCCACCACAGGCCGCAAGCCCCGGATAAACCAATTAGTCTACAGAGGACCATAAACTATTCCCAACCTGTAGGCCACAATGTCAGAATCAAACAGAATTAGTCCTAAGCCAGAGCACATCCTTTTCAATACAAGCATCCAAGCAAGGAACCTGGCAATGCCAACTGCTGCCTACTCTGCCGTGCCTCTTGCCATGCGCTCTGATGTGCTTCCTGCCATGCGGCCCATGCATCAATCTACGCAACTCCTCCTCCCGCCATGTGGCCCATGCATCACTCTACTCAACTCCTCCTCCCGCCATGCGGCACATGTATCACTCTACGCCACTCCTCCTCCCGCCATGCGGCCCATGCACAGCCCCACGCACCTCCTCGTTCTCGCGGATAACAATTTCCATGATGAGAGGTTCCAGGCCGTGCGACTTCCTCAGCATGTCATGATAGCTAACTTTGGACCTGCAGCTGAGGAGGTCCTTCCCCAAGAGATCTTTTGCGCGTGCATGCAAAAGCCTCAGCTTCTGATCCTGTGGAGATACATTCTTAGCCAAGGGCACTGTCGCTGCTTCCGGGGAGTCAAGAATTACTTCGTCCTTGGGGTCGATCCACTGCATCGGATCGAAGGCTTCAGCCAGCCACACGGCGAGGTTGCTTTGCAGGCTGGCGCTGGCGCCAGGACCGATCAAAGAGCAGTAGTCGAGATACAGCTTGATGAGAGCCATAGACTTCAGAGGGCCGCAGACGCCGTCACAGATGCGCGCTATATGATGAGCAGTGCGGCCTAGGGCCTCAACACTGGCCTTGTTCAACTTGCCGGAATCAAACTCGAGCTTGAAGACTGCGTAGGCCATTGCAATGCTCGAGGCGCTCCACACTGATGGGTCTCCCTGCGATTTTGCTTCCTTGCGCTGGATTTCGCCCCACATGGTCACAATCTCATCTTCGACATCGCGATGTGGCCCCTTGCTCGCCGCGCACTCCTTGTGCGCCCTCTGCACCTTGCTATACATGGTGGAGAACAGCGATGTCGCAGGGGGGGGAGGCATCGATTGCTGCAAGCCCGCCGCTGCTGCTGCATGGGAGGGCTTTTTATCGACGGGTGCGGAGATCTTTTCCTTCCCAGAAGCCTCCTTGGCCTCCTTCGCCTCCTTCGCCTTCAACTTATCCTTCAGCTTTTCCTTCGTGGCCATGATGAACGCACTCAATCAGCTTAAGTGGCGAGGCGAACGAACAAACCAAGCATTGTCGGGATCTTGGAAGCAAATGGCTCCGAGCCAGATAGATTGACAGCGTTGAAGGTGAAGAAATTAATTATTTGCAGAAAACCTTTCGTTTTCTTCCTATGAGGCCCGAACTAACTGTTTTTGCTGTTCATACGACGCCACACCCGGCTGACATGCATGCGTGAGATTGATACCTGCGGCCGGCCTCCCACTTCGCGAAGTCCAGGAAATATATACCTGCCCCACGTAGAATCACTAATCCTAGTGACCAACATTCAATTCCATTGTGATTAAAAGAAGCATTGCCCCACCCTGTCCCCATTTGCTTTAGCATGCCATGATGGGCTGGGGTGGAGCACTGGAGCCTGGATGTTGACTGAACTGTGCGTCCTGCCAAAACCGACTGACAAGAGAAGTGAATAGCAAATACCGTAACATTAAAGTTGCTATTTAAGGTGCATACCGAGATAATCTGGGGGGGGGTGAGAATAAAACTTGCATGCCCCATCATCCTAAGCAGGGGATCCAAATTCCAAAGTCTCAACTTTTGAGAGCTTTTAAAATCTGGTATAAAACAGCTTTTGAGCCCAAGGAGGGGAAGATGTAGGGGGCAATGTAGGGGGGGGGGGTCTGAAAGTCTGAAATAAAAAGATAATTGGTATCAAAATTATATCTTTCAATTTATACAATTATACCGGTACACAAAATATATTACGGCAGAAAACTGGACTGACAGTATTTTTGTGACAGTACAAGCAAAGTAGCTCCAACAGGGAATCCTTTTAAATGTAACTCAGGGATTCAGTTGATAGAAGCAGGCGGAGAGCGTTAAGCCTCTCACCGGCCTCCACTCTACTGTTGACAGGGCTTCATACCTCAAAAACGTTACGGGAACTTGGGTGCTTGGTATCCTGGGACGATCTTCAGGGCGAAGTATGGTGTTTGCTTAGATGTGGAAAACCGGTGTGCGCGAACCTTAGATGAGGAGACAGCTCTTGTGACGATTAGGTAGCCTCGTGACTCAGGAATGGCCAGTAGTGGAATCCACTGAGATGGATGAGTGGTTCTATGAGTGGCTTGTAGATGAACCAGAACTATTGTTAAACAGGTGACAAAGGTCTGACATAGAGGTGATCAGGGTGCCTTGTTCTGCTTTTAGGGGATTACTTCAAGGATTGCTGTTTAGGTAATGAGATGATTGAGATACCGTAATAGATATCAGGCATCAAGTTTTTGCAAGCTAGAAAGAAAGATTGCCTGGAGAGAGCCAAGCAGCATTTAAGCAGGTCAAAGTGTGAATAACGGGTGATCTCAACCAGAGATCTCAACTCATGGAAATCGAAGACCTGAAAAAGGCGGCATGCAAAAAGATCAAGCAAAAACTGCACACCAATGCGTGCGGTGCAGTCAAAGGTCATGACAAATTGAAAATATATAGGTACACTTTTGCGTTCCCTCTCTTATTCTGCATCGTACTATTTGAAATGTAGTAAGATCAGTAACATCACACACCTGGCAGGCCTCACTGGCATGGGGGGGGGTCATCGCTTCTCTTAAACAAGCACGAGTCAGTGATTGCGCCCAAAATGATTTACAAATACAGCTCCAATGATTTAAGCAATAGTTAAGGTGTCAGTGAGTTCTGTCCAGTGGCCTTCAAATTTACAGGCAACGCGGTAGCCCTTATAGATCACGAGGAGAAGAAAGAGTGCAAGAAAAAGGATGAAAGGCCTGCCAAGGGGAGCTTATTGCAAAGCAACAGCGTACAATTACATGGTGATTATTTTCTCTACCTTTGGCTACTTGGGCAGCTAAAACACCTGCCGCCGCTGCCGAGGCTATAGTGCCGTCTGCCCTTCAGGATGCCATCTGCTGCCACAGTCACGGGCCGTGGAAGTAGGTTCTGTCAGCAATCCATGCACCATCTGCAAGAGCATTGCGGACTTGCGAGCACCATCCGCCCTTATGAGTGGATTTTTTCATACCGGTAAATAAAATTATGTGTGTTTGCCCACCCTGGTTAGCAGCTGACGGTGGCAAAGGTGGCAAGATATGCCATACAGGCTGAGAAGGTTGAAGGAGTGGTGGGCAAGGAGGTCCCGAAGAAGCAAGACATCCAGGAACCAGTACGGAAAAACTGAAGTCTATGCCAGTGTACTGCCTCAGCCTCTCCTTCCTGGAGCCTCATGATCTCAAGCGAGGCTAGGTAGCTAGAGAATTAGTATCCCTGCCCGGTGGTCTTGTGTTAGTTGCTAGCCCAGGGGGGTCACTGGTTTTCACTCGCTGTCCCAGCGTATTTACTATTTCGTGCCTGTACCGGTTTATGGGCACATGTCCCATGCATCAAATGTGATTCTCTGTTGGACTGTAAAGACTTCACAAAACTTCACGTCCTAGACCAGTCTCTTGTAGTCTATAGGATAACCTCTGAGGATACCGGTAATTCATTATTGGCGCCAGTAAGGATAGTTAATGGAATGGGATTTGACCTGGAAATCACTTCAGGTTAATGACGTTACACCTTTGGATCCTGAAGATGCAGTCCAGCATGCTTCACCACTTGCGCTGCAGGGCTACCCGCATCAGCTGCCAGGTGGGGCGTCCTGAGAGAGCTGCAGATCCAGCCATGACAGCGAGACCGGTGGACCCATATCCTCCGCTTCTACAATGCAGCGGTGGCACCGGCAGCACAGCAGGCCAGCCCATTAAAGGCTAGGGCCATGGCAGCAGATATGCAGCTGGCAGTCAGCCAGGGCACTGGAGGATGCACCTGGTGCTCTGATCCGCTGGGTGGACTGGAGGAGCTGGAGCGGGGGGCAGCCGCCCTCAAATTGCGCGAGGCGGCAGCTGACTTACAGCACCTTCCCATCACAGAGGTGTTGGCTCTCGTTGACGCAGCCTACCGGCAGGCGCAGCTGGACGCAAGCGGCAGGGGAGAACCCAGGGACCTACCGCGCCTGGTTTCATCCCACAGCGGGTGCCGTGACACAGGCCAGGAGTCGCACCAGCACCAGGTCAATAACGTTACACCTCTGGGCCCGCTCAAAGCTCGGCCGTGTGGGCGCCCACCAGCACCAGGGAGTGTGCTTGTGTGCGCACAAATTTTGTGACTGCGGCTTGGCGTGATCAGCACGGCTGACACCAGAGGACGGCGCAGGCGAAAGGCACGCTACTGCCAACGATGTTGGTCAAGGGGTACTGGCGAGCATGTAGAGGATGCACTACATGCTTGCTTCCAATGCCCTAGTGTCAGGGAGCAGTTACGGGAGCGGGGTCGGGCAGGTCCACCTAACAGTGCCACGGACTTCCACCAGCTGTACCAGGCCGGCCAGGGCTGCACCGGGCGAGTGGGATGCACTTGCTTTTGTGGACTCTGTTGTACCATTGTTGAGGGCTAGTTGCTAGAGGAGCTCAGATGCCGTCGGACTTGTTTGCCTTCCCGGCCTCTCCTTTTGTTCCTTTATTTTGTGTTCCCTCTTCCTTTTAGTTTTATTTTCTTCCATCTTAACAGTTGGGCGCCTATGTGGCCTAGCCTTCTTGTGCATGGCCCAGAGGTGTAACGTCATTGACCTTTGGACCCTGCTCAAAAAGGCTTGGCCTCGTGGGCGCCCAACTGTCTCGTTGAGAGGAAGAAAGAAAGGAACTAAAGACAAGAGGACAGACAGAGAAGAGCACAAAGGACAAAGAAAAGCGCCCCTCCAGAGAAAGGAACGGCGGACCAAACCACTACAGGGCAGAAACAGCCAGGTTTTAGGCTGGCAGGTAAAAACCGAAGAAAGTAAACGTTGTAGGTACCGTACATGCGAAAACCATTCAGCTGATCAGAGATCTCTGCTGTTGATGCAGTAGCAACCCTTTACATGCACTGCTGGCAGAAAGCCCCTCGTGCACATAAACAAGCACGTCCATTCACCCACTATGACACCAGTGTGTTGGGTAATTCAGGACCAGTTTTTAGTGATTAGGAAGATATGGAACTCAGGGAAGGGCGAAGGGGGGAAATGGGGGGGGGAACATAGGTGGCTTGCATTCCCTAAGATTGAAGGATCGATCCCGCCAAACGTTCCTCTCTCTCCCCCCGTCCATATCACCGGGTTCCACGTTCCTGCCCCTTGACGTAGGCGGATGTCATTGCTGCACCATGGTCATGGCTATGCATGGTAGCTGGAGTCGAGGCTAGTCATTCCCCACCTGCCCCACGAGGCCAGGTTCATCAGGTCCCAGCGGGCAAGCACAGTTCTACCTTCGTTAAGGACTGAAAAGTGGTCAGTAGTGGCTCGAGGTCGACCCTGAGCAGGAAGATCTCACTGGTTGGTTTGGGGCTCTACAATTTAGTCTCTCAATTTGCAATTGCCTCCCGCCCTGCGTTGCTCTTTGCAACCTGTGAGATCAAAGTCCTAAATTTTTGTCCCAAGCAAACTATTGCCGGGATTTCCAGGACTGCATGGGCATGTTCCTAGTGCAATTCAACCGAGTCCATTGCTTGGTTGCAATTCCCTTACAAGGTTGCAACGCCAATGCTGCACTGGAAATGCATGCATCCAAGGGGAGTGCACTGAAGTTGGGAGTGCTAGTAAGGGCAGTTCAGCTTACAAACCCTGACATATGATGATTCAGGCATTCTATTTTGCTCACACAACAAAAATGCCAGTGAAAACAAGGAACCATAAAAGCAGAGAACAAATAAATCGTTTCAGTTCGCATCAAGGCCGCCATAGTGCAGATGGATTGTACACATCCAACAGTATCTCAGGCATAAGGACAGATGTAACCAACACCAGTCCCCTCAGCCTGGAATAACATGCGATAACCCTTTATGGTACCAGGGGCACAAAAAAACCATACACCGTTTAACTGTTCTCCTGCTGCGCCTATACGTGCAGTATACTCCTCCACTTAGCATGACCACCTAAATAACAAACACTCAGGCTGCATATAAACCATCATTCCCTCGCATCCTTTTTTCCATCCATGGAAGTCTGTAGCTGTCACGCTACAACATAGCCCAGTACAGATAGAGCTGCAGTACAGATAGAGCTGCTGTGATGAGGCTGTTCTTGAAAAATCCACTCATTTGGGGATGTTCGCAGCCAACCAGTCCAGGCCTGCCATGGGGATGGCAGATAAAGGGTAATTCAATGGAGCAAGGAGGTTGGGACCACCTTGAGAGCAACATGTCTCGACAATCTATTATGGTAGTGGTCCCCCAAATTCATACAACACAGGTTGTGCATGCAATCATTATCGAAATTACTACACGGGCATGCACGTGATAATGCTACATGTATTATATGCAAGGTAGGATTTCTGTCCATGCATGCATGGACTTCCCCCCTCTCACCTTCGCACAGACCCTCGCCGTTCGTAGCGCATGCGCTTTGAATGTACCTGGACATCATAAACAGATATTTAAGCAGTTGCAGAGAGGCATGCTTTTTCTTTGACAGCTCTCTCACCACTGGCGCTGGCGTAAGTTGCGAAGGTCAAGCTTGTCGGTGATCTCAGATGCGTTCTGCACACAAAAGGCGGGTGAGGCTCTCATACTTAAGTTGCAGGAAAATAGGCGTGTATACGCACCATCGCATTGGGAAGATCTTGCTTGTTCGCGAAGACCATCAGCACGGCGTCGCGCAGCTCGTCCTGAGTTTAAGGCAGGGCAATGTATATATTATGAACAAAATTGCGTGCGTGAAGATATTGCGAAAGAAGCTGTCAGGTCACCTCATTCAGCATGCGGTGAAGCTCGTCCTTTGCCTCTCCAATACGGTCTCGATCATTGCTGTCCACCACAAAGATCAGACCCTGTGTGTTCTGAAAGTAATGCCTCCAAAGAGGCCGGATCTGGAGGAGGAGAGACCGGGACAGAGTCAGCCAGGGTCACGTCGGCTCCACTTCTGGCTAGCCCCAACGCATACCTTGTCCTGGCCACCAACATCCCACACAGTAAAGCTGATGTTCTTGTACTCCACAGTCTCCACGTTGAAGCCTGTGGGGCGCGCGCTCTTTAGATCATGGACGGCCACCGTTAACAGCGAGGTGCTTACCAATGGTGGGAATAGTCGTGACGATCTCTCCTAGCTTGAGCTTGTACAGAATGGTGGTCTTTCCGGCAGCATCAAGACCAACCTGCAGCCAACGGAGCGTGTAAAGCACCCGGGGAAAAAGGCTCCCAAAAGTCTGCGTACCATGAGAATCCTCATCTCTTTCTTGCCAAGCAGCCTAGACAGTGCCTTGGAAATTGCGAGACCCATGGTGTAAAAGTCGTGGAAGAAGTCTCAGTAGTCAATTATGAGCAATGATATGGGAATTTTCGAACGCGCTGGACAATTCGAAAACCACCTGATGTGGGCACTACAAAGAGGTCCAACCGAATTAGCCAAATGTAACCTGTGCTTTTCTATATCATCGGTAGCATATTTGTGACTCGGGTCTAGCGTTCATTGATTCATAGGTGTCCCATCAGGTGGTGAGACGCCCCAAATGCGTCAGGGAGGCCTGTTTGATAGACTATGACAGCGGCACAATCTCTATGCGAAAAGATCTCTTCCAGATCGACGATGAGGTGATAGACCCCAGTAAGAGCAAGCAATTCGAACACCTTCGCAGCATGCCACTCCCTTGCTTTGGCTCACATGCAGGAGAGCTTGGGTGGTCTTTTTGGAAAGCAATGCGCTGAGGGCATGGCACCAGAATCTTTCCCTTTGCCTGACCAAAAATACTGAACTGCCAGCATGAATTGTCCACCCTAAGGCACATTTGCTATTACAGTGCACATCTTGGTGGACAAGTCATGCAGTCAGTTCAGTGCATCCTTTCTTGCCCATGCGCTCATGCTTGAGCCGAATTCGGGAGCACCATTGCAATGCATGGATTGCATTGCCAGCTTGGTACTGTACCCAAAGCCCACCATGGCACACCGATTTATCTTTACTAGGCATTCCCTTGGAAATTTAGCTCAGTCGTATCTAGAACTGGCACGCATAACTAAATGTCACAGCTTCACAACCATGCTGCGTATATGCAATTGACCTCAGTAACCTTGTAAATCTCACCTAGGATGCATATGTAGGCAGGTCTGTATTGTGTTAACCAGGCAAATGCGCTCTTCACACTTATCTCATCATGCCTCCCCTAGGACAAGCCCTCCCCAGGCCACGCGCTCCCTAATCGCCCCCCATACCTACCACAAGCACTGCCCACAAAATCATGCTGATGTCAAAACCCTTTTGCTGCTGCTGCTTGGAATGGACTGCCAGGCAGCGTCAGCAGCACGCTGCTGCAGTGTGTTCAAAGGCCGGTGAATCCCTATTCCAGATTTCCAGGTGGACCGTCGCAACCAACAACACTTAAAGCTTGATGATGCTCTAGCCCCTAGTATTTAGGGTCATAAAAGTGTGCCGTATCGTCATCAACTGAGGGGCAGAAAGATCCCCAGTCATGCTGCAATGATGGAGACCTGAAGATCCCGTCACTGAAGCATAATTTCATCATGTGATAAGCTGCAACTGGATCTCAACCCAAAGCTTTCTGCCCACAATTAGGGAACAGTCTCATCAGCTGAGCCATACCTCTGTCAGAGCTCAGCTGAACATTTCTTTAGTACAGGGTGGTCGGAGAAGACTGAAGATGGTAGCCGGCGCCCACGCGGCCGAGCCTTTTCGATCAGGGCCCAGAGGTGAGGCGTGACTCGTGAGACCGCAGCAATGCAGAGAAACTGCTCTGACATCATGTGTCATGTCAGGACTGCAAGTGCCTGGTTGGATTTTCAGTCCTCCCCTCCAGTCCTCCTGACAAAATTCAAATTCTGGCTACCGTTACTGGTAGTGTAGGGTATCCCGCATTTCGAGACTAAAGGCTCTTCACAGCCCTGTACAGTACATGGATGTGTCGTGTACTGGGCTGAAGCTTCGCAACAGCTGCAGCTGCATGATGAGGCAATTTTCTGTATGGTCTTGCTGTCGTAATGCCGGTGGGCAGCATGTTTCCATGGTTGTGCCGGCCGTAGCTGCGAAGAAGAGGAGTGGACAGCCCATGCCCCTGTACTGTCATGTGTTAGGCACTTAGCTAGGAAGCGGTGTACATGTGGCTGCACCCCAGGGTGGGCTTCTCACCACATGCCCCCTGTCTGGATAAACCCTCAGTGCCAAATGGAACCCCTATTTTATTCCATTATGCTCGCACTAAAAACCCTGGACCCCAGAGAGAGACTGAACTGAGATAAGCGCTATGCTGACCGTTTATCAGTCAAGATATGCCAGCGTGCTCAATTGCCAAAATTTCCATGTTTGAGCCCCCGAATGCATGTAAAGAAGGTGATTGGGCTAGAACCTTCGATTTGAAATCAGCATCTTCGTCGGATCAAGAAAGTAAAACGTTTTGCTCACTACAACCCTGCCACCATGTGCCCGCCCCACTGACACTGCAAAGTCCCTGCGCTCCTTAGCCCCTAGCATGTCTGATACAACATGTGGCCAGCAACCGAGACAGGGCAACTCTCCATACCCATGGGTTGTTTTTTAACCTGCACAATGGTTTGATTGCACACGAGGCCAACAGCAGGGGCACTCAAGTACCTGACACACACTTATTTTGTTGGTGCTAGTTATAACTGCATGCCCTTTGCATGCCATTATGCCATTACCATACCGATTTCCAGTTCTGCCCACCAGCGTTTTGAAAAACAGTCCGAGTTTTTTGATGTTGAGCTGCGGCATATTATAGCGCTACCTATCACCCAAGAGCAAGTTAAAAAAATGCGAGACCCCATCACCAGGAAGTGACCCGCTTTAGGTACTAGAAGTATACCAAAGCGACCTCCCTTGCAAACGTATCCCAACATAGCAGATGTGCCGCCTGTCCATGCCCGTCCATGTACCTATGAAGGGCTGTAAAAACTATAAATCAAACTTCACATGCCGCCCATCCGCATGCCCATCACTTGAGGCTGTGGCGGTGCTTTTGCGTGAGCCACTGAGGAGTCGCATGATCTTGAGCTGCGCGGCACTTGAGACTCATCCTTTTTCTGCACAAGGCCCCTGGAAGCTGTGGCAGTGCTGAAGCGTTCACTTGAACCATTTGAGTGCAAAGGGCGCATGTGCCCTCACATGGACTACTTGAGCAGCATGACCGTACATGGAGGCCCCTCGAAGCTATATACCGGTGCACAAATCTCGTCCACAACAGGCATGAGCCCCTTGAGCTGTGTGGCGCTCAATGGTACACATGAGCCGCCATTTGGGGGCAAAGGGCACATGTGCCCTCACATGAACCACTTGAGTCGGGTGTCCGCCTTCATGTTGGCGAAGATCTCGACCACCTGGCGGGTCAAGGGTGAAGGGTATCTTCAGGTATAATGACACCGCCGGGTATCGTCAATTTTAGGGCTCTCTAAAATCTGAAACCCTTCAGGCAGGCAAAGCATTACACCTGGTGGGTTACGGATCAGGGTGTCTGAGGTGTCTTGATTTCTGCGCCCTAAATTCTTGGAGTGGGGGAGGACTTTGCCCCCCCGGACTGGGGTCCTGGGCAAAAAAAATAGCCGAGCGCATCAACGCAGCCTCAATCATCAGCATCCCTTCCCTCTTTAAGAAAGCGGCAAGCACAGAGTCACAGGACATACTTTTCACACATACAGCCTGGAAGTTCTGAGACCAAATGGAGACCAACCACCCTGCCGGTCCCTTTCGGGAACAAATGATGGGGTGTGTAAACTTTCTGACCACCCACCCACCACCCACAACCCAGGGTGTCCAGATGTTTCCTATGATGTTCATCACATGCTGCATGCTTCTCCAGCAGTCCTCCCTAGAAAGGCCATCCTAACGCGCCGCCCTCTCCAAGTATGTCAAATTGTCAACCCCGCCATCTAGATATTGCGCACCTGTTCAGGTGACGTCACAGTCACGTTAAGTTTGACCGAGACGTAGGCTCCCTGGAAAGGGAAAGGTTCAGGGTTCAGCTGCAGGGTTTAGGTCAGGTCAGGTCAGGTTAAGGTCAGGTTTAGGTCAGGAGAGGTCAGTTCAGGTTAAGGTCAGGTTTAGGTCAGGTCAGGTCCAGGGTTCAGCCACAGGGTTTAGGTCAGGCATTCAATGAAGTCCATCGTTCAGTTGCAGGGTTCAGTCTTCAAGTCATGACCAGGTCCAAGGTCTGGGGTGTAAAACCGCGTAAGACCTGACACCATGAGCCTTGATGACCATGACGAGGGTTTGGATGCTTCAATCAGGTGTAAAAGCAGTTCATGCAACAAGATAATAGAGAAGACAGGTGCACAGATAGTTTTGGGTGCCACATGCCTTGCAGTCATGGCCTTGTCGTGCCGGATGCGCAACAACCATACCAACACTTGTATCAAGGACAAGGAAAGGACATTGTTAATTCCTATCAGACAGCAGCACAAGACAATCAGACATACATCGGAGGCAGAGCCCACAGCAGGGGACCAGTTTTCTACAATGAGCAATCACAGATCAGGTACTAAATAACCCAGATATTGGGGTCCAGGGACAAAGGTCCAGAAGTTAAGGTATCAGGGTCCGGGGTCCCAGGTCATGTTATGAATTCAGGGTGCATCCAGGGATCTGGGTTCAGGAATCACGGTATGGGGTCTAAGGTCATATTATAAATTGAGGGTGCATCCAGGGATCAGGGTCCTGGGTGTAAGGTCATGTAGTCTGTTATACATTCAGGGCAGGGGATGTTATCTGGCATGATAGTGTCTCATTCAGATTAGATAACAGGGTCCAAGGATCCATGTTTCGGGTTCCAGGATATAAGGTGATCTTGGTATTCAGGGTAGCCTACTTGGAGGATGGTCTCTCAATCAGATCCAGGGATCAGGGTCTAAGAATCAATGAGTCCGGGGCCATGGTCTAAGGTGATATTAATAATTCAGGGTGCGGAATGTTACCTTGGAGGATGGTCTCTCAATCACGCAGTCCTGCTCCACAGGTCCTATCACAGCCTCGACTGCCTTCACCATGGAGGCTGTGAACTCTCCACCGCCAGTCCCGATGGCAGTGAAGGTTCTTGCATCGGGATACTTGTTCATCTGAGGGGACAACATGGTTAACGGGTATAGTTTTGGAAAGAAGCAGGTGAGGTCTTCAAGTCCGGGCACGTGGTCAGTTTGTGGCATGTCTAGGGTTAAGGGTCAGAACTGATGGAGGTCTATGAATGGGCATGAGCGGCAGCCTATTTTGTTGAGAAGCCTGGGAGTGAGGAATGAGGAATGCAAACCTGGATGCACATGCTGCTTGCGGAATAATTGATCTAAACAAAGGCTGACAGCGTACACTACCTATGGCTGTGCAGCAATAGGGAGTGAGTTTCTCATTCTGAGTTTCTCATTTGAGTTTCTTACATGTGTAATGACGTCATGATGCACGGTAATGAGTTTCCCACATTTGCGTTCCTCATTTGCGTTTCTCATTTGCGTTTCTCATTTGCGTTTCTCATTTACGTTTCTCATTTGCGTTTCTCATTTGCGTTTCTCATTTGCGTTTCTCATTTACGTTTCTCATTTGCGTTTCTCATTTGCGTTTCTCATTTGCGTTTCTCATTTACGTTCCTCATTTGCGTTTCTCATTTACGTTTCTCATTTGCGTTTCTCATTTACGTTTCTCATTTGCGTTTCTCATTTGCCTTTCTCATTTACGTTCCTCATTTACGTTTTTCATTTACGTTTCTCATTTGCGTTTCTCATTTGCCTTTCTCATTTGCGTTTCTCATTTACGTTCCTCATTTACGTTTCTCATTTACGTTTCTCATTTGCGTTTCTCATTTACGTTTCTCATTTACGTTTCTCATTTGCGTTTCTCATTTACGTTTCTCATTCACGTTTCTCATTTACGTTCCTCATTTACGTTTCTCATTTACGTTTCTCATTTGCGTTTCTCATTTACGTTTCTCATTTACGTTTCTCATTTGCGTTTCTCATTTACGTTCCTCATTTACGTTTCTCATTTACGTTTCTCATTTGCGTTTCTCATTTACGTTTCTCATTAACGTTTCTCATTTGAGTTTCTCATTTACGTTTCTCATTTACGTTTCTCATTTACGTTCCTCATTTACGTTTCTCATTTACGTTTCTCATTTGCGTTTCTCATTTACGTTTCTCATTTGCGTTTCTCATTTGCGTTTCTGATTTACGTTTCTCATTTGCGTTTCTCATTTGCGTTTCTCATTTACGTTCCTCATTTGCGTTTCTCATTTACGTTTCTCATTTGCGTTTCTCATTTACGTTTCTCATTTGCGTTTCTCATTTGCGTTTCTCATTTGCGTTTCTCATTTACGTTTCTCATTTGCGTTTCTCATTTGCGTTTCTCATTTACGTTTCTCATTTACGTTTCTCATTTGCGTTTCTCATTTGCGTTTCTCATTTACGTTCCTCATTTGCGTTTCTCATTTGCGTTTCTCATTTACGTTTCTCATTTGCGTTTCTCATTTGCGTTTCTCATTTACGTTCCTCATTTGCGTTTCTCATTTACGTTTCTCATTTGCGTTTCTCATTTACGTTTCTCATTTGCGTTTCTCATTTGCGTTTCTCATTTGCGTTTCTCATTTACGTTCCTCATTTGCGTTTCTCATTTACGTTTCTCATTTGCGTTTCTCATTTACGTTTCTCATTTGCGTTTCTCATTTGCCTTTCTCATTTACGTTCCTCATTTACGTTTCTCATTTACGTTTCTCATTTGCGTTTCTCATTTGCCTTTCTCATTTGCGTTTCTCATTTACGTTCCTCATTTACGTTTCTCATTTACGTTTCTCATTTGCCTTTCTCATTTACGTTTCTCATTTACGTTTCTCATTTGCGTTTCTCATTTACGTTTCTCATTTACGTTTCTCATTTACGTTCCTCATTTACGTTTCTCATTTACGTTTCTCATTTGCGTTTCTCATTTACGTTTCTCATTTACGTTTCTCATTTGCGTTTCTCATTTACGTTCCTCATTTACGTTTCTCATTTACGTTTCTCATTTGCGTTTCTCATTTACGTTTCTCATTTCCGTTTCTCATTTGCGTTTCTCATTTACGTTTCTCATTTACGTTTCTCATTTACGTTCCTCATTTACGTTTCTCATTTACGTTTCTCATTTGCGTTTCTCATTTACGTTTCTCATTTGCGTTTCTCATTTGCGTTTCTCATTTACGTTTCTCATTTGTGTAATGACGTAGACAAATTATCCAAAGGGTTCTCACAGCATCAATTCCTTTAAACTTTAGATACTATGGAAGCTTGTAGTATATCTGTATAACTGTGTGCAGAAAAACTTGTTTTGGTGAGGAGTGTGGGAATGAGGGCAGTGGCAAGCACACCTGATTAAGCAGGCTGCATCGAAGCCTCTCTGTGCTGCCAGAGGATTGTCTTCTTTTCAAAACAGAGGCTTGTGACTTTCGAGTGCCAATACTCCACACCAAATGGAGCACAGTGTGGAATGCTCCTAGATGCCAATGCCGCAAGCGGATTAATTTGAAGATGTCTGCGTGCCCTATCAGTCGCTGCCCAGGCGCACCTTCTTATCCACCTCCCGCCATTTCTCCATGGAGAATTCGTCAGCACCCAGAACCAGTGGCTGCCCAGCTGGGGCGCTGACACCTGCGTAGGCATGTCCACGGAGTCAGCGTCCAATGAAGGTTCCGCTACGCATCAAGCCATGCACCACGCCATATATGACATATCAGGGCGATAGCTTCTGGAGGCGCAAGGTCTTGCTCCACAGATTTGACATTCTGACATCATCAGCTTGGCATAGAGAAAGCAGTGACTTCTCGTAGTAACACAAATGTGATGTTGTAACCATCAGAAAGCAGTAACTTGCTGTTGTAACAACACAATTTCACACCAAACAGTACCGTACCTGAATAAGGGCAAAACCACACCGTTGATTCGATTTGCTCCCCTCGGGCATCACAAATGTTTTATTTTAATGCTGCCCTCAGGGCCAATTGTCGACAAAAACATCTTTATTTCCGACCAAAAAATGGCGTTGACAATGGGCAATTAGCGAATTCATGTATCCTGAAACAATATTAATTATGAGGGAAGGCAAAGCAAATCTACGGTAACTGGATATTGTGAAAATAGTGACTTGACATGATGACATTGCAGCACACTAATGACTTACTAGCTTGGCATGGTAAGTGCCGGTAATTTCATGTTATGCTGCAGTGTCAATAATCACTGGGCCAGAGAGACAAAAATATGACCAGTTGATGGTATGTGACCAAATGTACCTCCTTGGTCGTGGGCCGTTCCCCAATGCAATGTCCTTACTTCAATCCCCTTTACTTCAGGCTACGCATAGCTGGAGCATAGGCACATATATTCATTATAGCTTAAGCATCAAGCTCTGTCATGAACTTCCCGGGCACAGAGGGCCCCTGCCTATGTGCATGGGCTGCACTGATGATCAGGGGCCCCATGCAAATTTGCATGGGCCTTAATGATGATCAAAGGCCTCATGGGTGCATGGGCCATACTGATGACAGTGATGATCAGAGGCCTCATGTAAATGTGCATGGGCCTTGTTGATGATCAGAGGCCTCACGCACAGTACCAGGCTGTTCGTCATGTCAAGGCATTCCCGGCTGACTGACAACCTTCCAGGGCACATTCCACCACCAAACATTGAAAGTAAGTCAAATCTTAGAATGCATATATAATCAAACATGCTTCCCCGAGATGCATCTGTAAACTAAGAAATCTCGGACTACATGGCTTGGCAACAGCCCATGCAACTGAGTGCAGGTGGGGGTCAGCCCTCCAACTGATTCAGATGCCAGGCATTGGCAAAGCTTTAATTAAAAAGCCCTCCCATCCATGCTTTCGGTGTCCTTATATGGCACCTACTTGGTGCCGCTGTCTGCTCCCGCTCCCGCTGCTGCTTGATTTTCTCGCGCTTGAGTGGCGCGAAGCCTTTCCTCAGGTTACTCAGGTTAGTTACGGTGTAAGATTCCTGGGGGTCCGTCGCTTTAGATGTGGAAGAGGAGGGAGAGGAAGGCCCGGTGCCATTGCCATCCATGCCTTTCAAGCTTCTGCATGGAGGCGCACAGCGGTAGCCGCTGCTGGGACCGCACACCCTGGACGTCGCCACATTGACAGCGTGGCCCTGCCGTTGCCTGCTAACGGACGGGCTATGTAGCGGACGGCTATACAGTGAGGAGGAACACGCGAGCATCATGATACTTAGGATACACGGAGAATATGGGAGGAATATATCACTCGCGTAGCCCTATCGGTGGCGCGCGGAGGATGGGTGGATGAGCGGTAAACCAGAACCCTGGCATGCGCTTCGCTTGCCCGCGTCGCCACACAATCATCGATGTCGCTTACGATTGTAATCTAATCAGTCTCATCTGATTAACGCCAGCTTGACGTGCGCATCATCGCTGTCCCTATTGCAGACACAGACCGTGTAATCGCTGACCAGCCGTTCAGATTTGCAGCTACTGCTTTACTGCTCTCAGAACCAAGTCCATCGCCTTAACTTAACGAGAGGCGGTGATTCCAATTTAGCATGCTGTCAGAAGCATAACACATCCCCTTTGGTTTGGGATAAGATGTCTGGTAGTGGCATAGCACGTCCTGGCAGTGACAAGATGCTGACGGTCCTCTCCAAGGCCCTGACGCAGTGCAGCTCTCAAGCGCAGGCCTACGGAGCTTGCACCCAGAGGATGTTACCAGAGGTATGCCGGCACTTGGTATTGGCTGAAACCGCAGGGGACATGCCTGGTGAGATGGCATCACATGGGCGCCATGCACTGGCCATGCATGGCTCGGATGGGTCATGCGTTGCATGGCTGCGCTAGGCATGCTTGTTCAATGTGATTCTCAGACGCGCCCAACCGTGCAGTGCATTGCCAGTTAAGGACGTGTTGACCTGAATTGATATCATGATATGACCTTGAGTGCTGTGTTAAAAACGTCTCAGCTGGCTTTCGATGTGGCAGTGTAGGCTTCAGGGTGCAAATTCTGAACCATGCAACTAGACCCCCTTGGTTGTGGTGGCTGTGGGAGCTGGCCCTACGCGTCTTGTGGCGATCCATGAAGTGCTGAATTAAAGAAAAAATGTGTTTGTTCATGCAATGGATCTGATTTGGAACACCTGTACCGATATTAGTTTGGACATGAACATGTCCGATTTGGGACGCCCATGGATCTGATGTGCAGAGGATGTGCTTTCGCATGTTGAATGCTGTCCAATCAGAAGTCTAGACATGTTGAGAATATTAGGCCAAGCAAGTGTTACGATTGAATCAGCTTGTAAGGAGCTGCAAGACTGATGCAAACATCTCATATATCTCAATGTGTTACACGAGTGCGGTATACAACGTGCCTTTGCCTCGTCTACCTTTCTTTGTCTGTCAACGTCGATGGCTTGTGCGCATGCAGATCGAGAGGGGCGCTTGTGCCAAGGAGCTCTCAGCACTGAAAGAGTGTTTCTTCAAGGCGGTGAGGTGGCATTGATGATTTAAATGATGCACTGATCGTTAAACCAGCATGTTGGTCTTGCAAATTACGGTAGTTGCATCAAACAGGCATGAGGTGCGCCAGTACGCATCTGCAAGTGTGACAATGTGTCAGGGCATGCAGGTGTGCATGACCACAAAGTATATCTGAGGATTCGGTGATCGTTTGCACGTGTTTGGATAGGTGCTGGCCTAGTAGTCTGATGTCTTGGTTGGCATCAGAATGTTAGCACGCTCCACATGTTCGAGTAACGCATGAAGACACACACGCTCCACTGAAGTGTTCACCATTAAGATACATAAACTACATCAAACAATGGAAGCCTTGCCGGAGGCAGGAATGTCATTTTAAAACGTGTTTTCACTTATTGTTTTGCATCCCCCCCCCTTGTCAGGTCAAGACAGGAGGGATTCGAAGATGAGGACTCTGTGGTGGGACCTCTTCGATCATGTAACATATGCATTGCCTGGAATTTCATTAGTTGGGCGAGGCAGTACTTGGTGCCTCCGTGTCCTATTTTGGCCATTAGCTCTTCAGGTGCAATCACGCATAGCTCATTTAGTGCTTTGGTCACTTTCCCTGGGCCTCGCTCATGTTACGTTTTCTGCTAGTATTGTTAGTTTGGCATTGCAGGCCAGGTCACATTGCAGGCCAGATCAGTTTCTTGAAATCGAAGAAGTCTTAGGAGTGCCAATGACGCGAAGGCAGGGCATTTAGCAGAGCTATATGTAGCTATCTTTGGCAAGGCATGTAGCAAAGCTATATCCAGCTTGACTAAAGCAGCGTCTTCGCATGCACCCTGCAACCCTCTTCGAAAGGGTGCTATTGTGACGTTATGTTGTCCATTGACTCTCTGGGGTGAAAGGCTGCATGCGGCATATCCCGCTTCCTTGGAAATGAAACCATGCTTGTCCCGAACCATGGGCGGGAATGAGGCAGGAACTTCCAGGTGAATAGGACATACGGTGTACCATAACCAAGAAAGGTCAGGGGTTGAGGTATCACCCGACCCACCATGGTGTCGCCTATATATCCAAGGCCGAGACCTTCATTCGGGTTCGTTCAGATCAGCTGCAGGTCAGAGATCGGCTGAACCTCCAGTCATCCAAAATACCATCCGTGTATTAGCCGTGTTACACGATTGAAGGAACAGCGCGACATGTTACAACAGCACATGGGACAGGACGACATGCCACTTATGAAGCAGCTACTGATAAAGAAGGGAGGAGGGTGACCGCGACACCTGCACCTGCCATCCAACTCCGCCCCACCCTGGGCCACACTGATCCGGGTTAGCAACCTGGCTGTCTCATCCATTCACGCCTCGCAAGCATATACTGCATTAACCAAGAAACAGTTAATCTTACCACATATCATCGACACTGTTCCGTGATCGAAGTTGATCTCGCCCCAATTTACGTCCGCGTCCGCCCTACCGAACTAGGGTGCACCCCCCCCCTCCCCGCCCTCTTCATTGCCAGTCTCTATCACTGCTAATCTTCGCCATTTGCTTAGACTCTGTTTCGAACATGGAGAATGCAATGCGTCTTATTCGCAAGGGTCTCAACAAATTGTCCGACTTGGCAGATAGGTCCACGACACCCGCATTTGCTAACACTCTCACGCCAATTAGCAAAACGCAGACTCCAACGACGGCAGATTCAAATCTTACTGGCGCAGACGATGCCCCTGGGCCAGCTGTAGCAGCGCTACAGACGACGCACGCACCGACATCATCGCCAACGACCGACCTGATGCGGACCTCAGCAGCGTATGTCGGAAACCTCATCACCCAAGCACTGAATTCAAAGACTGCCGATCCAGAGGAAAGCTGCAGCGGATGCTTCTACCCAGCTCTGCTACTGCCGGAAGTCATCCTCAACGTCTTTTCCTTCATGAGCCCCGAGGCCGTGCTTTATGTCGCGCCGGTGTGCACTGCATGGCGAGAGGTTGCACTATCGCCCATGCTGTGGAAGGATAAGGTGCGCCAGGGCGCATGGCTGGTGCGGCAGTTTCAAGTGCTACAATAATGGCTCTGTGCAGTGTCACTGGCCAAGGTAGGCCAGCGCCAGTAGCCCTGCACAGAACCTTAATTCCAACACAAAGCACACAGCTGCTTTGCACAGGTTAGACAATGTGTTGCGGTACATGTACGGTACATGCCAGGCTTATTTAGGCAACCAGAGGGACGATGCAACAGGTGCGATGTGCCGAGCAATCACAGCGCTAGCAACTCTACAGTCAGGTCCGTGTTTTGAACAGGCTCTGGTCCGCTTTTAGAGTTGCTCATGCACTGGCTCCCCCTTCACAGAAAATGTGACGTTATGACCTGGCCAGCCTAGTTGCCCGACTGACAATTTCTCAGCACCTCCATCTCAAAGAGCGGCTACTCAACAGATGAATGAATGAATACATAAATAAACTACACGCGCTAGGATGTACACTACGTAAGCTGCCTGCTAGGCCTCGGCACTGGCTGGGCCACCAGGTGGCTCTTAACCTTATCCCTCCAGCCTCCCACATGTCCCGCCGCTCATACTACTTCTGAATCCAACAGACAGAGCTTGTATGAATCCACCCGTTGGCTTCTGAACTTCAGACTTTTCAATCAATGCCCTTACTCCGCTTCTGATGCTCCTGATGCTAAATTAGATGAAGCACCCTGCACGCTTGAAACGCTGTAGGTCGCCCAGTGCAAGAAAGGAGGCTGAATCCAGAAGCCTCCTATAAGGCTATAATGCTTTCCCTCACTGGAGTCACTGGTATGCTCTCAATCCTAGCTACCAAAATATGAAAACAGCGACCTACCGTTTCAGTATGTATTTCATCAGTGAATTTAATTATTTATGGCCTCATTTAGGGCCTCCGGTCATTTATGGCCCCCCCAAAAAGCACTGCGCCCCTCCCACCCATACACACAATGTGCACAGGTATGCCCCGAGCTGGCCGAGGCCAGCGGATTGCGGATCCACGCGCCACGCCCCGTGCACGCCCCCCCGCACGAGCAGCTTGCAGCTGGAGCCACCGGCAGCAGCAACCCCGGCGGCAGCAGCAGCATCCCTTCGGTTCAGCTGGCCGCCGCCAACAACAACATTGTGCGAGCAGGCGCGGTTGCGGGTGCGGCAGAAGCGGCAGACGGCGTGGGCCTGTCTCACCTGGGCCCAGAGCTGAGCCTGCCTCAGCTGTGGCTTGCCTTCCATGAGCGCAACTTCCTTCGCAACCCCACCTTCAGGCAACCTACTGCAATGGAGAACATGTTGCGCATTGTTGCTTGGGTGAGCAGAGGGGCAATGCGGCCACTGCCTTTTATTTTATTTTCTGCCTCTGTTCGCCCCGTTGCCTAGGTGAGTACTGAATTCAGGGAACTGCCTTTTTCTTCTTTCAGGTCCCCCAGTTGCCTGGGTGAGGACTGAGGAGAAAGGATACCGCTGTTTTTAATTTTAGTGCCAGGTCTGCCCCGTTATCTAGATGAGGAGAGGGACACAGCCTTTATTTCTCCCAGGTCCACCCTGTTATCTGGATGAGGAGAGGGACACAGCCTTTATTTCTCCCAGGTCCACCCTGTTATCTAGATGAGGAGAGGGACACAGCCTTTATTTCTCCCAGGTCCACCCTGTTATCTGGATGAGGAGAGGGACACAGCCTTTATTTCTCCCAGGTCCACCCTGTTATCTGGATGAGGAGAGGGACAGAGCCTTTATTTCTCCCAGGTCCACCCTGTTATCTGGATGAGGAGAGGGACACAGCCTTTATTTCTCCCAGGTCCACCCTGTTATCTAGATGAGGAGAGGGACACAGCATTTATTTCTCCCAGGTCCACCCTGTTATCTGGATGAGGAGAGGGACACTGCCTTTATTTCTCCCAGGTCCACTCTGTTATCTAGATGAGGAGAGGGACACTGCCTTTATTTCTCCCAGGTCCACCCTGTTATCTGGATGAGGAGAGGGACACAGCCTTTATTTCTCCCAGGTCCACCCTGTTATCTAGATGAGGAGAGGGACACTGCCTTTATTTCTCCCAGGTCCACCCTGTTATCTGGATGAGGAGAGGGACACTGCCTTTATTTCTCCCAGGTCCACCCTGTTATCTAGATGAGGAGAGGGACACAGCCTTTATTTCTCCCAGGTCCACCCTGTTATCTGGATGAGGAGAGGGACACTGCCTTTATTTCTCCCAGGTCCACTCTGTTATCTAGATGAGGAGAGGGACACAGCCTTTATTTCTCCCAGGTCCACCCTGTTATCTGGATGAGGAGAGGGACACTGCCTTTATTTCTCCCAGGTCCACCCTGTTATCTGGATGAGGAGAGGGACACAGCCTTTATTTCTCCCAGGTCCACCCTGTAATCTAGATGAGGAGAGGGGCACTGCCTTTATTTCTCCCAGGTCCACCCTGTTATCTGGATGAGGAGAGGGACACTGCCTTTATTTCTCCCAGGTCCACCCTGTTATCTAGATGAGGAGAGGGACACTGCCTTTATTTCTCCCAGGTCCACCCTGTTATCTGGATGAGGAGAGGGACACTGCCTTTATTTCTCCCAGGTCCACCCTGTTATCTGGATGAGGAGAGGGACACAGCCTTTATTTCTCCCAGGTCCACCCTGTTATCTAGATGAGGAGAGGGACACTGCCTTTATTTCTCCCAGGTCCACCCTGTTATCTGGATGAGGAGAGGGACACAGCCTTTATTTCTCCCAGGTCCACCCTGCTATCTAGATGAGGAGAGGGACACAGCCTTTATTTCTCCCAGGTCCACCCTGTTATCTGGATGAGGAGAGGGACACTGCCTTTATTTCTCCCAGGTCCACTCTGTTATCTAGATGAGGAGAGGGACACAGCCTTTATTTCTCCCAGGTCCACCCTGTTATCTGGATGAGGAGAGGGACACTGCCTTTATTTCTCCCAGGTCCACCCTGTTATCTGGATGAGGAGAGGGACACCGCCTTTATTTCTCCCAGGTCCACCCTGTAATCTAGATGAGGAGAGGGACACTGCCTTTATTTCTCCCAGGTCCACCCTGTTATCTGGATGAGGAGAGGGACACTGCCTTTATTTCTCCCAGGTCCACCCTGTTATCTGGATGAGGAGAGGGACACAGCCTTTATTTCTCCCAGGTCCACCCTTTTATCTGGATGAGGAGAGGGACACAGCCAGTTATATTTTCTCTGGAGGGCCGCTTTAACTGGGTCCAACAATCTTATGCACTAGGATACCGGTAGCACCCCCTGGACTGATGTTAGCTTCATTGCAATGCTGATTCGCATCAACATCACGATGAAGCTCATTTTGTGGCCTGTGAGGTTCAGCCTTGGGGCGGGGCGGCGGAAGGGCACCGCCTTGGATTTCCTTTTGGGGCCGCTCCAGCTGGGCCTGTGTGTACAAGGTACTGCTGTGGCGATTGGCGATTAGGGGGGTCATGCGTTTAAATCGTACCGCTGCATGGCATCGCTTGTTTTAATGCGCACCAGACCACGATTGGCGGCCGCCGGGAGAGGCCACCGGGCGGATGTGGACCAAGCCTAGACTGTCCCATTGCCAGCCCAAATGACAGGGCCTGGCGCACCAAGCCAGCTGGCCACAGGCAGGGATGTAGCTGAAGTGTAGCTGATGCACCATCAAACATTACTGGCTGTGCTCACCTCGGGCCGGCAAGCAGGTCGGGATAAAAGGAGTCTGTTTGAGAATGTAAGCGACGTCATCGCAGTCTGTACAACAGTAGTGCTGGGGACGGGAGGCTTTGTTAATCCACCCTATTGTGAAATGCACGAGATTCGAATTGATGTCCCTCAATATATGTTGTTTAGGAGCGTGGGATTCATTGAAAATTCGAATTGTTGATTCCAGATTCAGTCAGAATCATTCCCCCCATATTTAGTTATTAGCCCTAAGACTGGCATCAAATAATAATTGATTCACACACCCGAGAGGGGCAGTTCAAATTAATGGCCAACCGCCAACCGGTAAATGTACGGTACAGCATATATGTTATCGAGATGGGAGCTTTGCAGCCCAAATGCCAAAACCTGATACAGGACCACCCTCTACACTGGATACCTGCCACTGGCAGACTCGTTTCTGGCTCACACCTAATTACACTCTCCAAATTTTCACATCTGTCGCGTAGAAATTTTTGTCCAAAATCTGGGTTGAGATAATGACACCATCCTTTTCCTTGCATTCAAGTTTCGTAATTATTACCAGCCCGATCCGCCTTTCCCCGTCTTGCAGGGCATTGCCGCTGGGCTCGGGACCCACCAATGCCTCACCATAACATTTCCTATTTCAACCTTAATAACCCGCCCTGACGCAACTGCTTGCAGGGCATCACCGCTGGCCCAGGCAATGACACACAGTGGGAGTCCCCACCCATTGGCTGTGAGGCCCTGACTGTGGAGATGGCGCCCAAGCTGCCGCGTGGGGGCGTGACGGGAGGAGGTGGCCTGGCTTTGATGGTCCAGCGACAGATCCGAGGGATGCTGTTTGGGCCGCAGGAGGAGCAGCCCGCAGGATGTGTGGCTACGGGGCACCAGTGGGGCGAGATGTTCCAGGTGTGAACTAGGGTGGAGGGTTCAGGACTTGCTGCAGGTGTGAACTGGGGTGGAGGTTGAGGAGATGTTGCAGATGTGAACTAGGGTGGAGGGTTCAGGAGTTGTTGCAGGTTTCAACTGGGGTTGAGGTTTGAGGAGATGTTGCAGGTGTGAACTGGGATTAAGGGCTCAGGAGTTGTTGCAGGTGTGAACTAAGGTTAAGGGTTCATGAAATGTTGCAGGTATGAACTAAGGTTTTGGGTTACGGAGATTTTCCAAGTGTGGGCCATGGGTGGGTTCAGGATTGGTTAGGGTTAAGGAGAAGCAGGTGCGGAAAATATTTGGGATAAAGGGATGCTCCAGGATTGGATTAGGTTTGAGTTCAGGGTTAAGGAGATTTTGTCACCTTTGTGGACTAGGGTCGAGTTCCGGTTTTAGGAGAGCGGCTAGGAGCAAACCGAGGCCTTCATATTCTTTGGGCAGGTTGTCCGGCCCGTCACTGCTGCATATCGTACCCTTGACGAAGGCATGGCCCTTGTTCCTAGACTGCGTCCCCCCCCTCCTCCTCCCCTCGGTCACACACTGCAGGTTGTCAATTTTGTGGAGGAGCTTCAGCAACGAGGGCTCACGCAGATGCAGGTGCGTGCATGTGGAGGAGGAGGGGGGGAGGGCGTTTCTCATCAGCTGAATTGTTTTTGCAGCAGGAGGTTTCTTCTTTCCGATTACCGGTATGGCCCATTTCTCATGTGTTGTCACTTTCGTACTTTTCGGATTGGACACGACCCTACCCGTCCCAACAATCCCTTCCATCCCTCCAGAACTATTCCCATTGGTATTGGTAGCGTTTTAGTGTATGCGCTTCGGTTTATGAATTATATGAGTCACCTGACTTAAAAGCGACATGCCTGTCTGAGCTGTAGGCCTGATGCTGAGGTATGAAGATGCCAGCTATAGAGACAACTCCAGAATAGCTGATAGCTTGCTGAAATGGCAAGATACACAAGTTGGTTGCAGATATTTAGTGTGTGCTGACTGGAGCTGATCAGCCATATGCAAAACGTGTAACAAGCACTGTGAGCTCCCTAAGTCCCTAATATTGCGGTGGAGTGCATCAATATTCCGTTTTTTTAGCAGGTCTGGAGATATTGGAGGGATGGAGGGAGGGGTAGGGTCGGATTTGCTACGAAGAGGGTGAAAGTCATACCTTAAATACTTAGGGTAGGGTATGGCTAATTTATCTACTACAATACGTGGGCTATTTGTTACAGACCCTAAACCCCAACCCTTCAGGTTTATATGCGAGGTCTCCTTGATTTTCGGTCCATGGGCACATTATTTGGTAACATTGATGTATCTGGCTTCAAGTGGCTTCACAACTTCAAAATTCGCTACCCGGTATATTTGTTTGAACCCTTTTTGCAAACCCACTGGAAGATTTCCCCCCTTTGACCCAGGCGGAGCACTTGCTGGACTCTGGCCTGCCTCTGGGCTTCAGTGTCCAGGTTGGACAGCGGTTTGACTGCGGCGCTCAGTTCTCCCTGACCCTCATGCTGCTGGAGAAGGAGACAAGCAATATGGTGAGTGTGAAGGGGGGGGGGGAGCTGAGGCATGGTGTGCATGGGCTCTGAGCAAACTGTTTACTGTCCCCGGCAGCCCCTTGCCCCCTTCCTTCTTTCCTAACTTATTTCTGTCCCTCATCCACACCCCACCAACCCGTTACGACCTGAGTGAACGTCCTTAGCTGCATCAGCCTGTCTGTACCATCACCATACGGCTGGCCTGTAATGCCCATTTTGCACAGATATTTTGCTCATCTATAGCCCACCAGGTTCCAGGCCTGGCAAAAATGTGCATCTTGCTAAAATCTATGTTCACATAGTTATCTGTCTGCACGTATTCGCCCTACCCGGTTGTAGGGCTAGCATGAAACGAATGTCTTGCTCAGATAGTGATATGTGTGCTCACGTACGCCTACCAGGTGCGCACAGCTCATAGCTTTGTACCTCAACCCTATCGGTACCATTACTACAGTACCAAGCTCAAGACAACGGCACCAGGCAGGTGGCAGAGGTACGGTATTTTTACTTATCGATTCCAGGGCAATGCACGTTCAGGCATGTGCATGCATGTCTTGTATTGTGTGGGAAAGAAAAATGAATGTGTGTTTGTTTATTGCTTGCTAGTGCAAATCATGGAGCTTGCATGGTTAAAAGAGGCTGTTCGAACATGTGTAGTGTTTAATGCTGACAGCCTTGCGGTCCTGGCTTGTCTCGGCTTAGCTGTTTAGGCTTGATGGCCTTGTGCCCTGTAGCCCCAAATGTGTTAATTGTATCACCTAGGCTTGTGTTTGACATTTTTCTCTAATCTTCCGGGTCAGACCGGCCAATGGCTCTTTCGAAGTAGGGGCTATGGGATGTACGGGTATGTCCCGCTGCAACAGCAACAACCCTGCAACAACAAAAACACTCCTGCAGAAGCAACAAGCCCACAACAACAAAGCCTGCACCATTTCTGATGATGCTAAGACTTGCTGGGGCTGCTGTGTCTTACCACCTTGATTGCAGGTTTGCGCATGTGGTGGACCGCGTCCCCAAGGGCTGTCGCTGTGGCCTGGTACTGCTCAGGGGCAAGGTGAGGCCCAGGGAGGATTGGATAGTGGTTGGGGGGTCAGGCACTGCTCGGGGGCAAGGTGACCAGGAGCAAGGTGTGGCCCAGAGGGATTGGATAGGGTTCAGGGGTAAAGTAGGTTTAGGTACCATGGGCAAAATGTGGCCCGGTCAAGGTGCTCAGGGACTAGGGGAGGCCTGGCTACGATTGGATTGGGTTTAGGGTTTAGGGTAGGTTCAAATGTATGATTCAGGGTGCGGTGTGGCCCGGAGACAAGAGGATGGATTCACGGACGCTGCGGCAACAAGTCAGAGCTTCGACGTGAACTGCGTAAATGTTGACAGCTTAAATAGGGGTACCGCAGATACGAACCGCTGAAATGGGCTTTACAGGATTCGAAGAGAAAGAGTGGAAACATAAACAGCTGACCCATCGGGGCACTGAGCGGCCTTCCAGCTAATCCAGCCCTCCCACCATGCAGAGCGGCCATGCAGCCATGCTCACAGCTGCTGCATTCTATCATGAATCCTGACATGGTCACATGCTGTGCTGTGCCATGCCATTCCGATGGTCAGTGTATGGTTCAATTAATTAGAAGCCTGTGCTTATGAGGTGTGGCTGTCTGCGTCGCGGAAGATGATGCGCATGGTACCTGTCCGCTGATAACACAATGGGAGATAATGAACTGTGGCCTGGCTTAAGCGAGCCTCCCATCTCCGCCATTATGAATGTTTGTGATGGTGCGTGACCCCCTCATCTCTTAACCCTTTGCAGGACACGCTCTTTTGGGCAGGCCACTATGGTGCCAAGTTTGCCAGTGCAGAGCTCACGTTCCTTCATGCAGCGGGCAAGGCTGAGTTCTGCGGGGTGAGCTTAAAGATGCGGTGGTTATATTTGTATATAGTACTGATTTGTGATGCCGCCAAACAGTATTCCGAATCCACTTCGATGCTGTGCATGGGACCACTGCAACCGCAAACAATGCCATTTTTGTTTGTGTTTCCATCTCGTATGGTTGTTAGTGTACATGGATAGACCGAGTAGGGGTTACTCTCTATTGCTCCTGTTGAAACAGCAATGCTTACGAGCATGCATCCACCTATTACCAGAAGCCTTTTCTTCGTCCATCACCTTTCTACCTACTGGCCCATCAGCATCTAGACCTCCCCCCACAGCTTGATCATTGTTGCATCTTTGTTGATTACAGGAGGACGACACTGCAGCCTGGGTCCAGCGTATGGCAATACTGTGATTTAAGCTTATGTCAGCCACCGCTGGGCTTGCTCCCTCATGGCGCGCCAAGGTTTGAAGTTAGTCTGATTGTGTTGAGGATACCATACCCCCTGGGACCCTGTAATGTAAGGATTGATTGGCTGAGCCTGGTGTGATGATTGCATGGGCATGGGTGATGGAAGCCACTCCGGTACTCCGAAAGGGGGCACAGCCTAGCTTTTCACAGCTTTTCTGATGGACCCTGATCAGCTTGGAATCGTCAGGTGGATCATATACGGTGGCTCATGTTTGTGCCCATAAGGGATCACAGGCCTGGCTATTTTTGTCGTGTACTGTATGTGTTTATTTTAGTGAGCACCAAACTACCTTTGGCAGGCCCCTGGGCGGCTGATACTGGGCCGATGGGGACCCAACCTGGAACGGCGAACCGCTGGCTCCCTAGCAGAGGGGCATGCTGCACCAGGGCCCCTAGGGGGGTCCAGGGGGTGGAAAACCGGAATGTAGCCGAGTTGTAGCTGAAGCACCGCCAACAATAAACAGTGTGACCTTTAGTGCTTTAAGGCTTTCCAAATTCCAAGTGCTATGCGTCTCCTTGGCGCCCGATGGACTAGAAAATACTAATAAACTGACGTTTGTGGGGAAGTATGGACACTCGGAACGATGCCCTTCTATGCATGGGTTTGCTCATCTGTCACATCCCCAGCACAATTGTATGGGCCATGTGGAGTCTTTTCACGGTCTCATGTACTTCATGATGGGGTTCGTACATGTGATTCCCTTTCAATGTAAACAAAATTGCGCCATAGTCAATGACACCTCCGGTCCCTGCCAAAGACTGTTGTGCCACCAAAGTGGTTGTTTGCTGGTAGAGTCCAGGGTGGGCCCATTATTTTCATGCTTAATGTTTAATGATCACTATTTCACGGTTTAGTTCCTTCTTTACTCCCTTCTGAACAGTTGGGCGCCCACGCGGCCGAGCTTTGAGCGGGCCCAGGGGTGGGACGTTATTGACTATTTCACGGTGATAGTCGTAACGCTCTGATTATGGGGGGTGAACCAATGTCCGACTCGTGTGACAGAGACAGATGTTGTGGGGCGGATGCACCAGTCGAATAGGCATGTTTGCTCTCGATCAGACCTATGACATGGCAGTAAATCACCTTACAGTGCACTATCTCTGCATGCTCATCATGAGTATGTCTTGTCGTATAACGGTCGACTGGTCTGTGAGCACAACTATAGGTCAATGACATAACACCTTTGGGCCATGCCAGTTAGTTGGGCGCCCACGAAGCCGAGCCTTTTGTAGCAGGGCCCAAACTCCAAAGGTGAAACGCCATTGACCTCTGGGCCATGCTGAAAGGCTCGGCCCCATGGGTGCCCGACTGTGTGGTTGAGAGGAAATAAACTTAAAGAGGGAGGAAAGGAACAAATGGAAAAAGGAGAGGGAAAAATAACCTCCCCCAAAGGATGTATGAAGGAACTCCAGGCTGTTCAGATCGTAGCCCTCGACAAAGTAAAGAGTGAGGACGCGAATATATTAGGCAGAAAGCAAGGAAACCCCAGAAAGAGGAAATAAAGTTTATTAAGGGGCAAGGCTGGGCGGCAAAAACAGAAAGGGGGAGGGAGCCTCGGCCTCTGAAACGACTAAGCCTCGACGAAAGCTACCACATCCTCCACAGAAGTCAGAGTATCCCACCCTAGCCTGCCCTGGTACAAAGAGTGGAAGTCGGTATGTGTGGGTTGTTTTGACGGCATGCTAGTACGGTAGTATGCACTTTGCATATCCGAAGGTCTTGCTTTCCTAGAGGACGGTACATCAGTTTTGGATCTACTGGGCGGTTTTAAGGTTAGTCTTTAGGGCCATGGGATGTACAGGTAATTGCGGTTATTGACCTGACCCCATATGAACTTATGTAGACTGTAATCGCACTTAGCCATCGGCACCCCCCTCCTAAATATAATTGTGATGGTTAGCTCAGAATTAAACTTGAATAATTTTAGCATGCACGGTCAAGTATATCTTTTCCGATGCACACATGACCCAGGTTATGAATCTGCCAGAGAACCTCTGGACCCTCTGGAACCTGCCATACTGGCGCGCTCGTGGGCCGGCGATTTCCCCTTTCCCTCCCCGCCCCCCAACAAATTAGCGAGCACCCTCATGTTCTGTAACGGTTTCCATTCCGGCTGGATGGGCCCTGCTCAAAAGAAATGCTCTACCGAGTGGGCTCATCTGTTCGGTTAAAAAAAGAATAGGAACGAGGGGGGCAGAAGAAAAAGAGAAAGGGAAACAAGGTGGATGGGAAAGAGGAAGGGTTTCACGAGGATGGAAAGAGAAGAAAGGAAGCGAGCGGGAAAAGGAAGCGAGAGGGCTGTCTGTCACCCGCAAAACGGGAGGCCCTCCCAAATACCGGTAAGTTGACATGTACGGCTAATAAAAAAACGGAGAATGGACGGGTTTCAGGTTTAGGGTTTAGGGTTTAGGGTCAAGGAATAGGGCCTCTAGCACGATGCCGGCCCAATCGAACGTTGCTTTCTGCCCGTGTGTGCAGATGCTGTGACCTACGTTCCGTTAGGTATGAACTCATGTGTCATCTTCATTACCTGAGTGGCTCCTTCGTATCGCCTACGAGAATGAAAGGTTTTCGGCACGATCTTCCTTGACACTTGCCGCGTCAGCAGTCTTTCAAACTACGAGGCTATATTATTATATCAAACGCATCCGCTGCAATACATGCCAACTAACTTGACATCAACCAACATGACAGAAATCAAGTGTTCAGACATTTCTAGTCATCACACCTCTTATCCTCATGCAACATCTTCAGCCGACGGGAACTGTGAACAATGCTGGAACTCAGAAAAAGTGTTTACTGAAAATGAAAAAAGTGACCGCATGATGACAAAAGTGTCTGACGAGTCCTCGTTCCCTCTGAACTAAAGCCTGGTTGTAGCGTTATGAGGACGCTAGGAAAGCGTTTATAATGATACACGCCCCGACCTCGCGTGAATCTGTCTGGCACATCCCGAGGGATATTAGCCAGTCCAGGCATGCCTGAATGGGCATGCCGTGCGGCACTAAGCCATCAATCAAAGTAGCAGCGCTAGTACCCAACTGAGATCGCTACACTGATCGCCGCAAGGGGCAGGCCAGCGGCAAATGGCTGTGATTGGATTGTCAGATAATGCAAGGTATCAGTTGAGGCTTTGGCAAATGAATGACGCCGTAGCCTTCCATTCGGGCATGGCCTTACGAAATATGAGTATATGACACATAGAAGTGCAGAAGCAGAGAGAAGTCCGTTCCGAAGCAGGTACGTTCGTTCGGAAGTGTGAGGCGAGCGTGAGGCAAAAGAATTGGCTGACGCCTGAGTACCGAGCCAGACAAGTAATCAGAGGTGCTGCTGCGCAGCACGAAAACCGGCAGAGCAGTCAGGTATGTGACTTTTCAGAGGGCAGGCGCAGGTGCGGACGGGGTGCAGGTGCAAACCCCCTCGCCATGTTGCAGGATTTCAAAATATTTGTCACAACCCTATCGCTGGCTAAGGGCGTGTTTTAATGATGCGTATCGAATTGCGCATAGAGAGGCGAAGCTGCAGCTGTCGGCCTGTCGCGTGACAACAGTACACGGCGTGACGACACCTTACGTCATCCGCTGTGAGATCCAGCCTTGGTAGCTGAATTTCTCATTTCTGCACCTCGGCCTTTGAAGACCGACAGGAATAACCTTTATAAATACAGTCGATTGATTTGCGCTGTAGCACACAAAGTTTCTGGGACGTTCCAGAAATATCAGGCGGACGGACCGACCGACAGACTGACAGCCAGACGGATAAGGGCATCGCCCCTGCGACCTTCGGCCGAAAACACAGTGGCCTGTATATATGTAGAGAACCATCAGACTGATCGATTATGCATTGTGGATTTTAAAGCCGGCTCCTCGCCCCGCAGCCTGCCAGTAATGCATTCGGCTACAACTTCTGAGCGAATCTCCCAGCAAAATTCTTGAAAGTAAGGTGCGGCATTACCTACTTACCCGCCTAGGTGAAAAATGTAGGTTGCGATGCGTAATCCGCCGTTACCCGCAGGGTTCACCCACCTTTTCGACATTTAGCCGTGCTGGCAGGGTGATGTCACTACAACGCCCTGAACCCAAGGCCCTCATCCGTGGAACTGCTGAACGCGCGCTTGTCTCTTCACTAAGCAAATCCCATCGTCCACCATGGTGTCATCAACCTCTTTCGTCCTCCTGGCCTCTTTGGCCCTGATGCTATGCGCCAACAGCGTCTGCGGTGAGTTGTTCATTCCCGACAGCAGACGCAGTGGTTTATCCTCATCACGGTGATAGTCGGAACGCTCTGATGCTGGGGGGCGACCTTTATCCGATTCGTGTGACGGAGGCAGATGTTGCGGGGCGGATGCATCAGTCGGAAAGGCATGTTCGCCCTCGATCAGACCTATGGCATTTGCAGTCTAACCCCTCACGGTGCACTATTTCTCTGCATACTCATCATGATTAATGCTTGTCATCTAACGGGTAGCTGGACCCGAGGGAGGGGATTTCTTCGGAGGCCCGCTCGCCTGTTGATTGGCTGCCGCTAGGTGTGTGTGTGTGGCTGCGGTTGGTTGCATGTGCGTGCGGGTTGCTTGCGGCCCCGTCTATGGTCTTCGGCAGGATATTTCCTGTCATCCCGACATGTCGTGAGACGGCATAACAGGCAGCACACTCGTTGTATAATCTTACTTACAAGCATCTATTGACCAATGTCCTGCAGCTTATGACTCACCGTGGGAGGTAGATGGCTCAGTTGGTTCACTTGCATGGGACCAAACCTTTGGCTCCTTCGTCGAACCCTGCCTCTGGTAGCAGTTGCCCTGTTGCAAACCAGACATAATCGCAGAAATGTAGTGGAGTTACGGCTAGGAAGCTAGAGCTTGAATGGCTAGGCTTGGCGGGCTTTGACGGACTGTCCCCATTTGAAGCCTTAGAAGTGGGTCCGTTCACAGACTCTTTTCTGTTTGAGCTGTGTCAGTAGTTGAGAAGCACACGCTTCGAGCCCTCTGCCCTGCCATTCAGCACCCCATTAGCTGATTTCCTCCCAATCAGGCAGTCATTGTAGTGGTCGCACCTCGGTGCGCCCTCACCGCCCCCCTTTCTGAGGAGCACCCGGTGGATTGCCGTCAATTCCCGTTTCCCAAGAGTCTCCCATAGCCCCACCTGCAATGGCCAGCGTCATCTCCTCTTGCTTAGGATCTCTGCCCCAAAGAAACTGCTGGGCTTGGGATAATGTACCTGATGCCAGGTGCCTACGCCAAAGCCTTTGATGCCCGGTCGAGAGGTATAATGTCGATGAGCCTGTCTCCGTGATTAATCACCGGGCTTCCTGGGGCCAGGTGAACATGTCTGAACCCTGGAGCTGCCGGGTGGGCCCATTCTCATACCCTTTTCGGAACTCTGACTCATGTGCCCTCTGTGCCTGCTGCTTTGCCCACCCTCCCCAGGTGTCGAGTACTACAAGGCCTTGCTGAGTAACGAGAACACCGTTCCAAAGCCCAGGGGGGGCACCGAGACTGGCATTGCCATTGTTGCTCTCCTGAGCGAGACCCAGGCCCTCGGCAACTTCACCGTTAGCAAAATGAAGGGTGCCTTCATGGCCCACATCCACATGGGGTCCGCGACCGAGAACGGCCCTGCCCTGGTGTGGGCGTTTAACTCCTCCCTCGGCGGAATGAGGATGCCTATTGACATTGTGGAGTTCTCGACCAACTTCACCTTCGACCCATCAGAGTACAACATCACGGGCCTGCTCTCCACTTTCAACGCCTACTTCAATGTGCACTCTGACAAGAATGTCAGGACCATTGCCTATGGAAGGATCCGCGGCCAGTTTGAGAAATGCAGTGCTGGAGGCTGCGACTGCTAGAGTTAAGAGCCTCAGGCCGAGCTCCGCCCTCGCTGCGGCAAAGCTTTCAAAAACACATGATTGTTTTAGTGATGGTGCTTGCTATGTACATACGCTACGCCCATACCCCGGTGTCCTCTCTGGGAAGCAGTCACCCAACTTGAAAAGTGCTTTTGTGCTTTCCCTATCCCCTGTCAGGCTTGGTTGTCGTGTGCACCTCGAAGCTTTGTACCGGGTGCCTGGGTGCAAGGCATTTCTTTACTCCCCACCGGATAGGAGGGCGCCCAATATGAGACTTTTTAACAGGTCTCTGAGGGTCATGTAGTGATAGTGTCAGGTGTTGACTCGAGTTTTGTATTACGACACGGCCGGACTATGTGGATGAGAGCCTGCTTATTAACCTGGTAATATTTTTACTGTAAATACCGAGGCTTGGCTTGCTGGTACACTATGCATCCAAGATTTTAGGATGCAACCTCATGTCGGGGGTGCCGAAAGGCGAATCTGGATTTTGCTACTAGTGCTGTTGCACCGATGTGTAATACAAGAATTATCGACGTTTGCCGACCCCTGATTTGAACTTTTGAAGCCCACCATGACAGCATTGATAGGCAGGCCCATGCATGAGAGGGAAACTTGATTTCACAAGCGAATAAGGGAAAATCGATTTGCCACAACAGGTCTTTTTTCAATGCTGCATATGTGCACTTATGCACAGCACTTATCTGTATCATGAATAATGATTTACATCCAATACCACGTTCATATCAAGTACTGCCGAATTGTCCTGCGATATGGTCGATAAGCATACTGAAGCTACCTCTCAGTTTGACAGTATGGGCCTGGATCGACAAGCCTAGTACGGCCCTCAGCCGAAAGCTGGTCAATGCTTGGTCTCCATCAACCCAATGATGGCTGCCTATGCCCGATACAGTTTCTCAGTTTCAGGGGCAGACCTTGATGGTCTGACTGCCACTTGGTTGTCTGTGAATTTAAGACTCTTAAACAACGCTCACAAGTTGTCATCCCTAAATTCATAACAGCTGCCGAGGCAGCTACACTATCCGACTCAATAATGGGCGTAGAACAACAGTGCTTGTGGTTGTGGAGCTGTGACACCCCCCTGGCCATGCCAAGAGGGGTATAGATTTTGTGTGAGTTCTTTTTACCATACGACACAGCTCGACAGCAATTGACATGAAGATTGCATTGGTGTACCTATGGCCTCAATTAATGATGTCGAAAATTGAAATAAATTTTCGAGATAAAGTATTTTGTCTTTTATCCCCCCCCTCCCTACTTTGCCCCTCATATCCCCCCATTCCCCCCCTCCCCCATACCCCCCCCAAATCCCCATATCCCCCCCCCCTTCCCATACCCTGTCCCTCATATCCCCCCTGTCCCCCATATCTCCCACCCCCCTGGGCCAAATACATTTGTAGACCAGATTTGGAATGCTGTCGTTAAGCTTTACAGCTTTGTGTGATGGGGTGTTTCCAGTTATTACCGTAGAACCACATAGACTTCACTCATAATTAAGTAATTATTGGCTTGCACGGACATGGGTGCGCACTAATAATAATTTATAAATCGCTGCGCGGAGTGTCAGTAGGGTGCCCAAACAACTATTTTGGGGGTGCGCCTAAAACAAGAAATGTCAAAAAGGTCTCGCGCTAGCGCACGACAGTTTGATTTGACATCCGTCGAGGGATCCTTACGCCAGTCCTCGTAGTGAAGCTCGATCCTGGGCAGTGACGGGTGCTGACGACGTTTCGGGGCCCCAAGAGCCACAGGTTTCCTGAGGCCAGGAACCGGAGGATGACGACTTTGCTGAGTTTTGCTGAACGTGTACTATCCTTCCTAGCATCAAACAAGGGCTTTAACTTTTAACTGAGTGTTACTGTATTGGCTGAAAGTGCTGCGCGGACGGTATTTATAATATTTGAACTTATCCGCGACGTTCAATTAAACACCTGCTGCGCGGCGGTAAATTAAATCAAAATTTCGCTGCTGCGCGGCCATTTTTAATTCTTTTTGGCTGCGCAACGATAAAAGAATTTCCTTTTTTTTGCCTGTGCGGACTCTAAGTGGTTCCCGCCCGCCCCACCCGCCCCAGTCTGCTACCAATGTTTGTGACTCCGATAGCCAAGTAGAAACATGCGAACAGCTCTAACCACAGGAAGTAAGTATTTATGTTGCTTTCCTCCAAACCGATTAGTTGGGTGCCCACGCGGCCGACCCTCTTCAGCAGGGCCCATCCCTCTTCAGGTGCACCTAATAGCCGCGACACGGCCCAGAGGTGTAACGTCATTGACTGTACCAGTAAGTTGCACACAAGCACCAGCCACACCCGTTCATATCTAACAGGTGCAATCACCATACCACTATACCAATAGCACCATTGCCACTCTCACGAGTACACCCACTCCCCCAGCACTGCTGGCCAGGGTTCTTGAGGGTGCTAGAGACTACCAACACCTCAGCCATTACCAACATACCGTAAGGATCATCCGCATACGGATCACTCGGGGGCTGAGTCGGGGGCACATTAATTCAGTAGAAGGATCTCGCACGGACCAGGCGTTAGGGATCGATGGACAGCTTCTTGCGGCTCAAGGACACGTTAGGCCACCCAGGGCGCAACAGCGGCTGTCGACCGGCCGAGCCAGTCAGGGCCAGTGGAGGTTGTACGGCGGATCGAAATTGAAAATGTGTTGTCTGCTCTTTCCCGTTGGCTGGTCCAACCTCTGCGCACTATTAGATATTGAACGCCTTTCCGCGTTCGGCGCTCATCAGCCAGGAAAGCGGGCGCTTAAAGTAGCGACTACCTTGCAAGCATCAGCTGCAACGCGCACTCATCGGAGTGGCATGCATTGAAATTTCTATTATTCGAGAAGTCTCGACTCCAATTTAACTTTAATCAGCTCTGTCTAATTGAACTACGATCATGAGTCCACAAGATCCTGCATCGACTCGGTCGAACTGTAAGAGCTTATCGCCAGTTCAGCACCGTCTCACGCTGCTACTCAACCATGAAATTGCATCTGTGGAGACGGCCATGCGCCACAACGCGAAATGGGCGGTCGTGCCCCGGTACTATGTAAGTTATAGCCCTCCCGGCGCACGAGGAGCCAGTGGATTAACTAGCTGCTCCGACTGCTGACCTCGCCTCGATGCAACAGGAGGAGGATCGCAACGAACCCGGGAAATATGACGACGCCTTCCGATTGTTACGGGCAGAAATCTTCAAGCATTCAGGTGAGCAGGGTCTCATGAGACCTGGGCCAGCAAGCGCCCCTCTCTGCTTAAGCAGGCATATGAGGGCACAACGCACCTTGCTCATGTAAACTGGCATGTACCCCTGAACGTCGAAGCATGCGCAATTGCGAGTCCATGCATGTCAAGGCGCGCATGGGCAGCCAAACGCTCCCCGGCCTGCATGGCTGCTCGGCTTCATTTTTCGATGATGCTCTCTGCAATCATTTACCGCTACATATTTTGTAACCTGAACATGATGATGCGCTTTAGAGCCGTCAATCAACCAGAGCAAGGGTACCCAGGAAGAGGCGCTGGTGGACGGTACCTGGCCGCCCTCCAGCTCTCGACCCTCCACCTCCTTTGCCCCCCCTCATTGCGAGCATGTTGCTGCCCCCCCGCTCTTCCCGCAGATTGGCGCTTGGTGGACCCCATGGTCTACCTCGCCCCCTTCCTCACGCTCATCAAGGCCACAGATATTAGCGGGCCCATCACTGGAGCAGCTGCAGTGGCGCTGCAGAGGATCGTCAGCTCTGAGCTCATGTGTGAGAAGGGTTGGGGCTGAGCTTAAGTGTCGAACCTATAACCCTTAACCTCGAGCTCTTATGTAAGGAGTGTTAGGGTCCAGCACTCCAGCTGTACCTTTCCCAGTCCCTTCACCCTACAGCCCAAGCCCTGAGCTCCAAAGCCCTTGCGTGTAAGAAGGTGGGTAGATGTTGATGGAGGTCATTGGGAGTAATGCATCCCCTTGCCTTAGTATCCTATGTCTTTGACCGGAAAACAATCATATCTGCTGCTTCTGCTCCTCTGTTTGTCCCTCCCGCTTGATCTGCCTGGCCCTGACAAAGAAGGCCATTGAGTGGATGGCGGATCAGTAGGGTAGGCCGTGAAAACACATAATTATTTGTCGGCCGAAACAGGCAGTGCGGATAAGGATGACCGATAAATCATCCTAGCTGGGTGCCTGAAGGGGTTGTCTCCACACCTGCCATGTCCAGACCCGCCATGTCCACACTTGCCATGTCCACACTTGCCATGTCCAGACCCGCCATGTCCACACCTGCTATGTGCAGCTGTCGCCAATGCCGGCACCAGCGCAGCCATCAACCAGATTGTGGGGGAGGCGACCCAGTGCAAGTTCGAGAGCACCAACAACGCCCAGGACGAGATTGTACTGCTGAACATTGTGCAGGTGGGTGCATCGCTTTTCTTCTTGTTTGTATGGCTTGTACTACCTAATATTGTCCAGGTGGGGTGTACTGATTTATATATAATTGAAGTGAGATGTACCGTGGATTTGCTTTACGATCCCTCTTAATTAACGTTGTTTGAGGTTAAGGAATCCAAGAATATACGAATTCTCGGTTGTCGACGCCCGTTTTTAGTAAGAAATTCAGAGTTGTGTTCCATAATTTACCCTGAGTGCAGCCTTAAATTAAATTGTTTTTACCCGAGGGGAGGCAAATCAAATTTACTGTACTTCTTGACATTGGTGAGATGGAGTACGTGCTTGGGGCCTAGGCTTGCATGCACGGGCATGGCCGTGGGTGTGAGCATGGGCTTAGCTGCATGGGTATCCACATGGGCATATCTGCATGAGTATTCACATGGGCTTTGGTTAAGGTGTTTGCTTATGTTTCTGTGCGGACGTTATGCTCATAGGTATGTTGGGTATGGGCATGATCACGAGCATGGGTGTAGGCGTGTTGGTATGAGCATGGGCATGAGCATGGACATGAGCATGGACATGAGCATGGACATGACCTCGTGCGTAGACATGCTCATGAACATGTGAATGGGCATGAGCATGGGCATGGACATAGACATGGGCATGTTCATGAGCATGGGCATGTTGGGCATGTGCACGGTCATGTTGGGTATGAGCATGGGCATGGGCATGAGCATGGGCATTAGACATGCTTTTAGTCAGGACCATGTATGACTCGTATTGAAACTAGGTGTGGAACAAAATATGATATTTGAGTAGAGCGCCGTCGGTCTGTACCAGGGTTTGTTCTGATGAATCCCCCAAACAGGCAAAGTTCTGGAGAATTGGGAAATGCTTCGCGCCGCGGAGGCAGACTTAAATTGCTTTGATACTAAGAAGAACATCCTGGAAATTACTGAAATAATCACTGATGGGCACGATTGGGAAGGGACCTGTGCTTGGGAGCGGAATGTGCACTGAGGATGTCCTCTCTTGGGTCAGCAAGGTGTGGACGGAATGGGCATGCGCATGGGGTGCTCATGCCCCCTAGGTCCTCGGTCTGGCTGCAGGCCAACTATTCACCCTTAAATCTTCACCATCAACCCTACACTGCGCCCCTCTGCCCCCCAGTTCCTTGGTCTGGCTGTTGAGTGTGAGGCTGGCGTCCTCCTGCATGATGAAACCATCTACAAGGCATTCCAGGTCAGTTTTGGATGTAACCTGATCTAGATCTGACCTGATTTAGATCTGATCAATATCTGAGACGTGGAGCGTGAGGCCCGATGTCGTCCTGCGTGACAAAACCATCCTCAAGGTGTTCCAGGTCAGATGTAGATCTTACTGGATCTAGATTTGATATAGATCTGAGCTGTGGAGTGTGAGACTGGCATCCTCTTGAGCAAAGTAAATACGTGCAGGGTGTCCCAGGTCAATTGTAGATATCAGCTGATCTAGATCTCTGATATGACTGATCTGGATTTAAACTTCGTTGACAGCAGCTTGATGTATCCCAGGGGACCCGGCCAACAGATGTGTACATTGTTGAGCTGGCAGGGCAGTTAGTAAGTTGATAGACACCCTAATGGCATGCATTCAAAAGCTTATGAGGGCCGTGGGGTGGACATGCTGTTTTGTTTGGAAGTTTAGGTGCACAAGTAAGGCTCATAAGGTAGACAAGTGAATCCCCCAAAGCTCCCCTTCATCCCCCCCTGCATCTGCCCTATACCCCCGCCCACCTAGGCGACCTTCATGTTGGGCGACCCTGTGACAAAGCCCAAGGAGTACGGAGACCTCATGGGATATTACAGCCGACAGACCTGCGACAGGATGCTGCGCACCCTGTTCACCAGGCTCCGGAACCAGGCACGCTCGGCGCAGTACCCCTTCTCCTTGCCGTCAGTCAAGGTGTGTGTGCTGTGTGTCTGCTTCTGACAAAGAGGGGTAGGCCAGAAGGCAAACGATAGGGGAAAGGAGAGAGGAGGAAATACGACGCCCCATTTGTATCACACAGCCTCCTACTGAACTGTAGCTGGGTTGTAGCCGAGGCGTGCTTATGATAACAGCAGTGTGAAGGTGAAGACTTGCGTGTATGGTTTCAGACCTTGCGTGTCGCATAGACCCTCTCATGGGCCGTGAACGTCTGAAATATGCCTCACCCTACTCCCTCCAGTCAGGGTGGTGTGTCTTCTCCTGCCACCCTGAGCATCTTACTCCCAGATGCTATCAGTGGTCAATGATAAATGATCAATTACAGCACCCCTGAATGAACCAGGTAAGCCAGTACCCCTCCCTCTGCCCCTTCCCCTCCTGCTAGGGTGGGGAAGCAGCACCCACCACCCAGCCTGGCATGAACACAGTCTATATCCCTCCCTCCCTCCCTCTGCCCCTTCCCCTCCTGCCAGGGTGGGGAAGCAGCACCCACCACCCAGCCTGGCATGAACATAGTCTATATCCCTCCCTCCCTCCCTCTGCCCCTTCCCCTCCTGCTAGGGTGGGGAAGCAGCACCCACCACCCAGCCTGGCATGAACATAGTCTATATCCCTCCCTCCCTCCCTCTGCCCCTTCCCCTCCTGCCAGGGTGGGGAAGCAGCACCCACCACCCAGCCTGGCATGAACATAGTCTTTATCCCTCCCTCCCTCCCTCTGCCCCTTCCCCTCCTGCCAGGGTGGGGAAGCAGCACCCACCACCCAGCCTGGCATGAACACAGTCTTTATCCCTCCCTCCCTCCCTCTGCTCCTTCCCCTCCTGCCAGGGTGGGGAAGCAGCATCGGCCACCCAGCACGGCATCCAGGCTGCACGGGACATCATGGACTTCCTGATCGAGCTGGTGAAGAAGGAACCCGAGGTCAGGGAAGGGGGGATGCAGGGTTGAGGTCAGGGGGAGCATGTTCAAACAAGCAGAATGTGGGTGATGGGTTAAATGTTTTTTGTTTTTCAACATGTGGGATGCTGGTTGTTTTCTTATTTAAGGAGGTGAACAAAGGTAGATGTTTTCTTCCATGGGCACCGCGCTGAGTTTTGTGGTGTAATTGGTAGAGCTCGTCAAGAGGGAGCGTCGGTGTGTCGGCCTCGGGGCACCAGTCTGCCAGATTTGGAGATAGATCTGCCGAAGGAACGAGGAGATTGTTTGTAGGAAAAAATTAACCCCTTATCCTTGACAGGTGCTATCTACGCCATCTGCCAAGGAGCACAACGAGGAGACCATCGTGTTTGCCCTCAATATGATGCACACAGGTAAGCACAGGTGTTGATCTAACTGTGAACCCGAATTAATAAGTATGTCATGTAGGGTGATTTGTAGTGTGAGTTCACAGTACAAAACGCAGAAATAATGTTTGAAGTCTTGAAGAAAATATAAAATGTGAATACAACTTTGAAACGGTGTGAACAAAATGTGGAACTGTGAAGTGACATGATAGGTTGAACGTGTGGTCAGACAGGCTCTGAAGAGGAAAAGGACATACCTCAATTTCTAGACTTTCTCAAGTCAAGAAATGGTGGAATGATATTTCATTCCTTAATTCCTTGCCTGAAGGAATACAAAGTGCCCCCACCCCCCTGTGTGTGCACCACCAGCCCTGCTCACCTTGGGACCAGAGCTCGTGCACTACGATGTGCTGGTGGCCCTCGTCCATGTGGAGCTACTGCACGCCATATGCCACGCAGTGGTAAGTGTGTGCCAGCTGTGCTTGTTTCAGGGCTGCCATTCAGCCGCATCACGCCATATGCCACGCAGTGGTAAGTGTGTGCCAGCTGTGTCTGTTTCAGGGCTGCCATTCAGCTGCATCACGTCATATGCCACGCAGTGGTAAGTGTGTGCCAGCTGTGTCTGTTTCAGGGCTGCCATTCAGCTGCATCACGCCATATGCCACGCAGTGGTAAGTGTGTGCCAGCTGTGCTTGTTTCAGGGCTGTCATTCAGCTGCATCACGCCATATGCCACGCAGTGGTAAGTGTGTGCCAGCTGTGCTTGTTTCAGGGCTGCCATTCAGCTGCATCACGTCATATGCCACGCAGTGGTAAGTGTGTGCCAGCTGTGTCTGTTTCAGGGCTGCCATTCAGCCGCATCACGCCATATGCCACGCAGTGGTTAGTGTGTGCCAGCTGTGTCTGTTTCAGGGCTGCCATTCAGCTGCATCACGTCCTTCAATCGAGGGATGACTCAGTGCAGCAAGCCCTGCTGCTTACGCCACTGGCCGCACGCTGGTCCAGATTCTGTCCCCATCGTCCTAGTGGTTGCTGCTCAGCAGCCTGCCACTTGTTGTCTGGTGTCCACATCAACACCGACACACCGTGTCCGGTAACAGTATGACGTCTCAGTAGAACTCATTTACAGACACACGTGACATCACTCTTTTGGTGCATTCCAGTCACACTCTCCACTGCCAGATGATGTGCCCCCCCCCCTAACCCCCCCCCACTCACCTTCCCCCTGGCTCCCCCCTGGTCTTAAATGAAGCGCCCCCCTCCCCTTTTTCCTCCTCCCTCACCTCCTATCTCCCCCCCCTCTGGTCTTAAATGAAGCGTCCCCTCCCCTTTTTCCTCTTCCCTGACCTCCCGCCTCCCTCCCCCCCCTGGACCCAGGTGAACTGCACCAGTGTGGCCATCATCAACGCCTTCACGCAGCTCATGCTCTGCATCTACACCTTCATCGGGGCCGTGTCAATTTCCCAGATAGAGATGGTGATGGAGCGCGTGCTACTGAGGCTGGCAGATGGTGAGGGAAGGAGGGGGCAGAGATCAAGGAAGGTGGGATCCATGTACCGCCTGTACCGCCTGAATCCCTCTGGTAAACACAATTTCTCTGCCTACACGTCCATCTGGTTCACACATCCTGGTCCACAACGCCTTAGGCAAGCCTGTCACCCCAGAGCAGCAGGAGGCGGCCCTGGAGGGCGTGCTGGACCTGTTGTACCCTCTGGTCCCAACCTGTACCCTAATCCCTTACCTGCTCAGGCAAGTCTGTCACCCTAGAGCAGCAAGAGGCGGCCCTGGAGGGCGTACTGGACCTGTGCCGCCAGCCCGGTTTTGTGCACGACATCTTCGTCAACTGCGACTGCAGGTGGGTCTTATTAGGTGTGGGTGGGTGCAGGGAAGTGCCGCCAGCCTGGCTTGTGTGTGTATGGTATGCGTTTGAGTGTCACCAGCTGGGCTGTCAACATGACTCTTCGTTTTCCATGACTGCAGCTGTGTGGTGGCTGTGTGTGTGGGGGGGGGGGGGCGGGGGGCAGGGGGCTCCCTTCCTCCTGTGGACTGGAGCGAAGTAGACTATTCAAAGACCTCTGCCCCCTCCTGTTTATGGACCTTGCCTCCCCTGTCCATCTCTCCCCTCCTGCACAACACACACACACACACATCCCTCATTCCCTCCCCTCCCTCCCTCCCTCCCTCCTGAAGGCTGGAGCGTGGTAACCATATCATTTTCAAAATCTTATCTCCCCCCCCCTGGTTTCAGGCACGGTAACCCCTTTGAGGACCTCCCCTCCCCTCCCCTCCCCTCCCTGCCCCTCCTGTCCAACACACACGCATATCCAACTCCTAAACTTGAACATATGTGATATATCTCGTCTCCTCCCTTTTTGGTTTCAGGCTGGAGCGTGGTAACCTCTTTGAGGACCTGTGCTCCCTGCTGTCCAAGACGGCCAACCCGTTGGCCAAGGGCTCTCTGAGCTCACTCCACTTCATCAGCCTGGAGGCAATGCTAGCCATCCTGCAGGTGGGGCTGGGTCTCCACACGTGTGGACGAGTGAATAGCGAAGTCCTAGTGCTTGCATGCGGGCCTGTGCCACTGCATGCAGGCTTGTGTGTGCGAGTCTGTGCATGCCTGTGCATACCTGTGTGTGCGTGCAAGCAAGGGCCTGTGCAAGCCATTGCGTGCATGACTAGCTGTGATGATGTCTCCCCTTGTCTCCTATCCTTGCTGCTTCGTGGCTTGCCCCCAACACCCCTTTTTCCTTCATCACCTGGCAGGCTATCGATGCCGAGAGCAAGGCCAATGCGTTCCAGCCACCCAGAGCAGACCTGGAGCTCCCGCGTTTCGTTGATGTGTGGACCCCGCTGGTCCAGGGTGGCATGCTGCAGCTGGATGCCCTGATGGATGCAGCCGATAAGGTGTGAAGGCAGTGTGGATGGGGTTGTGAATCCTATTTAGTTGATGTGTGGACCCGTTTGTGCAGGGTGGAATGTGCAGAAAATATCTCGTGAAGAACCCTATACCAACAAGCTAAAAAAAGAAAATCGCTGCAGCTGGATGCGCCGATGGATGCAGCTGATAAGTCGTGGAGGCAGTGTGGATGGGTGTGAACAAACGGAGGGGGATGCTGTTCTGTAGCGCATCCTCCATTGATCATTTTTGATAGAGCCAGTGATGTGGACAGTTAGAGATAAAGAAGTCTGCCAGAATTCTGAATCGTGATAATACAAGAGATCAGTGATTGCTTTCTGAATATAATGTGAAATACAAGGGGCCATGAAGGGATGAAGGAACCTCCCGGAGCAGCTCAGCCCCCCTCATGCTGCACCCTCATGCAGATATCGGTGGGGCGGGCCTGGGTAAAGGTATCAGAAATGCTGGCGATGGCAGTCTGATACTCAGCGCTGCATGCTGAAAGGTTAAGATTTGAAATTTTCCCGAAACGGGGAGAACATCCAGACCCTCCAAAAACTTGTCAACGGTTGTAACCGACAGACCCTTCAAACCTTTGTTTACGGTTGTAACTGCCGAATCGTCCCTCACGGTGGAAACTCTCTCAGCTCCCAAATCGTTTGTTTCCACAATTGCCTCGCATGCTCCCCTCATCGGCGCACCAGTAACACGCAGGCCAGCACGCTCAAAGCCTGAACCTGTGTCTTTAAACCCTTATCTTATGTCCCTAAACCTTAGACCTGCATCCAGGCACCCTTGACCCTTAACTTGCGCCCTTCAACCTTTTACCTGCATCCACAGACCCTTAACCTGTGTCTTGAAATCCTTAGGCTTGCACATCACTTACCTGTACCCTGTCCCCGCTGTCTCGCAGGCTGCGGCGGCTGCAGACGCAGTAGCGGAAGCTGCAGCGGGCGTGGCGGCCCGTCAAGCTAAGTCTGCCCCGAGGCCGCTTGCATCTGCGAGCATGCATAGTAGTGAGACGGTCGATGTTGGGAGGATTGAGAGCGCCGCGGAGCATGCAGCTGAGGAGCGGTGAGATGCTGGGATGGCAGGTTCCTGTGTTGGAAGGGGCGAGGGGGGATGAGGGGGGCAGGGAAGAGTCGAGGTGAATCATAGAGGGGTAGGGTGGATGCTAGGGGGGGGCGAGGCAGGGGTAAGTACGTGCTCTCCCACTGTCTCGCCTGATTGATGAGACGCTGGTTTTGCTGGTCCCTGTACATGGGGTGCATTGCTTCCCCCCTTAATTATACATTTTGAAGAGGTGAGGGATGCCATCAAATACCATTATCTAGAGGTACAATCATGGTATTGCTTATTGCGTAATACTGTTCATGTACTTTGCCTTCCTCATACCGGTCATTAATGTTGTGAGGCCAGGGACGCAAGACAATTATTGTGTCGATTGTCAACGCTAGGTTTCAGTTGGAGATAGAGATTCGTTGTCAAGCTTTAGAACCGATAAATGCATTGAGAGAGATAACTTATTCAGAACCGAGGGAAGGCTTTTCATATTGTATTCTTCTACAACTTAAGCATGTGGCAGCAGAGCAGTGGGATGTAGTTAACTTGTAATTACGTAATTGTTTAGATGTTAAATAGATAGAAATGAGAAGCCTTTGATGTTTAGGTGGCCTCTAAACCCTTCACCCTAAGGCCTTGCATAAAAGGCTAGAAATAAATTGAATGGGAATCCACTTCCCCTCGCTTGGGGCATCTTTCTCCTGGAAGCAATGCATCTCAGGCCCGAGGCCACCTCCACTCCACTACCATCTGATGCGTGCATAAGAGCTGCTTACATCTAGTTTTGGCTGCTAGCGGCTGTTTGGTCGTGGAGGCTTAATGGGTCTGGGTGTTCAGCTTTTGATCTGGGACTCATGCTGCCAACTGTTGTATGGGACTTGCAACATAACCACAGCGTCTGCCTTATTCCGTAACCCATAACCTTGATCCTGACCCCTAGATCCTAAGCCGTAGATCCAAACCCCTAGATCCTAAGCCGTAGATCCAAACCCTAGACTTCTAGATCCTGAACCTGTTGCTCACACAACGTATGTGTAGGGCTGCGGCGGCGGGAAGTGCCTCTGCCAGTGCAGCACCTCAGCACTTGAAGCCCTCTCTACACCTTAGTGCTGCGACAGAGAGCAGGTGGGTGGCAAGCAGGAAGGGGCAGCAGGTGAGGAAGGGGGTGGAGGGGCAGGGGCAGGGGGAGGGGGAGGGGGAGGCATGCAAGAGGGGGGAGTGGGTGAGGGAGGGGGAAGGGGGGGAGGAGGGTGAAGGGGAGCATGTGTACAGAAGACAGGTGGGTGACACCAGGAATGCTTGGTGTGTGTGTGTGCTGGTGGGATACCTTACTGGTGTGTGTGGTGTGTGTGTGTGCAAGTGGTTGGAGGGGGCAATACTTGGCTGGCTGGCTGGCTGCTGCTGCGACAGCCGCCTCTTTCAATGAATGCTGCTGGGTAGGGACGTAAAGTTGTTGCTGCACCTTTCTCACCTTTCACACCTCGTGCCCCCAAATGTTCTCCTGCCCCCTGCCTCTCTAGATCGTGAGGCATTGACGACTGTACTATTGTTGTAGTGCTTGTACTTCACACATTGTTCTGACGTTGTCTGACATATACTGCATACATTGCAACAATGCTGTACTGTGTTTGTTGCGCTGATGTTGTACTGTGTGTTGCGCTCATGTTGTACCGCTTGCCCTGCCTGTCCCGCAGCTTTGCGCCAATAGGGGACCTCTTGCGGCTGCGTTCTGCTGTGTATGAGAAGCATTTGAAACGCAAGCTGATGGTGGCGGTGGAGCACTTCAACAAGGATCACAAGAAGGGGCTGATGTTCCTTCAGGTGGGCGATGAAGAAGGGGAGGGTGTGTGAAGAGTGAGGGGGGGGGGAGGGGGAGGGGGGGCACTTCAGTAAAGACCACAAGATGGAGCTGCTGCACCTCCAGGTGGGCCCTGTGGGGGAGGGTACGTGAAAAGGGAGGGGGAGGGGAGGGGAGGGGTGCACTTCAGTTAAGACCACAAGATGGAGCTGCTGCAACTCCAGGTGGGCCCTGTGGGGGAGGGTACGTGAAGAGGGAGGGGGAGGGGAGGGGGAGGGGTGCACTTCAGTAGAGACCACAAGATGGAGCTGCTGCGACTCCAGGTGGGTAATGAAGGGGGGGCAGAGGGGGAAGGGAAGGAAAAGGGGGGAGGGCATGTGAGGCAGGAGTGTGGTGGTGGTGACGGCTGTGGAGCACTTAAATAAGGATCTCAAGAGTGGGCAAGTACACCCCCAGGTGTGCCTCAACTCAAGTCTACAAAGGCCCCAACTCCCATCCCATCCTCCCCTCACGTAAGGACCAAGCTTGATGGATGCTTTTCCCCCGGGTGGGGTGAAGTTGCGAGATGGGTCAGGTTATAAGGGTCATGCGCATCCGCCCTTTAGCCCTGCTAGCTGAGTGGATGGTGGTTGTTACGGAAGGAACCAGATGCGCACTGCCCCAGCTGAGTGGACTGTTGCCCCACTTGCCTCTAGCTGGTTTGACTGGCTGAGTGGATGGTGGGTGTCAAGGAAGGGAGCGAGTGCTCTTCCTGCCTTTGGCTGAGAAGTGGGATGAAGTTGCTATTCCGCAACAGAAGGGTCGATTTATTACGGTCATATGTATCTGCCATATTGCCCTCCTAGCTGATGAGTGGATGGTGTGTGTTTAGACAGGGAGCGGATGCCTAGCTGCCTGAGCTGAGTGTGTGTGGGGGGGTACGTTGCCACAAGGCAGCGGTAGGGTTTGTGTGTGGCCAGTGCTCCTTATTGACCTGATAGCCTTTTCTGACATGGCTATAGACATTGTGATCCGGAACAATCCCCCCCTCTCACTCCCTGGCACTTGTCTTTCAGGCCACAAAGCTGATGCCCCTGCTGGCGGGCAGCCCCGGCGCCCAGGCCGCGCTGGAGGCCGGCACGGCAGGCCCACAGGACGTTGCCTCCCTGGAGGAGCTGGCGGTGTGCCTGGGGCGATTTCTTCATGGCTGCCCCGGCCTGGACAAGGTGAACCCTAAAACCTGCATTCCTCCTCCCACTGGTCGCACTGAACCCTAAAACCTCCATCGCCCCCCACTGGGCGCCCTGAACCCTAAAATATTTTCCCCCCGCCCCCATACACTGGTCGCACTGAACCCTTAGCCCTCAAAGTCCCACCCTTCAAAATTGAACAAGATGCACAGGCACACGAATTGTATTGTTTAGTTTGTGCTGCATCTACCTCCTTTACGTCCGGCTTGTTTGACCCTTCGGTCTCCATCTGTCGGGCCATAAGCATTGGTTCACTCAGTGACTCCTATAGTATTGACATAAATGGGTCTCCAACAGCCCACATGGCCAACAGCCAGACAGCTACCATGCACTTTTTGCAGTTTATTGCTTCGGGATTTAGGCAACTTCATCTAATTGACTTATGATTCACAACCAAACGTAGGTCTCCATCGGCGAGCTGCTTGGCGAGCCGGCAGACTTCTACATCCAGGTGCTAGACGCGTACACCAAGTCGTTCGACTTCCGCGACATCAAATTCGACGCCGCGATCCGCCTCTTCCTCGAGTCGTTTCGGCTGCCGGGGGAGGCGCAGAAGATCAGCCGCATCATCAACTCGTTCGGACACCACTACTACAAGCACAACAACGTGAGGAGGAAGAAGGGGGGGGGGGAGGGGGAGGGGGGAGGGGACCACCAGCCCACCACTAATACAAGCACAACAACGTGAGGAGGAAGAAGGGAGGGGAGGGGGGAGGGGACCACCAGCCCACCACTACTTTAAGCACCAGTATGTGAGGAGGGACTGCGCTTAGGCTGGAGATGAAAGGGGTGTAGGTTGAGGAGGAAAGGATTGGCGCTGGATGAGGATGAAAGGGATGCAGATTGAGGAATCGGGATGAAAAGGGTTAAGGCTGAGCAGGGCAAAGTGCAAGGGGTGCAGTATGGGGCAAGGGATAAGCGTAATCTGGAGGGCGCGGTGGGGGCAGGTGTCGGCTGGCTGGTTCAGGGTGAAGGGTCGAACAAAACTTTTGATGTAGGTGCTACAGGTGGGGATGTGCGCGATCCCCCCCCTGTCCATTGCTGTCTGAAGGATGACGATGTGTGGACGATAAAGAAGTTGCTTAAAGGCACCACAGTGCCTTTCAGCGGTTCTTGATTTAAAAAACCATGGCGTTTTTCATTTTGAACTTGAACATCAAGTTCGGCATTACCTGTCTTTGGTGGTGCGGGTGGGAGGGGACATCGTGGAGCCAGGCCTGGTAGTGGTGTGCCCAGTCGAAAAAATTGGCTTGCAATGCAGATCTGAAGTATGGAAAGGCTTAAATACCTTTGGTGATTGTTCCTTGGCCGCTGCTTCCTTGGGCCCCTGGCCGGTGCTTGGTCCTGGCTCTTTCACCCCAATCGGCCGTACAGGGGCACCCAAATCACCCGCCAAAGGCCGCCTGATGCTAGCTTCCACCCATACCTCAAAAGGTGAAAATGTGGTGCGCCTTGATTGCCACTACCACACCTGCCGTAGGTGATAGGTGTGTGCCTGCGTGATCGGTGTGCGCGAGGCCTCGATCCAGTTTTTGTTTTGAGATGTACATGCTCTCCCACTCCACCCCACAGCCCCACCATGGTGCCTCCCATCTCTGCCCCCTTCTCCCCATCTCTGCCCCCTCCTCCCCATCTCATCCCCCTTCTCCCCATCCCGCCCCCTCCCCTCCCCCCCCTCTCTAGTCTCTACCCCCTATGGCACACTCCAGAGCGGCTGGGGCTCATAGCCTCATCCGCAAACAAAGCCTTGCCCCCCAAAGCCTCATTTTCCAGAGTGTCTTTAAGAGATATGGATGCCTTGTTTATCACGGCCTCCTTAATCTTGACCCTGCCCTGTGCAGAGTGTCTTCAAGAGCGAGGCTACCATCTCCATAACGACTTCCTTCATCTTGACCCCGCCCTTTGCAGAGTGTTTTGAGAAGCGAGAATGCAGCCTTTATCACTACTGCCTATTTCATTCTTCTTAATCTTGACCCTGCCCTGTGCAGAGTGTCTTCAAGAGCGAGGCTACCATCTCCATAACGACTTCCTTCATCTTGACCCCGCCCTTTGCAGAGTGTTTTGAGAAGCGAGAATGCAGCCTTTATCACTACTGCCTATTTCATTCTTCTTAATCTTGACCCTGCCCTGTGCAGAGTGTCTTCAAGAGCGAGGCTACCATCTCCATAACGACTTCCTTCATCTTGACCCCGCCCTTTGCAGAGTGTTTTGAGAAGCGAGAATGCAGCCTTTATCACTACTGCCTATTTCATTCTTCTTAATCTTGACACTGCCCTGTGCAGAGTGTCTTCAAGAGCGAGGCTACCATCTCCATAACGACTTCCTTCATCTTGACCCCGCCCTTTGCAGAGTGTTTTGAGAAGCGAGAATGCAGCCTTTATCACTACTGCCTATTTCATTCTTCTTAATCTTGACCCTGCCCTGTGCAGAGCGTCTTCAAGAGCGAGGATGCGGCCTTGATCACTCCTTCATTCATCTTTACCCCAACCCTTTGCAGAGCGTTTTCAAGAGCGAGGATGCGGCCTTGATCACTCCTTCATTCTTCTTCATCTTCACCCCAACCCTGTGCAGAGCGTCTTCAAGAGCGAGGATGCGGCCTACGTCATGGCCTACTCCGTCATCATGCTCAACACCGACAGACACAATTCTCAGGTGGGGGGGACTGGGGAGACCAACGAGATGATGCAGACACAACTCTCAGGTGGGGGGCGCTGATGCTGCTTTCTCTGTCCTTCCCGTTCATATTGCTTAGCCCATCCCCCCAAATGATATCCTGGTCATGCGCTTAGCCCTTCCCCCAAACGAATCCCGGCTCACGCTAAAAATCAACTTCCCGCCCCCCCTCCGCCTCCCCCTTCTCTCAGGTGAAGAACAAGATGTCTCTTGAATCTTTCCGCCGCAATCTCCGCGGCGTCAATGAGAATACGGACTTCCCGGTGGAGTTCCTGGACGACATCTTCTACTCCATCAACAAGGTGTGAACCCGCTCACACATGTGTATCAGTGTGTAGTGTGGGGGAACAGTCACTCAAAGACACCCCCTCCATGGACGTGAGCGTGCAGGCATCCCTGACCTCCCATCAGCATTGCACCTCTCTCCCCTCCCATCCAGCACTGTGCAAATGTAAACTTATATGTGTACACCGCTAAATAATCGTCAACCTCTCTCCCCCTCTGTGTCTCCCTCCCGCCCAGACCGCCCTGAAACTCAACGACACCACCTCCATGGACGTGAGCGAGCAGGCCTTCATGGAGCTGCATCAGATCAGCCGCACGCCCCGCGGCCAGATGGTGCCCTCGGACCCCGGCCGGCACCTCTTTGACACCTCCATGTTCCGCCTAGTGTGGGGGCAGGCGGTACAGGCCATGTGCAACATCGTGGAGGGAGCGGGCACTGAGGCCATGCTGCACTCGGCACTGGCAGGGCTGCAGGTGTGAGGCTGCGGGTGGGCTGCAGGGGCTGGGTCACACTACTCAGGCGGGTGGTCACACTTCGGACAGGGTTGCAAAGTTTCTCACTTTGGGAGAAAACCTGGCTATTAATTTGCAGCCCTAGACCATCAGCCTTCTCTCTTAAAACCCCTGTCAACCTCATGACCATATTTTACCGGTTATTATCTGTTACGGTACCTGTTGACTGTTATTTACCTGTTACCTCTTATTATGTGTTACCAGTCGAAACCTATTACGGTATTACCTTTCGGTATTATTTACCTGTTTTTGCCTGTACCCTGTAATTTGCTCCCTGCCGCAGACTGCCGCCATGTGCAATGACCTGGCGCACGTTGCAGACAATATTTGAACACCCCCAAGGCAGCAAACACTCGATTCTGTGCCTGCTGCCACAGACCGCCGCCCACATGGCCATGTGCCACGATCTGGAGGACGTGGCTGGCAATATTCTGTTCCCCCAAAGCTACACACACACTGCCGCCCACATCGCCATGTGCCACGATCTGGAGGACTCTGTTGACAGTATTTGAACACCTCAAAGGCAGCTCACATGCTCCGTTATTTTCCTCCTGCCGCAGACCGCTTCCCACATCGCCATGTGCCACGATCTGGAGGACGTGGCTGACTGCATCGTGGCCAACCTGTCCAAGATCCCGCGGGCGGTGGCGCAGGTTCAGGGCGTGCGGCCGGAGGTGGCCTTTGGTCGCGAGGCCAAGATGAAGGACGTGACCTGGGCCATCTCCAGCATCTCCATCAAGTGAGCGTGGATCACAGGCACTCCCACCTTTATCCTGAACCCTTAGCCAGCATTGTCATCAAGTGAGCAGGGTGACACAAAGCCTACACGCATAACCCTACAATGCTTAACCCCAAACCAACATGGCCACCCAGGGTGGGGGGATAACATTTCCCCGCTCCCTGCTCCCCGCTTCCTGCTTCATTTTTCTTCCTGATCGCATGTAGGTCACTCATTGGGAGGTTGATGAAAGGGCGAGGAGGGCTGCACACACACGCACACAGACCTGCATGAAATACCTAGCCACAAGGCGGTACCCTCCTTTCAGTGTGACGCTCCACTCTAGTCTTCCATGAACCTTCACAATAAGTACACCCCATAGCGTGTGCCCCCCCCCTGTATAGCCCCTCTTGACAAGCACCCACCTTCCATAACATGCACCCCCGATGTTAACCCCTGATGCAAACCCTTGATGTAACTCCCTCACATAATCCCCTGATATAAACTCCTGATGGAACCCTAGATGGAACCTTTGCTGTAACTCCTTCTCTCCCTGATGTTACCCCCCTGATGCAAATCCTTGAAGCACCGCCTGAAATAACTCCTTGAAGCACCGCCTGAAATAACTCCTTGAAGCACCGCCTGAAATAACTCCTTGAAGCACCGCCTGAAATAACTCCTTGAAGCACCGCCTGAAATAACTCCTTGAAGCACCCCCTTCAATAACTCCTTGAAGCACCCCCTGATGTAGCTCCCTGATGTCACCCCCTGATGTGCCCCCCTGCTGCAGGTATGGCGACTGTATGCAGGCAGGCTGGACCAACGTAATGGACCTCATCGTCTGCTTTTACCGGATGCAAATGCTGCCAGCCAACTTCACCAAGGCGCTCTGTGGCGATGGGGATGTAAGATGAGAGGGGCGGAGGGGGAGGGGGGTAAAGTTATGGAAGGGGCAAGGACAGGGGGGAATGCAAGATAATGTAAGGGGCAAGGACGGGGAGGGGGAGGAGGGTAAAGTTATGAAATGGATAAGGGCGGGGGGGTATGTAAGATAATGTAAGGGGCAAGGACGGGGGGAAAGGGGGGGGGGGGAGGGGGGGGGGGGGTAATTATACTATCGCCCCTTAGCAGTATTGGGTTCTGGCTACCCAGCCCCTCAAAGTCTTAACGGTAAACTCAATCGGAACACTAAATTCAAAACCCCTCACCAACTCATTGGGGTAAACCTTTCAGGAATAGCAACTGTAATGCTCCACCTAAACCCCAACCTAGACCCCTGACACTTGCTGTACTGCAGGGCTAACTAAGTGCCAGTCTAGCACATGCTGTACTGTCACTGTACTGCAGGATGGGCTGACTCCCCCATGACTCACATTGTACTGCTACCGTACTGCAGGGTGGGCTGACGACCACCCCAGGCTCTGTCGGCCCTGACCTCAAGGCCCGGCGTGCGGCGGCCAAGGCGCAGGTGGCACCTAGGAGCACTCTGTTCAGCAGCATCTCCACGGTGAGTGAAGCGGCCGACGAGCTTGTCCTGACAAAGGAACTGCACATGGCCCCGCCCACCTCACACGCCCCCTCCCCAACCTGCCGCCTCCTTGCTTCCCCTGACCCCGCACCGTACCGCCCTCTCTACACCTTCTGCGCTGTCTACAAGTGAATCCCACCGCTCTCGCATTTAGTCGCTCTATAATTCCGCCCCACCTCTCCAACCCCTTTTCCCCACTCTCCCTCACCTACCTCAGCTCCGTCCCGCGTACATGCCCTTCTTCTATCTCCTTACCCCCCTCCCACCTAAGCACCGTCTTCTCCTCCTCTCTCCCCCCCTCTCTCCTCTTCTCCACCCTCCCCCCTCATCCTCTCCCCTCTCTTGCAGATCCTTGCTATCAGCGAGGGTCCCGAGGGCCCACCCATGAGTGAGGCTGAGCGCCGCCTGGCCGCACTCACCGAGGAGGCGCTGTCCCAGAGTGGATTCCAGGACATATTCACAGACTCAAAGTTCCTCAAGGAAGGTGAGGAGACGGGCTTACGATCCAGGGATACTTGGACACGGCTTCCAGACCAGAGTCAAAGACCGAGAGACAACGTCCCTCACTGCGATTACCCCCTCCCTGACCTCCCTCCCTGACCTCCCTCTCTGACCTCCCCTCATCCCTCATCACCTCTCCCTGACCCCCTCAGAGGCCCTGGTCCACCTCGTGAAGGCCATCATCGCGGCATCTGGCCCCATCCCGCGCATGGGAGGGAGCAGTGGGGGCAGCAGCAGCGGCAACAGCTGGGACGTGTCTGAGCTCTGTCTGGAACTCATGTTCACAGTGCTGCTCCGGAACAGAGACCGGATCAGCCTGCTGTGGCCTTGCATCTACAAGCACTTCCATGTGGGTGGGATTCAGGCGGGCTGTTCTTGTGTCATGAAAACCCTGCACCCTTACGTGTGCCACCCAACGCCTGAGCATGTCACCCTGTGCCCGTGTCATGCATCACCCTGTGCCCCATCATGCATCACCCTGCGTCTGAACACGTGTCACCCTGCCGTCCCCGCACCCTGAAAGGTGTGGCGGCTTCCCTTCTATCCATGATTGTGCCCTTGTCACCGTAACGCCCTTGGCCCCGCACTGCGCACAGAGCATCTTGAGCCACAGCCGCGACGTAGATGCTGCAGTGGTGGAGAAGGCCATCATGGCCATGCTGCGTCTGTGTCAGCGCTTGCTACCGTACAAGCCGGACATATCGGACTCCCTCATGAAGGGTGAGATCAGCGACTAGGCAGATTAGGGCCTTGAGTTCAGGGTTTAGGTCGCCCCGTTGAAGGGTGCGATCAGCTGGTACGCAGGTTAGGGCCTTGAGCTTAGGTTTTAGGTCACCCAGCTGAAGGGTGAGATCAACAACTATGCAGGTTAGGGCCTTGAGCTTAGGGTTTAGGTCACACCGTTGAAGGAGTGAAGGTTGAGATCCACTAGGCAGGCTGTGTCTGTTTAGTTTAGGGGGGTTCGACCGCGATTCATGTGCATGAAGGGTTGTGGCCGCGAGGGGTCCTCGCGCCGCATGCCCTCCCCTTGGCCCTGCCTCCTGCCCCTCCTCTTTTCCCCCAACTTATGAATTACACCAACCCCCAAACCCAAACTTTTCACCCCGAACCCTCCTCTTGCACCCACTTTATAACCCCAAAATCTTAACCCCCCTCTTGAACCCACTCCTTAACCCCGAATCCTGAACCCCCCTCTAGCACCCACTCCTAAACCCCAAACCCCCCTCTTGCACCCACTCCTTCACTTCGAACCCTTAACCCCCCTCTTGCACCCACTTCTTCACCCCGAACCCTGAACCCCCTCTTGCACCCACTCCTCAACCCCCCTCTTGCCGCCACTCCTAAACCCCAAACCCTGACCCCCCCTCTTGCACCCACTCCTTAACCCTCCTCTTAACCCTCCTCTTGCCGCCACTCTTGACCCCCAAACCCTGACCCCCCCTCTTGCCCCCCCCCCCTAGGTATCCAGCTGGTATCTCTGGTGGATGAGCGCGTGGCCAGGAGCATGGCCAGCACCATCGCATCAGAGGTAGGCGAAGGAGGAGGAGGGAGATGATTCGGGCCATACAGTAACTGTGATCCCTTCACTTTGACCAACACCATCGCAGGAAAGGTAGGGTAGGGAGGTTGTTTCTGTCCATGACACAAACTTGGAACCCTTTGGTCTTTCTGGCATGAGCATGAGTCAAGGGGGGTTAAAGAGGGGGGGGGGGGGGGGGGTTAGGGGGTTAAAGTGGCAGGCATGGACTGAAACAGCATGGAGCTCTGTTCCAATTTAGACTCTGTAAACCCTAGACCCAGCTGTCGTTGATGCCGCGCTTGTTGCATTGTTGTTGCCGCAGTTTCTGCTGTCGTTGTCTCCACGTGTTGTTGCCGCATCATGTCCCCCACACCCAGGAGCCATTTACTGACCGTGTCATGCTGTGGGACTGGGAGGATGAACTGGCAGAAACTCTGGAGCAGCGATTTAGGAATGCTGTACTCTGGAACCCTGGATACGTCTATGGCTACAGATCCTGCCTTGCTTAGGCCTATGGGCGTGTCTCTGGCGTTGACTTGCGTGGCCCCTACCCCTCCAGGTGCTCAACCTCCTCAAGGGGTCCGCCCCCTACATTCAGCAGCAACCGGCCTGGCTGGCTCTGTGCAGCTTAATCAAGGTCACCCACATGGAGGCTGCGGCCCTCCCGGTCTGTGTCGAAACACTGGCATTGTGAGAGGCTAAGGGGGTTGGGGGGGGGGGGTGAGAGGACGGGGGGAGGGGGTGAGAGGACTCAGGGAGCGGGGGGGAAGTGAGAGGACTTGGGGATCGGGGGGGGGGGGGTTGGGGGGGGGGAGAGGACTCAGGGAGTGGGAGGGGGGGGGGTGAGAGGACGGGGGGAGGGGGTGAGAGGACTCAGGGAGTGGGGGGTGATTGGTGAGAGGACGGGGGGGGGGGGGGGTTAGGTGGTGAGGAGACAGGGGATGGGGCATAGGTGTGGTGTGAGGGGATCGACTGGAGGACAGAAATCCTGCATGGTGGGTTCACTGAAATAGCGTACAGGGTTGGGGCATGGCCTGTTGACTGATTGGACGATTGTGAGGGAAGGCCTGGGGAGATGGGGCTGTGTATATTTTTTGACAAAAAGTGACTGGCGGGAGACAGGTTCATCGTACTTTGTTGCTAAGCGCATGTTCTGGCGTGCTTCCCCTCCCCTTTCCTCCCCTGCTTTCCCCTCACCCCCCTTGCTCCCCCCTCGTCCCATCACCCTGTGCCCCCTACTCCCCCCTCCCCCCCCATACACTCTGCCCCTCCTTCCTCCCCGCCTTTCCCCAACACCCTTCTCCCCCTCTGCCCCCCTCGACCTCCTCAGGGTGGTTAAGGAAAGCTTGACTCCGCTCAACTTCACCATCGTACTGCCGACTGTTGCGGACCTGTTGGAGCGGGCCGTACCGCAGGAAGGCGTTGTCGCCGGTGGGCGGCGGGTTCTGGATCAAAGGCAGCTGGGACACCCTGAGCTGCTGCAAGAGCTGCTGGGGCTGCTGCTGGCTGGTGAGGAGGAGAAGGGGAGGGGGAAGGAGGGAGGGGGAGGGAGGTTGAGGGGGGGTAGGATATTTCCCCTCTTCTTCCTGCCTTGCCTGCCTGGTCCTTGCAAGAGAAAAAAATTGCAAGAGGATTTGCTTGGGTGAGAAGGGGATACATACAAGTGTGGAAAAATGATTGTGTGTATGCATTGGTCTGAGGCAGATACCCCAGGCAACAGGTAAAAGAAAGCAAATATACCTCATGTGTGTCTGAGGGCCCCGTGGCTTCCACTGTTTAGTGATCACCTGCAAGGCCCTCTCCTCCCCACACACCCCCTCCCTCCTCCCCTCCCGTTCCCTTTCCTGTCTTCCCCTCCTCCCCCTCATGTCGCCTCCCTCCACCTCTCACCCTGCAGCTGAGGAGTGGCATGAGCTGTGGTGGCGGTGCCTTATATTCACTGCCCTTGTTGACCCTGCCCTTGTTGACACTGCCCTTATTGACCCTGCCCTTATCTACCCTACCCTTCCCTATCCCCCCTTATCATTTCTTCACCTCCCCCCCTGCAGCTGAGGAGTGGTTGGAGCTGTGGTGGCTGGGGCTGTCCCGGACCCCTCAGGCCAGCGACCCCCAACAGCAGGTCTTCAAGCATGAGGCCTGGTACCAAATGGTGGCCATCCTCTGCCGCATGATTAAGAACACAAACCTTGAGGTGGGTATTGAGGCCTGGAGGCATGCTTTGGGGGTTAAGGGTTTAGGGATTAGAACCATCAACACAAACTCGAGGTGGGTATCGAGGCCTGGATGCTTGCTGAAGGAGTTAAGAGGTTAAGAGGTTTAGGGTTAAGACCTTAAACACAAACCTTGAGGTGGGGTATTGAGGCCTGGATGGATGCTTTGTTATCAAGAACCACCTAGGTATGGACCCCTGCATGGCTACGTGCCCGTAAAGAGGCGAAAGTGTTGGTGATCAGGCACACAAGTATAAAGAGATGTAAAATCACACTTAATATCCAGGTGTGAATGTACTGCCACCCTTTTGTGAATACCTGAATGCAAGGTATTGCTTCTTCGTATGCTCATGAGTAATTGTAGATCAATGCAACATCAAAACGATGTTATGCAATATTAAGGCTATAACAGTCAGCCAAACCGCAACTGCCATAGCTTGACTTTTGGCAAATGGCGGGAGGCCTGATCTAAGCCTGGTCTCGCCCCTCACTGGGTGTGCCTCTACATCCATTGAACGATGCAGCACTAAAATCTTGTGTGTATGCTGTTGGGTGGTTGTAACCCTTAGCCTGTACCCTGACCCTGACCCCTTCAGGTCCGCAGCTCCGCCGTGGCGCTGCTTCAGCGCTGTGTGGTAGCTGCTGAGAAGCTGTCCATCGGCGTGGAACAGGTGGAGCAGAGCGTCATGCTGCTGGTGCTACCCTTGACCAACGACCTGAGCCGCTTGGTGGCAGCGGGGGCCAAAAATGTCCCGCAGGTGAGGCGGCCAGAGACGGTTGAGGGACAGTTGGGAGAGGGTAGACAGGGAGGGGGGGGGAGGGAGGAGGTGAACAGGGTTTGTAAGAGGGGCTGGGTTAAGGTAAGGGTAAGGGAGTCCCAGGAGGTTGAGCGTAACGGGATGGTTGAGGAAGAGGTTGGGGGGAGGTGGGCATGGTAATGACCTACCAATCACCCCACGGGACCTGCCTGTCAACCCCATGGCATGCCCGTGTTTAGTGTGATGCAACACTACAGGATCTGATGTGGGCGATGGTCAACCCTCACCCCTATGGCATGCCCCCTTTCCAGTGCAACCTGTCCCTCCACCCTGGTTGTTTCCACTCTAGTGTGACGCTACGGTACGGGAGCTGATCCGAGCTATGGTCAAGGTCGTGCTCTTGTTTTCGGAGCAGCTCAAGCACTTGCCCGCCTTCGGCTCGGTGTGGGGTTCCATACTTGACTGCCTCAGTTCTGCGATGGTGAGGAAAAAGGCGGAGGCTCGTCTGGGGTGTAGGGTAGGGTTTTCGAGTTTGGGGTTTATGTAGGTGAGGGCCGTTGAATTGAGGGTGTCAGGTGGTAGGTTAAGGGAGTGTAGCGATGATTAGGCTTCAGGTTTCAAGACAAGTATTATTATGTTGCCACTTCAGATAGTGTATTGTAATTGTTCTTCATGTGTGTGCTGCTAGGCCCTTCTGATGAGTTTCCTGAAATGCAATACTGATCCCAGGACAGCTTCCCTTTCCATATCCATGAACCTGCCTTACGTCCTAGAACTTGCCTTCAAACCTAGAACCTGCCTTCAAACCTAGAACCCTGCCTCTTGCGGGTGTTGCAGGAGGGCTGTGCGGACAGGAGTGAGGTGCTGAGTGAGGCCATCCCGGAGGCGCTCAAGACCATGTTGCTGGTGTTGCAAACGCGGGTGAGAGGTTGGGTGTGGCAAACGCGAGTGAGAGGTTGGGTGTTACAAACACGGGTGAGAGGTTGGGTGTGGCAAACGCGGGTGATAGGTTGGGTGTTGCAAACGCGGGTGAGAGGTTGGGTGTGGCAAACGCGGGTGGGAGGTTGGGTGTTGCAAACGCGGATGAGAGGTTGGGTGTTGCAAACACGGGTGAGAGGTTGGGTGTTGCACACAGGGGTGATGCAAATGTGGGTGAGTGGATGGGTGTTGCAAACATACCTGGACGCTCACCTTCAAACCAATACCCACATATATACCTTGACACCCACCTTCATACCTGGATACCCACATTCATACCTGGGCGCTCACCTTCATACCTGGACATTCACTTTCGTACCTGGACATTCACTTTCGTACCTGGACATTTATGTCTGGACACTCACATTCATGCCCGTGCCTACCTCAGGGCACGCTCAAGGAGGGCTGGCGGGACGCTGACGGCACAGACCTGCATGCGCTGTCATGGAAGACCGCAAGCAAGATCTCAGCCAACTTGACGCCGCAGCTGCTAGGCAGCTCCTAGGTGATTAAAGCAGCTGCTAGGCAGTTCCTAGGTGATTTATGCAGCTGTCAGGCAGCATGCACAGTTTGTAGGCAGTCTTTCCCGCTCAGTAGGCTGAGTAGGTCTGTACCGCTGTCACAACTTCCGGTACAGTATTCATTTTTGTTCTAGCCTCTATACATGCACCGAAAGAAGTTTGTCAGGAGGGCCGAGACATCGTGAACCAGTAGAGCGATTATTAGTTGCTCCTGGTGGTTTGCGGGTGCTTGAAGCCCCATAGGCAGACGAGGCGCCCAGTAGCCTCTATCCAAATGTTCCAAAGAAACCTGCTGGTATTTCATCTGCTTATCAAGCTTAGCGCAGAGTTGCCGACCATGCGATACTTATTAGGCTGTTTGGGTTTTGTATACGTAGGCTCCCTGTAACACAAAGGTATTAGAGTCGCGCGTGTGTTCGAAGATGCGCTCTCCTGACATCATACCATATGCCGCACTTTTCCTCTCTAGTGGAGGTTCAGGTTGGCGCATGCCCGCTCACTGCACTGGGACCTGCTGAACGCTCTGTTGTGGGGGACTGGTCGAGGATGAGAAAAGCTAAAGTCTGGCTACCATGTACAGCCAGGACCATGGTGCAGCCATGCCACCCTCCTTTGTTGCGAAAGGGAGCAGTCCATGGGCTTGGGCACAACCCTGGAGGCTTTAGGACAAATGAACATGAGACCGGAGGCCGCACCAGTATAGGTCACTTCCAGCAGGGCTGAGGCTATCACAATTGACCTCAGACCTGGAGAGGCAAATGTAAGGGAAACACTCAACAGGGGGAGGGTCGACAACCGGGCTCTTTTGTCTGTGCCCGTGTAATGCAAGCCCGGAAGCCTTCGTTTGACACAAAAAGTGTAGATCGTCAGATAGAGGCATGGTCATGCATTTGCCGATCAAGATGGTAAGTATACCGATAGCATTGTGTGAACCTTTTTTCTCCAACATATCGAAATCTCCCTGACAGCTTTTTCAGCCTGTCCCAGAGACTGTGTAATGTCATTGACCGAGAAAATCCTGGCAGTTGCAGTGCCTGCCTGGAGCAGCATGGGGGGCCTGCCAGCTGCAGGCTGCCCCACCTCGTCACTGACTCTTGCCCTTGGCTGTCACGACCTGGGTCAGTCGCCGCTGTTGCCTTTGGCGGCGTCGCAAGCGGACGGGATGGCTGAGCGGTGTGGATTCCTGGTGGTCTACTTGCATGCGCTGACTCAAGGTAGCATGATATAGTCTTTGGGGCCATCACATCATACATCATATCAGCAAAATGAGATGATATGATATGGCATCAACTTCTCCATGCATGGGCATGGGTATGGTGAATTGATAATGAGTTGGGAATAGGGCTCTTCTGCCATGCCGACCGGTCTACGCCAGAATGGGCCTAGTTGTAGCAAGATTTTGGACACCTAGAGCATTTACCATGGGAAATGTGGATGCATGAACGCATGGTGATTGGTGACCCTTAGTTGGGCCATAGGGGTCAGTGGGAGAGCTCGCATGAGTGTTGCATGCTGCCATGTCGGTATGTATGTGAATGGGGTCAAGGGTAATGCACCCGCCGATTGCATGGGCTTGCCCTTTGTCAATTCTGCAGGTTTAGGCTAAAGTGTTTTTTTTGACTGCAAGATATGATATGGTCCAAAAACATATCATACCATATTCATATCATATCACATACATATCATGCTACCTTCCGCTGACTGGGTTCAACATGCGCCATTGTTGGGAGATGAACCCAGCTGAGGCCTGAGGGCAAAGAGCAGCTTTATATTGCACTGCCAGAAGACGACAAAGTGTAGGCAGCTGAAGCATTGCCGTGGTGCAATGTCTGCAACTGTGTGTGATGCAGCCACTCTATGTGGATAATGAATTGCTCCAATACCTCAAACATTCTTCGTATCAAGTCTTGAGGGTTTCCCCCCATTTGTCTACCTATTATTGATGCCTTTTTGAATCATGATTACAACCTGGTGAAGATGTTGCTACAACTGTCAATGATGTTACACCTCTGGGCCATGCACATGAAGGCTCGGCCGCGAGGGTGCCCAACTGTTCAAGAAAAGAAAATCTGAAAGGAAGAGGGGACACAAACAAAAGGAGCAACATGAGAAGCCGGGAAGGCAAACAAGTCCGATGGCATCTGAGCTCTTCTAGCAACTAGCCCTCAATTAAGTCTACAATAGCGTCCGAAGAAGCAAGTGCACCCCATCCCTGACCAGCCTGGTACAGCTGGTGGAAGTCCTACTGTATGCATTGCTAGTGGAGGCAGATAAGTAATAATGCGTCATTTACCCCGCTGCGGGCTGGACAAATACGAAGCCTCCCAGATGAAATGCAACTTCACTAGTCGTGATGTCAATTGTATGCTTTGAAGCAGACATATTCGATGTCAATAACTCCTCCTTGTGTGCTGTGTCCCGGCTGGCTTATGAACGGCTGGTTCTTGAGGACGCATAAGTTGTTACTGACTGTATGGATGAAGAACCCGCAGGAGCTGCTGCTGTCACATTCCCTGTCAGGGAGCAGATCGGATGGGGTTGGATGATTTGAGGAGCTGTATAGAGGAGATGCATGGCCCTTGCGGGCTCGCCCAGCTGCTGAACACAAAAACTGAAGACACACAGCATGATTCAGGGACTTACGATTTGCATTCGGAGAGGCTGCCTTCGAAGATGTTGAGATCATTCCTTAGCACATCCCATCCACTCCTGCAAAAGTAGTTCCCTGTGCAATACCAGGTGCAGGAGGGGGAAAAGCAGGAGTTCTGAGCAGGAGGGCTTGTCTAGCTCGCTCGGGTCAAAATCAATACCGTTCTTCACGTTTGCATGTTAGCATTCAGACAAGGAAGCGTCCCACTGTTTATTTCACCCTGCTTTAGTTGCAATTCAGCTTCGTCGCGACGTATGGCCTCCTGTGGCATTCTGTGGCAGCAAGCCCTGCTGCCTGGCGTTGGCTGGTTAAGGTTTGGTCCCCATTGGCTCTGTGCTGGCCCCCCCAATGATGGTCTGGCGTGCACCAAAATAAACGCTTAAGGGCACCTCACCAAAGTTAGGCTTTGTAAAGCAAGTCTCCAATTGGGCGGTGCTCAGTGTCCTTCCGTTTATGCCGTTGCGGCCCGACAATGCCTTGTTCCTGGCAACACAGCCAGCATGGCCATGTTAGGGTAGGGGCGTAGGGCAACATTGATGGGTGCATGGAATCGTTGGTGATAGCGGCAAGAAAGGGTGGGCACATGGTTCCGTCTGCCTGGCGCTGTTCATGCATCCTTATAGTGCCGGTATCACTTAACAATATCAAAACAACTGAAGAGAGGGGAGCCCAGCAAGTGCAACTACCGGTGTAGGCGCATGTGTGTTTATAAAGGTTGGACGGAAAGGTATCTCCCTGTTTACAGGGACTGAGGTCATCGCCAGCTATGTCGATCTCCGGAAAGCAGTACTGGGCCGGTGGAGGGCTGGTAGATGAGGGGGGCGGGGGGTGAAGGCAGGCTGGGTGAAGGAAGAGGAGGCGGTGGCTCAGGTAACAGATAACATGCCTGGGTGGCTCAGGTAATAGGAACCAGGACTGGGTGGCTCAGGTAATAGGAACCAGGACTGGGTGGCTCAGGTAATAGGAACCAGGACTGGGTGGCTCAGGTAATAGGTACCAGGACTGGGTGGCTCAGGTAATAGGAACCAGGACTGGGTGGCTCAGGTAATAGGTACCAGGACTGGGTGGCTCAGGTAATAGGAACCAGGACTGGGTGGCTCAGGTAATAGGTACCAGGACTGGGTGGCTCAGGTAATAGGTACCACGACTGGGTGCCTCAGGTAATAGGTACCAGGACTGGGTGGCTCAGGTAATAGGAACCAGGACTGGGTGGCTCAGGTAATAGGTACCAGGACTGGGTGGCTCAGGTAATAGGTACCACGACTGGGTGGCTCAGGTAACAGGTACCAGGACTGGGTGGCTCAGGTAACATGTACCAGGACTGGGTGGCTCAGGTAATAGGTACCAGGACTGGGTGGCTCAGGTAACATGTACCAGGACTGGGTGGCTCAGGTAACATGTACCAGGACTGGGTGGCTCAGGTAACAGGTACCAGGACTGGGTGGCTCAGGTAATAGGTACCAGGACTGGGTGGCTCAGGTAATAGGTACCAGGACTGGGTGGCTCAGGTAATAGGTACCAGGACTGGGTGGCTCAGGTAATAGGAACCAGGACTGGGTGGCTCGGGTAACATGTACCAGGACTGGGTGGCTCAGGTAACAGGTACCAGGACTGGGTGGCCCAGGTAATTGGTACCAGGACTGGGTGGCTCAGGTAACATGTAACAGGACTGGGTGGCTCAGGTAACAGGTAACAAGACAGGGTGGCTCAGGTAACAGGTAACAAGACAGGGTGGCTCAGGTAACAGGTACCAGGACTGGGTGGCTCAGGTAATAGGTAACATGACTGGGTGGCTCAGGTAACAGATAACATGACTGGGTGGCTCAGGTAAGAGGTAACAAGACTGGGTGGCTCAGGTAATAGGTACCAGGACTGGGTGGCTCAGGTAATAGGTACCAGGACTGGGTGGCTCAGGTAATAGGAACCAGGACTGGGTGGCTCAGGTAACAGGTACCAGGACTGGGTGGCTCAGGTAATAGGTACCAGGACTGGGTGGCTCAGGTAACAGGTACCAGGACTGGGTGGCTCAGGTAATAGGTACCAGGACTGGGTGGCTCAGGTAACAGGTACCAGGACTGGGTGGCTCAGGTAATAGGTACCAGGACTGGGTGGCTCAGGTAATAGGTACCAGGACTGGGTGGCTCAGGTAATATGTACTAGGACTGGGTGGCTCAGGTAATAGGTACCAGGACTGGGTGGCTCAGGTAACATGTAACAGGACTGGGTGGCTCAGGTAATAGGTACCACGACTGGGTGGCTCAGGTAATAGGAACCAGGACTGGGTGGCTCAGGTAACAAGTACCAGGACTGGGTGGCTCAGGTAACAGGTACCAGGACTGGGTGGCTCAGGTAACAGATAACATGACTGGGTGGCTCAGGTAACAGGTAACAAGACTGGGTGGCTCAGGTAACAGGTAACAAGACAGGGTGGCTCAGGTAACATGTAACAGGACTGGGTGGCTCAGGTAACAGGTAACAAGACAGGGTGGCTCAGGTAACAGGTACCAGGACTGGGTGGCTCAGGTAATAGGTAACATGACTGGGTGGCTCAGGTAACAGATAACATGACTGGGTGGCTCAGGTAACAGGTAACAAGACTGGGTGGCTCAGGTAACATGTAACAGGACTGGGTGGCTCAGGTAACAGGTAACAAGACTGGGTGGCTCAGGTAACAGGTAACAAGACTGGGTGGCTCAGGTAACAGGTAACATGACTGGGTGGCTCAAATCACCTAGGAGCTGCAGTCATGTAGACATTGAAGTCGTTAGTGCAGCCGCTTGTTGCCATCCTACTCTCTGGGCACTTCAGCACAGATTGTAACATCGGATCACTGGAGGTGCAGCTAGAGCAGTTTTGTTTAGGCCATAAATGATTCCATTGACACAGAGAAAATGTGTGACGAGAAATCTTGCACCACCGGCACGAAGGTGGCCATAGTGACCAGTGAGACACATTTTAGTGGTTTATTTGGTGACAAAATGACCCACAATTGTATGTGCCAGCAACCACACATGCACTGGGCATGCAAGTGTGGCAGTGCAGCCTGATGTGACCGATGCCACTGATTCAGGTGATGCAGAAACAACCTGGTCGGTGAGTTTGAAGTAATAAATGAGTACAAAAAAGACAAGTTTGGCAGTCTGATTTGACCGATGCCACTGATTCAGAAAGAACCTGGTCGGTGAGCTTGAAGTACTAAATGTGTACAAAACAAACAATTATGGCAGTCTAATTTGACCGATGCCACTGGTTCATGTAATGCCGGCACGCACCTAGCCTACGACCTTGAAATGCTAGTGTTAACATACACAGGCACATTTAAGTGTGGGACATGCAGCCTATTGTGACCCATGCCACTGGTTCATGACACACTGACAGCACACACCTGGCCGGTGACCTTGAAGTGTACATGAGCTGGACGGAGGCAGCCGAGAGATCCGTAGTTGGCCGGCATGATCGTTTTGAACTTGTACTGGCCTACACGGGATGGGGTGATGCGCATAAGCTGACAGTGAGAGGGCCCCATTAAACACACTAAAACGGCATGACAATGCAAACAGGTAGTTGCTGCTCCAATCACTCGCAAAGAAAGCAACAGTGAAGATTCAAATCAGCCTATCTGACCATCGCTTCAGCGGCTTAGATCCAATATCCGGTAGGCAATATAGCAGATATATTCATATATCCAAATCCAACAGATCCATCAAGCGCGTTGCCACTTGGTATCCACATCAAGGGTTCTTTGGCCATGACCATATGACAAATATGACAAAATAACAATATGACAAAAACTGTGCAGTTTTCAAACAGGCTGTGAGGTCCATGTCTTGAGGATAGGCAACATACACTCTTGCCTGTTGTACATATGTCAGTTGCTGCTGGCGCGGCAGTTGGTTCAAAAGTAACCGACAAAGTTGCCGGCGTTGTCTGCCTGCCACAACTCCAACTACGAACACAACATAATTATAAAAAACGAACATCCCGCCCACCGTCTGCGCTGATGTTGAAGCTGGCGCGGCAGTTGATGCCTGAGCGATCATAGTCACCGGCGTTATCCGCCTGCCACACCTCCAACACCGCCTGCAGCTGAGTCCCGTTAATACTTAGCCTGTCCGCACGCCTGAATAAATGAAGCCAGGTTCAAATTAATCGTGCAGTAATCGTGCAGTAAGCGTGCAGCAAGCGTGCATGTATCTATATTCTGCAGCACTGTATGCAGTTGTGCCCGTTGGCAGCAGCTCTCAAGGCTTGAATGGAGACCCATGAAGTTTGCACCAGGCAGATAAGAATGAAACCATTTGTAACAGATGGAATCCAATTTATTTGGACGAGGAAGAAGATGGAACCTATATTAAGCCTCTGGTTTGGGTACAAGCATAGTACAATTAGTAAACTGTCTAGTAGAACAATTAGAAAACTGTTTAGCTTGCTTGGTTGTAAGCTGCAATCTTGAGTAGGACAAAGAAGCAAGGAATTGACGAGCAAGGATGAGGATTAGGGTTGGGGCCGGGGCCAGGGCTAGGGCCAGGGCCAGGGCCAGGGCCAGGATCAGGACCGTGATCAGGTCCCTGATCAGGATTTCAGAGCGTATTGGGGATATCTACCGCAATGTGCGACTGCCCACAACAACGCCAACATCTTAATATTGTTTATTACATTATTATATTTTTGGATCAGACAATTTAGGATCAGAATGACGTTTGTTCTAAGCAATGGTAAATGAATATAGAATATTCGATCCCAATCTGCTCACCGTGGTTCAGTAGACCCTGCCTTGAATTGTGACATTCTGCACACTGCGTCCCTCTTGTTCCCTGGATGACGCCTCCGTCCCTAAAGCTGGCTGCACAGAAAGAGGTGTCTATCTGGGGACTTGATGGGCACCCCTGGCTGGTAGAAAGGGCCCAGGATGTCTGAAGGGATAGCAGAGCATCCGATGCTGATGGTTTGCCTTCGAAAGTTTCCACCCTGCTGGGGAATAATGAGATCGGGACGGTTGTCGGTTGCGCTGTTGCTGCTCAAAGAGTCAAAGAAGAAGATTTCTTGGCCGAGGAGAGGTACCGTACCTCGGAAATGGCGGGTTCCGTTACACCTGATTTCTGGGTGGATGGCTGCACCGACATGTGACCATGATGAGCATGAGAGCAAGAGTACAAGGCTGCCGAGGCGTAATGGTGCCCAGCTGATTCCCACGCGGTTATACGGAGAGGGCCGGCAGTGCATGGCTACAACAGGTTGGCAACCGGTATCTTGGAAAAGCTTGTTACTCCTGTCCTTTCCGTGTTTGATTAGCGTATGCCTGCTCCGAAATGAATGCTGCAGACTTGTCGAATATCGACTGAGATTAAAGTTGGCTCAAGTCAGCTGGCTTAAAAAGACAAGCCAACCGCCAACCGTTCAGCCGTTCACGGCTTCACGCTTTGGTTGATTGATGCAGGGGAAGGTCAGCCGCAGGTCAGTTGACGTGGCTGGTCAAACTTAAGGAGAATCTGTTGTTACGCTTCTTCGGGGAAGATCTGTCAATTGATCTGTCCGCATCTAGAAACGGAATTCTGTTTGAGGCGGATAGATTTGCCAGAACTCACAAACTGCTCCTGAAATGATACCAGGCAGAACTAATGGCTGGTTCATCTCAACTTGCAGGGGAGTTCCCGCCCCCTTTGTCCTCGTTGGTGCACGTTGGTGGCTGTCCAAATTACATTGTTTTCATGCATTTTCGGGTGCACCCCTACCTGCTTCAGGTTCCGTGGCACCTGAAGATTCTTCCCGGCCGGGAAAGTTTCACGCAAATCGACGTTCTGGACATCTTTTCTTAGAGGCTTTGTCGAGGGCTGGTCTCAAGTGGAACTCAGGTGTTGGACTTGGTTTTCTTAGCCTTACCGGCCTCTCCTTTTGTTCCTTTCCCCCTCTCTTCCTTTTGTACCTTCTTTACTCCCTTCTGAACAGTTGGGCGCCCACGCGGCCGAGCTTTGAGCGGGCCCAGAGGTGTAACGTTATTAACCCAAATCGACCAATGAGCGGCAACACGAACTGGGTCGGACATCTGAACTCAAACTGTCAAAGCGACTGCTGTGCAGGATCTCACCCCAGACTTCCTTGGCAGCATCCTCATCCATGCTGAGTTTGCGGAGCAGAACGAGAGAGTGACACTGATAGTATAGTTTAGACTCTACCCCCCTACTTTCTATACACTTATATCAACACTTCCCTCACAATTCCTCAAACTGAGGGAGGGGAGAGTTGTAGTAAAAGGAAATGGGAAACTCCTAGACTCCACACCTTCCCCAGAAGGGACCCCCGAAACCCCTCCAAGGCTCCAACTACCCCAACTCCCCCAACTACTATGCCTCCCCCCCCACACAGACTTTTTTGAAGGGACCCTCAAAACTCTCCTAAATCCGCCAACTATGGCAACTCCCCCAACTATGCCCCCACCAGAATTTGTAAGGGACCCTCAAAACCCCTCCAACTACCCCAACTACACCCACTCCCCCAACTATGCCCCCCTCCCAGAATATTCAAAGGGACCCCCGAAACTTCTCTGTCTCCCCCAAGTACGGCAACTCCTCCAACTATGTCCCCCCCCAGAATTTTTTAAGGGACCCCCAAAACACCTCCAACTCCCCTCACTCCCCCCATTCCCCCCACTCCCCCATCTATGCCCCCCTCTTAGATTTTTTGAACGAGCCCCTTAACCTCTCCGCCTCCTCCAAAACTCCCCTCCGACCCCCCCGACCCCCTGCTTAAGAAAACTGATTGGGGGCTGCTGCTCCCCCCCGCTAAATAAAAATAATTGGGGGGCTGCTGCCCCCCGAACCCTCCGCCAAAGAAAGCAAGTAGGGGGGCTGCTGCCCCCCGACCCCCGCCAAAGGAAACTAATTGGGGGTCTGCCGCCCCCCGACCCCCTGCCTAAGAAAGCTAATCGGGGGGCTGCTGCCCCCCGATCCCCCCGCCAAAGAAAACAAATCGGGGAGATGCTGCCCCCCCAACCCCCCGCCAAAGAAAATCTGCTACCCTAAACCTAAACCCTAAATCCCCAAACGCTACACCCTAAACCGTCCACCATAAAATCAACCCTAAACCCTAAACTCTGCTTGTGGCAGTGGTGGCAGTCGCAAGAGTTTCTGAGGGGGAGAAGGAGTGGCCATAGTTGCCATTGTTGTGGCAGTTGTGGCAGTTGTAAGAGTTTCTGAGGGGTGAGGCGGAGGGGCCATAGTTGCCATAGTCGCGGCAGTTGTGGCAGTCGTAAGAGTTTCTGAGGGGGGAGGCGGAGTGCCTGACCATAGTTAGTTGCCACAGTTCGAAACCCATGGGTGAGAGTAATTGTAACTCCTATATATCTCTTGTGCCAAGACTCCCCCTCCCCATCCTAGTTTTCTTGGCTCTAGTTTTCCCTCCAAAACTCCTCGACACTGAGGGCGGGGGTGAAACACAGAGCGGCAAGCAGTAGCCCCGGCGGTTGCACCATCATGCGGGGCTTGCAACAGCATGGGTGCCAGCGGCACTGCCGGCGCGGCTCGCCATACAGGACAGCAGGGATTCCAGTTAGTGATATACGGCCTGCCAGAGGGTGGTTTGGGGGAGGACTGTGCAATTCTGGTCTGTGAGACAGTGTGCAAGCTCATGGGTATCACTATCAATGTCAGCAGCGCCGTTCCGATGGGCAGGCCGGATCCTTACCACGAAGGTGATCCCAACGGCAAGTTAATGCGGAAGATCAAGTTCCGCGTGGACAATTGCAGCGAGGCTGTGAGCATAGTGTACATGAGGATTCATCTGGCAGGCAAGGGTGTCACTATCTGGAATGATTTGTCCCATGCAGAGCTGTCGGCGCGGCATGAGCTTTGGCCCAAGTTCCAGTTTGCTATAGATATGAAGTTGAGGACGTTTTTCACGCGTGCTCGGCTCTTTGTCGATGGGCTGGAGGTATCAGCCGCATGAGTGTTTGCTTTCATTCGTCAGGTTTAAGGGGGAGCTTTAACTAAACGTTCTTGATGTAATGTCTACCCCCTTGATTACTGTAGCATGATTCCGATCTCTGGTCTCCATATGTTTGTATCAACGTTTTGTAATCACATATTCAACATTGAAATCGCTCACTTACAGAAGTTTCACATCTTCATCTCATGATACACACAGATCATTCTTTTTTAAACACTGTAATCACTGAACGTGTTACGCGTCACACAGTTGTGCACAGAATTTCAGTTTTACACTAAAAAAGTCGTGTATATATTCTCCATACTTTTAGGCGGTGTTCCACCGAATTATTCTGCACCCATGTCATGTTTTATGGCTGGGGCTTATCCTTTGCACTATGGGATTCATTCCCACGCTCCTGCCCGGTGGTTGTGTGTTAGTTGCTAGCCCAGGTGGTTCATTGGTTTTCGCTCGTTGTCCTAACGTATTTAGCGCGTATTTAGTGTCTCTACTGGTTTGCGGGCACATGTCCCATGCAGCAATTGTGATGCTATGTTGGACTGTAAACACTTCACATGCGCTGGCATGGAAGACCGCAAGCACGATCTCAGCCAACTTGACGTCGCAACTTCTAGGCAGTTATTAAGTGAGTTATACAGCTTCTAGGCAGTATGTACAGTTTGCAGGCAGACTTCCTGCTCAGTTAGCTGAGTAGGTCCGAACGGCTGTCAGCCTGTCACAACTTGTTAATGACGTTACACCTCTGGGCCATGTTAAAATGAAGCTCGGCCACGTCGGCGAACAAAAAGACTGCTAGGAAAGTTAAGGGAGAAGGCACATGAGAAAAGAAAGGATAGCAACATCACCCATCAAACAACAAAAAACACAAAGATCGGGCAAACCGTATCCCCTGCCCATGAAGAGACTAGCCTTCGAAAAGCTCAACTAAAAGTACAAAACAGGGCCTCCAACCCCAGCCTGCGGGCTATCTGTCTGGTTGGGAGGAAAAAGGAAAGGAAGTTAAGGCTAAAGGAAAGACAGAGAGGGGCACAAAGGGCAAAGAAAAACACCCCTCCAGAAAACGAAAGGCAGACCGAGGGATCCCTGCCTCTAAAAGCAAGATAGAGACAAAAAGGGAAAGAGCAAGTCCCCACGCTCATACATAGGCAGCGTCCACAGGTGTACATCATGCACATATTTATAGCCTTAGACTCAACAGCATCCAGGGACGCCACAACCAGCAAGGAGTGTGAGAGCAGCCATGGCTCCCCCAGTTGGTAGCATAAACGCTCATCGCAGTATCATGTATGTCGTGCTAGTACCGCCAACATGATCGTCTTCTTAATTCCCTCGTTCTGAAGCTCATATTTTCAGACTCCATAAAAACGGTAAGGTCCTGTAACACACTCACGTGTATCCCTATTTCGGTTCTGCTGGCCTCAACCAGACCTCAGCCAGATATTCAGGGCATGGGGCGGCTTCCCGAGCCTCTACGCTTGCTCCGTGCGCCGGGCCGAGGCACGACTGCTAACCCTGAAGCTGCATTGGCCCCATTTCGGGGCAAATCATATTATCTTGTTGTATACGATGTCTGGACCGTTGACCAAGGTGTAAGTGAGCAATTGATACTCCCTAAGCTTGGTTAAAAGGAGAACGACCACCAAGCAAAAGATGGCGATGGGCAGCATGTCACAATTTGTGTTATACATTGTTGTTCCAGCCTCAATGCTTGCACCGAAAGAAGTTAGTGTGAAGGGGTAGGGCATTTTGACCAAGCAGAACGAGTAGTAGCTGTTGCTTTGCGGGTGCTTGAAGCCCCATGGACAGCCTAAGCGCCCATTGGCCGCGATCCAAATGTTCGAAAGTGGCTTGCTGGTTTTTTATCAGGCTCAAGATCAAGCTCAGCGCAGAGTTGCCGGCCATGCGATACCTCTTACGCTCTTTGGGTTTTATAAACGTAGGCTCCGTGTAACAAAAACGTAGTAGAGTCACACCGTGTGCTCGTGGATGAGCTCTTCTGATGTCCCAACATGGCAATATCTTGTGCCGCACTTTCCCTTAAGTGGCACATGGGGGTTTCAAGATGGTGCATACCGGTACCCGCTCTCTGCGCTAGGACTGCTGAATGTTCTGTCATGTGGGGCTGGTAGAGGATGAACAGCTTAAGTAAAGCCACGCACCGCCCACCATGAACAGGGCGGACCAGGACCATGATGGTGAAGCCATACCACCCCCTATCTGCTGCAAGAGGGGTCGAACCATGGGCATGGACATGGGTACCGGTATGGGCGCGCGGGCCATTCTACAGGAGGCTTTTGGACAAAAGCACAGGGGCGGGAGGCTTTTGGACAACAGCACAGAGGCGGGAGGCGATACTGTAGGGCCCAGGCTGCACCAGTTGAGGCCACTATCTGCAGCATCGAGGCTAGCACAATTGACAACACACGATGTAAAGGCAAGTGCAAGGGAAAAGCACAAACGCCCCATGTTTAAGAATGAAGCTGAGGTTCCAGGGATGCCGTAATCAGGTCAGGGTGAGCGTTGCTGGTGTTGGATCATATACCGATACCGTAGTATCAGTCCGATTTCGTTTTATTGATCGTTTTTCAAGAAAACGAACCGTTGATTTCAATAAAAATGTGTACCGTGGGACAAAAACGAACCATAAAAACGAATATTTTAGCCCCATACCCTAAACAAATTGCCGCACGAAGGGTAGCGCCGTTCATGTCGCAAACACGAATCTACCCGGAGCAGCACAAGTAGCCACAGCTCCTGCCACAGTGATTCTTGATTTAGACCCGGATGTCGAGATAAAAGGCGAGCGGCCCCGCCGCGTCTTCCAACCGCAGCAGATGAAAACGAAGGCCAGTCGCCGAAGAAAGCAGGCCTGTACATCTCGATACTATGAGGGCGTACCACTTCTTTTAGTTATCCAGCGGGCCAAGGAGGTCGCGGCTCTCAGAGCTGCGCGCCCAGCAACCATTCAGCGGAAAGGCAAGCGGTTTTAGTGGTTCTGGAGCAAAAACGAACCAGTGATCGTAAAACATTTCAGCCTCCGATCAGAAAAACAAACCACTAAAACGAATGCGTGATTTTGTTAATTAGAAGGTTTCCAAAAAAAAACGAATTCAATATAAAACGAAAATTGACTGATACTACGGTATACGGCAATCATGCGCACTGGGGGCAGCCAGGCTGGCGAACAGTGCGCCAATGCATAGCCATATGGCTTTAGGTATGTGTGTCGCCATAGCCGCTGTGTGGGTACCGGTAATGCGGATGCGCCTGCATGTGCGCACGTGGCGGCAGCCAGACCTGCGCAGGTTTCTCCGTAATTTCTCCCCATGCTGCGGTCCTGCTGCTCCTGAAATCCAAATGTTCCTACCATTTCTATGCAGATTTGATTCTGGCTGCAAGCTACGCGCTGCCAATGTCTCTGGCTACCATGTGCCCGAGACAGTTGCGATGTCTCACAAAATGATCTTAAGGAAAGAGGCTGTAGCAACTAGCAAGCGAAGTACGAGTACGACAAAGAGCATGCAACAGTCGTCGCTACGTATGCCCATTGTCTGGCCAGAAACGACCGACTGGTCAGCCAGAAGACCTTGCGCCACCACGTTCCAGACAGGGCATCCGAACTCTGTGAAATTGCAAGCGCAAGTAATGTAACTGTACTGCACCTCAACATCTGCTCAGAACCTTGTATGTAACTGCTGAAAGGGATCTTCCGGGGATGCTCAAGATGAGATGCGCCTCATATCTGCCTGAGAATCCACAAAAAGCTGCGATGCCTTGCACGTCAGGGCCTGCATGTATGGATCGAATTCAACTCATCTCCCAAGTCTATAGACACAGTGCCAAACCGCTTCATCAGCATGCCGCGGGTCGCCGAAGCAGGTCGCTATCAACCAGAAGTACTCATCCATGTCGACGTCACCGGCAAACACAAAATATAAGGCCACGGCAGGGGTGGGGCGTAATTGATTCCCACTTCACAACCCCTTCGGTGTCGTATTCTGGGAAGCTGGAAAAGAAGCTGTTCTGAATGGGGACATCACTGGATTGCGAATGACCTCATATGACGTCAAGCCACCCCAGCCATTTTGTCTGCATTGTCCCCCCACTTGATCAGACTCATCCACGTCGATGAAAGGTCCCTCGCTCGCCCTCTGGGCCGTCGTCGCCTGTTGTTTCGTCACACTTGCTACCGCCGATATCGTCATACGTAAGAAAACGGCCATCCGTGTTATATCCTGAAAACCCGGTGATTAATCGACACTTTGCTGCCGAGCCTTCGCTACTAATAGCTCTACCCTCAATCAAGCGGGCCGAAGCAAGCGAGGGTGCCCGGCCGGGACGTTCGATCTTTCGACCTACTACCGACCCCCGCGTCCTGTGACTAATCTGCCGCCCCTCGCCTTCCCCTCCACCCCTAGCACGGCAACACGAATGCCACATCTCCACTATCCGCCTTCTTGACACCCCTTGCCATTTGTTCGAGCGCTCACCTGCGCCTTGAGCAAAGCTACACATCCGACGATTGCCTGTTCCCTTGCCGCACTCTTACTTGCCTAGAAATGAACCTGATGAGTGGGTCCGTACGTAGTTTCCACTTTCCAGCAGTCCACCGAAGTACATCCCTTCCTGTCACCCACCCATCTGCACACTCAGGCTCAGTCCCCTAATCACCGCTGATCATGTCATATAGTCAGCCTCTGTTCTGTCACAGACAGGGCCGTGGGCTACAAGCGGGCAGCGCCTGCATCAGTGGATGGTTCTCAATCTCCCAACCCAGCCCACCCCCACATACAGCCGGACAGCCCCATCGTGTTTATTTTGAGGACAGCAGTGTAGTGCTGGGTACTCTTACAGATCAACTACTGCATCCACACCTTGTTCATACGGTACATGTTCTGCCCACCCACCTGGCTGCTCCCCGTATCTCACTACCTGACTGAGTACCTCCTCACCCCCACCCCCCAGATGATGTGGACGTTCCGGGCACCCCACATGAGCACGTTTCCTCGCCTGGGCACTCCTGATCACTCCAACGAATTCATACTCTGCCTGCCTGCTGCACGCACCTGCCTAAGCGCCCCCCTCCCCCCCTCCGTCGCCCCGCAGTGGAGGTGGACGTGCTGGGGACACCCCACGAGCGTGCGTTCTCGCCCGGGGAGGCTGTCCAAAGCTCCGAATTCACTTACATTGGCAAGAACTGGATGGGCAACGAACTGAGTGTCAGGATACTCCTGTTCAAGGGCAAGCCTCAGCTGATATCTGGTGGGTGCAGCTACACTTGCTGAAGGTGAAGCCTAGTGGCAACTGTCAGACTCTCAGATGATATCAGGTGGTTACCGGTACACTTGTTGAAGGGCAAGCCTCGCTCTAGATTGGGCGACTCTCAGACTCTTAGCTGATATTGGATGATCAGGTCGATGCCCATGTTCAAGGGCAAGCCTCAGAATCTCAGCTGGTAGCAAGTGGCCATGTGGACACATGCATGCCCTAGATTATGTTTATGTAACAATGTGTTTTGCAATGCTTTCGGTGCCGCCCTCACCCTCGCCTTGGATGCATCACTGAATCCCCGCCCCTTCCCTCTTAAGGCATGGCTCTGTCTCAACATCGACCCCACTCTCGAATCCTCGATGCATCACCCCGCCTTGGATGCATCACGGACCCCCCACCCTTTGCCTCAATCTCAGGGGACTGGCTCTGTCTCAACATCAACCCGCCCTTAATGCATCACCCACCCTCCCCGTTTGCCCCTATCGCAGGGGACCGGGTCTGGGCCGACATCACCCTCCTGCCCAGGCCGCTGCGCCGGCTCACGGCCGATTCCAACGGGACAGCCGAGGAGTGGCAGGTTAACCAGTTCAGCACCTTACGCCCTGTAGGCGCAGGTACAGGTGCGACGGTGCGTTTATTCCTGCTTGTCACAGAGCACATGCTTATGTTTTAGAAGGGAGGCACTGTGGACTGCTTGAACAGTGAAGCAGAAAAAAATTATGGTGCCCCCCCTTGAGTCTTCACATGATGTCTAGCTTGTGTTGAGGCTTTAGAAAGGGGCAGCCTGCCCGCTGCTATTCATGCTCCCTTGCATCTGGCGAACCCCTTATGCTGGCTGCTGGCTGCTGACCACTGGCTGCTGGCTGCAGGGTTTGCGCCGCAGACTTCTGTGGTGGAGCTCAGCACGGCGGTTTTCTTCATCAATGTGGCCGGCAAGATCCCGGCAATGTCTGTCACGGTAGGGAAATGAAGGGGGGGGATGAGGTTGTGGTTATGGTTTGAGGGCAACAGCCTGACACGTAGAAGAAGGAATCTTTGACTCTTTAACCTTGACATCTGACGTCTGGCAAGAGCAAAACATTGATGGCTGACGATAGGCCCTGCCCCGGCCCATCGGATCATGTTGAATGGAATGAGGGGAGCAGCATAGGGGCCTTTGACTGGCCCTTTCAAAACATGCTTTGGGGTGAATGCCTAAACACTGAAACAATGCAAACTCAACATCTTGTTGGTACCTCCGTTGCTTCCCGTAGGATTTCAGAAAAATCTGGTTCAACTCCGCCAACCCTTACGGTGTCAACAACAACGTGACGATGGAGAACTACTTCAACACATGCTCATACGGCAAGACACACATGTCGGACGTGAGTGGTGTGAAAGAATTTAAGGTTTAGGGTCCAGGGTTTGGGATTTAGGTTTGTTGGTTTGGGGTTCAGGGGATTAGGGTTCAGAGTCTGCTTCATTGGGAAGCAGAGTGCTTGGCATTCTACAGTTACGGGAGGGCAATAGTTATGCCGTCGTGTCCCCTGCTCCAAAAGGATAGCAGTATAAGATGGCAGTACAAGATGACATTTCATGATAGCAGTGTATTAAAAGAGTATTATAAGACTTGCAGGCACACCGGTCACACCTCCAACTTCTCCTGCTGAGCTGCATCTCTCCTGTTTGGACTGCCCAGCCTCCCTTGAATAAACCATCCTGGGTGGGTGCGTTGACACCAGTGGGGCGACACAGTCCCAACAAATGGACAGCTGAACTCTCTCATCTGCCCCCTCCTCTCGCCGCGCAGAAAACTGGCATCAACGAGGTGTTTGACTTTACCCCCTCCTACATGGCCATGCCAGCCGAGGGCAAGAGCGTGTACTCAAAGCTCACGTACAATTTGACCAAGTGGTGCGGCGCCACTGAGATATATGCGTACCAGGAATGGGCGCAATACCAGTACTCGGTGGGTGGGGGCGGCAGCAGTGTCTCTTTTAGCGCGCTTCAGCTACAATTCAGCTACATCACGGCCCACGGCCGTGGGGGCCTGGGGCAGCAAGTCCTGCTGCTCAGGCCACCGGCCATAGATCGGCCAAGATTTGGTCTCAATTGGCCCAGTAATGGCTGCCCGGCGGCCCCCTACGGGTGGTCTGGTGCCCACTAAAAGAAACACTGGGCGGCAGGTGGGGGCAAGGTTCGGAAGGTGGGGCAGTACATATGTACTAGGTGGGGCAGTGCACACGTAGTAGGTGGGGCAGTAAATACGTATTAGGTGAGGCAGTACGTACGTGCTACGTGGCTGGGCCCAAAACCGGTCCTTGGTGGATGGGGCATAAAGTTACCAGGGTTTGGGATGTGTGGCAGTGCGTATTTACTTGGTGGTCGCTTGCTTGAGCCCAATTCCAGTGCTTGGTGAGTGGGGCAGGGTGATATTAGTCTTTGGAAGGTGGGGCAGTGCACTCGGTGGTTGGGCCCAGTACCAGTTCTTGTTGGTTGGGATTGGGATAATGCAAGTGTTCGCAAAGTGTGACAGGGAGCTCCCTAAAATGGGCGTTCTCAGGAAATCTGGAATCAATTTGAGGTCACTCGTGATCCAATCCGCAAATCTGGAATCGATTTCCAGTTCATGACATGATCCAATCCCGCATATCCCTGCAGATCCTGGTCAACTCCAACTCAACGATAAATAAGTTCAAGAGGCGCATCGTTGTGCTCAACGCCGATAATTGCATGGTACGTAGGGGAACCAAAATATGAATGGACATCTGTCAATATGAATGGAGATCTGTCAATATGAATGGAGATCTGTCAATATGAATGGAGATCTGCCAATATGAATGGAGATCTGCCAATATCTCCCATGGCATGGCTTGAGCTTGAGCTTTGCTGGTGCTGCCAGCCCCACCTACACATCCAATCTTCCAAGTGTCCTCAGGGTGCTGAGGCTTATCTTCTGCACCATGGGGTTCATTCGCACGCTACTGCTTGGTGGTTGTGTGTTAATTGCTTGCCCAGCGGGGTCACTGGTTTTGCTCGCTGTTCTAGCATATTCATTGCCTGTACCGATTTCTGGGCCCATGTCCCATGCATCGAATGTGATGCTCTGTTGTACAAAAGCTTCACATTCCCGACTTCACCAACTCCCTCTGCTGTTTCCCTCTCGACAGTTGCTGTTATCAAACCTTTGCACGCGTAGCTACTCGCTGTCGCCCCCGCAGACTCTACCAGAGCCCCGACAGGGCTGGGACAGCAAACACCTCTCCGTGTGCCCTTTTAAAGCCCTTTGTAAGCCCTTTTTTCGTTTCCTTGGGCTCTCTTTCACCTCTTGCTTACTTAGCTACAGCCCTTTTACCTCCTCCCTTATCCCCCCTCATTCAGCCCTCTACCACCTCCACTTTCATTTTCTCCCAGCACTTCTGATTACACCTCTTCTTCTGCCCCTCTCAGTGGTATGGGCTAGGATCTGTTGGATGCTCTGGGCCCTACTGCTACCAATGGGTCAGGGCAGACAGGTGAGGAGCCATGAGAATGTTCCCAGGGAAAAAGGCTTGAAATGGCTGGCAGGTGAGAAATCTTGAGAAATATAGATGCCATGAGGGTCAGTCCCTTTCCCCTCTTCCAGCTGGCCCACATCCCTGAACGCCTTTTCCGCATTTAAAGCAATGTGCCGCTCTACCCCTTTCCCTGCAAGGCCGGCAACCCTCCACCTTCCTCTACCTCTGCCTGCAGGGCCGCATACCTCAACACCTTCTTCCACGAGATTGGGCACAGCTTCAACGCACAACACTCCAGCAGCTGTGTGTGGGAGTACGGTGACTGCTCCTGCTCCATGGGCTGCATCTCTGATCGAGGGTGAGCTGGCAGTCACACTATTCACACATGTTCGATCACACACCATCACACGCATCATACAGATGTGGGGGTGACCATCTCTGATCGCGGTTGAGATGGTCTTCCGGTCGAACCAAGCTGATGACGATTCCTCAAAAGGAAATGAAGCTGACCCTCCAACACACGCAGTCACACTTTTCACACACATAGTGTGCACCCCTCATGTGTCCCTGCCTTTCCTTCCCCCAGTTGCTACAGCGCCCCAACCTCCCACCGGATAGGCTGGTCGTCCCCGCTGGCAGTGCATACTGCCGACAACTGTCTGGCGGGTCGCTGGTACAACTACTCCATACCCGCCATGGCAGTCAGCAATGTCAACCACGTGCAGGTGCGACTCGGGTTCAACTTGGGTTACAACTTGAGTTATAACTGAAGTTACAATAGTTACTTTACTTAAACTTGACTTATAAAACAGAAAGATAAGTGTGTAGGGTTTACGAGATGTGGATAGAGAGTGCTGTTGATGAAGAGCTGTCGATTATGTGGTATAAAGTAAGAACCTGTCGGGTTCACACCTGGAAGGGTGGAAGTGGACTGACCACCTGGCCTTTACGGGCCGCTTGAGAGTGGCCGTTGTTCCCGTGTGCAAGCATACACTCAATGGAAGGGCTCCGTGAAACGTTTACATTTTCCTGTGTCATCCCCCTCACATCTACCCCATAAGATCGTACCTACCCCCCCCGCCCTCAGATGTACCCCATGAGATTGCATCTAGACCTCCCCCCTGAGATCTCCTCTCTTCACGCCTCCCTTCATCCTCCCACCCCATTAGATCTACCCCACTTGGAATACTTCCAGTGGCAGGTGGAACGGCTCCTCCCTGCCCGCCTACTACCTGTCCATGAAGGTCAAGGCCGGATTCGACGACCTGCTGCAACCACAGTTTGACGGAAAGTAAGTACTGGATGGAAAGCAGTGGGGCGGGGGGGGCTCACTGACTAAAATCCCCGAGTTTTCTCGCCAACCCTGGGCTGGAAGGGTGTAGGGTCATGGTTAGGGTTTAGGTTCAGTTCAGGGTTATCTGTTAAGGGTTCAGGAAAAAGGAAGGGAAGCACTTCCGTGTAAAGTGTGATCTGATAACCGGATTTTGAGGACTTTCTCGGCACCAAAACGCCCCTCTTCTTCTGCCCCCTCTCTTACCCCCCTCTCCTGCCCTTCCCAAGCCCCCTCTCGTATTCCTTTGTTCCACCCCTTCCCATCCCACCTCATTCAAAACCCCGAGCCTCGTCCAACACACTCAGTCTTCCCCCAGCCCTGCCCTCGAAACACACAGCATACCCTAATCCCCAAACCCTTTATCCCTCTGCCCCACAGGCTCAGCATCCACGTCACCAACGCGACAAATATTTACGACAACGAGCTCCCCCTGCTCCTGGGGGCGGGCGCCGGCAGCAAGCCCGGCGACCAGTGCTGGGGCTCTGGTATGAACCTGGGCAGCAAGCTGAACGACACGGTCACACAGCTAATCATTGCATTCACGGGTGTGAGCGCCACACAGGCCCAGGTGTCGTTTTGCCGCTACGACACGACGCGGGAGACCGGGAGCATGTGCAACGATGGCATCGACAACGACTGTAACGGGTTGTGAGTGTAGTGGGACTGTGGGAGTTTGCTTTTCTCAGCACCTGCCACCCTGCCTCTGCACCTGTATCCATGCTTCACAACTCCCAGTACCTGCTGGTCTGCTTGCTTGCCTTTGAATCCGCATCATTGAGATCAATGCTTGCTGCTCATCTATCTGCCTGTGGGCCACTGCATTGTTGTTAGCCTCTACCTACCTGCTACCTCTTCACATGCCTCTTTCAAAAGTATCTGTTTCTGCTGCTCAGCTCTGTCTCTCTGCTCCCTGCAGAGCCTGCTCCGCGGTTTTCAGCACCTGCTGCCCTGTCTGATCTGTCTTTGTGCCTGCTTATAGAAACACTGATGAGCAAAACTTGTTGTATTTTCTTCCAGGGTGGATTCTGAGGATCCTGGCTGCAAATCTGCCGTTAGCACCACCCCTCTCATGCCGCCCTCCCCTCGTACCTCGCTGCCCTCCCCGCCGTCTCCTCCGCCCCCCTCTCCTCCGCCCCCCTCTCCCCCACCGCCCTCTCCCCCACCGCCGTCCATTATGCCCTCCTCTCCTCCCTCTCCCCGTCCACCGTCTCCCCCTTCACCGTCTCCCCCACCGCCCTCTCCCCGACCTCCCTCTCCCCCACCGCCCTCTCCCCCACCGCCGTCCATTATGCCCTCCTCTCCTCCCTCTCCCCCTCCACCGTCTCCCCCTCCACCGTCTCCCCCACCGCCCTCTCCCCGACCTCCTTCTCCCCCACCGCCCTCTCCCCGACCTCCTTCTCCCCCACCGCCGTCTCCCCCACCTCCCTCTCCCCCACCGCCTTCCATTAAGCCTTCCCCTCCTCCCTCTCCTCCGCCTCCCTCCCCTCCGCCCCCTCCCCCTCCCTCTCCTCCCCCACCCTCTCCCCCTCCTCCTCCTCTCCCTCCCTCCCCTCGCCCTCCTCCTTCCCCATCTCCCCCCAAGCTGCCATCACCCCCGCCTCCCTCTCCCCCACCACCCGCCTTGCCTGCTCCACCCCCGCCAGCGACTGTCTGTGGTGATGGCGTTTGCAATGTCCGCCAGGGCGAAAGCGCCAGGGCCTGCCCTCAGGTAAGAAAATAAAAGGTGTGGGAAAGAATGCTGCAGCTGCACCCCGCTGGGACATGAGGGTTAAGGAACCAGGGTCGGAAACATGTCCATGCCTCAGCCATCATGCGTAGAAAGCAAGCAGATCAGCTACGGCGGCTTGCGCTTTCAGCTACATTTGGCTACTTTGCTGGTGGTGCCTGTAGTCTAAATGACGTGAGGTGCACTTCCTGCCTATAAGCTCATGTCGGGAAGCTTAAGATCCAAGCATGGGTTTTCAACTTGGATCTGCAAGCCGGATCAGATCTGTCACTTGCAGTCGATTGATCTGTACTACGGATGGGATATGTCACTTGAATTTGTGACCAGAATCAGACCTCCAAGTTGCGGCAGATTTTAGCACTCGAGGGATCCGTAGCCTGGGTTTCATCCGAAACTTATCTGACAGAGTCCACCCTGTATTGATGGACATGATCTGATCAGCTTGACGGCACTGGTCGTGAACATCACCTGCACCTGATTTTCCAATTTCTCACTCATTGGCTGTTTTATATCTTGTGCTTTTTACCCATTGGCTGTTTTATATCTTGTGCTCCTCTTGCCTGTGCCGGTCAGGACTGTGCGGGCTTCTGCGGAGATCACGTGTGCAACACCAACTTCAACGAGGGGTGTACATCATGCCCCAAAGTGAGTTGCTACTTGTTGTTGCAGCACAGGCTGTCAGTTGTTGTTGCAGGATCTGCAAAAGGTCTCTGCGAGCTGCGAATCGGAACATCCCAAGAGAGCAATCAATCCCGCAAACATACCAGTCTGATGAAAATCTAAATTTACGTGGTATTCAGTACGGCGAATTTATATTTCAAAGCACAATATCCAATTTGGGGTACCGTATCTGTGTGACAATCGGCCGTAAACTGGTATAGCAATGCTGACGCTTAGCACGATGCTGAATCAATCGCTGAATCAAACGCTGCTGTATCCGGCAGGACTGCATGGAGATCTTGAATTGCCCAGCGGTCTTCAGCCCGCCACCGTCGCCGCCGCCGCCGCCACCGCCCATGAAGTTCATTGTCGGCCGAAAGCTCAACGGCGGCGTGTGCCCTGAAGGTAACTAACAAACACATGGTGCATTATGCGCAACCCTAGGCAAGGCAATACGCATTGGCTGGTGAATAGATTAAAACGGCTTTCAAGCAGCGCATGCTTCCTTCGGAAAAAATGCAGCGCATATTTAAATATTTGCACCTGGCTTGCTGTTGTTTCTTAGAGCGCAGTCCATCCCTAACTGGATGAGCATGTTTATTACTCATTTCATTACGTTTCCATAATGAACAGACTATGTCTTCATCTTAGAAATACTAGACCTGGATTATGGATGTCAGCATAAGGTGTAGTAGGTTAAGCTTTAAACCTACGTGCTTATGACTTCGTTTTACAAGAAATCCGTGCAGCAGAGGACCCTGAGTTCGAAACGTTTTATACAAAAAACATTCTTTTAAATGAAGGTATTCGTGCTTGGATGGCCGAACTAAACCTCCTCGAAAAAACATGTCTCCCAATATTTTGTAGGCCTTCATGTTCCATGCTTGATTATTGGTTGCATGAATAAGATGGAACGCGCAAAATATAGGTACCGGTATCCTGCAGAGGATAAAGTTATTTGCGTGAACAGTGTGCCTGTGGGTGAGCTTTTAAAATATCCCAAGGGTCTGCCACGAATGCACCTCTATATCTCCCCCTTACACAAGTGCAACACCCACTGGTTAACGACTGTTTAGTCACGGGGGGGGGGGGGAACTAAAAGATATGCCCTCATCGTCAGTGAGCCTTTCATTTTGGCTGAAGCATGGAGCATGTATGGCTACGCATGTAGGTACCCTGAGTTGACGATCTGTGTTCTGCTCCATGCAGGCTACAGGTTCAGGTTTCTGGCTTTAGCAGGCAATCCCTAAGTCTGAACCCCTAGCTCAGTAGCATGGCAGCTGTGCTTTCATCCTCACTTGACGATCAGTCTTCTGTTTCACGGGCAATTGTTTTTTACTTTTTCCTGCAATTAAAACTCTCTGAGATCCCTACCGACAAAGCCTTCTTTCACCTCCACCCACCCTGCAGGCAGCAGCACCAGCGATATCGTTGTCGGGGAGGAGGTACACGGGCCCTTCCGCTCCACCCTGCCAAACTTTGTTTCCAAAAGGTATGAAATACGAAGCCAAACTGTACACATGCACTGATGCTCCAAACTAGGACTGCCCTTTCAACTGGCAGTTTCTGAACATCTCCTCTCTTTGAGCCGACAGGGACAGGCACAAGCAGTCCTTATTTCAAGTCCTGCAGCTGGAATTGAAAGGATGCATTTCAATCCTTTTCATCGGGCTTTAAACTCTGAACCCTTGATCTCTGAGTTGAAATCGTGTACCCTAACGCTGGCCCAGATTTATCACCTGGTCCCTGATCCCTTCACCCATAACCTTGTGAAGTTTCACAGTCCAGCAGAGCATTACATTTGATGCATGGGGCATGTGCCCGTGAACCAGAACAGGCACTTCATAAGTTGCATCCTACATGTTCACGCTCAACCCTGTTACACTATCACTGGACCCAGAACCGTGCATCGGTCCATTTCCTGAACCCTGAACCCGAACCCTTTAACCCAGGATCATGATATTGAGACCCAGAGCCTTGCCTTAAGCCAGCTGGCTTGTAAATCCTGTGCCGTGGATCCCGCTGATCCCCTGCCACTTAAACTTGTTTGCCATGATTACAGGAGGCGTCAGCTGACGGCGGATGGAGCAGGAATTGTCGAGATCACTCAAGGCTTCAAGTCTAGCAAGCCTGTGGCACACGCACCTGGTATTCACGCCCCGGCCCCGATAGACGCTGGCCCACCTGCATTTGTGTGCGGCGACGGTGTCTGCAATGGTATGTGGGGATAATATGAGGGCCCTATTTTGGGGGGTCGTTATTTGAACATCCATTCCATGTCACTCCTCCAGTTCACATATTTAAAAATTGCTACCGGTAGGGACATATTTCATATTGCTTATCTCCATCCCTTACCAATTCAGGATCTTCGCATTGAATCTCTATCCCTAAACCCTGCGCCCTGTCCCGCTTATGTTCTGATCTAGTTTGTGCTACTTCTTCGCTTTGTGCAGACGATGAGGATGTGGGCTCCTGCGGGGAGGACTGCTGTCCCAGTGGGCAGTGTGGAGACGGCAAATGCCAGGCTTGGCTGGGTGAGTTTTAAGGCGAGCTCAACTGCAGCTATTCCTGTTGCAGGAGGGATCCCAGCAGGGCATTGCCACTACATTATTCAGACTTGTTTACAATGCTGGTAGCTTCTTGAACCATGGCTTTGCCTCTGCCAGCCCAAAAGCAAGAACTCACCTCTGCTCTCACAAATCAACATTCACTCTTTTTAGGTGAGAATTGTGAGACATGCCCGGGTGACTGTGCCGGGGAGCTCTCAGATGACGTGCTGGTGTCTGAGAGGTTCTGCTGCGGTGCCTTCGTCGGCTGCGGAGACGCACGCTGCTTCGGAGGGGGCGCCTCTTGCCAGGTAAGAAACAACACAAAACAAAAGTCATGAATGAGCAAATGCAGGAAAAAGTCATTGGGGATCATGGTTTATTTGACAACCCATTGTGGCCCATGCATGACGCATGGGTTGTGGCTAAAAGAGGGTCCTAGGCGGGTAGTTGTGTGCTGATGTGCTGAGTAGCTGGTCGCAATATATGCATGACTGCCCTCCCTCCCCCCTCCTTAGGTCACGCACACAAGCCGTGACGACATTGGAAAAACATTATCCCCTCTCTCCCTCTCTGCCCCCCTCCTACTTAGGTCACATGCACAAGCCCTGCCAATACTCCACACTAAATGTAGTCGCCCACCAAGCGAGATACAAGCTGTGCTGCTGTCGGCACCTCATTTCAGTATCAAAAGGGCTGCAATGAAGCCACCAGCATCTTCTATAGGCTCCGATATAAAGGCACGCGAGGGAGGCAGCGGGTCCTGTGCTACACCATGCCCCCCATGCGCTCATATCCAGTGCTCATGCGGCTGAGATCAATGCTCGCAAGCAAAGGGGGACGGCGGCCGACGCTCCTGCTGTGGGGAAGGCCAAGCAGAAATGTTGGGATTGTTTGAGCTAGCAGATATGCTGGCTTTGCAGTCACCAGCTGGAAAAGAGATCTGGCGGTCTACAGGGATCAAGAGGAGCAGGAGAGGCAGGAGGAGAATGCTTGCATGGAGGCATGTTAGTCTACCCAGTGGCCTGTTGCATGAGGAGTACTGCACCAGCAGTCTGTATCCTGCTTCACCCCCTGACTGTGGGTAAATGCTTCCTGTTTCCTCTTGTCTCACCCAAGGAGGGAGTTAACAGACACCAAGACCAGCTGGTTCGCCCAGTCAGGGATGTATTGAATGCGGTCTCGAGGGACCTGGTACCTGCAACCTTATGGTGCAAAGTGCTGGAAGCGCTATCTCCCTCCTGACTGAGTGGATGGTGACTGAGTGCATGGTGGGTGCTGAGGAGGGAGCGGATACTCGCTGTCCTGCAGGGTGCATGGTCAGATTGTGGCCACATATGGGAGGTTCTCAGATGAGCTATCAGCTGGTGGCATCGTTGGGGTTTACCAGATTGTGCCAGGTGGAACAGTTTTACATGCTTCCGTTTTGTTTAGATGCCTGAGAAGATGTGCTATATTCATCAATCACTTTTTCTTCATCATAGCAATGCAAGTGTGAGAGCCAGAGTGGGACAAATAACATTCACAAATACACTGAACCTGCAGGCTTTGTCTAGAGAAAATGTTCATCCAGAATGCACGTTTGGTTTCATCATAAGCAGGATATTCATCGTTTGCCGGATACTTTTTCCACAGGGGCAAGACATTCATGCGCTTGTAGCAGGCATACATAATTCTCTCAGGAATGAACAGGGTATTCATCGCTACTGGTATGCCATAATTTGAGTGCATGAGTGTGCTCCGAAGCCGCTTTGTTTCACAATGCATGTTCCTGCTGGGATTCTGGATACCGATAGAGGATTCGCACGTTACGTCTGCAGTCTTTAGCAGACTTTTGAAGATTGCTTGATCTTCCCGTCTCAACTTGAGGTCCATGAGATTGCCAGCGGCTCATCGACTGTCTAGTCTCAAATCAAAAACAGTTTCTATGACCCATGTGGTTTGCGGGTATTCATGTTCGTATTTTCTGTGTTCTGAGTATCAGGGCTTATTTTTTTCAGTAGCGTACACTCTTGGGGCTTTGCCTTTTCCCGGCTTCTGGCTGTCTATTGCAAAGCTAGCTTTTTTCTCTCTAGCAAAGACCCTCGTAATGACATGGCAACAAGGGGGTGAATATCAGCCGCAGAAATGCTGTTCATACTGTTCGCTCAGGTTTGATGCCAGTCGGGGCTAAGAGCCAGGCTCGGAGTAGTGGGGCTACCGGTATGTTGGAAATGTATGGATGGTAATGGATGTTAAGTTTGTAGCTATATGTAGGTATTGCACGCAAGTCTGAAAGTATGAGATTTGTAATGTTTGTACCCATGCACGACGGTGTGTATTCAGTAGCAAGTAGAAGCAGCAAGTGTGAACTCATTAGCTTGCAGTAGCAACGAGGTGTGGACTCAGTAGCTAGTACTCATAGCAAGCCTTTCACGTGATTGTTTTGAGAAAGCTGACTGATCATGACGAGGCTACCCAGAGGAAGGAAAAGCCATACCAAGCTTTCCACAGGAGAACTGTGCCGGCGGAAGGAGATCATTTAACCTGCTTGAAATCAACAGGTAATGATGACGTAGTGCTAGCTGGAGAGTGCGAGCCTGAGGACTAAGGGTGGATCATTGGTTAGGCCCAAGGTAGCACGATATGGATATGATATGATATGATATGGATAGGATATGGTGTTTTGACTAAATCATATTTTGCAGTCAAAAAATGATTTTAGCCTAAAATCCGCAGAATTTACAAAGGACAAGCCCATGCATTCGACAGGTGCACTACCCTTGACCCCATTCACATACTGAGTGTCATGGCAGCATTCAGCATGTGAGCGGTCCCACTGACCCCTACGGCCCAGGGGTCACCATGCGTCCATGCATCCACATTTTCCATGGTAAATGCTTTATGTGTCGCAAAATCTTGCTCCAACTAGGCCCATTCTGGTGTAGAACGGATAGCATGGCAGAAGAGCCATTTTCCAAACTAAATACCATTCCCATTCCCATGCATGGAGAAGTTGATACCATATCATATCATATCATATGTTACAATATCGTATCATATTGCTGTTGTGATATGATGGCCCTAAAGACTATATCGTGCTACCTTAGTTAGGCCTGGAGAAGATAAGTTTTTGTGAAGTGAAGGTTAGAGAAGTTGTAATAGTTCAGCGGGGCGTCACATTTGATGCACGGGACAGGTGGCCGTGAATGATTCGAGCACAAAATACACTAGGATAGTGAACGGGAAAAGGAGGTGAATGGTCCAGCTCGCCATGTCATATATACTTAAAGCCCTTGTTTAGGGCTGGGTGGTTCATCCAACCATTCCCACCTGCTGTACTGGTCAAACCCTAACTCTCCAAAATAGTTATCTAGAAGAATTGAATAGGTGAGAACAAGGTCGATGTGATGTTCATTTGTTGATGCTCGTCGGAATTCACCGAGGAGAAGCCCTTGATGATGAGGTGGGGGCCACTGCCCACTTGCCCTCCATAGGTGATGGACACGCTGATCTGGCATGAAGGTATCCTGTGGTGAGCTACTATCCGCAACTCAAAGGTGACCTTGCTCCGCTAGGTTTGTTTTCGCGAGGGAAATAATCCCCGCCAAACGCTCAGATGCAATGGGGCCCCAGTGAGCAATGTATGGGGGCACCTGCTGCCAGTACTGTGTCATGCATATGTGCTTGAATCTCATGGCATTGTCATAGGGGTCTTGCCAGCAGCCACAGCTCTTCCCGGCAGGCGATGTCAATGTCAGATCCACCTAAAGAAGGTGGAGGAGATTTTGCTACTACGCCCGACCTGGGATGTTAGTCGACAGAGAGGGCCGCAGTGATCGATGTGTTTCGTCCCCAGTCTGGGCTTTGTGCCCTGGAGCCCCAGCACGAGGCAGGCCACCTGGACATTGAGGCCCGAGCTGGGGCCAGTGCACAGGAGAGGGGGAGGGACACCTTCATAAGCAGGGCCTGGATATAGGATGTACAGGATCTACTAAATCTACCGGGTGTCAAGGGGCTGATTGCTACTAGATCAGGGAGGTTGAAGCGTTGAACGTCAGGTTTCCTCTGCTGTATAACAGTGGAAAATGTGGATGAGTTGCCAGCCTTCGTTGCCATATCAATGTGTTTGCCAGCCCTCACACGGACATGGTGTTGGGCCTCTGGCGAGCCCAATGTGGATTCCCTGGGGTGAATTTTGTGCCTGATGCTTGCTGACCGGATTCACGACTGGGCCATGTTGTGGCAAGGTGAAGTTAATTAAGTTTTGATGTATTGAAGGTTGAGCACTGGATCTCTGGGCGGTCATCAGTCATAACACACTGCTTAAGCTCACATGTTGAAAGTTGTGAGCCAATTCATGAAGAGGTCGATAGGAATTTGAATACATGAGCATGCAATCAGAGTAATAGAGACGTTTCATTCCACTGCTTGTGCTTGCACATATGCCAGGCTGAGGGACACGGCCAACATGTGGAGGATGCGCTGCATGTGTGCTTTCAGTGCCATAAGCGTGAAAGAGAGGCTGAGGGCGACAGGTTGGACAGGTCCTACGATGGACGCCACGGACTTTCAGCAGTTGTACCATGGCAGACATGAGGGGGGGGGCTTTTGTTGAGAACGTGGTAGACTTTGCTCTCTTTTTTTGCCTCCCTGGGGACTGGCTCTTTCCCGTTTTGTCTCTCTCATGCTTTCAGAGGCGGGGATCCTTCGGTCTACCTTCCCGTTTTCTGGAGGGATGTTTTTCTTTGCCCTTTGTGCTCCTCTCTGTCTTTCCTCTAGCCTTAAATTCCTTTCCTTTTTCCTCCCAACCAGACAGGACGTCGGAGAGCCCGCAGGCAGGGATGGGACGCTCTGGTTTTGTATAACTTATAGTTGTAGGCTAGTCTTTTGAAGGCTAGTCTCTTTAGGGGCAGGGCATACGGCTTGCCTGACCTTTGTGTTATTGTTCTTGTCGTTTGGTGGGTGAACTTGCTATCCTTTCTTTCCTCTTGTGCCTTCTCCCTTGACTTTCCTAGCTGACTTTTTGTTTGCCGACGTGGCCGAGCTTCATTTCAGCATGGCCCAGAGGTGTAACGTCATTAACATATTCGGCAGCCTCATGTTTGGAAGTAGAGCAGCAGCAGGTTGAACATGGCCGCCCCTGATATGGGGGTATACGGCAGTTTTGTTTTTATTAGTCCAAGGATCCCAGAGTACACATGGGATACGTTTTTGAATTTCCATTAGCTTACGGCATTTGCAACATGAAATCCGAATGCCAAGTATATAAGGATGAGAGATACAGACTCTGCAGTTGTTATTTGTTAATTAAGTTACTCCTATGGGCCCTGCTTATAGTTCTTATTTGTATGCATGCCAGTTCACCTTCGGCAGGCTGCCCGGCAGCCATCAGAGGGCTTTGAAGGGCCAACCTTTGACCGGCCTACGGCCAATGGTCCAAGTAGCACGGCTTGCTGCACCAGGCCCCCTCGGCTACATGCCGGGTTGTTGTTGAATTGTAGCTGAATAACGCTCAACAATAAACAGTGAGGCAGAGCCAGTAGGGCCAGGCACACTAATTGCACGAACAAATCTTGTATTTACCAAATGAAAACCAAGTGCTCTGACCGGTCACAAACACGTGTTCCATGCATCAAATGTAATGCTCTGCTGAACCGACGATCTTCACTTCGCTTTTAAATTTCAAATACAAACTCAGGCCTTCAAGTTTAAGAAGGTGGTAACAACAGCAGTAGGTACACGAGGCATATAGATGTTGATTATGTAGCAGTACTGAGCATAAACATAACTAGTACGATTTGTAACAGTCAGGCATCAAACGTGCAAATCTGAAGGGAGATGACAGCTGGACATATTCGAGGTATGTATGGAAATCAGCCACGTAGACAAAATTAATGCTTATAATATGTGTCGCATCCATTATTTCGAGATCCATAGTCGTCGATAATGTTTTCCCACCCCATGTACAGGAAAGCCGCCGACAGTTTTAGCCTGGTTTTAGATCTATGTCCATCGATGCATTGATTAGCATGGCATCTCATCACCCACATGCACAAATATCATGTTTTTGAAAACTGCTGACAGGTATGACATGCTAATGAACAAACGTTGTGTAGTCACCACGCATATCGGCCACAGTAGTCCGCTAAAATCATAAATAGAAACAACTTGATATCAGTGTATATCAATGACGTGAAACCTCGAAAAGGGCTCGGCCGTGCGGGCGCCCAAATGTCTCGTTGGGAGGTACCAAAGACTTAAGGCAAGGGAAGAGAGGAAAACAAGTCCTGCCCCCCCCCCCCCAAAGTAGGAAATCAGTAGAATGTCAATAAGTTATCATGCAGTATAACTTTGTTTACTCCTTTCCTACTCTGTCAGCTCTCGCTCTGGCTGCTGTTGCTGCTACAAGATATGCCCTGAGGAGTTTGAGGGGGTAATAGGCACTAGAGACAGGCCCTCAACAGGCACGCTGCTGCCAGCGGTGTTGGGCACGGGGGGATAGCGAGCAGGTAGAGGATGCGATGCATGTGTGCTTCCTGTGCCCTAGTGTCTCTCAGGGAGCAGTTACGGGAGCGGGGGTGGGCAGGTCCTCCAGGCGCTGCCACTAACTTCCACCAGTTGTACCAGGCTGAGCATGGGTGGGACGCACTTGCTTTTGTGAACTGTGCTGTGGGCATTATTGAGGGTTAGTCTCCAGGGTTTCTGAGGCCGATGTCGTTGGCCTTTCCGGCCTTCTCTTTTTCGTTTGCCCCCTTTTTAGTTTCTTCTCTTCTCCCTTCTGATCAGTGGGGCGCCCTCGCGGCCAAGCAGGGATGGGATACGCTTGCTTTTCTGGACTTTTCTTTTATTAGAGGCTTTGTTGAGGGCTAGTCTCTAGTGGAACTCAGGAGTTGGACTTGGTCTGCTTTGCCTTCCCGGCCTCTCCTTTTGTTCCTTTCTACCTCTCTTCCTTTTAGTTCCTTCTTTACTCCCTTCTGAACAGTTGGGCGCCCACGCGGCCGAGCTTTGAGCGGGCCCAGAGGTGTAACGTTATTGACAGGTTTAGAACCCTGTTAACCCACCATAGGTTAACACGCCCAAGGTTTACATGTCACAATTTATGAAAGCACAGCAGTTACAGCAGACTGAACACTGAATAAATCCGAGAGCCAGACAGGACTGTACAAATATGGTAATCTAGTCATGCAGGCCGTAGCAGTCTTGATCTGAAGTGATCTATACTAGGTATCCGGCCATGATCTAGGCGAGACATGCCTACAAGCGTTGTACACCCTCAGGCGTCATCCTCCTCCAGTCCCCAGTCATCATCCGGGTCCGCCCCCGCGTCTGCTGCTCCCGCATCAGCCACACCTGCGTCCTCTCCCTCGTCCCCTGCAGTTGGGGTCACCGTCGCATGCACTCAAGAGGGTCCAAGACACGGTCATGGCAACTGATCCCTCATTTTCCCATTCAGGATCAGACGAGGTTATTCCTCCGTACAAGACACCAGCCAAATAGAACAGCGTTTGTTAAATGAATGCAACCCTCACCCCCCAGAGGCGGTCTCAACCTGGGAGGCACACACCTGCGTCAAAAAGCTCCTCCTCCTCTCCTTCCTCCTCTTCTTCCTCCACCTCCTCGGCAGAAGCAACCTGTGGCACCGAAGTGACCGGTGGGGATGCCGGGACCTCTTGCCTTGTAACTGAAGACACATCCTCTTCCTCCTCTTCCTCCTCTGCTTCCTCACCCTGGAAATCAACACAAGACGTGTGTGCTCAGGATAATCGTTCATAGGCATCACCTCGTTACTACAGCGCCATGGCAGCACTAACCGACGAGAGCGTCGCAACCACCCCAAAGTGTGTACGACAAGCCGGGCAGTGTTAACCGGAATAACCCCAAATTGAGTGAGCCTTAGATACCGGTATACAATCATGTCCAGAAAAACGCTGCTGCAAAATGAACGGCAGATCTGCTGTCATCAAAATGCACAGGCTCAAGCAGGGTCAGGCTCACCTCCATTGTCTCGTGGAAGGCCTGCTCCTCATCCTCCTCTGCCTCATCATCCGGACTGCTGCCTCCAAACATGGCGCCAGTGGCCATGGCAGGCGAGGCCGAGGTGTCAACGGGCCCAGGCGCAGATGGTGAGACTGCCGCATCAGCTGCGGGGAGTCCACCTCCTGCCTCCAGCTCCTGTGACAGTTCAGGGGCCAGGTGAGCGCAGCTCAGAAGCCAGGTGGCCAGCATTCCTTGACTGGCCTTCAGCGGCAAAAGGGGAAGCAGCTGCTCGAGGTCAGTCCATCAGAGGATCCAGAGGACAGGGCAAAAAGACCGTCACCACATCCTTGTAAGCTTGTGATATAATTCAACATCTTTGCGCACTGACTGGCCCTTGTGTTAACGGCTTTTGCAGGAATGCAATGGCGCTGCAAAAAGAGCTAAACTTGAAGACATGCAATACCTTCATGGGCCTGCGAGCATGCGGCTGTCTGGGCATGCTTGACTTCCTACAGGACTTCAGATTTTCTACCATGACGCTGACAGAATGTTGTGAATTTGAACCAAGCTAATTTTATTCGGGCTACACGCTCCCCCTCAGCACCAGCCACTGCCACACTAGTTCACACCTGGTTCCACACCATGCTTACCTTCACTACCGCTATCAGGTTCATGAGCGTGCTGCCCTCCATTTGCTGGTAATTGGCGGCCGGATGAGACTGTCGGATCTGAGTCGCGGCGTATTGCTCGGCCTGCAGTACACACAAGGCAGAATGGCAGATCACTGTTCTGGAAGCTCCACGACTTCGATTTAGAGCTGGAGAGCTTCGAGCAATATAAATTGGTTCAGGTCAAAGAAACACTTCAATAATGCCCATTCCATGGGATCTTCAAGCAAAGCAATTAATGAAGTCAATGCTCATAAAGGCACCTACCCTGGACGCCTAATTCACGAGAGTTCAATACAGCATGACTTGATGGAGGCCTTAAACGGAACGTCCTGTTCAAGTGTATGCTCTTTCCATCAGAGCTTTATGCGGCATCACACGCTGAAGGCCATGTGGGACCCACCTTCAATGCCCAGTCCAGGTCCGGGAACAGATTGGGGTACTCCTCGGGGTCTGCCAGAGCCTCCGCCGCCTTGGCATTCTGCTTCTCCAGGTCCTGCTTCCACACCTGGTGAGAGCAGGTGTGGAATTAGAGTGATCAGGGTGATCAGGGTTGTGTGACGAGCTGAAAGGAAAACCGATCTACATGAAAAAAAAATAACAGGACATCAAAACGTCACAGGCAAGCCTGCTCCGAGCGGTCTTCTATTTATCCTTATCAAGTAAGCCTCTAAGCCAGTGGTTTTCAAGCTTCTGGAGGGGAGCGCACCTTGGTGACCTCGCTCATCTTTGAGGGCAGGTACGTCCGGCAAAAGAAGGCGGCCTCAGGCAGCCTGCGATAAAATAAGACGGGTTCCAAGTTAAATCGGGATGTTGTGAATACTGATCTGGCTCCAGGGCAGTGGGGTTGTGGGCGAAGGCAGGTTGAGATAACAAAAAGAGTCGAGAGCAGAGCTGACTAAACAGGTGCAAGGGCTCCTGGACACTTGACCTTCACCCTACCCACATCCACAAGCGACGTCTTCAGTCTACACACAGCTGTGACACACACACACACACACAGCTGTGGTAGGCTGTCTTAGGCCTCAGTTACTTCCCCCCTCCACACACACATTAGCTCATCTGCTCAGGAGTCACAGGATTTGTCAAACCCCAACCTCCCGCCTAAATGGCTGGAACAGCAAACCGTAATCTTCCAGCTGCCCAGCAAGAACAGGGCCAGGAAAGCCACCACACACACACACGCACACAGACATGCACACACAGACAGACACTTACCTGTTTGCCTGCATCAGCAGCTTCACACAGTCGTCCAGCTGCCCTAGCAAGAACAGGGCCAGGAACGCGACATTGTGCTTCCCGCCCTCTGCTGCGCGTGCCGCCAGCTGCGCCAGGCCCTGCTTGTTGCCCTGAGCCGAGTACAGAAGCATGATGCCGCTGTAGTCCTGAGCGCGCCACAGGCAGGCCTCAGCTACCGTGAGCTTGCCTGGGGGGTGGAGATGGACTCACATATTTAAGAAAGTGTTCATAGATGCGCCACAGACAGGCCTCAGCTACTGTGAGCTTGCCTGGGGGAGGGACACGGGCTACGATATTATTGGCAAGTTTTCTGAGCACGCCACAGGCAGGCCTCAGCTACTGCAAGCTTGCCTGGAAGGGAGATGGGTTCAGATATTAATGAAAGGGTTTCTAGTTGCGCCACAGACAGGCTTCAGCTACCGATTGTGAGCCTCTCTAGGGCAGGCAAGGAGATAAGCATTTATGTCCTGAAGGCCTCCAGATGTCGTAGCAGAACTGGCCAATCCTTTTAATGGGGTGAGGGTCCAGTCATCCTTTTTACAATTTGTAGCTTGTGCAGTTTTGTTATGTTCATCAACTGCAACATTATCCTAACCTGCCGACATGGCCAGCTCCCCCAGCTGCTTCCACTTGGGGCCGCTGTCTAGAGACGTCGCAATGGAGTGTGCCATCTCCAAGTCTCCCAGCTGGATGGCCAGGTCGAACCTGAGGGGGAGGGGAGGCAGGGGACAGGGCTGATCTTAAGGGGAGGGCTCATCTGGTTATATTCTGAAGGACAAGAATGTACAAGATATCAGTACGAGACAGCAGGGGCTATTTAAATGGGCATTTTGCACGCGTCCAGCCCAAATCTCTTGGACGATCCTCTGAGATAACTCCCACTTTTAGTTCATCTGCTGAGACTCAACCCCGTCACCCTACACACCCATACGGTGGCACCAGCAGAATCCCATTTGTCCTGCTTTGAGGATGACACAACACTAGGTAAGGGCCTTTTGCCTCCGATCTTAGGCCTCGAGGGTCACAAACATTCCGCCACCTACTTGTAGTGAGGGTCCGTGGCGACCTGCAGGGCCTCGGTAGGGTAGCCCTTGCTCTCCAGGAACCGAGCCACGTTGTTGAGCTGGTCCTGAGGAAAATAATCAGTTGTGGGTGGGGAAGCAATGTTCAAATCGAGCGGCATTGGGGGGAACCAGGGAGATCACATACCAACATTAAGGATGGAGGAAAGAACAGGTGACAATGTACGGAATACTGGGAGGACAAAAGCTTATACCTCTGCAAGACAGAGGAGGATGGACTGAGGACAACACAAAACCCGAGAGCCCAGCTGCCCATATGCCTAATGGAGATTCTAAAATTTGGGTAGCAGCCTCTGCCCCCCTCAAAACAAGACCAGGACAGACTTAAGGATGGATGCGTTGATGCTGTAACAACAGGACGAAATCAAGCCACGCAAGTATCCTGTTCCAACACCAATGTGCAAGCGCACAGAAGTTGTCACAATGCAGCCTACGAGTCCACCCAACACCCGTTTCTGGAAGGGCCAGGCCGGGCCAACAGGAAGAACTGAAACTAAAACAGGGGGAAGAATTATCACAAGCAAAAATCCGTATGTCAAGCCTCGGCTGAACCCTTAGCCAGTCCCCCACCTCAGGGATGTTGGGCAGCAGAGCCATGGCCCCCTCCAGGTCCTCCCGGGCAATCAGCGTCTTGAGCTCAATCATCGACAGCAGCAGGTTGTAGCTGACAACAGAGAAGTCCCTGGAAGAGGGAGGGGGGGGGGGGGGGGCAGGATGCGTACTGAGATTCAAGAATCAAAATTAGATACAAGTAATTTGACAGGTTGTAGCTGAAAACAGAGAAGTCCATGAAAAAGGGGGGGCGGATAAGGCTCGTGCTTATTATCCATTTGCTAAATTCACATATAGGTGCGACAGATCTGTCCCTGGAAGGAAGAAGCGGAGCCCCCAAAGGGGGGCTCCGCTTCTTCACCTACTCTTTAAAGACGTGTAGAGGGGGGTGCAGAACGCAAGCGTAAGATTCAAACAATATTATGTGACAAATTAAGCATGGGCATCCGGCAGCAGAAGCCCCTCCCCCAAGGATTTCAAGGCTGTGCTCATATCCGGCAGGTGCGACGCGGCCATGAAGACCCATTTTCGAAGTAAACAGTATGTCCAACAGCTGAAGCGCACGTGCCACAGCAGCTGGGCCGCGTTCCCCGCTTTTGATCCTTTAAATACCAATAATGCCCAGACTACAGCGAGGACAGCACGCGCATGCTCCTTACGCACAACACATTCATCCAGCCCGCAACTACCAGAAGATTTCCACACCAGGTGGGTGTAGGGTTTGCAACTGAATCCTCAATCAGGAGGACGCGGTTCTGTGTGCCGGTTCTGTGTGCCCAGCAGGTAGCCCAGCAAGTACATTACACACTTCCCATCCCTCCCCGTCCCTCAGCCAGAGAGAGCTCACTTGTCAATCAGGAAGACACGGTTCTGTGAGGCCAGGTAGCCCAGCAGATACATAGGCCTGTCCAGGTGGTACATGGTGGTCACCTAGGAGCAGCAGGGGCAGGCAGGAGGGGCTCAGCGGTTGACAGTGTGCGTTGCACATTTACAAGCAGGGGCATGATGGCGTCGATGGGCACTAAGTGGCGACTGAGAGGGGCGAGGGGCAGAGGATCTGCAGCAGTCATCGCGGAGTCTCCACAGCCTCCCCGTGCCTGCCAAATTCTGCTGACCACACGACACAGCACTCCCTTACAGCAAACCAAGCCCTAACCATAAGCCTCATCAGCCCCCTCACTGCCTCCAGTTCTCTGCCACAACCACACAACCATTCACCTGCCCAAGGCCATCCATAAGTGCTTGCGTTTTGACAGTTCGTGTATGGATTGGCTCCCTACCCTCACCGCTCCCCCCACGCAATAATAAAAGCCGCCATGTCGCATGATTTTCAACCACCTCTCCCCCCACGCAGTAGTTAAAGCATCCAAGTGGCATGACCCTCCCTCACCTCTCCCCCCACGCAGTAGTTGAGCCGCCACGCCGCATTGTTGTAGATAAAGCAGTCGCCCACCCACACCGCCGTCTTGACGATCTCCGAGATCTCATTCTGCAGGTCGAATGCGTCATCAATGCCATCGGGGTCGGTGCCAGAGCTGTCGGCAGCGAACGCCTCAGCAACCACGTCCGCGTCAAAGCGCAGGATGTAGAAGGAGGTCTCGCCGACAATGGCAACGTATTCGCCAGACTGCACGCAGATGGTGGTGAAGGGACAGCGGGAGGGCGGGGGCTCAGAGGTTGCTATGACTGGTAATTATGGCCATTATTAAGCCGCATACCATGGACAGGCCAAGGCAAAGGGACAAGGGGGGGAGGTAGGGGGGCGGAGCAGAGGCTGTTTATGAAGCCACGTCCTTTGCACGGGCGGAGGATAAAAGCAGAGGGGGTCGAGAGGCACAGATGATGATACTCAGCAAATGATACAAAGGCAACGGCCAAAGGACAACGGGGGGAGGTGCACAGATGTTTTTAACATTGTACTAAGCAGCCCCCATCCGGTCCACAAACATATGCAAAGAGACAACGAGAGAAGGCATGGGGAATGTCATGGAGCTGCAACCCTAGCACAAGCAGATGCAAAGAGGCAATGTGAGGGGGCACTGGTTTATAATGGAGGATTCTTCCAAGCACCCCAAGAGAAAGAATGGGCCTCGATGATAGGAACAGAAAAGGCATGCTACGTGATCGTCTAGGGGCGTGAGAACTCGGGGAACGGAGCATCTGGGAGATGATGCAGACCTTCTAGCAACGAAGTTTGATTCAATCCCCCCTCTGCCTCAGGTCCCACCTCTGACCAGTGCACCGTCTTGACAGCGACGTCGATGCGGCGGATGATGCGGCCCTCCCAGTCGTAGAACACAATGAAGTCTGCGGAGCGCACCCCGATGAGCACGCCGCCATAGATGCCCTCGGCGTTGAAGTCCAGCTTCAGGGTGCTTTTTTCCTATGGGTTCAGGGTTGAGGGCTGAGATTCACCCTTTGGGTGGATTTGATCAGCTGGTTTATGTTCAGGGTTGAATTATGCTTGACAGAACATTTTCCTCTGGCTTAAGATACAGATACAGGGAAAGCCTTGGGTCGTGTTCTCCCGTGCTTGCTGGGTTCTGTGTCGAGATAAAGCTAGTGGTTACTGCCTATGAGCTGATGGTTGAGGGTAATGGCGAAGCCCTGCAGTGTTTTCCCCTGTGAATTGAGGGTTGAGGCTGTACCGGATGGAGTAAAGTTAACCCATGGCATAGAAAAACACCTCTTAAATTCCTCAAAAGATCTAAACCCTTCTCAAGCGTTACATGAATTGCTCCCAACGCTGCAATAGTAACAGCCATAACATTGGAGCGTGTCCACACCTTAAAATCCTTGAAGATCTTGACCTTGCTCGCACTCTCACGCACGCAGTACTCGTTGGAGTCGGCGCTCCAGACAAACTCAAGCGCCTGGCCAAACGACTTGTTGCGCCAGGCCAGCGCCGTGTACACAATGTACTCGCCATCGCCACACACCGTCACAAAGCGGCCGTTGGGGTTGTGCTGGAGGGTCTGCACGGGTTAAGTGGAGAGGGGGGGAGCAGGGAGGGAGGAGGTAAGGTTAGAGTGTCATGCTAACTGAATTGGGGCTGTGCTGCAGGCTTGGGACTGTGCAGGAGGGTCTGCATGGTTGAGGTGTGTGTGGGTGGGGGGGGGGTACTGTGCCATGCTAGCTGGGTTGGGGGCTTGGGGCTGTGCTGCAGGGTTGTGCCGGAGGGTCCACAGTTCTACACGGGTGAGTGGGAGCAGGAAGGAAAGGTCGTGGAATGCCATGATAACAGGGCTGGGGCTGTGAAGCAGGGTCTAAACGGGCAGGCGGGGGTACACGGATCGGTTACGACCTGCGGGGCAGGAACGCAGGGTACAAACCATAGGAATCACCGCTCGGGGACTAAGCCCTGGCAGATGTGTGTGAAGAAGCCTTCCTTTAACCCCCGATCCAACACCTTAACATTTAACCCTTCATTGCTGACTCTGACCTCAGGGTCACTGCCATCTCAACTTCACTGAGGTCACATAATTTGCACAACTCACCATCAACCCAGAGTGAGGCTCGTTCTCACCACGCCCCCCCCATGGCCCAGCTCCGACCCACCGCAGTCTCCCCCTGCTAATGGTACTGGAGACCAACCTGAGGGTACAGGTCGGAGCTTCCCAGGTCCTTGACTGCCAGCTGTAGCCGCTCTCCATCCGCCAGCTCCGTGTCCGCCCCCAGCGACTTGATGTTGGCGGTCTGCACCTCATTGTGCTTGGCCCAGATGACCTTGCCGCTGGTGTCCATGGAGGCCACAGGCTCCTCGCGACCAATCTTAAGCACGATGGCACCCTCGTCATATCTAAAAGGACGGGCCGGGGGGGATGGGGAGTGAGCGTGTCATGCTCTTCCAGCTCAATTAAACTGTTGTCATGTTAGATGAGTCACCCTGAATCCCTTGCATAAGTCCTTTCCATCCCGTGCATAATAATCCCTGTCCATCCCTTGCCTCACCCCTCCCCACCGAGACGTGATAGGTCCCTTCCCCTTCACCGCCTCCATTGCCTCCTCACCCGATGGCAATGTTATTGGATCCCTTGCAGTACCCCAGCGCCCACACGCGCTCCAGCCGGTAGTCCAGGGTATTCTCCAGCCGATAGGTGGTGGCGTGCCAGAGCTTGATGGTACCATCCTCACTGCAAGGGGGATGGGAAATGAGGAGGGGATACAATCTCAGTAGGCGGCTAGGATTCAAATGCGAGTGAAATCAGGATGAGATACAATCACAATAGGTGGCTAGGATACTACCGGTCAAGGCAGGCAGGGTGTGCGACCAAGGCTCACCAGTTTTCTGTAAGGATGGGACACATCATTATTTGTTAAGGTCATCAGGGACCTCAAGCTTTCATTAGGCGATAAAAAACCGCACCCGAGCAGCCACACTTTCATTCCCTCGCTCACGCCTTCCAGTGTGGATTAGCGGGAATGGACATGGGTGTGGACGATATCAAAACAGAGCATTCCAGTTGGCCCTACTCAACCACACACAAAATCGTTTTTTCTCCCGCCCACATCCCGTGGCGTGCAAAACATCCACTGGTAAAACGCAGTAGCTCTGGGTGGAAGTAGACCATTGAGATGTTGTGCATGCACCCTTCCCACACAAATGGCTTTCCTCTTGTCTACCCCCCATGCTCCTATGCTCACCTCCCGCAGCTAACAAGTGGCGGCTCCAGGGGAAGTAGACCATTGAAATGTTGTGCATGCACCCCTCCCACACGCACAATGGTTTCCCTTCTGCCTACATTCCGTGGTAAGCTCCTGCTAATGATAAGCGACAGCTCCGGGTGAAAGCAGGCCATCGAGATATTTTGCGTGTGCCCCTCCTCACTACAGGAGATCGTTTTCCTAGCGCCCAACCCCTGCCCTAACCTCCCGCTAATAACAAGCGACAACTCTGGGTGAAAGCAGACCATTGAAATATTGCCCCTGCCCCCAACAGGAGATAGCTTTCCCACACCCTGCCCTTACCTTCCGCTGATGATAAGCGGCAGCTCCGGGTGGAAGCAGACTGTCGAGATGTTGTGCGTGTGCCCCTCCAGGGTCTGCACGCAGGCCTTGGTCTGGTAGTCCCAGATCTTGATCAGCTTGTCATCGGCACCGGTGATCAGGTACGGGCGGTCGCCACCTGAGCAGGGCGGAAGATGCACGCTCTGATGCGGGGCAGGGCAGAAATGATGATGCAACTACAAAAGCGTATGTGCCTGTGCGACTGTGTCTGCATGTCAGTGTAAGTTGTGTATGGCTGTTGATCAATGCAGGCTAAATTTGGAGTGGGGTGGCAAGAACCCTTCAGCAACCTTGTCCAAACGGCAAGTGGCAAGGACCCTTCAGCACCCTTGTCCGAATCTGGGGCATTCCGCAACCCCAATGTCCACACTCAGCCCTTGCGTCAACACTAAACGTGAAGTAGTTAATGCCTTTTTATGGCCCTCCAGAATGAAGCTGGGGTTGGGCTGGCCCAGGTTGCACACTGTCCCCGGTGTCCATACTTAACCCCTACTTCCACATGAACCCGTGAAGAAGTTGATGCTCGTGACCCTACAACGCTTAGTTGATGATTGGCTGTTCCAATATCCACACTTACCCTTGGCGTGTAAACAACTGCGAAGCAGTCCAACGTCCTTGCCAAGGCTCTCCAGCATGAAGTTCGGGTCGGGCTGACTCAAGTATCACACGTAACACTGGTGTCCACACTTATCTTTGAAGCCGCACACGTCTTGGTCGAGGCCCCCTATTGTTAGGTGGATCTGGGCTGACCCAGGTTCCACCCATATCCCCCTGGTCCACACTTACCCGTGAAGTAATCGACACAGTTGACGCCCTTGTCGTGGCCTTCCAGCGTGAAGTTGGGGTTGGGCTGGCCCAGGTTCCACACCTTAACGGAGCGGTCCAGAGACGCAGACGCAAACGTGTTGGTGTCCTTGGGATTGAATTGGACCTGCGCGTGATGGGATGGGGGGGGGGGCAGTGGGCGGGTACGGTTTAAGGAGAGCGGGAATGGAAACATCACTTGTAAGGAGAGCGGACATGGGTAAATCAGCGCTGTATGGTGTGATGCACAGATCGCAGGCCAGACATGTGAGGCACGCATGCCAAAAATATAAATTCGCAACCCTTACCGGTTTCCAATTAAATCATCACAACAAGAGGGGGGCAAGAAGATGTTGAATCAATAGATGCAGGGCTGTGGGCTCTTACGGTCTGCATCGCGACAAGGCCAGCATCCAGCTCAATACAGAAGCTAACAACACACAGCAGGCAACCTCAAAAGTGGGTCCAATACACACGCCCCGCAGAAATGGAGCTGCCAGAATCACAACGAGGGCCAGGCCCAGCCTTATACCGAGCTAAAACCACAGCAAGCATCACCAAAATGCTGCCTCGACACATCAGCTGATTCCCCGCGTAAAGAACCTGCCTGCATCACGAAATGCGAATGGCCCTCAAACTGCTGGGTACAGGACCAGCCCTGCAGGCAGGAAAAGGGAAAGAGGAGGCAGGGTGCTCAGGCTAATATTCAAAAGCATGTTCAAAAGCATCCACGTAGCCAGGAGGTAGTCGTTCAGGCAACGAAAGGGAGGAAGGAGGCAGGGCACTCAGGTTAATCTTCAATCGACAGCATCTACGCAGTCAGGAGACGGTCGTTCAGGCAACCAAGCCCCTCTCAGTATCACGCGCATGGCCAATGTGCATGGCGGCTACGCATGGCCGCTTATTCAAAAGCCGAGGGGCAAACAGGCATCATGCCAAGCTAGGCTGCCTGGGTCCCGAAACGACCATCTCCCTGTGCCTAGGCCACAGAACCCACCTTCTCCCAGTCCCACAGCTTGATAAAGGTGTCATCCGAGCATGTGAGGACGACGGGCAGGGTCGGGTGGACGGCCACACACCTGCACAGGCAAGACGAGCACCAGAACATGGTTGTACAGACCCGTACAGCCACCAACTGTGCAACACGCAAACCCTATACACAGGAAGCCAAGCATGCCTGTGCATATACCAATTTTGAAACATCGAAATTACATTTCCGGAAATAAGAGCTGTGTGTCCTAGCTGTTGCAGTTCAGAATCGATTTTCCTGCTCTGCCAATGCTCCATTACAATTTGCACGCTTGTAGCAAACAGTACCAGGCCACTCAAGGGGGCGGAGTGACAGGTCGGTGGGGAACTACGTGTGGAGAAAATCAGAATATCATAAATTCATAACAAACTAGACCCAAGGCCACCATTATGGCGCAGGGCCCTCCAAAGAGCCATTATGGCAAGGACAGTAGGGGGGGGATCCATCCCATAGCGAGCCCAGAAGCAACACTACAAGTCACGTATTCAAATATCTCTTAGATCAACATGCAAAAAACTGAAAAATCTCATTGACTGTATAGAAGAATTTTGCGCCGGGGGCGTCCTTATTCTTGGCAGGCATCAGCGTACAATCTTGAAACATGCGCACATGCTGTCTGTGCTTTCTGCATGGGCCTCGTACCGGCGACATAGAAATGCGATGTGGGACTTCATAACCTCACAAAAAAATAGGAAGGTGGGAAACATGTGACTGAAGGACTGAAGGCCTCAAGGCCATGCATCAAGAGTACAGAGCTTTTGTTTACATATGCAACAGCATGTCAGCACACAAATACCTCCAGTGTGCTGCGTTGCACTACCAGGCCATTCCGAATAAGGCTGTCGGCTGAATGCCTTCTAGAGTGATCGCTGGAACAACCGCACAGCTCAAGCCCAACATCAAGCGCAGGGAGACAGGCGGGACCCGCCCGGAACGAAACGCCCAAACTAAATCGGTTGCAGATTGGAGTCCTCGAATCCCAGCATGTCTGCATGGGTTTCTGCTTACAGCTGCTTTCAAAAGTGCCCATGCATTCATTAGCCCATGCACAGAGCTCCAGGAGTACTGCACCGTGCATGCATGTAGCTATCTCGCCCTGCCCTTCGCACCTAATGTAGTCCGAATGAGCTTCAAACACCTTGACCTTGTCCATGGTGTTGTAGTTGTACACACGGATCAGCATGTCGTCAGACCCTGTCATGATCCATTGCTTGCGGGCAATGAACTTGGCCGTCCTCACTGGGAGGTCGCAGACCTCAAACGACTTGACCAGAGACTGCAACACAAATCAAGTCGTTGGGACACAGAGATCAATGCCCAGCTACATCCTGCATGAGCTGGGAAGAAAGATCCATGCTTCGGATGTGAATTTATACCCTTGTCGACTTGATCTTCATCAAAATATTACTGAGCCAGCAAACATGCTGCACCCCTGAGTCCTACCTGGTCGTTCGTGTTCCAGATGTAGATGTTCCCATTGTACAAGTTGGCGAGTAGCCTACGCGCACGACAAGCAATAGGCTCGGAGTTTAAATTTAACCGCGCCTATAAATTAGAGAGCGCTGAGTGCTTGGATCTAAAAAGCAGCGCACCAAGGCTCCGTTGGATGCAGATCAACGCCCTTGACGCGATCAGTGCGCTGCAGCAGCTGCCGCTTGATCTCGAATTTCGGCTGGATATGCGAACGATCATGGAAGAAGCAAACAGTGGGTATCAGGAATGAAAGGGTGTTCAGGATGGTGCGTTTTCGCTTCTTACCGCCATGGCTTGACTAGAAGACGCTCAAGCAAATATAATTCTCCTAGATAACACTTATCAGTTGACCTGTGTCAGCTTAAGCTTGTCTGTTGTTTGCGGGACGTCACTTGAACAGATGACTTCCAGGGCTTAAGCAGGGTTCATGGCCATAGGGATTTGTATTCGGGCATGGAATGCATGCGCCAAGCCTGTATACTCTGATTCCATGCATCAGCGCGATATTCAGATATCATGCCTAGGACCTCGCGGGGCTGAGGAAATGTGACTACATGCAGCCTCACGGAGAATATGGCAAAATTCATGACTAGCGCTGGGACGGAGCCACTGTCACAGCGGGGGTGCTCAGGTGCTCAGGGGAGTCAAGGCCATTCATCGATTTCCACATCCTATTGTTTAGGCCCTCTGGTTTAGGCAGAGGATTAAGGCTGCTAAATTTACAAATATGATAAGACAAGGCTACTGGTCACGGTCAAACAGGTCTACCAGAGTATAGATCCATTGGTGCCATCACTGGCATTGAGACCGTCAGAATGGAGCTGCCAATCAGGCAGGTGGGCCCTGCTTAGTTCCAACCATACGAGATGAGATGTATTTCGCAGGCTGGGGCATCATCTGACTGATTTGTGTTCCTAGCCTACTTATGGTTTTCAACTTTTCCCATCATCCCCCCCCGCTTTCTTTCAGTTTCGTTTTCTCCCAACCAGGCAATTGGGCACCAACATGTCCAAGACTTATGAACTGGACCCAGATACGTTTTGTCATTCATATGACTACTGGTGAATGCATGTGTACGGTATGTCAATGACGGTACATCGATACATGCATGCTGTATTGCACACCGTGATCCTACATATTGAGCTAGGGGTCGTACTGGAGCTGCCGTCTTGCCTTGCCAGCCCCCGCTTCCTGAGCTTTTCACAATGCTATGGCATTGGAATTTGGGAGCAAGCTTGTAGCAGGTCCTACACATGCTGGCCATCTCTCTTAACCCAACATCGCTGGCAGCAGCATGCGTCAGGCCGCTGCCTGTTGCGCCGTCCTCTAGTGCGGGCCGTCCCAACTGCATCGAGTCGTACCCTTACAATTGTGCTCACACAAGCACATTCCCTCTTGCTGGTGCAGCCCTTGGCTTGTGCCAGCACGGCGCCGACTATCGGTTGAAACCAGGTGCGGTAGGTTGCCGCAGACTTGTGTTTGGTGGCAGGGTCTGGCCCGGAAGTCCCCTGGTCAGCGGTGTTCAACTGCCCTTGCTCGTGGGCTGCCGTCTAATAGCGCCAGCACCTCTATGATGGGTAGCGGCTTCAGGGTCAGTTGCTGCCACAGCTCGGCAAGGGAGGGGAATATGAATGCCCAAGTAGCCCCAAGCATTTTTTCCTTTTTCAGGAGGGGAGGGCTGACCCTAAGCATGTGTGCTGTGAGCGAGCCATGAAGGGGGGTATGAAGCAGGTAAAATGGCAGGAAAACTGACAGGCAAGGACTCTTTGGAAGCAGTTGAGTACCGATGTTGATTCAAATCTTGGCTTACAGCCGCAAGCAGGATCCGGGTTTACTGGCAAGACCAGGGGCAAAGACCCACCGAGCAAGGCTTATGGTGAGACGGAGAGAACAAGGTGTTGTCTCGGTCATCTGTCTCGGAGGGATACGCTGCATCTAACGTCATGCATATGTATCCTTCGGAAAACCCGCTGGGCACTTAGGTGCACCCGCTTCCGACGCCAATGATCCATGAAACCCACCCGACCTCACCCGTCCGGCCAATGATTCACTCTGAGATGCCCAGAGGGAAATTCCGCATTCTTTTTCTCGTTTCTTTTTGAATCCAGCATTTAGGAGAGCTAGAAAATTGGCTTTTTGCTGGCATCTTGGTACCGGTAAGCTTGGAAATTAACGTCAAATTAATATCACTGTTTCTTAAAATAATTACGCACTAGCACGCAACTAAACTTTCTGATAACCTGCCAGTAGTACAAATAGCCAGCATCATAGCATTGCGGCAGTGGTGTCTGAATGCTAAAAACATTGTTTACGCGATGGATTGGCTGATTTTGGTGAGGAAACTGAGAAAAAGAATAATCGCAAGGTGGGAAAACCTGCAGCGTTACACGCATTAGGTTTTAATTCCATAGGACTGAGAAGGTGACTTCCGCTATTTCAAACTTACCGTATTGTTTGTCTTGTTCCACTGGCCAATTCATGTTACCCTATTCATCAGGCCTTCAAGTCACAAACAATTGAAAATGACACTTATTCATTTGCCTCGTTATTTTTCACGAATCATTATGGCTGAGAACCTGTGTAGGATAAGAGTCTAAGAGCGAGCCTGACAGCTTCTTTCATTTTTGACCTGCAGTTCTCATGGCAGCGCACCTCAAACTCCCATATCATGGCCCGGGACCTGGCTAAAAACGTTAAATTGAGCAAACAGGTGTCACGGCAGATTTTGGGTTGGCTCCCATAGGCTGTTCACCACTCCCGGAAAGTTCCGTGAGCAATTATCCTCACTGCCGCCTTGTTTGCATCGAGCTCTTGGCTTGATTGGGTCGGCCTCGTACTCAACAGTCTGAGTCAGCCCCTCGTCCAGGTTATTAATTTTATTTCTGAGACGGCCTTGGTCTATGAGTCAGCAGCCCTTGGTTCAGCTTCCAGTTATAACATCTTAATCAGCTCTTGGTTACATTTCTCACCCCAGTCAGCCCTGGGAAGGGGACTCAACACCCCCCCAAGGGGTGCATCCCCCCAAAGCCCTGTTTTCTCGGGGGCATGAAAGCCTCCACCATATCGGGCATCGTCTAAGAAAAAAATGAAGTTTCATTACATTCAATCGGAACTTCGTTTTTTTTTATTAACGATGCCCGCCATGGTGGAGACTTTCGCAACCCCGAGACCGACGCGTTGTTTCCGGCCTGTCCCAGGCGTAAAAGTCGGCCTTGTGAGTCGCGAGGGGTGTTTAAAATACGATACATAAAAATTGAAGTTTATCTAATAATTCGTGGGACGTCAAGACTCTGAGTCTCTGAGAAAGTCGTAACAACAACAGAACATGTGTTTCCCTGCCGTTGACAGTTTGACACAAGGTCAGGGAACAACTCACTAGGGTAACACCTTGGGAGCGAGCAGGTGCGTCTATACCGCAGACATCCTTTGCTTTTGCACCGTTTATTGTTGATTGGCAAGCGTGAAATAACACGTGGTTTAGGTTTACTAATTAATCATGTAAGGGTTGTGCGGCTTAACTTCATAATTAGAATCTGGAAATTTTGCATGTGAGTACTGTTACCGTACAAATTCTCCACACCTTCCCACAGCAGTACCGGTATTTTTTGTACGTCATGGTCTATGTTAGGCTCTACGCATTCCCACCTACCCCGGCAGCCAATGCGCTAATCATAGAAATAGTACCAAATACTGGTTTTTGTGGGGAAAAAGCTGACAACGGCGGTTGCTACGCCTAATCTCGCTAGCGAAGCGCCAGTTTTCCATTGAAGTGGCTCCGCGGATTGACATCTTAACTATTTATGGCCCCTGCGGCTTAATAAATGTTTTTGGGCCCTGCAGTCAAAACGAACTTTAATTAATTGCCTCAAGCGAAGGCAAACAACGTCTACAGTATCCTCTATACGGTAATACAGACGCTTATATTAGGGGTGGTGCGATGTATGCGGGGTTGCGGGGAGGTGGGGGAGACGGACCCAAATCCAACCTGTAAAACTAGTACGACTCCGCTGTCAAAAGTAAGACCTCTCCTCAGCTCTGCTTCCGGGATGTGGTAAGCATTGATAGGTATATTGCAGTGCCCCCATATCTAGTATCATGTTTTGGATGTAACCAAAGGTGTAGTTCTCAGCAGGGGGTTCTCAGTGTATTGGCAACATCTTGCATTCTGCTTGACCAGAATGGCTGATAGGAACTCATTATTTGCATGGCGCATCCCTGAGGCAAGCGTTCTCAGTATATTTAAGGTGTTCTCGTGGTTCTGTGATACATATACAGCCTGACGTAAATTTCGAGAACCCTGAACACTTCCGAGGAGATATGGATGGACGGAGGTGCACTTGGCAGGCCTTCCTAATATTTTGGAAGCTCACCTACTGGTCCGCTATTCACGCGAGTAAATTGAACCTCTGCTGGATTCAATCCTGTGTATTTGCGAGTTTTTATTTCAACATGGGGGACAGGGCAGATCGACCGGTAAGGCAACAGAGATACCCTGCTTCTCATCATCCCCGGTCCAAACAAGGGCTTTTTATTTTCCAGGTATTTTGTGGCAATTTCGAGTATGATGCCGGTGAGTTGATCAACATGCATCTGTATGCTCAACAAGTGTCCTGCTTGTTCTTACTTGCTCGAACTTCCTTTGGCGCTTCGCTTTCTTGCAGAGGAGCGCGAGATAATGCGTCTGTTTGAACGGTAAGAAATTTTCATTTGTTCATGGCGGACTGGTTGGAACTGGACAGAGACTGGCGCGTGACTCGCCTTCTTGTACCGGTAGTAGATTGAGCACATTCTCCTACCCTGCCAGTGGGCAGAGCTCGGGGCCTCTCGATATGCCCTTTCCTCGAGTTAAGAATATTTGATGGAAAAACCACTCTCTGTTCATCATCAGGTTTGGACGGGTGGACAGGATCGATATGAAGACGGGTGAGTGAGGCTTCGATCCAAAGGTGACGGAAACTCAAGTCGGTGAGGCGAAGCTATCCTCAACCAAGAGCCACTTGCCTGCACCAGCGGCAGCCCTAGTGTTTGCTGCAGCATATCGCCACGTCTGCACGCGTACCCTGGGCACCTGGCACACACAGCAGACAGAAACAGTCCTCAAGACCACCTTCTGTCAACACAAACCTGTCTGCATCAACCGCTCAACCAGTGACTTCCACGCATGTTGACACCGGAGACTACCCTAGTTGTCTGCACATCCTCCCCCCGAGCCATGGCATCATATCGATGGACCTCTGCGGTCCTCCCAGCAGCCCGAACCCATCTGAATCTTCTAGAGTCCATTCAGTCTGCCTGATTGACACCGGGACAACGATGCCTGTTGACTGTACAACACCTGACTCCGGGCGGGCTTAAGGAATGTGTCCTATCTACATGACAATACTAGAGCACCATCCAGCTGTGCAACAACAGCTGACTCCTCTTGTGTACAGTCCCCAGGTGCGTCATGTGCGAAACAGGCCCATTGCATGGGGCATCGACTGGCCATCTCCCCCAAAATACTCATGAAGAGCCTTTGGCATGTAGATAGTCCTAGATGGAGTGCCTCACCTGAATCACACTGGTACCCTGGCCCAGAGTCCTGACCTCGTGACGTGTTTCCTGCCATGGTACTGGGTCCCGCCTTCTACCGCAGCTTGTACATATCCCATGGGGCAGTCATTGGGGGCATATGTCGTACTGCCTCAAGCTGGCTCCTGGGTGTTGACTCAAGAAGCACTCTCCGCGGGTCCTGTAAGACGTGTTTTCTCCCCTCCCACCAACCATCAACACATCCTGGGACAGCTGCTGCCCCTCGCTGTTTTGAATGCCTTCTAATGTGTAGCATATTGTTCAAGGTGCATGACCTGTTCCCTATGGATCCCCTTGGCAAGCTCATGTTGTCTCTGGAGGTTTGCTCTTGACCCGCTGGCAATCCTCATTGACCTGTTGCCGCCTTGCCCTGTCGCCCCGCAGGCTTTGCGTTTGTCTACATGTATGACCGAAGGGATGGAGATGATGCGATTCGAAAGCTGGACGACATGGAGTTTGGATACAAGCGCCGGCGCCTGAAAGTGCAGTGGGCCAAGGTGGGTACCTTCTCCGTTGCCCTCAAGGACCAAGAATACAAGTGACCAAATTTGAATTGAGAACAGGTTGTCTGGAATTCGTGTTTGGGATCAGAGTTTTTTTCTCGAATTACGATGGTGAGATAGTTTTGGGTATGGACAGGCTGGACACATGAGGAGAGATTGTGTGGTTCAATATCTGGACACATTTGTGGAGTTCTATTGTGCGTTTATCAAGGGGTCCCATATGCACCCTCAACTTAAGTTATGTTGGCCTGCAGTAATCCGAGTGGAAGCACTTGAAGGCTCTGTGGTTTTCCAAGCTGCTCCGGCACGCGGCCCACATTGTTGCACGTTCTTTTTGCCTGCAGCAATCCGAGGCGGACCGCAAGCGGGAAGTGAAGCCCAGCACCACCCTCTTTGTGGTCAACTTCGACGTGCAGCGCGTGCGCGAGCGTGACCTGGACAGGTTCTTCGAGTACTACGGACGCATTGAGCGCATTGAGATCAAGCGCAACTATGCATTCATCCAGGTGGGGTGCGCGGCCCGTGGATAGTTGAGGCTGTGGGCATGGGAGTCTGGGCGTCTAGGGATGTGTGTAATATAAGCAACAGACAAATGCAAGCAAAAGCGTGTTTGAACACTTGATTTTTTTTCCTAGCCAGATGTGGACCTCAAGGCTAGGTACCTGGAGTTGAAAGCTCTATCAATTCCCAAACTTGAGCGTGCATGTATCTTGACATCTGAATTATGTGAGCAGCAGCAGGGACTGAACGACTAAGACATCTTGATGAGGAAAGCAGCATCATATGGGGTTTTGATCGTCTCGGCAGGGGTTGTGCGTGTTCTACCGGCACCGTCCTTGGCACTGGGCAGAGGCCAGGCTGCAATAAGAAACGATCCTCGCATCCCACATCCTTGTGTTTGCACTGGAACGCAATTTTGGAAACTAGTGCACACATTAATGACAACAATTCGCCATGATTCTCACAACAATCATATTAGGGGCGGAATATCAGATCCCGAAGGACCGGAGGATCACGTTCCCACTGCATGATGCATGCAGGAAAGCTTGCCTCGCGCAAGCCAATGGTAATGCTTTGGCCCTGAAAGATCTCATGAGCTGATGAGCTCTACCCAGTCTGATCAGGGAGTCATCATGTTGTACCAGTATGCACATGAATCCGTGAAGGACAATGACGTGGATGTGATGCGTTGCCCGATTCAAGAATGCTTCATGTATGTGAAGAGTTGTGAGCCCTGCCTAGTGCCTACCAACCTGACTTGGACCGCCTACCCCGGGTGACCACTTCAAGGTGGCAGGCTTCTCTGCCTTGCAACCTTATTCGCAGCGCCTGCCCCATGCGCCCGGGTGCCCCGTCTTTCAGCCTCGTCCGTACTGCTCGAGTGCCTGCCTCCCCCAGTGTGGCCACTCCTTGCAACCCCTTTTGCACTGCTTGCCGGGCTCGCAGTTTGAAGACATCCGGGACGCGCAGAGGGCTCTGGAGGCCACCAACGGGAAGCAGCTGCAGGGCCGCACCATTACCGTGGAGTATGTCCAGAATGAGAACCCGTTCGGGAGGGACCGAGACGACGGGTTCAGGAGCAGGAGCAGGAGCCCCCCCCGCAGGGGCAGGTCGTTCACTCCACCCCGCAGGAGGTGAGGCTGTGAGGGATAATGCAGGACTGCAGAGCTGCTCGAGGACCCAAAAAGTTGACGCGGAGCTGTGTGGGACTGTTGGCAGGGACTGCTCGAGTACCATAGGTCATCCAGTTGTTTTCTTCATGTTGGTTGTCCTTGATGGCTGCCCTGTCCGTCATGTGTTGCTGGATCAGGTCGGCCCGGTGTTCTTATCCTTGAGCGTCATGCCTGTGATTGTTGCTCAGCATCTCAAGGCCTGAACCTCATGTCACCAATTACGAACCCCATCAGGGTTCAGATTTTGATTCCAGGCCCTTTCCCTCAATCTTCCCCCCACCCACCTCGTGACCCCTTCAGGAGTCCTTCTCCTTATCGCCGCGGCCGCTCCCCATCGCCCCTGTACGGTCGTGGCCGTGACAGCAGGTCGCGCAGCCCTTACTGATCTCCCAGCGAATGTCTTCGAATTCTACACCAGTGGTGCTTGGGCTGTTCCCAGCAGAGTACTAATCGCATCTCTGAGGTACAGGACTACACATGCGTTCATCTCGAGGGATCTGTGCCCATGAATGCGGTAGGGGGGCTGGAAAACGAACTACCGTTCCTTTTGGTGGGGGGCCTTCTCCTGTCGTTTTCTCTTTTTGTCTCGTAACAAGGACAGAACAACTACCAGGCGGTTGGACACCAAAGAGGCTGAATCTTTTTGAGCAGGGCTAAGAGGTGCATGTAACGTTCTTCGCATGTTTTTTTGCCTATGACAGCTTTCCCAGTCCAGTGGGCACCACAGAGGCGCGTGGGACCAATCAAAGCAGACGATCTGGGGACCCTGATGAGGAAGTGCCCTGTCACATACCGACATACGGCCCACTTGAGCTCGAGGACCGCAAGAACTACCATAGAGGGCAAAACGTTGTAGGGTCCAGGCAAAATCTAATTTTGTACCCCGCTTAAGCCTTCACTTGTAAACTACCTGGTACTTTAAGTGCTGTGACATCTAAACCGTTGAGGCCACGCACTAGCAATCACCAACATTTGCCCCGTCCATCTCCCATCAGCTAATGGCAATCAAGGTCCAACGTTACTATCACTGTCTCCAGATCGTTTTATGTCGATGACATAAAACTGTCAATGACATCATACTTTTTGAGCCCTGCCCCCCCAAAGACTTGGCTGCATGGAAGCCCACTAGCCCAGCTGTCTGCCTGTCTGGTCAGATCATTCCATGTCGACAGTTCAGTCGCAGTGAACCTCCAGCTAAAACCCCTCAGAATACAGATTGTGGTCATAATAAATAGCAGGCAGGCGTTGAAGAATGGGTTTCTGATGTATCAGCTGATTGCATGCTGCTCATGCTTGCTTTTAAGTCGAAACAGGATTGCAAGAAACCTTGAATTGGGAGAAGGGAGGCTTGACCCTGACTATTTACTGATCTTACTGAAGCTGCTGCAAAGCGCAGGAAAAAATACTGCAGTGAGCATGCTCTACGGTTAACATTTTTTTTTATGTATTCTGCATTCTGGATTCGTCCTGAAGCATTTAACAACTGCACTATATCAATACGGTAGTAAGAAAACAATTGTTTAATAATATCGAAAAAATGTTATGCCCATCAATACGGTACAGATGAACCGTTCTAAACTAATTTTATTATAGAATGAAGTTAACATGTCATGGCCTGCCTGGTCAGTAAATGAAAATGGCCACAATTTTGACCAGTACTTCAGTAAAATATCACATGGCAGTAGAAGGACAATGTTAATGTACCATAAGGTAAGTTCCGGTTTTAAAATGGCATGGCAGGACTTGTCCGTTCTTATCAAGTCCTCCTAATGTCCATACCCATTTGGTGCATAAGTTCCTTGTGTGCCCTTGCATAAACCGTTAACCCTCAACCCCTGTGCATCTTTCCTTGTCATCATCTGGTGATCTCAACTTAATAAATGCGCTTGCAACAGTCCATGCCAAACTGACAGAACTATCCTCTAGCCTACAGTCAGCACTGAAACAAATGCTGGTCCCTATGACAGCTCAAGGTACATAACAAGTTCCCAACGAATCTGTCAGGACGATTGGTATGCCAGTCGTCTCAAAGCTAGTGATACCCCTTTTCATTCCATCTAGTTGGACAATCAGCATACCCCTGCAATAATCCAGAAGCACAAGCTGCATGCCATCCAGCTTGATAGCAGCTGCTCAGCAGCTGTGGACGGCCTAGGAGGAAGACGGTATACCCCTGTATGCTGGCCGCCCACCTGCTGATGTCGCTCCTTTCTAGCATTACAGCCGCGTCGGGGCTCAGACTGACTGGCCGCTAGTACTTGTTGATGCCTAGAATGCGCACCCCATGGAAAACTGGCATCTTTGCTATCACGCAGATCAGCACGACCGCCAGGTTGAGGCCCAGCGGCTGCTTGTGGAAGTCGGTGCAGTTGGTGGCAAGCAGGAACAGGGCAACGGGCATGGCCGTGAAGAGCTTGCGGTTGGTCGTGGCGTAGACCCCGTTGTCCACCTGAGAGCATGCAGAGGTGGTCCAAGGTTTGGATAAGCAGAGGTTGCAAACCAATGGATTTTATGAAAGGAAATTGAAATTACCCACTTCAACTTGTAAATGATATTTGCCTTAAATGCTCCTACCATTCACATTCAGCACCAAAAGATTTTCAGGGATAGCCAATCTTAAGTTTGTATCCTGTTGAAGGCGTCAGGTCCTCGAAATTTGAATGGTGTACGGGCCTTCAAATAATTTGACTACCGTACGAGGCAATGGCTTGCCCATCAACTGGCATATTGGGGCCATCAGCAAGCAGCCAGATGTATACCCGTTTGAACAGGTGTTTAAAGGGGTATTTTACTGTAAAACCGGGTAGACTTCGCTCAAATTAATTCATAATTAGCGGACATGGATGCGCGCTAATAATTAATTCAAAAATCGCCGCTGCGAGGAGTGTCAGCCAGGTGAAATTAAAATTATCGTACCTGATGCGCAGTGTTAACTCAAATGATCTGCAAAATATTGCTGCTGCGCGGCCGTTTCTAACTGTTTTTTTGCTGCGCAACGAAAATTTTAATTCATTGTTATAGGGGCGCGCGGATTCTTATCTGGTTTTACGTTATAGGTTTTTTTCCGTCAGACTGGGCCACTGCTTCACAAGCTTGAACATACCATATCGAAACTGCAGTAAAGTTTGGGTATGGCACGTTCACGCAAGCGTACAAAAAATATATAATTTGTTTGGGGGCAGGGGGTACCAGAATTGGTACCGGTACTGAAACTACCTTCATCGAAATAAATGTTTTGTTGAATATCAGTGATAGCAATCCAGAATTGTATTATATGGTATCTCTTGCCTATCTCTGGACATCATTTTCTGACATCCTGGATCCATTGAAGACCCATGTCTGTTTCCAGGGGCAAAAGCCCACTAGACGGGTAGGCAGGCATTTCCTCCATTTACCGGTAGTCTTATTTAACAGTCCAGCCACTTACTCAGCTGATTGCAGCAGCCAGTGGCCAGAAGATGCTGATCCTCACTTCCATCGTTCTTCTAGCGCTGTCCTATCTTAAATTAGCACTGCTCCATTCTACTTGACGTGGAATGTCTCACCTGCTCATAGGAGGTGAGCTCTCTGGAGGTGAGCCTGCAGTTTCTACCTTGCGCTTGGTCACCTGAAGCCACGATGTTGTGAATCACCCTACTCTACGGTACTGCTTTGCCTGGTTACCCTCATCTGCTTCCAGGACCCTTTTCTTCGTCTTTATATCTCACCTGCTCCCAGAAGGTGAGCCTGCTGTACCTCCCTTGGTCATCTTCTGCGAATGGTGTGCCCTTGGTCCAATGCAGCAGGTAGTACGTGATCGCGCCATGAATCAAATGCACGAACGACCAAGCCAGTCCTGTATCTTCTACGACCGCACACAGCGAGAGCCAGCCGAGCACGACGAGGCTGATGTACCAAGCCCACGCCGCACGGTTGCTGAGCCAGTTGACGTTCTTGTTCATGACGACGTCACAGGGAACCCGTCGGTGTCTGTGGGCCGATGACGCAGCAGTAACATGAGACATGGCGATTAAAAATAGCATTCCGATACCTTGATTAGCTGGTTTGCACTTGTTTGCCACGTGCGTGTGTAAATAGAAAGAGCGCTCGATCGCACGCTGGACTTCGTGTCAAACTTTCGTCAGCTAGGCCACCTCGACACCTTCTCCTCAGATCCGAGTACGGCATAGGATCTGGCTCGAAGGTGCAACACCAGATGCACCATCCATTGGCTGCCGTCAGTTCTCGATAGATTTCAGAAAGTTAGGAAAGTATGCTATCCTTGGGGATGAGATGAGCTTTGACTCTGGAGGGAGACCATGCGGCAGCCTGTGAACCTGGTAAGAGACAGGGAGGCAGAGACATGGATGGCAAATGCAGTAGGCAGCACTAAGCAGCTAGCGGGAGGCAGTAGGCAGCAGACAACTAGCAGTAAATAGCAAACGGGCAGGTAGCAGGCTGTCGAAAGTACAGCTTTCAGACATGTAGGATACATGCATACTCACAAGTATACAACATTTGACTCAATATTTAATAAAATTAACATTAAGATTTGACCGTTTTCAGCAGCATTGCCCTAATCTCACATTTACCCTCTGCAGTCCCTTCGGATTATGATCTCGGTTGCGATGACTCTAAAATGCCAGTATGTCTCCCTTTTGCAATACGGTATACGAGATTTAAGACAGTGCATGGGGCAAATTCCTAGGCCACTAGCCCCAAGTTTTCTTTAGATCAATGAAAAATCAAGACAAACTTACTGGATTTGCACTAGCTACACATTTAGGAAGTCCAGTTTATCGGCATGGACAACTTGTACCATGCACAAATCATAAACTGTTTTGATTTGTCTATTCCTTCTGCTGCCTTTTCCTGGCCCTTGAAGTAAATCAGGGGTCAAGCTAATGGGTGCATGCGTGAGCGCTGTGCAGTAACGGCAACAAGGACTACAGTTCTGTAAGGAGGGGGTCAGGTGGACCAGCGTGGCGCGCTGTGGCCCTTCTCCAAGACTTGAAGCTATTGGGGCAACACATGTATCCTGCACTCATGTGGTCACGGTTTACATGGAGCACAGAGTCAAAACGTGCAACAGCTCGCCAGTGCAGGTCTTGATCTTGCCATCGCGGATAACTGGTCACCTCAACCAACAGTGAGCGATCCCAAACATGGCATCCTACACCTTCTGCAGTCCTGGAGTGCCAAAGACTTTTACCTTAGCCCTGCAGGAAGTGGCCTTTATCGGCACAGCCAGGGCTATGGACTGCTGCCTCTGAACCATTTGCTCTGGTGACCAAGGCTGCGTCCATGCTACTGGACCACCACTTCCGGGCAACAAATGATTGAGGGCGAGTTGTGCTCAACACCCGACGAATACTGGAGCCCCCTGGATCAGGCTTGTCTGGGGTCTTCTTCCGTCTCCAGACCAAAGCTACACAAGGTACGTAGTGCAAATTGGTGATTCAGCCTATCCCATGAGCCATAGACAAGCATCCCTTGCTACATCAATTAGGTGCAACAGAGTGCCTTGGTATATTTGCACTGGGCTTGTGTCAGATTATGGGAACTTTGTCCTCATAACCTCTGGGATGTGCAAGGGAACTACCTCCTGGACAGGTGGGAATCCTAAATGTATGAAATTATTTACATGGATCGCAGGGTGCTCAGGAATTGTGTTGCCCTACTCCCTCTATTTTCAAGAGGATATGTATGCCGCGATAGGGGACCTTTCTAGTTGGAAATTACAGTCCCCTATGCCGTTCGGTTAGCTACATTGTGCTCTTTCTTCCACGTACATAGATTGTGCGCTCAGTGGTTTGCATGCACATCCACGACTCGGCCCTTGCTTGTTATAAGTTTTAACACTTTAGTAGGCGTCCTCCGCTTCCACAATGCAGCGGTGGCACTGGCGGCACAGCAATACAGCCCTCTCATGGCTCAAGCCATGGCAGCAGATATGCAGCTTGCAGTCAGCCAGGGCACTGGCGGCCGCACCTGGTGCACTGATCTGCTGGGTGCATTAGAGGCGCTGGAGCGGGGGGCAGCCACCCCCACCTTGTGCGAGGCAGCAGCTGCCCTACAGCGCCTACCCGTCACATAGGTGTTGGCACTCGTTGACGCAGCCTCCGAGCAAGCACGGCTGGACGCAAGCGGCGGTGGGGACCCCAGGGACCCTACACCAAGCACAGATCTGCGGCGACCTACCGCGCCTGGTTATAGTCTATGGCGGGTGCCGTGCTGGCACAAGCCAAGAGCCGCACTAGCCAGAGGGAGTGTGCTTGTGTCGGCGCGATCAGCACGGCTGATACCAGAGGACGGCGCAACGGTCAGCGGCGAGAGGCACGCTGCTGCCAGCGGTGTTGGGCACGGGGGGATAGCGAGCAAGTGGAGGATGTGCTACATGTGTGCGTCCAGTGCCCTAGTGTCAGGGAGCAGTTACGGGAGCAGGGGTGTGCAGGTCCTCCGGGCGCTGCCACTAACTTCCACCAGCTGTACCAGGCTGAGCAGGGGTGGGATGCACTTGCTTTTGTAGACTGTGCTGTGAGCATTGTTGAGGGTTAGTCTCTAGGGATTCTGAGGCGTTGGTGTCGTTTGCCTTCTTGGCCATCTCGTTTGGGCATTTTTTTGCCCCCTGTTTAGTTTCTTCTCCCATCTGATCAGTGGGACGCCCTCGCGTCCAAGCAGGGGTGGGATTCGCTTGCTTTTGTGGCTTGTTTTTTGATAGGCTTTGTTTAGGGCTACTCTCTAGTGGAACTAACATGTCGGACTTGGTCTTCTTTGCCTTCCCGGCCTCTCTTTTTGTTCCTTTCCCCCCCTCTTCCTTGTGGTTTCTTCTTTTCTCCCTTCTGAACAGTTGGGCGCCCACGCGCCCGAGCTTTGAAGGCCAAGAGGTGTAACGTCATTGACTTGAGTAGGCGTCAAATGACTGCTTTAAATCAAATTGATCATAAATCCGCATTACCATCCGACTTATAGTTGTGTTAGAAACAATTAAATTATGTGTATGTCACTCTGGAAGCCACATTCAGTATCACATCACATACTGTAGGCCAGACAGTTGGGCGCCTGTGCAGCCGAGCCTATTAAGTGCTAAATCCACACGTTAGACCCACATACGACAGGCAGTGACAATGGAGGCAAACAAGGACAATTTGCTCCAAGTCATAGTGAGACCACCGTAGATAATGGCCGTCATAATCAAAATCTCGAGCAGAATACGCTGCCATACTGCTCACCCACCATTGCCCCAATCGGGAAGCAACTGAAGTAGGCCGCAGGTGCAAGTCTCATGCGCCTATGTGGCGTCGCGTGCGGTGAAAAATGTATAGCAATTCTAATCCAAGGCCAGACCCCCAATACCCAGTCCAAACCGTGCCACACCTTAGCCTGTGGTCCCAAATATTCCAGGCGGTAATGGTAGTAAGAAAAATAAATTGTTGTTTTGGCGATAGCCGATGTGACGGAGTCCCCGCATTCACCCAAGAGTCTGATCAAAAAGGGCTGGGCAGGTACAAAAAGCTCACAGCCCAGATGTTGGATGGCATTGCCATATCCAGCGATCAACAAAGATGCGATGTTCTGATGCTCATGGTCTCTCCAGAATCTCAACCCCATGCTCGCTCATCCTGTACAGCGGAGCCCCGCCAATGGCCGGCACGGACTCCGGCGCCGTCATGAACTCCTGATGGTGTCTCGCCGCAGCCTCCGCAGCAAGACGCCTCCGCTCCTGCAGCGTCGCCGACCAATCCGTGACAACCATGCCCTGCAGGAAGCGTGCTCTCAGAAGTCGAACAAGGCGACAACAACCCAGTGGGGCATGGGAATGTAATACCGCAGCATTAGTCACATCAATTAGCTTGTCCAGGTCATCTAAGGGTCCAAGGTGAATTGATCAATAACCACTTTCCTGCTGAAATCGGACAAGCATGTGGACTGTGGCGGCGTACGACGGTACGACGAGACTTATCTCTGCAGGATTCAAATGGTACCCTCTATGCAACAAGAAGTATTTATCCCAGCCTGACTGCCCTGCCCAGCAATCTGATGCTGCTCTGTCAGATCCTGATTCAAAAAGATTTTAAGCAGCAGCCTTCAGTGTTTAGATGTGTTGAGTGCAATTCTCCATACCTGCACATCATCCCAGTGCTGCTGCTTCTGTCGCCTCTCATTAGTCGTCATTGGGCTCATGACTTGGACGCCCTTGTCCAGCAGGTCATTGATTGTGTTGTCAACTTGGAAGCAGCGGACAGGGACACCTGCAGTGGGCGTTTCGCCAATTCAAATATAATTAAATCAACTGTTTTTACGGCTCCTACGCAACCACAGAATATTTTGTTTGAAGGAGCTGAGCATTGCAGGACGGGAAGAAACGAGGGAAAAGTTACTGACACAGCATGAAGGCGTCTAAAGCACAAGTTACGGCAGCCTCACAAATAGAATGGCAGGGATCGAGGTCTAGATTTAGGAGGGTCAAATGGAAGCAGCCCCTGGCCAATTTCCGCATCCCATCCCATCCCAACTGAGGTTGAAATTGAAGCAAGGGCAAATTAACTCAGCCCCTGGCTGATTTCCCATCCCATGGGATACTGGTATTCTATCCATTTTAAAGGCCTAGGTTCCATGGCCATGAGGCATCATAGCTTGTTCACGGCTGGCTGCAAGGGTTCCCGCCTCATACAAGCACCTCCTCAGGCTACGTCTGTAAGATCTTTGAAATCGAGGAGGATATGATGGGGAATGGGGATAGATGACTGCAGTGCCAAGTCTAAAAGGCCTTAGTCCCACCTGACACGGGTTGTCGGCAAGTTGGGCAGGACTGCTTGCGGCCCAGCCACGTTGCAAGGCAGATCCCGCAATACATGTGGCCGCTGCAAGCGATGAGCAATACGAGGGATGGAGGGTTAAAATTTATGCAGCCCCTTCCAGCGATGAGAAGTATCAGGAATGGAGTAGCAGACCGCAAACAGATTGAAGTCTGCACCATGAAGCTTCCCTATCCATATATGTCACATACCACGATCGAGACATGTGTTCTGGGTAAGAGTGCGGCAATAACTTTTAGTCAGTCAGCAACGGAATGTAAACCCTTGAACTTCATAAGCACTGGTACCCACGGCTCAAAAACACTTAAAATACATGATAAATCTCTCACCAGGGCAGCGCGTGGCAGGCCACCAGCCAATCCTGGCAGATTGCGCAGGAGAGGTGTGCTGACAGGACCTCCTTCATCTTGGTGCACGGGCTGAGGCCCGGGGCAGGCTGCACAGCCTCGGCTGCTTGCCGCGCATGCACTGAACTCCTCGTGGCCACACCTCCCCGGGACGGCACGACGCTCGGGCCCGCTGCATGCCGCATTGTCTTCTGCCTGCGGATCAAGTCCAGCTCTGCAGGTGGTGCTACCTGAGCTTCCGCAGACAGCGACCGAGACATCCGACCTGCTGGGGGGTCCTGGTCTTGAAGAGTGTCCTGTGCATAGGGGGACAGTCAAGCGGGCACTGCTGTTAGGAGGAGCCAAGAGAGGCGACTTTGGGAAGGTGGCAGGGTGAGGCGTTGACAAATGCAGATCCGATGCTGGGCTGTCAGCCGCTCACAAGCGACAGCTCTGCCCTCTGGGTGCATGTCATGTTTCTCCGATTCTTCCCCTCCCCTTCCCCCCCTGATGCTGGAGGGTCAACAGGATACTTAAAACTATGGTGCTTGAACTTTGCAACATCTGCTGTGCCCACATCCCAGCCAAGGCGGCCACCTATTCATAGGTGGCCGCCTCGCTGGGATATCCCAGTCCAGAGGCCTTCACGAACACCAACAACCCAACGCCCCTTGGGTCTCGGATTTAGAATATACCTTATCAATCATACCATTTGTGCATAACACTCACACAAACATCGCAACGCCCCAATGCTACCTGTTGCTCATCTTGAAGGCGCAGCGGAGCAGACTCTGACTGAACGGCTGCTGGCGCAGCTGCTGGCACTTCTTGGGGCGGATAGAACCTGAACACAAACGGGTTGGGCACGTGCTGCCTCCGTGCGACAATGGTTTCCGGCCCGCCAAAGCCGACCATGTCCCCCTCCTGAAGCGTCCAAGGGGCTGAGGGGCAAACCTGTTTGGACAGGAAATGCAGGCAGCAAGAGAGCTGTAAGATGCACGTTGAAAATTTGGGATAGTGAGTCTCATGGAGGCAGAGCATGAACAGCATTGACTAACATTGCCCAAAGTAGCAGCAGTTAGGAAAACCTCATGAAACCTTCAGCGGCAGCATTGAGATTCTGTCCTTTCCGATAACTGTCCCAGGCTTGATTCTCCTATAGGTATACTGCTACACTGAGTCATGCGCTGATGCTACACGCATGTGTTTAGAGCCTACCAATTGCATGCAGATGGTTCTCATTTGGAGAAATTTTGTTCTAGGACGAAGCGCTCAGGACCATGTTGGGATGCAAGAAGACTCCCAGAACACCACTGGTGAGGGCCTGAGGGGGCTGGCATCCCTTGCACAGAGTCTGAGGGTGCCTTTGTCAGCAATCTGAACCCACAAATTTCCCTGCTTTTATCCTTGAACATTCTGACAACTGCTTTATTGCTTCATGCCGACAGCTGATATAGTTTTGGGTCTGCCAGGTGGGTTGGTGATGGAATCGAGGCATTGGGGAGTTTCAGCTGAGCCTACCTTGCGAAGGGGCTGGCCACGCCTTGCGGCATAAGTGCCATTGGTAGAGTTCATGTCACTGAGCAGAATTCTGCCATCAGATTGGAACTGGACGTGGCAGTGCTTCCTGTAGGAGGGAGGTACAGGAGGAGGCAAGATCAGAGGACCCAGGTAAATCACTCTTGGGCAGACCAGCAGCATTGACATTCCCAGGAGAGGAAATCCTCCCTGGTACTCTAAATGTGCCAAGGTTGAAGATTTGACCACTTGGGGTGTCTACCTGCTCAAAAGAAATGGCACGTCTTGAGAATCGAGGCGAATAGCGGAGTCGGTTTCCCTGCCGACAGACACAATCCCTTGGAATGATAGGCCCAAGAGGTCGTAAGACATTGCTGGGTAGATCAATGAGCGCAGCATGATCGATGCTCGTCCGTGAGGCTGCCTCGGCGCAAGCTGAGCTAGCTACTGCCTGAAAATAACTGCAGATGAAAGCTCGGGGTATGAGGCTTGGACCGACGCGGAGAGCGTAGCTTTATGAGGTAGGCATTGTCCTATTCCACGCGACGATGTGATGGAACTTGGCGGGACGTCTTGAATGATGAAGGAAGCTGTCTCTACGAAAAATTGCCCTACCCTGGCTGTCTCAAGTTTGAAGGGCTGAAAAAGGCTTGCGGGTGAAGCAAATACTGTGGCAGTGAAGAGAGATTCAAGGATAACTTGATTGCTTTGAGTGCTTTGACAATTCCAATAAAAATTGCTGCCTCGAGGGTGGCATCGCCCGTATCGTGTACACGAGGGTTCGGGCCTGCAGCACCCTGCAGGGTTTACGACTGTAGCTCGAGTCGGCCCAGCGCAGCCGAAATGCCCAAAGCAAATTATTCTACGAGCACCTCAGTAGGATTTCTTAGACATGAGGTCGGATGATCGTTACGCAGCGATGCTGCTCGATATTTTCCAGAGGCACACCAAGTCCGGGAAATGCAAGGACTTGATGGCTTGTGTGTCCCTGGTGGAAGATCTAGCGAATGCGCAGGTCGGGTCTACATAATCTCTTAAACGATTCGAAAACGCGCGGCATCAGTCCAAATGCCTTCAACAAGCTGCGGACTCTCCCCATGTGTCCATGCGCCATGCAGGTGTGCCCGAGGTGCCTGCTCCGAGTATTCAGGCACATGAAGTGGGAGGACTACTCCTTGGATCCACCCGAAACCCCTGCTCTCCTACTGAGCCTCCGGAACGCAGCTCGCGAGCTCCTCGGTACGCAACCAGCTATCGAGGTCCAACACTCTTGCCATTGGGTTCACGTTGACTCTAAAACCAATTCATTGACAGGCACAGTATGTGGATGGGTACAGCATGCAGCATACACTGTTGCCCTATACACCTGTAATTTACCCCCAAGACCATCAGCTCCAGTTCATGGAGATTCAGTTTAGTTCAAGCGCCAACAGGGTACCCCTGGTCAGACATTCCCTACTGGTAGTTGACCCTCCTGCATTCTTAAGTCTTGAGAGCGATAGACTGCATAAATGCCATGTTAGGCACTGTTGCCGGAAAGGTAAGATCAGTTTGATAAGATTGCCAAACCAGCCTCAGTCTGGGCCTACTCTTTTGCCGCAGAGTTGGCAGGGCCGGGCAGGCCCGGCTGGCTCACTGTGCCCGTTCAGCCAATCTTAGGCAAAGGCTTATCCATATTGTACTCTGATAATTCTCACTATCACACTCACGATGAACTCATGGTCACTCTTGCAGTTAGACCCACGATCAGGCGGAATAAGCGAGACTTTTGCTTGGACGTAGCTGAGCATTAAACCGCTCCCCATCACTGGCTATCAAGATATTGTTTCAGTTAGAACACATCCACCCTGGAGCATAATTAAGTGTTACATGCACTGCCGCTCAGGAGTACACAGCGCATTCCTTCCCTGAGTTGTTTCTGACCGAAATTTTGGGTTTGTTTTTGCAATCATCATCCAATACGTCTAATTTTTGGGGCAACCAGGATCCTATGCATTGTTTTGTTCTGAAATCTGGATCCAATACCGTATCTTGTTTCCTATAGGGATCTGCATCAAGTATTGTGATACATGCTTGCAATCTGATCGAATGCTTAGTTGTATCTTGGCTATCTGTACCCCAAACATGTTTTATACCTCCATCCTCTCCCTTCTTTTGTCATTGCAATCAGGGACTGGATCCGCGACCAACGGACCGCCAGGTGCAACGCCTCCCAAAGCTGTTCCGCCTGAGGCAGCTAACCCCGCAGCGGATAAGGACTCTGAGGGACCCGCAGCGGCAGCCGCAGCACAAAAAATAGCACTTGATTCCGCCGCCGCGACAACACCTGCAACAGCAACAGCAGCAACAACCGCTGCGCCAGAAACCGAGCAACTGGGAATTGTAGCAGGTGTCCCCGCTGCCGCTGCTGCTCCTGCAGCAGGATCAGGTGCTGCACTGCCTGAGCCATCTGCGGCGACGGGGCCCGAGCCCACCTCGATATCCATGCTAGGAGGCAGCGGGCAGCCGCAGCAGGCAGCTTGCAAGGAGGCCGGAGTGTGCTCCTTGTGCCTGGGTCTGATGCAGACCCTAATTGGTGTGTGCTGGGGCTGGGAGGACCAGCACCCTCTGGATGCGTCATGTATCTGTCAAGAACCTGGGGCATGATACCGGAGCCAAGAGTTTTGCGCCAGAAGCGCTCAAAACACGAGCTCAATAATGTACAACTCTTGCCGGATGAGCCTCCTCCCTGAAGCCTGTAAACCCTGCATGAGAACCCTATGTATTATGTACGGAGCCCTTAGGGTTCAGGGTTGTCGTCGCATGCACAGAAACGATTCTGGCAGTGCTGACATCCACTGTCAGACAGACGTGCTGTTAGCAGTGCTGAAACACTCTATCACTGTGAAATCGGTGTTTGTGTGACCACCCATGTCACACCAAGTGTGATTACACTACCTGAGACCCTTCCGAAGATTGCTGTTGAGTGTTGAGTGAGTGCCTAGATTGCGCTGTAACAACAACAACAACAACATGCTTTGCGTGCTCATACCAGGACCATCATGCGACTCTGATGTGGGACCCTCCCCCGTCCCCGCCAGCGGCATGTCCGCGGTGGCTGAAACGGACGCTTACAGCCCCGTGAGCCTGGCGTGCCTCAGCTCCAAAGCCCTGCGGCGTGTACTGGCGGCGTGCCCGGTGGCGTTTGAAACGTTCTCCGTGGAGGTCTGCACGCCCCTGTCGGCAACGCTGAGGGAGAGGTCGATTTCGGAGCACCTAGTGGGCAGGTAATGAGCAATGTTTGCCTGCTTCTCCTGGTCATTTCTAATTTCGCCGGTAGCCAGGTCAATTGCAATATTGACCATACAGCCAGGTAACTTTTATCCGGTGGCCTGGTGATGAGTTATCTTTACTTGATCGCTAGGCATTTTATTCAAATATCTGTAAGGGGTTTAACTTGATCCGGTCATGAACGGTAGAAAGTGCACAGGGGCGAGGGGCAGCTTACTCTCCAAGGAACTCTGCATACAAGCCCTGTGACTTCCTAAAAAGGGGCGAGACAAAGGGCACCCTTTTCCCATTGATAAATCAAACACAGTCGCAGTGGCCAGGCACTGGCAAAACGACGCTTGGCAGGAACTGGCAAGATATGCAGATGATGTTTGATTGGCAAGCGACATTTACCCTCCTGGCCCGCTGGGCGGCTTATTCGTCCACATATAAATAAATACCTTAGGATAACGAGCAGCAGCTGCTCGGATGCGCCTCTAAGGCGTACCCGTAGATGTATTTATATGGTCCTCCATACAATGTTTTAGGAGTACAGTACATTAGTACCCTTCGATGCTGAACCCGCACCCACAACGTTTGAACCCTAACTGCTCCCACCCCGCAGGTACAACTGGCTGGGCATCTTCAAAGGTGCCAACGCCGAGCCCGTGGCTCTGAGCACCGCAATAGGGTGAGAAACCGATACCGCTACCCTGACCCAGTGGATAGGTTGAAAAGTCAAGACCGCGGCCAATGGCTATGATATACTTAGGGTTTAGGGTCAAGGATTAAGTCTTGATCCCAGCTCAGGGTCACTTGGTCATTCCACATTTGAAAAATATTCATAATTAGTTAAAACAATGATCGACAATCTTGTATACCATTGCATACAAGAATTGAATCCCACACTTCTGCAGATGCATTCATACCCCCCTGCTATACCCCCCAGGCGCACCTTGGGCAGCCTGCTGGCACAGCAGACGGGCAAGCAGTTCATCGACCGGAACAACGACAGGAAACACCAAGAGTGTGCCGATGTGACACTAATGCTCAACCTGGATCACCCTAGCAGCAAGGATGAGATGAGGCCACTGGCACTAGGTGTGTGTTGTGTGTGTGTGTGCAGGTGTGGGGGTGTGTATGTGTGGTGCATGTGCATAGCAGGAGGTTGACAATATGTCGCTCTTGTTCAACCTGGACCATCCTAGCAGCAAGGATGGACTAAGGCCACTGGCCCTAGGTGTGGTGTGTGGGTGCCGAGCATGTGCATGGCAGGAGGTTGGCAGTTTGACACTATTGCTTAACCTGGACCACCCTAGCAGCAACGATGAGATGAAGCCACTGACCCCAGGTGTGGTGTGTGTGGGATGTGCCAGGCATGAGGGTGTCGGTGTGAAATTGGTGCTGAACCTCGACGTAGCCCTAATGGAGCTATTTGTGCCTCATTAATAGCTCCTGAAGTGAAGAGATGTAGCTTAGTGCCCAGTCCTAGCCACTCAATCCTCCACGCTCAGCTACCAGCTCTCAACTGCTAGCTCTTTAAATTGTTGGAGCGGGCGACGGATCCGCCATGTCAAACCCTAGACAACACCTGTCTTAAGTCCAGGGTTCAGCTGTATGATTAAGGCTGTCCCCTCCTCATCTGTCAACTGATATCCCTTGGACTCGTCGGAGCATGCGATGAATCCACCAACTCCCCGACAACACACGTGTTACGTTCAGGGTTCAGTTTGATGGTTGAGGCTGTCTCACCTTCAACCGTCAAATACCAGCCCGTGAAAGTATACAAGCAGACCACGGACTGGGCGTGTCCCATGACAAAGCATGTTTTAGCTTAAAGTCTAGGGGTTGATTTTAGGGGTTCATAGGTTATGTGTTAAGGTCACACTCCCTTTCAGCATGCATTTTGAATGCCAACCAGTCTCCTCATGCGGCTTGTGCCATTATGTTTTTCTCCTCCAGACCATTTCACGTTTCTGAAGAAGAAGGCGGAGCGCCAGGCCCCTAAGGCCAAGAAGCAGAAGAAGGAAGAAGGGCCCGGCAGCGTCCTGCCGGATGCGACAGCTCAGGTACAGGTGACATGAGGGCCTGCCAGCCTGGCAGTTCGCCAGCCTGGCAGGGTGACAGCCTGGAAGCTAGGAGCTTCCACTACTGGGGAACGAAGGGTACCAGACCATGACTGACCTTTGGCAAGGTGTCCAGGCAACTGGGTTTGCGGCACCAGGCCAACCTGGCCGTAAGACTTCAGTGAATTGCCGAAACTCTGCTCAATCGTAGATGAATTGACGCGTGGAACAAGAAAACTTGAAACAGCCCTGTCGGACATATGCGCATGCGATACCATTTATGTCACGTACAGTTGGTATCCTTTCTTCAGGGTATTGCGTGCTGTAAATCCTGGACCCTCAGACCTGAGCCCTTACAGTTATGATTTGAAACTTGCTGTAGGGCGTCAGCGTGGCAGGTGCTGCTGGTGGATCTGCGAAGCCGGCAGAAGCTGCAGGGGATGGAGTCACACAGGATATGCTGACGGCGTTCTGCTCCGAGAATGTGAGGCTACATCTTTTTGTTCCTGGTTTGGGGTTCACGGAGATAGTGACAAAATCAATTCTGTATTTATTGGTGGTGCTGGAAAAGTTCTGCTCTGGGAATGTTAGGCTTCACGGTTTATTGTTTTGATTTAGGGTTAACAGAAGAGAGCCAGGCACATCCAAATATAATAAGTTTGCGAGTGGATGCTGACAAGGTTATGCTACAAGAATGTGAGGCCCCAGGGTTCAGGGTCTGGGACTTTTGGAAGAGGTGCGAAAAAAACATTTATCAACTGAGAAGATGCTGACTGCAAAGAGTGTGAGGCTCAGAGCTTAAACAAATGTAACTGTTTTATATTAAGAAATCACGATTTTAGTTGTGTCAGCTCATGGAGGAGATGCTGACGAAGGTCTATGTCGAAGAATGTGGATGGCTGAGGCATCAATCCCGTGTGCTCAGCTGGGGAAAGAAATCGTAAATTCGAGTCTTCTGCAGCCAAATGTAGGTGCTTCCCTTCATCAGCGCTTCAGAGTGTGCCGCAGGCGTCCTTTGCCTCCGCGATACATTTATGTTTTAATGCCGTCGCGCTTAATGAAAAACTTAAGCGAAAACCCAAATTTTGGGACGTCGAAATGTTCTCCGGTGAAGCACGCCTTAGCTAACCACTATTTGAATTTCTCGTTTGTGTAAGCAATTCAATTATGTTGTGTTCATGATTCCATGCATTTATTGATGTCATAGTTTGTCCTGTTCAGAGAGTATGGGTGACTGAGCAGACATGGCTCCCTCCTTGGGGCTGCCACCGAGATATTCAAACAGAGAATGTGTCCTGCTGATGTTTTTTACGTTCCTTTCAGCATACAGGAAAGACTAATGTGTGGAATGTCAAAAACAAAATAGTATCAGCCACATGCAGACAATGTATACCAGCAATTTGTTTATGAAGTTGGTTTTGTATCAGTTTTGAATTTGAATTTCAACTTTCAGGCGCTGACTAATCGATGCGGTGCCCAGTCACGTGTCCAAGCGTCTGCACTGCTGGCCTAGCCGTGCATTTTTATATAATTTCATGATTTGAAATCCAAACTCGCAGGCGCTGCACCAGATCCAAGGGGTGCCCAGTCACGTGTTCAAGCGCCTGCACCACTGGCCCCATGGCGCATTTTTTATATAAAGTTTACTGTTTTGAAATCCAAACTCGCAGGCGCTGCACCAGATCCAAGGGGTGCCCAGTCACGTGTTCAAGCGCCTGCACCACTGGCCCCATGGCGCTTTTTTTATATAAAGTTTACTGTTTTGAACTTAAACTCGCAGGCGCTGCACCAGATCCAAGGGGTGCCCAGTCACGTGTTCAAGCGCCTGCATCACTGGCCCCATGGCGCATTTTTATAAACAATTTACTTCTTGAAATCCAAACACACAGGCGCTGCACCAGATCCAGGGGGTGCCCAGTCACGTGTTCAAGCGCCTGCACCGTTGGCCACCTGGCGCACTGAATGCCGGAGCTCCCAGCACCATCAACGTCGAGCTCACGCGCGCACCCCTGCTGCTTGCGGGCAGGTGAGCAATGGATGTTGCTCAGAGATGTCACAGGCCTGCAAAATCACGGCCTTCGGCCGACCTCCTGATGTCTGATGTCTCAGGGCCAAAGTGCAATTTGGCAAAAGTGCATGACGCATTCTGGTGTCTTGCCTATTTTAACGTTTTTAATCTGAAGCAGCTTCAACACATGTATCCAATAGCCTTGATTGCCAGCCAAACATTTGTTGGGGCTGAGTTGCCGCTGTCAAACAGAGCTGGCAGTATCGCCCCTGGTGAAAAGAGCTCGTCTCGAACTGCCTGTCTGGTAGATCTGGGATCTCACACTGCCTGTCTGGTAGATCTAAGATCTGTCCCTGTCTGCCTGTTATCATTTGAGATCTAAACCTGCTCTGGTCTGGTTTTCATGAACAGGTACCTCAAGCTGCAGCGTGGCATGCCCCAATCCAGATGGTTTGATCCCCAGACCGGTCAGCGTATTGGGACCGTCTCCCTGGCTGAGCGTATCGAGGAGGCTGTACTGCCATTGTACGGGGCACAGGAGTGCAAGTTTGTTGCTGGTGGGTGGTGCGATGAAGGGAGGGTGAATGGAGGGGGAGGGGGCATGGAGAAGGGGATGAGGGAGGGTGAATTGAAGGGGAGGGGGGAGGGGGGGGGGGTGAACAGAGGGGGAGGTAGCATGGAGGAGGGGAGGGGGGAGGGTGAATGGAGGGGGTGGGAGCATGAGGGAGGGGAGGGGGGAGGTGAATGGAGGGGGGGCATGGAGAAGGGGAGGGTGAGTGGAGGGTCAGGGAGCATGGAGGAGGGGACGGTGGAGTGTGCATGGAAGGGGTGGTGTTAGCGTGGAGGAGGGGAGGTGGGAGGGTGAATGGAGGGGGAGGAAGTGCAGAGGAGGAAAGGAGTGTCGGCAATGGATGAGGTGTGGGGGGAAATAGGAATATATGTCAGGGGACATGTGAAGGAGGGGGAGGGGTTCAACGGTTTGGCGTATCCTCCCTTTCCTGAAACTGGCGTGAGTGCAATTTTGGGTTTGTTTGGTGTTCCCCAGGTGGTACTCATCTCCTGGTTTGGTTATGCATGCCCAGGTGGTCGTGAGGATGCGGATGTGCGCATGCTGGGTGAGGGCCGGCCGTTTGTGCTAGAGGTGTTTCGTCCCAAACGGAGCCACCCAAGCACGGAGGAGCTGCGGGCTGCTGAGGAGGGCATGATAGCAGCGGGGCAGTAAGTGCTGGTGAAGGATGGCGTGTGGGGTGGACGGGAAGGAAGGGAGGGTGGAGGAGGGAGGTGAGGAGGGGTCAGAGAGGGAGGGTGCAAGCTGGAGGAGGGAGGGAAATGGGAGGGGGCGGGCTGGAGAGGGGAGGTGGGAGGGAGAGGGGAAGAGAGAGGTAGGGATTTGGGAGGGAGAGAGAGGAGGAAGGAAGGGAGAGGGGTAGAGGGAGGGTGTTTGCTACACCATGCCCTGCTGCAGGTAGGCCGGGTTGTAGCCTACGGGCGGCTGAAGTGCCCAAACATAAATACTGCTGGGTATCAGTTGGAGGATGACCACTGCATCTGCACATGCGCCTTGAACTCCAGATATTACACTGGGTATCCTGTGTTACACATGTTACACTGATGGATGGCACATGGTACAAGGTCGTTTTACACATGTTAAACATATGTATGAGTGTATGACGCATATTGCACGGTTGTGTTACCAGTGTAACACCTTGGGTACTCTTACACTGTATTGCTTTTGTTGTACCACACTGTGTCTCGCAGCGGAGCTAGGGCTATCCAGCTGACACCCTGCTCTCGAAAAGCCATGGACAAAATCAAGGAGGCTGAGGAGAGCAAGGAGAAGACGTACCAAGTGCTGTGCTGGGCTGAGAGGCAGGTTCAGGGCCACATCAGGCTTTAAATGACCAGTAGGAGAGGCGTTGATGTCATATTTTAGGGCTTTCAGGAGTTCAGGGTGTTCACGACATTTCGGCATGATTCACATGCCTTTCAAACTGTCGCTCTCCTCGATTGAATTCTCAACCGCCGCTTTGCTTGCCAGAATTTATATATTTTTTCTTTATAATCAGTTTCTCGCTCTGGACGACAGGCCCCCCAGCCCTGAGGACATTGCCCGCCTCCTGGAGACGAAGAACCTGGAGCTCCAGCAGGACACCCCGCTGCGAGTGCTTCACCGACGAGCCGCCCTGGTGAGGGCGGCGGTTTCAAAGGGCATGCAAGTTAGTTGGCGGAAACATAGTTTGTTGCTGTGTCTTTGCTTCTACTGCCACTGCTGCTGCTTATGATGGTGATAATGCTGAAGGATCTGCTTTTGGATATGGTTACGTACCGCTGCTACTGCTCCCGACGTCCCTGTTTTGAGATTTGTACTACTGTTGTTCCTCCTGCCGCTGCTGCTTTGAGCTCTACTGTGATATATGAATATATCATGCACGTACTGCTGAACTGCTCATGACGATGCGGTCAGCTCTGCTTTGAGAAATGTACTGCTGATACTCCTGCTGACGGCTGTGCTGTGAGGCTTGTACTGCTACTGATGCAGCTGACAGTTCTGCTGTGTCCTGCGCGTTGCTGCTGGGTGACACAGATCCGAAGCAAGAAAGTGACAATCGAGGCTGTGGAGCAGGTCGCGAATAAACCCTGCTACTTCAGCATGCGGCTACGGACTCAGGTGCTGATCACGAACATTGGGTGTTCCTTGCAAAATTAGCTTTGGCCATGCCTCCTCAACAATGCATCTCGAGCGCCGTACAGCAGCTTGCCTTCAATCAGGACAGGAATGATTCTGCCAAGAATGCTCAGCTAAAGATAGTCTGCATGAATTTCGCGTAATAGGAGCCTTTCATGAGGCATTTTCTTGAAGCCGTATTTTGATCGCTGATCTCCTGTCCATGAAAATATTTGTGCTGAGCCTGTCCTGTTGCGAGGCTGGGGTGTATCTTGATGTGCCTGCCTCTGTCCACTCATTAACTACCGATGTTGCCCTGCTGCATAGCTGAGCCTCTCTTCTTGCCCCCCTCCGACTTTACAGGCAGGCACTTACGTCAAAGAGTTCATCCATGGGGATTTGGGGAGGACACAGCCGAATCTGGGGACTTTGCTGGGAGGCATCAGGACCGAGATGCTTCAGCTGGATGTGTTGGCAGTGCACATGCCGGATTGGCCCTAGCTTCATTGTGCTGATGCCTGTGCAATTGGAACTATGTTGCTTTTCGATTTATTAGACATCAGGATACAAAGACTGGCCAGGCGGATGGCTGGAAGTGTGATGATGCTCCCATGGACCCCTATGTTCGATTCTAATTCAGTAAGAATTACTAAAATGGCATCAAGATTTTATCAATCAAAAGTATCTTCGACTTTTTTGTTCCCATGATTTTTGCGTCGGGATGTACGTGACGTTGAAGTGTGAAAGTGCTGCGGATGTCTTTTTCTTAGGACACCAGATCAAGGTTGTCACGTTGTCACGTCGCCTCCCCTAGCCAACCCTTGCTCTTTCAGGTATCAGTTGGGGTGTTAGATCACGCACATCAAATGACATAAGCTCTGCAGCCGCCAACCATCTGCTCCTCTGCTGCCAGGGTCACTCGCCAACATGGTGCGCTTCACCATCGAGGAGATCCGTACGCTTATGGACAAGAAGCACAACATCAGAAACATCTCTGTCATTGCCCACGTCGACCATGGTGAGGCCGCTGGAAGAACCTCTTTAGCAAGGGAACCTCCACTGAAATCTGCATTTTCATTCCGCAGGCAAGTCCACGCTTACCGACTCCCTGGTGGCTGCTGCCGGGATTATGGCCGTGGAGCAGGTCAGATCGCGGTGGCAGTTGTTTTAGTGAATCTAGCAAACACGATCGACTGCATGATGACGTGTGACTTACCCCGAAATCAAGTCTTGACGTTGCAATGGGAACCTGCGATGCGCAGGCTGGCGATGCCCGCTTGACTGACACGCGCAAGGACGAGCAGGAGCGTGGCATCACCATCAAGTCCACCGGCATCTCCTTGTACTACGCAATGGAAGAGGAGGACCTGAAGGGATTCACTGGCAAGTTCATATATCTGCCATGTCAGCTGTGACTCCTTCTCTCAATCCTTCAAGTTCCTGCCCTAGCTTTCGGACTACCTTCCGTCGCCCCGAGAAAGAGGGTGCATGACCGTGATGATGCCTTAACACGACATGTAAAAGCTGGCTAGTCACTGCCAGCACATTTTCGTGTCGGATTCATCACCGAATTTATGGGATCGCCTCAGAGTGGGATCGCCCAATTTCGGTGCCTGACACTTGCATGGAACTTCCCATGTCTGCCTGGCCCCATCTTTGCATCTTTCGTTGATGCTGACCCAGTATGGCACATATCCTCTCTCCCTCCTTCGCCCTGTGGCCTCCCTAGTCTCGGGTCCATGTGCTTCCTCTTAAACATTCACCTCACATCAAAGATCTCTGCCTCAGATCCATATCAGCAGTTTCAACACCATCTAGAGCATGCCAGTGGTCAAGCCTAATGTCACATGAGTTAAGCTGTTGAGCTGGTGGGCTTGATCTGCTACTGCCTGACTAAGACTCAAGTGTCAAATGCTTGAAAAATGTGCCTCAAGACTGAGAGATGTCTGCATTTGCACCCAATCTGACAGTCAGGCAAATGATGCACAGACTAGAAGAAGTCTAGGACTAGCTTTAGGCTGCCAAATACCACCTTCAATATCCTGAAGGATGGGGATCTGGCCCTGTTTTTTTGTATCAAGAGACTTGAGCCTCTCCTGATCTGTGCAACCCAAAGGTTGCCAGACGAGCGGTGTCTGAGAGGGCACACCTTCGTCAGCCATAAGAGTTAATGAGCCAAGCTGTTATAGCTCGGAAGGCAGACCAAGAGCCATAACATGCTGTTTTGCAACATTGCAAAACCATGCGTCACTTCAAAATACCCTGACCACGATTTTACACATTCACTTGCAAGCCTTAGAACCATAGCACCTTATTTGTAACACTGAAATAGAAAAGACGAGTTAGCTTAAAGCCCCAACACGCTGTAAAATATATGCAAAAGCAAGCGCTGAGCACGCCATGCTTGCTTCTCCGCAGGTGAGCGTGACGGCAATGACTACCTGGTCAACCTAATCGACTCGCCCGGCCACGTGGACTTCAGCTCTGAGGTCACTGCCGCGCTGCGCATCACTGACGGCGCGCTGGTCGTCGTTGACTGCGTGGAGGGAGTCTGCGTGCAGACCGAGACGGTTCTGCGCCAGGCGCTAGGTGAGCGCATCCGGCCTGTGCTGACGGTCAACAAGATGGACCGCTGCTTCCTGGAGCTCATGATGGACGCCGAGGACGCTTACAACACCTACCTGCGCGTGATTGAGAACGCGAACGTGCTGATGGCCACCTACCAGGATGACGCCATGGGTGACCTGCAGGTGTGAGCAGCTGGAGAGAGGGACGCCGGAGAGTGGAAAGTGGGCTTTCCAAGGTTGATGATAAAAGGGGTTAAACCCATGACTGCAAGACTGGAAGGGTTAACCGTTTTGCTAGAGGGTTTCAAGGTCCCTTTGGGAGGAGATGTTTTTACTGCTTACCTGGCGAGTTTGTAGAAAGTGTGTATGTTGATGGTGCCCACCTATAATGTTTCATATCCGGGTGGGTGGCGGCACTGCCCTGTTGGGATGTATCATGCGGTAAGTCGAGAGCCTTGGGTGCCACTGAAATTAGGTGCAGCCATCAGATGAGCCATGGTCTGTTTTGTTGCTGTTTTGGCCTTCTTGGGACCCGATGAGGGCCAGTTAGGAGTGTGGCATTGGAGGTTGCATGGCCTGGATTATACGCCAGTACTTCTGTGAGCAGATGCACTAGCTTCTAGTGGGCCGAGTTACTCCTAGTTGACAAGGCACTTCCTTGTTCGCTGGGCCCTCCCTAGTTGACAGCAAGGTGGGTGATTTCATAAATATAATAGCCTTCAGAAGGTGTGCACAATTACACGTACAGGTCACTCAATTGTCCGCGTCGTCGAGTATTTGTGAGCCTGATGAGCATGTATTAATCCCAGCTGTGTGTGAGCGTGCGCCATGCGCAAACTACCCCCGCACCCTAAATAGCCTCTCTTAACCCTACTGATCATTCTTAAACCCCCTCCCCCCCCCCCCTCATCTCCAGGTCTACCCTGATAAGTGCACTGTGTCCTTCTCTGCCGGTCTGCATGGCTGGGCTTTCACCCTGAGCACCTTTGCCAAGATGTACGCCTCCAAGTTCGGCACTGATGAGTCCAAGATGATCCTCAAGCTGTGGGGAGACAACTTCTTCGACCCCACCACCAAGAAGTGGACCACCGTGCAGGTGCAGGGGGAGGAAAAGGGGTCCTTTGAGTTGTGGCTGTTGAGGGTGAAGGGCTGGTTGGCTCAAAGATTCAGGTTAAGCCCTGGATTCCAAATCGACCATGAATATCAAGGTGGTTGACTACCCCTTGCTGGAGGGTTAAATGTTGAGGGTGGCAATAGGGGTTATTGGGTGCAGTCAAGTTGAGATTGAACCCTGCAATATTAACTGAACCCCATAACCCAAGCACGTCACCATCACACACAAGTGCGGTGGGAGTGGTCTCAAGCGTTGGGGTGATTCTGGCCCCACACCTACATCCCTGTCTCGTTCCCTTCATGACTGTCAAGTCCTCTCCGTCTCTCTCTCTTTCTCTCCTTACCTGACCTTTTCCCCCCGGTTCCCCCGCAGACTGATTCCAAGACCTGCAAGCGTGGCTTCAACCAGTTCTGCTACGAGCCCATCCGTCAGGTCATCGACCTGGCCATGAATGACAACAAGGCCAAGCTGTTCCCCATGCTGGAGAAGCTCCAAGTGCTCTCCAAGCTCAAGGCGGAGGACAAGGAGCTGGTCGGCAAGCCGCTGATGAAGCGCGTGATGCAGAACTGGCTGCCCGCCAACGTGGCGCTGCTGGAGATGATTGTGTACCACCTGCCCTCGCCGGCCAAGGCGCAGAAGTACCGCGTGGACACCCTGTACGAGGGCCCGCTCGACGACGTCTACGCGACGGCGGTCCGCAACTGCGACCCCGACGGCCCGCTGATGCTGTACATCTCCAAGATGATCCCATCGGCGGACTCTGGCCGTTTCTTTGCATTTGGTCGCGTGTTCTCCGGAAAGGTGTCCACCGGCACCAAGGTCCGCATCCTGGGGCCCAACTACATTCCCGGTGAGTGTGCGCTTGCTGCAGCATCGAGGCGTCTCTGACCATTATCTCTATCGGAAGGGTCAGACAGGGGGAGAAGGAACTAAGCAAGAGTTTGTTAAGCTTGGAGAGCAATAGGTACCCTCTATACCTGAGCCACCACTCTACTCCCCTGTCCTCCCCTCCCATCTCAATTAAGTGAGGAAAAGTTCACCCCCTCTGTTTCTGACCCATCGCCTCTCAACTTCCCTCATCCACCTTCCTGAGAAGAAGGGCCCCCACCCTCCGTTTTATGACCCACTCCCATCTCCCTTGAGAGAAGAAGAGCGCTGACCCTCTGTTTCTGGCCCACCTCCCATCTCCCCTTCACTTCCCTCACCCAGGCGAGAAGAAGGACGTGTACACCAAGGCTGTGCAGCGCACTGTGCTGTGCATGGGCCGCAAGCAGGAGGCCGTCGAGGACGTGCCCTGCGGCAACACCGTCGCGCTGGTCGGCCTGGACCAAGTCATTGCCAAGACAGCCACCATCACCAACGAGGGCTGCAACGACTGCCACCCGATGAAGGCGATGAAGTTCAGCGTGTCGCCCGTTGTGCGAGTGGCCGTGGAGCCCAAGGTGGCGTCAGATCTGCCCAAGCTGGTGGAGGGACTGAAGCGTCTGTCGCGCTCAGACCCCATGGTCCAGGTGAGGGGGGACACGTGGGGGTGCTGATTGGTGGGATGGAGATGCTTTGAGGTGTAGGGGGCAAGGAATCAGATATGCTGCATGGGTGCTTATGGACACTACTACGAGCTGTGTAAGTGAATGTAGTAGCTGAATGGGTAGGTGCAAGGGGGGGGGTGAAATTAGACGCTGGATGGGAGGGTGGTGGTGAAAGCTGAATGGGTGAGTGTGCCCCTGCAGACGCTGAAAGATTCACATTTACATGCTGAATGAGTGGGAATCGCTGTTGACAATGCTTTCAAGGTGGTTGTAGATGCCAAACGGGTGGATGGCGGATGCAGGCACTGCTTGATGGGATATCCTGTGTGCCTGGGGGGGTAGATATCTTGAGCGATGCAGGTGGGCTAGTTCAGGCTACGGCTACAGTGCTTCACAGCACAAAGGCCATGCTGTCATCATTAGGGCTCTTGTATACCGTATATTTAAAATCAATTACACGTATATACTGTATACGTGTATGGGGCCATGAAAATAGTTAAAAGCCTTGAGACCTAGTATACTGCATTCCCTAGTCATGTACCTACTATTAAACCAGTTTCTAGTTTGATTTGACTTAATTCAATTTTCAAATAAGCTTACATACAAAGAAAACAGGTGCATGGTCAGAGGTCATGGAGTGCAGCCATTTTAGTATCATGCACTATGCAGCTGGTTGTCAGCTACTAGGCATCATATTCCAGACACCGTTTTTCAACCTGACAGCAAGTGCCCTGCTTGCTGTTCCCACGAATGAAGACAATCTTCTTTGCGATCCTCAGTGACATGCTACAGTGGTACTTCGTGCAAATGTTGCCCCAAAGAGACCAGTTCCTCTCAGCAGCTACGCTGGTCACGTGCATGGACAGCTACATTTCAGCTATTGCCACCAACAGGTTTTGCCTTCATCTTTCATATCAATCGGTTTCTTGTAGGCGTCATGGGGCGTGAGATCTTTGTTTGTCATTACAGTTCGTCGATGCAAGGGGGTACACTCCAGTCATCCCCATCACTATTGTATGCATTCCAGTCGAATGTATTGATTGCAATTAAGTAACGAGCGAACGCGATCGCGAGAAGAAGCCCTTAGCTCAACGCTTCTTCCCAGCTTCTGCCGTATACGCCCGATGCCGAATATACGCAATGTAAACGTACATGGTACGCCGTTACGCGTATATACGCCACTGCTGCAGAGCTCTTGTTCGGATCTTTGGCCAGCTGCAGTGCAGCTCATCTGTGCCCAGGAGGGTTTAAATACCGGTGGTTTGAATCTTTGAAGAAGGGGACTTGCCCATTGACACGCGGTGTATTAAAAACTCTGTTTGTATCGCACCCGCAGTGTATTATTGAGGAGACTGGTGAGCACATCATTTGCGGTGCCGGTGAGCTGCATCTGGAGATCTGCCTGAACGATCTGCAGAACGACTTCATGGGAGGCGCCGAGATCAAGGTGAGGGGAAAGAAAGTGGGGGGTGTTGAACAACATTACTAGTGCTGCAATATGTCCGTGACGAATGCACTTGGTACCCAGGACCCAGGTGATGATTTACTGTTAGATAGATCTTGTAGGGGATCTTGATTAGACAAACAACTAGGTGTTTTTGCATGAATGCAATTTTGAAGACGGGATGGTGTTGTAATGTGCAGGCATGGCGTGGTGCCCCCCTGCGGGTTGGCCAGTTTGGTTTCCTTGACATGTAGTTGAAAAGCTTAGTAATCACATGATTGCTTATCAGACTTTTATACACGCTTACACATCCCTTAACCCTGCATCTTCCCCTGGCTGCCCTCACTCAGGTGTCTGAGCCCGTTGTGGCGTTCCGCGAGACTGTTACTGCGATGTCTGACCACATCGTCATGTCCAAGTCCCCCAACAAGCACAACCGCCTGTACATCCAGGCTAGGCCTTTGGAGGATGGCCTGGCAGAGGCCATTGACGAGGGCAAGGTGGGTTTGATGCAGATGAAAGGATGAAGGGCGGTTTGGCAGAGGCCATAGAGGATGTTGAAGTGTGGGGGTGGATGTAGGCAAGGTGTGAAGACGGTCCCTGTTACCCTGCTGATACCTCTCTTGTATTTCCGGTTTCCATTCACTCGTGCTTTCCGACTTTTCCAACTGTCGACCCTGGCTGCTGAATGACAACACATGTGTTTTCAGATTGGACCTCGTGATGACCCCAAGCTGCGCACCAAGCTCATGACTGAGGACTTTGGCTGGGACAAGGACCTGACCAAGAAGATCTGGTGCTTTGGCCCCGACACCAACGGCCCCAACCTGTTCATCGACGTGACCAAGGGGGTGCAGTTCCTGAATGAGATCAAGGACAGTGTGAACGCCGCCATGCAATGGGCCTGCAAGGAGGGTGCGCTCGCCGAAGAAAACATGCGAGGCATCTGCTTCGAGCTGTGCGACGTGGTCATGCATGCCGACGCCATCCACAGGTAAGGCTGGCGGCTCTGTTGAATTAGATGCAGCGGTGATAGTATGCGGGGATAATGGCGAATGTCTGTTAAGTCTCTCTGCCTGGTCTCTATTTGTGCCTGAATCCCTGGGGAGGTTAAAACTGACTACTGGCATCTGGAGGAAACCCGGGGGCAGTAGCTTGCCAGCAGAATATTCCAAGTACAAAGAGCTGCCATCCCCCCTTACAGGCCTCTTTCTCCGTAGCGCCCGCCTTGGCTGCTTGCCTGTTTGCTCCACCTCACGACTCCTGCCCTTGGTACCCTGCCCCGCCGCCTCTGGCTCACATCCTCCTCCTTCCTTCCGTCCTCAGGGGTGGTGGCCAGATTATCCCCACCTGCCGCCGCGTCATGTACGCCGCCGAGCTGTCTGCCGAGCCCCGCCTGCTGGAGCCTCTGTACCTGGTTGAGATCCAGGCGCCCGAGAGCGCCCTGGGCGGAATCTACTCCGTCATGAACCAGAAGCGTGGGATGGTTATCGAGGAGATGCAGAGGCCCGGTACGCCCATGTACACCGTCAAGGCGTACCTGCCCGTCATCGAGTCCTTCGGTTTCACGGCAACGCTGCGCGCCGCAACGTCAGGCCAGGCATTCCCCCAGTGCGTGTTCGACCACTGGGAGGTGCTCAACGCCGACCCCAGGCAGCCTGGTAGCCAGGCGGCCAGCCTGGTTGCGGACATCCGCAAGCGCAAGGGCATCAAGCCTGATATCCAGCCACTGTCTGAGTACGAGGATAAGCTCTAAGCAGCAGCAGCAGCCGAAAGGACTGCCGGGGTTGCATTGCTGTTGTTAGCTCTGCTGATGGGGTGTTGAGGGTGGGGACGGTAGGAGGGTGCTGTTTGTCTGAGGAGGGGGCGTGGACGCTACATCTGCTGGGACGTGGCACGCGCTGCGTTTCTTCGATCTCTGCAGCCTGAAAGATTTGGCTGGTCGGGCAGATTGCTGGCCGCTGCAGCCAACATCGCTTTTTGCTTATGAATTCACCAGTTGTACTCAAGAACCTAGTTTGTTTAATATGGCAGACTCACTTTGGCCAGACTCACTTTGGCAGACTCGCTTTGGCCAGCGATTCGATGTGTTTAGCTTTCGAGCGAAATACATTCTGGCTTTCGACGTCCATACCTCGGATCCGCACGCGGGAATGTCGGAAAGTGCACACTGCGCCGGGACACTAGACGATTGCCTAGGAGAAGCTCAGCGGACCCGCCGATCCTCAGCTGTGCCCTCCGGACTCCTAATGAGCGAATCCAGCAGCCTCACTGCTGATCATCACCTGCTGTGCCCCAGCCCCAGCAAGCAGGGTTAGCCACTGAAAGCATTTAAAACGAGGCAGTGTAGACGCTGTGATCAAAAACTCAAGATTGCGCTTTATCGACTCTCCTGAGATTAGTGAAGAAGAATCAACAGCAGCGGAAGAGGAGCCAGCACGAATACTACGATGTTCTCCCCCGACAACAAGCAGCAACTGGTGAGAGATTCGCACACGCCCCATGTGCACGTGGATAGAAACTTAAAGTATCGGAGGAAGACAATCTTCAATTGAGACATTCCTTGCCAAACTTGGGAGTAGAGCAGACGAGAGCAGCTTCCCCTGAAAGCCGTAAACAGCAGCAGTCAGAGAAAGGAGGTAATCAGTGGTACTGAATAAAAAGCCACGGGTAACATGGCATGGAAATGCTCTGCTGATTATTTACAATTCCTGCGGACTCGGGTTCCTGTCTGCTGATGCTAATAGAAAACTGCTGTATTGCCGTATCCTGCCCACTACCCACTGCCCTGTCTTGCCCTGCCCTGGTCCTTCAAGCCACCGATGGCAGGATCCAGGGTGTTGCGACCTGGCAGTGAGTGTGCTGTGTTTGACACACTGCTAGCCTAGAGCACCAAGGGGCTTTCAGCCCTCCTCCCTTGTGCCGTGTGCCTTGAATCATATTCAGGGTTTCTACATTAGTGTCCTGAGGGTGGTCCAGAGAAAAACTTGCAAATCCTGGTGCAGTCAGAGTGACGGATCTCGTGGTAAGGGAACTGAAGGATGCAGGGTTGACTTGGCAGCTAGACTCTGGGCTTCAATTCATATTGAGGTACTTTTTGTTTGATTTTTTTGAATTCCTTGCTGTTGAGGTGTGATGATCTCATGCAGAGCCCAGAAGGAAAAGGAAAGAGCGTGGATGGCCTTCTCTTCTTCTCCACTAATTCTTTGTATTGCTTTGGAAAATGCACACATTCAACGGCCAGCCTCACAGGCTGTGAAGTCCAAGCAGAAGGAAATACCCGGAACTCAACCAGCCAGTTGAAACCATCAAGCTGTTCGCCCGCTCACTGGATCTCCTCGGCCCGTCCGGAACACCCCGCAAGTAGCTGCCCCCCCCCCAACAAAACTCTTCATTGGCCTTAGCACCCTCTCTAGCCCACACACAAAACCTCATGTTCGAGAAGGAAAGGGTGTCAAGACTGCAACCTGTCCATTAGCCCCCATCCACTTTCCCCCCCTGCCTCCCCTCCACATGACCTCCCTCCACACTTCCTACATGCAGCAGGTCATCTTCAAGGAGTCCTGCAAGTAGCCTGAGGACTGGCTACCAGACACACCTTTTCATACCCCCCCTCCACACTTCCTTCCTCCACACTTCAGGAGGCCAGCTTCAAGGAGTTCTGCAAGCGGCCTGAGAACCAGGCGGCCGTCGAGAAGGCGCAGCGTCATGAGATGCGGCAGGCGCTGAAACTCAAGGAGGCTACCGCATGGCTGGAGTTTGAAGCAAAGGCAAGCTGGGGGGGGCCACATATAAAAGCGTGGCTGGAGTTTAAAGGAAAGACAAGCAGAGGTGTGTGTGGGGGGTCTTCATATGAATGTGTGGCTGGAGTTTGAAGAAAAGGCAAGCAGGGGACGGTCTGAGTCATAAAGCCAGGCTGGACTTTGAGGCAAAGGCAAGAAGGGGGGATGTTCCATAACAAGGAGGCCAAATCTGGAGGCTTTGTCACCATCCCTGGACAAAGAAAGGCGAAGTTTCACCACAAATTCTGAGCTAGTTATATAGGTGGGCTGGTTGCCCCTTCTGGTAAAAACAAGATGAGCAAGGTGATGGATTTGTGCTCTCACGTACTCCGTTCCCACTCTGGCAGTGCCCAAAGCAGCTGCTCTTTCAGGAAACCTGGACATCTGTCTTAGCTAGGTATGCAAATGTAAAAACTGGAATTGCAGCGGTACAGGGGTCCTCACCCTGCCGTCATCATGCTGCCATGGTCCTAGACTGCCAGGACCTTCAGCATGGAGCCCGGCTTGGGTGCTTCCTGCCCTCCTGCCAAACAGCACATTCCTGGGCATGTACTCCTCCCTCACAGCAGATTGCTGCCCGCTCCGCAGATTGGTGCAGCCAGCGCGAAGGCGCAGGAGGCTCTGGCACCTTTCCTGGGCCTCAAGGTAGGGATGAAGCAGGACAGCTCATGCAAAGCGAGAGGTACTGAGGCGGTTTGTCACACACTCAAAAACACTTGGCTATGAGACGTGACCAAGGAATGCAGTACAGTGCAGTACAGTGAGATACCGTGCAATCAAATACGTTTCATTTTGAAATGTTCCGGTCTGTGTCTCATGGCCATGACAATATTATGACGTGGGATGAGCTGTTTAGCTGAATAGGGTACCAGTATTTGAACTGAATGTGGAACATGGGTTTGTGCACTTCAGCTTTAATTCAATGCATCCTCAAGTCCCTAGGGTGTTTGGTAGCCAAGTGATGAGGACAACGAGGGGAGGGAAAGGGGCCTGTCTGCTTCATTTCTTGTTATTTGTCCTTTACGACGGTGGTTTCGGAGTCCCTCGCATATTTATGGCCCCCAGAGGACTGCGGAGCACATCAATCAGAAGCCTGCCAGGTGTGGCCACCTGACCATCCACACATATTGACAGCTTGGAGAGGTGTGTGGGTGCAAGTCACATGCCTGCGCCTCTTGTGGCGCTCAGTGAACAGTAAAAACAGTGAATTTAATGAATGGTGGTAGAGTCTAGCCGGGCACCTTGTGAGTTGCTGGGCATTAGTACATGATTTTGATATTTTCACGATCTTCATTCAGGTGTATCACAAAGCCTCTTTCTGTCAAGCACGGTATGCCTGATTGCCATCATATTCATTTAGGTGTACCAAGATGCGTCTGTCTGTGAAGCTCAATATGTTTGATTGCCATCATATCCATTTAGCAACGCCATGACGCTTTATCTGTGAATCTCGATATGCCTGATTGCCATCATATTCACCCTTTCAACACATGTGAGCATGACATAATATTATTGTTATTCTTTATATGTGTTCCATTTCATGATGTTTAAAGTAAATTTCGTTTCTTTTCATACTATGCTTTTGAAGGGCCCTGAAATTTTCTCCGCGATCCCGAGCACAGCCTTGCATGATGAACTGCTGCGCTTTTGCCACCTTCAGATCTTCAGATCTTCTTACCTTCGGTATTATAACCTTAAATGGATCATGATCATCAATGTCATCAATGCTACCGAACCCACACATAATTTCCGCTTAACTGAACTACCTTAAATCTGTTCATTGATTTTTGAATCTACCGCTCCTCTACGTCCTGCCTGCCATCTCTCCCCCAGGTGCTTCGTCGAATCATCATGACCTTTGGCAACACCACGGGTGACGCCTCTGAGGTGGGTCCACACTCCACAACATTCTGAGTGATAAGAGTGATGCAACAGGGGTTGGTCGACAGCAGAAATGAGGCAAGTGATGCCACGGGTTGGATACAAGTCATTCACTGGGTGTCCAGGAATGCAGGACTGTCCTCTTTGGCTTCCTTCGTAAGTAATATCAGGGGGTAATATCCGGCTTGTTAACACTTCTTAACTCTGAATGACAACCCCTTCATCATAAAAAGTGAAGCATGCAGCCTGCCACCCTTTTTTTGTAACCTGGAACACATCATGCACAAAAAATGGCGAGGCGGGGGGCATGGGCCTCCAGGGGTGGGCGTGAAATGCGATATGAACCCTAAACCCTGAACCTTAAATCCTTCATATCTACAGGATACAGCTGGCGGTATGGACCTGGAAGGGTGGGCCTGTAACCCTCGGGTTGGGGAGCTGCTGAGCGGAGCAAAGGCGCTGCTGGACTCGGGCGAAATGAGCGAGAAGCAGCTTGAATACCACCTGATCTCGCAGCTAAAGGTGAGGAGGGGGGAGGATGGCTTTATGAAACAACTCCAATACCACCTCATCCGGCAGCTCAAGGCAGAAGGGGGGGTGGGGGGGCAGGAGTTGCCCTTCTTGGGACCCTTGGGACCCGTCTCATCTTTCATTTCGAGGTGAGGGGCTGGTCAGGGGGGGGGGAGGTATCGAAACAACTCCAATACCACCTTGTCTCACAGCTGGAGGGGAGTGGGGGTGAGGGAGCTGGCTTTATGAAGCAACTGGAACACTGCCTCATCTCAAACCTAGAGATGAGGGAGGCTGGCTTCATGGAAGTTCCCCAAAACCAGTAGATCACCTCATCTATCAGCTCAAGATAAGAGGGGGGAGGGGGGCGGCCAAATCTAGCAGCTCAAACATCATTTCATCTATAAGCTCAAGGTGGGGAGGGGAGAGAGGTGCTTTAGGTACCAAGCTCAGACCTCACCTTGTCTGCTCAAGGTGAGGGGAGATGGGCTTCACAGAACACGTTCAGCACCGCCTCAGGCCAGGGGGCCAGCAGGGGGGCTCTGTCTCTAGAAGTAGTATAGAAATACAAAATGCGTTAACACCAGGATCGAGGTGTTTTTCTGGTCCTACTCATGATTAGGGTTGAGGGCTTCCCAGCACAGGCTGGGGTGGGTCAGGGTTCCAGGGCATTTCAGGTTAAGGCTGAATGCGGCAGCCTGATTCAGGTTCTTGGTGGGAGGGATTAAGGAACTTAATATGTATATGCGGTAGCATACATAGATCCAGACATTCAAATCACAATCGCACGCTGAGCTCCAGCCTGTTTGTGAATAACACTCTCTTTCGCAAGGTGCTTCCACTGCAATTCAGATCCAATCCACCTGCATCATGACTTGCGATCCAGAGGGCCAGGTGTTGCAAGCTCTGCTGCTTGGCCCTCCGGTCGTGTGCCTGCGAAGGTTGGGTCCCCGCAGGCCCGCCAGCAGCCTGCTCAAAGCCAGGGCTCAAAGCAGAGTCCTGCTCATTAAACAAACGCGTGTGGGATACGAGTTGTCTTATCCAGGAACTGCCGCGCCCATGCATGGCACAATTTCTTCTTCTCATGTTCTCCCCACAATAATACCGATGACGTACCCAGCACCCTGGAGCTAGCACATTCGAGGGTGCTTGCGTACTTGTTCTTGGCTCCTTGATGTGCAGGCCCCCACGAGCCAGGCAAAGGCGGAGTTTGAGGCTGCCTCCAGCCGCAGCGTGGTGCTGCCTCCTGAACTGCTGGTATCGGCCCTCAACGAGCACGTAAGTCAGACACAGCCCGGACAGCGTGCCTGTGAACAATTGCAAGCTTCAATTTGAATTCCGAACCATGAAATATGAAATTCCCTGCGGAAATACAAATCTCAAATATATTTTAATATCTGTATACTGGTTAAGGTCAGGCTGATTATTTGGACCGTTTGAACACTGATCCGAAATAGAGGCTCCTTTTCCTTTTCATGGAGGGTTGGTCCCTGAGGTATCAATCCGCATGCAAGGCGTACACATGCAGCTGTGACGTGCACCTGATGCCACATGGCTGCCCTTCTTTGTTGCTTGCAGTTGGAGGAAAGGCGCAAAGGCAACGAGCTGTACAAGGCGGATCGGGCTCGGGTAAGCAGTCAGGGGGGGGAGTCCTACATCAGCCGGTCCACAGGACGTGTGGGGACCCCACACACGTAATTCGGGGCCCCTTGGGTACAGGCGTGCAGCTGTATTTACTTAATCGGACCAGGCATGCTGCAGTCTTGAGGATCCTGCATGTAGGGTTCAGGGTCCAGGGTCACATGCTTACTCTATCTTTGTGTCCGCAAGGTAGCCATCTCCCAAGCAGACATCCAGGATGTTTATATCCTTGGTTTGGGAGGTTTCCAGGGCTTAAGACAGCACAGGCCCTGAGCGCCTTCTGCTGGCACCCCATGGACGTAAAACACAAGCGTAGATCGGTCAAAATGGATTTTAGTACTGCTGCATGCATGGAGGCCCCTTAGCCAGCAATCTGAAGTGGTACTTGGGAAATCTGTCCACCTAGAGGTTTCAGGCACTACCACTGAGACCCCCGTTTTGAGACCTCTGCCCCCCTCCCCCATCTACAAAGCCTTGCCTAGGATTGGTAGACTAGAGGCACTTGTGGTCAATCAATCCAAGGCAAAACACGTTTTTGATTGGGACAGTTCTTGAAAGGAAAAAAATGTCTTTTTGCCCTCTGTTGGGGTGTGGGAGTTCAGGGTGTGACGCTGAGCTCGTGCTGCTGCTCTGCCGCCTGCACTCTCGTGCCCAGGCAGGTTGCGGTTTCTTTTCTTTCTTTCTTTCTTTCTAGGGGATCTATGGGATCTAGGGGATCAGGGGAGCCCATGAGATCTCAGGTGGCCAAGTTTCGACAAGGCTCAGGGTGAAATCCTGTGTTGTTTGATCAGTGGATGAACTGTACTGCTTGCATGCCATATACAAAGGCTGTACCCGTCAGCAAGATGATTTTGTCAATATGTACAGCCGGCCTGTACGGCTGTGCATGCGCTGTTTTCCTGCAGCACTGATCTGCGGGACTGAGATGTGGCCGATCTCCACTCTCGGGCAATTATGTCACGGGATCTAGCTAGCCTACCACTCCCGAGATCCCCAGCGGGAGGTCTAAAACCGGAAAGTAGTTCAAGTGCAGTCATTGGCTCGGTGCTGCCAGACATCATAACAGCTCATTCCCTTTGTCTGTGTGGCCTTCTCCCACAGGAAGCCGTCGTTGCTTACAGCCGCGCTCTAGCCATTGTGAACTACGCTCGCGGGGGGACAGCCGATGACCAGGCTGAAGTGGTTAGGAACAAGGCGAGTGCCCCCCTCAGATTAAACATTAGAAGCAGCCAGGTCCTGCATATGAAATGACAGGGCCTGGGCGTTGACCTGGCTTCAAGACCGCTGCAAGCCATGCTGATGACCGGCGTATAGCATCCTGCATCCCTCTGGCTGTTGACTTACTGGAGGCCCTGTTGGTGCCTGCATCAGACACCCCCCAATCTAATATGCTTGCTGGTGGCCAGCTGCATGCCATGCTGATGACCGGCGGATAGCATCCTGCATCACTCTGGTGGTTGACTTGTACTGGAGGCCCTGTTGGTGCCTGCATCAAACATCCCACAACCTGCTGCCGGCTGGCCAGCTGCAAGCCATGCTGATGACTGCATCTGGCATCCCGAATTCTGCTGGCTGGGGGCCTACTGATGTCATGTCTATGTCTTCATCTTAATCATCTGGAAACCTGCTGGCTGGGGAGCAGCTGCAAGTCATGCCAACAACGTCATCCAGCATCCTGCTCTGGCTGGTGGCGTGCTGAAGACCTACAGTGGCTGTTGACCAGCTGAAGGCTTTGCTGGTGACCTGTACATAGAAGCCCACAGCTGGCTTGTGGATTTTCATATATGCTATAGCTGCAGCATGCTGGCTGTTGATCTGCTGCAAGTCATGGAATAACTTGAATACCGGTATAGTATCCTGCAGGCTGGTGCCTAGCTGGAGGCCTTGCTGCTGCCCTGGCATATAGCTTCCTGCGAGCTGGTTGGCTGCTGATGTGCATAAGATCTGACCTGCTGACTTTCAGCCTGCTGGAGGCTTTTTGATGACCACATCCAATACTTACTGGCTCGTGACCTGCTGCAAGCCATGCTGATGATATGCATACTGTACAGCTGGCTGTTGACCAGCTGGTTACATTTTTAAGGACCCCCTAATCACCCTGTCCAGGTGGTGGTTCTGATCAGCCTGGCAGCTGCCCTGATTGCCGTGTCCGACTTCGGAGCCGCTTGCAGCAGGTCAGTGCCTCATTTGAGATTTGAGACATCTCCTCTAGTCCTGTGAATGACGTCCTGACACCTTGTAGATGTTTAACTACAGGTAAGGGGTATATGAAAACCAAAACGGGTAGCTCAACTAGTAAGCAACACTCAAATGAAGTATATTGTGTACTGGTATGTAGGGAACCGTATCTGTAAAAGCTGTGCCTTTTCGTTCCTTTCAGTCACTCTGGTACAGGAAATACTTGTGTTGAAGGTAGTGTGCCATATGCTCAGACATGTAGTACCGTAATTTAACTTTTATATGGTGTAACGTCATTGACATGTACTGTAGTACCTTAATTTAGCTTTTCTGTCATGATCTCACCGGCTGCTTGCCATTCCTGATCCTAGGTGCACCCAGGCACTGCAGCTTGACCCCGGCAACGCCTCAGCTCTGCTAAGGAGAGCCAAGGCCCTGGCCATGAGGCGGGAGTTTGAGGTGCGTTGCCAGGGGGCCTGCTGGTCAGGATAATCTCAGATGCAAGGGGGTGAGTAATAATCCCAGATATCGATACTTACGTTTCAGATCCGAAGTCATTGGATATGCCGCTACATCTTTTCCGTGCAGGCTTGGGCGCTTATGCTGCAAGCAAGGGTCGCATCACAGCACTTTTGCACATCTGTACATATAACAGCATTATGCTGTGGAACTGTAAGAAAACACCCCAAATTCGCCATGTATGCTGTAATTTGCGGTGCAATGTACTGCCACAAAACAACCGTTACACGGAGTTGCTTGACCCTGATTCCATGCTAGCTCCATCCGTCGTCTTGGCGCCGAATAGCCTGTCAAAAAGGAAATCTGGACATCGTTAAGAATCTAGGACGGCTTACTGCATCAGGGTTGTAGATTGATTGTTAAAAAATCCACATTTGAGATTTTAATGTTGCGCAGCAAAGAAGCGCATAGCTTTTAAATGTCGGCATGCCGCCCAATGTGAAGGAATCACCCAGTCAAACAGCCCATGGTTTGCTTCAAACTTATGCAGGCAGCTGAGGCGGATCTGGCAGCTGCTGAGCAGCTGCACGGCGGGGTTGGAACTGCTGCCCATGAGGGCGAGGAGTTGAGGGAGCGGATGAGAACTATGGCAGTGCAGGACAGGAGGAGCGACAGGGATCTGTACGGGAAGATGTTCCGGAGCAAATGAAAAGTACTGAAAATCAAATCGAAAGCTTTGTCATGTGGTGAAAATCTATGATGGTGACAAATGGAGTCTAAATGCAGAGTCATGGTAGTCAACCGTCAAAGGGTTGTAAGAGAATAGTCCAAGGCATCTTGAGTCCTTATATGGCATGTCAAGATAAAAACGGTCATGGCCCCGCATGATCTGGGTAGCGAACACACAAGGTAGCAGGCACATAGCCATATAGGCCCATACCAGCATGCAACTCTGGTTGCCTTGTAGAATTCAAACAAATCTGACGTCTGGCAGGCTGGGGCATATGTAAGTCCCCCCAAAAGTGTTCAGTTGCAAAATCGAGCAAGCGCAAATGCTTCACAGCTCTTTTAGGCGGAGTTCAAGGTGTGAACAAGGTCTTTGCTAAGCAGGGGAAGCTCAGCAGGCGCAGCTGAACAAAGGCTCGGGTGCGGCTGTGAAGGGGCAGCCGCCCGATGGTGTATTAAGCAAGGCTCCCGGTTGGATGCGCAGAAGAGGCTGCAACATCAACCGATCGTGCTGCCTCGGCCTCTTCGATCTGGGCTTTTGGATTGTTACACATATTTTGCAGCAACAGCTGCACTTCAGCTGCCAGGGTGTTGCACTTGTGTTGCAGCAACAACTGATGCAGCCACTAATAATGCTAATGCTGCTGCTAATGCTGTCGCACCGCCACTGCTGCTAATGCGGTCGCTGCTGCCACTCCTGTAGCTGCTGTCGCTGCCTTTGCACTGCTGCAGCAGCAACTTCCAATGCGCAATGCTGCGCAACTGCCCTGGGATGTGCTGGCGCCCTCATGTGCGCGCAACATTTGCCACCAGCCAGTCCAGCCCCTCGTACAGCCCGCTGCCTTTGGTGGCCACAGCCGACTGCACCTGCCACTTGCGGTTCTTCAGCGCCGGGAGGCCCAGTGCCTCACACACCTCTGACGGCGAGAGGCAGCCTTTCATGTCCTGCTTGTTGGCAAACACGAGGATGCTGCTGTGCAGCATCAGTGGGTCCTGCATGGGGGAGCGGTCGCATGAGATCAGCTGGCATGATTGCGTAGAAGTGCGGTCGCATGGTCTCTGAGGGAAGGTAGTTATTGGTCATGTCCTCATGGGGCTCCCCCCGCATGGGACAGGTATGGGTGCATGGGGCTGTGGGAGCTCTGGGGTGGGAGGCATGCATAAAATATGGGTTCATGGGGTTGGGGACAAGAGTCTTGACTGCATGGTGGCTGATTGCATGGGACAAGGACACATGAGTGCGTGGGGCAGGGGCATGATAGTAGGAGGCATGAAACCATGGCAAGGGCAGCCATGAGCTGGGCTGCCATGCTGCACCAGCGAATGCGCAGGTACGACCCCATTTGAGATGGGCATGCAGTCTCGGACAAAGCACGCATGTGAACCTGACCGAGCTAGCCATACAGCCCCCACACGGATTCAGTCGCTCCTCACCTGGATGATGGCCTGGAACTCGGCTGCGCTCTTGCCGATGCGTTCCCTATCCTGTGAGTCGACCACGAAAATCAGCGCGTCGGTGTTGTTGAAGTAGTGCCGCCAAAGTGGCCGCAGCTTCTCCTGACCGCCGACGTCCCAAACCGTAAAGACGACGTTTTTGTATTGGACCTTCTCGACATTGAACCCAATGGTCGGAACCGTCGTCAGAATCTCTCCAATGTGCAGCTTGTAAAGAATCGTAGTCTTGCCAGCAGCATCTAGGCCGAGCATAACGGCCCTCATTTCCCTAAGAATTGTTGGACAAGAAGTTGACCCTGGAGGTTAGCCCCTCGGAATCATCAAGCAGAAAATTGGAGCGGTCGCGTCAATAATCGATCCAGTGCAAACGCACCTACTGCCGAACAAGGAGTCGAACAACTTAGTGAAAATGTTCCCCATGGCTCTAGATTTGGGGAACGTTCACAGGCGCAACATATGATACAGCTTATTTCCAGGAAATCCCATGCGCTTGCTGTTGATTGGGATGTTATGTTGCCTGGTTTTGGTGCGGAAGTTGCTTAGCATGTGCAGGCTCGATCTATATAAGCGTGGATCATGTTGCGTCCGATTGTGTGGATTTGTGCCAAAACAGACAGCTCGCAGACCAGCGCTTGGAGGATTCATGGCGTATGCCTGTGCTGCAAAAGTCTTGTAAGACCTTCACAACCTTACCTGGTCTACAATATTGGACTCTGCTGTACACCAGTATCAAAACAGAGACGCACCCAACATTTATTAGCTGGTGTTGGTGGCCAGGCAACAAGGCCTTTGACCTGTGCCGAGAAAATCCGCGCTAGTCATGGCTGCAGCGAAGAAGGGAGAACGCGTCAACCAGGACGATCTTTTCTCTCAGCTGTCCTCATGCCGTGCTATCCAGCTCGATCTCTATGACATTCATGCCAAACAGACAGATTTGCTTCGGGTAAGAGAATGACGCAGACACATTTCAAAATCTGCTTACCTGACCAAGTCGGTGTCAGTAGGGTATCAAAAACCCTGTTGACAGCCGCTTGTTCATGGGCATCCTGTCCCCTGGAGGTTTTAAGAAATGAGGGTATGATATGACTTGAAAGGAATTTGCTGTCCATGATTGCAGCAATCACAGCAAAGAGTCCAGGACCTTCAAGACCATGTCCTGGACCTCGAATCTGACTTACGGGTTGAACGTCACGCCAATGACAGGCTGCAGGCGCACCACGAGGACTTGAAAAATATGCTGAAGTGGGTGTTTTTCTCAGCTGAAATATCTTACTATGACTCTCTGTATCTTGGCATATGATCCTCCTACCAGCTTGTAGGGAAGATCCTAGCGCAGCCAACCTTATGGTTGAGCCACCTTGCTGGGGCCATGACCAGAATCTAGCCAACAGATGAGTCCCACCACACCAATATTTACCCTACCCGGAGCATAGCCCTCGCTCATAGATATTGATGGCAGATCATCTGTCCTCGCACCAAACTGATAGCATCTCGCTGGCAGCATGAGACGTACGTAGGGGCGGTGCTTCACAACTTGGAAAGTATAAAACATGAACCTTCACTCCCTGGACCTTAGGGGCGCCCACTCGGCACCATATAGTGCGTCCGCACCTCCCACTTGGTTAGCATGGGCATCTTGAGAGGCATTTCGTCCAAGGCAACATCCCTCGAATGTGCTCCGCCCAGTGTCTTATCAAACAAGAGATTCAGCTGGGTGAACCCGACTCCGTCTATTCTGCCCCCGCAGGAAAACTTATGGGCAGGTCGTGGAGGACTACCTCACCGCTACTCAGCTGCTCCACGAGAAGGACCAGCAGCTCAGGGCTCTTGAGGCGGTGGGCCTCTCTCCTGCTCCCTCCCCTTCTCCCTTGGAGCAAGGGAAACAGACACGGCCACAGCTTGAGACCAGCAGCTCCGCAAGCAGCCCAGCAGGTGCAGCAGCGGCAGTAGCGCAGCGTGCGGCTATGCCAGCGACTGCCACGGGCGGGCACTTTGTTGGGCCAAAGGCTGTGGATCTCGACGCCAACTCGCCAGACCTCCCCTCCTCCTCCAGCGCGGCTGTGCGTGGCGCGGCGCAGGCCTCCAACCCGCGCAGCCGCTCTGACTCTTGGTTCCATGACTTTGCAGCGGGCGCCTCACCGCCCAGCTGGTCGGCTGCAGGGCTGCATGACCAGGTGGAGCCATGCGCTGCGGCGGGGCCCTCGCCGCCTCTGCCAAGCGGCGTCGGGGAGCCAGCGGACGGTGGTGGCGAGGAGAGCGGTTCTGGGTGGGTAGGTTGGGTGCCTCCTGAGCTCGAGGAGCCTCTGTCCTTGCCCGAATGGCCACTCACTGCATCCTCTTTCCACGATCCGCTGCACGGAGGCGCAGCTGCTGCGCAATGCGACACCGACAGCGGCGGGGTGTTTGATGGGGCGCAAAACCCGCCCGCCCCCTCCCTAGTCGTGCCGCAGCCGCGCATGTTCCCCGCTGCCCGCCTGGTTAGGCTGAAATCTCAACAGCTGGCCAAGGACAGCGCCCCGCGCGGGGAGCCCGTCAGCCCGTCGGCCAAGGGCGGGGTCCTGCGCCGGGCGTTGGGCCACGCGCAGAGAACCGGAAGCGGCATGCTGGCGGAACGGGCAAAGCCAGGTATCCTTGACTTCTTCCACACGGGTGACGGAGTTCCTGCTGCTGCCGTGGCTTCTGTGGGTCTTGCTGAAAAGCATTTTCAGGACACGGATGTGCTCCGACAGGATGGCAGCCCAACAGGCTATCATGTGAACGCCTCGCCTGGTGCCGCTGCGTCCCCTGAGGATCCCATTCTTGACCGCAGCGGCTTGGCGTCTGCAGCGAGGTTTCAGCCTGTTAGCACGGGGAGCATGGGCAGCAGCGAAAGTGCGCGGGCTGAGAGCCCTTGGAGCATGCCCCTGAGCTACAGTGGCTCGGGGGCAGGTAACCGGGAGAACGCAGCGGGGGCTGCAGCAACGGTCACAGCAACAGCAGCAGCGACCGAAACGGGCGCTACAGAGCCACTGCTGTGGCAGCTGCCTGCTGCAGCCGCACGGCGTACCCCCGGCGTCGCCTCGTGCTCCCGCAGCCCTTCCTTCCGCCAATGTGCTGATGTGCTGCCGGGAGCTGCTGCCAGCTCTGCGGGCGCAGGGGAGCGCAGTGCATACTTCAGCGCCCCTGCCCCGGTCGTGATGGCTCCGAGCGTGGCTCCGAGCGCGGGGAAACCTCAGGTCGTGGCAGCAAAACCGCAGGTCGTGGTGGCAAAACCGCATTCTGACATTGAGCTGGAGATTCGGCGCCGTATTGAGAGCGGCGGGAGCTTGGCGGCCGCTGCCGAGCGGAGGAGTGCTAGTGACACGGCTGCTGCCGCCGCTGCCTCTAGTGCTGCTGCTGCGGCGGCCGTTGCGGAGAGCATGGGAGGTTTTGATGGCGCGTGGGACGTGCGGCCTCAGCCCGATGCCGCGCAGCCTGGCGGATGGTACGGGGTTTACGTCACTCAGGAGCAGTTCCAGGCGGAGCTGGTCGGCATGAGCGGATCTGAAGGCGAGGAGGAAGAGGTTGGTCCAGAGGGCTCTAATGACCTCATTGAGAGCATCAAGGGGCAACTGGAGGGTTTACAGGCTGCTCTGGGATCTGGAGGCCCCGCACGCACCAACAAGCACCATCGAGACGGGGACATGAATCGGCAGGACCAGCGCCCAGCCGCCACTGCTGGGAAGCACTTCTGGCAGCAGCAGCCGCGCAGGCAGCCGCAGCACACGCATGGCGACCAGCCTCTGACACAGAATCGCCAACATGGCGACGCTGTGGCGGCGGCCGCTGCCTTAGCATCAGGGTGTGCTCCTCCGCTGCATGCGGTAGCGCAGGCGACAAGCGGGATCGGCAGCAGCTGCCGTACTGCAGATTCGCAGCTGCATCGGTCTACCGCGGCCCCCGGCGTCGCCGCTGCCGCTGCTGCTGCTTCGTACCTCGGCTTTTGTGGCTCGCCAGGCAGGCCTGTGCGCGGGGGAGGGTCGGATGCGCTGCCTGCCGACCAGCAGCAGCCGGGCATCAGCAGCGTCGCCCGGCCGCTTTTCGGACGGCGCGGCTCAGACGCCGACCCGCTTTTCGACGACAGGGATCAGCTTTTGCCTGCAGACTCCAACGCCGCCCCGACTGCACGTCAAGCCGTCAAAACGGCTGGCAGCCATGCCTCTCTTAGCAGTTCTAGGCTCTATACAGCGCCTGCTTCTGCCCGGAGCCGCACCTCCGCCGCAGACACTGCTGCTGCTGCTGCTGCAGCTGCGTCAGCACCCCGTGCTTTCATGGTGGTTGGGGCCGGGTTGCGCAACTGACAGGAATCCATGCAGAGTGCATCCATTATAATGGATATAATTAGATCTGCATTGCATGGATCTGAACTGGGTATGGAGTGGATGTATAGTGGGGTAGTGGTCAGGACGCACATGAATTCTTGTCATCAATAAAGCAAAGCTTACCATATGGAACTTGACGGTGGAAACCAATCACAGCCAGCAGGGTTTGCCAGGCGATGTGCCCACTGGATAAGACAACCACAAAACGGTTTCTTTTTAGTTTAATATCGTACACTTACCACTGGTGGCATCCATTCCCAGAGGTTGAGGGATCGAACTTGCCACACGATCTTCTGTCTCCCCCCGCCTATAATGCTGGGTTCTATGTTCCTGCCCCCCTCTCATAGGAGGGTGGCATGGCTGCACCATGACCCAGGCTGTGCATAGTAGCTGGAATTTAGCTTAGTCGTTCCCCACCCGCCCCACGCAGTCGAGCGTTCAGCAGGGCCCAGCGGGTATGCTCCATTTTTATCCTATGTCGTACCTGAGATCAGCGCTTGAGCCGTGCTAGCATATCATTACAATTCAATACAATTTCAGCCTGTTTCGTCATTTTTATATGAAACCACACCTGTGAGCATGCTCTTCTTCATTGGATTGCTCATGCTCATTAATTTTGGGATCCCAGACTTTGGATCAGAAGGGCCGAAATTGAGGACACACCGGCCATGTTTTACAGCTCAGAGGGCTACCAACTAAAAGTAACAACCTGCACACAGCACCCCTTCAACCCATGGATCACCAATTAATGGATATGCAACCTTCAAATTAGCATGAGGGTGCTGTCGACTCCCTGTAGTCGGCTGCTCCCCTAACCTTCATGCAAGCAGAAGGAGGTGCACACAAGAACTACAATACGAGCTCAGGATAGGGACCAGCCATCGCTTAAGCTCCTAACAGAAAGAAAACTAAGCATGAGGCCTCAATAAAGGGCGGAAAGCATTTTCGATCAAAACAGTTAAGGAAGGCGTTTCGAGGCAGTCCAGGCTGTTTCTAGTCATGCTTTCAACCTGGTTGGACAGACGAACATATCACTTAGCTGAGCCGGCCTGTCCCACAAAACCCTAGTCAGCAGAAAAGTAAAAGACATCAGCAAAAAAAACGCCCCTTCTCACAAATGCAAACAAAAAAAGGAGGGAAACTCAATCAATGGGCGATAGTTTGGTGCGCTGTTGCTGGCACGAGCAGGACAAATGAGGGGTTTAACAAGGAGCAGCACCGAGATAGAGCACACCCAAGTGATTGACACGCAAATAATAAGGCACACATCCAACTGCTAACACACGGTACGAGATACACAACCCTCTACACTTCAAATAATAAACCATGGTTCTGTGATAGTAAACTATGGCTCAGTGATAATCAACCATGGTTCTGTGATAAATACACCAGCATAAACCATGGTCCTGTCGCGGAGTAATGGCCAGCTTCTCCTACGCTGCTGCTGCCATCTTCAGGTGACAGATCCCCCCTCCTCCGGGTTCACACATTCCACACACCAGGGTGGAACATTGGATCCAGAGGGGCTAAGCAAGAACGAATGGCTAAGCAACAACTAATGAATGGAATGATTGCTTTAACACCCAACCAGCGTATGAATAGTTTTGTTGCCAAACTCCCAGACAGATGGGCGCACTGCCGCACTCCGAAATACTCAGTGCCCTCCTTGTGCTCAATAAGCGCTGGTACTGGCAGTGAGCGCAGCTGTCGGATCTCTCACTGGGCTGATGGATAGTGTGGAAGACTCCCACACTAACAGCCTCCTTGCAATACCTCATTCTAGGTGTGGAAGTTTCCCACACTAGGATCCTCCTCGCAAGCCCTGATTGATGGCATGGAAAGACCCGATGCATTTGCGACAAAACCTGAGGGGACAAAATAAAAACAGTGGGGGCTCGCAGGTCGTGTCAGCATATCCGAATTTGATTTCCTCACACAATAAAAATATCCATGTTGGGATGTGCTCCTGCGAACATGTGTATGGGACATCAACCCAATAGCATATCCACATAAGATTTCTGTACACCACACCATTTATTTATCTAGGGAATGTGCATGTCAAGGGATGCAGCAGAATCCTCACGAATCCATCAACCGGACGGGGGAGATCGGATCTCAGGACACTCGGTAGCCGCAACTGGGCTCATGAAGACAGAACCTGGACCGGCCCAAGAGCCGTGACACGATCAGTAGGGCTTGCTGAACCAGGCCTCAAAGGACACAAGGGCAATGCAGCTGAATTGTAGGTGAATCCCCTCCCCCCCTGCTCCTCCCCTGACCCCCCTGCTCCTCCCCTGACCCCTTGAACTCACGGACATGTTAGCGGCTTGTCTGTGACCCGAGAGCACATCTGCTGCGCGCACGTGGCACACACGCCGTGTTCACACCCGTTGATAGCCACATTGGGCGTGCGGTCGAGACACACGCCACACAAAACGTCAACAGCAGCGCATCCCACTTCGACACCAAAGCTGCTACTGACGCCCAGGGGGAGGCTCATTGAGGCAACTTGGACTGCAGCAGCAGCAGCGGGGTCGTCCTCTGCCTTGTCCTTGGGCCAAACCCTGTTGCGTACCGGGCTGCGCAGCAGGACCGAGGATAGCGCCGGCGAAATGCGCCCTGCAGCTGCAGCAGCTGTTTCTCCTGCTGCTGCTGGCGACGAGAGCTGCTTGAGGTTGTTGCTGGACGCATGGTGCGGGTGGGAGGGAAGCCAGCCTGTTGCTGAAACCCGACCAGACGTTGCAACTGCCGCCGCCGCCAGATCTACCGCTGCTGCACCTCTTCCTCGGGGAGAAACCAGCCGACCGGGAGTGGTGGGTGGGCTGGGCGCACCCGCTGCAGCTACCTGTACGGCGGCGGCTGCGGCGGCGGGCAGAACAGCTGACACACTGTTCCTCTGGGAGGGAGAGGGCCGGGACGGGCGCGACGAGGCGCGTGGCTCCGCTGGCAAGGCCTTTTTGTTTGAAACCTGTGTCACAAGCTTGATGTCCGCCAGGAGCTTGAGCTGTAGCGCCGCTGCCGCAAGCACACTCAGCTTGGCAATGCCAGAGGCTGCGAGTGGAGGGGTGGATCAGATGCGGGGAGGAAACCAAGGACCAGATTTCAGGTCCACATGTTCAGCTGCTTGGCAGGTGCTGGGCATGAGAGGCAGAGGCAGCACATGGATATTTTAAAAGAAGAAAACATTTGTGTCCCACCTGATGCCCCCTCAACCGATATAGCCATTTTCTGTGCTCCTGTTAACCCTGTTCCCGTACCTCCCCCCACCGCCTCTTACCCTCCTCCCTCTCACCTGTTGCAGCCACGTCCTGTATGCCAAAGGTGCTGATGAGGTCTGTCTGCGGGTGAAGCAGCTCGATCAGATCCAAATTGCCGCAGTGGCGCGCAACCTGCAGGAACGAAAAAGTGGCAGGCATGGATCCTGAATTAAGAAATTCAAACGCAAGATAAACAGCTGCCGCCGTGTGCAACCTGCATGCACGGAACACATAGGTGGCGGACAGAGCTATGCAGGCATACTGTTTGTGTTGCAAAATCATGTATGTGACATACCGGTACTCAGACAGATACCCAGTCAGTGCTCAAACCAAGGACCAAGTTTTTTATTCAACTGTTTTACTTCATCTCGATTTAAACCACTTGTATTTCTTTTACAAAATAAATTTGTGCGGGACTGGGCAATGGGCAGAGTGCTTGCATGCATAACTGTGTTTATATACAATGAACACACCATTTCAAAATAGACGCCGGGCAATACGCATACTTGCGCCCAGCACTGCAGTACACGGACTGTATGACCTGTCAATCCAGCCGCCAATCATGGCATCACTTGATCTCCTGGGTAGGCGTTGACGCCCAGCGAGTCACATGCTCATCGTCATATATGCTTCAATATACTAAATTCATCAACTGAAAGGTTGCCATCTGTCAAGCCCATTGCGTCACTCGTCACTCATCGCGTCACTCATCATGTCATTTCATCACACATTCGTAACATTAGACACTACCTGGAAGGGCGTCAAGCCCAGCGAGTCTCGTAGCAGTCGGATATCTGAGGAGGAGCCAAAGGAGTCACGATGAGCCACGCCGGCCGCGTAGTGCCTGAGGATGGACCGGGCCGCCTCGATGTTCCCGCGCGTCGCCGCAAAGTGAAGCGGGGTGCAGCCATCCAGCTTGGCTGTGAAGTGACTGGGCAAGCAAGTGCGAGGGGCAAGTGAGACGATGAATGCAATAAAGGAGGGAGCCAGGGAGTCTGTCGTCAAGCAGAGCTCTGATTATCTGGCATGGACTGGGGGGTCTGTTTAGGGTGTCAGTTACTGAGTTTGACTAGGCTTGGGTGTCTCGTTGGGAATTCGGGTAATGAGGCTGAAAGCTCAAATGCCCAAACGCGATAGTTTGTGAGTGTGTGTCATTCAAGTTCAAAGATCGCGTTAAACTAGTTGGATGATGCATTTGCACCCAGAGGTCACACTCTAACACAAGGGAGCATCTCCCTTAATTCACGCACCAAGGCATGTTCTTCGTCCTTTTATGTGCCGCGACGAAACTATTGTGCGCAAATACATTATGTTACCCTGCTCCTTTCCTCATGTCATGTGCGGGGAACTTCCAGTTTGTTCTGGCCCAGCTGCATTTTAGCTACATTTTGGGTACCTCCTGGCCCCCTGACAGATGCCCACCGCGCGGCCAGCTATGCTGCTTAAGACTGCAACCTAAGGCTGGTTAACTTTGGCCCCAGTCGGACCTTTGGCGGAATGCAGAAGAGGGACTCCAAGCCAGAAAAAGAAACACCATTATAGAGGTGTTGGGGGCGGGACTGATCGGGCAGTTCCAGCTGACCTGGCAGACAGCTCCGGTTTGGAGGAACGAAGCGTGAGGGCCTCAACTATTTGATAGCCCAAACTTCAGGCTCAAGTATCTTGTACACCAGGACCGGACTACCGGTGCAGGCATCATTTGTATTTGCCGATCATACAGCTTCTCTCCCTCTCCCCCTTGAGTGTAATAAGCCAACAACGCACCAACATCACACTTAAACACCTGGATTCCCAACAAAAATAAATAAAGCCGCGCAAATAAACAAACAGCGGTGAACAGATGCATCCTGGGTGGCATCAGCACCAAGGCCTGTCATGTACTAGTTCATCAAACAGGATGCATGTTAGGATGCATGAAGCAACACACCTGGACTTGGGGGTGAGGCACACGTCAAACTCCAACAAGGCCTCCACGCATGCCACGTGGTCGCAGCTGACGGCGAAGTGCAGTGGTGTGAGGCCAGTGATGTTGCTTGCGTCTTGGACCCTGGCGGCAGGGGTGGTGAGTGGTATCAAATCTAGATCTCAAATTCAAAACTTGACCACAGATCTAAGATACTGTACATTTGCTTTGCCTTCCCTAATAATTAACGTTGTTTGGGGTTGAGGAATCCATTCAATTACTAATTATCGATTGTCAACGCCAGCTTTCAGTCAGGAAATAAGAGTTTTGGTCGAAACCTTACCCTGAGGACTGCATAAAAATAAATCATTTTTCCAAATCCGAGGGAAGGCAATCAAATCTACGGGACATGCACGATTATACATCTGTGCAGTGGAGTGAGGCCAGTGAACTTGTCTGCATCTTAACCCTGGGAGGGCAGGGGAAGGGGACGGCACAGGAGGAGCAAGGGAAGGGGGCCGGGGCCCATGGGGTGGGGGGCAAATTCACATCCAGATCAAAGATCTGCATACGACTACAACTCCGTGCAGGAGAGTGGCACAGTCCTACTCTGGTTCCCATGACAGTGGTTACACATCCGATGCAGACACACAGGTCCCCCCCCCCTGGTCCCCCCTACCTTGAGGCCTTCCTCAGGCTAAATTGAATCTTCTCACCCAGCCATGCACCATGCACAGCATAGAAGGCTGAGGGGCCCATGAGGGAGGCCGCAAGCATCACTAGGTGGCCGGTGGGCTGGACCCCCATGTGCCAGGAGAGGAGTGTAATGAACATGATTGATTGTTAGGCAACCCCCTCACCCCTCACCTAACACCATCCCCAGGCCAGCCATAGAAGCGCATGGCGCCATGGCCCCACCCATGACACGACCAAAAAGTCACGCGAGCGCATGGCCCCTCGCACCTCACCTGACGCGATTATGGACGGCCTGTTCCTGCAACATGTTGCTGAGGACAGCTCGGATGCAGTCCGGATGGCCTTCTCTGGCTGCGTATATCGAGAAAGCGGCGTGTCAGGCTTGGTAGTCGATGGGCAACGATTGGGAAATGCTAGAATGAGCTATGCTGGACAGAGTGGATGACCAGGGTGAGCGTCATCATGAGCCTGAAGAACTGAGCCAGGAATACCAGAATGCATCTTGCATGGTGTGTTTTGCATGGTGTGTTTTGCAAGGTGTGTTTTGCATGGTGTGTTTTGCATGGTGTGTTTTGCATGGTGCATGCATGATGTTTCCCGCGCAATATGATGCATAGAGCATGGTGCATGGGCTTTGTCAATCCTATTCAACAAACTAGGTCACAGCACCCTGGTACGCAATCCACCCTGCCTCCTCACCTGCGAGGTGCACCGCCGTCATTCTGCTCTGCCGGTCCGCACAGAACAAGTCAACACCCTGGGGGCCAGGCCAGCAGAGGGGGGTCAAGAGAGAGCCAAAGACCAGCAGTCAAAGACAAATGAAAACTCAAAACCCTAGGGTTCAGGGCAGCAGAGGGAAACACACAGCACTTCAAAACCCTAGGGTTCAGGGCAGCAGAGGGAAACACACAGCACTTCAAAACCCTAGGGTTCAGGGCAGCAGAGGGAAACACACAGCACTTCAAAACCCTAGGGTTCAGGGCAGCAGAGGGAAACACACAGCACTTCAAAACCCTAGGGTTCAGGGCAGCAGAGGGAAACACACAGAACTTCAAAACCCTAGGGTTCAGGGCAGCAGAGGGAAACACACAGCACTTCAAAACCCTGGGGGCCAGGCCAGCACAGGGGGGGGTCACATGGGAGCCAAAGACCAGCAGAGAAAGACATTGAACATCTTAACACCCTAGGGGCAAGATCAGACGAGGGAGGTCAGAAGTGTTCACAGCATGACCATGCCAGAGTGGAGGGCCGCATTGATTCACTCATCCATCTAACAGGCTACGTTCGCAACCTTACCCTGGGCGTTTAAGCCCCTGAACCCTGAACATGGAAGTCTGCACCCCAAAAATTCAACCCTGGATGTGTTAACACTGAAATCATAGACCTGAAGCCCCATCCCTGAGCGTATAACCCTTCACACCCTGAATCCCCAGGTGAATCCCCATAGACCCTTCATAGACCCTTCATAGACCTGAAGTCCCCATCCCTGAGCGGATAACCCTTCATTCCAATCACTGCATGCTGGCTGTACGCACCATCTTCACCAGGAGCGCTGCACACTCTGCGTGCCCCACCGCGCATGCGACCATGAGCGCTGTGTGGCCCTTTCCGTTCCGCAGCTCCAGCTGCTGCATCAGCTGCTGCTGCGCGGGTCCACCCACCGGCCCGGCGGCCGGCTCAGCCGCCAGGTCCGCGGCCGCCGCGAACTCTGCCAGGAAGGTCAGGACACCCACCGCGCCCGCCCGGGCCGCCTGGTGCCAGACGGTGAGCCCCTCGCTGAGCCCGCGCTGGCATGTTATCAGCTCCGGGTGGAGGTTCAGGACCTGCTCCACGCGCGCGGCGTCGCCAGACTTCACATAGCGCTGCAGCTGGTTGCCCTGACAAGGGTACACGTGTCATTGGTTAAGGGTTTGCCGTTGAGGGTTTACCCATGTCAGAAGAAACCCTGATGAATTATATATTTATTGGGGGGGGATATGTTCTTTCTCGATGTGTACGGGGGGCAGCTCGAAGAAATCAGGGGGACCACATTTTTATTTTTGTCTACTACGTGGCCCTTTCGAGACAGGCTTGAAGGTGGACACCATCACGCCCATCACGCTGCCACAAAACTGATTTTATACAATGCCAGGAATGGCGGCATCCCTCAACTTTTAACAGTAGAAAAACAGCATTAGGTCTTTTGGGAGTTTCCCGACCATTCTTCCCTAAGAGAAAAAAGCAAACCCGAAATCATCTTTCCATGCCAGGAATGAAACCGTTTGAAGCACATGCATGGGCGGAAATATGAAGGCTCTGCTCCCTGAGCCCAGATGCCGCCATTCGACCTGGCCCTGGCAGCAGCTGATGCTTCAACATTGACCAATTCACACTTCTGTTGACGAGATCCGGGTGCCACACTTACCTCATGGGTGTAACCCGAGCACATGGTGTTGCCCATGACTACGTGTCTCTCAGGGTCAGGCAGAGCGGATGCTGAGGTCGCTACTGATAGGCAGTTTTGGTTACGATGGCGAGGCAGCCTCCTGAAGATAAATTGCCGTGAGTGGGATGGCTGCTGCTGCCGCTTCTGTGCCCCTGCTTATCGAAGCTTCTGTGATTCTAGCTGCGTCATGTTTCGCTTTGAGTGCACCCGTGCTAGGTAAATAATACGTGGATTTCTTGCCGCCGCTGAACCGTAGACGTAGATCACTAAAAGCAGTTCAAATTTGTAGCGTGTCTGCTCCTCCAATTGAGCGCCCGGCGCTGTTGTCGGCCTTGACCGTTTCAACGGACATCTGCTGCCTGACCAAGCAACGTGACACTTTCGAAGTAGGTCATTTGTGTAGCAGGATAGGGCACATATGAAGTGTACAGATGAGCATATTGATAGCACATTTGCATCGGCAATAGTTTGCTGGCAGATCGGGGCCTGCCACTGCACAATTCTTCGTGGCAACGTGGAGGCAGTGCTTCCCGTGGCGTACTGGCGTGTCACCAAAAGCAGAAGCGCACGTGACGAATGGCAAGTGTGACCCTTGGTGTGCCCACTGTGCCATTACTTGAGCATTATTTTTTCCGTCTTGAAGTGTCTCAAATGCCACCTTCTCTATACCAGTACGTAAATGCTGAGCCTTTCGAAATATGCGCCTTGGCTCAGCCCCTGAATGAACCCTTTCCGTCTGGAGGCGGTGTTGGCGTTGGTGGTCACTGTCACTCCCTGGTAGTGGCGGTCCTGTGTTGGTGTCCTGCCATTGTGGTGCCCGCTATGCCGCGTGGTGCCACTACACACTGCACACCACTGCACCACTAGGGTAGCACTATTTTGTTGTTTTAAAGGCAAGCAACAAAAAGCTTGTCAAAACATTGTCCAATGTCCACCATGCATGCAGGCTGCATCGCTCCCTACAGCATGCCATGTCTCTTGGCGCCATTAACTGCATTATACATCACCGGCATGCAGAGGGCATCAATTAATCCGTTATCATAATTAGGTGCCAGCGGAAAGATAAACAGGATTGCCCTCTAAGAGCATATTTTTTGAGACCGAGCAACAAAACAATCAAACAAAGTAGCCCGACCCTCATTGTTTAACACCACTTAAAAACAGCAAACACAATCGCATACCGCCTGCAGTCCTAGACTCCCTGGTCTAAAGTGAAGTCATTAGGTTGTCCTGATTTTTGCTTGGCCCGCAAACAACAAGAACAAGGACACAAAGGTACCTTTCACTGTGAATTGTGACCCCCCCAAGGATGAGAACAAGGACACAAAGGTACCTTTAAAGCAAACCTGGCAAACCTTATCCCCTGCACCTGAAGAGACTAGCCTTCAAAAGCTCAACTACAAGTTGCACAAAACCAGAGCTGCCCACCCCTGTCTGCATTCTCTCTGACGTCCTGGCTGGTTGGGAGGAAAAGGAAAGGAAGTAAAGGCAGGCAGAGGGAAGACAGAGAGGAGCACAAAGGGCAAAGAAAAACACCCCTCCAGAAAACGGAAAGGCAGACCAAAGGCTCTCCGCCTCTGAAAGCAAGAGAGAGACAAAAAGGGAAAGAGCCAGTCCCCAGGGAGACACAAAAGACAGCAGACTAGCCCTCAACAACGTCTAACACGTCCGCAACAAAAGCCAGAGCCTCCCACCCATGCCAGCCCTTAAAGACCGGCAATCAGCCCATGGCCTGCGATTAGGGTGAGGCAAAGTGACCCCCACAGCAGCATCCTCTGTACACCAGGACCCTGCGCAACATGCCAGCATCCTAAACACATGATTCGACACAGTCCAGTGGTTAAATTGCCTGAGATGCACCCTTCAGCCCAATGACCACAGATGGTACATCCCACAGCTCCCACCCTGTACTACTACAGGTTAGATCAGGCTTACGCTCTTGACCGCCCTAGATAAGGTGATGCGTAAGACAATGTAGTACCTATGTAGACTAAAGAGTGCATGGACGTGAACAAAACACACCACTTTGCAATAGGGAGGATACATGCGGCGCATCATGTCCATGTCACAAAAGCAAAATGGCATCAGCAGCGTGCATACAATTTCCCAACGTGCAGATGTCCTGCTTTGGAGTGCATTATTATAAGGTGGCATAAAAAGATAAAAGGAGCACTGCAATGGGCGCTCCTGTGGCGCCACAAATTAAACCGAAATAAATAGCGAAGAGGCTTATTAATTTGTGGCACACAGGCACCCCAATTGTCAGCTCTAGATATGGCATGCAAGGCAGCAGGGATTATACCTCCCCCCCCTGTAATAATCCACGGAGCAAATCCCGGAACTACGGAACATGCAGAGACAAGGCAGAAACCGCCATAGCCCGGCGTGGCCATTCATCTAATTGATGAAGCCTGAGTGGATAGGCCTACTGGATTCATTTGCTTGCATTTATTTCTTAGTGGATAAGCTTGTTGGATGCAAGCCCAAAGCTTGATTGCGTTCATTTGACCCGGCTTTCATCAGAACTGCCAGGGCAGTCATCATTATCGCCAGGGCCTCAGTAAAGTCTCGTCTATAGGCGGGGACTTCAAGCAGGGTGCCTGTTAGGGGTACACTTAGTAAATGTTGGACGGTGACCCGGATGTGGTATTTCATTATTTGGCCTTTGTCTTCAGGCTTTTGCATCAGCGCGTCTTCATACCCTGAACCCTGGTCCCCTGACCCCTTTTTCCGCCGCCGTGTCTCAACGGAAAATCTTGCGAACCAAGCCGAGGACAGTCTTTGTCCCAGCCGCAGTCGCCGCCGGCGGAGCACAGCCGCCCGCGCCCGTGACCGCGGCCGGCGCCGCGACTGACAGCTGTTCCTCGCGCTTTGCCAAGGCAGCAGCCGCGGCCATAGCCACGGTGGCCACAGCTGCGGCTGCCAGTGCTGCTGCCGTCTTTTCCGTCACTTAACCAGCCACTTGGAACGTGATTGCGTCCAGCATTTCGTTGTTTTGGCCAGCCGTTTGGGCCAACTTCGCACATATCGCATCCACCTCCTCCTACTCGTTGGACAAGATGTACACATCGGAAGGGAAAGGTGCTGCTTCCAATGGCCGGGCTGTAGCGAAGTCCTCATTGATCGCCGGGAAGTCACCGGCTGCTCTCAAGCCGCTGCCTTGAACATTATCATTGGCCGACTGCACCACAGGTCAGCAAAAATAAATTAATAAATGGAGTCGTGAAATGGCACAGGAACCACCAAGCAGTACAGGTATGTCAGCTGTCAATGCAACTACCGCAACCAACCAGTAAGTCCTCTGCTCGCCGCGCCAGCTTGATCCCAGTCGGCAAGCAATCAAGCTCGTGAAAAAATCAGGTTCTAACCACTGGTAGGTTCAAGGTAAATATTCGACTCCCGGTGACCTCATTTGCAGCGAGACCCCAATAAGTGCCTGAAAGCGTCAACACTGAAATTAATTAGCAAAGGGATGCGTGGTGTACAGCAGCCAGTGCGGGTGTGGGTGCGAATGTCTAGCCTTACACTGCGTACACCTCCTTTGGTAGAGGGAGGCAGGAGCGAGAAAAGGAACAGGCCGGTTGGCTGGCCAGCTCCACATCATCATAACTGCAAGGGCGCTCTTTGTACTACCAATGCACGGCCCATGTGTCTGCATCGAGATTCACACATATGAACACCATGATGAATTGTCAGAGTTTGGGCACTGATCTGCCTTCCCTGAGGGCTCCCGTTCGATTTTAAGGTTTAGACCCCCCCCCTGCTTGTCCTGGCCCCGCACTCTATCTCCCCTCCCCCTACTCGTCTTCGTCCCCACTCTCCCCTCCCCCCCCCCCCCCCCTCCCCCCCGCTCATCCCCGTCCCCGCTCCCCCCCGCCCGTCTTGTTCCGTTGCCCGCTCTCCAGCTCCCCCGCTCTTCTCCTTCCCCCGCTCTCCCCCTCCCCCGCTCTCCCTCTCCCCGCTCTCCCTCTCCCCCTGCTCTACCCCTTCCCCTGCACTTCCCCTTCTCCTTCTCTTCCCTTCCAATTCTCTTCCCCTCCCTCTTCTCTTCCCCTCTCCCTTCTCTTCTCCTCCCCCTTCTCTTCCCCTCCCCCTTCTCTTCCCCCTCCCCCTCCTCTTCCCCCTCCCCTTCTCTGCCCCCTCCCCCTCCTCTTCCCCTCCCCCTTCCCTTCACCTCCCCCTTCTCTTCCCCCCCGCCTTCTCTTTCCCTCCCCCTTCTCTTCCCCTCCCCCTTCTCTTCCCCCCCCCCCTTCTCTTCCCCCTCCTCCCTCTCTTCCCCCTCCTCCTTCTCTTCCTCTTCCCCCGCTCTTCCCCCTTCCTCCGGTCTTGCCCCTCCCCCTGCTCTTCTCCTCCCCCTGCTCTTCCCCTCCCCCTGCTCTCCCCCCCCCAGGCTCTTTTCGCCCTCCTGCTGTTAGTCTGTTACCCCCCTCCTGCTCTTCCCCTCCTCCTGCTCTTCTTATCCCCCTGCTCTTCCCCTTCCCCTGCTCTTCCCCTCCTCCTGCTCTTCTTATCCCCCTACTCTTCCCCTTCCCCTGCTCTTCCCCTCCCCCTGCTCTTCTTATCCCCCCGCTCTTCCCCTACCTCCGGTCTTCCCCCTCCCCCTGCTTTTCTCCTCCCCCTGCTCTTCCCCTCCCCCTGCTCTCCCCCCCCCAGGCTATTTTTGCCCTCCTGCTCTCCCCCCCCTGCTCTCCCCCCCCCCCCCCTGCTCTTCCCCCCCCCCCCTGCTCTTCCCCTCCCCCTGCTCTCCCCCCCCAGGCTCTTCCCCCCCCCTGCTCCTCCCCCCCTCCTGCTCTCCCCTCCCCCTCACTGCTCTCCCCCCCCTGCTCTTCCCCTCCCCCTGCTCTTCCACCTACCAGTGCAGCATGAATGAATGTTGCCTGTGTCCGCAGCCATCTCACGTCCACTGCTGGGCTGCATGCTCTTCACCTGAACGCAATCAATTGCAACAACAAGATTTTCATTTTCATGTGACTGTCAGGTCAGTCATTGCGGTAATGCAAATCAATCAGACCGAGGCTTGCTGCTGGAGGCAATGGAAGCTTCTGAAGGGGTCTTAACCAATAGAGTGTGCATTTATAGTTCCGTAGCTCAATTGGTAGAGCATCATTCTGCGAAGAACGGGGATGTGGGTTTGAATCCCATTGCAGTCGCCTGAACGATTGGTAAAACCTCTCGGCGTGAAATGCCGTAGCTGGTCGTGAGGGAAATCGCAAAAGATTACTGAGGTACCGTCGATTGCTTGATCCACAATCGCAATGACACGGGGAAGGATGCGCGTATCCTGTACGGGAAGGTCTGTCCCTCGGGATCGCCTACACCTAGGGATTCGTTAAGAGCCAATTCACACCTAGTTCAGTTCGTCGAGTTCGGTTCGGTTCAGTTCGTCAGTTTGGCGACTGGTTTCGCAACCTGCGTTCTCACCTAATTCACATCAGAAAAACTAAACCTTGCGGCCGTCGCATGCTTAGACGTCAGCTTATGCAGTGAAGTGGCCAGGAAAGCAACATACAACAACATACAATACAGCACGGGCTAGCATGACAACATGGTCGTCATTGCCATGCTGATCTGATGAGCACATCGGATGGCATGTCGTCCTCAGCCGACTCAACCCCATCCTCAGGGTGGGACAATTGGAGATATTCAATCAAGTAACACATTCCTTTACTGCTGTGCCTTCTCATTCGGCATGACGTTCCTAGCAGGCTGTTTGATGCGCCCTTGCCTCGTAGTTGGGGTCTGATTGCTGCCGACGACCTTTATGGCAACGAGCAGTTGGAGGTATAGAAAGAACTACAGTTGAGGAAGCTGTTATTTGAAAATCAGGGCGCGGTATGTAGACCGTAGCGAGCAATGTCGACAAATCGTGACGAAACTTACGAAACCAGCCAACCTTGCGAAACCAGCGAACTGAAACTGGTGGTCCGAGACCGGTTTCAGTTGGCGTGGTTTCGTCGAACTGAACCGAACTGAAACCACGCGAAACCACGCGAAACCATGCGAAACCGATAGATGGGAATCAGGTGTGAATCCGCTCTAACACGCACGAAGGATTGGAAACCAAACGTACTAGTTCTTACGTAGTTCTTACATTTATAATGGAATACCCAAACCCTAAGTTTTGTATTGGGCAGGGGTAAGTATTTATGTACCCTATATATTGACAGGGGTATCTCTAGTATTGGGTAAGAACTGCTATTACCTACCCCAAGTAAAGGGTTCATACCCTGGACGAAATCCTCATAGCAACTGGTACAACTGGGCACGTGAAACGCTGATGAAGCATTACAGTATAGGGCAGTCAAGCTGCTTGAAGATCATTAGTCATTAAGGTAGCTGCATCTAACAGATAAACAGAATGCCATGACGAACGGATTCCAACTGGCGAGCGATTGTTGAACACAAAATCTTTTTCCCTTGCCTGCCATACCCATAGAGACCCCCCCCTGTCCGAGTGTCCGCAAATCCTAAATATTCCACAGTCAAAACATACAAACTTGCACACTAACACAAACAAGCAGACTAGATGTTTGCCCAACCTGAACCCTGAACCCTTGTCCAGCTTTTACCTTCTCCAGGGCTTGAGAAGGTAACGTACTAAAAAACGTAAGAGGCACTCTCCACTGGGTTAATCCGGAACCAGACGCGGATCCGAACTTCAAGTTGGATCCAGGACACGTCTCAGATCCACGTGCAGATATCAGATCTACAACGGAGCTCACGGGAGGCGAGTCGCTCACGTCGGGCTCAGCGGGCACAGGGCTGCAGTCTATCTGAAGGAGGCCTTTGGATAGGTGCCCGGGTATTGGCAAGTTTTCACAGACGCCAGGACCGTCTGAGGTCTTGCTCCTGTTGCTGATGCACCAGCTGTCGCTGCAGCCGCGTGGCCGTGCTTGCACCGGCCCCACACTCAGGGCTCCCGCTGCTGCCTCAACGGCTGCGTTCGCAGCTGCCGCGGAGTGTGGGCGTAGCCGTTGGTGACGGGTGAGACGATTGGGGATGTCGGGATGGATGAGTGCGACCGAGTGGGAGGTATAGCTGCCATCCTCAGCGATGGGCCATGGGCTGAGGGGAGCAGTACAGGATACGTGAGTAAGAGGCAGTACAGAGGGAGAGATTGAGGGGCAGTTAGCAGGGTCAGATAGTTAGGGGTGGGTGCACAAAATGATTCAAAACGGAGACGGCCTCGTACACGGCCATCGACAGCCTCATCGCAGATGTTAAATGGAGTGGACAATTGGCATAGAAGACGTATAAATAAAAAGAGAATATACGTTCCGTCTTGCAGATGTCACATTTCAGTCTTTCGGATTTCAGACAGGCCCTGTAGTCCCCCCTTGTACATTTAGAATGCACAAAAGCTATGCACTGTAGCACTGTGAGGGTTATGCAAGCATTGCTGAAGCAAGGGCAAACCGGTCGAGATTTGTTCCCAAAGCTACTGCCTCTTCATACCTGAACAGCTTGTGAGTGTGAACATTCACTGCATCCGGAGCCTGGTGTGGATCCAGCAGGTATGTCGATGCCGATGCCCTTCAGCTGTGAGTGAGAGGAAGGAGTGTAATGTGCTCATTCGAGTGAGAGAGGGCAGATGCCCAGGCTTTTAGGATCGTCTACCAGGGTCAGGAGCATGACAGGGAAAAACAAAACATGATAAAACCGGTCAAGCAGCAAAGTCACGATTGGGACGCAAAATTTCGAGTGAATTCGAAACAGGGGGCAGGCTCAAGGGCGCCTCCAATCAATCATGATCGACTGTTTTGCAAAAGCATGAGCAGTGGCTCCTACTTTTGTTTTTTGCGTGTTAAGCTACAACTCAGGCAGATCATGGCCTGCGGTCGAGGGGCTTGGTGCAGCAGGGTCTGGTCCTTATATGCCCAACCTTAGCTGCACAGCGGCATGCCAAAGGTGGTGCAGTGCGTTCTTGAATCCTCACTGATTTTCTCAGCCAGCAAGCCTGCATAAAAGTCCCTCCTGCTGCTGCTGCTGCCATCAGCCCCACCTGATTTTGTTCACTAACATCAACATTTTCACAGAACCTGGACACTAGCCTCGATCATCCCCCTCTCCTTGAATTCGAATCCCGCCACGTGGTCCGTCAGCATGTATGTGGCCTGGCTAACATGGATGCACCCAGGGATACCGGAGGACTCCATTCGGCTGGCCATGTTCACCTGAGCAAGGACCGCGGGAACACGTTTTTGTACCTCAGCTACATGTCAGCTACTCTGCAGCCGCGGGCTAGAGGTCTTTATTCGGCTGGCCATGTTGACATGACCAGGTACTATGGGTTCGAGATTATGGGATTCAGTCAGGCTCCAGGGTTCAGGTTAAGAGTTTAGGTTAAGGGTTTAGGGATAAGGGCTAAGGGTGAAGGTTTAGGTTTAAATCACTCACTGCACTCCCAATAATGGGGTACTTCCTCATGGTCTGATCGACCACACTTTTACATTAATGTACTGCATCACTCACCGTACTGCCTACAACGCTGTACTCCTACTCATCAAGCCGGCAAAGCCTTGCATTGCTGCAACTGTACCGCATCACTCATCGCACTCCCGATGATGGTGTACTTCCTCCTCGTCTGACCCACAAAGCCAGTGGTGACGCGTCCAGTGTGAACGCCAACCCTTAGGCGCACGTGCTCCCCTGCGTGAGGCACAAATGTGGCAGATGCGTCATGAGCGTGAAAAGCGTGGCCCATTGGGGTCGGAGGGTAGGGATGATGAGCACCATGCCCTGTTAACTTGATCTGCAAGTTTCATTTCCCAGCACTGAAACTTCCTGATAGCTTGCCGCAGGCAAGAGCCCCTCCGAAACTTCCAACCCTTAACCCTTAACCACACTCAGCCCCTCCAATCCCAAACCGTGTAACCCTGGTCCAACCTAAACCCTGGTCCAACCTAAACCCTGGTCCAACCTAAACTTGGCTTGCCTGTGTGCGGCATCTTGAAGTCGTGCGCCCTCGCAAGGATGGCCTCTGCAAACTCCAGCATGCTCGCTGCATGGTCTGTGGCTGCGTCCTGGGCCGAACGGCCTGACCGGGCCTGCAGTGGGATGCAGGGGGGGGGGGCAGGGTGTGGGTGCGGGGCTTGCATCCAGACGTGGTAACCAGATGCTGTCATAAAAAAGCATGGAAGAGGGGCGTTCAGTCAGAAGTTACAACCAGGGGCCTTCAGGTACCAGTTACAACTGGATGTAGCTGTCAAGAAGTAACGTACCGGGGCTTTCAGTCAAAATTTACAGGCAGAGCCTTTTATCCTGGGGTTACCAAAAGTGGCTTTTAATCAGGTGTTACACCTCTGATCCTCAGCAGGTACCAACAAGAGCTTCCAGTCTGAAGGTACCCCCTTTCTTCCGTATGTACCTGGTGGACTCAGTCCTGGTTGTTGTTGAGTCCCGAGGCGGCCATCAGGCAGTCCCCAATGACGTCCAACTGGGAGGGAGGAGGGCCGAGGTGATGGTTTGGAAACTAGCCGGGGGGCGTACATGCTGAGGTATAGCGGGGAGCGAGGCTATGGACATAGGGATCAAGACAGAGTGGAAGAGTGACCAGGTCATGCACAATAATGGTGAGTGTCGTAAGGGACAGCGTTAGATTCTAACGCGTCAGAATGTGCAGGGTTACAAGTGGAGGGATCAGCAGAGTCGTGGGATGCAGACAATGACAGAAAATGGTGGGGACGCTACAGGCTAAGATGATAGGGTGGGTGAGGTTACGATGTAATGAAGAAGGTGCAGAGTTAAGAGTTGAAGAGATCAGTATAATCACGGGAATACAGAACACGGCAAGGTGCAGAGTTAAGAGTTGAGGAGATCAGTATAATCACGGGAATACAGAACACGGCAAGGTGCAGAGTTAAGAGTTGAAGAGATCAGTACAATCACGGGAATACAGAACACGGCAAGGTCCAGAGTTAAGAGTTGAAGAGATCAGTATAATCACGGGAATACAGAACACGGCAAGGTCCAGAGTTATGAGTTAAAGAGATCAGTATAATCACGGGAATACAGAACACGGCAAGGTGCAGAGTTAAGAGTTGAAGAGATCAGTATAACAACGGGAATACAGAACACGGCAAGGTGCAGAGTGAAGAGTTGAAGAGATCAGTACAATCACGGGAATACAGAACACGGCAAGGTGCAGAGTTAAGAGTTGAAGAGATCAGTATAATCACGGGAATACAGAACACGGCAAGGTCCAGAGTTAAGAGTTGAAGAGATCAGTATAATCACGGGAATACAGAACATGGCAAGGTGCAGAGTTAAGAGTTGAAGAGATCAGTATAACAACGGGAATACAGAACACGGCAAGGTGCAGAGTTAAGAGTTGAAGAGATCAGTATCAGAGCTCTGGCCCAAGTTCCAGTTTGCCAAGGAGATGAAGTTGAGGGTGTTTTTCACGCGTGCTCGGCTCTTTGTCGATGGGGTGGAGGTGGCCGCATGAGTTTTTGCTTTCATATGTCAGGTTAAGGGGGAGTCTTGACTTGGGATGACTATCACCTTGATTATCACAATTCCTATCTCTGGTCCATGTGTTTGTATCATCGTTTTTGAATCACTAATTTAACATTGAAACGGCTCACTTACAGAAGTTTCACACACTCATCTCAATAATTTATACACACAGGTCACACTTTTTAAACATTTAACTCACTTAAGTTATGTGTCACACAGTTTCATACATATTTCACACATTTTAAAACACTTAACACACTGAGATTTCGCTTACACATCACACAGTTTTTACACAGACTCATAAAATTTCACTAAAACTTTCTTGTTTCCTTCTCAATTAGAATCTAACGCTGTCCCTTACGACACTCACCTGTCTTTCCTAGGAGGCGTCCAACCGAACTCTTTTGCACCCACGTCATGTTTTATGGCTGGGGCTAATCTGCTGCACTATGGGGTTCATTCCCACGCTACTGCTCGGTGGTTGAGTGTTGGTTGCTTGCCCAGGGGGGTCATTGGTTTTCGCTCGCTGTCCTAGCATATTTAGTGCCTGTACCGGTTTACGGGCACAAGTCCCATGCATCAAATGTGATGCCCCGTTGGACTGTAAAAACTTCACTTCACTTCACTTCACAGTATAATCACGGGAATACAGAACATGGCAAGGTGCAGAGTTAAGAGTTGAAGAGATCAGTATAGCAACGGGAATACAGAACACGGCAAGGTGCAGAGTTAAGAGTTGAAGAGATCAGTATAACAACGGGAATACAGAACACGGCAAGGTGCAGAGTTAAGAGTTGAAGAGATCAGTATAATCACGGGAATACAGAACATGGCAAGGTGCAGAGTTAAGAGTTGAAGAGATCAGTATAGCAACGGGAATACAGAACACGGCAAGGTGCAGAGTTATGAGTTGAAGAGATCAGTATAACAACGGGAAAACAGAACACGGCAAGGTCCAGAGTTAAGAGTTGAAGAGATCAGTATAACAACGGGAATACAGAACACGGCAACTAAGGTGCAGAGTTAAGAGTTGAAGAGATCAGTATACGGTAACAACGGGAATACAGAACACGGCAAGGTCCAGAGTTAAGAGTTGAAGAGATCAGTATAATCACGGGAATACAGAACACGGCAAGGTCCAGAGTTATGAGTTGAAGAGATCAGTATAATCACGGGAATACAGAACACGGCAAGGTGCAGAGTTAAGAGTTGAAGAGATCAGTATAACAACGGGAATACAGAACACGGCAAGGTGCAGAGTTAAGAGTTGAAGAGATCAGTACAATCACGGGAATACAGAACACGGCAAGGTGCAGAGTTAAGAGTTGAAGAGATCAGTATAATCACGGGAATACAGAACACGGCAAGGTCCAGAGTTAAGAGTTGAAGAGATCAGTATAATCACGGGAATACAGAACATGGCAAGGTGCAGAGTTAAGAGTTGAAGAGATCAGTATAACAACGGGAATACAGAACACGGCAAGGTGCAGAGTTAAGAGTTGAAGAGATCAGTATAATCACGGGAATACAGAACATGGCAAGGTGCAGAGTTAAGAGTTGAAGAGATCAGTATAGCAACGGGAATACAGAACACGGCAAGGTGCAGAGTTATGAGTTGAAGAGATCAGTATAACAACGGGAAAACAGAACACGGCAAGGTCCAGAGTTAAGAGTTGAAGAGATCAGTATAACAACGGGAATACAGAACACGGCAACTAAGGTGCAGAGTTAAGAGTTGAAGAGATCAGTATACGGTAACAACGGGAATACAGAACACGGCAAGGTGCAGAGTTAAGAGTTGAAGAGATCAGTATAACAACGGGAATACAGAACACGGCAAGGTGCAGAGTTTAGAGTTGAAGAGATCAGTATACGGTAACAACGGGAATACAGAACACGGCAAGGTGCAGAGTTAAGAGTTGAAGAGATCAGTATAATAACAACGGGAATACAGAACACGGCAAGGTGCAGAGTTAAGAGTTGAAGAGATCAGTATAACGTCGGGAATACAGAACACGGCAAGGTGCAGAGTTAAGAGTTGAAGAGATCAGTATAACAACGGGAATACAGAACACGGCAAAGTGTCATGGTGATGTAGCGCACCGCGCGTATTACTGAATTACCAGTTCCTTGTTTAAGGATTCCTGCAGTTGAACTCTGTTTACGGAACTGCTGTTGCAGTTACACTTTTGTGTTTTCTCTGGATATCAGAGAAGTGTGTATTTTCACACTTTAGCCTCCTTCTTAGTGGCTGCTTGGTTTTCTGCTGCCACTATTTCTTTCTTACTTGAAGCCCTGATTTCGTAATCACCCTTCAATCTGAAGTTACATAGTCACTCCTCATCGAGCAAGCACAAACACTGCTCACTTTATTCCAGCAAGCACAAACACTGCTCGAATATCGATCCATCATACAGAACAAGCACAAACACTGTTCGACCCTCCAGTCTGAACAAGCACAAACACTGCTTAGTCTTGGAGGTCTTCTCTTGATATTTCGGCCCTTATCAGGCATTCTCCAGCCTTCCAGCTGGTTTACCACCACCAACTCCATCAACACTTCATCAACACCCAGTCCAGAGGCTCCAAGTCGACTCCTTGATAGATCATCAAACGAGTCTCCCCATCTGAAGATCGCCTACAAGCGACTTCCCACTGAAGATCATCGTACCCTGTCACCAGTGTACTACAACTTCGACTGCTACTACAGTCACCTTCGGAAGGGTCGACCCATCAGGCAATCTTGTCAACAGTAGAGAATAGTCAGGTAAGTAGTCCAGGGGATACTTATCTTAAATATATCGACTGATCCCCAGGTTTACAGCTGGGGATTCGAGTCTCAACAGCAGTGATCAGGAATCTGTCATATTCCTGAAGTCACAGCACTTTTCTAGTGAAAGGGTGTCTTTAATACTTGCTTTATTTGTTTGCTGTACTTGCGCAGTCATTTACTAGGTGCAGCGCTTAGACCCCGACAAAGGTGCAGAGTTAAGAGTTGAAGAGATCAGTATAACAATGAACGGGAATACAGAACACGGCAAGGTGCAGAGTTATGAGTTGAAGAGATCAGTATAAGAACGGGAATACAGAACACGGCAAGGTGCAGAGTTAAGAGTTGAAGAGATCAGTATAACAACGGGAATACAGAACACGGCAAGGTCTGAGCTGTCCCATGAAAAACGAGCCTTGTTATGCTCCGGGCGGGGATGGTAACGGGGCGGATGTGGCTCCAGCCCTGAGTTGCACTGCAGGCCCAACCCGCACGCCCCTAGAGGGGGGCATTGTTTAGTGTTTTTATTTCTTATGTGACTGGGTTGCGCCGCAGGTTGCGGATGCGCTTCTAAACGATAAGAACGCGGAGGACCCGTCCGTCTTGGGCGACACGGAGACCCGCATATCCACCGCGTCTCAAGACGAGGTCTCCTGCTTGACGCAGAGGCAGTCGGCGGAGTCCCCGGCCCGGCAGGCAGTAGGGGATCAGCCTGATCCAGCCAGCCCGCTGATTGACCGGCAAGCCACTGTGGATCTTCCGAAGCTTCCGGGTCCCCTGCAGAGTTGTCAGCACGGCATGAGCTCTGGCCCAAGTTCCAGTTTGCTAAGGAGATGAAGTTGAGGGTGTTTTTCACGCGTGCTCGGCTCTTTGTCGATGGGGTGGAGGTGGCCGCATGAGTTTTTGCTTTCATTTTTCAGGTGAAGGGGTAGTCTTGACTTAATGGGATGACTATCACCTTGATTATCACAATTCCTATCTCTGGTCTCCATGTGTTTGTATCATCCATTCTGAATCACTAATTTAATATTGAAATGGCTCACTTACAGAAGTTCTACATACTCATCTCAGTTATCTATACACACAGTTCACACTTTTCAAACACTTAACTCACTTAAGTTATGTGTCACACAGCTTCATACCAAGGCCACACATTTTAAAACACTTTTACTCACTGAAGTTTCGTATGCATCACACAGTTTTTACACACACTCATGTAAGTTCACTCAAACTTTCTTGTTTCCTTCTCAATTTTCCTAGGAGGCGTCCAACCGAACTCTATCTTTTGCACCCACGTCATGTTTTATGGCTGGGGCTAATCTGCTGCACTATGGGGTTCATTCCCACGCTACTGCTCGGTGGTTGAGTGTTGGTTGCTTGCCCAGGGGGGCCACTGGTTTCGCTCGCTGTCCTAGCGTATTTAGTGCATGTACCGGTTTACGGGCACATGTCCCATGCATCAAATGTGATGCCCCGTTGGACTGTAAAAACTTCACAAAACTTCACATTTTTTGCCTCACACGAAGGCAAATAACGTTTACGGGGTCCTTGTATTAATTAGTTGTCTACCCCATTTGAAACAGTGTTTTTAAACGAAACCTACAGCACGACTCGAGCCAGCCCCATCTTTGTTTATTTGCAGCCATTATTGTGTACGGTTAACCTGCAAAGCTAGCATGTTTGTATTTTCCCGGTTGGTCATGTCTGCCCAGGCAAAAGGGTATACCGTGTGGATGCTTTGACAGTAGGACAATTCCTGGTCAAGAGGGCCCCCTCTTAAGGGGCACTACTGAAGTTGGTGTTCCACTTTTGAATGCTAGCGGGGTATCAAATTTGATACATGGGAAAGATGCCCGAAAATCGGTTTGAGCATGAAATAAGCTAGTACAGTGAGCGAAAAAATAGTAACTCCCCTGGGCAACACACAGCCACAGTCGTGTGGCCTGGGAATGAACCCCACAGTGCGGAAGATAGTCGGTTAAACGCCAGGCTACAACCACCGGGCGGCAACTTCAAAACAAGACAAGAGCATAAATATAGGAAGGAAACACACAAACACACTTTTACAACGTTGCCATATGGCGGTCTCTCATCACCTCCTGTCTCCTGCTGAAAACACACGTTTGGCACCCAGAGCAATTCATTATGGGCATTACTGCAACCACACCAGCTGGTAAGCACACACCTTGCGCCATGCAACGGACATCTTTTCGATATTCACTGACTTCATCTGGCCAGATGCTAGTAGGGTCCTCACCAACACCGAGAAGGCCATTCACACCTTTCACACCTCCTAACCCCTAATTCAAAAGCCTGTCAGCGATGCAACAAAGTCAAGAGACACTTCATCACAGCCTCATGGCCCCCTCCTCGTCGTGGCCCCCTTCCTCTTCCGCCGCTGCTCCATCCTCATCCTCATCATAGTGTCCCTCATCGTCATCGCCGGCCCCGTCATGATCCAACATGTGATGGTCGTGGTCCAGCCCGTCCTCCTCCTCCATATCCTCGTCCTCAATCCCACCTGGTGGGTCAGGGGTGGGTCAGGCTTGAGGGGATGCCAAAATGTGATGCAGCAACTCCGAATAAAATAAGCAAAGGGCAGCCATCAGCGAATTATGTATGCAAGGATGCAAACTGCTCGATTATAAATTTATATGGCATTCATGAGGCACCAGTATGCAACGTATGTACATCAGAAGATTCCTCTTGTATGGTACCGGTTTGTACCGCTTGTTTCTCAGCAGATTCCTGATTCTGGCATCCAGCAGCTCAGCTAGCTCAGGCCCCAATGCTGCTGCACTGTACCCAGGTGCTTCAGGCCAGAACACCTGAGTTCAGTTTCATGTGCAGTCGGCCACCTTTGACAGGCTGCTGGGCGGCCAGCACTAGGGACGATGGGGACCAAACCTTGACCGGCCTACGGCTGGTGGCCCAAGCAGCAGGGCTTGCTGCAGCAGACCTTTCCAGTCGAAAGCCATGATGCAGCTGAATTGTAGCTGAATCACCCTATAATAACTTCAGGGTTCCCAACACCGTGCAAAATTAACCAGGAAAGATGCCAAGCAACCCAAGGACAAACCACAGGCAAAACTGAATAGGCACAGCACCTCCTCACCCTGGCCTGCCCCAAATCCTATGAATGCCTAAATAAGGAAATTAATGGCTAGGGAGGTGTAAGTTAAAAAAAAAGGTCAATCGCTTCCTTACCCTGGTCTGCCCCAAATCCCATCAACGCCTCCAGGGGGAACAGGTCAGCTAACGAGGCTCCACCGTCGCCCCCGGCCGCGCCACCGCCACCAACTTCGCTCCCCAGCTGGGCCTCCAGCCTCCGCCTGAAGACAGACAGCGCGTCTGAGGCATCTGGTTGACCGCCTGCGCCTCCGTCCGCCCTGTTCACACACAGTTCGTTCATGTTCACACATTGTTTGATCCAGTTCTCACGCTGCTCGTCGCTGTCCAGACGATTCGTCCCAGTTCACACATTGTTCGATCTAGACATCTGCAAGGCCACGCCAGGTCCTCTCCAGGCCGTGTCAGCCACTCCACTAACCACCACTCACCCGTCCACTAACCACCACTCACCCGCCCATTCCGTCTCCACCGGCCGCAACAGCCTGCATCAATGTCATCTGCAGGTTGCGAATAGCATTTGCCATGTTGGCCGACGGGTTGCCTGCACCAGCCGCGAGACCGGACCTTGGCGGCTGGGGACCGTACACCTGCAGCAGAAGGGTGGGAGGGAGGGGTTTTCTCTCGAAAGCTTATTAGTTTGTAATTGACTGCACAAATCGAAACAAATTGTACATGCCCCTTCATGAAGCCGAAACAAAATACCGCGCTGTGAGGTGGCTCCCTGCAAGTATGTCAGCGCTGGCTGGTGCAAGCAGACCGCTTGAGCACCGTGACAAAAAGCAATTACCAGTTTTAGCCTCCCCACCTAAACGAAGTAATGCCCGGTACGGTATATGCCTCTGAGCTGTACTCAGTAAAAATGGCATCAATGAGTGTTTAAATAGGACATCAGTAGGAGGCACAGCAGTTGTTACAGCGACAACGCATCCATCCAAAGGGTTTAGGGTTTAGGGTTTAGGGTTTACCATTGAACACCTCCAACTCTCCCCCTAACACTCACCCTCCTCAGCTGCTCTTGAGTCACAGGCGCAGCGGCGTCCTCATCCTCCGCATGCTGCAATAGCCACTCGACGGCTTCCGGCAGGCGGTTTCGGTGCAATATCAGTGCCTTGCCTGCCACAGCAGCCGAGAATCCCTGTAGGAAGCAGCAGTGGCGGCCAAAGCGTTGGAGCCGGTTAGCGAGTCAGCAGGGGGTTCATGCAAGGGGGAAGGGACAGCGGCAGTGCAGCAGGAAATCAAAAACAGGAAAACGCTGGAGTGACGTAGGCGGGAACATGAGGCCCAACAGGAAACAGGGCTGTGAGTGCTGTGAGGCAGCTGCATGTGACAACAGGAGTACCTATGGTAGCAAATACATATTTCGCTGCTTCTACACAAACATCAGCTGGTACCCGCCATTCTTAATAAAACGGTATTGTTTTCAAGTAGTTTCTTTTAATCTGTTAGCTCAAATTAAGCATGAACAGGTGTGTGGATGGAAGGGGCCATATGGACTTGAGCATGGGCCGCGGCTACCATGATTCAACCCTCCAGGATGGGACGCAGCGGGGCAGCGTAAATGATAAGGGGCAGGCTAGGTAGCGGATAAGATGGGCTGCGGTAGTCGGAGATGGGGCTTCAATTGTAAGACATGTTTTTTTGCTCGTTTTAAAGTGAATTTACCGGTTGCCGGTAACCATTATCCAGATAAGACCTCAGTAAAGACTAAACAAATTGGAAGTTTTACAGTGGACTCGACACGAGAGGGGTCCGGAGCCAACCCGTACCATGTCACCCAGCTGCTGGACGTTGCCTTGATCCGGTTCCGGAGCCACAATGGGCTCTTGGGGCACAGCGGGTTCCTGCAGGCAATCACCGCACAACAACGATTAGCAGTTGGTTTCAAAGATGGTGGACTGGGAACTTGGTATTGTACAGAGGGCTGGACGGTGCACCGGCATTCAGAAGGTCAGGTACAGGATCGAGTTCAGGATCAGGTTCCAGTTCAGATTCAGGTTCAGGGTCGGGTGAACCTGGCCAGGTTTGGGTTTGGGTATGGGTGAAGCCAGCAGAGATGAGCTGCAAATTGTCATTAACCTCTTTCCCTCCCCCCCCTCCGCCATCCGCCTCCTTCGCCCTGCTTACCTGCACTGCCCCTGCTGTTGCTGCAGCCGCTGCAGCCGCGCCTGCCCTCGGCTCTCCCAGCCCCCCTGCTAACCCCCCAGCCAGGTCGCCCTGCCGCAGCATGCCCAGCCGGCCCTCCAGCGCCTCAATCATGCCCATGAGCTGGTTGTCCATATCAGAGAGGTTGCGGGTGGGCATCCCAAGGGAGCCGCCCGTGTGGCCGGCGGGGACGTCTTCACGCAGAGTGACGCCTCGCTGGCGCGCGTCGGCGCTGACGGCCGCATAGATGTCGCCAATGGTGGGGGCCTGTCGGGTTTGATGGGGTTTGGGTTCAGGGCTTAGGGTTTAGTGGTCCATGTCTGGCGGGGTTGATACTTGATAGGGTTTGGGTTTGGGTTCAGGGCTGAGGGTTTTGAGGTTTAGCGGCTGAAACACGGCGGGGTTAGCATGGGTGGATGGAGTCGGGGGTTAAGGGTGGACACAGTGCAGACGATGGGTGGATCTCATTTCAGGCTAGTCATCAGGGCCCGCACGAAATAAAATCAAACCCGTCCCAGCTGTCGAATTTGCAAATTCAAATATGAATCGTAGTTAGGCACTTGTAGAGGCACAACTGCCTTATAAGCAACGGAGGTACGTAAGTGTGGAGGCCTTCTGGTCTTGCACACAGGTAAGGAATTCCTTGGCACCTGCTGAGCCTGCTGCCGGCCTTAACCCCGAGAACCCTAATGACCTTTACTCCTAAGCCTTCTTCCCAAAGCCCTTCACAGTTCACGCCAGCGCTTACCCCCCTTTCCGCTCACCGGGACGCTAGGGACAGCCTGCTGCTTGGGCATGGGCGTGGTTGTGAGCAGCACCAGCGAGGCTCCCGGCTTGATGCCTGCGTCCTTTAGCAGGCCGCCGTTTAGGAGACGGCCCTCAAAGACCTGGATCCAAGCAAGGGTTCAGGGTTTCAGGCTTATATACCTGGATCCATGGAGCGATGGAGGGCTTCAAGATTTTTTTATCAGGTGCCAAGCAAGGGTTCAGGGTTGAGGCTTAAATACCTGGATCCAAGGATAAAGGGTTTCAGATTTGGAGATCTGGGTCTGAGTAGTGAGGCAGCAGATTCGAATTGCTTTCTCTAAGATTAATATTTATAGGGGTCAGGTTTTTATTAAAATACTTGCAATCGATTGTCAATGCCACTGTCAGTCGGAAACGGAGAGTTTTAGGTCATTTCTGTCCAGACGTAAGCATGGAAGGATTAAGTTATTCGTACATGAGGGAAGGTAATTCAAATCTACGACAAAGGGTAAGTGGTCCATCAATTACATACCGTACCAAGATTCAATTATGGGTTGAGAGTCTCGGGTTAAAATACCAGGATAAGATGGAAGTTTCAGGGATCGCTTTACACATATCTGGATCCAAGAGTTGTGGGTGTAGGGTTTATACTGGATCCAAGTGGTGGTTTGGGGTTAACAGAAACGTACACCAGATTATGATCCCAGTTTAAAGGATTAATTAATTGACCTAGATAGGATCGCATTGAGAGACCGAGGCACTTAATAGTATTTTTAGGGACATTCAAGTACAGATGTTTCGAGAGCTCTGCATATGTCAGTATTTGATTTCAGTCCGTGGTTCAACCTTGTATCAACTGGGCATTCAAAGGTCCCAAATGAGTGACTGCCTGCATTGGGGAAGACCGCATGTGCATGGGCAGACAGCATGGGCGGCAGGCAAAAGGGTCTGCATGGTGACAGGGCCATGATTGCGTCATGTAGACAAAACATTCAAAAAGCCAGTCCCATGCGATAGGCGCGCAGCGCCCCATATAAATATGTCCTGAACAGCTTGGGCTTCAGGACATATTTATATGGGGCGCTGGGAATTGGCCTAGCTGGACATTTCACACAAATTAATGTGTGCATGCTGTTGCAGGTGAGGCTGTATGATTTTTAGAAACTCTTGAGATAAGCCTCAAAGCAGCTTGTACTTGGAGGGTTCCCAACAAAGTCTGTGCGGGATCCGCTCCCGGCCAATAGCTGCAGGTATTGGCCCCAGGCGGAATGTGTGTACTCGTGTGGATGCGAGTGCGTTTGTGTTCATAGGGTGTTCAGCAGTTCAGCACTCCATCCTCCATCGCCCACATCCCCTACTACACCCCTGTGTAGCTGAACTGTAGCTGAGCTCAACGGAGGAAACACTGATCTATTTAGATGGAGGCAAAAAGCCACAAGTCCTCTCCCCAAGCCCTGGCCTAGTCATGCTCTGGCCTGTCCAGCCTCCTGGGCAAAGTTGCTGCTCACTCTCCCCAGCGAACGCTGAATCTCTTTCAGGCTGCCGTCAGGCCCTGGGCATTGGCGTTAAGGTTCTGTGCTGTGTCACTGGTCCATCGATCGTGTTGTGGATTTTTCTCTGCGCTGTGCCAAAGGCACACCTTGCCCTAGATGCACTTCCGGCACAGTAGAGAACCTCCTCCACAACAGCCAATCCGAGGAAAGGGCTGCGTCTCCACCTGTCTGTATGTCCATGCGAAGGGTGCAGGCGAAGTAGGAAGGCCTCCTTGGCTCCACCCTCCTTGAAAAGCGTGACATTGGCAGGCTGCTGATCAAAGAAAGTGGACAAGTACAATGGGGTCGCAGCTGCTCACTCGCTACTGCTGAGCAACACTGCTTTGAGAAGGAACAGCGCCCTGCCCTGGCTCGCAATACTCACCAAGTTCTGACGCTCCGGGGAACTCGACTGCTGCGCTCCGTGAATAAGCTTCTTGAACTCTTCTACGGTCGTGTTCTCACCGGCAGTCAGCGTGATGGAGCCCTGCAGCGTGCGCACGGTAAGCTCCATTTCGCGAAACTCGCCCTTGGAAACTCCCCGGGAGTGCGAAGTGGGAATATGCCTGGAGGGAGGTTATAATCGACGATGCTGGTTTGAGTGATTGGGTTAGGAAAGCCTAGGCCTGGTGTGAAGAGCTTTGGCTGACTTGAAGCAAGGGAGGCGAGTAAGCCTGGAAGGCAGGATTAAGCCGCGGGTTGCTTGCTATCAAGACGGAAATAGAAAAATTATGGGTGGAAAAATTATGGGTGGAAAGAAACTAGTATTGTTGTGGGATGAGAAAGCGATACAAAGAGCAAGTGTGGGCAAAAGTCGGGTGTGCAGGAGCGTCAATCGGATGGTAGACTTCGGAGCCGAGTCGCCCCTGGTGCAGTTGGTCATGGGAGCACACTTGGCTCTGCTTGGCTCCCATTAACTTCTTGATGGACATATTCTTCCTCTCTTTAGGATTGACTGAGTATCTCACCTTCCGGGTCTTGAGATTGAGAAACCTCGAAATGTCGATTGAGCCGGAGCGCTCACCATGTTGGAGCCGTGGATGATGGATCTTGGGGGCTACATTTGCAAAAATGCATTGGGCATCATATCTGAGACATGCAATTGTTGCATGGATGTGACTGGTGTCAGAGGAAGGTCAGGGCTAGCCACGCCGCCATAGGAGTCAACATCAACTGCATGAGGGTAGCATGAGAAGCTGCAAGGTAGGGGGCACCCTAGGGGTGTTACATGTCAGTGATGTCACCGCCCACCGTATGTAAGATGACCATGTTCAGTGACATGGGTAGGCTAGGGGCGGTGCTCGTACGAAAGCTTCATCATGGAGCTTCAGGACCACCCAAGTCACATGGTTGGGTTTGGCGCGTTTTGTAGGCGGTACTTGCATGCCAACTGCCAAACTATTTGCCACGGAGCCGTACTTCACACTTACATGACACCCATGTTATGTGCCTCGCCAAGTTCATGTATATATCGTGTACCTCTTTGTTATGGAAGCTTAAGTCACTCAAAGTTGGATTGCCCCTCTTCAGGTCAGGCATGTCTAACAAGCTATCAATGAAGCGGGTTTGATGCGACTATGCTTAAACTCTTAAGTCAAGGATGATAAATGACTTGCTAGTAGGTCAGCTAGGGCAGGGGTACAAGCTGTTTTCAAAGGCCATCCGGGGTCTTCCGTCTCAGCAGCACTGGGTCTGTCAAAGTGTACTTATACAACGTCCCCGGGCTACCTCTGAGCGCACCGTTGGTCTTGGGTTCTGATAGTTGATGAGCTGTTGTAGCCAAATTACAGGATCTGCCCTTGATGTTGGATGCCCTCATCTAGTTATGAAAGACAAGGCCCAAACAGCAAGTATGCGCACACAAGATGGGCAGTCATCATGTCAGGACGTGTGTGGTACATTTAAGCGTTTTCGTTCATTGGGCATAGAGACGGGACGTGATGTCTGGGATCTAGGAGTTGGCCCCATGCATAGGTACATCAGTACATGACCTGGCACATTACATAGAGATGGCCTTTCACCGTTCTAAACATTACATCGAGATGCAACAAGGATTGCAGCAAATGGGTTGTACATACTGAAGGCAATCTTGCTTATCACCTTTGGGTTATGTTTTGTACCGGTATGACCTTTAATTTTGAACTGGAAACCTCGAATGTGCAAACAAAAGTTCGAGCCACTGTGAAAACACCTCTGAGGTCTGCTCCCAGTCTTTTACTTCAAAAGTGACTGGGACCCCCAAAAACATTTCTCGTAAATGCTGATGCCCCAGCGGACTTCAATATTCCAAGATATTTCAGACCAAGTGGATGCTCGAGTAGGACAGACCTAGGCGTCCATAGCCTCTTCCAGATCTCCAGCTATTGTCCACTTGGAGGATAGAAGCGCCAATCAAGAGACGCTTGGGACCAGCATGCATCCGCAAACTGAATCGGGAGCTGCCAACAGCCTCTCGTCAAAGATACAGGAAAACAAATCGACTCAAGTAAAACAAAATGCATCATCAACATACTCTATGACCGACTAGCCGGCGCGGCCTCTGCATCCACAACAGCCTGGATGAAGGATGCGACTCGTGCAGCATCTTTCTTCAGCCCTGCGAGACACAGATGAGAGATTTCAAAGGGGGTGGTTTTCAGCTTGGCAGCCGCTAGGGTGCTGGGAGGTGGCGCAAGCAAATCTGGGAGTGAAGAATAAGCCCAGTAAGTCATTGCTGGACATGTGGTAAGTTTGAAGCCTAAGCCCTATACCCTGAACAAGGCATGTGGCCATAGTTAATAGGGCACACAACCGATGTGGACAAGGTATCAAGAGTCATATGAGCGCAACACTCGGGATGGAGAGAGCGTGGCTCTAGGCACGGACGCCAAGTGCAACGTTCCGCTGGCCAGCAGGAACTTGGGTGGGTACATTTTACTGCGCTGCACTAATTTGGGTTGGCGTTTTGTACTGCTCTGCATAAAATTGAGAGGGTACATTGAATTGATCTGAAGCAACTTGGGTGGGTACATGGAGGCTTATCCAGCATAACTGACGGTCGATCAGGTAGCACCCTTCAAAAATACTAAATAGATAGTACGGTGTTTGAATGATATGATCCTCTAAGACAATCACTCTTCCTTCTCGCCTGTAACTTACTTATTTAGTATTTCCTGCCCGACTGACCCCCTGAAGAGCCCGACCTTCAAACGGATCTTTTATAGCCAGGGTTAACTGGCACCTGGGAGCTCCCAGCGTGTTTGTTATTTTGGGATGCATTTGTTAACATTCAGCTAAATCACGTCTTGCAACCAATGAGGCCTAGAGCATGGCCCTGATAATTAAGCCACCAGCCATTGGCCAGTCAAGCTTAGTTCCCCATCTGCCCAGTGTTGACCGCCCAGCAGCCTGCCAAATGTGGTCTGGTGCACACACCGAAAGCTGCATGGCGCGCCATGCTCTGGACGAGAGGTGGAGGCCTGGCACTGGGGGGACATGTTGCACGTATACCATTACTTAATAAACAAATTGCATTGTGTACGTGAGTGCATTTTGGTCCAGGGTTTAGGGTTTAAGGTCAAGGGTCAAAAGTTGTAGGTTAACGGACTTGTGGTCCATGTGTGTGTGCACTTGTGAGCAGTGGCTGTAACAAACCCTCGGACAGCCTCAAGCCTCATGTGCCGTGACAGGCCTACAGCCATCCTACATGTTCCACCTCACCACTCCTCCCTTTCTCTCACCATCAGGCCCGCACACGCCACTGGAGACATCCACCATTGTTGGCCGTGCAATACGCACGGCCTGCTGCACGTTCTCCGGCTTGAGACCGCCGGCCAGCAGCCAGCCCTTGGCATGGCTATGCAGCGGCGGCGGCTTCAGCTGTGCCCAGTCCAGAGCCTGTCCACTGCCACCCTGTGCGGTGCAAGTGTAAATGCCGGTGCCGTGAAAAACATAACAAAACAACAAAGAAAGCACATGTGCAAGTTGTCTATTTCAATATAGCTGCATCCTGTCCTGAACCTGGCCACTGACACCCTGTGCGGTGCAAGTGTAAATGCCAGTACCGTGTTTAACCCTGCCACTAAGCCTGGTATATCACGTGCAATGTTTTTTGCCAGGTTGTCTAGTTTAATTCAGTTGCATCCAGTCTAGAACCTGGGCACTGTTACCCTGCACGTCATAAATCATATAACACACATACCGGCATTGAGAGTCACGGTGCGGGTGAATTTGCGGGTGTGGCCTAGGCCAAAGCTGCGCTGTTCCCTTCAATCCCACGCCCCCCCCCCCCCTCTCCCCAAATGGCACAGTGGTTTTCTAGTCTTTGGCATTGTTAAATGAAAAATACGGGTGAGCATTCGGGTCAGAGATGTTTGGACGCCAGTCCATTAAATGACTGTCGCTGAACACACAAAACCGTTTGTTTGACTCTTGATCTAGGGTTAAGATCCAAAACCTAAGCAACGCTCAAGCCCTCTATTCTCTACTATTAAAGCCAGAGTTAGGCCCCTGAGCCCCTCCCCCTAAAACATCAAGACCCAGCTGCAGGCCATCCACCAGCATCCTGTTCACAAGTCATCCGCTGCCCTCAACTTCAGCTGACTCACTGCCCAGAACGGAGGTCACAATCTCGTCCCTCCACCTAAATACCATTTAGACCCTCACCTGCAGGCCATCAACGAGCATCCAGTCCACAAGTCGCCCGCTCCCCTCAGCCTCAGCCGCCCCGCCGCCGGGCATCAGGGTGACAATCTCGCCCTCTGGAGTGGCGTGCAGAACATAGATAATCCCGAGACAACTGCTGATGCCATTTAGAGAAGACCTGAGCATGCACACCAAGGTTGAGGTGCCAAGGTTCTATATACCCAGTCTGTGGCTGTATACGGCGCCTGCTCAACACCTGAAGCTGACTGGGCCGTCAGTGGGAGGATCATATGTTACTAAACTTGCAGACAACCAGCCCTGGGAGCTGATCCAGAGGCGGATACCAATTATAAGGAAACCTCAGCTGGACTTCAGCTATGGTGCATAACTGCAGCTGAACACTGTTCATTAAGTACGCAGAGACAACAATTCTGTTATATAGCCACAGCCAGACCACTGCTTATTCAGTCCCTATACGCTAAACAGCAGCAACCTTATGACAAATGGCCACAGGAGCCAGGTGCAGCAAGCGCTGATGCCTGCGCCGCCAGCCAGTAGCCGGACAGTCAAGGTTACTCGGCGGGGGCTGCACGAAAAACTGCCGTATGTGGTCCTGTGTTATCTGAAATGAAACCTGGTGTCCACCATCCCTAACATCGACGCTGTGCAATGCCCCCGGAAAGCATGCTTCTCCAATGCCCGGACAAGCCACTTCAGCCAATAAGACACACATTGCGTTCTTAATATTTGAAGTCCATAAGACAGATGTGGCCATGATCCCTCCTAGCCATGCAAAGCCCTTGCTGGGCTAGGACACACGTTGCCCATTGCCCATTGCGACTTTCAGCCCCTAAGACACGTTGTCCGTTGCCCGTTGCCCAGCACAACCCTTCAGCCCCTAAGACACGTTGTCCGTTGCCCGTTGCCCAGCACAACCCTTCAGCCCCTAAGACACGTTGTCCGTTGCCCGTTGCCCAGCACAACCCTTCAGCCCCTAGGGCACGTTGTCCGTTGCCCGTTGCCCAGCACAACCCTTCAGCCCGTAGGACACATAATGCCCCTCAGCCCCTGAGCCTCTAGGGCGCATGAAAGCATGATGCCGCGTCTCCATGCAGAAGCTCTAGTGCCACTGTCGCTCCGTTGTCCTGCAAAGCCCTTCAGCCCCTATAAGACATGTTTACCAATAGCCCTGCAAAAGACCTTCAGTCCCTAAACCACATGCCTACCTGAGGCCCGGCACAACCCTTCAGCCCTTAAAACACATGCCTACACGTCGTCCTGCACAGCCCTCCTCGCCCCCTAGCACTCACCTTGCCCCGTCTCCATGCAGCTGAGCAACAGGGATGCCTGAGAGTTCACACCTGCCCAGGGAGGCGCCAGTGCTCTTCTCAGTTCACACAAATGTTATCGACGCAAGAAACAAACAGCCCTATTCACAGCACAGGGTTTGAGTACACAATCGTCATTCATGCCAGCGCCAGTGTAGGTTGCAATTGTAATAATCGTGGATTATAGACTCACCCTTTTGAAGGCCCACCCACCTCCCCACCCTTACAAACACCTTTCCTCCTGTCGTTGGAACGATCCCCGCTCCCATCCCCGCTTCTATCCTCGCTCCCACCCTGGCACCGATCCTTCAGCATCTATCCCTCATGTCTACCCAATCCCCGACTCTATCCCCGACCCCATATCCGCCCCCTTCCACTCCCCCTCTCCCTCCAACACAGCCCCCCTCCCTACCCTCCTCATTAACCCTATCCAGCACCCGAAGCCTTCCCCGCCAACCTGCGGGAAATCGTCTCCGCATCCTCGTCGACGAAGACGCCAACTGGCGTGGCACCCAGCTCCTTAGCCACATCCGCTATCTTGCGGGCAGTCTCATCAGACACTGCGCAACAGCATGGCATAAGTAAAGATTGGTCATCTTGATGCGCAAAAATATCACAAATACTGCCGTTCACAGAATTGCGGCAAAATTGAAGGGGGAGGAACAGCTAGAACAGGGTGTGAGGAGGGAGGGGGGAGGTGGTCGAGTCAGATCAGCTGATGGAAATTAATGCTGGCAGACAATCATGAGCGAGTGGTGGTCGGAACTGTGACATGACCATGTCAGTTTCCTCGGGTAGAGATCAATGACCATGTCATGGCCAGGGTAGACTATGACAGTATAACCATATCGTTGGCTATTTTCTTTGCAATCGATCGAAACTATAAAAACAAACTACTCAGACGGAGGGACAGAAGACATGGGAAGGCACATGGAGAGGTAACTGAGGCCAAGGAAGGCAAGTCAGACAAAAGAAAAACCAAAAGCACGGAGACAGAACACGAAATTGAATAGAGGCAGAATAAAACACAACTGAAATATCCCACGACACCAGAGCAGGAAAGAACCGGCGACCCACACTGAGCGCTGGAAGGACAACAAAAGGAAAAGGCCAAGGTAAAGATCTAAGTCCTTGACGCGGCAGTTATAGAACTATGACCGTGCTGTGGAGTCGCTGCATCATCGTGCAGCTGTCCATGCAGCCTGAGGTAAGACCACCTACCGCTCCGCTTGGCCTTGGGCCACATGATCATCCCTAAGGACGGTAATGCCAAGGAGGAAGAGGGGGCAGGAGGGGCGCATGTCAGAACATAGAGGAACACAATTATGGAGATCAACCAGGAGGAGACACACATCGTCCCAGACCCTCGATCAGTCCAGCAGCCACCATGATGGGCCGACACTACCAGGTATCCCTCATGGTTTATAAACAGGCATGGCCATACAGACCATCTGGTGTGACAGCTTTGAAACATCCACTCAGAGGCCTCCGAGTAGTAACAGCAAAACAGCAGGCAGTGCAGTAGAAAAGTGAGGTTGAGCAATGTCATTAGGTGGACACTTTGCGCAATGAAATGCACGTGGCCATGATAGGCACGGCCATGCAGGCCATCGGGCTGCCGTATACATGCTTGCATGAGCAGGCAGACATGGCATTCTGCATGGGCTCATGCAAAGGTCACCTATGAAGTCGGCCCCTGCCTCTGCAGCAATCTTGGCGTCCTCTGGACTGGTCACTCCGCATATCTGAGCAGCCATTGGGGATCAGCCATGACGTCACGTACGTGTCTCAAAGACCGAATCCTCCCTTGGCCGGGTCCTGTGGCCGAATGTTATTTTCCAGCTCAGCCATGTAGACCTTCTGAAACCGTACCTTAATCAGTGTCGTAGCACCGCTGCGACCACTGGCCTTCAAGCGCATCGCCGAAGACCTTGCGCTGCAGAGAGGGGCCGTCGAGAGGCCCCGCATCGAGGCTTTCGAGCCTGCGGCCTGACCGAACCCCGATCGTGGCGACGGTGAACAAAGAATTGAACGCATAGCACGTGGAAAGGCTTTGTGACACTGTTTCTGTCGCGCGATGCCCTATTGGAAGCTTGAGGGAGCAGCACTTGTTACCCTTCTCTTGGATCTGGATTCCGGATCTGGACCTGTTTCACCAGACTGTGGTGAGTTATAATTAACTGAACATAACATGATTACCGTGTGTGAATGTCCTGAGAGAAGCAGCTACATCAGAAAGCCAACAGGAGCTGTTACACGCGAGAGTGCGAAACCTGACGTATTGATGTTGGATGTTGGACTTAGGGACGTACGCGTACGGTACTGGCGATGGCGACTGCCAGACAGGGGCAGGGCTGGCAATGCTCTGCCGATGGGAATGCAATGCATACTTCCCCTTGGTGTTGGGCTGTCTGGACTTACTGGTTGGCATCAATGATCGAGCTGCGCTGTTCCCTTAACCAGCACGCCCCTAGGGGGACACTGTTTTCTTTCTTTCTTTTCTTTAATTCTTTCCCCCAGTGCCCAACGTCCTCCCACCGCTCCCGGACCCCGCAGTGCCCACGGTCCCCCCACCTCTCCTGGACCCCCCAGTGCCCAACGTCCGCCCACCGCTCCTGGACCCCCAGTACCGTACCCAATTTTCCATCCACCGCTCCCGGACCCCTCGGTGCCCAACGTCCCCCCACCTCTCCCGGAACCCCCAGTGCCCAACGTCCCCCCACCTCTCCCAGACCCCCCAGTGCCCAACGTCCCCCCACCTCTCCCGGACCCCCCAGTGCCCAACGTCCCCCCACCTCTCCCGGAACCCCCAGTGCCCAACGTCCCCCCACCTCTCCCGGAACCCCCAGTGCCCAACGTCCCCCCACCTCTCCCAGACCCCCCAGTGCCCAAGGTCCCCCCCCTCTCCTGGACCCCCCAGTGCCCAACGTCCGCCCACCGCTCCTGGACCCCCAGTACCCAACGTCCATCCACCTCTCCCGGACCCCCAGTACCCAACGTCCCCCCACCTCTCCCGGAACCCCCAGTGCCCAACGTCCCCCCACCTCTCCCAGCCCCCCCAGTGCCCATCGTCCCCGCTGCAAATGCTCCCTCAACCCCAACGTCTGGTGGTTACCGCCCTGCCTATGGTGGTTACCCCCCCACATACGGTGGTTACCCCCCAGCGTATGGTGGTTACCCCCCAGCATACGGAGGTTACACCACCACCCCCGCATATGGTGGTTACCTCCCTGCATACGGAGGTTACCCCCCCCCCCCCCGCATATGGTGGTTACCTCCCTGCGTATGGCGGTTATGCCCCCACATATGGTGGTTACCTCCCTGCATACGGAGGTTACACACACCCCCCCCCCGCATATGGTGGTTACCTCCCTGCGTATGGCGGTTATGCCCCCACATATGGTGGTTACCTCCCTGCATACGGAGGTTACACCCCCCCCCCCCCCGCATATGGTGGTTACCTCCCTGCGTATGGCAGTTATGCCCCCACATATGATGGTTACCTCCCTGCATACGGAGGTTACACCCCCACCCCCCCCGCATATGGTGGTTACCTCCCTGCGTATGGCGGTTATGCCCCCACATATGGTGGTTACTTCCCTGCATACGGAGGTTACCCCCCCCCCCCCCGCATATGGTGGTTACCTCCCTGCGTATGGCGGTTATGCCCCCACATATGATGGCTACCTCCCTGCATACGGAGGTTACACCCCCACCCCCACCCGCATATGGTGGTTACCTCCCTGCGTATGGCGGTTATGCCCCCACATATGGTGGTTACCTCCCTGCATACGGAGGTTACACCCCCCCCCCCCCCCGCATATGGTGGTTACCTCCCTGCGTATGGCGGTTATGCCCCCACATATGGTGGTTACCCCCCAGCATATGGAGGTTACACCCCCCCACACACATATGGTGGCTACCCCCGTATATCCGGTATATGGTGGTCATCCCCCGCATATAGCGGTTATCCACCCATCTACATGCCCTCCCCTCCACCCACATATGCCCACCTCCCTCCCATGCCTAGTTATAAATTTATAATAAGCTAGTAACAGCGCAACCAGGGGAGCGCAACATTTCCCAGCATTTGAGAGTATTTCTAGTTGCACTAGCGCGATGAGACCAAATAAATGATTGCCTTGATTGTCTCAAAAGCTTTACTGGAAGAAGTGACTATACTCCTAGTATTGATTGCAATTTGCATGAGTTAGGTCAGGTACATTCAGTACCGTAGCTGTAGTTGCCTTCAGTAATTTTGTCATGCTTAGTAGCTTTGGCAGTGCTTGTCTTGTTGTCAGATGGATACAAACTCGATATTCACGCACATTGCTCAAGGTTTTGGTAACCCAGAAAAAAACAAATTCTGAGGGGAGGGTGAAATGTGACTACCCGATCTATGAGGACAAAGACTCGTGGACCAAAAACATGGTTTCTTTGCTTGTCACTTGCTTGTACCATCTTCCTTCGTCTTCCGTTTCCAACTTTCAGTCCCATGTGTCAATGACGTTACACCACTGGGCCATGCTGCAAAGGCTCGGTCGTGTCGGCGTCCAACAGCAAGGTTGGAAACTAAAGAGAGAGAGGAAAGAGACCCCCTCAAAAACAAAACAAAAAGTCCTAATCCCCAATCCAACTACCGGAAGCTAAAGACGTCTGGGCCATGCTCAAAAGACTCCGCCGCGTGGGCGTCCCACTGTCAGAAAGGGGGGAAAAGGAGGAGAAAACAGGAAATTGTTGCTCAACCAAAAAGCAGGCATCTGTCCCATGCGATACCGTCGGTAAAGGCCAAGACTAGTTGGAAAGCTAGAATCCCCATGCAAGTCTCTCCCGGAAACTCAGTCCCCTGTGTACTTCTCTCTTGTTGTCTGTTACCTGCTCGCTTGCCACTTTTATGTCGTACTTATGACCATGAACCTCGACTCCTAATCTGCGGCATGGTTTTCCGGATGATATCAGATTTTTAAAATTCTGTTTGCTTGGAATCGCTGTGAAAATCAGGGTGAAAGCCACCTAGAAATGGCAGAGTTCCAGCCGATACATGCAACCTCTGAAAGGGTGAAGGTAATCACATTACTGGCAGCAGAGCCGAAAGCAACAGGAAAGGCTCAAGTACTTCAGAGGTACTGAACATGAAGAGCGGTATAGAGCATGGCGTTTCCTATAATCCTATCTTTCGTCTGAAGTTGCCAACCAGACAGATGCCGTTGTTGCCTAGCCTTTTTGAGCATGACGCGAGTAATGACCTCGACAGGAATCACACAGATGTACATGTCATGACTTATGGTGTAACGTCATTGACATGTCATGACTGATGACTGTCGTTATACAAGACTTGCTGTTCGCCTCTACTCTTTCTTGCAAGCCCTTAAACAGCTAATTCGACATGTCACAGGGAAGATTTCTGTTAAAATTTGTAGGGCCTGAGCAGAGTGCTGATGAAACCCATCTGGGCATAAATAAATAAACACATTTTCATGAATGCAACGTGTGCGTGTTTTTCCACATTCACCACAATGCAAAGCAAAATGTCAAGGCGGATGCCGGCATTGGCCAGAAATTACCAAAACTAGTATTTACTAGAGGTCATAACAGATGGTTAGTCTCCTCGTAAACGTCTGAAACAAATAACAAGTCATCCTTAACCACACATGATGGCTTTTGCAAGACCGTGGTGCATGGTCTTGCAAACCTTCAGGTCCAGACCCGCAACTGGGATTTAACCTAACGGATGGACCTGCTCCATCTCCTGAAGCCTCTAATTGGTAAGGCCTTAAGCGCCCCATCCTTGCCTCTATATACCAGCTGCAGCCTGACCGTCCAGCCTCCCATCAGATCGCTCAGTTTCCTATCGAACTGCCCAGTTTAAGCTATATCCATCCGCCATGCAGCCTGATTGCCATATCTCCCACACCCTTGTTGTTTGTCCAACAGGACAGACGGGGTCATTACAAATACCTGCCAACATCCCATGCTGCCACCTGAACCACGGCATCCTCATCAAACCTGCGGCATGCCCATCTGTCACAGAGCACTGCCATCTGTCGTTGTCTGCCTGTCAGACGCCCTCCACGCTCTTCTGGGCAATGCGCCTGATCCTCCTGAAGACACAACAGGGATGCAAGCGGTTGACAAGAGGCCAGGCATGAACCTCTAGAGGATGCGGCATCACTTGAGTTTCTTTTTGATAGCAGACCAGGCCACTGTCAGGGGACCACAAGGCAGGGACCACCGGGCCCTTCGGGACCAAACCCTCAACCCGCTTACAACCCGACTGAGGCCCAAGAACCAAAGCTTGCTATTACAAGTTACCTTGACTCCATAGGCCATAATCAGAATTGTAGCTGACGCGACCTTCAAAAACATTTGCGCTCCTCTACCAAAAACCAGGCGACAAAGTACAGCAACGTAATAGATCAGTGGGGAGGGGCCGCCTGGCTTCACATCTATCCCATGAGCTTCAACTGCACCGTGGCTGGCTAAAAAGTCCAATTTACATGCAGCGGGATATGCATTAGTTGGAAATCACGATGCAGACACTCCAATGGTATCAGAAGTGCTTTGCGGGCAAAAGTGCTATGCAGCTTCTTGACGCCCTATGCACTATACAGAAACTACAATCTAAGATCCTTTCGCAGAACAAGGGATCCTTCCTATAACCTGTGCCTGTAATCCGCCTCCAGCAAAAGAAACAAGCAGGGCGTAAGGCCCTGCTAAGTCCTTATGCAACTGAATTTCGTCGCATGATTTTCTCTATAAGCCTAAACCAGGTGCATACACACTGAGACACACGCACTTGTTGTAAGCTGGTCGGTCTTTGAGGTATACGTTGGCGGCTTCAGGGTTCGCGGGGCTGGCACAGTTGGGATCTGTCAGGAGGCTCTGGATAGATGTCAGCAGCGTGCAAATGGTGTGGCACCTGCAGAGGGGGGAGGTAACCGATTTCACATCAGCATTCCTGCAGAGAGCGCCCCCTACGCACGAGAGAAAACCTCACTCCATATGAAGTCCCCAGTAGTTGCCTTCACTCCTCAACCTCCTCACAAAGTGGGCCTCTTGCAGATCTGCGGCCCCTTTTATAAATGAAGCTGCCTGGAACCTACCACCCTCTTCTGCTACTGCAGCTGCAGCCTGTCAGCAGCCTCTGCCCCAATCACCACATATCTGTTGTTTGGTTCATGCAGGCTGCACGTGGTCACTAGAGGCATGACAGGGAAAGGAACAACACAGGCTACAAACAGGGTCGCATCCACCCCATTCCCCGCTGGTTCTCTAGCTTAACACCATCAATATCCGTGGTCAACTTACGGCGACCATTGGTCTTGTAGAAGGTCCAGGCAGAGGGTGCCATCGCTGTAAACTATGTGGCAGCAGGAAACATGAAGTCCGATTATTTTCTGGAATCATGATCAGGAGCTCTCGCATTTCAGAACAACATCCCAAAGTCAGGCGTTCGTGAAAATCAGCAATGGCGTCGAGAGGCCCAACACGACAAGTGTTGCGTGATTTCATGGGGTGAGGCGACGCTGCTGGAGGTTTGGAATCCGAGAATTTGCAAAGTAAGTGCATCCTGTTGCGCGGAAAGTGTAGGAGTGGCTTTGCATGGCGGCCCATGGGACACAGGTCCCATGGGCCGGAGCTGCCCTCCTCCATGACCCTTGACCAAGCCTTGCGAAACAATAATGGTTATATATCCAGTCTAGAAACATGCTGAGCCATGCTGCCATGCTTGGTTCAGCCGCTGCGACAACCGCAGTATTCCGGCTGGGCAGCAGAGGGTGCATGCATGATGCAGGTATACATGATGGATTCCGGTTCGCACCATGTTGGCATGACACTCACCGTTAGGGTGAAACATATCGCTAGTAAACCGAACTTTCGGAGGCTTCTCTGGATATCTGTCTCCAAAAGTAATCCTCAAAGAGAAGATACCCCCTACGATGACACAATGGAAAGGTATGAGGTGAGGTGTGAGGTCAGGGTGACGGGTCCGTCAAGCTCAGCCACGAGGATCCGGTCTCACCTTCCCAGGCAGAGTCGTCAGGGCCGAAAACTGTAGCAGACCAAACGAATAAGTTGGAGTCGTCAGAGGGAGATGCGCTGCAACCCTATACAGGAGGCAAAGGAAGGGGAAGCCGGGTGGGTTCGAGTCAGGAAGCATAAGGGAAAAATGCTACTCTCCAAGATATCTTGATCTGCCTCTGCTTTTGTTTCGATTTCAAAGCAGTGGACCTACCTCGGGCGGTTCGTTTTTGATAGACCTGAGGTCACTTTGAAGCCTGAGCATGGCAGCTGTTGTGCAGGGGGGGCTCGTCATCGAAAATTAAATGGACGCAGAGGAAGCCTAGTGTTTTCTCTTCCAGTGCGTAAACTTAAAGAGGGCAAACTAAAATATCTTCTGAAGGCAATTGTATTAACAGATTCAATTTAATATCGCTGCTTGCTAGTCTGTGTGCGTAGGAAAGAAAGAAAGAACGAATACTCTTGAGCGTGGCTTGAGGTATACGGGATTTTAAATGCCGTACACCGGAAATCCAACCCATCGTGCCTCTTCGGCCACCTTCTTGGTTCCGGCGCTACAACCCTAGTCCACAAGGCGGTACACGCTGCCTGCATCCCGTTTTAGGTCCCGTTTCCCTGTTTTCGTTTTGTCATCTTCCTAGACAGATAAGATGCACCCTAGATGCCTTCTGTACACCCTGATATAGTGCCGATGTAGAGGCAAGCGGGATTAAGCGCGACATCAGCCCAGTGCAGTGCCAGGCAGCTGTCCCTGCCCTGCCTCTTTCGGAGGGACGACTGAAAGGAAAAGAGGTAATGCAGAATGTGACCCTATTAGCATCTTCGGGACTTCACACAGGATTTAAGGGTATAGTGCAGCTCTAAGCCAATGCTAACAGCCACATGCACTGGCCATGCACTCCATTGACATAGCACATTTTGGCGTTAAATAATTTCAGTTACCGCATACTGAATGCCGCTAAATCAACGTGCACTCATTTCGTGTGCTGTTACACTGGTATGGCCTTCTCAGGAAGCAGTTAATGGCGCGCTGCGAAGGTTTGCAGGACTCCCACCAGTTTGATTTTCGTAAATCAGCTGTCACACGTCGTGCACAGCTTCACTTGAGCAACTGCCTGGCCTACAGCCAGTTGGGCTTAATGCAGCAAGCCCAGCTGCTTGGTCCCCATAGGCCCAGTGACGGCCACCGCCCTTAGAAAGGTGGCCTGGTGCACGCCGAGATAGACTTATCAATCATTGACACGCCAACTGCTGCAGGTCTCTCTGAAAGGCGGCCACGGTGGTTGCAGCCTCTGGAAAATGCTTCGGCGTCAAACGAGAATGCTTCTTACGATGCCATTTCATAAAAGGACGTTGCTGGCTCAACAGGATCTATCAGAAAAAAGAAGGGCCTGGTTCCAGAGGAGTTGGGAAACAATTTACGGAGATAAAGAGTCCGAAACTAATGGGAGCCAGAGGTCCCTGGACGGCACAAATGTTGAAATTCAAGGACAGTAACAAGGGTAACAACTCACGTAACAGATTAAGTGGCGTCATTCTTGCATCAATTCACCCGGGGCAGGCATGGGTGGGAGGCCCTGGCTTAAGTGCAGGATGTGGTACACATACAGACAGTTGGGCGCCTACGCAGCCGAGCCTCTTTATTAGCAGGGCCCAGGGGTTTCCTGTCATTGGCCTTTGCAGCACTTGTGACCGCGTGGCCTCCCAGCACAAGGTGGTTGCAGTCGGCTCTTACTCGACCTGCACTTCATCCAGTCCTCACTCGAACTGCACTTCCGAGGATGCGAAGAGAGCGAAGATGGCCGCAGAGCTGAAGTTGCATACGGCCACCATCTGGAAGACAAGTGACCTGCAGGGATTCAAAATCATGTCAGATCAGGTGTAGAAACAAAACGGAGACCCCGATTTCATGAAGTCACGGACGGCAATGATACGGAAGACCAGCGACCTGCAAGGATTGCCATTGTATGATAATCAGGTGATGGCACGAAAAACAGAACGTCGATTCCCGGCTGCAATCACAGCTGGCAGTCTAACAACCATCAGGAAGACCAGGGACGTAGACAGAATTCAAGTGATCAGGTGAAGATTAAGAAGAGATCAGGTTCCAATGTCCAGCAGAGTTCAGGGTTTAACTGTGCACACTGTGCATGCATAGGGCCTAGCGTGCCCTTTCAATGCTTTCTTGCATGGGACCTCATCTAGTCATGTCCCTTCATGCACCATTTTGGGACCCCCCATCCCTTCAAACTGGCACTGCCGATGGCCACCATGAGGGGCGGCAGCACTGACATTATGTGAGCTAGCAGTACACCTGTCAACTGCTGGCTTTCAAAAGCTTACACATGGCCCAATTTTCCATAACTGCACTGGGCTTCCCCAGGCCTTTGATATGAGGGTCCGCATGGCACTGGATTAAGGTCCCATGAGCCTTCAGCCCCCATAGAATAAAAAGTGAGGAAGTTGGGGAGAGTAAGGGGATAAAGGTGGGAGAAGGCATGACAAGGTGGATGCTGGTCCCTGTAAATGCCCTAAAGAACGAAACAAACGAAACCTGAATATCGGTGGACGTTCCAGGGTCCATTAGTCTGAGGGGATGATGTGGGGAACTCACCAGGCATTCATGAGTATCTCGAAATATCTTGTACATTAATATAACGGAACTAATCTGGTTCTGTATGCCTTCTCTCTTTCTGATATTAGATCGAGCTACCAGGAATTGGCAATCATTAGCAGTCCTTGCATTTAACCCGCATGTTTATCCCCTCCCTCGTCTCACCACGACCGTGTTCTTTCCAGGATGATCCCCACGAGGTAGACGAAGACCAGGCCGCCCAGGGAGGCACCCGCATTGGTGATGCCGAACAGGGTGCTGGCGTACCTAGTGGAGATGTCCTGGGGGGAAGTGTGAATGAGTGTGGTAATGTTGGTATGTGTGGCAGGGTCAGTGAGAGGGGCTCACCACTCCATGAATGATATCTGAACCCTTAGCCCCAGATCTGCAATTTTGGAAATATGATTGAGGAGGCAATTATCCTTAGTCGCCATCCATTCAACCAGTCTTAACATTCAAGACGGACCCTAACTCAACTCTGAGGCACGGCCACGCGCTGTCAGGCATTATTCACCTTGTTTCGGCTCCCTTTGGAGTTTACACGGGGGACTACATAGCTAAATCATGAACCCAAGTAAACCCTAAACCAGCTAAAACCTTACCCAGATGAACCCTTAACCAGCTTAATGTAAACCCATATCTCAACCAGGCCCAAGACCGCACCGTATGCGTGGATGCGAATCCCCCAGCCTGCATGCCCAGCGTCATCATGCTGACTGTCAGCAGCACCACGGCACCCAGCAGAGAGCCGCCCTGCATCAACAAAACATCAAAATACAACAATTTCGCGAAACGCGGCTGGCCAGTCAGGTTATCCGCATGTTTGAAGAAGCACATCTTTGGCACTTCTAGGCAATTAATTTCTAACATCAAGGAGGAAAACCATGGTATGGGACTTGGGCAGGGTTTGGTCAGGGTCAAAGAAACATGGCCAACAAACCTCAATAATACCGCGGTACGACTCGTTTCATGCCCGCCATAACTAGCACGGTCACGAAATTGACAGTACCCAGAGCTGCCAACAGTGTACTACAGCACTGTGCTCTCAATCCTCACCTCTCTCCTTTCACACTTATTCAAAGACCATGGTCGACCGTGGCGACACAGTACAGGACTGTCTGATTCAAACGGGCTCAGACAGGCAAGGCAAAGACCGAGGGAGGAATGAAAGGCCAACTGGCCAACCCCATACACACACCAAATCGCATTTACAGTAAATCCCTGTATGTGCCTGAATATTTGTCTTGGAAACATACTGTTTATCAAGCCGAGGTGAACTGTTTGGGGTAAAGGTAAGGCTTGAGGGGACAGGGTTGAGCACATGCCATCAAAGCCCTGAAGCCTGCTGCCCTAGAGCTTCAGAGCTCAGTCACACCATCGGTCCCAGACACTGTCTATCGCACTTTAGCTACAATTCGTCTACCTGGCAGCCTATGGCCGTTGGGGCCTGGTGCAGGAAGCCTTGCTACACCGGCCACAGGCCTTAGGTTGCTCAAGGTTTGGTCTCAATCGGCCCAGCGGTGGCCGCCCGGCAACGCCCAAGGGTTGACATGGCTTGCACTAATATAAACAATGGACCGGGAGTAGAAAAATCATGCACGCTTTAATTGCAGGTTCTTATAAATTAGTACCTCACAAGAATCCCTTGATATGCATCCTCTAGTCTCACCTTCTGGGGTGAGATTGCGAGGTACATGAGGCTGATGCCGGGTCCAAGGTTCCCCACCACCTGCATCAGCTTACGGGTCTTTGTGGGACTCATGAGCTGCACGCAGCATGCCGGGCGACGCAAGCAGGCAGGGCAAGTGAGCTCAGTAAGAAAGGAGGGAAACTGCTTGCCACGCTAGGTGAGACCTAAACGCACAGCTCTGGGCATGTGGATTCGAAAGAAAGGAGAAATAAAACATACACCCTTGGATGAACGAGAAAGCCTAGCTCGTGGCACAGAGTGTGAATTCAGAAAGAAAGGAATGCAAAAAGCTGCAATCCCGGCTGCGAGAAATGGAAGAGTGCAAATTGTGGCAAGGCGTTGATCCTGGCCTGCTGACCTTCTTGTTAATGAGCCTGTCTGCCAGCCAGCCGCTGCTCACGGTTCCGATGGCCATCATCAAGAAAGGTAGGATGCTTAGCCAGGAGGACTGTTTCAGGTCCACGCCGAAAGTCTGAGAGGGGAGGGGTAATGACCTGTTTCAGGTTCAAGCCAAAAGTCTGAGAGGGGAGGGGTAATGACCTGTTTCAGGTTCAAGCCAAAAGTCTGAGAGGGGAGGGGTAATGACCTGTTTCAGGTTCAAGCCAAAAGTCTGAGAGGGGAGGGGTAATGACCTGTTTCAGGTTCAAGCCAAAAGTCTGAGAGGGGAGGGGTAATGACCTGTTTCAGGTTCAAGCCAAAAGTCTGAGAGGGGAGGGGTAATGACCTGTTTCAGGTTCAAGCCAAAAGTCTGAGAGGGGAGGGGTAATGACCTGTTTCAGGTTCAAGCCAAAAGTCTGAGAGGGGAGGGGTAATGACCTGTTTCAGGTTCAAGCCAAAAGTCTGAAAGGGGAGGGGTAATGACATGTTTCAGGTTCAAGCCAAAAGTCTGAGAGGGGAGGGGTAATGACATGTTTCAGGTTCAAGCCAAAAGTTTGAGAGGGGAGGGGTAATGACCTGTTTCAAGTTCAAGCCAAAAGTCTGAGAGGGGAGGGGTAATGACCTGTTTCAGGTTCAAGCCAAAAGTCTGAGAGGGGAGGGGTAATGACATGTTTCAGGTTCAAGCCAAAAGTCTGAGAGGGGAGGGGTAATGACATGTTTCAGGTTCAAGCCAAAAGTCTGAGGGGAGGGACCGGACAGAAATGACCTGTTTCAAGTTCATGACAAATGTCTGAGCAGTGGAAAAGGTAATATCCAGCGTGAGCTCCGAACCAAAAGTGTGAGAGTGAGTGACAAGTAATAAACTTCTGCAGGCTCGCGACATACATCTCAGACTCTGAGAAAGAGGGGAGGAATAAACTGCTTCACGATCCCGACTGACGTCTGAGAGGCGGGAAGGGTGAACTGTTTCATGTCCATGCCGAATGTCTGAGCATGAGGGGGGTCATAACCTCTTTTAAGTCTATGTCAAAGTCTCAGCAGTGAAAGAGTTCAAAAACTGTTTCAGGTCCACGAAAAATATCTGAAAGGGGGGTCGAAACTGCTTTATTTTCTTGTCAAACGTGCAATGTTTGACTGAGGGGATTCAGATATTATTTCAGATCCACGCCAAATATCTGAAGGGGGGGGTATTCCCCGCTCCCACACTCCCTGCTCATGCTTTAACCCTTTGCTCCCTTGCCCCCCTTATCATCCCTTGCTCCCTTGCTCCCCCGTCCATCCACTGCTCTCTCGCCCCCTTGCTCCCCCGTCCATGCCCCGCTCTCTTGCACCCTTGCTCCCCTTCCAAATCCGCTTGCTCACCTGATTGTAGTACGTGGGCAACCAAGCGATGAGCATGCTGTATCCGATTCCAAACACACTGTGTGCCCAGAGCAACGCCCAGAAGCATCTGCGTAAGGATTAAGAGTTAAGGGCTATAATTTACGGTTAAAACCTTGAAAACTGAGCACAGTGTGCCCAGCGCCCCAGAGCAACCCCAAACGCACCTACATGAGGATTAACAGTTTGAAATTGCAATTCACAGTTGAAGCTTGGACAGCTGAACACAGCGAGCCCAGCGCCCCAGAGCATAGCTCAGACGCGCATGCACAGGGGTTGAGGGCTACGGTTTGTAGTGTAAGTTCTAGACCCTGAGCCCTGAGCACACCGTGAGGTCAGGGGAACGCCAAGCAGCACCTCACTTATTCGACAAGAACTGCCGCCAAGGCAAGTCGGTCATGAAGGACGCGGGGCGGATCATCGCTGCTGAGATTGCCGCCGCAGAGCCTACGCCGCCGGGCAGCCCCGGCAGGCCCTTTGAAATCAAGATGGATCCCGAGGATCCGGATCCAGATCCGCTAGGGCCGCTGGGCGAGGCTGGCGTACAGCTACCCAAGATACCTCCGCCTCGCTCCCCGTTGTCTCTTTCCAAGACACCGCCCCCGCTGCTGCTGACCCCGGGCAACAAGGGGCCGTCATCCTCCGCGTCTGAGAGCACGGCCTGGGGGAGGAGGGCGAGAGGATCATAAGGAATGATGGGGTGGATTGTGGATACGGGTAGAGGGAGGGGGGTAGCTTAAGCACCCTAAAGCAGAAGGGAATGGGTACCCTGAAGTAAGCAGTGGCCACTCGTCTCACCTTTAGAGGGTGCTGCCCAAATATGTTGGACAAGGGAAAGAGGGGGAGGAGTAACTGAGGCACCCTGAAATAAACAGGGGCCAACTGGCCACCTGTCTCAACTCGGGCAAGTGTTGCCAACTACCGTAAAACCAGATAGGGTCTGCGCACCCTAACAAAACTTGATTTATTTTTCTTTGCGCAGCTAAAACACTGTTCAAAATCAGCCGTGCAGCTGCAAAAATTGTGCAGGTCATGTAATTTACCGTAACGCCGTGCATCCGGTACGATAATATTAATTTCACCTGGCTGACACTCCGCGCAGCGGCGATTTTTGAATTAATATTAGCGCGCATCCAGGTCCGCGCACCCCAATCATTATTTAATTTTGAGCTATTTCTACCTGGTCTTACGGTATGGGGGATAAGGAAAGGAGAGCACTGTAGCTGAATCACCCTGAAATAAAGTCACCACCAATCTCACCTTGGGCAAGTATCGCCAGACTAGGGGGGATAAGGTTAACCAAGGCCCCCTGGATAAGGGAAGAGGTGTAACCAAGGCCCCCTGGATAAGGGAAGGGGGGTAACCAAGGCCCCCTGGATAAGGGAAGGGGGGTAACCAAGGCCCCCTGGATAAAGGAAGGGGGGTAACCAAGGCCCCCTGGATAAGGGAAGGGGGGTAACCAAGGCCCCCTGGATAAGGGAAGGGGGGTAACCAAGGCCCCCTGGATAAGGGAAGGGGGGTAACCAAGGCCCCCTGGATAAGGGAAGGGGGGTAACCAAGGCCCCCTGGATAAGGGAAGGGGGGTAACCAAGGCCCCCTGGATAAGGGAAGGGGGGTAACCAAGGCCCCCTGGATAAGGGAAGGGGGGTAACCAAGGCCCCCTGGATAAACAGTCACCACCTGTCTCACCTTGGGCGGGTGCTGCCCGACCATGGGGTCCCAGAAGCTCAGCCACACAAATCCCATGGCGCCGTAAATGTAGAACAGAGAGGTGGTGCCGGTGGCGCCAATGATGAACGGGCTGACAAGCAAAGAGAAGATGCTCCCAATCTGATGCCCTGTACACAAATGTATTTAAATGCACGTTGACTTGAGCTGAAATTTCGTTGTCAGCTAATAATGAACGGGCTGACGAGCAAAGGGAGGGAGTTCCCGACCTGATGCCCTGTAATGTGGGTAAAATCACACTGTTGGTTTCAGAGCCAGTAAGGGTCAAAGGTTTCAGACTATTCGTGATTACATTTGATATTTCAAATGAGGTGTGGAGCTTTTACAGGCACCTAGCACACAGGCCCCAACACAGCATTAGACAAGTCTGGTGTCTTGTTGACCAGAGCAGAGTAGAGCAGAGCAATTGAGTTCATTCCTTCATTGCGATAGAAAATAAAGAAATTAAGATGCTGCTTTAGCTTCAGCACACATTTAGCAACCATACCTCCAACCACCAGAGCAGATGAAGCTCGTAGCTGCCTGATCAAACTGACTGCAATAGTTTGTCGTTCAGAAAATGCTTTGTCACTGCATCAAAATATACATCTTGCACCCACACCTGCACCCACCCGAGTAGACGAGGCTGAGGCAGCGGCCTCGGCTCTCTGCCGGGGCCCAAGCCTTGATGATCGCCTGAGCTCACAGTGGAATGGGTGTAAGGTTTAGGGTTGAAAATATCTGACATTGGAATGGGTTTTGGGTTCAGGGTTAAAGATACATGGCAGTGGAATGGGTATAGGATTTAGGATTGAAAATACCTCACAGTGGTTAGGTTTAGGGTTAAGGGCTGCAAGCACCTTACAGTGGAATGGTTTTAGGGTAAAGGGCTGCAAACACCTCACAGTGGAATGGGTTTAGGGTTCCGGTTAGAAATATCTCACATTGGAATGGGTTAAGGGTTGAAAATACCTCACAGTTGAAAGGTTTAGGGTTTGGGTTGGAGAAACCTCACAGTGGAATCAGTCGAGGGGTTAAAAATACCTCACGATCAAATTAATGGTCAGTGCGAGGGGTCTGGGTAAGATAACAAAAACTGCAGAGAAATGAGGTCATGATTCTGAACCAAGGGCAAGTGGAGTGTCAAGAGAAGGCTTAAATGAAAAGTGCATGGGAGTTGGTGGCAGGAGAAACGCTCAGAGTATTAGGGTTTGAACACACAACTGAAACCCACTCATCCTAATTCCTCTACAGGGCAGAAGTTGTGAGTCAATTCATGGGCACAGAAGAAGCTCCCTCGAAGGGGCTAGAAGCCTATTCCCCAACTTGTCTTCCTGCCCTACCCGCCCTTCGCCCTACCCTAAACCCTACCCCCCCGTCCCCACATCTGAACGGACAGGAAGGCCATGCTCTTTCCCACCCTAAATCCACCCACTCCATCTCCCCAGTGTTTTCCAATTTCTAACAGCCCGTCATATCTTCTCCCTGCCCGGCCAACCCTTACCTGCACAGTTGGGAAGGCCACGCCCTCTCCCAGGCCCATCAGCGCCCGCACGAGCACCAGCAGCGGCAGCCACCTCACAGCCGCGGCCACGGGTGTGAGAAGTGTGAATAGCGACCACACGATGACCCCCCAGCTGAGCATAGTCTTGGCAGACACCCAGCCGCTTGCAAGGAAGCCCCCGACCATAAAGTTGGAGACCATATGGCCGACATTGAACGCGCTAGGTATGGGCAGGGGCGCATGGCATTATAAGGATAGTGCATGGCAACTGAAGGGGAAACAGATATCCCCCATGCGATTGATATTAAACGCACAAAGTCAGGGCAGAGGCATTGGGCATCAGCATGACAGAACCTGGCATCAAAAGGAGGGGAACTATGCCCCCGCCTTTTGACAGGGCAGGGCTGGGCAGAAGATCTTCTGGATCACCGGTTCCCAATGCACCATGGAGTGCTCACCTGCTGACTGCTCCCTTGTCAATGTCGGACCAGAGGTATTGCTTGCTCATGGGCAGGATTGCGATGGACATAGCCATGCGGTCCATGCTGTTTATGATTGCCACAGCACAGCAGAGGCAGACCACCCTGACGGAGGGAAGGGGACGAGGGGTATAAGGCATGAGGCAAGGTGCAGGATTGCGATGGTCATGCCCATGCCTTGCCCGCTGTTTATAATAGCCACAGCACAGGGTAGTGCCATAACCTTCGTGCACGGTACAAGGGAGCGTGGTTGATGGGATGTAGGGCACAGGGCATAAGGTATGGGACAAGGGGCATATGAGGTATAGGACATGACTACATGAGGCACGGGGCACGGCGCACAAGGCATAGCGCATGGGACATAGGGCATGGGGCATGGTGCACGGGGCTTGGTGCACGAGGCATGGGGCATGAGGCATGGGGACATAGCTACATGAGGTATGAGGCATGGGACAAGGGGCACGGAGCATGGGGCATGAGGCACGGGGTATGAGGTATGGGGCCTGAGGCACGAGGCATGAGGCATGGGGCATGGAGCATGATGTATGAGGCAACACTATTTTGAAAGTTGGAGGCATAAATCGATAGCAGCCAGATCTTGCTTGGAAGTGCATGCATGTTTCAGGGTGTATGCCATCTCTGCTCGCATCTGTCTTTTTCGCGTGCGCATGTGTGCCAATTGTTACAGTCGTCGCCTCCTCCTTTTCTCTGGGTCGAGATATAGACGAAACCAGACCTGAACCATTGCTTGCTAGTTATCGCAAGGGAGCCGCTGCCGTCTGATCCCTCGGGAACGTTTGCGCCCATCAGGCGAAGGATAGAGGAAGGAATGAGTCGCGAGTAGTCAAAAAGGCGTCGTCTGCTGCTGCCGCTGCTACCGCTTTTGTGCAGCCAACTGTCCAGCTTGCTCGGGGTGTCGGGCAACATGCTGCTTCCCTCATTTTCTTCGGCTGTGCGCCTTGCTGTTCATGATCTAAGCGCATATATAATAATAACAATTGACGACTACTCACCTCTTTCTGACGCACGCTGCAAATGTCAGAGTTCAAAACCCATCAAGACACATGGGGCACCCGATGACCAGGATACGGTGGGCGGGTTGGGCGAGGCCGGTGGTCCCGCCTGGGCATCTGACACCTACCGTTACTAGGAGGAACAGTGTATCTGTGTACAAAGTTTAGAACAGTACATACCATTTTCTAAATAAACGTGTGTACACAAGTGTCGTGCGCTGCCTGCACACTTGCGTCTTACGTGTACCTACTGGTCACCCTAGTTCGGTTGTGATTTGTGAAGCCGGTTGGCCTGCCCCTCGTGGCGATATTGCGATTTGCGATAACAGTTATAACACCCCGTTTCTGATTGATGGAAGAACTCGTTTCCTCTATGAAGGAACTGTTCCTCCATTGACTCTTGCGGAACAGGTGTGGAAGAACGGATGGAGGAACAATCGAAAGCAGAGATTCTGATCGAAAGGGTGGGGGGGATACTTAGTTTCAGCGGACGGGGGAAGGTCTGCGGAAACGTTTGAAGTATTAACTCAATGCCAGCGTGGCAGAGATAGTTTTCCTGTCCCGTTCTGTCCGCATGATGTTCGCTCACTAGTTCATAGAATGAACATTTTGGTGAAGTTTGAGCAACTTGGCGTGGACGGAGACTGGCTTTGCCGCCCCTTGTCTGCGGGAAAGGGGCGATGACCTCCCTTACATAGATTCAAATGTCGTTATTCTTCCTCCATCTGACGCCTCGTGGAACATGGCGTGAGCAACTTAAAAACTTTCGAAACTTAGGTGTGTTTCCTCCACCCTTCTTTCCTCCAAAATAGAGTGTAATCCATCCATATACCATGCTAATGATGAGTGAAGGAGAGGGAGGAAGGAGAGGCTGACAGCCAATTTACCACGATGGTCCATGCCAACAAGCGGCTGACAGCTCAACTCCAGGCGGCTCAAAGTCAGAATGATGACATGACGCGGGGCAACGAGGAACATCGACGACTTCATTGTGTTGTATCGGTCAAGCATGTGGGGCTTCTAGCCGCGATGGAGATTCAGCCCTCTCAGGCTGAGCCTGTGGGCACCTCCATAGCCACTGGCCACTTCTCAGAAGCCCCACATGCTTGACCAGTACATCAGTAAGAAGTCGTTGTTGTTCATGTTTGCTCTATGTCAGGTCATCATGCATTCATGCTTGAGCCGCCTGGAGTTGAGATGTCATCCGCTTGTTGGCCTAGGCCATTGTGGCTAGTTGGCTGTCAGCCTTTCTTGCCTCCCGCTATTGCACTCATCATTATTATTATTTGGGTTACATCCCGTTTCTGATTGATGGAGGACACAAGGGTGGGGCAAAAGTATCCAGGGGTGCTGCCGCGCAGCATGCAAAATGGCATATTACTTCTCAGCGGCCATGTTAGGTGAGGACGGGGTCACCTGAACCCCATGCACCCCCCCCTTTTCCATGTTATACCCTCATGCCATATTACAGGATTTTAAAACATTAGCCACGACTCTATTGCTGGCCAAGGTCAGTGAATAACTGAGCGTCCTGCCGAACCCCGCCCCTTGACGTGCATCGAATTGCAAGTGCGTGCGTGCATCGAATTGCAAGACGTGCATCGAATAATGACGCGCATCGAATTGCAAGTAGAGAAGCGAAGTTGCAGCGGCTGCGTGACACTTCACGTCATCCACGGTGAGATCCAGCCTTGGTAGCTAACTTTCTCATTTCTACACATTCGCTATAGGTCTAGTCTGAAATAAAAACACTCACCCAAATATTCCTGCGAGCCGTGGGCCCAGGCGATCAATGCCTGCAAGCCTCCGAACGGCGAGCGCGAAGCAGACACAATCAGGCAGCGTGTAATTCTATGAGAAGATCACACAGTGTCGGAAATAATATTTGTAAAAGGAACACCTTCAGAAGCACTGCGATGTCAACTAGCCAAACGTGGTAGGACCCCTCGCCAGGGGCTGAGTCACACCGTCCCCTCGACATGACGATTGGCAGCCAGGTGTTCTGTCACCCATCGCAGTGAAGTTCATACCTATCCATACCATCGAAACAGGAAAACCGGCACATGACAAAGCTAAAACTCGTCCTCAGCCGTCTCACCAAGCATACCATACGCTGCCATATCAACATCCTTCGTCAACGTCGCCATCTGGAAAACTCCCCTGCCCATTATTGTCCGATCCCCCTTGACGACCCTCCTTAACCACCAGGTTTCTTGTCTCCCGGTGTACGGCGTTTACAATCCCGTATTCCTCAAGCCACGCTCAGGCGTTTTCTTTCTTTCTTTCTAATAAGTGCACAGGTTCCACATCCGCCACAGAATACTACACAATTTGTTAACCCTATATACCCTCACGTCTCGTTTCACTCGACACGAAACTAGCTGATCGCGATGAAGCCTGTAGGCGTTGCAGGATCTTCCAGGAGCGCCTTTGCTGCTTCTTCAAAGTGTGCATCCCAAATGGTAAGCCAGTGATGCCACATTCTCTTTCCCCCCGAAGGACTGGGTTGTCCACCCATTTTTGAAGAGGGCAAGATCAACTCTTGCCTCTCGTGCAGTGGTTTCTTCTCCGATGTGTAAATGTTTCGTGAGTTTTTCCTCGGGCACCACATCCTTCTACGTTTATTCACAAGTATTACACTTTCCTTTCCGGTGCAGCTTGGAGTGGGGGGTCTGCGGCGACCCGTTTTCGGCCGTCTGGTCTCATCAGCCTCAGCTTCGCCCTCAGCGGAGGCGAAGAGCTTTTGCGATGCTGAACGCTTCTCCAAGTTCACCCCTCAGCAACGGGCAGTAGCTTGCTATACAGGTGCACACATAATGGCACGTGCATGCATGGGGGTCTTAGCATTTGTTGGTGGGGGCTGGAGGACTGGCACCAGGTTCAACATGCAGCTAACTAACCTGCAGATTGTGCTAATGGGTTCACACTTCGCTAATTCTCCAGGCAAGCTGCTTAGGGCTTCCTGCCAGAGGCTTGTCCAGGTTTGGGGCTACTGGGTTCCGACAGTGATGAAAACTGCTTACGGTACAAACAGTTTCAACTGGCTGCCGATGTATAGCGTGCATCAGCCACCCAGGATTGCTGTGTTCACATCTCTTTGATTCGAAAAGTCTTCCCTCAAAATATGCAACGTTCAGGGGTGAGGGATGAATTAAAATACTACAATTCGACTGTCAGCGCCAGTTTCAGTCGGAAATCGAGAGTTCTGGTCAACTCTATCAGCAACAGGTAGTCACCTGCTATGCAGATGAGCACTTGGCACCTGCATGGGTTTTCTTTTTCAAGAGCAAGATATTGCCGTATTTATTGTTGTGGTGCCTTATATAAATGTTCATTTTTAACCGGCAACTTGAATGTATCGTATCAGGCAAGCGCTTAATAAATTGTTGCTGGGTTCTGACAAGCCACCTTATGAAGACTGACGTGGCTGGCAATAGTCCCCTAAAGGCCCTAAACATTGACCATCCCCCTTTCTTGGTAGGCCTTTGGCCTAAGTCACATACCTGGCCTTGTCTTGGGAATCTGGTTGGAGGTCAGCTAAATGTTGCTGAACCCCACCACAAAAAACTGTTTGCGTTCCTTAGCAAGCATGAAAGGCTGTCAGGGTGATGGTGGATTGTACTTTGAACTGCGCAAGACGGATGAAGGTCTGTCCAGAGTGGTAGATAGAGGGTCGGAATGCTGTCAGGAAGATCCAGAAATCAAACCTATCACACCTGCTCCCATGTTATGCGCAGGCAACTTCATGTTGAAGATGCTGACAGAGCTGAACGGTGGCGATAAGAAGACAGTGGGTAAGTAGCGCTAGTATTTCTATTTCTGTGGTGGCCCTCAGCTGCCTGTGATTCAGCTACTCTTTAGCCTCTGGCCGAACCCCCCGATGCAGCCTGCCCTACAGTTTGGGCCTGCAGCTGTACGCCGGTCTAGTTTCGGTGTGAATAGTCCCAGTGTTGGCCGCAGGGCAGCCTTTCGAAGGTGGCATGTAGCCCATCAATTTCAAGAAGCCCTAATACCTCACGCAGCGGGCGTCTGCCACCTTTTTATGGTTTTAAATATGAGTCGACGTTTTCCTGTTGTAGCTAAAGAGAAAGCTGCCCACCCATGTGTCCAGCAAGCTGCACGCGAGGGTGGGTACGAGAGCACCTTCGGCCGAGTGTTCATTTACGTGTACACAGCACCACCCCCACCTGGGTCCTGTCTTCAGGAATCCGTGTGTCCATGGATTCCCTTAGTCACTCGCACAGGAGGCCCAATCTATACTTTCATGTCAAATGATCTGTATACCTCCTCAGTGTAATACCAATAGACCATGTGTCCAGTTTTGTTTGTTTGGCTCCGTTTCACCTCCAACACACTTCAACTACACTGGGCCTCTGGCCGTAAGCCCCAAGTGCGGCCGGTCATGCAGCTTGGGCTGACAGCTGTAGGCCGGTCCGGGTTCATCCAAATTCGGCCTTCGGCGGCCCTGCGGTTTGCTGAAGGTGGCCTTGAAGTCAGGAACACAGAACCTACTGAAGTTTGCGTGGGCGTCAGACAGAATCTTTGTCGCCAGCGCACTATCTCTGAAACGAACGATCAACTCTTCAGTTAAATTTGTACTTCTGGCCTGCTGATGTTTAGCAGCCTGCTGCTGCTCGACCACCAGCAGCACTATCTATTACCCTAACACCTCTCAACACTAAACTAAACTGAACCCTAAAACACAAAAACCTGAGCTCTGAACCCCATCCCTGCCCTTCATGATGTTCATGAAATCAAATACCAGTACACAGTACCCGGAATATTGGAATATGGAATATCACGGAATATCCTCTTGCCTGCGCTCATTCGGCCCTATCTTCCTTCCCGCCACTCAACAGAGCATGTCCGTATGCATCTGAATCCCTACTTGGGCAGCGTAACTGCTCTTGAGGCTGATACAAAAATGTGAGGTAGGGAGGGAAGCAGGGAGGGAAGCAGGGTGGCAGGCAGGGTGCAAAGTATTGGAGGAATGGGAGGAGGGACGCTAAAAGCAAGGGATGGTAGGCAAGGAGAGAGAGAGGTAGGGGACGTATGAAGGTGCAAAGGGGTAAACCGTGGGGGAGGTATGAGGGGATAGCTTGGCTCTGATAGTGTACCCTCTCATGTCGATCCCTAGATCTTGCTTATTTATTCCCTACAAATTGAACTGCCGGTTCAGAGTGTCAAGCCTTCATGACCGCAGCTGCTGTTTCGGGCAGTGAGACAGCTTGTCAGTATTTATGGTTTTGGGCACTGGACCATGTTTCATGGGCCGCACAGGGGCCAATCCTGGGCCAATTTATAACATTTCTTAACCGGCAGGATGAGGCCCAAGCAGCATGGGCCTCATCCTGCTCCAGAGGCTCTCAGGAGCCCAGGGGGGTGATCCTGAATTATAGATGTAGAATGATGGTGCATCTGCTAACCCCATTCCTTGTGTCCTCACTGCATTATTGCCATCTCCTGATGTCTCCATTTATTCAACTGTAACATCCATGGGGGCACTACCCGGCTAAACATGTGTCGTATTTGTGCGGCCTCGGCAGTGCAATCCGGCTAAACATGTGCAGTATGGTGCTGCCTTGATGACATCCTTCTCTACATCACCTGCTGCCCTTTGTTCCTTGTGCCATTCCCATCTCCGTCTGTTACTTTGATGAACCTCTTGTCTGGCCATGTTGGTCCCTCTTGCTGCAGATCAAAGGGAGCTCGTGAGCATCTCCTAGAACTGAGGTACGCTTTTAGGGTAAAGGGTTTAGGGGCTTGTGGCCAGATTTCACACACTTGTAATGATACATTTGTACCCCTGTTGACCAGGCCCGTGGCACTTAAACAGGGGCACCGTTTTAGCTCCTGGTTGTGGGAGTGTAGCTGAATTGTAGCTGAAGGCCACCCCTAATCACACAGACCCCTGCCGTCCTCGCTTGCCCTTGCAGGAATAGGTTGAGTGCAGAGCAACTCAAGGACTACGACCAGCTGGGGGTCTGCTACGACACCCTCACAAACAGGTGAGAATCGATGGCCTTCCCGACATTAGGGAGCTGCCCAAGAGCTCCACCCATTCAAGGTAATGCTGGAGGGAATATATGCCGTCTGCCAGAAACATAGTACCGAGTCTGTCCCTAAACGTAAAAAACTCGAGTGCTTTCAACGAATTGGGAACGCTCTCAAGCCCTCATCCTCTGAAATGGGCTAGCCGAAAGACAGAAATTGAAACCTGGAATTCCCAAGATTTTTTAGCGTGGAGCTGTCAACCCTTAAGGAACGGAATAACCGTGTGTTTTATGTAATTCTCTTCAAACTCAACCCTCTGGTCAATCCTTTTGTGAAGTGGCTCATAGGTCCAGTGGAGAATCTGAATACTGTTTACTGGGTATGGAAGTGGGGTGGTCTGACACCATCCACTGGGTTCAAAGCAACTCTGAATCACAGCCAACTGAATGACCTTGTGTCTACCATTCCTGGGCCTTTATACCTCTAGCCTCATCCCTCAACCCTGGCCCGTTGGAACCCTTAAACTTGATACATGCAACCACGACCCTGAACCAGTCGAAACTGAATCATTCCTCTTCTCAGGATCATGGAGAGGCTACCCAGGGATGATGAGGGGCTGTACCTCAGCTGCCTGACCTCGGAAGGCCATGATACTTTCAAGCAGTTTGAGCACTTGCTTGACAACCTGTTTGAGAGTGAGGAGTACGATGCAGGCAGCCGCAAGCGGGCATGATAACTTCACCGAAGGCAGGCCACCAAAGGCGGGCCTTTTCAGCAATCAGGGTTGCCATTTAGGTGGAACTCTTCTTATTACGTCTGCCACTTGTATAGGGGGTACAAACAAATAAATGGTGATGATAGGATGTTGCACCTGTGGACCCCCCTCTTCTTTAGTTTCTTCTTTTCTCCCTTCTGAACAGTTGGGCGCCCACGCGGCCGAGCTTTGAGCGGGCCCGGAGGTGTAACGTTATTGACTTGTCAACCTTGGGGAGGGTACCTCAGTTGCTACAGAAAGTTGAAATTGTTTGGAGGGGCTTAGAGCCTTGGACCCCGAACCCCCCTTGATTGACTGATACCACGACATTGTATTGGAGGTGGATGGGCTCAGAGGTGTTGTGGAGCACGCATCATTTTTTTTGCCAGAAATGTAAGTCAATGACGTAACACCTCTGGGCCCTGCTCAAATAAGGCTCGGCCGCGTGGGCGCCTAAATAAAGAGTTGGGAGGAAAGTTGGGAAGAAACACAGAAGGGGGCAGGACAAAAGAAAGGGGGGGGAAGTGAAGGGATAAAACAAAAGGCTGGAAAACACTGAAATGCAAGTAAGAGGGGGGCGGAGGAGAAATACCCTGCAAAATTGTAATATCGGCATCAAGGGATCGGCATAGTATAAAAGGTCTGGTCGCCTACATGTTGTAATCTAAAAAAGTTTTGGAATGCTGGCGCGGCCCCAAGGACCCAAAAGATGAGTACAGATTCGCCGTGGTTTTTCGGTAGGAAAGGTTCAAGATACGCCCAAGTGTCATGACGTATCAGTGCACCGTGTGTATACTGAATTGTTAGTGTATTCCTGATTCTCTGCAGTTGAATTCGGTACTTGGAACACTGTTTTGCAGTCAGGCTCGTGTGACTTCTCTGATGACAGGAAAGTGCGAGTTTTGACATGTTCTGCCCCTAATTGGGGGCTGTCTAGCATTCAGAAGACGACATTCCTTTTTCTTCATTGAAACCTGATATCGATATCACAAAGCAATCCGAGAAAAACAATTGAAGAGTCAAGAGCTCAACCAGTTAGAAAATGAGATGTATTCCTTTCTCAGAGAATGACCTACTGGATCTACTCACATCTTAATTAATCCCAGTTACGGATACCGTATTTCCCAGGCTTTCTCAAGCCTAAGACAAAGTTAGCAGTGGTTTACCCACCACCAACTACATCATACACTCATCCAGAGGCTCCAAGGCGACTCACTGATAGCATATTGGGACAGTCATCCCATCTGAGGCTCGCCAACAGCGATTTCCCACCAAGAGATCATCAGCCACAGTCGGCTTGTGCCTCAACACATACACATTGCAGCTACCAGTCACCATCAGGTGAAAAGATGATTGTCGCATGGACATAAAAACCTCGCCTAGATCCAAAAACTTGATTTTTAAATTAGTTTCAGGGGAAGACATCTGGATTTCAGCTTCTCTAAAGAATCCGCATTTAAAAATATGAAATGGCGATTTTGACTCGTGGTGAAATGCACTACATGGTGGCCAGATGACCACAGTACCACATGCACACGGATACTCGGGATACTCGGGATACGCAAGTATCGTCTCCCAGACAGGTCGGGAGCCAGAAGTAACTCAAACTGACAGGAGGGTACTCAGGCAAGTATCCCGACCCGGTTGGAGGGTACTCACTACTCAGTATCCCAGTGACCCAGCCCTGTCGGAGGGTACTCAGGCTGGCACTCAGGCGAGTATCCTGGCAAGCTCTCCCGTTATGTTAGTAGTGAGGGAGAGGATGGTGTCCCTCAGCCCCTCAGGGAGTTGAGTTCGAACGGATGGTATTCCGACATAACTGGTACTTGTTGACGAGCAGGTCTAGTAATCATCCCAGGCCTCCATGGCGGGATGTCAGAGGGCAAAGGGCAAAGTGGTACCAGAAGACCCAAGGGCATGGGCACCCCACCCACCCCCACCCACAAAGGGTTCGCGGATTCGAAAAGTGTGGGAGGCAAACAATGATTGGTTGACGATCGAGGAGCGGGCGAAGCACGGCGACCTGACGACGAGGACCACAAGCGCACCAAAGGAAGCCCAATTACATATTTTAAATCGCATTCTCGATAATCTGTCATGCGCTCCATCATGGCTTCCTCCCGGGCGACTTCGGGCCATGCTGGTGCGAACCTCGCCAGCTCCCTTGAAAAGCTCACTTCCGCATGGCACTCCTGATTAAGCCCACCTGCTGCCTCCTTGCAGGTCAACATGCATGCCACCCTCTGTTAAGCCCCGGACTCCATGGGATCAGGCCCAGCACGTTCACACACAGGCTCTACTCCACCCATGTCCAGCCCTTCTCCACACAGCTGGCCCCTAGCCATCGCTCCGCCCATCATGCATACTCCTCCTCCTCCTCCTCCCCATCCTCCTCCTCAAATCTCGAAGCATGCAAGCCCGCCATCCCGAAAGCCCCAGCAGTGGTCGCTGTAGCGCTAGCCATTGCTCTGCATGCCATGCTGCAGCTCTCCTCCCCCATGGAGGCCTCAGCCCGCACACAGCTGACGCCTGACGAGCAAGTCACCATCGAAATGTACAAGAGGGCAATGCCATCTGGCGTCGACGTCGCGTCCAACTTCCGTGTCATCACAGAAGCCAAGGACGCCAAGGTATGGCCCGCCAGCATTGACAAGAAACCCTGAATTGTACAACCTTAACCCTAAGCCAAGGACGTCAGTGTCAAGCCCGCCAGCATTGATTATGAATAATACAGGTAAAATGTATACGCGTTGAGGCGGAGATGAAGGACATTGTGTCCAACCTCCACGCTTGCATGGAATGAAGTAATATTTTTAATGGGGCCTGCCATGTTTCATCGACATTTTCACGGCTGTCCAATTTCCCCCACTGTTTGTCAGTGTTTCTATAAGTGCATGCCCGGCAAAGTTTTGGGAGTCCCCAGGCAGCTGCCACTACTGGGCGAATTGGGATCAAACCTTGACCAGCCTTTAGCCAGCAGTCAAATTAGCAGGGTTTGCTACACCAAATCCCATGGCCGTAGGCCGGGATGAAGCTGTAACGCTGCTTGGACACTCTAAAACTGGAAATATGGACTGATTTGTGCGGGTGATGTTGCGGTTGGGTAAGGTGGGGTCAAATGATGGATGAAACCCGGCAGCTTGCACAACTAAACGCAGGAAACACAATTCGTGTACCGTGGTCGCTGACTTATTTCTCAGTCATGATAATTCGAAAGGGAGCAAGGGGATCTTGCGGAACAATTTTCACACTGCAAATGTGTTCGGAAGGAGCAATGAATCATGGACATCAACGGAAGTGCAATTACTTACTTACGCAAAAGCGTCTTGTGCTTACTATGAAATTTGTCTGTGATTTTAGTACCATAGCAGTTTACGGTAGCAAGCAAGGTAGCCAAAGGAACAAAGAGCATTCTGGAGGTTCATGGTTCAGCTTGCATTTCAGCTTGGCCCCCAGGCGTAGGCTGGCTCAAGTTTGATCCTCATCAGGCTAGATGAGGCTACCCAGCAGCCTGCCAGTTTTGGCCAAGTGCGCACTGAAGCAAGCACTAGAGCCCATGTGGGTGATTTCATGATACTTCAGAAGCTCTCCAGCCACAGGATGACTCGCTCTTTCAGGTGTACCTTCATTTTACAGCTATGGGAAACGAAGGTACACCTGAAGAGGGTCCCTTCATTTCACTCTGCCCTTCTGGTTTGTACTGCTTAGCCCTTTCAAAAAATGCTTTTAGGTGCATGCTTTGACGTCAAAACACAAACTCACTTCATTGATGAACAACACCTCTCGCCTCTCACCTCTCGCCTCTCGTGTAGTGGTTTCTCTAACGTGTATTACATGTCCAGTGAGCTCTTCCTCGGCCACCCTCTCCTTCAGTGTCTATTCACAAGTATCTACTGAACTCTCTGATGCAGCTCGACATGGGGGGTCTGCTGCGACCCGTTATCGGCCAGCTGGCCTCATCAGCCTCAGCCTTGCCTTCAGCGGAGGCAAGGAGCTTCTGCGATGCTGAAAGCTTCTCCAAGTATACACCTCAGCAACGGGCAGTAGCTTGCTATACAGGTGCTACATTCTGGCTCATGCACGCTTGGGGGTCTTAGCATGGGGGCCCTGAGCATCTGATGGTGGGGGCTGGAGGACTGGCACCTGGCACCAAGCTCGAACATGCAGCTCACTGACTTGCAGATTGTGCTACTGGGTTCACACTTTGCTAATTGGTGCTGCATGCCTGGCCATGTCTGGGTACTCTGGCTTGAGGCAAGATAGTAGCATAAATGTAGCTGATACCCACTCAAACGCACTGATTGCATTCCTTTGCGAGCATGTGGGAGGCCACAGTGAAGTTGGAATGCGCTCTATACCACGCCATACAGATGAAGTTCTTTGCCAGGTTCGTCCAGAGTGATGATTAGATGGTCAGAAAACGTATCGTGGGAACGGGAAAAGAGAATAGCTGAAATCACACCTCCCTCCCATGCCATGCGTAGGCAACTTCATGGTGAAGATGCTGACAGAGCTGAATGCTGGTGATATGAAGACAGTGGGTAAGTAGCGCTAGGGCTTATGTGGTGGCCCTCAGCTACCTGTGATTCAGCTACCTGTGATTCAGCTACCTGTGATTCAGCTACCTGTGATTTAGCTACACTTCAGCCTTCGGCCGAAAGCCCCCCGTTGCAGCCTGTCCTACTGTTTGGGCTTGCAGCTGAAGGCCGGTCTAGTTTCGGTGTGAATAGGCCCAATGTTGGCCGTGGGGCTGTCTAACAAAGGGGGCCTGCAATTCATCCACTTCAAGGAATCCTAGGACCTCCCACAGCAGGTGTTGTACTTTTGAAGGCTGCAACGTGTTTGTCATATGTTTTCCTGTTGTTGCTGGAGAGGAGGAAAGCTAACGGTACGCTTCCAGCAAGCTGGTAGCATAAGTGGTTGGCTTGGGAGCCTCTTGGCTTGAGTCCTATTAATTGTTAACACGTACACAGTACCACCCCTTCCTGTGTTTCAACTAGGCGCTTCAGGAGTCATCGAATTTTATTCGAGAGTGGTGGGCTGACTTAAGGAATCTAGAATTCCGAATTCACTGTGCTGTAGGTCCCCTTCGTATTTCTGATTGACCACGTGTCCTATGTTTCATTTTTCGTGGCTAAGCTACACTTAAGCTACACTTCGGCTTCTGGTCGGAAGCCCCAAGTGCAGCCAGACATGCAGCTTGGGCTGATAGCCGTAGGCCGATCCGAGTTTTGTCCCAATTCAGGCCTTCGGCGGCCGCGGCGCTGCCTGCTGAAGGTGGCCTTGAAAACGGGGGAAGAACGTGTCCTGGCTAACCTGCTGTGGCTAACATGGGCGCAAAACACATTCTTTGTCAACCTTGCACTCGCTATGAAACAAACCATGAACTCTCAGTTTAATCTGCACTGATTCAGTGATTCGCCTGATGGATGGATAGCAGCCTGCAGCCCCACCACCACCATCCGCATTATTACCCTAGCACATCTGAAGTCCAAACCATCAGGCCTATACCTCGGCACCCCCCACTTGTAACCCCAACCCTGCCCCCTATGATGTTCCTGAAAAGAAATACACAGTACCCGGAATGTCCTTTTGCTAGCGCCCATTGGGTCATATCTTCCGTCCTCACTCAACAGAGCATGTCCGTACGTTTCTGAATCCGTACATGGGAGGTGTGCCGGCTCTGGAGTCCGATACCAATATGTGAGGCAGGGAGGAAATAGAGGAAGGGAGGCAGGCTAGGATGCACGGGAGGGAGGGAGGGGAGGGAGGCAGGGGAGGGAGGGAGGGGATGGAGGCAGGGAAGAAGGTATGGGAGGCAAGGGAGGTAGGGAATGGAGGGATGGAGGGGTATGAGGGTGGAGGAAAGGGTAAACTGCGTAAGAGGTATGAGAGGGTGCACAAACGAAGTCAAAGTGAAAGCTTGTCTGGGGAGCACTTCAGCCTTGATCTTGCTGTTTTGTTTCCTCTGAACTACTGGGTGCGTGTGAGTGTTTTATGATATCAGCTGTTGCATAGACCAGTGAGACTGCTTATCACTTTTATTGGAGTGTTGATTTGAGTTTTGGCCGGAGTCCAGGGTAGTGAAGCTGAATTGTAGATCAAGAAGGCCGTGTACCATATAAGCTATAACTGGAGACTGCTGGTCCGTCTGATTTCACAGCCAATTAATGATGTGATGTATCCAGGAGCCTCCTTATCGTTCACATGGTAACCCTGGTCCTTGCGTCATCAATTCATTTTTGTCATCTCCTGATTTCTCTATTCATTCAATTATGTGATGTATGGTTGTTCAGTCTGGCTTATCCTGTGCCGTATCATGCCGCTTTGCTAGTATAATCCGGCAAACATGTGCCGTATCATGCCGCCTTGCTGGTATAATCCGCGGCTCATCCTGTGCCGTATCGTGCTGCCTTGCTAGTATAATACTGTATCGTGCTGCCTGGATGGGATCCTTCTTCTCATCACCTGCCGCCCGTAGTCCTAGTGTAATTGCCATCTCTATATGTTTTATTTTTGTTGTTTGTTTAGAACCTGCAGTCTTGTTGAAACCGCTTGTCTGGCCATCCTGGTCCCCCGTGCTGCAGATCCAAGGGAGGCCGTGAAGGTCTCCTAGGCCTGAGGTAAGCTTTTATGGTTTAGGGGCTTGTGGCCATAGTCCTGACACACGTCATCATGATTTGACCTCTGCAAATTAGTGCTGAAGCATTATGGAGAATTTACACATGTTACCAGGTTGGCTTCTCTAGGACTGGGAGTGTAGCTGAATTCTAGCTGAAGGCCACCTCCAAAAAGGTCGCAAAGAAACGCAAAAATGAGCGCGCTCTTCTGCGCCTACTTTTGCGACGAACGTCTCCGTCTCCAATCTTTTCCCAAACGTTGTTATCGTGTGGGTTTGGGGTGCGAAGTCTCGCTACGGAGACTGGCGTAATAACACAAGCCCCTGCCGTCCTCGCTTGCTCTCGCAGGAATAGGTTGAGTGCAGAGCAACTCAAGGACTACGACCAGCTGGGGGTCTGCTACGTAACCCTCACCAACAGGTGGGAATCAATGGCCCTAAGGACATTAGGGAGCTTCTCAAAAGCTCAACCCACTCAACTCAAAGATTGCCCAAGTAATACTTGAGGGAAATATATGCCGTTTACCAAGTACATTGTACCGCGTTTTTCTGTACCGTTTGTGGCATACAGATGCCCATTTCGACGACCCTAAATGTTTAAGGATAATTGTTTTCTTTCTCACGGATTGGGAACGCGCTCAATCTCTAGTCCTGAAATGGGCTAGTTCGAAAGAAACTCTTGAAGTCTGGAACTCCCAAGGAGATACTTTTGCATGGAGCTGTCAACCCGTTTAGGTACGTATCAACTGTTGTAGTAGGTTACGCAGAATGTCGTGAGCGGGTTATCCTACTAAGGATAGAGCTGCTGTGGGTCCAGCGGTACCTCACGCCTCCAGCTCCGGTGGAGGAGGAGTCTTTTTTTTCTTCTAGTAGGTTACCCTGCTCAAGCTCAATTCTGCTCAATACCTTTGAGAAGAGTCTCCTACGTCCAGTGGAGAATCTGAATCCTGTATACTGGGTATGGAAGTGGAGTGTTATGACACCATCCACTGGGTCCAAAGCACATCCGCCTAACAGCCAACTGAATAACCTCACCTCGCCCATGCTTGATACCTCAGCCCTCAACTTGGCCCAATTGAACCCTCAACCCTAAGACATGCAACCTTAACCCTGAATTGGTCGATCCCTGAACCCTGAACCATTTATTGCTCTCCTCAGGATCATGGAGAAGCTACCCCAGGATGACCAGGGGAACCTCAGCCCCACGACCACAAAAGGCCATGATACTTTTAAGCAAGTCGACCAGTTGTTTGAAAATCTGTTTGAGAGTAAGGAGTACGACGCAGGTAGCTGCAGGCGGGCATGATACAGTCACCGAAGGCTGGCTACTGAAGGCGTTCTTTCCAGCAATCAGGTTTCCAAGGCAGATATTTCGCGATGCGTCTTTTTTCAGCAATCAGGTTTCCAAGGCAGATATTTTCTTACTGCATTTTATTTTCAGCAATCAGGTTTCCAAGGCAAATATTTTCTTACTACGTCTTTTGATGCCAGGGATGGGGGGGGCTGACATATACATGGTGATATCATCAAAAGATGTTGCTCCTATGGACTCAGAGGAGACTATCTCAGTTGCTAAAGAAAAATGAGTTGGTTGGAGGGGCTTGGAGCCAGTGCTGTCCCTTCCTGGTAAAAGTAGCTGATTTCGCCGTGAAATTATGGTGACTTCGATACCATAATAGTTGTTTAGGCAGAAGTGGTGGTGGAACGGATGGATGGAGGTGATTACGGGATGCATAAGGGGCCTCCTCCTCCTCCGATGTACCTTCTCTTTTCTCCGAACGGGACAGGTGGGCGCCCACACTGCCGAGCCTTTTTGAGCAGGGCCCAGAGGTGTCATGTCATTAACACGGATCCGTCCCCCCTGCTCTTCTACCACCATGAAGGAACGATAGGGATTCCGCGGCAGATTCTAGGCGTTACATAGGGATTAGGGACCCACCCCGTACACTTCCCCTCATTTGAGACTAAAGTTCTCCTTCCCCCCTTTTCCTCGTTTGCCTTTATTTTTACGCAATTCAGCCACCGTCGTAAAGGACCATAATCGGCACAACACTGCTTGGAACCTGCCACGGTATAATAATACGACATGGCCGTATTTACCGCCAATGCGGCACCAACGCGTAGCACCACCACAGAGCCTCCGAGTCTTAGGTAGAAGCCGAGCACCCACACTTCACAGATGAGCTGAGGCAGTGATTCCCGCCCTTGATAATTAGGGCGTGCCGTGACCTTGTTCTCCCGGCATCGCCTCCGACTTTTTGCTTCGTCCCTTAACAAAGGACCAACTTCTTGTGTAAAGAAGCACCGGCTGGCTATCTCTCATGGATACTAGCCCCCCAGCTTTCCACTAAGTCGGTACCTACCAAAACCAGTAAAGCCTAGATCAGCAGCGTGCTGAAATAGCCAGTAATAAGCAATGGTGGAAATACAGCAAGGACCTCGCTCGGGCTTCGCACGTCCATGGCCCCAACTGAAGACCACCGCGAAGAACGCGGCAATACCATCCGCGACTTCCGGCCAGCGACCCGGAAGGTGGGGCAAGTAGCCGAGCGCGGATACGATCTCTCAAGGAGATACAAGCAGCAGTATTAACGTGCGCCGACTCGCGACCAGCGTGTAGACGCTGAGCTCGCCCGTAGGTGCCCGCCTCCGTGGGGAGAAGTCCACCACGTACATGAAACAACTATTTTGGATATGCCCTCCAGGCAACAAAAACGAGTGAAGATGTGGAGGCGGTACTCTCGAGATAGGTTAGCCCAGTTAGGCATCTGGTTAGGCATATTCAGTAGAAGCAGCCATGAACAACGGCTGTCTTGCTAACTGTACGGTGCGTAGTTACCTTCCAGCCTTCTGTACCTTTCCAGAGGTTGTACAAGGTAACTTAGAGTACAAGACAGTACTGACTTGTGAGTAGCGGTTATAATATTACCATAGTATCACGGTGACTGGTCTATGGTGCGACAAACCCCTTCCCCAAGCGCTTGACCGATCTCACGACGTCATGATGGAGGTCGATGAACAACCCTGAGGGACACACTGGTGCTGAGGCGTATCCATCATATTTTGGAGGTTGTAAATGGCGGCAGGAACTACCAGTACATTGTAACAACAGAATATGATGTAAGGCTTGGTCGCCCACTACACATGTTGCAAGCAAGGAAAACAAGTAAATGCAAACATGACCCCTGCGAACTAAGCTTCTAAGATTACTGAGCTGCCTAGATTCCTCAAGCAAGGGCATCGGATCCTTCGATGAGTTGATACCAAACCTTTTGAAGTGTCACTTGAAATGTTAAAAGAGGCCATTCACTCATAAGTCCACACTTAAATTTGTAATGTCTCGCTTGCTATTGATACGGTATCTACAGACATGCATTAATGGTACCAGCTCATCCAATGAAGTGAAGGTGGCATGTGACAACAATTACGTTCCACCGCAAGAACCGTTGAGACCAGAATTTTTCTGGATCAGTCGGATAAGTTATCAGAGGTGCTACTGTGTTGCACGAAAAACGGCAGAGCGGTCGGGTATGTGGCTTGTCAGCGGGCAGTGGACTCGCTCGACCTTCTGTGGACCTCACCCATACAATTTGAATAATCGTACCGAAAATTCATTTGTTTATATCTCTTGTTTTTAAATGGACATGTATACGGTACTCCCGAAAATTGTTTGCATATGGAAAGAAAAAAGAAAAGAGAACGCCGATGCGGCGTGGATTTTGAGAAGTACAGGTTGACAAGACGCCCAAGCGACCTGTATACCGTAGTTTTAGTCGGATTTGGTTTATACCGTGTGATGATTCTTATATGAAACCAATCATAAAAACCAATAGTTTCTGGTAAAAAAACAAGAAAGCTAACCATAAAAAACCAATAGTTTGGGGTACACGAGGGCTTACATATGACTTTTCGCGTTTTTCCGCGCCTATTCTCTGTCAGAGCGAACCAATCTCCATATACAATAAGGAGGCAGTAAAATTTGCTTGAAGCAATCGATAGAGCGAGGGCAATGGCTACAAAAAGGGTTGCATACCACGTTCCAACAGAGCTTTCCGACACCAATGACGACCTAGTGATGATTACAGGTGGCATCGCCCCGCCCCGTCATTTTCCTCTTCCCCTTCCTCTCCTTCCGATCAAGGAAAAGAGGGCGAAGCAAGACAAAATAGTGCCTTGTTTAGGGACTTTTCAGGGGGAAACCAAGTTTAAGCCCATAAAATGGTTAATACAAACCTAACGTGTAAAAACCAATAGCTTCAGGTACAAAAAAAGAAAACAAACCATACAAAATATGCTTTCAAAATTAAATTCCGGGTTTCAAAAAGAAAGCAGTCAGAATAAAACTAAATCCGACTAAAACTACGATACCATTGAAGGGGGAACGGGGCTATGGCGGGTCAGTTAGAACAGGGGGAGATGCAGGCCGGCAGTCGGACATAAAGACTGCCGAAAATCACCCATCCACCATGTACGTTACTTGACGTTGGACAGTACACCCAACTCTGATGAGTCAGTCCATGGCCTCGTCTTTCTTTTGTGTGTCCACACTTTCCAAAATCCTAGCCGCGTCGGCGTTCTTTTTTTTCTTGAGCTTGAACTTCGGCGTGATTATTTCGCAGCATGGCCCACGCAAGCGCTAGAGCGTCCGTATTTTCGAAGGTTTTCACAGCCATCTACGAGAGATTGGAACATGCGTTTACTGTCAGGCCAGACCCGACGAAGAACAGGTGCGCACCACATAGGCCCCACCGTCCAGTCGCTGGGTCCGTGTGTGACACTCGTGATGTTGCTCTTGCCACATGTACATGTGTCATGAAATATCGTATTAGCTGATACTGCTCGACGCCAATAGTGAAGTCCCTGGAATTGGTGGAATGACGAACCCATCACACCATACAGCTACGCATTGGATGTCCGTCACAGCAGCAAGCCATTTGAATAGAGAATTAGAGATACACAGTGCGCGGCTGTTTATATTTTTGGGGAGTCTTACAATCTGATGTCTCGGGAAGTCTCGGGCAGTCTGATGTACCGCTACACCGAGCTGCTGCTGCACAACTGCTGACATGTCCTTGCGTTGTGTCTCAACCGGTATCCTCTGACGACTGAATGCCTGTCTTATAGCACCGTCCCGAGCTTACAGTGTGTTTCAATTGGAGGTTTGGGAACAGTTCTGTTCCTGTCAGTTTGACCACTGTTCTTCGGTTGATACAGCTGTTCCTTTGATTTGTTTTCGCGCGTTTCCATTGCATCCGAAACCATTCAGAGAACAGGGACGTGCGACATCTGGTTTTCTTCTGATCTGCCTATTGCTCAGAATATTGCATGCATTGCAGTGACCAGAGAGTCTGGCCGCGACACGGTACGCCACACAATTTGAATTCCCGGATGGATGAAACGTGCAAGGCGTGGGCCCAGAGCTTTCGCGTCGATACAAATGTGCACAATGAACTGTTTAACACTATGCATTACACGCGATGACTCATGCTATCAAGGCGCGCTTGGAAAGTAGCACGCGTCACTCGTCTGCCTCGCGAATGAAGTTCAGTTCCATGAGATCGCGCTGCTTTTTAGACCAGGACGAATCAACACAAACACAGGAATGCAAGCGTTCTTTGTGATGTTGTACGGTGCCACGCTGTCGACTATTCTTTTGGAACAGAGCTACCCCCTGCTTGTGGACGGGGGTCCAAAAGAACACGAATAACACGTTTTGGTAGGCCTATTCCTGCACTGTTCTTTCGCCAATGGAAACACAAATCGTTCGGTTGGCGGCAGTTGCCTCGCTATTCCTCCAATGGAAACACACTGTTACTCGCTGTCGTCCATCGCTCCAAGTCTTACAAGAACAAGATCGTGCCACACCATGAGGCTCGGGATCCTGCTTTCCCTTCCGTTCGGGAGGCTGTCGCACTAGAAGCAATCGGAAGCGACGTCGACAAAGGCCAACTTCCAGATGCACGAGATGACTCAGCCCATGTACGTCACACTGTCAGTTACGATGCCGACTACGACTTTGAGTTGGAGACCTACGTACGGGAGACGGTCATGTCTTCGACCATCGATGGGCTAAATAATTAGGTATGATTTTGTGCAGGTGATAAAAGCTGCCGGTGGAATGAAATGCATTCCCTGTCTTCATGCAACCGCCATGCAACTGCCATGCAAACATCCAGTTTCATGCAAACTACTTGTAAATTGTCAGCTTCCTTGTAACCTCTACGCAAACATGCAAAGTTCTTGCAGGATAAAGGCCAAATATGATAATCAGCTGCTGCACCACCAAATACGATAGTGCCAGCATGATTTCTTCTCTTTGAAAATTTTGTTACAAAAACAGAGCCAGAAAACGGCCCAGTTTCGTGTACCAGAGAGATGAACAAACACATTTTTTTTAAATAATCACCTGGGTAGACCTCTCTCAAGAATTGTTATGAATAGGCAGTGTGAGGAGCGAGGAGGAACTGCAAGGGCCGGGAAGGGGCAAGGGCTGGGCAGAAATGGCGCAGGGGCCAGCAAGAGGCAGGTTCAGGGGCCACCTGCAGCCTCTGGGGAAGGCCTCAGTTGAGGAGACAGGTCAGGCCTGGGAATCTCGGATGAGGAGATGGGGCAGGCCTCTGACGAGGAGGCAAGATTGGCGTCTGATGAAGGGGAGGCTAATTTCCCGGCATCTGGTGAAGGGGAGAAGAGGAGCTCCTTCGAAGATAAGGGGGAGGAGTCCGGGGAGGAGGAGCAGGCGATGACTCCAAGAAAGATCTTGCAGCAAGTGGTTGTGCCCTTGTATTGACTGGAGGAGGCCACAGACCGGTGCCCCACAAATCCACGATGGCATATCTGACGACCGGGACTAGTAACCACTTATACTGAAGCAAACTGAAAAGCTGAATATCAGTAACAAGTTAGCAGAATTGATTGCATAAGCATCCGAAGTTGGGAGTGTTGCTGGCTGGTTAGAGATGTTCAGGAGGAAACGTAATTTACAGTTTTGTGTACAACAAATCATTGACAACGAATTGTATCAGGCCAAAGTTTTCAGGCCCCTGGTTTCAGGTGCCAAAACAAAAGCAAGCCAAAGAGACAGATCATATGACTACCGGTAACCTACATTTGGTACATCAGAGATAGGGCTGGCGGTGGCCGTAGAAATACTAAATACGTATGTACGGTATGTACGCCTGATTCAGAGATAATAAGACAAACAAACTCGGCTCGTAACAAAGTCCAACGGCTACTACAGAAGGCTGCATGATTTGAAGATATTCCATGTTGAACGGATTCCCAGATGGCAGGGGGCCTAGCATTCTAGAAGCGAGGTCTGCAGGAGGCAATGAAACATGCATGCACTACGCAGCAAGCAGCCTCAGCCAGTCTTCTGCTGGAGGGAAATATGGTACCAAGGGAAATATGGTACCAAGGGAAATATGGTATGAAGCGGTGTCACAGAGCCGGCACAGCTGAAACCGAGGAAGAAAGGAAAGCTACGCCCCGTAGGCTGCGCAGGAAGGCGTGTGAGGCTGCGAAGGAAACAATGCGCATGGGCCGAGGCCGCACTGCTGAAGCAGGGCCCATAGATCAAGATTTGTTGTCCAGTATTTGTTGTGCCCCCTCCTACTTTACATATTTTCATGCGTTTGTCATGAGTAAGGGTCTCGCCCAGCCCTGCTAGTGAAGGTACTTTCAGCCTGCTGCCTGCAGTGACGGACCTCCAATTTTATTTTTGTCATGAGAACATCATTGGCAGGCGGCTCTGTGGCTGTTTAAGGCCCGAAACCAGCGCGGACTGGCCTTTCCGGCAGCCCAAGCTACCATGTAGCAAGGCTGGCCAAAACTGCGGCCACTGGCTGGAGGTTGGAATGTGGCTGACACGTAGCCGAGTCACGAAAAAATAAACTCTGATCTTCAACTGATTTCCGTCCAGTCTCCTTCATGGCGTCAACAGTATGGTGTCCTATCCACTTGCTGTGTGTATAACTGTCTGTGTCACGCGTTTGTGCACAGTCAATATCCTCATTATCCCATCCCTACATCCAATTCATGTCCGAACCTGATTGCACCTTGCCTCTTTTCTTGACAGGCCCTCATCTCTGCTTTATTCTTGACGTTCAACATCCCCGCAAGTGAGTGACGCTGAATTTGCCTCGAAATTACGGTAGCTGAAATAACATTCCCGCAAGTGAGTGACGCATGTGGTATGCGATGCTTGTTTGATGCCAGCCAGCATGTTTGATGCTTGTGTGATCCCTGCCAGCATGTGTGGTACTAGTGTGATGCCGAGAAGCTTCCTTCTGAAGCTTCTAAAGATGCTGAGGATGCGTAGGTTTAATGGAAGCACAGGGGACTCATGTATCATTTCCAGCCAGGTTACTGCAGTTACACAGTTGTCAGAGTTTTTTTTCCTGTCCTGTTTTCCTGTCTGACGCGTTTGCCTCTTTGAGCTCTGTCCAGTCATGGCTTCTCCACTAACCGTGGACTTCGACAACACCGCCTTCCTAATTTTCTTCCTCTCTGCTGGGTTTGCCATCGCTGCTGGGTAAGTTGACGGGGAGAACACTGCAGCGCTTCATTTACCTTGCTTCAGCTACACTGAAGCTACAGCAAGGCCTATGGTGGCGAAGGCGTAATGCAGCAAAAAGCCATATTGCTTGGGCAAAGGGCCGCAGGTCGATCAAGTTTCTTCATGATTAGCCCAGTGGTGGCCGCCTGGCGGCCCTTCACGGGTGGTCGAGTGTGCGCTTAATAAATACTGATTAACAAGGAGGAGAAGGAGGAAGGGGAGGATGGGGAACGGACGTTATCAAGGAGTGGATTTATTCATGAGTGGTGAGTGCATGTTGAGCAAATGTATGGAGCTACAGGCTGGCTGGCTGCATGAGGCCGACAATACATAGGTGGTGGGGTTTGTAAATATTGGTGGGGCCGCGCAAGAAGCATACCTTTAACCCTGCTTTGACTGCTGAGTCGTTGCTGAGCGTATGTGGCAGAAGTGAGCTGGTTGGCTGCATGCCCCTGATGCCGTCATTGAGAAAAGGGGGCAGTCGGAAGCAGGCAGGCTGCATGTTGCTGTGGCTGGTTAAATGCATGGTGGGGGTAGGACAGACTTCAGGAATTTCGTGATTTTGAAATCAGCATTTGAAAATGGTTTCTAAAAGAAGATCCCGCAGAGATCTGAAAGACAACTGCAGAGATCTGAAAGACAACTGCAGAGATCTGAGACAAGATCCTGCAGAGATCTGAGACAAGATCCTGCAGAGATCTTGGTAATTAAGCACTGATGTGGCTCCTCATTAGCCAGGCCCACAATCGAGGCACAGCCCCCCTACATCTTGTGTGCCAAAAGAGGGGCGCCGCCATCATTCTGCCTGCTGGCAAGAGCATGCAACGCTGCAGAGATTGCATGAAGCAGGTATGGACATGGTATGGACCTATGAAACCAGTGTTTTTCAGGCTTACAACCTGATTTCCGTTTTCTTGCCCATCAGGAACCACAACGTCTTCATAGCACAGGGACTGATGACAAGCCTGCAGGTGTGATACACAATTTATAATGATAACCAGGGACTGCCCGATTCCTTTTGCCACCAAAACATCCTCTTGAAAATTCACAGAGCTGATTTTTTATTTCCCCAAATCTGTGCTCCTGCCCTCGAATTCCTTAAGGGAGCAGTGCATTTCTTTTAACAGATCTGCCGTTCTGATTAATATGCTCCGTGAACTTCGCCGTGAACACGTCCCTTTCCCCCTTCAGGTTGGCGCTGTGTGTGTGGGCTACATGGAGAACCACTGGTCCCTGTGGGTGGCTATTGGGGCATGAGTGCTGCCTCAGCCTCATCGGGGTGGGGACCTGCAAGATTATGGTCAACTCAGCATGGGAAGCCTGCCTCGATTCTGACAGCGAGAGGGACATCCCAGGCACATGGATTGGAAGCGGGAAGGCCACAAGCTAATGAGCAAGGGGTGGAGTGGGGGACGTGGGCACAAATAACTAAAATAAGTGTATGTTTTGACCGGGTTGTCTGGCGCAGAGAAGAAATTAACGGCTGGAAGCTGGGACTCCTTCCACAGACCAAAAAGGCGTGTCCATCACTGACTTGGCATCGTATTTGATATGCTCCTTTCTGAAAGGCCTGAGCATCGCTGATTGAAATAGTATTTTTGCATACATGGTGACTTCTGAGGGCCAGTTGTGGGCCATATTCCTGAGAACCGTAATACAAACCCTACCATGCAATTGCACCATAGCACAGTCGTCGTAGTATTTTGCATGCATGGTGACTTGTGAGGGCCAGTTGTGGGCCATATTCCAGAGCACCGTAATAACCTACCATACAATTGCACTATAGCACAGTCGTCGTTGTCTAAACAGTACCCCATCCCGTATCTCCCGTTTAACTGCACCGTATTTCAGCGTCACTTTCCCTGCTTGGGACTAGCAGCCATAGACCTCTTCAGGTCTGCATTTTGGCAGGATTGTGGGTTGTGCAAATAAAGGCAGAGCAAGGATATGTGCTGATTCCCTATCTCTCATACCTCGGGGCGTCGGGGCATGTGCAGCCCCGAGTTACGCGTGCGCATGTTTGGCCTTGATTTGCACTCAGGCACAATCAGCCTTAAGCTGCTTTGTCCCTCTCCGTGGAGCGCTGTTGGAGTGTTATATAATTTTTAAGCCGTGATGGAATGCACTGACACCTTTCTGATGACTCTTCATTCCAATTTCCCCCATTTAAAATTTCAATTATTCATGGAGACGATGATTCGTCACGGCGGCAAGCATGAAGTTTATTTTAAAGCCCAGAAGTTGTTCGGCTTGTTGACAATGATATTTTAATTTAGTGTCCCTCCTTACCCTTGCGCATTGTCACTTCACCTGCATCAGAAAAGGAGATGGCCGCCTGTCTGTAATACCATTATCACCAAACCAGCTACACCAGCAATGTCTTTGGGGTCGCAAACTGGTGATTACCGCAGACGTCCTTAACCTTGTTAATGGGCCCGCGTGGATTACCATGCCGTTAACTATTTAATCTTGTAAGGGTCGCGTTGGGTAACTTACTAATTAAGTTGCCGCTTGCGTACCGGTTTCAAAACCGTTTCGACACATTCCCACAGTGGTACCCGTAATATTATCATTATGTTGCTCACGTCCCAATCAATCCCTGCAGTTGCTGCGCCTTCTCTCGTTGGCGTAGCACTTCTTGAAAAAGAGTTCACGATTTGTCATTAAACTAATATAAGCCCCGAAGGCTGAGATAGCAGGTACAATTTAGACATGGTGCTGACAGTACGTTGCTACAGCCCTCCGACAGGCGGTCCTAATTACCATGCTGGGTTTGCACGAGAGGGCGATTATAATGTCCATGCACAAGAAACTGCGGTCCAGTGATTTAAGCAGCACAGCGCTTGACAATTGCCACTTCCCATTGTTGTAGATACAATCATTCGTCATTACAATCTACTGAAAATAGTTTGAATATCACATCAAAGGATGCATGCAAGCATTGTACTTTTTATCCGCCTGATAGGCAGCTAGGTTTTTTGTGTCATGAAAAGCGTAAAAACAGTCGTATACCGTAGAACCACTTGGACTCCGCGCACCCCCCAAAAAAGAATTATTTTTTCGTCGCGCAGCTAAAACGAATTTAAAAATCGGTCGCGCAGCGTCGAAATTTTAATGTAATCGAACGTCGCGCAGCAGGTAATCTAATATAACATCGCGCATCACTGGAAATAATTTTAATTTCCTTCCGCGCAGCACTTTCAGCCAGTACAGTAAAACTTACTATAAACCTCGTTTGATGCTAGCAAGGAGAGTACACGGTCAGCAATACTCAGCATACTCGTCATCCTCCTCCGCCGCAGTCGTCAGCACCCGTCTCTGCCTCCAGGATCGAGCTTCGGAACGGGGACTGGCGTAAGGATCACTCGACGGATGTCAAATCAAACAGTCGCGCGCGAGTGTGCGTTGTTTTTGATATTTGCTGTTTTTAATTCGCAGCGCGCACCCCCAAAATAGTTGTTTGGGCACCTGAATGACGCTCCGCGCAGCGGCGATTTTTGAATTGATATTAGCGCGCAGCCATGTCCGCGCTCCCCAATAATTATTTAATTACGAGCGGAGTCAAAGTGGTTCTACGGTAATGATCAAGCTGGGGATAAACGGTAAAGAACGATCCTACGCAATAACCAAAATCTGTTAGACAGACCTGTATTGTGCCTTGAACACGTAAACGGGATAAAGGGGGGGGAAAGGCCTTAGAGAGGCCAACTACCCACAACTTGGGGAATCGAACATTAAAGAGGCCAATCTACACACAGCACGGGCTGCCCGTTCAACAGTACAGCAGAGCAGGAAAGTACTACAGAAGGGAACCGGTAGCGGTCTGTAATGCTAGTTTGGATGTAACTGAGGTGCTGACTGACTACTGACTCAACTCAAGATTTTTTACTTGTAAATGAAGTTTTAAATCTTCGAAAAAAAGAAAGGCGTTTAACTTCAAAAGAAATACGGTACAAGAAATCGTTTAAAAATCGTTAAAATCTTATAAGAGTATTTCCTTAGGTGTTTAGAAGTTGCCAAGTTTCAAAAAAAAGTTGGGATGTTTGTTGAGGACTTTTGTTGAGGACTACTGACTCAGATGTACTGAGGTGCCAAACGCGGACAACCTCACTCTGGAGGGCTGCTGGGAGGATGTGGCTAGGAGGTGTCCCCTGCCCTAACTTCACTCTTGAATGGTTCCTTGGCGCCGACTGCGCACGGTGACCTCTGTGTTAAGGAAGGTGCTGAAGGGCCCTCGGAAGTGACATTTGTCCAGGATCCGGCACGACTCAGGGCCTTGGCTTTCTATGTCTTTCCCCTGATTCTCTGTTATATACTGCTCTTTATAGGGTCAAAGACTTAGCCTCCGGATTTCCTCACCGAGAGGGCAGTCGGTGGACTGCGCGGACACAGAGTGTCTTCGGCCCGGGACTTTGTCGCCGCCTTTTACAAGGCAGATTCCGTGAGCGGGCAACGTACTTCTGCTGGTGCATTCCACGGCTAGGATGCTTGCGTTGGTGGGGATGCATCCGTGACGCTGGTGGAGCGTCGACTGGGAGCGTCCGTGGAAGCCACTAGATCAGTGGGAGGCTGTGTAGGCCTGTAGGGCGCAAGTGGCGGGCTGACACGGGTTCTCCGGTGGTTCGAGAGGGTTGGCTAGGAGGCTGTTGACTTCTATGGGTACACTTGATATGTCGCCGGGAGAGAAGTCTCTGTGTGATTACAAGCGGCACTTCAGTACTCGGACGTGCTCCAACGAGGGATTGTCCACTTGCGGAATAAAAGTGACGTGGGCGGAAAAGGCGACAGGCTTCAAGGCCTGGCAAGCCCTTTTGTTAGTAGAGAAGCGTAAGGAAACCTCCCTTGCCAAGGCATACCGTACTGCTACTTTGATTTGGGAGTTCGATGCCTTTGGGGGTCCGTTTTGAGGCCTTTTAAAATACTCTGGGGGTTTACTTTGGGGGTTCCCAAAGGCCTTCAATAAATTCTGGTGATATGACTTTGGGGGTTGATTTTTTTGTCACTGAGGGTCTTGAACTTGTCAAAGTTCATCTGCAAGTGATTCAGTGTCCCCGCGACATTTCCGCAGTGGCCGCGGACCGTCTTGCCGCAAAACAAAGATTCCCCTTGAGCCAGCCGGGGAGGAGGGGAGGAGGGGTGTTGCCCTCCATAGTGAAAATCCCGTTTTTAAACGTCGGCTGCGTAGCACTGAAATTTCACGTCGGCTGCGTAGCACTGAAATTTCACACTTAGGTTGAAAAATGTGTGGTTATTCGACTTTGGGGGTTCGCGCGGACCCCTAATATCGAAGGTGCTACTATTGGGGGTTGCTACCCCCAAAGTCGAACTCCCATATCAAAGTAGCAGTACGGTAGGGTGTGGTTCCTGAGCTGATCTGTCTGTAACTACTTCTTGGCCCAGTAACCCCATAAGATTGGGATTGCTGTTGCCGGAAATTAGGCGAGTACGCTTATGTCACAAATAATAGTGGCCAGCCAAAGAATTCGGCTACAAGACCACTTAAGCAGCCACCCCGCTGCCGTATATGGCCTGATGGAGGCCATAACGGGCTATGAGCACAGACACAAGCAACATGGCTGGCCGCGTATGGTTTCTCTGGCTGGAGGCCAGGAATCACAATCATCAACCGTTTTTTCCCAGATGAGGTAAGATGGTCACTCGGTCAGTGATTGACCCAGATGAGGGCTCAGTATGCCCAGGAGAGAACGACGAGCAAGGCATCCTGGATGTGCTGCGAGGCATGGCAGTTTCTTTCACTGTGCTTCAGCTGCACTACAGTTATGTATGGCTCAGCAAAGCCTGCTTGTTCCACTTTGAGCAATGATCAGGGGTTCCATCAGGCGTGCTCTCCCTCCCTGAATTTTATTGGGTGGGCCAAGGTGGTTCTCGTCGTAGCTGAAAAAGTAGTCGCGGACTCGGTCGCGGACGCTCCCGTCACTCAACTGAGCCTGTACTTGCCCTGGCCCCTCCCGCGCCCAGCCCGGGAATGACGCATTCTTAACAGACTCCATGCTTAAAGCATATATTATTCCTCACTGATCTTACTACTGCAACCGTCTTTGTATAGGAACGGGCTGTGCTTCGATTTCGGTCCCATCGACGAGCGAGTGCGATCATAACCCAACAGCACAAACACGCTTTGGTGCCTCGCCATGGATCTGTCAATTGCCGATCTGCTCAGCGCGTTGCAAACGACGCAGAAGGCCAAGTCCACGATCCGTCTCTCGGAGCGGAACGTTGTGGAGCTGATCATCAAGCTAAAACAGGTAGCATTCGCGGCTAGGCCTTTACACATATAGCAGGGCGAGTAGTACGGGGGGACGATGTTAAGGACTCATGCTAAGTTTGTGTCCGAGCGCCTCAGCGGCACACAGGACCGTCCTCCTATTCAAGGGCATTCAGGTACCGGCACCTGCACTCCAGGGCAAAGTCATGGCTCACCTACATGCAAGCAAGCCACCCAGGGCAAGCATCTGGCAAGGCTGGGGCTTCGGATAACTGCTGCCATTGTCGTGTTAGCTGCAATGGTGCAAGATTTCCAACATAGGCCAAGCCCGGTGTGATCGCTGCATTTCCCATGCCCTACCCCTCCATGCTCCATGCAGCCATGCATGCATCTCCCTGCGCCTCCACTTGGGGCCATGCAACCTTGCATGCGCCTCCATGCGAGTCCACTTGGCTCCATGCAACCATGCATATGCCTCTATGCACCTACACATGGCTTCATACGACCACACACACGCATTCACACACATTTCCTGCCCCGCACGCGCTTCAGACCGTGCCTATCTCCCCTGCATGACAAAGAAAATATGACATTTTGGCCTCGAGTTCAAAATCAAAGTTGATTTCAAGTTAAGTACATTTGAATAAAAACCTCCTCAAAAAAATGACCATACTGCCCCTGCCCCTCATCGCCCCTTTCACCTCCTCCCTATTCTTGGTTCCAATGCCCACCCTGCCGCCCCCTGTTCATCTTAGCTGGGTATCCTGGGTGATGATCTGCTGCACACAATCAACGGCCGCGAGTACATCACAGTGGCTCGGCTGCGCACCGAGGTGCAGGCAAGTGTCGACAAATGGGAGGGTGGGGACAAAGGCAAACAGCAGCAGTAGGAGCAACAGCTGCAGCAGTGGCAGCAACCACCAAAAATATAAGCGGCAGCAATAAATGCCCTGTGGGTGAGGGAACAAGAGAAAACCGCATGAATACTAGTGGCGGGCGCCGTCATTCTGGGAAGCCCCTCAAGGATTTCCCCTCCTGGACATGATATGGCTGATTCTCTCCGGGGTGACCTTGCTCTTTTAAAATCCCAGCAGCGTTAGCTTGTCACTGTGGACCCAGACCCTATGATGCACCTCCACGTATTCTGATCTGGCTAATTATTGGAAGTGCATTAAATGGAGACGCAGGCACGCCGCTGAATTATTTGTTTTAATTTTGCTAAAATACGATCCACCTTTTCTTAACTTGGCTGGACATTTGGAACAAATTTGAACTGCCTTCAGTTTGTCAGCTTACTCTCCCCTATTATGCTCCCCCCCCCCGCACACAATCCTGTACCTCGGCTCCAACCCAGACACATACACCCTAAGGTCGTGTCAAAACCCTGACCCTGCACAAACCCTGAACCTTAACTCCAACCCTGCCCGCAGAACGCGCTTGCCAGGGCAGGTGGCCGCCTGCCCCTTACGGAGCTCCCGGCATTGATCGGGGTGGACCTGGTGAGTACGGAGTTACAATCAATGTTTAATTAGTTTCTAGTTGATGGCATTTGGAATTTTGTATTTTTGTTTTTATCATATCGCCCATGAGGCTTTGGTCCGACCGGGCAGCCACCGCTGGGACCAAGCCTTTATTGGCCTACGGCTGGTGACCCAAGGCCCAAGCAGCAGAGCTCTCCGCACCAAGCCCTGCCTCTCTTATGTAACTCCGGCATTGATCAGGGTTTGCCTGCTGGGTGCTGCACCACGACAGATGGGCAGCGGTTGTTCTAGTTTGGGCCAAACCACCGTTGAGGGGCCGCTGGGCAGCCACCTCTGGGCTAATGGGGACCAACTCTGACCGTCCCTCAGGCGGTGGCCCTGGCAACAGGGCTTGTTGCACTGGGTGCTGGCTGCTGAAACACACAGTAGGGCTATAGCCCTGCCAACATTAATTGGGTTGGACCTGGTTGGTTATGTACCGCAACGTCAGCACCCCATGCAGACCAAAACTAGGACTTTGCATGATCGGACAAGGTGCGATACTGCAGGACCTGGGGTCATGTCAGAGGGCATCATACAATTTTTGCGGGGGCCGCCGGGCAGCCACCACCTAATTGATGGGGACCGTACCTTGACCGGCCTGCGGGCGGTGGGCCCAGGAGGCAGGGCTATTTGCACAGGCCCCCGACGGCTGTAGTCCTTGATGTAGCTGAGATGTCGTTTAAGCACCCTAGAATAATCAGGTATGCTGCAACTAGGTCAAATGGGAGGCGGTGTCAGTTCCCTCACCCTCCCTACCCCCCCCCCCCCTACCCTGCACCTGCCCTCCCTGTACCTCCCTCCCACCTCTACCCTTCCCCTGCCCTCCCTGCCCTCCTCTCCCCCCTCCTCTCCCCCCGCCCTCCCCCCCTGCCTTTGCCCCTGCCCTGCCCCCCCTCTCCCCCCTCCCCTGACCCCTCCTACCCTTCCCCTGCTCTCCCCGCGCCCTGCAGGTCCACTGTGAGAGGCAGGCCCGGAACTTGGTGGAGGAGTCTAGCGGAAACGTGATAGAGGCGCAGGGGGAGTTGCTGACTCAGCAGTACTTTGACAGCCTGGCGGCCGAGGTAGAAGAGATGCTGCAGGTGAGCGTCTGAGCGACGATGCGAGCAAGATGGGGAACGGTCAACGGTGTATGTGTGTGTGTGTGTGCCTCGGTGGCTGGGTGTCTGTGTGTCAGTGTGGGCCATTGTGTGTGGGAATGAGGCGTGAGATGTGTGGGGGGCTGAGGAGGGAGCACCTGAGCGTGGCCCTGTAACCTTAGCCAGGGGGCCTGCCAGTACATGCCACGCCCCGAGGAAAGTAAACCCGTACATGCATCCTCGTTTACTCTACTCCCGTTGCACTGTCTGGCCCTAAACCATTGACTCTTGACACACATCCTCGTATTTACTAGTGTTTAGGGTTCAGGATTTAAGCCTTGACCCTTAAGCCTTGACCCTATATACGCATCCTGATATTCAGTAGTGTGTAGGGTGTAGGGTTAAGTGTGACCTGTGAATCCTTATCCTAAACCCTTGACTCTAGGCATGCATCTCCGTGTTTGCTATTCTTGTGGTATTGACCTTGAACCCTCAACCCTAGCCATGCACCATCGTATTCATTACTCCCACATAAGTAGAATCTCTAAGCCCTGAAACCAAGACAAGCAGCCATGCAACTTTGTATTTGCCAGTCCCATATCTATATTATAGCGTTAAACTCTTAATCCTTCACTCAATGCATGCATGCTCCTATTTGCTAGCCATTTTGCATTGCTGCAACATGCACTGGAAGCCTGCAACGCATATCAAAGGCCTCCTTAGGGACCAAGCAAGAAACACACAATCCAGATGCGGCAAGCGTTTGCCATGGGCAACCATGTGTGTTTGTATCTGCATGTGTGACGCTAAGCCCTACCACCCCACACCCAAATCATTGTTTGTGTGATACAACCCCACACCCCACACCCTGTTTGTGTGATCTTCAGCCGTACAACCCCACACCCTGTTTGTGTCCTCTTCAGCCGCACAACCCCACACCCTGTTTGTGTGATCTTAAACCCTACCACCCCATGTCCCCACACCCAAATAATTGTTTGTGTGATCCTAAGCCCTACCACCCCACACACAACACCCTGTTTGTGTGATCTTCAGCCGTACAACCCCACACCCTGTTTGTGTGATCTTAAACCCTACCACCCCATGTCCCCACACCCAAATAATTGTTTGTGTGATCCTAAGCCCTACCACCCCACACACAACGCCCTGTTTGTGTGATCCTTAACCCGACCACCCCACACCCAAAACCCTATTTGTGTGCTCCTAAGCCCTACCACCCCACACACAACACCCTGTTTGTTCGTGTCTCCAGGAGTCGGGCATGTTGGGCATGTCTGACCTGGCGCTGCACTATTCGTTGGGTACGGAGCTGCTGGCCTCAGCCATCGGCCGCCGTGTGGACACATTCATCAAGGGTCGCCTGGAGGGAGGTCTGTTGTACACGCCTGCGTATATCCGGAGGTGTGAGGAGCAGGAGCAGAGGAGGGAGGGGCAGGCCATTTGGTAGCGGGAGTGGTGGAGGCAGGGGAGAGGTGTAAGGAGCGGGAGCAGAGTTGGGATGGAGGGAGGCAGAGGGTACGGGACAGGGACAGGGACTGGGACGGGTACAGAGATGGGGACAGGGGCAGGGCCAGGGCAGGGGGCAGAGGGCAGGACGGTGAGGGGAGCAGGACGGGGGTTAGGACATGGAGGGGAGGCAGGTGCGACAGGGATAGGCGAGGGGCCGTATCCGCCCGCAACATAATGATTAAGATGTTAAGACTTGCTTGTTATGTGCATTGGTCCCTTTTGGGATGGCGGATAGGTCATGACTGGGCTGACTGGTTCAATACCATAACTGGCCTTTGGCCTACCGCACCAGTAACTGAGCTTGATGAACCAGGTCTCCTAGGCAGTACGCCAGAATGTGGCTATTGTGCAGCTGAAGTGCAGTTGAAATACACGCGAAGTGCTTACAAGTTATTGTGATTATAATGATGGCAAACACAGTTTATCTAGCGCGCTCCCGGGAGCACTTTAATCAACGCTTGATCTAGGGTGGTGAGGGCTTGTTGAAGCAAGCCTTGTTGCTTGTGCCACTGTTAGTAGGCCAGTCAAAGTTTGGTCCCCATCGGCCCATCGCAAGCTGCCTGGCGGCCCCCTTGTGGTGATACGGTGCAAACCGAAACGGTAATTATGTGCCATGCTCTGCCTAAAATGAGTGGTTTCCTTAATCCACATACTTGTTTACGTCCCTACCGGTGTTTATTTGTTTATTTGAACAAGCACGTATGCCGATTGCAGCATTAAGTCCCGGCTGCGGGGTGCACTGCGTGGTGCCTCAGCCCCGACCACGCTTCCAGCGCTGGCGAGGCTGCTGGGTATCGAGGGCCCGTTGGCCAGCGGGAGTGTGCTGGCTGAGCTAGCACAGGAGCTGGTATCAGAGGGCGCCGTCCGTGGGACGCTCAAGGCAGGCGGCTCCAGCTGGGTGCCGGCGGCACATGCAGAGGCCCAGCAGGTGCAAAACCTGGTGCAAACCCTCTTCTGTCTCTTACATATATTATTATATTAACTTAACCAAGGACCTAAAACAGATTAAAAATCCAAGTCAAGTGTGACAGAAAGTCAGTGCTTGACCTTAACTGCTGAACTTATGGACATTTACCCCTGAACCCTGCTCCATGTCTGGTCCACCCCGGGATTAAACCTGATTTTCCCTCCTCTCCTCCCTCTTTCCTTCCCCTTCCTGATTTCCCACTTTGTGTCTCACCCTCCCCCCCCCTTCCCCCCAGTCTCTCCCATTTTCCTCCCTGGCCCCCTGACCCCCCTTTGCCCACCCTTGCCAACCCTTGCTCCCCTTTTGCCCTTGTCTGCTCTCCCGCGCTCCTCATGTCATTCCTTGCCCAGCATTGCCCCTACTGGCCTGTCTGCTTCAGTGTGTTGCCTTGCTCCCACTTCATGATGCATCCTACCTCCACCCTCTACCCTTGTGTGTGGTGGCGTGGTGCACACTGTAGAAACACAAGTTGACGTAGCACAGCATACAGCCTCCCAGTTATGCTCCCGACATGCCCACAGGGCACTGTCCGAGCCTTCTACCCAAAAGGATAGCTCAGCTTATAAAATCCCTGTTCCTCCCTGGAGTCCCTGCCCTCCTCACAGCTTGAATACTTTCAGCTCCTTCCCGTCCTGTCTACTGCTTGAATACCTTCAGTTGCTCCCTGCCCTCCTCACAGCTTGAATACTTTCAGTTCCTTCCCGTCCTTCCCACAGCCTGAATACCCTCAGTTGCTCCCCGCCCTGCAAAAAGGGTGCTGTCCGTGCCTTCTACCAGCAGAATGGGTGGATTGAATATGACACGGTGCGGAAGCTGGGCATCCCCAACGACCGCAGCTTCTTGGCAGCTGCCTTCCCGGAGGGCCTGCCACTGGACAGCACATATGTGTCCCAGACGCTTCTTGACCAGGTTGGTGCTATGCAGTATTTATTTAGCAGCAGTACTTGTTTAGCAATATTCAAGGTGCGCGCCAAACCACGTAGAGGGGCCGCTGGGCGGCCATTACAATGGTGACCCGACGTGGAGCAGCCTACGAACAGTGAATGGAGCAGCAGGGCTCGCTGCACCAGGCCCCCCCGGCAATAGCCGATGTTGTAGCTGTATTGCAGCTTAAGCGCGGTAACAAAAAAACACTTCTCTCTCACGTGGATAAGGGCTGCCTTGTGCACGCATGCACCAGCTTGATAAGCTGTGTCTGGCACATTTTGTCTGGGCCATGTGGGACTGGCCTCTGTCTTCAGCTTTTTTTCAAATCCACTCGTCAGTTATATTTGCAGCAATTGTACAGCTACGCGTAAGCTACATATAGATTGTAGGCCGAGAAATCTTGGTTCAGGCCAGTGTCAGGTTCAGGTTTAGAGCCCTGTTGCTTGGGTCTTGGTCCAGCCATCGGTGCTTACGACATGGTGACAATTGGCCTTATTTGGCCCTAATTGGCCTTACATGGCCCCAATCAGCCCCCAGTGGTGGTGCTTCCTATACACCCCCTGAAGATGGTCAGATGCACATTTAACATATGAAAGCATCACTCTGTTATGCCCCCCCTTGCCTGTGCTGCCTGTGCCTACTTGTGCCCCTGATATCACCCTTTCCTGTGCACCATACCCCTGTACCTCCTGTTCGTGCACCCCCTTTCCTGCGCTGCCGCTGCCATGTTCATGCGTGGAGACTGCATGCGCCTCCTGGAACCCTTGATAAACCTCTCCAGGCTCACCACAGCTGCCCGGTGACGAAACTCACAAGGCATGCCGCCAGGCGCACGAGCGGCCCCCTGACACTCCCCTTGCCTGCACACCCCATTCATGTGCCTCCTGATCTTGCCCCCCTTTGCCTGCCCCTGTCGCTGTTATGCTCAAAGGTGGAGACTGCATGCGAGGACGTTGCTTCCCTGGGCCAGTGGACGGACATTTCAGCGCTGCTGCCTCCGGTGCTATCAGCCGCCGACATTGCGGAGCTGCTGGCTAGGGTCACCAATTTGCACCAGGTAAGGAAAGGTTTCGAAATCTTGAGGGCATGCGGGTTGTGATGTATGAATGTAGAACATGAGGGGTGACCATGTATAGGGCACAATGGCACATGACTAACATGAGGGCTAAGAATGTTCAACACTGAAACTTCCAGCCCTGTACCTGCACTGCTATTTTAGTATGCGCAAGCTACAGTTCAGCTCCATCATGGCTTGCAGCTGTGGGGCCTGGTGCAGCATACCCTGCTGCCTGGGCCAGTGGCCGTAATCTAGGTTTGGTCCCAATTCCCATCTGTCCAGTGGTGGCCGCCCAGCAGCCTGCTGACGGGGGTGTGGTGCATACGGTACATGAATAGGCACTCGTCCCAGGTACCGGTACCTCAGTTTTTGGAAGGACACCCCGCATCCCTCTCTCCTTTGCTATGGCCTCCAGTGATGGCGTCAGTGAAGGCCATGACTAGTACAAGGCCCGAGGGGCTTCGCCCCCTTAAAGAACATGTGAGCATGCCCTTGCACGAGGAGCATACGGGGGTAGTTGATAAAGCTCTCAGTACAAAATATCCCACAACACCCCACTGCTGGCGCGATTGTTTCCAACTCTCTGAAATATGACATGTTATCGTGGATATTTTCATTTCTGAGGGCCTGCGCTTGAGTTCAAAGGCCATACATTTTCCTTTGCCGTGTTCATTACGCGTCTTGCTCAGCGCTGATTAGAAGCATCACCGCCGCTTTCCCCTGCAGGGCCCCAAGGCGGTGACGGCGGTTGTATCTGCGGCATTATCTGCTGCCGATGCCTCCTCCTCCTTACGCACTGGCGGCAGGGATGCTGTCCTATTGCTGGCTGGCAGCTGCCTGGTGCCTGCGCGTCTGGTAGGCGAGCTGCGCCCGGCTGTCGTGGCCGAGGCGCGGCAAGCTGCCGATCAGGCCATCCGCGACAAGAAGAGCAAGGCGGTGGGCACAGCGGCTCCCACCGCGGCAGCTGACGAGAAGGCCACGCTGGCTACCAGCAGTAAGGCCTCGAAGAAGGGTGGCCACGGCGGCGGTAATGATGATGATGATATCGATGACGCCAGCTGGGCGGCAACGTCTGGGAAGAAGGGGAAAAAGGCGTCGGCTGCTGGCGGCGGCAAGGGTGGCAAGGGCGGCGGCGGTAAGGCTGCGCTGCCGCCTGTGGCGGTATCCACCGCTGGGACTTCCCGGGCGGGCCCCACGCTTGCGCGACTGTCGGAGATGGTGCGGCAGGCCCACCCGGACATGGACGGCATCGGTGAAAGTGATTCCGGAGGCGGCGGGCTGACCTCGGCCGTCGCCGCGCTGCTGCAGCCGACGTGCTTGGCGGCTTACGAGGCGGGCCTCGCCGCCGCTCTTACGTCGGGCGCAGAGGCGCGGCGCATCCGGCGTGAAGCGGCTGGGAAAGTGCTGGAGGCGGCGCTTGCGAGGTTGTCGCTCTACTGCCGCGGCGTCGAGGCGCTGGAGTCCGGGACGGCGAGCGGGAGCTCGGCTGCAGGCGTCAAGGCGCCCGCGGATGCAGCGACGGCAGCGACGCACTCCGCCCTGCTGAGGCACCTGGGCCGCACTACAGGGGCAGAGTGCGTCGGCCTTCTGTACAGATGGGCACAATCGACATACCTGCAGGGGGATGAGGACGGGGACCTCGATCTCGCGGGTGCGGGCGCAATTGCTGGTGCGGCGGCGCCCCCCCGGCCGCTGCTTTTAGCCTCCGACCGCGCGCGCGTGGCGAAAGCAGCCCCACCGGACATTGCGGCCGCGCTGGCAGCAGCGAGCGACGCAGCGGCCTCGGCTGTTGATGCACGGGCGATGGAGACAGGCATTGAGAGGGCGGCCGCGGACGCGGGGCTGAAGCTGCTGCCGCCGCCCGGACTCGTATTGTCGGGCGGCGCAAGCTACATGGCAAGCCAGAAGCAGCCGGACAAAAGGGCGGTGGAGGCCGCCCGGGAGGCAGTCAAGGCGGCCGTGGCTGGAGTGAGAGGGCGCAGGGGCAATTCACCCGCCGAGGATTGAGACTCAGCTGGATGGCGCAACATCTGTTATCTTTTTTAGCTGAAGCGGGTTACCTCAATATTCTAGACTGTCTTACGGCATGCGTTACATTTTCGTTCATTCTCGGGTTTCTACGGTATGGGTACGCCATCAAGCCGCATGCTGGTCTGCCTCTACACCCGTGACCTCATCAAATCTTTGATCCGCAGGTGCGGTCACGCCTGCTGGCTGCACTCGAGGCTGAGGCAGATCCTGCGGGTGCCCTGACGCTGGTTGTACCGCTGCTCTTCATACGGGCCACAGGTGTGGGTTTGTGTTTTTAGACACTTCAGCCAACACACATCCTGGACGGTAGCCTGGCGGGCCTGGTGCAGCAAGTCCTGTTGCTTTAGGCTGGTCACAGCTGGGTCACACTTCCCGCCAATAGAGGGGCTTCCAACCGAGCATTGGATCCCTTCCCAATGGTGGTCTGGTCTTTGCCAAAAACAAATCTGTCGCTCCGGTATCTCAAAATCCTGGTACTTGGCATGTGTGACTGAATTGTTATATGCCTGTTCCACATTCTGCCTTGAGTATTGTTTTACGTGGCATGTGTTGCAGGCCTGGTCATTGTTCTGCCTGGCAAGGCCATGGCTGGGGTCCTGACCTGGCTGAAAGGGCAGCTGCCTGCTGAGGAACTCGACCTGGCTGAAGCCTTCCACGCAAGGGTGGGTAACTGGGTATCTGTGGCTTGTAAAACGGGCAGATCAATGTATTTGATCACAGTATTTGCTCACAGTATTTGCTCACAGTATTTGCTCACAGTATTTGCTCACAGTATTTGCTCACAGTATTTGCTCACAGTATTGCTCACAGTATTTGCTCACAGTATTTGCTCACAGTATTTGCTCACAGTATTGCTCACAGTATTGCTCACAGTATTTCCTCACAGTATTTGCTCACAGTATTTGCTCACAGTATTGCTCACAGTATTGCTCACAGTATTGCTCACAGTATTGCTCACAGTATTGCTCACAGTATTGCTCACAGTATTTGCTCACAGTATTTCCTCACAGTATTTGCTCACAGTATATGCTCACAGTATTTGCTCACAGTATTGCTCACAGTATTGCTCACAGTATTTGCTCACGGTATTTCCTCACAGTATTTGCTCACAGTATTTGCTCACAGTATTTGCTCACAGTATTGCTCACAGTATTTGCTCACAGTATTTGCTCACAGTATTTGCTCACAGTATTTGCTCACAGTATTTGCTCACAGTATCTGCTCACAGTATCTGCTCACAGTATTTGCTCACAGTATTTGCTCACAGTATTGCTCACAGTATTTGCTCACAGTATTGCTCACAGTATTTGCTCACAGTATTTGCTCACAGTATTTGCTCACAGTATTTGCTCACAGTATTGCTCACAGTATTTGCTCACAGTATTTGCTCACAGTATTTGCTCACAGTACTCGCTCACAGTATTGCTCACAGTATTATCTCACAGTATTGCTCACAGTATTTGCTCACAGTATTTGCTCACAGTATTTGCTCACAGTATTATCTCACAGTATTGCTCACAGTATTGCTCACAGTATTGCTCACAGTATTTGCTCACAGTATTTGCTCACAGTATTTGCTCACAGTATTTGCTCACAGTATTGCTCACAGTATTTGCTCACAGTATTTGCTCACAGTATTGCTCACAGTATTTGCTCACAGTATTTGCTCACAGTATTTGCTCACAGTATTTGCTCACAGTATTGCTCACAGTATTTGCTCACAGTATTGCTCACATTATTGCTCACAGTATTTGCTCACAGTATTTGCTCACAGTATTGCTCACAGTATTTGCTCACAGTATTTGCTCACAGTATTGCTCACAGTATTTGCTCACAGTATTTGCTCACAGTATTTGCTCACAGTATTGCTCACAGTATTTGCTCACAGTATTTGCTCACAGTATTGCTCACAGTATTTGCTCACAGTATTTGCTCACAGTATTGCTCACAGTATTTGCTCACAGTATTGCTCACAGTATTTGCTCACAGTATTGCTCACAGTACTCGCTCACAGTATTTGCTCACAGTATTGCTCACAGTATTTGCTCACAGTATTTGCTCACAGTATTTGCTCACAGTATTGCTCACAGTATTTGCTCACAGTATTTGCTCACAGTATTTGCTCACAGTATTGCTCACAGTATTTGCTCACAGTATTTGCTCACAGTATTGCTCACAGTATATGCTCACATTATTTGATCACAGTATTTGCTCACAGTATTGCTCACAGTATTTGCTCACAGTATTTGCTCAAAGTATATGCTCACATTATTTGATCACAGTATTTGCTCACAGTATTGCTCACAGTATTTGCTCACAGTATTTGCTCACAGTATTTGCTCACAGTATTTGATCACAGTATTTGCTCACAGTATTTGCTCACAGTATTTGCTCACAGTATTGCTCACAGTATTTGCTCACAGTATTGCTCACAGTATTTGCTCACAGTATTTGCTCACAGTATTTGCTCACAGTATTGCTCACAGTATTTGCTCACAGTATCTGCTCACAGTATCTGCTCACAGTATATGCTCACAGTATTGCTCACAGTATTTGCTCACAGTATTGCTCACAGTATTGCTCACAGTATTTGCTCACAGTATTTGCTCACAGTATTTGCTCACAGTATTTGCTCACAGTATTTGCTCACAGTATTTGCTCACAGTATTTGCTCACAGTATCTGCTCACAGTATTTGCTCACAATATTTGCTCACAGTATTTGCTCACAGTATTTGCTCACAGTATTGCTCACAGATGGGATCATGGATACTGTTTGCGTGAATGGCTGTGTGAAGCTGAATGTTTGTCCCAGCCATCAAACAAAGCGCACCTCCCCCGCTCCTTGCACAGGTCGTGGAGCACCTTGTCAAGGGTGGGGCAATTCTAGCTGGTCTGCAGGAAGATCTTCCGGCGCTTAAGGCTTTGGCATCCAAGTCTGAGGCTGGTGCACCCTAGGCCAGTGGACAGAAGCTTTGACTCCATTAATGGATCAGGAGTTGTGCTGAAGTTCTATGTAACTGTTTCGACAGCAATGCCCACAGTGCATTTATCAGCTACTGGCAGGTTAATGTGTGCAAATGGAAAGAAATAAAACGCCTGAGCCTGTCTTGAGGAATACCACATTTGAAATGCTGTACACCTGTGAAAAGGTGTCGACATACCGGTATGCCGTGCTCCCAGCCGCTCCGAAACCTGGGCTGTCGTGATGATCGCCGTTATGATCTTATGCCAAGATCCCAGCACGGCCACGTGCAACGTTCTCCTATCCCTTCCCTCCATACCCCCACGCAAAACCGGATATTTTACATCGCATTTCGCATGGATGAACGCTGCCAGCCGCTGCATCAAGAGGCTGATCAAGAGGCATGGGATGAAAACTGCTGCGACGACGACCTCGACTGGCAGCAGCTACTGAAGCGCCAGCAGGCCGGTTCGTGCGGCAGCAACTTCAGCTGCTTTGAAAAAATATACAGCTCGCTCAGCAATCAGTACTGCTCGATCGTCCTGTTCCTGTGGACGATCCTTTCCTTCGACGCGCTGCTGGTTGCCTCTGTAGCGGCAGCCTCTCCCTGTTTCTTCTTTTATTACATAGTGAACGAGCACCAGCTGGCTTACAACCAGTCATGGACCCTGATCTCGATATTTTTAGTGTTCCCCTTGACTATGACCATGACCTCGGCGTTCAACCGCCGCGAGGTTGCCCTAGTTCAGCTATCCAACTTCAAGGCCAACGTCGTGTGCATCTTCCTCGCACACCGGCAGTGGGACTGGTACACCATCCCCAACGACCCGGCGCTGCCGTACATCTCCGGCCGAGCGGCGCGCCTGCCGCCGGACCACATGCGCCATGTGCATGGCGAGCTCAGCGGCATTATCCGGCTGCTCAAAAGCTCTCTGAAGGCGCCCAACTCCTCCCGGCCCCGCCACATGTATACCGACCATGGGCGGCGGCAGCGTGACCTCGTGCTGCAGCACACGCGGCAGCTCCACCGCCAGATGGCCGCCCGCCTCAAGCGGCTCTCCAAGCTCTGCGAGCAAAGCAAGCAGGCCGGGCTGCCAGCCAACGAGGCCACACGCATCCGACAGCACTTCATGACCATGGTCACGTCGGTCATGCAGCTGCGGTTCATCAAGCACTACCGAACGCCGCTGGGCCTACGCGCGTTTGCTCGCATCTTCATCCTGATGCTGCCCGTGCTGTATGGACCTTCATACGCCGCGCTCGCCAATGCTACCAACATTGGCTTTTCAGTGGCATTCTCAGTGTCCATGTCAATGGCGCTGCAAGGATTGTTCAGCCTCCGGATGGGGCTGGAGGACCCGTTCAGACCGAGCGACGCCATGCAGGATGATGACGACATCGATGTGGACAAGGAGCTGGAGGAGCTGGAGGAGGACCTGCACATTTACCATGAGGAGGACTGAAGCAGGTTTCAGAACTGGGCGGACTGAAGCAGATCTCCAGATGTTTCAGACCTGTGAGACTTGAAGCAGATGTCCAGAATTATCAGATTTGGGAGGACTGGGAAGAAAATCAGGTTCACAGGTGGAAAGTTTGAAGCAGAGCTAGGTCAGGCAGATGGCTGATGAGCGAGAGATTGGGCACCTGGCTGTCCAGCCTGGCACAACCCTCTGATGGCATCACTGCCGGACTGGGTGTTCAAATTAACAGTATTTTAATCTTGAAATGGTTGTTGCAGCACTGTTTAGTATGTCAGGGTTTGCTGAGGTAGTAATGATCGGTTCCGCCGTTCTGCGGGTATTGTTGCTGATGCGAGATTGCAGCCCATGTCTAAATGTCTGTGATGAGTCATGGAGTCGTTACGGAGAGCTCGTCAGCACGATTTCCTATCGATATAATGGTGCAATCTTCGGTGGGTCCATAGATACAGAACATAAAATTAAGTGGTATTTCATGTCAATGCTTGTTTTACGCGAACTGGTATACGGTACTTCAGCTACATTTATCTGATGTGAAGAATTTTCTCCTTGCGGCTACAGAACCCTTATGGTATATTATATTTTAGTCTTACACTCCTGAGTTGGCACCCGAGAGACTCTTTTGGTTGTTGATGAACATGTGCTGTGCGCTGCTTGGCTGTTTTACACGGAGGTCCAACATTGCAACATGGGCTGTCATCAGTCATCACATGCATGAGTTGAGTCACTAGAGGAACTTTTTTAGTTCGTCGGCTTTGCTCTAATTGCCCACTTCTTACTTCGCAGTGGAACTATGTACAATCCTGTGACAGCGCTGAGGTGTTTCCGATTTCCAAACCACTGCCCGTGCCGTTCGCACCTCTCAGCGTGGCACGTTCTACTTGCTTGGAAGCAACCGCCGTGCATTGCTTTCTTGCTATCTCTGTGTTGATGCATCTGCCGTGCACTGCTTCCCGCCTCGGTGCCTACCGCAGTAATAGTCTGTTTTTTTACCGACAGAAACCAATCGTAAAGCCAATTGCTTCAGGCACAAAAAGAAAAAACAATATAAAAACCAAATTGTTTCGATTACCACGAGGGATTTCACCCTTTGTTTGCCCTCATTCTCCCGCCAGCACGGCCCAATCTCTATTCTGAATGAGAAGGCAGTTAATACTCTTCTAATCATTTAATAGAGCAAAGGCAACTATCAATGCCCCACCCCGCCCTCCTCCCCCCGCCTGGCCCTTTCCTGCTCTTTCCCGCCAACTCCCACCGCCTCCTTCCTCAAAGAAGAAGCGAGTGTCTCGAGGCAAATCGACTCGGCACTCATGCAGCAGCCCCATCTTCACCGACTTCAAGACTTTTTAGGGAGAAACCACATTTTAGCATTTTTACCGGTAAAATCAACGTGTAAAAACCAATTTTTCAGGTACCAAATAGAAAACCAACAAATACCCCCCGGGGATCTTGTCACCTTCCCCGGGTTTCTTGTCGTGCCTTTTCTTTTTCTTGAACCCTTCGCACTTCTGCAGGGTTGTTTTCTTTCGGGTGCGAACAACCATCGACGTGCCAGTGCAATTGTTTTCTGATCAGCTCGTGAAGGCGCTTCTACTGGTATATTTCAATTTATTTGGTGATGACCATTCATGCCAACAGTCAATTGGGGTACTGAGCTCAGCCAAGCTATTGACTATCGACTACTTCTAGCTAGCGATCACATGTTTCCAGAAGGCAGATGGCCTGAATGGCGGTGGCAATGCCATGGCATTAGCCTTCATCTTGACCGCTGCAGCATGGACACCAGCCTCTGATTGTACAGAAGGTTGGCGCACGAGCTGCACGAGCTGTTGCCAACAGCAGCGACACCACTGCAGTCCAGGGCCCTGAGGCCCCTCTCCTCGAACGTGAAAGGCAGCGGTGCGTGCGCACTGTGTGCAGCAAATGCCCAATGCGCTGTAAATGGCTGGCCGACGGGAGGTGAATAGCCCTGGCACTTCCGAGACCTCTCGCAATGGCGCAACATCTGACGAAGGATGCGACGCCGTTGCAGCCTCATTCTCAGCCGGAGATGGAGAAGGAGAGGCTGGCGGGCTCGCGGTTGTTGGCTCAGCTGGGGCAGCAGCTGGGGTTGCAGCAGGGGTAGCTAGGGGTGGAACGGGAGCAAACCCGAGCGTTCTCTGCCGCTTTGAATCGCATGATATCGCGGAAGCTACCATGCACTCCCTCCCATTCTGGTGGCGTCTGACGTGTGCAGGGTCGGCGGATTTGAGGACCTTGCCACAACGACCACAAGTGATCGGTCCATTCATGATCCACCAGACCAACCCTACCATGTGCTGCGTATAATACAGCTTTTTCTAAGGCTGGCTCAGCTGGTTTCGGGGTGTGTCCAATGGAGCCAAACCCGCAGTGTGGGGGGCCAGGGGGTCATGTGGTAATTAAAGCAACATTTTATGATGTAAATGGACTCATGTTGGCAAGAGGAACACAGAGGTGCCACTGCCAGCCTCAACAGACCTCCAGAAAAAAGTTACTAAGTTTTCTAAATATTTGGATTGTTTGGGAGACCCCCCCCCTACTTTGCCCCCCCATATCTCCCACCCCCTTGGGCCAAAATATTTTTTTAAACAGCTATGGAACGCTCTCGTCAAGCTCTACAAAAAAGGGGATGGGGTCAAATCTTTTTGTTTTTGCCCCCCCTCGACCCCATGCCCCTTTTTGTAGAGCTTGACGAGAGCGTTCCATAGCTATTTTAAAATATTGTTGGGCCCAGGGGGTTGGGAGATATGGGGGGCAAAGTGGGGGGTGAGTGGGTGGGTGGTCTCCAAAAACATTCAATATTTAGAATACTTCGTATCTTTTGTTCTAGAGGTATGTTGAGGCTGGCAGTGGCACCCCTGTGTTCCTCTTGATAACATGAGTCCATTTACATCATAAAATGTTGCTTGAATACCACATGACCCCCTGGCCCCCCACACTAAGGGTTTGGCTCCATTGGACACACCCCGAAACCAGCTGAGCCAGCCTTAGAAAGAGCTGTATTACATGCAGCACATGGTAGTGTTGGTCTGGTGGATCATGAATGAACAGATCAGTTGTGGTCGTTGTGGCAAGGTCCTTAAATCCGCCGACCCTGCAAACGTCAGACGCCACCAGAATGAGAGGGAGTGCATGGCAGCTTCCGCAAAACCACGCGATTCGAAGCGGCCGAGGACGCTCGGGTTTGCTCCCGTTCCACCCCTAGCTACCCCTGCTGCTGACCCAGCTGCTGTCCCAGCTGAGCCAATACCTGCGAGCCCGCCAGCCTCTCCTTTTCCATCCCCGGCTGAGAATGAGGCTGTAACGGCGTCGCCTCCCTCGCCAGATGTTGCGCCATTGCGAGAGGTCTCGAAGTGCCAGGGCTATTCACCTCCCATAAAATTGTAGCTTGGAGCCTCATGCTGATGAAGCATGTGGCTTCTGTGGTGCTGTGTGTGGAGACATGCTGACAGCCCATCCCGATCAGCAGCTGGCGGAGGCAGATGTGGCAAGCTATGCGGCGACGGTGGAGAAATTAGAGGGAGTACTCGGCAAAGAGGTCCCGCTGAGGGAGAGGAAGAAGGCAGTGAGGGAGCTCATGGCCAAGATGAAGGCTGATGCCATCGCATTGCCACCGCCATCCAGGCCATCTGCCTTATGGAAACATGCGAACGCTAGCTAGAAGTAGTCGGTAGTCAATAGCCTGGCTCAGCTCAGTACCCAAATTGACTGTTGGTATGAACTGTGATCGCTAGCGAGCATAAATCGGTACTCAATAGCCTGGCTGAGCCCAGTACCAAAATTAACTGTTGGCATGAATTGTCACCACCTAACAATTTAAAATATACCAGTAGAAGCGCCTTGGCGAGCTGATAAAAAAACACCCCTTACATGCCCTGTAATTTTGAATAATGACTGAGATATTTGAATTTTAATGGGTTCCGGAGGCAGTAGGTGGGTTGGTAGGCTTGGGTGCTTGATTCTTTTGGGCATGGGGTCCTCAGCTTTTATTTTTGCCCCCCCACTTCGAAAGTACGATTTACGAATTGAGAAATTCGCCATTTTGGAAAATAAATCGCTAATGATTTCTTGTAGGTTGTGTTAGATATGGAAAGGAAAATGTGCAAAAACATTTGAATGTGGTATGCTTAGTGCTGGCCGGCTTGTGTTGGGCACTGGCCTTGACCGTGTGTCTGAAGGTGTGCTCCATTACTCTCAGTCTCTCAGGTGGTGTGGAAAGACATGCTTGCCCTATGTTAGTAGCCATTGGTTGCTTGGGTTGTTCAGATTAAAGTGCACATCAAATATAGGGAGTGCGATCTTGTGTAAGGAAGCGATGTGGCTTCGACAAGTGCATGTTATCTGCCTTGCATGGGCTGTCTGGTATGTTCACACCTGGTTCATACTGCCCTGATGTCTTCCCGGTTTTGTGTTTAGAGCAGGTTTAGTCTGTCCGGGGCTCTGCTGGAAACGGGAGAAGAAGACATGGCTTGAAGATTGCGCCCATTGCCTCGTTCCGCTACTAAGGACTAGACACGTGACAGATGCCGAATCGAATTCCAAAATAGCTGATGGGATGGCTGCCGAATGGAATTATGTAGCAATACACTGATAATTGCTAGAATTTGCATTAATCCCTTTGCATAATGCGACGGAGCTGCCGCCAAATAATAAGGGATGATACCAGGCTGCAAAACTGTGCGTCCTTTTCCATATGCAAAATAAATCGAAAGCCATGACTAGGCCGTGACGTGACTAGGCTGCATCTATCGCTAATAATGACAATCGGCATAACTTGTACCAAGCGTATGTTATGCATATTGGTGGACTCCGGATAGGGCAGCGACCATTGCATCGCTACAACCTTGCTTTGCCCCATCGTGGAAGACCTGCGAGGCTTCAGATGCGAATTGTGGTGCAGAGCCTGGCAAATGGCGATGCATGCTACCCTGCTCCGCTATCTGGACCTAAAATCATTTGGATCCCTAGAACTTCCCTCTTCCACATTGCTGCAATTCCTGTACACAGAAGAGGACGAAAGCGAACCCGACATGCCTGGACGCCTTCGACCATGCATGACGAACAAGACGACGGCGGGAGCCCGGCTTGGCCGACGCTTCTGATGAGGAAAACAAGGAACACGTTACCGGATGCCGGGGGGCAGGTGTGTGCGATTATTGTTGCCAAACTGACTGGACAGAGGAAACCTGCTCCCTTGTGATCATCCCCTCAGCCTATTTCAGTATTTCCTGCTATTCCCCTGCCATCCATTCCGCACCATGCCTGCATGCTTGCCTTGTTTACAATGCCACAATGGTGTTAAGAGGGAAGGTGATACAGAGGGTCCAAGAAATGGCATACTGCATTTACTTTAGGCATTGCAAACAACATTCTCATTGAATGCACATGCTCTCCCTTTACTAGTAGCCGTCCCTTGGATTTAAAATCATGTCAGAATGTCAATGGTGGGATAGTGTAATATTGGATTCCCAAATCCCAATGCTTAAACTGAACACTGTCTAGACATGTCTAAGTTCCACCAAATGTCACCATTCCTGTTTCGCCCGAGCCCCGTACGATATGCCTCTGTCTTGTCTGAGCCCAACTAAAATTATTTGCACCATTCCTCAGGGGCATCATGGGCGACTACGTCAACATCATCTTCGTGGACCACAACCCCGACGAGCGCTACTTCAGTTCCGTACAAGAGTACAAGTTTGACGATGACAAAGCGTGGGATGGCGGCATCATGGACAACATGGAGGCGTTCAACCAGCACAACGACGTGGCGCGACAACAGTGCGAGTTCTTGATCTCGACTGCTGTCTAGGTAGGACACTTATGACCAGTTATAATATGACCATTAGCACATATACTAAAAAAGAAAAGGACAACTTGTTCGAATTGTTGGATACCTTCGCTCAAGGCTGTTGTAAGCCTCCCACGCCTATGCCAACACTTTTTTGCAATTGGGATGAACCGAGCACACTAATTGCTCTGATTGCCTTAGCATGTGGGCAGGTGCGCGATTGCTACAAGGACATTGTGCCAGACAAGCCTGCGTACCTAGCAAGCTTACAAGCAAGTCGACCTCCGTGCTGAGATCAGGTCGGCTGTGGACCACGATCTGCACGCCATTCTCGCAGCTTCCCATGTCTCCATTAGCAACTATTGTTTTTTGCTTGGTGGCACTTTGGTTATTGGGCACTTGCAATTTTCCAGGTTTGCCCGAGGCAATTAATTAATTAAATGACACGTCTCCAGCAACAACTAATTTTTGTTGCCCCCCCTCGACAAATACTACGGTATATGTATAACGTTCCGTATTAGATGTAAAGCGACGTATTAGAGGACCGAGTTTAAATGAATGCCAGCTCACATCATGAAGAAGTCACATCACATGAAGTCCCCACAAAGAGCCTCTACTTCCATGCACGTCATCGACTGGTGTGCCTTCTCTACGAAGCAGAACACGCAGAAAACAGGAACATTATTACGCAGAATAAAGGCGCGTGGAGACGCGCGGAGAAACATGGCCTATAGTGCGCTCTTCACCACGTGGATTTTACGAAAGTTCTGAACCTGAAAACACACGAGGCTCTCTGAATCCAGCGACGGCCTCCATCGATTGCCACACTCCTCACTCCTCAGTCTATCAGTCACTCGGTGCCGTCAGTCACAGTGCCTCATATCCAGCGGATGGTGCAATACGGTGCATTGGATTTCTTTTTCTCGCGACATTGCGGATTTTACGGGGCAGCTTCCTTGGCAGATTCGACCAGCTTCCTTCAATTACGGTACGATTTACGACACAGATTCCAATCCCACCAGCGGATGGATAGTCCAGACTGGCATCCGTATCCTGAGGATTGTATTCATGGCGAGCTGCAGCGGAGGGTACTGAAAATAGCCAGCGATTGGGTATGTATGGGGCTTGCTTGTCGGCTTGGGCTGTGCCGGCTTGCTTCACACCAAGGTAGCACAATCCGGATACGCTACTGCCCCGGTCCGGTCCGCTCCGCTTCGATACGGCGGGCTAGGCGTATCAGTAATTTGCAATCAAAAACTTGTTGTAGGCACATACTGGCATATAAAGACATGAATATGGTTGCATGCCAGCAGACAGCCCCCATGCATGCCCATATGCCCCCCCTACTGGCCCCAAAGTAACCATTCATCCATGCAGCATGCATGCATATTAGTTAGGGCTTAGGACCATGCAAAATGCTGTTGCAAAACAGTCAATGATTGATGCAGTCCCCAACTCCTGAACTGGCCAAACAATAAGAACCCCCGGTGGTAGTGGTCATGCATCACTAATATCCCCTCAAATTTTCCCCTTCGCCCTTCAAATCTGCAACCTAGCCTGATGATACCGTCGGTATGCAGAATTTGGCAACTTTGGCTCAGGTTCCCCGGATGAAGGCTGGGTTTTCTAAGCTCGTGGAGTGCTAAATTGCTGATCGATCGGACGATTCGAATACCGTACCGTAGTCACGTCGTGTTTCGTTGTTTGTGAAGTTCGCTGTCCCTTAAAACAGCAAACTGATTGATCGCAAACATCTTTCCCTGTCACTTTGTTGCAATGGGCTAAAGGCTTCGTCATACCGGAGCCAGAAAATCTAGCTTGCATTGCTTCCAACGCCATCGCGTATTGGAAGAAGTGAGTTGTCAGACAACTTGGAGGGGTCAGGGGGTTTATTTATTTGGGCGTTTTCCCGAGGTTATCAACGAATCTGGCTAGAACGTCAGCGATGTCTTCAGTTGTATTGGACATGTTTTACATGCGTACTATCGCGTGGTTGCTGAAGCCGCCCCCTAAGGCGTTCAAAGCCGCACGTGTGCCATTGTGAAAATGTGAAAAAAAATCCTGCAGGGTGAGCCGGATCGGAGCAGCGATCCGCTCCGGATACGAAACAGGTTTTGCCGTATGTATTGTGCTACCTTGCTTCACATGTCAATGACATTACACCTCTGGGGCTCTAGGCCCTGCTCAAAAAGGCTCGGCCGCGTGGGCGCCCAACTGTCCCGTTGGAAGAAATAAACTTAACAGGGAAAGAAGGAGAAGAAAACAAAGGAAAGAACTACCCCCCCTGTGCTTGCTTCACATGTGTACAACCCCGCGACAGCTTGGACCTTCCATTCATGTGCTTGTCAGTCTTCGACATCATGTACCGGTATATGCTAGATGGCACGGAACAACATATGCATGGGCGGTGTGCATGGGTTCATCAGCGCATGAAACGTAAAGTCAGATCTGATCATTCGTCTCCGCCAGACGTATATATAGGATGGTATGAAGCAGGTATGAAGGGTCAAAAATGGGGGACTTGGTTTTTTCTGAGATTAGGATACTCATCGAGGGGCCTTGCAACCATTTACTTCGATAGGAACGTACGGCGAATATGTCCCGTAGAGTTCTCTGCCTTCTTTGCCCCAAATTCGCCCCCTAAGAGGCGATTCACACCGGGGCACTTTCGCCACTTTCGTCACCTTTCGCGCGAATTTCAGTTCAGTTCAGGTCGGCCAACCCCGGGGGTTGGGCACCTTTCGCGCACGAACTGAAAGTGGGGTCTAGACCCCACTTTCAGTTCGCGTCAAACACTTTCGCAACTTTCAGTTCTTGCTGGCCATTTCCGACGGGCGCCTTTAATTGCTTCTTTGTTCCTTCGTCCCGTCCGCCGCCTGCTATCTCGTGCAGCCAATTGTATGGGTTCTTCGCCCCCTGAAAATAAAACGCCTTCGGCTTAAGTCCAAAAAGGCGAACTCGAATGAGAAAAGGCAGCTTGAAGCTTGAAAGCCCATGCTACCCTGCCTGGCACATCTGTGATGTCAAGCACTTCAGAAATTAGTACTGCCCAGGCTATGACAGCAATCACCGTTGTTCGATGTAGATTCATAAGGGTAAGAAACATCAATGGCAGCAGGCAATCAAGCGGACGAGCCATGTTGAAAGAAACACGATTCGACTTTCGTCGCCTTTGGAAATTTATCTGGTGTGAATCGGCCGTCCAAACGTCGGGGTTGGGATCGCGAAGTGGCAGGGGTTCAGTTCGTGCGAAAGTGACTTTCAGTTGGCCGGTGTGAATCGCCTCTAACTGCACCCCCTACCCCGGTCCGTTGGATTGAAACTCAGGACCGAATCGAAAATTTTACGCGCCTCTCTATTCTACGAGCGCGGTCGCCACGGAAAGCTCGAGCCACTGACACGCTAGCCAGCCACGGCCCTGCAGTGCGCGCTGTTCACACTCAATTTGCGTGCTGCTGCTGCCATCCACGTGACAAGGTTTCCAGAAAACTCGGCGAGTGGACGAACTCTCCTCTTTCAACACATATCCCGACGCATTCTAGCTCTCGCGCCAGGAGTAGACGCTCGCTACCTGGCGGGACCCCGACAGCCCCACTGCCCAGTTCCTCCCCATGCACAGAACCTGCCATGCACAGCTGCAGAGGTAACACCACAGCCGCCTGCCACCCACTAGAGGAGCAACAAGAGCTGAGAGCGATCCAACGGCCGATTGTATTTCCGCATGCTGCCCTCAAGCACGTCCAACAGGCCCTTCGCCTTCAAGCTTCTGTCCCTGTTGCGCCTAGCTGCACTTCTAGGAGGGATCCCGGCATCCCCTTTCATTGCCTCAGCCACACGCAACACGACCGGCAGCAGCAGCAGCAGCCAGCCGCACACAGGTCCAACGTCCAAATTGTACCAAAGCCGAGCGACATACCATGAGGACTGTGGCTGGATGCATTCGCCTCATGATGTGCAGGTGTGTGTGTGCGTGTGTGTGTGTGATCTTGAAATATCTAGGTCTTCACAGCCTGTGTGCGCCTGCTTGCGGGTGCAAACAGCAGTGGTTATTCTAGTGCATGCCAGAGCACCTCCGGCAGGCCGCTGGGCAGCCCCTCTAGGCTGATGGGGACCAAGCCTTGACCAGCCTACGGCCGGTGGCCCTTGCAGCAGGGTCTGCTGCACCTTGCCCCCTCAAGCAGAGGCAATGACATAGCTGAATTGTAGCTAAAGCGCCCTGAAATAGACTGTGGCGGACAGGCCTCCCTCGCCTCATAATAAACAGGCGCGTCCATGAATCCATCCAATGGCCTCTTTGAAAGAGCAGAGGTGTAACCTCGAACGTCCCCGCTCCCCACCACCTACCCCTGCTCCTCCTGTTCCGCTTCCTCCTCGTCCCCTCAGGACCTGTCCCCCCTACTCAAGGCTGCGCTCCACATTGAGGATGCGTGCATCTTCAACCCAGGGCTCTTGCACCTGGAGGAGCGGGAGGGCACCATGCTCATGGCGTTCAGGGTTTTGTGGAATCTCAAGGGGCTGCCGTGCATCACGGCCAAGGTGAGGTATAGGAGGGAAAGTAAGCTATGCCCCGAACTGTGTTAATGCTGTCGGAGCGGGAGGGTTCCATGCGCTTGGCACCTAAAATGTTGTGTGACATCAAAGGGCGGCTGTGCATCACAGTGGTGGTGATGGATAGCTGGCTTGCTGGTGTGGATCAGCATGGCGCTGCCCTCGTCATGACGGAAGTGTGGAGTGAGGGTGAAGGTACGCACGCCCCAGTGCCAGACATGCCCCAGGAATGTTCCAGGCTGCTGCAGACAACTGGTGGTATAGACGGTGCTCAGGGCTCCTCGTAGTATTGATGTTGTTCATACTTCCTGCTCTCTGTCCGGGCATCCATTTTCCGGGCATCCATTTTTTCATGGGTTTTCATTGTGTGGGCTTTGCAGGTTTTGCCCGGCGTGGCCCCTGCCGTCTTGTTTCCCTTTGCAGGAGCCGGGCGAGGCGGGGCATAACATTTAGGGAGGCCATCCTATTCTGTTGCCCTCTTCTAGAGTTAGGCTGAGCATGGCGTTAAGTGAGCCCCCTCATCTCTTGCTACTCCCTGCAGGAGCCGGGCGGTGCGTGGTTCGACCTCTGGCAGGACGTGAGAATGGGCTTCGCCATGGCGGTGAGCCTCAGGGGAGACTCACGTTTTGGGGGGGAATTTGAATTGAATGTTTCATGAAATGCACCCTGGTAGAGTAGTTTAAGGGTGCCTCCTGTTTTCTGGTCAGTCTTTTACAAAAACATGAACGCCTTCTGGTCCCTGGACCCTCAACAGCAATGCCTGGGTTAACCATTTTTCTGGGTTTCCTTGCAAGATGTGGTATTTATTTATTTATCTGTCCTCACGGCTGCTCCCACGACGCCGCAAAACAACCAGCAACCACAAATGACATGATGGCCACCCGGAGACGTGATCTCATCTCAGGTTGAGAATAGTTGGGCGGTCTCACGCTCTTACGTCCAAGAGCACGATGTAGGACAATGTAGACCTCCAGCGTAGCAATGGCCCGATTCGTATGGCTCCTCGGGGAAGCCTTGTTATACTGAAATACGACAGAGGCTACCGGTAAGCTATTGAGCTACTTATCAGCATTTCACCAGTGGTAATGCGTAGTAGTAATTAAAGACTTTTGAGGCTTATTTCCTTTTCAGGTTTGCTTATTTTTGGCCGCCCTGTCATGCCAAGCCTGCATTGTGTCATACAGAAGACTCATTTGTTCACTAGTATTAATGACATTATCGGTACCGGTGATTTACTCATTTTATATTCTCCCTGCTTGATGACGGAGCCCCGCAGGTGGTGTCCAGGCCCGCATCTGGGAGCATGCGGATCCTGAGCCACAGAGTGGTTAATGAAACCAACCTGGAGGATGCCCGCCTGTTCAGAGACCAGCGGGGAAGAATAAGGCAAGTGAGGGAGAGGATCTTGCGTAAGGTAAAGGGGGGGGGGGTCTTTTCTGCCGTAACAGCATGGACGCATGCTGCCAAAAGCTTTCTTGGTAGAGCCTGGCAGTGTGGAAGTATCCAAATATTCTTTAACCCATGCTCTGCAATGTTTTTGTAGCGTTCCTAAAGCGGATCCTACCGAAATCCTACGATGCGCTTTATTACCCCCCGCTTCCTCCTGCGAGGCTTAACTTTCTTCCTTCAACTCTAGGGCTTCACTTGTCCGTGAACGCTGAACCCCGACACCTGCCACTGGTGGATTTAGGATACTGTACAACCGCGTTCACCCTCCAGTGGACATCGGCCACACAGCGGTACATGTGGCTGAGGTCCGTGTCGACCCTGCCTCCTATCAAATCAGCCTGGCAGATGAACAGGTGGGGGGGGGACACGTTAATGAACACTATTGAGACTCAAAAGGCTTTCTTGTTCACTCACGTATATTAGGTTATAAAACCTGTACCCTAGGAAGGAAGGAAAGGAATCCTGAACCCTAGTTTCCAGGTGGTAGACTGCAGTTGCACGTTATTTAGAGGCTCCGAATGTAGGACCCATAATGTCTGCCCCTAAATGACGCATGCAAACAGGACAGGAAATGTGGGGATGTGTGCAATCCGTGCCGGGCCTCTGCCAGGACTGATGATTTGGGACTTCGGTTTTATGGGTGTAGGGTGGATTTTCGTTGGACAATTTATTTCCAAATGATTTCAGTACCTTACGTCAAGCCCAGCCGTCGCTGGCCTGAGAAAACAATGCTGCCTGCTGCCTATTCAGGACCTCATCTACATCCATCAGACACGGCACGACAAGAACTGGGTGCCTTGGGAGGTAACGGGGAGGAGGATCAAGGAGAGGGGAAGGAGTAGTGTCTGGGGAGGTAACGGGGAGGATGTGAATAAAGGAGGGAAGGGAGTGGTGTCTGGGGAGGTAATGGGGGAGGAGGATGAAGGAGGGACTCTTATAATAAAAGGAATGAACTAGATGGCCTGGCTGCTTGAAGAACGGCGTGCCCAGGAGGCACCGGAGATGATGGTCACTTATCCCTGAACCCTGAACTAAAGGGTTACGGGAACGACGGGGCGTGGGAAACAGCGGACATGGCTTCAAAGGAGATGCAGCGTACGACGTGAGGTATGGATGTATTTGACTACTTGCCAAGAGCCGCTCGGTTGCGGCTGAGATGCTGGGTTGTGGCAGCCTGCTAGAATATATGGCATGTTCAAATCAAGTCATCGGCTGTTTCAGTTCCGATTTTTGTGTGGTGGACGGCAAAACCTGGAAGGCAACAAGGGGAATAAAGGGACTAAGACTTTCCTCATTTGTTTGCCATCTCACTTTTCATGGATGGTCCCCCGTTGCTGGACTCACAGGCCCCCTTTTAGAACCCTCTGAGTGAGCCCTGTCCATTACCTGGCTGTAGGGTACCAGCTTGATGACCTACACCAACTACCCCTCCTTCGCTCCACATACAGTCCTGCACTGGAAGGATTATGATAAGCCCGACATACAGCTGGGTGCAAGCGCCGCCTCACCCGCACCCTTCCTCAAGAAGGTGTATGAAGACAGGGGAGGCTGGATCAGGTATGTTCACACTCGACCCTGAACCTGAAACCCTTACTTGGGAATACCAGAAACTGTCTGCATTGTTTTCATGCAGTTGCATCCCTTACTTCTTCTATCTGCAAGCACGGCATGGTACCGCTCTATTATTCTCTCCTTCCCTCCTTTCTGCAGTGAATTCTCGTAATGTCTTTACACCCAGCATCAGCCAACGCTGACCTAGCTCTGCTCATGCTTCTGCTTCTGCCGTTTCAGCAACATGAGCATTTGGGATGTGCTCAAGGATATTTTACTCCTCCCCCCCCCCCTCCCCCAGTCTGTTGATGATGATGTTGATACCCCCGCTGTCCCTGCGTATGAACGTCAGGTTTTCAGGCGGTTCACCCGGCATCCGTCTTGACAAGGATAGATTTGTAGCGGTGGGACATGTCGTGGGGGACATGAGCTGCTTCCACCGCAAGGTACGGTTGCATCATGCTCTCAGGGCATTTCTCCTGCAAAGCAAGCAAACTAGGGATAGGATGTTAGGGAGGCTTGATCCTTGTACTTGCTACCCTGCTAGGTACGGTTGCATCAGGGCGGGGCTTACGGGGGGTGTGGGAGACGGATGATTATGAATTTAGTCCCGTAACCCTGAGACCTCAACCTCTAAGGTAAGGTAGCAGCAGAGCGGGGCAAACGCTGTGGGAAGACCCGTATCAGAGGTGCCTACTGAAAGACGGAAGCGGTGTCTGGCCCAGCTGAGGAGAGGAGAATTATTATATGTAAAAGCTGTGCCTTTGGCGCAGCCCCCGAGTGACGTGTGTGCCCTGCAAACAGGTGAGGTGTCCCAAGCTATGTGTTCCGGAAGCAGTTGCCGAGTTTGTCCCTTCGGCTGTTTGCATTCTGAAAATGCTGGGTGATGGTGCTGCTTTGTTGGTTGAATGCTGGGTGTTGCTTGTGATGTGTGTGATGCGTGTGTTGCTTGTGCGGTGGGGCATACTGTAGGTGTTGTGCATGTAGGGTATTGTGTGTGCGCTTGTGCCTAGTTGTTGCTGCTCGGTTGTGAATGTCAGCTGTGTCTCCATGTCTGCCAAGCACTTGTTTTGACTGTCCAGCGAGGACCGGTTGCATAGCACTATAGCAGTAGGTCATGCTCAAGTGCGTGGTCCAGCCGATGACCTTGAGCGTCAACTGTTAATAAGAAGGTGCATGCTGTGTGTATGGAACTCTTCGAGTGCGCCTCCTGCAGGTTTGCTGTACAGTAAGGTGCATGGCAGGCTGCGGCACAATGCCTGTCTCCGCCAGGATTCCTGGTTTGTCCACCAGCTGTGCATGGTGCCTGTCACTTTGTCAACGATTGTCATCGCATAAACTGCATTTGCAAGCTGGGTGCCAGAAGTGATACTGTGCACACAGCAACAGTCTGATTCCACACCGAACTCAGCAGCGGACCAGCCCTTAGCCTGAATTGGACCAGACAAAGTGCCGATCTACGAGAATAATGACCTGTGAAGTGTGCATGCCTGTTTCCTTTGTAATCGCTGCAGGTGTGGTGTGTCTGGACGACAGAGTCGGTGCATGGCACTCGACGCTCTGTCGGAAAGGTCGCATGACATTCACTTGAAACTGAAACTGGCAAGCAATCCTGCCAAAACTGACAAGCTGAAGACGTGGAAAAGAGCATGCGCCTGACGCAAATCTACTCGATGGTCCCTACGATGGTCTTTCACATGTTCTGCAGTGTCAACCGGTGGTGTCAACTGTCATCCTGCAAGTTCAAAAACCTGCAAAGCCGCTGGCTGCAGCGATACGGATCACCGAGAACAGCACTGAGAACACAGCGAATCTGTAAAACGAATTTGCGCTTAAAGCAACGCAACGCGAGTGCACATCACGTACTGTGCAGTATGAGCTTTCGGTCGACAAGGTCGAAAACCAACGTGGCCGAGGCCGTGGCTGCCCCGCCACGACCATAAACATTGCAGACAGACGTGGAAACGACTTTGCGCCTAATACAAAGCAACTCATTGGCCTGTTTCTGAAATTTGCACCACTTTTCACCGCAAACACTTCAAAATAACATGCCCAGGAAAGTACAGCTCGGTCGATACACTCCGCGCGCCTCCTTTGCAGTGCACTGTCATAAGCTGAAGAGGCACGAGATTCGCCATCGGAATAAAAAATTACACGACACACTGGGGCCACCACGAAGAACGTGTCTCTCAAACTGTCGGACACTTTGGCGGTTGGTAACCGATGTCCCAGTGAAACCAACTGAAAACCGAAACCCTATCCCTTTTTGTTCCTTACAGTCACTCGGGTATTTTCGACACTACTTACGTAAGACACTATGCTAGGAAAATGATTTAATTTTTGCCCCGCTATTTGTTGTTACAAAGCAAGGGCTGCTGTGTGTAAAAGGCTGTCCCCTCCAATCTTTGACATAGCTCCCCTCCCACCCCTCCCCGCCCCGCCCATCCAGCTCCACCCAGCCCAGTCCCCCCCCCATGCCTCCTGACCCTTTAAGGTATAGGCATTTAGCCTATCCTCCTGTGTCCTTCCATTTTCTCTCCCACGGCCTCCCTCCCTCTCACATCTCCCTCCCTGTTTCCCTCAATTTCAGATTGAGGTCCCACTGCAGGGCAACGGAGCGGCTCGCCTCCTGCAACAAGGGCAACAAAGCACCGGCAGAACCCATGGCAGAGAAGTCGGCGGTTCCGGCCGAAGGCTACATGCCCTGCAGAGCAGAAGACGCACCTCATCCGAGGCCGGGGCCGAAGCAGAGACAGAGGTGGAGGCAGGGGCCGGGGCAGAGGCGGTGGCGGAGGCTGTCGCCTCTCAGCCCGTGTCGTTGATTGATCATATGTGTAACTCCACCATCAACGCCCCCACCAACAGCTATGACTGGTGGTTCCACCACTTCCGTCAGCCGGGCCACACGCTGCCTCGACATCACTTCTCATGGTCAGTGATTGCAGGCCGGTGGGGTGGAGGGCATGGGAGCATGGGAGAAGGCATGGGAAGGAAGGGAGAATGAGGGCAAGGGACACCGGGAAATGAGAGAATGGGGGCATCGAAGAACGAGATGATGGGGGGCGATGGGAGAATGAGGGCAAAAGACAAAGGGGAGATGAGAGAATGAGGGCATATGGGCATGGGAGAATGGGGGCATGGTCCCCTTAGGGGCAAAAATCCATCGATTAAATGTAAGTTCATATAAAACCCGAAATTTGGGTCAGGTACTCAGGTGAGTCCTGCACCCTTAGCCCAGAGAGTCCCCGCAGCTAGCCTGTTAGAATTACAATTCATCTGCCACACACCCTATCCCCTGTCTGGCCCTCCCTCCACTTCCCCCCCTACTCCTGCCTGTTGCACCAGGGACTACTTCTTCTTCCTTTACTCGTGGAGTGCCTTGCCCCCGTATGAGATCACTCACATCAGCCACGCCTTCCTCCCCTATGACGCCGAGGAGCACACGGGGGTCGTGTTTCCCACAGGCCTGCAGGCCCTGCGCCCAGGCAACGACCCGCAGGCGCCTCCGGCCCTACTGCTGGGATACGGCAAGGGCGACGATCGCGTCATGACCCTCACACTCAGCCCGCAGGCAGTACAAGAGTACCTGCAGCCAGTGGCAGGGTTGGATCCTAAGAAGTACAAATTCTGTGCCGTGGGCAGGGACCTCCCTGTGGTGGTGGTGGGGCCTTAGGAGGCGTAGGAGTATGCGCTAAGGATGATCATTTCCTCGGTCCCCTTCCTCGGGGACATTAAAGTGTCCGTTTTCCTGTGCTGGGGTATTCACGGCCTGGGCTGCTGGAACCGGGTAGAAAACCCCCGGACTCCCCCACCCTCATCTCTTCTGCTGGTTTTTAAACGTTGCGCTGGATCATTCTTAGCATGGAACAGCTGCGATGCTTTGGTGGTGTCTAAATGATATCTCCACATGCCTTCTTGGTCTGAAATCTGCTGGTGCTCAAAGCGGTCCATGGATAAGGATTTCATATTCCCCAATTTGTGATTAAAACATGTGCTCGGAATGGACACTACGGTATGGTTCACGTTGATGAAGGCACAGTAAGGCCCATGTGCGCTACGTATCTGTGGGTTCCCACTTCCACCATCCATGCGGCCGAGCCTTAAGGGCAGGGCCCAGCTGTGTAACGCCATTCCTCCGCCGCTTGATGTGTGGTGTGTCTGGGGGGGGGGCTCTTTAAAAGTGTGAAGTCGGTAGTCGAAGATCATTTTTTACTGACTTCGACGGATCTGGATCAGAGCAGTTGGTGCACACTGATCTCATAAACCTTGCTGCACATTCTGCGAGTTTGATTTCGAATTTGAATGTGGCAAACGGCTGTTTGGTTGATACTGAGTGCATGGAGTTGATCCCTGGAGTTGAGAGCGTGGCGAATAATAAAGTTCCCCGTTCACTCTATACCGGTACGGGATCGATTTTATCTCCCTTCCTTCAGTATCCAGCGTTGAGTATGTGTTAATGACGTTACACCTCTGGCCCCTGCTGAAATAAGGCTCGGCCGTGTGGACGCCTAACGAAAGAGTTGGGAGGAAAGTTGGAAAGAAACACAGAAGGGGGCAGAGCGTTGAGTATAAGCATCAGTATAAGCATGTTGTTTTTATGGTTCTGGCCACAGAGCGGATGTGACCTTGGTTTGCCCCAAGCTGGGCTACAGTGCTCACTCGAACACCCCTGGCCCAGAGGTGTTACGTCATTAACCAGAACACACCTGGGAGCCAAATCATCAGATGTGTATATATTTTCTTGATGATGATTAAGAGGCGCTTTTAGTGTTGCAGGAGATGCCGGATCAACCCGTGTTTCCGTGGGATTGGTGGGGATGACAATGGAAATAACTGCACCAACTCTTGTGTGCGGCATCATCAGAAGATTTGTCCCAAGGGGCATAGGTCAGAGGACACTGCCTAATTATTTTGTTTCAGGCCCCCCACCTGTCGGGGAGGTGGATCACTCAGCCCTGACGGAGGAAACCTTGCATATCCCAGAGGAAGGAAAGGGGTTGAGGGGAGAGAGAACCCAACGTAATCAGGCCAAACAACCCATATTCGGTATCGATGCACGTCTGCTGCATGTGGTACTGTGTCTACCCGGCTTTCAACGGTGACACAGGTGACAGCATGTAGCATTTGGAGCATTCAAAATAAGTCATCAAAAAGGCCGATGGTTGGTTTTATGTCTTCCGTATGAGCCCTCCAAGGCCGCTGATCATGAGGCACACAGGAGCTGCCAAAGGAAAGCCAGCCAGCAGTTTCAAGGAAAAGTATCACATCACTGTCGCACCATAAAGCAGTAAACGTGCCAATATGGTAAACTCCGGAATCTCCGGTAAAGGCGCCTTAGAGAAGTGTCCTTCTACTCATAAACACGGTACATTACCGTACACACAGACTCCTTGTACTTCAGACAAGAGCTGTTAACTGGCTACTGTAAGGTTCGGCCCTAGCAGGAAGTCTCTCTGCCTAGGGGTAATGTCTGGGTGTCCCTGTCTTGTGGGTACCGCCCCTACTACTTCACTCGCGATGTGCGCTTCAGGTCCGTGGCGGACTTCTTTCCTCACGGCAGTGACGGACGCCTACGGGCAGGCTCAGTGACTCTTCACTGGCTGCGAGTGCTCAGCGAGTTAAGCAGTAGAGCTGGATATTTGTATGTATAGCAATAGACGTATGGTAGCGTAGGCCTTCTGGCCGTCTGGGCGCGATCCAGCTGGGCTATGTTAAGGGCACTTACCGCGCAACACGCGGTGAGGTAGCCGGGAGGTTGACTGCGTACTTCTTCTTCGGCAGGGTCTCGGTTCACTACTGAGGTACTTGTCTCCAGGTAGTTCAGCTGAGGCGGAGCTAGTCTTGACTTGATATAGGTACTGACGTTATGAACACCTCAGGCCTCATGCATTGGATGCCGGCCGGAGCTTGTTACATAAGAGGTCTGTCCTTTAGAAAGGGACGAAGTAGTTAGCCTAGGCAACTGCCGGGATACAGGGACCCGGCAGGCCCAATTCAGAATACGGTACAATCTGTCAAATCAACCGGCGTAAGCGGGTTTCTAGGTCTCAGTTCAAATCCGTAGACTCCGCAGAGAAGCTGCGGAGTCCCCGAGGCCGCTAACTGCGGTCTAAACGGTTCTGTCACGTATACGGTAATATACTGTGACAGCTGTCGCACCATAAAGCAGTAAACGTGCCAATATGGTAAACTCCGGAATCTCCGGTAAAGGCGCCTTAGAGAAGTGTCCTTCTACTCATAAACACGGTACATTACCGTACACACAGACTCCTTGTACTTCAGACAAGAGCTGTTAACTGGCTACTGTAAGGTTCGGCCCTAGCAGGAAGTCTCTCTGCCTAGGGGTAATGTCTGGGTGTCCCTGTCTTGTGGGTACCGCCCCTACTACTTCACTCGCCCCCCGCTCCTCAGCGTTAAGCCTAAAGGGCATGCGCTGGGAGCCGGAAAAAGGGGTCGGTACTGAAAGAAAGAAACTTCTGGCAATATATACACCTCAGAAGATCAAAATATCAAAGCAAATCTGCCTGGTTCAGGCCGTCCCCCGCATCTGCCTGGTTCAGGCTATATACACACATCAGCCTGGTTCAGGCTGTTTTCAAAGCAAAATCTGTACGCCCAGAACTTGTCAGTTCCCTAACACTGAAGCCTCCTAAACATCTGACTGCAATCCAGCCAGTCGGTAAAAAAAAAATCCCCTGAAGAAAATCCACTGCAGGAAATGTGCTGCAGGACATCCACACAAGGAAATTCATCAAAGAAAAAATTCACTGAAACCCGTGGCGGACCACACAGAATCCGGTACCGTCACCAGTGTCATGCTTGGTTGCAGGCAATAAAGGGTCGGAACCCATCAGAAACCCTCAGCAATCATCAGAAACCATCAGAAACCAAGTTCAGAAATCATCAGAAGTCATCAGAAGTCATCAGAAATCATCAGAAATCAGAATCTTTAAACTTCTGGAAAATATGTACGTAGAAGCTCAAATCGTCTCAGCAAATCTGCCTGGTTCAGGCCTTCTTCAATCAGAATTAAAAAAATCCACCGAGTCTCAGCTGAAGCGCAATGCGCAGAATCCTACAAATCCAGGCTGTTCAGCCCACTACTGGCTAGCAAACAGAGAAATTTTCAAAGTTATCAGGTCAAGCTAAGAACAACCGCTGCTCTCGCCCCACTGCGCCATAGCCGCCTGGTCTTCAATGGCCACAGGAAATGTGCGCCGTAGCAGCGTGATCCGCCCCCTGCTGTGTTATCATCGCCCGAGTTGACTAATTCTCCTCGCTCATCATCTTCATAACATATGTACTACCGTAGCCTTGCTGCTACGGTGTTTGAGAAACAAATTTTCACTATGTTGCTGCGATAGCTTTAACTCCAATCCTGCATCTTCCGTCTTCGGTCCGCTGGCTGCCGGCCCACTGCCTGCCGGTTACTTAGGACAAGCCGCTCTGCGTCTGCATTTTCTGCTCTGTAGGCGCCTGCCCGCCCATTGCCAGTTACGGCGTGGGTAACGTCACGTGCTCAGCGGCCTTGCCGCTCTGGGCTCGGCCTCAGGTCTCGGTAAGCTCCGCAAGGGCTGACTCCTCCTCTTTGTTGGAAGCCTAGCGCCACCTTGGCCCATTTATGGACCGCTCGCTGGGTGACATTGGCTTCTCTTCATCCAAGGAATATCTTTCTCCAAAAAGTCTCTTCCTCCAAGAAGCCTCTCGCGCCTCCTCCTCCTCATCCGCCTCTTCCTCCTCTTCCATCTCATTCTCCTCTTCTGCCTCTTCCATCTCATTCTCCTCTTCTGCCGTAGGCCTGTGATCTGTGACCATCAGGTCCCCCATTTCCAGGGCGAACTTCTCCCACAGCACCACCTGCTGCGTCAGCACTGTGATCTGCTCCTCATCGGTCATGCACAAGTACCCTGGCACAGTGATCACGAACTTGCTCAGCTTGACCCTGGTGGCCACTGGCAGCCCCTCATAGAACATGTGCGAGACCGAGTGCCTTCTGCCAAAGTAGTCCACTGCATCCCTCGAGATCTGCAGCAGCTCTGCTGTGGACAGTACTCTGTGCGCAAACGCCTCCACTGTCTCCTCTGGCTTGACCTCTGGATCCAAGGTTGTTTTGACTCCCAGCTTGAGGTTGGTGATCGCGGATCTCTCATCCGAGGTCGGCTTCCCCACCTCCTCCTTTACCACCCTGATCCACAGGGTAAGCAGGGAAACCGCACAGCACTGCTCCTCTGCTGGAGCGGCCCACTGCCCCCTGATCCTTTCCACTTCCTTGGTGGCCCTGTCCCCTGCATGGGGCGCTGCCCTGATGGCCACCATCAACGGCCCCACACTGGCAGGCTTGTTGTTCCACAACCTGGCCAGGGATCGCACGAGCATGGCCATGGCCGAGGGTGACTGGCAGGATCCAACAATTTCCCCTGCCACCACGGCCAGCGCCGGTGGTTCATCCGACAGCGCCAGTCTGTTGTGTGATCCCCAATAGCCACACTCTTGGCAATATTTCTTGGCTGCAACCGCGCCCGGGTGTGACATATCCAACACCGGCACGTTGCCTTGGATAGCTGGGATTTTGGTATATTTGGCCACCCCTGCCAGCTGCAGGACCATCTGCTGCAGCAGCTGCATGTTCATCCTTGTCTGCTCCCTATCGAGCCTCTTCATTTCCTGGTCGCTGGACTCCCGCCTGGCCCTTGGCCCGCGCCTGTCCGCTCCACCTGACCCCGACTCGTCTAAACTGGAGTCTGATCCAGATCCGCTACTGTCGCCCCCTGATGGGCTGCGACTGCGCTGGTACTGGCTGTTTCTGCGGCCAGCCCCATCCTGGGCTTGTCCGCCCCCGGACGACTGTCTGCCGGCCCTGCTCGCGGAGCCTCTGCTCCTCTCGGGTGGCGGCTGATCAGCCTCATCTCTGCTTTTTCTCTCCTCTGGGCCAGACTCCCGAGGCTGTGATCCTCTGCCGGATTCTGCCTGCCCCCTGGGCGGCTTCTGGCTTGGCTCGCCTGGCTGTGTCCTCCTGCCGTATTCTGCCGGCCCCCTGGGCGGCTCCTGGCTCTGCCAGTTTGGCTGTTCCCTGCCGTCTGCCTGCCCCCTGGGCGGCTCCTGGCTCTGCCAGCTTGGCTGTTTCCCTCCTGTGTAATTCCTGACGTAGGAATCAGATTGTGTTTCCCCTCTGGTTTCCTGCCTTCTTGGTCCACTGAAGCGCACACTGCCTGCAGGCTCGTCCTGTTGTGTTCCTCTTGCTGCGCCCTCTTGCCTTTTCCTCAGGAACTCCTCGATGTAATCCACCTGGGTTTCCTGGCCTGTGTTCTCTTTGTCCTCGATTATGCGCAGGAGTGCATAGGACTCTTGCCTGTTTGCTCTGCGCGTTGCTACGCCTTGCTCAGCCATCCTGGCCAGCGATCGGCTAGTCAACTCCGCCCTTTCGCTGGCGGCTGGGCTACTGGCCCTGGGCTCTTCCCTGCCCCTTGGCCGCCCCCTGAGGCTTGGCTCGCTGCTGACCTCAAAAACCTCAGATCTGAGTGTTGGGGTTGGCGCGGTTCTTGCTTGCTGCTGCCACCTTTGGACTTCCCTGAGCTCCTCAGGCCGCTGCCCCGCTGTTTTAAATCCTTCCCATGCCTGGTCCTCCTCATCTTCTGGCTCGGATCCCGGTTCCACCTGATTTCCTGTTACCTCATTGCACCACTCATCTGCGAAGGCCTTAACAGCCAGGGCTGCTTCGCGTCCAGCCCTTCCCTTGGATACCTGTCCAAGGGCGCTTAACAGCGTCGCCCTGTCCTGCCCTGTGTGGGGGATACCCAGCATGGCCTTTGTTGCCCATCCCCTCAGATGATGGGCCTTGAACTCCTCAATGGCTGTGACCTGGTCCTGGAAATGCAAGAACGTCCTGGAGCAAACTTGCTTCCACAGGTCTGTTGCCCACTGCAAAATTCCTGCCCAACCGATCGGTCCTTCTGACTCCTCATTGCCGCACACTACTCCCCCAGTCCCGGAGCGCTCTGGCTCTCTAGGTCTGGTATCCTGCGCCTGTGCTGTACCTTGATAAAATCCGCGCAGGATTTCCTTGTGGCCGCCGCCTGCTCGCATCTGGCTGCTAGATCCCTCCTTGGGTGTCTGCACAGGTCTGCCCACACTGGGCGTAAACTTGGACAGCGGCGTCCCGTAAACTGTGGATCCCGCCCCTCTTTGAACCGGCACCCTGCGTGGTCGCATTGGCTGCCTTGGGCGCAGCCCTGTCACTGGCTGCCGCCCCTTCTCTTCTTGTATCGGATCAGGCAGCTCTTCCTCAGATATTAGGTCAGCCCACGGCTTTCCCACCGGTACAGCTGACTTTTCCTGTGGTTCTTTGCTGCTCTGCGGGGCCTGCCTGGTCACAGCAGGCTTGATCTCAGCTCCCTCGCGCTTGATCTCTGCATCACTGGCCTCAGCCGGGTCCTCACCCGGCTCCAGCCCCCTCTGGATGTTGGCATCCATGAGGTGCTCACATGCACTGTCGCTGTGCTCGCACTCGAACCCGCAGAACATGCATACTCTTCCGGGGTAATACCTCATGGCCTGACGCATGGCATTGCGGGTGTCCATCTGCTGCTGACGGTCACCTGTTGCGCAATCCTCCCAGAGCCTGGCCAGCTCCACATCTGCAGGCACCGCAGCAGGGAATGCTACCAGGCACACATTCCTGCTGCTGCTGTTGTTCACGGGTGCTGGCACCGGAGACCTGCTGCTCCTAGCTTCATCCACGTCACTGTCAGCTGCCCTGTCTTGTGGCAACAGCGTCTGCAGTTTATTTGCCAAGCGACGCTTCATCATCCTCAGCTGCCTGGTCATTCTCATCTGCCAGGCAATCCCTGGCTGCCTGGCCATCCACAGCTGCCTGGCCATTCCTTTGAGCTTCTGCTGGTACCAGTTCACCTTTTCCCTCAGCATGGGTATGGAGATCCCCTGCTCCTCTGACCCCTCAGGATTCTCTGCCGCCTCCAGCTGTTTGCTGGCCTGCTGGGCCGCACCTGGTTCTGATATTGGCACCTGGACCCCTCCTGGAGCTGCTGGCACTGGTGGTGTGACAGGCCCATCTTCTTCTGGCTGGTGCATCTGCACCAGCACCGGCGCCTGCCTGTGCTCGTGGTCCTCAACCTCACTTGGGTCAACTGGTTCCTCAGCCACCCTTTGGGTCAGCTTCTGCTCCCACGGATGCAGTTGGTCCGGCTCGCAGCCGCCGGCCACCACAGGTGTCACATGGGCTGCCTCCCTCGACAAACACAAACGTGACGCCTGCACCTGCAGTTGGCCTGGCTCACAGCCACCGATCCCTACAGGTGTCACATGAATTGCCTCCCTCTGCACGCACCGTCGTGACGCCTGCACCTGCAGTTGGCCTGGCTCACGGCCACCGGCCACCACAGGTGTCACAGGAACGTCCTCCATCTGAAAACACAGCCGTGACGCCTGCACCTGCAGTTGGCACGGCTCGTGGCCATCGGTCACCACAGGTGTCACATGAACTGCCTCTCTCTGCAAACACAGCCGTGACGCATGCACCTGCAGTTGGCCTGGCTCACAGCCAGCGGCCGCCACAGGTGTCACATGGGCTGCCTCCCTCGGCAAAAACAGCCGTGACGCATGCACCTGCAGTTGACCTGGCTCACAGCCACCGATCCCTACAGGTGTCACAGGAACTGCCTCCATCTGCAAACACAGCCGTGACGCCTGCACCTGCAGTTGGCCTGGCTCACAGCCACCGGCCACCACAGTTTTCAGAGGAACTGCCTCCTTCTGCAAACACAGCCGTGATGCCTGCACCTGCAGTTGGTCTGGCTCACAGCCACCGATCCCTACAGGTGTCACAGGAACTGCCTTTCTCTGCAAACACAGCCGTGACGCCTGCACCTGCAGTTGGCTTGGCTCGGAGCCACCGATCCCTACAGGTGTCACAGGAACTGCCTCCTTCTGCAAACATAGCCGTGACGCCTGCACCTGCAGTTGGCTTGGCTCGCAGCCACCGGTCACTGGTTTGGGTGAAAAAGCATTCCCTATCGGAACACAGTTGATCAGGTGCAGCTGCTCGCTAGCTACCGGGCTATCCTGCCTGGGTGGGCCGGCACTCTCTGCCGTAATACAGTTGATCAGGTGCAGCTGCTCGCTAGCTACCAGGCTATCCTGCCTGGGTGGGCCGGCACTCTCTGCCGTAATACAGTTGATCAGGTGCCTGGGACTTGGCTCACTGTCACTGCTGAGGATGTCAAACATGGACCAGCCGTTGGGGGACACCTGATTACCTGGCTGCTCCATACACCTGGTCAATGCCTCCAAGGGTGCGCGCTGCTGGGGCACAGCCAGACTGCTTAACCCCGCCTGCTCTGCGTCACACACACTTTTCCACACTCCAGTGGCCCACTGCCCTAGCCTGTTCCACCCTCTTGGCTGAGCCAGATCCTCCTTCCTTTTTACTGGGGGCCATTCCGCAGTGGCGGCTTGTGCTCCACCCACCGCCTGCAGATCTGCAGGTTTCCTGATCACCTGACTTCCACCACGGGGCATCGTCCCGTTCTCCTTTTTAACGCACTGCGCAGCACTTGCCACTCTCATTAGCCTCTTCTGCGTCGCGTATTCTGGCCCACTGCCTAGGTCTCTTGCTCTTCCGCACTCTGCTGCCCCCTCTGGGGCTGCCGAGGTGCCTGCCCCTTGATCACCGTGATCGGGCTCGTTCTTGACTCGTTGCACGGCCCCTGCCCCACTGGGCAAGTCCTGCTCTGGTGCGCCTTCTGGACCACTGTCCCGATTTGCGCCACTGGTCTGCGACACCTCAACGGCCGGGTCCAATGTCAGCTCAGGGGTTCTTCCTCCCTGTCTCAACCACTGCGCATATTCCAGGCCTTGCCTTGGAATATCCAGGGTTGATTGGGGCACTCGCCCACCTCGGCTGATCCCTTTGTGCGACACTAGTGCTGAGCCGTCTGCCTGCGCCCCTGCCTCTCTGGGCGGTACGCGGCCCGGTTCTGGCACCTTGCTGTCTCCTGCGGGCGGTCCCACTGGCCCTGCCAGCTTCGCCGCCACCAACAGGGCTTCTGCAGCCAGCTCATCACTAGCTTCCATCGGGTTTACACCCGGCTCCAGCCCCCTCAGACGCCCACTTCTCCGTTGGGCGTCAGGGTGCTGGTGCCTATCGGGATTTAGATCTACGTCTGTCATTCCTACAGGCAATTTACGAACCGCACGGTCCTGCAAGCGTGCTGGCGACACCCCCTACAGGATCTGCTAACTTTAGGCTTCTGCCCCCTTGTTCCTACTGCAATCTGGTGAGGGCTTGCGAGCCAAGATCGGATGGCAGGTACAGCAATATGCAGGATAGGCCTTGCCTTCCTGCTTTTCTGCTCACTAATTTCAATCTGGCGGAATCCTCCTTCGCCTTTTCAGTTCTTCCCACCTTGCTGGCTGGGCTGCTTCTAGATGTCTCACGTCCTGCGTGGATGTCACACGCCCTGCGTGGATGTAGCCTCTTGCGTAGTGTCCGCTCAGCTCTGCGTCCCTGCGGGGATCCTTTGGTACACCCACAAGATTTCAAACTTGGATGTTCTATCCACAAGTTCACTTCTGTCAATGATGAAAGATTGGATCCACCTGATCACAATCTGCAGTCACACAGGTAATTATCTGCTGGGTGTTTAAATCCACAGCCAGATCTTCAAGCCTCTCCTGGACTCAACACTAAGCTGCCACACTCAGCGATTCTCAGGGTTTAACTTGGCAATCTCTCTCTGGAGATTACCACAGCAAAGTGCAGTTCAAACGCTGTCCAAGGTCGTTTGCATGCAAACAAAATTCCAATTCCGCTGCACAAGCACCTTTAGCAGGAATTGGCGAATCAAGCTGATCAGGCTAAATCCACTTCGTCCCTTTCTAAAGGACACGCGATGTGCGCTTCAGGTCCGTGGCGGACTTCTTTCCTCACGGCAGTGACGGACGCCTACGGGCAGGCTCAGTGACTCTTCACTGGCTGCGAGTGCTCAGCGAGTTAAGCAGTAGAGCTGGATATTTGTATGTATAGCAATAGACGTATGGTAGCGTAGGCCTTCTGGCCGTCTGGGCGCGATCCAGCTGGGCTATGTTAAGGGCACTTACCGCGCAACACGCGGTGAGGTAGCCGGGAGGTTGACTGCGTACTTCTTCTTCGGCAGGGTCTCGGTTCACTACTGAGGTACTTGTCTCCAGGTAGTTCAGCTGAGGCGGAGCTAGTCTTGACTTGATATAGGTACTGACGTTATGAACACCTCAGGCCTCATGCATTGGATGCCGGCCGGAGCTTGTTACATAAGAGGTCTGTCCTTTAGAAAGGGACGAAGTAGTTAGCCTAGGCAACTGCCGGGATACAGGGACCCGGCAGGCCCAATTCAGAATACGGTACAATCTGTCAAATCAACCGGCGTAAGCGGGTTTCTAGGTCTCAGTTCAAATCCGTAGACTCCGCAGAGAAGCTGCGGAGTCCCCGAGGCCGCTAACTGCGGTCTAAACGGTTCTGTCACGTATACGGTAATATACTGTGACATCACGGATAGGTACGGTGAATTACCTTGCCGTGAATTTATGACTCGACACCTCTGGGTCCAGCTCAAAGCCATAGGCAAATGGTGTCACACCAGCTCAAAAAGTATTATGATGCCTCGTTTTCAAGATATTGGGTGGAATTTGTACATAACCGTAATACTTCAAATCCTTGGGGGAACAACATCCACGTTCAGATGACATGCTTTGGCCTGGAAAAGCTATCTGGCCCCTAGCATCATGGACAAGCCGCCAGCATTTGCACATATTCAAATTTCAACCCATCGTGGCTGGTATTAACAGCTCCTGCCTGCGCCAACCTGCGCCCTGGGATGCTTTGTCAACAGACCGTAGTCCTGAAAAGCACAGCCCTGAAAGAACAGAAAAATACAGTTGGTAAAACCACAGCACACAACACGCCTTGGGGCTCCTAAACCTAGCATCTGCCGCTAGCATGCTGAAATTCTAGGGCGCAGCTGGCAGTACCGCGCACTATGTCCAATACACGTGCACAGCCCATCGCGAATGAAATCCCTCCTGCCAACAGGCCCAACAAAACCCTAAATGTAGCTATATCCTGGACAGGATCAACACCTGAACAGACATATCATCTGCTTTTACTTAAACCATAAACCTCCTGCTGTTATCCTCCTACTCATCCTCCTTGACCGATATCCGCCGCCATGATAAGTCGAAAGGCCGTTCCCAAACCGACTCCCGCGTCTCCTGGTTGTAGAAGTACGGTCGACTCAGCTCTGTACTGTACTGTTCAATCCTGGGAGGCGGTAAAAAGCGGGCAGCAAAGCATGGTGTGAAGGGGAGGGTATGGCAGTGGGAGAAAGACCACAATGTGTGTCATGTCAATCTTGTCATGTCATTGTGTGAGCACAAGGGGTCTGGGAAGCTGTCAAGAGTCGTTGCTATATTATCTGTGCATTCTCCCCAAGCCTTTCTGAGAGGACCAGGCAGTATAAACAGACAGGGTTCAAGCTAGGGTTCATGGGGGGTTTCTGTGATGACGCATGCCAAAGAGTGCAAATGCTTGAACTGGATTCCTGCTTCAGCCTAACTTTGCATCTACCCGATAGCCTTTCCGCCAGGGCCAGGCAGCTTGATAGGTAGTAAGTAGTAACTGAGGGAAATGACAATATGTCAGTCTGCCAGTTGAAAGAGGCAGTAGATGTATGATGCAGCAGAGGCTTGCAAGCCCCTGCAGCAAGCTCTACCAGCAGCCATGATGCCCGGAAGCCAATCCAGTGCCGCAGCGGAACGGGTGGTTTCTTAATCCATACATCCTAACATGATATTTATGGGTTTAATGCACTACCGGTGTCATGATGAAGCTATGCAACTCATGGGCGGCCATGCCCAGCACTTCAGCACTTATGCCCTTGCACATGCCATGCAGCCCGTGCGTGACTGTGTCCTACACCCGCTGCATGTCCACACCATGCACACATGCCACATTGCCATGTCGTGTCATCAGGCCAACAGGACAGATTGCTCACCATGAATATTTCCAATGACTGGGATCCTCGACAGTTCATGCATAAATGTCCATGACTATGCCCTTAATCCGCAGCATGACAAGCACCCATTCAGGCTCATCGCGCCTTCCCATGTCATGACGCAAGGGCAGAGGGCCGCGCTCCTCACCATGCATATTTCCACCAACTGGGGTCCTCGGCTCTTCATGCATGACTGTACATGACTGTGCCTTACACCAGCTATGCACATGCAGGCCCATGCCACCTTGCAATTGTCAGCAGCACAGGTTGCTCACCATGCATATTTCCATCGACTCGGATCCTCGACTGTTCGGGATCCGTCAGCCAGCAACCAAAATCTCTCGCCCGTGTCCTCTTCGAATGGCACGTCTCCCGGATCCTCCCACTGCACCTGGCCCGTGGCTTCATTGTAGTAGTAATAATAAGGGCTTATGTTGGTCGATCTGTTAGCGATGTCGGGCTGGAGGAAGTACCAGCAGATACGCAGGGTCAGGAGCAAGCATATGGCGGGCCCCAGGAATCTCCTGAAGAGGAATGCGGGAGTCCGCTGCTGCGCGGCCTGCTGATGCGATAAGGAAGGGTGCGGTGACGGAGGAGGTGCCACCCTGCTTGGCGCAGGCATGTGAGGCAGTTTAGAGCCGACTGTTTTGAAGCATCCTCTACTCGATCTAGAGACTATGTTTGAGGAATGTGGGAGAGAGGCCGGGGATGAGAGAGGACGGGAGATCTGTAAGTTCAAATACGTTACTCGCTCTTGAAAAGCGGGTTCGTCCTTCGGAGCCATTTGTAGCCATTTGTAGGGTAGCTTAGGGTTCAAACGACGGTGCTCTGCGATGGCGTGATCAGAATCCTCACATATTGTTTTGATGTGTGTGCGATCCTCTCCCGGATCTTACCAGGTCTCATATCCCCAACGCGATTTGCGTAATGACTGAAGGTCAATGTGAACCCATGCAATGTTGGGCTTCTGCAGCAACATGATCTAATATGTTGACATGCACACATTTATTCGAAGATTTTTTTCTGGATGGTACAGGTACTGTAACAGTATTGAAACCAAGACATTTGGCTCATCAGCCACTTCCTAGACCTGTTGCCTCGTCTTGGGGATGACGCGGATTGCATAAATTGCACCAATTAAGTTACACATACCGTTATACCGGTATTACATTCGCGGTTTTAAAAATGAATCCATTATCAATGACGGAATTTTTTTATGAAGTGCCAGTCGCTTTGAAAACAAATATTGATCTGAGGCAGGATCTGAGGAAATATAAATCAGGGGGCTAGTCCCAGGCAGCCTTTATGGTCGCGCGATCACAGTGAGCCAGCCTCGACTCGGGCCTCGGCCGAGCGCCCCCATGTTTTTGTAGTTAGAAAGGTAAATTAATTAAACCGAAGAACCGGTTTCACTTCGCCTTTAATTAATAATTTCTGGGTTGCGTGAACAGCAAGTCAGGAGATTCAAAAATCCCCGCTGCGCAAACTTGGTAGTCACATGCCAGAAAAAAAATAGGGGGGGGGGACGTCGACTAACGACTGGGCAAAGGTAACAAGTTTGACACCAATGCTTTTGATTGTGTTGACGTAGTGGCTATCTGCCCTGCACGAAGTTGTTTTATGGTAGCTGCGCGGACCTGTATGAACAAGATCTTATGAGCTGCGCACTCAGAAAGAAAGAAAAATGCTCAAATTGGCTGCTGCGCGGTAAATGCGCTGCGCGGACTCATGGCTTATTTAGTTATTTGCCTGCGCGGACGATTTGCAAAATCTGGGGGGCACGAACCCTGTTTGGTTCTACGGTACACGCGAAATTCGAAGGCGCAATGCAAAGGAAAGTAACCAGTCTATGTCCAGCTGGCTTTCCAGCGTGGCACTTCAAATATTTGGTCCTGAGGATTTTAGTCCCGTTCACTCCAGGGGATGGTATAAAGTAGGGGTTTATTACCCCATGACAACTGGCAAGTCCAAGACATCAGCTTCCTAACACGTCAACATAAGGATCTTAAATTAAGATAATAAATAACAACAAAATCGAAACAAAATCATTCATTCAGGATAACTAGTGCTTGGTCTTCCACTCAGTGCATACACATTACACTATACCGGTGAGCAGAAGAGAAATAACTGGGCAGGGGTCATTCTTTCCTTGGCCTGCAAGAGGGATCATATCCTCGTCGTACTTGAGCTAGCAGATGCCGCCGTTGATGCTGATGGCGCAGGGCTTACTATCGGTGTGGTCAGACACAACCCCCCACACGATGGAGCTGAGGTTACACTCCTTGTCTGAGCTGGGTGCCTGAATCCCAGCTGTCGCTGTGACTGCCCGGCTGCCCCTTGTTGACTGCACTGACTGTGTTGCCTAAAAAGGAAAGTAGCTGCGGATGGAGAAAAGATTTCCAAGCAAATCATGTAAAAGCTGATGATTAGCTTATATGGGGTCTTCACCTGCTTAGTGCCTCTGTCTTTCCCCTCTAGCCTAATTCCTCCCAACCAGACAGGACGTTGGAGAGCGCGCAGGTAGGGGTGGGAGGCCCTGGTTTTGTGCTACTTGTACTTGCACTTTTTGAAGGCCAGTCTCTTCAGGGGTAGGAGATACGTTTTGCCTGACCTTTGTGTTATTGGTGTTGTTGTTTGGTGGGTGACCTCGCTAACCTTCCTTTCCTCTAGTGCCTTCTCCCTTAACTGTCCTAGCTGACTTTTTGTTTGCCGACGTGGCCGAGCTTCTTTTTAGCATGGCCCAGAGGTGTAACGTCATAAACCTGCTTAGTGTAGACACTTGCGAGCAGGGAAGCAATGCAAGTCTGGATCTTGATGCCTGGGATCATCAAGTTGTCTTACTTACACTGCTACCTGAATTACCCTTAAGTTAGGCGCCCACGCGGCCGAGCCTTTTTGAGCAGGGCCCAGAGGTGTAACGTCATTGACACTGCTACCTGAAATACAAGAATTTATGTCTGACTGAGAATATCCTGTCTAAGCCTTCTGCTCCCTGTCTGGTCTTACCTCTATGCCCCACTCAGCATGAGCCATGTAGCCAGTGTACGGCTCCTTGGGGATGGTCAGCTCCCATCCAGTAGGAACCGCGGTGGTGTCAAGAGTGATCAGGAAAGCATTGAAGCCGGTTTGCCCCCTGGTGCGGGGAGGTAGGCAGGCACACGCAGCCGGTATGATAGATAATCAGCGGATTCAGACATTTTATAAAACTAATTCAAGGAGAAGATACTGAAAAAACTAACACTTAATACAAATGTTGGATACCGCCTTCAACAACGTGAAATCAAAGGATGATATCCAACGCACCTTCCATGAGATCCATCGATCCATACTTGGCTTGTTAGCACTACAATCGCAAAGCCTGGGCAAGAGATCGGCGGGGGACGGAACGGGAGAGGGGATAGGCCAGGGGAGGAGACTGGTGGGAAGGGACGCGACAGGGGACTGGAGACCTCTTCAATCATATACTGCAGGGTTGGGTGAGGGGAGTAGGGGACAGGAGACCTTTCCAGTTAATGACGTTATACCTCTGGGTCCTGCTGAAATATAAAGCTCGGCCACGTCGGCAAACAAAGAGTCTGTTAGGAAACTCAGGGCTCTTTAGTGAAGAATTGGGAGAGGGGACAGGGGAGGGGAGGGGACGGGCTAGGGGACAGGGAAGGGGACATGGGACGGGGCAGGAGTCCTATTTTGTGAAAGATGGGGAAGGGGACAGGAGACCGCTTTGGTAAAGGATTGGGGGAGGGGGCAGGAGACCTCAAAGGCCAAGGTTTGGGGGAGGGGGCAGGAGACCTCAAAGGCCAAGGTTTGGGGGAGGGGGCAGGAGACCTCAAAGGCCAAGGTTTGGGGGAGGGTACCTAGGAGGGTACCAAAGATCTCTTAGGTTAAGGATCGGGGGGAGGGGACCTGAGGTTTATAGAGAAGGTTCAGGGGCTATTTTCGTGCGTTGCGAGGCTCGAGCTCCAGTCGGCCATCTGTGACAGATACTGTTGTAGAATTTCACCCAATTTAGTCCCCATGGTTGGTGCCTTTTGAGCTGAACCCAGAGCTGATCCTTATGTATCGAAATGGGTGAGCTAAGGTTCATCTTGAAAAAACAAGGGGGCATAAGGCTGGAGGGTGAGAACGGGCTGACTTCAAAATAAAGGACAGTCCATAGGGTGGTTAGGCGCCAGCAAGCGCATAAGACTTGGCCCTGTTCATTTTTCTTACAAAAAAAACAAGCCCCGGCTGTTGGGCCGGTCAGGCATGAGTAATGCATAACAGCCTTAAGCGAGGACCGCCTACGAAATGTCAAATCTTTCAGCCGCCATTGCCAGATTTTTGAAAGTGGCCACGTCATATCGTTCATGAGCCACCGTTGTCCTCGTTACTGATCAAAAACAGGAGAGGTGCCACCGACAAAGGAACAAGGCCGTGTGGCGGCAACCATTCCCAGCCAAGCACACACCGTTCCTTTTTCTTGAGTGACATAACGACATCACTATTCGCAATAAATCTAGGAATCCCGGCCATACGTGCTATGAAGGAATAATATTCCCAATCCCAAATGGCTCTCTAAGAAGCCCTCGCAGGCCCCAGCAATAAGCGTGATTCCCATGCTGCACATCTACACCGTCAGAGGCGTCTTTTTCGCTGAATCCGCAGCGGCTCCCCCTGCCTGCTTCCGCCTGCGCAACTCCACCATGGACACAGCCATCTCCATGACACCTGAGCATCAGCACAACGGAGGTCAGGCAGCAGCACAATAAGGGCATAAGGCATCAGCACAACGGGGGCATAAGGCAGCGCTCTTAGGCAGCAGCACAGCAAGCGCATAAGGCAGTGCTCTTGCAATGAGGGCATAAGGCAGCACATTGAGGCCATGAGGCAGCGCTCACACAAAGGGGGGAGAACATAACTTGTATTTGTCAATGAGCTACATCCAATTGATGCTTCGTTGGCAGCCTGCGGAAACTGAGCCCACAAGCCAGGTGCAGTGCAGCTGAGGCAAACGAAAATGAGCTATGTGGCGGTCCCATTTGAAGAAAAGCTTCAGAGCTTCATGCAGGTCCTGCACTGCATATCGAAAAATAAAAATGTCCCTTTAAAACCCAGAGGGCTGAACCCCTGATAACGAAAATATATTGTTACCACCCCCACGCGGGGCGAACCCGGAACCCTAAACATGAACAATAAGACTCCTTCAAAACACAAGCGAACAAATCCAGTGCACTGGGGCTTGCTTCGATGGCTGTGGCGACATGGCCGTGCGCTTACAACCAATAACCAATGCAATCCAGCCACGTTCAGCGCCGCTCGCCCACCTGATCGGCTGAGGCCTGGGGGCTGCACTGGCCGGTTGATCCAGTCGCCTTTGCCTGCCACCGTCTTCTCCCACTTCTCGTCACCGTCCACGAGCTGTTCAATCAGCTTGGCCTCAGCTTCAGAGGCGGCCCAAGAACCAGCCTTGGTGTGAACGCCAACAGCCTGCGGGCAGAAACACACACGGATGAAAGGATCAAGGGACATGAGGCTTAAGGATTTAGGGCTGAGTATAGTATAATTGCCAATTGCAAACGGGTAGCAACATCCAGGTGAGGGGAGAAGGGTATATAAAGGTTTAAGGTATAGGGTTCAGCCTCAGGACAGCAACATCCAGGTGAGAGCACGGGACACCATGAAACAAGAGTGCAAGAGATTGGCAACAGTATTAAAAAAAGCAATACTTATATCACGGACATATTAGCAAGCCCTCGACTCCTCAACAGTTGCCTGAGTGGCAGCGTACAAGGATCAGCAGTCAGCTCCAAGGCAGTTGAAATAATGCTTAGGGCTTACTTCCTAGGTTGGACAGCGAAAGCCAGTCCCAGAGGTGACAGGAGACACAAAAGAATAGCAAGCGTGCCGCTGCCCTCCTTGTAGAGGCACTGGGAGACACAAAGGATAGCAAGCGTACCGCTGCCCTCCTTGTAGAGGCACTGAGAGACACAAAGGATAGCAAGCGTACCGCTGCCCTCCTTGTAGAGGCACTGGGAGACACAAAAGGATAGCAAGCGTACCGCTGCTCTCTTTGTAGAGGCCTGCACCAGTCTCTTTCGTGGCAAAAAAGTGAGGGCTTTGGGTTCAGGGTTCAGGCGAGCCTCAGCAGTGACATCGTTATGAGGGTTTTGGATTCAGGGTTGAAAGGCCAGTCCTCACAGATACAGGAGTCAAAGAAGCACACCTCTATATATCCTATGTGCAACGATACTCTGCCAGTCACAGCAGGTGCAACATGATGAGGGCTTTGATTTTGGTTCAGGCCAGACCCCGCAATTGCAGTAGTCAAAGCAGCGCTGCAGCACACTACTGGCCACTCCAAAGCGGCACTCTGCCAGTCCCAGCAGTGTATATAATATGAGGGTTTTGTCTTAGGTTTTTGGTTTAGGCCAGGCCCCGCAGTTGCAAAAGTCAAAGCTGCACAGCACGCACCGCTGCCCTCTCTGCAATCGCACTCCGCCAGTCGCCACCTCGGACGGCAAACTCCTGGAACTGGCCAAGCTTCCTGAATTTGGCGTACCGATCAAGCTGAATCTCCTCGCCGGTCATGTTGCGGTAGCTGCGGACATTGTGGGATGAAGGACACAGCTTGGTGAGGAAACACAGGGGGGCGAGCAGCAGGCGAGCATATTCAGGGCTCTCTTTCTCTCCCATACTCTTAAGTTTCGACCTCTTCTCTGCGCGGAGCTCTGCTGAACACATTATATGTGACCTGCTAATCAAACCCTGATTCAAACCTCCTTGCACAAGTCACTATCCGGCCACCTCAAGCTCCATGCTCTGTACCTCCCTCATCATAGCCTTCAAACCTCGTCATTATCAAGCCTTGTTTTCGTTCTTTAATACTTTGATGCTGATTAAGAAAAGGGCCCTGTGCCTCCCATTTGAAGCCTCTGATGTTGAGGGTACCGTAGTGTCAGTCCAAATTCATTTATGGATTTTTTTTTGAAAACGAATTTGGTTGATTTTGGTGATTTTTTTGAGCAAAAAAAAACGAATCTTTTACGCCCAAAACCATGAAAGCACCGCCAACACACAGCGAAACGCCGTTCATCGCACAGGCAGCATTTACACGCTGTCTTCCTTTTAAAATGCTGCCAGCATAAAAAAGGTAGCTATCTTTTGCTGAATCATTCACAAGGGCAAAGGCTAGACGCATGTTGGCCCCAGATGATCGGGGGAAAAGTCAGCTTCCGATCAGAAAAAGAACAAAAAAAACGAAGAGCATAACTGAGGAAAAAGAGGGTTTCAAAATAAAAAAACTAACTCAGAATAAAACGAATTTTGACCGACAATACGGTGTAGGGTTCCCAAGACGAAACGAGGCCCCAACAATGACTCAGCAACAACCCATCCTCAAAGCCACGCATTGGTCAGCAAGGAACCACGACAGGAAAAACAAGAGAAGGACCGCAAGGGCATGTGCCCCAGGAGTCAAAGCACCAAAAGCATTTAGGCTGCAGCCACCTCACATTTTCCTATCCCTAAAACATCGGAGGCTCCTCCATGATGACAAAACCGAACGTTCTTCTCCAGACTCCCTACCACCTACTTCTCAAAGTTGCGCAACAGTGCCTCCTTGATGTACGGGAACAGCGACGTAGGGTCGGCGTGGGAGCCACCCAGGGGCTCCTGTACAATCTCGTCCATGATGCCGAATTTGATCAGCTCTGGAGCCGTTATCCTGAGGGCCTCGGTCGCCTACAGGGCAGGGCAGGATGGGGAACGCGGCAGACATCAGTCCAGGTACACGTTTGTTGTCACATTTACGATCCAAGTGCTCTTACGATACTCTTCTAATGAAGTACAAGCCAAGTGATGGACATCATACCTTCAGATTTATATTCATTAAACCTGTCATGGCTTTATCAAGGCTTCACTACAGCCCACTCCCCCGCTCCCTCTCTTCAACTGCCCAGCTGCCTAGCCCCCTCCCCTGCCGCTCCCGGCTCCACCTGACTCCCCCACTTCAACAGCCCGGCTGCACAGCCCCCTCCCCCGCCGCTCCCAGCCCAACCTTACTCACTCCCTATCACCTGCCCAGCTGCAGAGCCCCATCCCCCCGCTCCCAGCATCACCCCACTCAGATTTGTATTTATGAATTTGTATGCATGAAACCTGTCATGGCTTCATGAATGTTCCACTGCAGCCCACCCACCCTGCTCCCTCTCTTCACTTGCCCAGCTGCACAGCCCCCTCCCCCTGCTCCCAGCACCACACCCTTGCTCCCAGCTCCACCCTTTTCCCCCGCTTTACCTGCCCAGCCCCATTCCCCCCCTCCTACCCCCACACAACTCCCCCACTCCCTCTCTTCACCTGCCCAGACAATGCCCAGCCCCCCCACCCCCCCGCTCCAGCACCCCTCCCTCTCTTCACCTGCCCAGCCCCCCACCCCCCCACGCACTCTCAGCACCATTCCCTCCATTCACCTGCCCAGCTGCAGCCCTGTTCTTCCACAGGATGGCAGCGCACGCCTCTGGGCTTGCCACATAGTACACCGAGTTCTCCAGGATGAGGTTCTTGTTGGCGCAGCCAATGGCCAGCGCGCCGCCAGAGCCGCCCTCGCCAATCACCAGGCTCAGGATGGGCACGCGCAGGCCAAACATCTCACGCAGGTTGTAGGCAATAGCCTCACCCTGAGAGCGAGACAGCAGGGGTGCTCCGAGTTAGTCATGTTTAATCAGCTCAGGGCTCTGTTACATTATTTCAGTTTCTTTCCTTCACTTCGGGGTTCAGCAATATGTCTTTCAAATTTATTTCTATCACTTCAGGCTTCAGAATGTGTGGGGAGGTCAGTGATACCACGCGTGGAGAGGTCAGGGGCAGTATGAAGGACCTGCAGAACAGAAGGGAAGCACCGGAGGGAAAGCCCGCATATCGACCGGAACCGTTGGTGAAGCAGCATGAATAGTTGAACCTTGATACAAGTTTGTGCAGTACACAGTACAATATATGCAAACATGTACACGGTACCGTAGTGATACCATGGTTTGATGATATAGATTGGCACCCAGTACAATGTATATAAATATGCCGTTGTCAGCTGGCCTCATGTCTCCCAGCAGCACTGCTTTCAAACATTTAGGAAAGACAAAGGGGTGTGCGTGTCTTAATAATTATCTTCGCCCACCTGACCCAGCTCCTCTGCAGCCTTGCCAGCGTAGGCGCCTGGCGTGTCCACCAACGTCACGATCGGCAGGCCAAACTTGTTCGCATGGCGCATGAAGCGCATGGCCTTACGGTAGCCATTGGGCTGGGGCATGCCAAAGTTCCTGCGGATGTTCTCCTGCATAGAGTGAGAGGAGCGGGGCAGCTTAAGCTTTGATGCGGGTGGAGAGGAGCAGGACAGCTTAATCTATGATGCGGGCGGAGAGGAGCAGGACAGATTAATTTTTGATTCGAGTGGAGTGGAGCAGGAAAGCTTTTATTGATGGGCCTGGTGGTAAGAGTTTCCAGGCGCTGTTCTTTTGAAGCGAAACAGGAGCTAGCCAGCTTAGGTTTTATGGGCACAGAGAGAGAGGAGCGGGACAGCTGTTGGTGGATGGGCACGGAGGCCAGCGGGACAGCACTCTTTCTGATGCACATGGATAGAGGAGAGGAAGAGTGCTCATCATGATGCTCACATAGAGGGGGTCAGGACAGCGTGCGTTCAAAGGGCATGCCAGGCCGCAGCTATGGGGCAAAAATAATGACTTGCCGTGCCTCACACAGTAATTTCTGAAGGTTTCTTTACATGTCTCCTGACTACCGTACTGTATTGTGAAACCCTATACCCTCAACCTATATCTTAACGTTCCACGGGAGGCCATAACGCGCTCTCAACCATGGTTTTCACTAAGATCCTCTGAACCCTAAATCCTCAAGCCATGTCTCCCCATGGGGTACGCATGACACGCCCGTAACCCAAACCCTGAAACCATGTTTTCAATCTGGATTTATGAACCCTGAATCCTCAAACCACGTATCCCTGTGGGTACGCATGACACGCCAACCCAAACCCTCAAACCATGTTTTCCATCTGGTTTTATGAACCGTAAACCCTCAAACCATGGCTTCACAGTAGCCCATGGGGTCCCATGACGCGCTCGCAATCTGCAATCTCCAACCAGGACATATGTTTTGTAGTCAAGGGTTGAATGAGCAAATGTCTTCCTCAATCCAAGCCTCCGGGCGTACTATTTACGTACCAGGGTGTACTGTTTTTATGTGGAGTTAAATGGCGACCCAAAGCTCTTGCTGCAGAACCATCCAGACGCTGCAGGCTGGTCACTTAAGGAGAAAGCCCCTCTGATGCCTTGAACATTCACCCGACCTCTGGGCGTTTACATTAAGCATTCATGTTGGCGTTTCATCCCTGCTGTTGCACCCTCCCCCCTCCTCGCAGCATCAGTCCCGTCCATGTTCCATCCCATCTTTTGCATTCTCATTACCAAGCGCCTACCTTGGTGTTGCCCAACCTTTCTGTTGCCTTCTGCTTATCAAGCATTGACCCTGGTGTTGCACCCCATCTGTTGCCTTCTGCTTATCAAGCATACGGTATACCATGGTGCTGCGCCCCTATTGTTGCATTCTGCCCATTGAGCCTTTACCTTTGTGTTGCGCCCCTTCTGCTGCCCGATGAACATGAACGAGGTCCCCTCAATGCTGCCGATGCCGCACACAATGGCTGGGTCATCCAGGCCGGCGCGGTCACCGTGTAGCTCCACAAACTTGTCAGTGATGTTCAAAATTATGTCCAGGCAGGTCGGCCGATTGGGGTGGCGCGCAACTTGCAGCCGCTGAATGGGCGAGAGGCGGCTGTAGGTCTCCTTGCGCAGCTGTCGGGAGGAGGGAATGGTTGCTCCGGGTGGTGCATGTGTGCAGAGAGCGGGCAGGAAATAGTGACAGACAGGGTGCATGCTGTGGGCAGCTGCGGCGGGTGGGGTGTGGGTTTAGATCAGGGGCATGTGTGGATGGTGTGAGGTTTGTTTGTTGAGATCAGGGGGCATGCATGGACGTTGCATGAGGTGTGCGTTGAGAGCAGGGGCCATGTGTGGATGGTGGATGAAGTGGGTGTTGAGATCAGGGGACATGTGTGGATGTTGTGTGGGGTGTGTGTTGAGAGCAGGGGGCATAAGTGTATAGTGTGTGAGGTGGGTGTTTGGGGTGTGTATTGAGGGAGGAGGTCATGTGTGTGCTGAGAGTAGGGGCATGTGGGAATCTTGAATCAAGCTTCAATTGCATCCTAACAAACACCGGGCCAAGGGTTAAAGCAATCATCAGGCCTGGTGCATGGAGCTCTGTAGGGGGGCTGATGCATGCCTTTTTACCCTTCCCCGTGTCGCTTCTTTCCGTATGAGTGCATTACCTGACGGGCTCGGGCCTCCAGCTCGGCGATTTGGGGCGTCACATCGACAGAGGCGTCACTCGCGACTTTTCGAACCTGCGTCACACGCCGTCGTGCACATGGGGCGTTTCAAGTTAAGAGTGAGACACAGGGATGGGGCAGGCGTGGATATGACCCCCCCTTGATTTGGCACGCTTCGTTTGGAAAATCGATGAATTCAAAAGGAGAGCTAGGGATCTGCCCCCTGGCATTCATTTGGATTGAGGTGAGAGGGGGCTGAAGGTGTGACCCCATCAGTCCCATGGGGGGCAGCAGCAGAAGAAGCCGTAAGCTAATTCATAACAGCACTGAAATCAAGTGTGCGCACCTCCTTGATGCGCTTGTCCAGCTCTAGCAGCGGCTTCTCAAAGTCCAGCGTGGTCACGGTCTGTGCGCGCTCCTTGATGGGCCCGAAGCGCGACAGGATGGTGCCAAGCCATTCGCGTCCCTCACGAATGATCTCACGCGGCTCCTGAATGATCTTTCTAGGCGCATCGGGAGGTCCTGGATTGGTGCCGTCAGCAGCGTTCCCCTCTGTGCCTCGAGGCCAGTTGGAGAACACATTTGCGACCACCGCGCCACGACGAACAGATGCGCAGGAAGCATGGCGCCTCTGACTCTGTCGGCATGCCGGTCTGGTGCCACTGGCAGCCCGGTCCCCCGATAGTCGTTGTATGCTATTCATCGAAAGATGGCGACAATGTCGACGCTAAGAGGTATGTATCGGAGGAGGCCTCGCTCGAGTCCGACAGCAGTGGTGTGAAGTCACAAGCACCTGCTATGCCTTGGAGGCAAAAACAATGGAGAACTGAAATCAGTGGAAAGCTGGCGTAAGGCGTTTTCCTGAAAAAAACTGGATGAGGGTGCAACGCCAAACTGTCCGCAGCATCCACGTCGACCGCCGTACAAAGGCTGACAGATCTGGTACGTGGCACCCTCTGCCTCTGGTGGCCTCTGTCCTGCAAACGCTCCTCTTTGGCTTGGACTTGTACGTGAATATAAGCAACGATGGTTAACGGGGGTTGTCTCTCAAAAATTCGCTGATCAGGGTGCCTGGAAACTGCCGTTCAAGTGAATGATATGCTTTTTTGCCTACCGTAAGAGGTCGGTCAGACTGCGTTACGTTTGGGGTTGCGTCAGGAAAAAGTGCAAACGCGATGCCGGTTACACTACCCAAACGCCAAACGCAACGTGTCAAAACGCGAAACGCAAACGCAGGGGGGGGGGGTGACGTTTCGCGTTTGAGATTTTTCATGAATTCCAGCTTAAGCTTGATCTTAAGCTGGACACGAACAATATTTATGTTACAATGTAAGGAAATATCAACCCCGAGTCGCTGGGAGACGGAATTCGCACAAAAATGTACCATGCCGTGCCCTGACGTCGTCTTGCCCTGCCGTCTTGCCCAAACGCAGTGTGACCAGTTTAGCGTCAGATTCACGCTAAATCCAAACGCAACTGCCAAACGCAACCTCAAACGTAACGCAGTCTGACCGACCCCTAACAGATTATGCATGTGTGAATCCTCGGATGCCAGGCAGCGAAACAGCTCGCCTCTTCTCACCTGCCGACGATGGCCGCATGCGCACCTGGACTGTTTTTGTTGTGCGCACCTTGAGATGTACCGAGCTGGGCGGTCAGCCTCACACTATGTGAAGTCCAAGAAATGGGCTATGTCCAACGGTGAGCAAAATGGTCCCACATGACTACGGTATTCAGATCTTCACATGCCGTCCACTGATCGAATTATCTACCTGATGCGTACCGGAATACTGGTACATTACATTTCAGGGCACTTTTGAAATGTGACTGGGATATCAGTGCCGGTATATGCATATTGCTCAAGGAAGCCACGCTCCGGCATTTTCTTTCAATCTTTCCGGGGGTATTGCACCGTGAGGCTTAAAGTTTGTTGTTTGGGACAATGGTTTATTTTTAGTGCCCTGGCCTGACGAAACTACAGGAAAGCATGGGAAATTTCAGGGCCCGTGATCCTGGATTTACCGCAGTACCGTAATCGACCCCGATTCGGAATAATCATATCAAATTCGTCGCACAGCAAAAAAGTACCATACTCTGCGCACTCGCAGCTGCATTTGTCAAAACAGTTGTTTGCTATATCACGTAGCCGGTCCGAAACAATTAATTAAACACCGCGCAGCACTTTCCGTCAGTCGTAAAATCAACTCCGCGCAGCTCTTACAGCCACCAAGTATCGTCAACTCAATCAAAAACCTAATTTGATGCCTGAAAGAACAGTATACGGTCAACAACAGTGAATATATGTCGAATCAATCAGTCGCGCGCTAGCGCGCAACTTTTTTGATTGTAGGTACGAAACAAATAACTATGCGCACCCCCCAAAATGGTTGTTTTGGTCCGTGATTGACCGGCTGCGCACACTTCTTGCCATTATTTTTTCTATCGCGCATGTACTCCGCGCACCTCCAAAATGGTTAATTAATGGCAGAGTCAAACTCGTTTTACGATTCGCATTTCAGTCCGCGCAAAGTAGTACTTCTAGGGGTGCACGGAATAGGCATGCTCTATTAAAATTAGTGTAAGAACTATAATCGCGTGGATTAATAAACGCTGGCCCACGAGCGGCAGGCGAGTTTCAGCGCTGCGTGGATGCTGAATACCGGTTATTTTTTGTCGACCCTGGTGTGTGTGATAAAATGTAGGATTGCGCGGAAGTCCAAACACAGTAAAATAAATTATATGGGGGTCATGCTGAGGACTATTGGTTTTCTGAAGCACAGGATGTCTTGGTCGGTATAGCGCTTAGCAATGCCACCCTAAAAACTCAGCATGACACAAGGAAGCATTGTTGCTGGCAGCTGCTGGCAGACTCTTGTTTAGCGCGCGACTGTTTGATTCGACATCCGTTCAGGCATCCTTGTCAAGTGTGCCCAAATAGCCCTGCATGGTAACACTACTGATGACTCAGATGAGCACTATTGGCTGAAAGTGCTGAACATTGATAGGATTCGAACTGCAGACCTCAGGGTGGACTGCTAGGTTACGTAGTACCACTGAGCCCCCCGGGCCCAAATAGCCATACGTTTCCTGAGGCTAGGAATCGGCGGAGGAGGGGGATGACGACCACGGTATGCGGGTCCTGCAAACATCAAACGAAGTTGTAACTGAGCTTGACTGTACTGGCTGAAAGTGCTGCGCGGACGAAAATTTTAATTATTTCCAGTGATGCGCGATGTTTAATTAAATTTCGTGCTGCGCGGCATTAAATTAAATTAAAATTTCGTCGCTGCACGACCGTTTTTTAAATTCTTTTTGGGGTGCGCGGCCGAAAATTAAATTCTTTTTTTTGGGGGTGCGCGGAGCTAAAGTGGTTTTACGGTATGGGATCTTTGTTTTCTCCTCTATGTCTGGTTTGTGGGCACGTGTCCCATGTATCAAATGTGGTGTACCGCTAGACTTTTGTCGCTCACTGACTTATCTTCATACCTCCCGATGTACTAGTATGTGGCTGATTACTGGTAATGACTATTCTTGAATAAAAAGTTGATGCACTGGTACCGGTAGATGACGGGGGGGGAAGGTGCCCGTCACTTAGGGGGTCGGATGAGTCCCCCCAAACAAGGGGTTTTGGCCGGGACGGAGCCTTTCCACCCAAAAGTTGACAGGAAGAAGACGAACTTTCCTTCCGTATTCAAAAGCTCAAGTCCTGGACGCCAGAAAAACTTTTCGTAGGGAAAAGACCCCATCCCGGGGGTCGACTGCAGTTGTCGGGGGACTCGTGGGGGGTGGGCCTTTTAGGTTAGTTCACGGTACTTCTCACGGGTGCCTATTTTTATCATGCATGGCAAGGTGTGTCGCAGGGAAGGGACGCCGGGCCCGGCGCCGGGAGAAATGGGCCGAAGGCCCATTTCTGCCGGTGAGCCAGCGAACCCCCTTCCGGCAAACCCCGGCGAAAATGGGGGTTTGGCTGACTACGCCCCCGGCGTCAGCCGGAGGTATTTTAAATTCCCTCACAGTCTCCCCGGCAAGAACTTCCCTCGAAATGAATGCAATAGACGATGATAGCGACTTTGAAATGCGTTGTGATGTCGCGGTCGAAGATGTCGGAGTACTCTAAGCGGCCACTGCACCGCCCCCACCTCCCGCGAAGCGAGCAAGGGTATACCTCTTGTCATGGCTAACGCGCCATGCAGCTCAACAGCCTGCACCGCCGGAACGTCCATTCGAAATTTACCACATTTCCCGCAATCAACGACTGTGTTGGAAGAGACATTGAAATATCGCTTATAAATAATAATCGCGTTTGTCTCTTATCTCGGATGCAGTCGAATAGGGGGCCGACCGAGCCACCTGCTACCGATAAGCTCCTCGCCTCATGGCTGGTGAATCCTCAGCATAAGGACTGGGCGGTGTGCGGAGATGCCAGCAAAGGAAAGCTGGAAAGCAGCGGATCCTACGCTAGAAAAATTGTAAAAAAAAGTGTGGGGAAAAAATTCCGTCCATACCGCCGGCCAATTTTAGACCCCCGCCCGGCCTGGGCCGGGCAAAAAAAAGACCCTTCCCGGCGAAAACCGGCCACTTGGCTACCCCCCGGCCCTTCCCTGGTGTGTCGGATTTATCCACCGGTATTATCTGAGTGATCTGCCAAACTGTTATATCCATCAGCTTTCTTGATTCAAGCAGGTTGAAAAGGTGTGAAGTTTTCGTGAAGTTTTTACTGTCCAGAGGGGCATCACATTTGATGCATCGGAGCTATGTTGTCTGCTTTCGGACCACAGTATTTTTTTTGATGTGACTAAGACCAGCTTGTGCTCATTGTGTCAGCCTGATGTAGGTGATAGCGGTTGAAAGGAGTCACTTTCCTCCAGTGGGATGTTCTCTATCCAAGCTCTTTCAGCATTTAAGAGGTCTCCCTTGATTTCAGTCTGCTGCTCTCCATCTGATGACATTGACCTGAACCATATCTCCATGTGTTATGTCGTTTTGTCAGTCTGGGATCTGACTCTACAGACATATCAGTAGGGATTACGGTGGCTTAGAAGTCGTAATCCCATGGCAATCAAAATCAAAATAAGAAAGGTCCTCTCTCTGTGACAGAACTCTTACTGGGTCCTCTTAGACTTTTTACCTGTTATGTAGCTTGCCTGGCCTTGAATTCGTATTTGACTGTCTGCCTGAAGATCTTAATTTCCAGATCTACCTGGTGGGATAACTGCTGCTCGGCTGTAGGTCTCCTATGTGTTAAGCAAAACAACAAAAGTAAATCAATTACCATCTCTCCGGATGAATCCGCTCTTCCAGACATATATCTTACCGGGTCCTGTTTGGCTTTATCAGGCCATGGATTACGTGGCCTTCGTTCTTGGCTGTCCGTCTGTCTAAAGATCTGAGTTTTCAGACCTTACTGAAAAGATAACATTTGTCTGGCGGGCGGTCTCCCGAAAGTAAAGCAAACGGAGCTATTTCAGGACGCGCTTGACGCTTAACATCTTGGTAGTCCCGTAAGGCCAGATTTGCAGGGCTGTTGTTTTCTGTTTATTGGGACTTCGGTTGATCTGGCAGGCTTTCTTTAATTCTTCAATTCCTCTGACCTCTGGATATTCCTGATCTGGGCTGAATTCCAGGGCTTTGTTCTCTTTCTCACTGAGGTCTCACTGGGCTAATTATCTTAATTTCCCCAGTTTTTCTGTTGTCTACCTGGTCCTTCGGTCCGGTGTCGGCTAGATGTCTGTCTGAGAACTGAGCTTTCAGATTTAAATATTCTGACTGGACTCGTGGACTCCCCCGTAATAGGTGTGAATTATCGCCACCCGGGTTGAATGGGGCCAGGGCAACTAGCGGGTGCTATTTATTGGCCGCAGTGGTAACGCAGCGGAGGCGTGTGAGTCTTCAGGCGACGCGGCGGCTTAACCGCCTCTCGCCCTGTCGGTCTGCACCGGCACTTAAATGCTTGTTGCGCCATCCCAAGATCAGATGGGGGGCAGCTTTGTGACTTGGGCCTTGTCCTTGGAACGTGCAGCTATGGCGGATGCCCAGATAGATGTAACAACGCTTCATATCAGTGCCTCCATGCAATTTAACTGCCATGGGAAAACAAGCGCAGGGGAGACCTTCCAGCGTCTCATGGTCAACAGTGCTCCATCAGCTGGGGGACATGGCATTGGACAGGCATGTCCCTGTCCCTACGGTTGGCAGAGATCACCTCCAACAGACGAGCAGCGATTCTAGGCTATGCAACAACAGCCCAACTCTCATGTGTTCGGGTTGTGCCCAGTTGTGTCAGCCGTGCGAGCTTCTATCGGATGAGCCTCTCCCTTGCTCAGGAGTATGGCTGTTGCAGCCCCGTCTGGCAATCTTGCAGGCGTTACTTGATGTGTGCGTGACAGCTGTGGAGGCCATGGAATGGGGGTGGAGGCACGTCTGGCCCTCTGGGCAGTGGCCTGTGGCTGCAAAGAGGGAGAAGACAGGCTTGACTACTTGCAGTTGTTAATCACAGTCTCATGCCCCCCTTTTCACTTTTAGGGGTGGATGAGCCAGCCAAAGTTGTGCACCGTGCTGCCCAACCAGCTTAGGCTAAATTTTGGTGTTTTTTTCTGGACTTCGTGTACCTGGCCTGTATGCCCCATTTGTGGCAGAGGGTGCCCCCATCTCACCCCTTCATTGACATCGAGGGAGTGGATGAGCAGTCAGCCATGTAGCTCAAACTGCCCCCTGGGGTGACGTAGAATGGTGATGAATCATGGCACGTTTTTATTTTTGAGGCTGGCTCCCAAATTGAGCTTCTGGGCAGTTTCCTCTGCTCTGTTCGGCTGTCAATGTTTAGAAGCTATTCAGGATGCCCATGCAACTGAAGTTATGTTTGTAGTTTCGAAGGCTAGGTCTGCAGGTATTGTGGTCTCTGTCTTACTGGAGTTCTGTAGCAGTGACAGGCTTTCTTTGAGTTGTTTGATTTCGTTTTTTCTGAGATTGATTAGGGCCCAACCTCAACCAGCTTTCTGGTGTAGCTTTTTCTTTTTTGACTGCGATCACACCGCGTTATGTTTGCAATCTGCTCAGCAATGTAACTAAACATGCCTCAGCCTCGCCTCAAGGCTGAGCTCCACTTGTGAGTGTTATGGCACGGTGCTGCCAGCGGTGTTGGGCTAGGGGCGACGGCGAGCATGTGGAGGATGCGTTGCATGCATGCTTTCAATGCCCCAACGTGCTGGATCAACTTAGGGAGCGGGGATGGACAGGACCTCCGAACGGTGCTCGAGACATTTTCAGTTGTACCGGGGCAGGCTTGGGTGGGATACCTTGGCTTTTGTGGATGACGTGGTATATATCGTTGAGGCGTAGACGTTTTCAGAGGCTGGCACTTACTTTGCCTTTCTTTTCCAGCCTTTTGTCCGTCCCTTCACTTTATGTCCCTTTTCCCCTCCTTTTTTCATGTCCTCAAGTGTTTGTTTCGTTCTGTCCTCCCTCCCCTTCAGTTAGGCGCCCACATGGCCAAGCCCATATTGAGCATGTCACGACGTATGACTGCACCGTGCGTTTGACCGCGCCAACTGTTTTTTCGGTTGGAAGTTATGTGTGAACATGAACAAGTGTGTTTGCTGTCTTAGAGGATTCTTTTTCAGGGCCCAGAGGTGTAACGTGATTGACATGTGAGTGTTTTGGCACCCCCATCTTCCCCTTTCCTCGTTTGGGCATGTTCAGGCAGCAATTGAGTGAATCAGCCGTCTTACATACCATTTGGAGCAGCTCACCTTGACGGACGTGGCGAGGAAAGTAAACTCATCGCCACCCAGCTTTTAGACAGGGACCATGTTTAGAATGGTGCACACCCGCTCATCAGTGAATTGCTAGGTGCCTTGCTGGAGCTGGAGCTGGTATCAGCCTTACCCAAACTGCGTCAGAGAGCGACTGACCTACAGCCGCTACCTGTCACATAGGTGCTTAGTTGATGCAACATATCAGCGGGCGCAGCAGGACGCAGCTGGCAGAGGGGACCCCAGAGGTGCTGCCATTAAACACAGGTCTGCGGCCGCCTACCGCACCTGGTTTTAGTTTTCAGCGGGCGCTTTGCTGGCGCAGGCTAGGGGCCACACTAGCCGGTGGGAGTGTGCTTGCGTGCGCACGAACTTAAGGCTGCGTCAGCACGGCTGTCACTATAGAGCGGGGTAGTGATCAGCAGCGTGACAGACGGTGCTTCCAGCTTTGTTGGGCTAGGGGAGACGGCGAGTGTGCGGAGGACGCGTTGCATACTTGCTTTCAATGCCCCAGCGTGCATGATCAACTCAGGGAGCTGGGATGGCAGGTCCTCCGAACGGTGCTAGAGACTTTTTCGAGTTGCACCGGAGCAGGCTTGGGTGGGATGCCCTAGCTTTTGTGGACGACGTGGTAGATGTTGTTTAGGCGTAGATGTTTTCAGAGGCTGGACCTTCCTCTTTCTTCATTTCCAGCCCTTTGTCTGTCCCTTCACCTTATTTCCCATTTTTCCTCATTTTTTCTGCCCCCTTGTGTTTGTTTCCTTCTTTCATTGCAACCCATTGGGTAGGCGCCCAAGCGGCCGACCCATTTTTAGCAGGGCCCAGAGGTGTAACGTCATGGACACCCGCTGGTCCCTGCTGATCGCTCGGCTGAGTGGGGCTGGTAGGAGATGGGCAAGCTCAGTTCCAGCTACCATGCACATCCAGAACCAAGGTGCAGCCATGCCACCCTCTTATGTGAGGGGAACAGGAACATGGAGCCCGGAAATCTATACAGGGCCCATGTGGCCCTGCATGTTGGACAAAACGATGGCCTGTGGCAGGCATCCCCTCAGCGCTGCTGATAATCCATGTTTCCTGTCACAATCTACTGCAGGCTTCTTGTTTTCTCAACCATGAGTGGAGTCAAGCAGGGCCCTGCTTGACCGCCCTGCAGCTGGTACAGCCAAATTCGGATGTCCAGAGGTGGATGCCAGCAAGACGATCTGGCGTTGCAACAGCTTTCAAAAAACAACAAAGGGTTAAAACCATGCACGGGGTCATGCTTGTCGCAACAGAATGAACCTTCACAATGAACCTTACAAGCATTGAGGCTTAGCTCAAAATATGACAGCATGTATACATAACGAGGCTCGGCTGAGGACAAAAGAGCGCGTTCCATCCTGGCAGTGCTCGGCCGTCCTCATTTTAACTGAAAAACCGAAGTCAGGTCGAGCCTCGATACCATTCGATGTGGAGCCTCATTGACGAGCGCTGGCGGCGCACCGCGGTCACGGTGGCAAGCCAAACACAAGCGTGTTCCGCAATCGGCCCGACTGTCGCAGGCACGACGCGCGGGTGGCTCAGGAAAACAGACGGCGGGTGCGGCCGTACGGCAGTGTGTGGCGGAGATCAGTAGTAGAAGCTACACGAACTAGCAAAACTGAGCGAAGGACCTACTACCAATACGCATTTTTAGACGACACTAAATTTATAGGCAGGCTTTTAAAATGTCCGGCACACCCCCTCCGACTCAGGGACTCCGGGTTGGCGTCCTAGCTCTGCAAGGCTCCTTCCGTGAGCACATGACCCTCTTGAAGACTATACCCGGCGTGGATGTGGTGGAAGTGAGAACAAAGGAGGAGCTGGAGAGTGTGGCTGGTCTCATCATCCCAGGGGGCGAGAGCACCACTATGGCTCACATAGCCGAGCGCTGGGGCCTCATTCCCGAGCTTCAGAGCTTTGCCAAGCAGGGCAAGCCAATCTGGGGTACATGCGCCGGGATGATATTCTTGGCGGAGCGAGCAGACGGTGTGTGAACCGCATGGACGCATGAATGCAGGCCATGTGATGAGCGCATGAAGGTCCTTCCACATGGTGCATTGATGTTTGGGCGCTGATTTCCGGACTATTGATATTTCGATTGAAGTAGAGCATCGGCTGAGCTGATGCAAGGGTCCCATGCAACGCTTTCTCCCAGGCCAGAAGTGTGGAGGACAGTCTCTCCTAGGAGGTCTGGACATCTCGGTTTCTCGCAACTTCTTTGGGGCTCAGGTGAGTTCAGCGCACTACAAAGAGCACATGCAGTATCAAACTGCATTGTTTGCTATTTAGTTGCCATGGTTACTGTGGGCAATGATGTATGTGGTGACTGTTCCGTGTGACTGCTGTGGATTGCTTGCAGATCAATAGCTTTGAGACCCAGCTGGATGCACCCGACTGCATCAAGCAATACGGAGGGTGAGCAGTTGAGGTGACAGGATGGGTGCATGGGTGTCACGAACATGGGATGCATGCATGAATGACGGAAAGAGGTGTAGTTTCTTAGCAGGTCAGTGCGCATCTGTTGCTAGAGAATCCATGCTATGTCATTAACCCACTGGTAAGGATACCCACCCATGTCTCTGTTTTTTGGGGGGAGGTACAGGTTGTAGGGTTCAACCAGGGGTTTAACCTAAGCCCTATACCTCCACGTACTTCTGTTTTTTTTGACACTGGCTGTGGGACAGAGTGCTCTTGGTCAGTCAACCAATTATCTTGGCAGGTCGCACGGAATGTCGTATCACTGTACAGAACATACGGAAACTTCATTTCTGCATTGCGTGAAAACAAATCTGCAATCCAGAACAACTCATGCGCATTTCCATGCTCAGGGCTGATGATTTCCGGGCCTTGTTCATCCGAGCACCTGCCGTGCTGGAGGCTGGCCCTGGAGTGCAGCCGTTGGCTTATTACCATTTGTCAGAAAAGGAAAAGGAGTCACAGGTATGCCATGGGGTATCAGTCCAGCGATGCTGTCCTATGTGTGGGCAAGGTCCACAATTGTGCGCCCTATCCACACACAGCATGGCATTACCGGTTCACACACTGACAAAGTGCTGTATGAGCTTGTTAGACTGATGCAAACTGTTTTTGCTGAATCTCGTCGCGCAGGGGAGGGACAGCGTGATCGTCGCTGTCAAGTCTGGAGTCCTCCTGGCAACAGCGTTCCACCCCGAGCTGACCACGGATGCAAGATGGTGGGTGGTGGTCCAGAGATTGAAATGATGAGATTGGTGCCAAGCAGCTGTGGCCTCCTTTTGTTCAAGTAGTGCCAGCAGGAGCCCCACATTACGAAAAATATTTGTGCCTACTGCCGTACCTGACACTGCTTTTCCTTTTGTACTGTGCCTGGTGCACTTTTATACCCACTGTCGGCAGACACAAGCTGTTACATCACCCAGCATGCTCGTATTGCCCAGCTGTCTTCCATTTGGTTTGACTTCGATTCAATCATTCAAATGCCTTGGGTCTTCCCTGCTTGCAGGCACCAGCTGTTTATTGATATGATCACCCAGCATGCCCAGCTGCCCTCCATCACGCAAGCTCCGCCTCTGCTGTATGCGGGCCTGGGACGCGTGCCCAACCGGCCTTTAGACATGCCCATCTACACCAAGGACTTCATGAAGATTGAGCCCATGCCCATCAGATAAAATTATGAGTTTCTTATCACGCTCAATCGGTGATGCTTATCATGACACCTGGTTGCGAGTGACCAATGATTACGAATACTATTGAATTGAAAGGCTAGGAATGCTTGGGCTGCATTTGTATTGGCTGACAAGGGGAAGGTCTTGTGGGATTTTTTTCTCCTTCTCGGTTGGTGATCTATGAAGGCGGCGTTACAACCCTGTAAACGTCCCCGTTGACTGTTTCCGAGTCCCAGGATTTGTTCAACATGCTCGCTCAACCTGATGTCTGTCGAATATAATACATGCATTTCAGATGTGATGGTCAGCTTGTCTGTAAGTGGACTGTCTTCCTGAGATCCTCACAAGCAACAAGGCAAATGGGACTGCAGCAGGCCTTAGGACTCTTCATTCCAGTATTGGCTTTCAGAATTTTACAGTCCATTGAGCGACAAAAGGCGTATGGAGCTTGTACATGCACCCCACCAACACAATATCCAAAGTTGACAAAGTGGTCTGTGCTGCACCTCAGGTGCTGCATCTGGACTCCTGCTCCAAGGCAGCAAAGACTCCATCTATGATTGAGAGCTCAGCCTGCCAGACAGTCACCTAAATTACAATGCTTAAATTCCCTGCTGTTATCAAAAACTGCGGGGCATAAAACCCTCATGCCCCATCAACCTGCCCCCCCTAGAGCCATCCAGTGGTCCCACGCAGCCCCTAATATCTAAGGCTGGCATTACTCGTCAGCTGCCACCTCGTCATCTTCAATCTTAGGTGCCAAGTAGTACTTCACATAACCCAAGTCCTGGATGTTGTAGCTGACCTGAACTGGCAGATCCTTTGTCAAGAGCACCTGCGATGGAATGTGAAGGGGCCGACGTAAGCTGTCAGGTTAAAGTCCATGCAGGCAAGAGGAAGCACCAGCGAAGCAACTGTCCTGGCATCATTACCAAGCGCTTCAATGGTCCCAATGCTCAGCCTCCCAGGTGTCATATGTGGAGGAGTGGAGGAAACAGTGTTGTAATCAGGCTGGCTTACCTGGACACTGGATGACAGGGCGGTGGCCTTAGCAAAGTTGTTCAGGTATCGCAGTGCAAATGTCAGGAACACAGGCTCCTTTAGGTCAATTGTTACGTTGTCCTCCTCCTTCTCTGCCGACGATGTTTGCCTGATTTCATGCAGGGTTTGGAGGAGGTGTCAGTAAAAGAAAGAGGCGTGATCAGGAGCATCTCACAAGAAATCGACCGGACACATGGGCGCAGTTTCCATTTCAGACCGAGCCTCAGCACATGGGGCTGCGGTGTGCACCTGAGGGTGATGTTGGCTACACCGATGTCTCCTGATGTGGAAAACTTGATGCCCTCCTTGGTGGCAGAGATGCAGACAGTGTCTCCGATGCTGGCAAGGTCGCGCACGATGCGCTGGTACTCAGCAGAGGGAAGGGAGGTCTCAGCAGAGTAGTCTTGCTCTGGGATACCGAGGTGCTCAGACTCAATGGACATGAGCTTCAGATCCACGTCCGAGATCCGGTCCTGCTTCTCAGACTCAAACATGAGCGTCAAAGTGTCGCCATTGTCGTCAGCCTTCATGGTGATGATGTCATTGGACCCTGTGGCGTGGCGCATGGGGATGCGGGTCAGGTTAGAGATCTGCAGCTTACTTGTTAGTTACTAGCTGTCTTTCAGATCATCAACCATGCAGAGCAGGCCCCGCTTGAATTAGTACTAACCTGCACACTTCAGGATCTTGGCGAGGTTCTGGAGGTTGATTCCTAGGGTCAAAGGCCGATCACAGCGGAAGTGGTCGAAGCCATCAGCACGCAGCTGAAATGCCACCAAGCAGACGTGAGAGCTGTCCATCGATTGCATGTTGATCCCTGTAGTACTGATGTCCCAGTTCACTTCCGTGCAAAGCTCCTTGATCGCATCGACCAGCTTTTTCAGCAGAGAGCCCTGGAGAAGCCGTGCCTCGAACATCTTGTCAACTGCGAGACATTAAGAATGAAAAGTTCGGCATCGATGACCAAGGGAGAGAGGCAGGAAGGCGCTGCTGGACACGCACTGTCATGGAAATTCAAAATTTTGTCGCTCACACCTTGCCCCAGGCAAGAATCAGATTGACTCACTGCGAGATTATAGAAGTCTGGTGGTTGTTTTGGAGACCCTCAGAACAGAAGGAGGCCGGCAGGAAAATACAGTCGAGTGATTGCGAACGACGAGGGCGAAATCTTCAAAACGCAGGACGGTACTAGCAAGCGGAGAGTACTGTAGTCAAGGACCACCGAAATTGCGGGCTTCTTCAACTCAGTTAATTTGTGAGAATTGGCGGGGCACTAAGAGTGTGGGAACCGAGGGTTCATATTTTTTGAATTGTAAACCCTGACTCATCGATCATGCAGCAGGCGAAGCAAGGGGAGATGCTGCTTGACGACTGAACTCTCTGTCGGATTTAGATGAACGTACTTGAGGGCGTGAGGGTTGTCGTGGTCATCTCGGACGAGGCTCTAAAAGTGCAATGCAATGACGTCGCCCAGTCCCTGGGAGCTGAGCTAAGCGCTGGAGACGGAGCTGATGTTGTCGTGGCTGTCTCAGCAGTTGGACCTGCCTTTTTGGTAGGATCAGTCCCTGTTGCACCCGGCGCCATATCACGATGACCAACAAGGGCTCTCACCAGTCACCAACTGAATGCAGGCTGCCATGCAAGCGAAGCCAACTCCAGTAGCAGTTACCCCCGCATGGCTGTTTGAATGCAATAACCAAGGCCGCATGGTGCGTGACCACCTTCTGTTCCTGACGTGGCCAGGATCTTCCTTGTCGCTATGTGGTGCAGCCATGCAGAGCTTGCAGAACAATAATCGCCGTAACTCACAAATGCTGCACAGCAGCCCATAAGTCGCATGATTTATCGCATGATGGCATAGAAGACTGCTCTGAAACTTGAGCACTCACCCGCGTTGCGCATTCCTCCACCCCCCCTCCCCTATTGGACCCTTACGTTACCACGTAGCAACAGAGAAAAACACAGATTTACCCCAGGGCCATGGATAAACCAGCCTCCCATTTCAGCCAACGCATGGTTTGCACGGCGAATGCGCCAGCAATTGATACCATGCACACAGCTGGCAAGGTCCCAAGCCTGAGTAACCCACCCACTGCCTAATACACCTTCATATACCACTACTGTTAGTCTGTTACCCCTCCTGACATATCTACCCGCCGTGTAATCCCTTGCCAGGCCAACGCAGAGCTCTTCTGGCTGCCACCCATGGCCGGTATGCAGGTTGGTGGTTTGTTCTTTGGGGGTCTGGCGAGTATCGATCCTGAATAGCCTATGAAAAGCTCTTTTATTTCAACTGGAATAAATTATTAATTCACTGACGCCCAGAGCCCTCCTCACATGCCCCGCCCTGCTGACTGCCTATCGTATGTTTCCTATGTTGTCTTTGTTGTCATAGACCAAGGACTTTATTTGTGAACCAGGGTGTCACGCAATCCACACCCAGACCCTCCAAATCCTGCTCCCAATGCCCGTTACCACATCAGGCTTTTTAAAACACCTTTGTCCCCCTCTTAAATCTGGAGGGGGGACACAAAAACGCACCCACACAAACCCAGCACCCGACACCGCTGACACCCCATCCCTGACCCCTCACATCCGTTAGGGCTTCATAACGTCGCTCAGGTCGACACCCGATACCTCCCCTGCCCCATCACCCCCTCCATCCCACAGGTTTGCATCACTGGCTTTCAATTCGACAGCTCCGGAATCCGCGACGAGATGCCGTCGCTCATCACCTCCCTGGGTGCGGTGCATTACAAGGATATGCACAAAGGAGCTTGTACTCATCTGGTGGCGCACTCGGCACAAGGGGCCAAGCACAAGTGGGTGTGGGAGGGTAAGGGGGTGAAGTACACGTATATTAGTACAGGTATGTGTGGGAGGGTGAGGGGGTGAAGTACATTAGTACAAGTGGGTGAGGGAGGGTGATGGGGTGAAGTACATTAGGCAAAGTGGGTGAGGGAGGGTGAGGGGGTGAAGTACACATGGGTGTGAGTGAGGGAGGGGGTGAAGTACACGTAAGCATGAGAGGGTGAAGGGGTGAAGAACACGTAGACATGAGAGGGTGAGGGGGTGAGGTACATTAGGTCAAGTGGGTGTGAGAGGGTGAGGGGGTGAAGTACACGTAGGCCTGGGAGGGTGAGGGGTGAAGTACATTAGTACAAGTGGGTGTGAGAGGGTGAGAGGGTGAAGTACACATAGACATGAGAGGGTGAGTTGTGAAGTACACGTAGGCATGAGAGGGTGAGGGGTGAAGAACACGTAGACATGAGAGGGTGAGGGGGTGAAGTACATTAGGTCAAGTGGGTGTGAGAGGGTGAGGGGGTGAAGTACACATAGGCCTGGGAGGGTGAGGGGTGAAGTACATTAGTACAAGTGGGTGTGAGAGGGTGAGGGGTTGAAGTACACATACACATGAGAGGGTGAGTTGTGAAGTACACGTAGGCATGAGAGGGTGAGGGGTGAAGTACGCGTAGGCATGAGAGGGTGAGGGGGTGAAGTACATTAGTACAAGTGGGTGTGAGAGGGTGAGGGGGTGAAGTAAACATAGACATGAGAGGGTGAGTTGTGAAGTACACGTAGGCATGAGAGGGTGAGGGATGAAGTACACGTAGGCATGCAAGGGTGAGGGGGTGAAGTACATTAGTACAAGTGGGTGTGAGAGGGTGAGGGGGTGAAGTACACGTAGGCATGAGAGGGTGAGTTGTGAAGTACACGTAGGCATGAGAGGGTGAGGGGTGAAGTACACGTGGACATGAGAGGGTGAGGGGTGGAGTACACATAGGTATGAGAGGGTGAGGGGTTGAAGTACACGTAGGCATGAGAGGGTGAGTTGTGAAGTACTCGTAGGCAGGCGAGGGTGAGGGGTGAAGTACATGTAGGCATGAAAGGGTGAGGGGGTGAAGTACATTAGTAAAAGTGCGTGTGAGAGCGCGAGGGGGTGAAGTACACATAGGCATGAGAGGGTGAGGGGTGAAGTACACGTAATCATGAGAGGGCGAGGGGTGAAGTACATGTGGACATGAGAGGGTGAGGGGTGAAGTACACGTAGACATGAAAGGGTGCGGGGGTTAACTGTAGGTGGGTGCTGGAAGAGCTCCGTTCCAAGCACAGGTGGGTGTGGAAGGAGCAGGGGCCCAGTATAAGTACAAGTGAGTATGTGGGGAGCACGGGTTGAATACCGGTACGCAGTGGTCGTTTAAGGTGGATGGGTCGAAGTGCAAGCCAGTGTGGGGAGGAGCAAGTGGGTGTGGGAGGCGTCCGAAGCGCATGGGGCGCAATACATGTAGGTGTGAAGGGGGAATTGCGGCTGGTATGCGTCAATGAGTTGCCTGATAGTGAAGCATGGGGGGGGAATGTCCTCTATCGGTATGTTGGGCACCATTCAAATGCAAGTGCATGTCCACTTCAATTTTTTTTTGCATTCTGATACGAAGGCTATCCACACGCCATGCCTTTCCTGATCCCGCTCCACATGTGACACCTTTCCTATATCTTCCCATCAGTATCAGCCAGTAAATTTCGAAACTGAAGCAGTTTCCCACATCCAAAGCTTAAGCCAAAGCCAAGCCCACGTCCATTCACTTCTTCCCATTCATGAAACCAGGCCGTGGCCGCGTCCAAAATGCCGTCCCAGGTCCAAACCAAGATCAAGGACCACACATCCATTCTCTAATTCGTGTCACAAATCCGATCACACCCACAGGCATGCCCTCCAGTGGGCCAACATCCACGTTGTGTCTGCCGACTGGCTGGTGGACACCCGGCGCCTGGGCGTGCGTCAGGATGAGTCGCGGTACCCACCTCCCCTGCCTGGCGGGAGTGTGAGGGGGAGCACTGCGACGGCAGGGGCAGAGATGGGTGGCAGCGGCCGGCCAAATGGGGGGCCTGCCCAGCCTCAGGCTTCAAGGTGGGATGGGTATGTGGGATGTTTGATTGTTTGGTGAAGGTGTCTGATGAGTGGAGGTGGTCGGCCCAATGGTGGGCCTGCCCAGCCTCAGGAATCAAGGTAGGATGGTATGTGGGAGGTTTGCTGGAGGTGTCTGACGGGTGGAGGTGGCCGGCCCAATGAGGGGCTTGTCCAGCCTTAGGCTTCAAGGTGGGAAGGGTTGTGTGGGAGGTGAGGTGGGAAGTGAGGTGGGAAAGGGAGGGGGGGGGGGGTCTGACTGGTGGCATCATCCAACCCAATGCCCAGCTCCAGACAACAAGGTATGAAAAAGGGGCTCAGGGCTGTGTGAGGGGGGAGTGTGAGGGAGGTATGGGACGAGATGGGGGGAGGGGGGGTCAAATCCCCAAAACCCTAACCCTAAACCCTAAATCCCATGTTGATTGGGGCACAATACAACAATGCCCCCTGGACGCAGAGGGAGGGAGAATCAAGCTGCTCCTGTAAGTATTCTCACCCTGCCCATACTCCTCGACATGCTCCCCCACTAGCCCCCCCATCCCCCGAGCCCTGTGATCAGCAACCTTAGCATGCCCTCCCCGTACCCTGCCCAGCCAATTTCTGATGCCTGCGCTTCATGATGGATGCTCCCATTGATCCCAGGGTGCCTGCTGCTGCCTCCCCCCCCCTTGCAGTATGTGCGCCCCCTCAGGTAGCATGCAGGCTGGCTCTGTGTTAGAGGATCCCAGGGTGCCTGCTGCTGCCTCCCCCCCCCTTGCAGTATGTGCGCCCCCTCAGGTAGCATGCAGGCTGGCTCTGTGTTAGAGGATCCCAGGGTGTTTGCTGCTGCCTCCCCCCCCCTTGCAGTATGTGCGCCCCCTCAGGTAGCATGCAGGCTGGCTCTGTGTTAGAGGATCCCAGGGTGCCTGCTGCTGCCTCCCCCCCCTTGCAGTATGTGCGCCCCCTCAGGCAGCATGCAGGCTGGCTCTGTGTTAGAGGGTCCCAGGGTGTTCGCTGCTGCCTCCCCCCCCCCTTGCAGTATGTGCGCCCCCTCAGGCAGCATGCAGGCTGGCTCTGCGTTAGAGGCGGGTCCCAAGCCATCAGATGCCGCCATGCTGGACCTGGGGAGGAGCAAGGAGGCAATGTCCAGTGGTGAGCATCTTCCCACATAATGTGAAGCACTGAAGGCGACACCCGAGCTAGGTAAATCCATTTTAGTCGTATGTGCTGGATGCCTTTTGTTTGTAATTGTTCTGAATATTAGCTTTGAAAGGGCAAAGGTACCACGGACGCGCCTTTCAGAGTGTCGTAGCTGTTAGACGCGCCGTTCGGTGTTATTCATGTGTACAGTTACCGTCTTTCTTTGTTATGAATATTAGCCTTGGAGGGGCCAAGGCACCACGCTGCGACATTCAGTAATTGGCTGTTGTATTCATGTGTTTGTTCATCTTCGCTCTACATTTCTGTTGTTGCTACCCCCTGTGTGACCGCCCCAGCTTGGTACCTACTCGCACGTGTTCATCCCCTGAAGTGACTCTCGCTGCTAGCCGCTCCCCCCCCCCTCCCTCATGCCATGGGTAGTGACCATGCCTCTGCAGCCGCTGTTGCCTTCATGTGTGACATCCTGGTTCTAATGCAGCACTTGAAGCTGTCCCTTGCAGCAACTACCCCTGCTTGGTACCCACAAACATGGGCATCCGTGCATGGGCACCCCTGCATGGGCAGGTGCACCCTTGCCCAACCTTGACACCCCCCTGCATGGGCAGGTGCTGTGGAGGACAGCAAGATGGATCGGCCGTGCATCGAAGGTGATCACGACTCATTCTTCCTCGGCTGGGTCCGCCTGCACTTGGTGAGCAAATGAGATAATATCAGCGGGACCAGCAGAACATAAATACCAGCAGAGTGAAAAGGATCAGCAGGACGTAAGGGCCCTCCATGGCTGTGAGCCCGCCTGTACTTGGTGAGCAACACAAGATGAACGGAGAAAAGAGCGTCATCCCCAGTTTGTCGCCTGAGGCCTTCTATCGCCTGGAAAACACTGGTCATCCCTGGCCCCTCCCCCTCTGACCTGTCTCCCTGACCCCCTCCCCCTGCAGGTGGGTTGCAGCCATCAAGAGGTGCGTGAGGCGGTGCGGCTGACCTGTGAGTGCGGCGCCATGCGGGAGCCAGAGCTACACAGAGAAACCACGCATGTGATGGTGAGAAGGGGAAGGCAATGCCTTTGCCACCTCCCCACCGCCTCCATCTCTCTCTGCTCCCACCCCCAACTCTTCTTTCCTCTCTCTTCCTCCCCTACCTCATATTTGTTTTGATCCTCTCCCTACAAAAGGTATCCTTCTCCCCTGACCACTCTTCCTCTTCCCTACCCCTGACCACTCTCCCTCCTTCCTCCCTCCAACCCTTCCCCCTCCAGTCCTCCATCCTTCCCCCTACCCGACCCCCTCCACCATCCCTCCTTCATCTTCTTTATCCCGACCCCTCTCACCCCCCCCCCTGTTTTGGGGCAACACCTCAGGTCGGTAAGGAGGTCACACAAGTGCAGCTGTCAGCGCTCCGGGACCATGTCATGGCCTGGAACCAATGCAAGGTGGGCAATATTCAACCCTAAACCCTAACCAGTGCAGCTGTCCTCGCTCAGGGACCATGTCATGGCCTGGGTGCTGTGTAAGAGGTAGGGGTCAGGGTGCATATATTTGTCGGTGGGTGGGATAGGGGGTTGAGGACATGTGGAGGGTGCCTATGTTTTGGAAGGTGGAAGGGATTTAGGTGTACAGAGTTGGGGTGGGAAGACAGGCGGCTTATGGCTGGCCACTCATATCAGTGCACAACGGAGGGCTGCCTGTTGCCTCAGTGGTTTTGCCTTTTCACAAGGAGTACCATTTGTTGTCTCAACCTTGGCTTTTCCTGTTCGAAATGCCGGGCCCTTTTAAAAACATCCTACCTGTTTGAATTTCCACAACAAGGACCGGTCGTTGTCTCTACCTGGGCCCTTCCAGCTCGAAATACCGGGCTCTTTCAAGAACATGATTCTGTGCGGCTGCTCGGGCTGCTTTCCACAGCAGCATCCATGAGACACATTGCACATCACCAGACCGCAGCCCCTCTAATTTATTTCAGAGCCGAGGCATCCTCTCCTAGGCTGCAATTAGCCGTATGTCTCCTTGTGCCCATATTCATCGTGGTCGTCCCTGACTGCATTATTTGCCCCACCCGGTCAGGCCTTCCATCACCGAACTATTGATGAGTTCAGCGTTCATCCATGAGCCCTGAACCTAACTATTCAAGGGTTCAGCGTTTATCCATGAGCCCTGAATCCCATCTGCCTGAACCTCTGTGCTGGACCCCCTCACTCGAATTCGACCTGTGGCTCACTGATTCCATGGATATATCCAGGGATATCGCCGCCTCCCTTTTTACCTGTGGCTCACTGATTCCATGGATACATCCAGGGATATCGCCGCCTCCCTTTTTACCTGTGGCTCACTGATTCCATGGATACATCCAGGGATATCGCCGCCTCCCTTTTTACCTGTGGCTCACTGATTCCATGGATACATCCAGGGATATCGCCGCCTCCCTTTTTACCTGTGGCTCACTGATTCCATGGATACATCCAGGGATATCGCCGCCTCCCTTTTTACCTGTGGCTCACTGATTCCATGGATACATCCAGGGATATCGCCGCCTCCCTTTTTACCTGTGGCTCACTGATTCCATGGATACATCCAGGGATATCGCCGCCTCCCTTTTTACCTGTGGCTCACTGATTCCATGGATACATCCAGGGATATCGCCGCCTCCCTCTTTACGTCTCACTGGGTCGTTGCGATGTTTCAGGTGATTCGACCTCAGTGGCTGCACCAGTGTGTGGTCATGCGCTCTCACATTGAGGCGGACGGACACTGGGCGGTCAAACCGCAAGAGATGGCCTCTGGCCTGGCTGCAGCAGCAGCAGCAGGGGTGCGTTGTGTTATATCGGGAAGGGCTGCACCTGTACACCTTACAATGCATGTCAGGGTAGCATCAGCACGGTTGCGTTGTTGTGAATCGTCAAACCTGAATCGTACCTCGTTCTGCTCTGCCCCCCCCCCACACACACTAACACACTCCGCTGTGATGTGATGGGACTCCTTAACCCTCAATCATCCCCATGACGCTTTTTAACCCTCGCTTTACCCCATGATGCTCTTTAAACTCCTGCTTCACGTACCACTACGACCTTAATGAACCTCTCGAAACCTCTAGTACCTGTAAAAACCTCACTCCACCCTCCAACATCAACATGAACAGGGACACCCACCTGTGTAACACACTGGACGCGCATCACAGTCGCACCCTCACTCAACCCCATTAAGCTCCTAAACCCTCACTCCACCTACATTAATCTGTTAAACCCTAAACCCTCACTCCACCTACATTAACCTTTTAAACCTTAAACCCTCACTCCACCTACAAATACCTCTTAAACCCTCATGTCCAACACTCTGAATGGACATGTCTGTTTGTGTCCACCGCCTTGCTCAACCGGCAGCGCTGGCCCGCATCTCCAGCTGTAGTTGAGGGTTTGGGGATAAGAACCCATTAACCTCAACACACGTAACTGTTTGTGTGTTCCGCCTTGCGCAGCCGGCGGCGCTGGCCCGCACCTCCAGCCTCAGCCGCATGACATCCACAGTCGTGCCTGCTCCCCCTCCCATGAGCACGGGGTCAGCCCTAGCCCGCTCCACGTCCAACGCCTCCTGTGTCGATGACCCGCATGACCTAGATGCCGAGGTGGAGCGGTCTGTGGGATCAACTGCCACGCTGCGCTCTGGGTTGTTCAGGTACCAGGGGGAACGGGGGTTGCTTGCACAACGGGCTGTTTGGGTGCATGTGGGGAGGGCGCTAGGGTAAAGGTTTGCTCAATTAGTTGTCCAGGGAGTGTTGGGCGGGGAGCAAATTCCACGCTGTGCTGAGGAACGCTTCCCCCCTATTGAGGTACAGGTGGAAGTGTGGATGTTTAGGGTGGAAGTGTGGATGTTTATGGTGTTTGCTCAGAGGGCTGTCCGTGTGCGTGTGGAAGGACGTTAGGGTTGAAGGCTGCGCAATCGGTTGCCCAGGTGGTCAGCAGGGTCACCCATTACGACCGTTTAGGCCCAATCCCGTACATTTACCAGTACCGTACCGTGGTAAAGCACCATATCGGCCATTTCCTTACCAGTCCAGTCATTCTGGCCGTTCCGTATCCGTATCCATACTGCACGGTTTTACCGTGCAGTATTTCAGTACCGGGTAACCCAGGTGGTGAGTGGGGGGGGGAGGATCTGCTGCGACACTGCGCAACAAGCTGCTCAGGTGCAGGGTGTGTGTGCAAGGGTTTAAAGTGTGTGCGCAACGGGATGTTCAGGTGTGTGTAAGGCGTTGGGGTTGAGGGTTTGCGCGATGGACTGTCCGGGTGCGTGCTTGCGGCAGTGCGCTGCTCGGGGGGCCCTGCTGGCCTGGGATTTCCATTTCCTGGAATCCTAGTTGGATCCTAGTCTGATCCTAGTTGGGTCCCAGCAGATCTTTGGACGTACCCTCCTTTTCCACCTTGCTCCAACTTTCTTTGGGGGACCTTGTTTGTCCTGTCCGTTCCTGTCTGAAGCGGTACACTGGATGGTTGCGTAGAGGCAGTAATTGCAGCCTGGGATCCCTAACCCTAGGCCCTCTCCCTCCCAGCGGGACATGTACAGCCCTAAACCCCAAGCCTCGAAGCTAAGCAGCAGGCACATAACATCGCAACCCCTGCCCCCCCCCCTTGTTTCCTGATCATTCCCACATGTTCATTCCTGTTCCTCCCTTCCCCCCTGCAGGGGCCTTTGGTTCACTCTGGTGGCCGTCAAGGACACGGACGTGGAGAATGCTGCCTCTCTGCTGATCAGGTGCTCTGCAGCCTGTGTCGTATGGATGCATGAACAGACCCTGGCTAATAGCATGTGAATGCCATTCAAATCATGTTCAAGTCGCTCGACAGGTGCGCTGCAGCATGACTTGTCTGGATCCCACTTTGAGAGGAACGAAGAGCTCGGTCTGAATCGCCAACACAATCCGTTGAGAAAGCCAGAGACGAGTGTTGAGAAAGCCAAAGCAATGGGTTGGTGTTCCCTGCGTCCTTCCTGCGTGAATTGCCCGGTCCTGCCGGACATGGCTGTAGGGTGGGTGCCATGGCTTGTGAAAATAAGATTCCGTTTTGTTTTACCCGCTCCACCTCAAGGGTTCGGGGTAGCTCTGACCTGAGGCAATCCACCCTTAACCTTCACCCTTGATGCACTGTGTCCTCTTGCTGCGCAGCTCCAATGGCGGGAAGGTCTTCTCCTCCTCAAACTTGAAGTGCTTACTTAAGGTGTGCACACAGGCCTGATGTCACACATGGTCTACGTCACACATTACACTCGCGATGTAGGTCACACATCACACACACAACCCAGGTCACACATCACACGCACAACCCAGGTCAAACATCGCACGCACAACCCAGGTCAAGTGTCATACTCAGGGCCGTAGTCACACATCCCACATCACACATACTGGACAGGTTTTGGGGCATATTGCAGGCTTTATGACTCGAATACCGAGTTCCGCAATCAAGGTGCACCACACTCCCGCACCTGGATCCCCTCCCCTCTGACTGCATCCCCCACTCGCTCCCCCCCCTGGATGCCTTTAATACAAGGTGCCGAGCAGCAACGTGTTTGCGCTTTGTCCTCACGGCCTGCCGGAGGAGGTTGTCCAGAAGCTGGACAAGGAGCACCGGGACTTCAAGGAGATTCCGGAAGTCCAGGTCAGCACAGCGCAGCAGGCATTGGGGTTCTGGGTGTAGGGTCAGTCTAGCTCAGTGGGCACTCAGGTTTAGGGTTCAGGGTCAGCGCTGGATGTGATGCAGCTTCCGCCCACCTACCTGCCCAGCATGACTTTCCTGGAAATGACTTCAATCATGTATTGCATAACCTTTCAGAAAGTACCAAGAATGGAGTCTAGTTGGGGATGGTGATTCCTCTAAAACTTTAAAATAGACACTGACAACTGTTACTACCCTCTGGTGTTCCTCCTGAACCGTATATTTGAATTGCCTTCCCTCAATCTCGTATCCTCTTCTTTTGCAATGCTGTCCTCCTGGCGAAGCATCGACCACGGCACTTGATTTTCGATTGTAAAGTTCCGTTGACGATCGATAACTACTACTGCTTCTATGTGTCCCTCACCCCCAAACACCTTTATTTATGAGGGAAAGCAAAGCACATCTGCAAACCTAAATTGCAGGTACAGGTATGTGAATTAGTCATATTTTCCTAAACCCTTAGCCCCAACCCTTCAATTGTGTGTTTGTTTTCATTGTCTCCCACATAGCGTGTCACCATCTACTGGCTGCGGACATGCGTAGAGATGGGCGCTCTGCAGCCATATGCTGCTGCGCAGGCACCCGCCTTCCGCCCTCTCCCCTTCAAGCTCCCCATACCGGCGTTTGCTGGCATCAGGTATGGATCTAGTCCCGGCAGCAGGTATGGATCCAGTCCCGGAAGCAGGTATGGATCCAGTCCCAGCACATGGTACGGATCTAGTCCCGGCAGCAGGTATGGATCCAGTCCCAGCAGCAGGTATGGATCTGGTCCAGGCAGCAGGTATGGATCTAGTCCAGGCAGCAGGTATGGATCCAGTCCTGGCAGTAGGTATGGATCTAGTCCTGGCAGCGGGTATGGATCTAGTCCAGGCAGCAGGTATGGATCTAGTCCCGGCAGCAGGTTTAGATGTAAACCAGGCATCACGTATGGCTCTGTGGATCTAGTCCAGACATAATTTGTTGATATATTCTATGCCCATGCCACCCCCCATGACCTTGCTCGTGAAACCCCAGCCATACGTATGTCACGTTAACCATGCCCATGTTACCCTAACCAACTTAACCAACTACAACCACCCCAACCCACCCCTTGTCGTCGCAGGCTTCATGTGACGCAGTATGGCCCTCACCTCAAATCTGCCGCCAAGGCCCTCGTTTCCCTGCTAGGTGAGTAAATATGTGTGTGGGGGGGAGATTAGCAGCTACCTAGTGGGCATAACAAGCTAGCAGCTACATACTGAGTTGGTAGAATAAGCAAGCAGCAACCCGGCCCTTCAGAGGGCGACCCTAGGGCACAGGCGTTAAAGCTGTAGCAGCCTCCCCACATTCCGACATGCAATGATGTTTTTGTGTGCGATGGCTGTATGCTGATGATGCTTGTTGTAATAAGCTGCGCCAACAGGACCGGTTGACAGCCCGCCCCCATCATGTTCACACCTGATTGCCCTCCCCCCTATATCCACACCTAAAATCGCATTTACATACAGTGCCTCTCCAAGACCAACACGCACTTGCTCATCCAGACTGCCTCTCCAAGACCACGCTGGTTGACAGCCCGCCCCCCTCATCTTCACACCTGATTGCCCTCCCTTCTATATTCATAACACAGGTGGCGTTTACACAGAGTCCCTCTCCAAGACCAACACGCACTTGCTCATCCAGACTGCCTCCGGGGATAAGTACCGGTGAGCCGCATTGTACTGCCAGGGTAGTAGATGCGGGACAATACGGCACAGTTTGAGCCGGATTCCACCACCACTGCTTCTTTGGCTGTCAGCAGTGTGCCCGGGCAGGCAGGGGTTGGTGTCAACGTCTCGGCGTCGTGGCATCCACCCAAATCCTCTTGAGCGAGAGGGCCAAGCAGTTTGAAATGGGAGTGCAGGATGATCAGAACAGAAGGGTGGTTTCCCAGGTGCTTCGGCCGTCTGATTGCTTTCCTGACCGATAGGCCCCCTCATGGACACACACGCTCGGTGCATGTACACGTTGCATGCTTGGGCCTGCTTGACTTCAGGGGCGCAAAGCTTTGGCCCCCCGTATACCTTTTTGTTCTATACGCTTCCTCCCCACCTCTTTCCACCACCGAGGACGGTCCATAGGGGTTCGGCATGCCTTCAAAGCCTCTGAATCGGTATCCTTAGATTGCCCGCCAGGTGGTAGGGCTCTGGTGAACCCTCTCTTAACCACCGTAATCCAAACCCCTTCACCCCTTACGAATTGTGTTTTTGCCAGAAAGGTTTACTTCAGCTGCCGCCCCCCTCAACTGAACCCCAACCCCAACATCTAATTCCCTAAGGACGCCTAACCCAAGATCCAGGTTACCTGCCACCGTCCACCCTGAACCCCCATCCCAGCCATTGAAACCCTACCCCCCCCCCTGTAGAATGGCGCGTAAGATCAATGTCACCCCGGTGTCCGCCTCGTGGTTGACTCAAAGCGCGTACCGCGGCATGCCCATGAACGTGGAGGGCTTCCAGCCAGTGGAGGAGGAGGGCCTGCCTGGGGCGGCGGGCGCAGCGCAGCCAGCTGCCACCCAGCTTCCTCTGCCTAGCCAGTTAGGCAGCACGCAGGTGAAAATTAAATACGATGCTTTGTTCTCGCCCTTCCTGCCAGTCGTGCCGCTGCTCGCTCTTTCGAGCGGCAAATCTCTGGGCTGTTGGTTAAGTTGGTTGCGCTGTAACAGCAACTGAAAAGTGCTGCGTTGTTACGCCGCCAACTGGAAAAGGTTGCGTTTTAACAGGAACTGAAAGGGGTCAAGCTGTGTGACTGAAAAGAGTCACGCTGTTACAGTAGCAATTACTTGTTCTCCTCTCACCGCTTTCCCGCAGGAGGCGCGGCCCGCTAAACCCTGGTTATTCCCGGGCCTGCCGTCCGAGCCCACCGCCGGCAGTACAGTGCAACACCAGCTGCAACAACCCCAGCGGCCTGGCATGCCCCCGGCGATGACTGCGGGCCTGCTGAGAGGTCCCTCCCCTTTCCAGCAGCAGACACAGGGGCATGCCATCATAACGGGCACTGGAGCAGCAGCAGCAGGGGCTGGCGGCGGTGCCACAGGCCCCGCTCCTGCTCCCGTTCCTGCCAGAGCTGGCGGCAGCCTATTGCAGGCAATCGTTTCCGGGATGAGGAACAACGGTGGGGCTGCTGCTTTGAGCCTGCCGCTACTTGCCGCACTGCAGGCGACAGGCAGCACGGGCGGGAGGGACCGGGCGCAACCGCTACAAAGCGCGGTCAGCGGGGACTTTGTGTTTGCGAAACCGGGCGCGAAGAACAGCTCAGCGGGAGGGGGCGGGCGGGGAGGGGGCGGAGGAGCAGGCTCTGTCGTTGCACCTGCGCCACCGCTGCCGCTGCAGCAGCAGCAGCCTCGGGAAGCAGCAAGCGGGGATTGTTCCTCCCCGGGAACCGACAAGTGGTGCGGAAGCGGCGGCGGTGGCGGTGGCGCAGATGAGGCGGACCTTGATGGTGATGGCGGACCTTCCTCGCCGCAGCTTGAGCTAGGGGCAGCTGTGGGGGGGACGTCTGCAGGTTGGTGATGGTTGTCGTTGCATTTTCTGTTTGCGCATGGTGGTGGTTGCTGCAGCGGCTGCACATTCCTAAACAAGGTCATGCGGCGACCGTTTGCAAAACCAGCGGGCTGCTACTGAAATTGTGCAGCCTGAAATTTAAAAAGCAATGAAATCATGTTCAGATTAAATGAAATTCTGGATGAAACATCTACGGTTATGGTTTACAACAATCAAGCGAGTGACGCTTTGTCTGCCACTTGATAGGATCTGGATACTTTGGGCGGCACTCTCTCTAAAAGTGTTTCAATTTATAGGCATGGAGTTCAATTCCGCATTCCACGCAAATTCTTCCAAATTCAATCTTCAGGCCCTGGGCTGGGCAGGGTAGAAGAGGAGGAGGGCTCCAGAGCAGACACCTCACTTCATTGCTCACGCCTTATTTCGTATCCGTTGCCCGCACCTGTTCACCCATTTCACACAAAATTCCTCACTGTATTTCACACCTGTTCGCACAGACGAGAATGTCCTTGCCAGGATTCACACTCTGATCGGGCTGGCGGGTGTCAACGGGGCGGCAGCAGCAGGGGGAGGAGCTTATCGGGACTTTGATCCAAATTGCTCGCAAGTGAGTATATCTTGTCACGGCCCAGAGTTACCCCCCGGTTTACCTTCACCTTTGGTTGTAGTAAAATCTAATCGAGGTCATGCAAGTTCACCCGTTTCACAATTATTAATTATTTACGCGTCCAACCAATAGGAGCCTAGGCAGGTTGCTCTGGATATTGCACGCCACATATAGGGGTGTTGCAGCGTGACTGACACCTTCAACCTGCAGCCGAAATCTTGAAGGCTCTGGCATTGCAGTTGAAACGTTGACAGGTTCAGGTCTGCAACCCTGAACTCTGAAATGTATCTCCAGCCTTTCGATTTTGAAAATCCGTCCCCAGTATCGCAGAATAGGTTGCAGCACGGGATGGTAAGGCACACACACACACACACACACAGCCAGGATCCTGGCTGTGAGTGTGTGTGTGTGTGCCTTACCTGTGACACACTTTGTTTTACACACCAAACACACAAATTGTTCCAACCTTCACCGCACACACGCTGAATATGGCAATGATGCCAATGTTAATGCTGCTGATGCTGATGTTTTTGTGCCCAGCTGGACGTGGCCCCGCTGTTGCCGCAAGTCTCTGCGAGGGAGGGATCCGCGGAGCCATCTGGCCAGCGGGGCTCTTCAGCCGGAACCTCCACTGGCCGCAGAAACTCACAGCAGGTGACGAGAGAGGGGGTGTTCTGGAATTCTAACAGCTTTTGCTTCCACCAGTGTATTACGCTGGATTAGGAACAGGTGCTGGTTGTGCGGTTTATATTGCAAAGCACCGGTACCAGTACCGCAGATTTGCTTACCCTCATAATTCACGTTGTTTGGGGTTGAGGGATATCCATCAACCCCCTGCCATCAACACACTAATTTTTTATCATGGACGCCAGTTTTCAGTCAGAAATTAAGAGTTTGGTCGATAATTTGCCCTGAGGGCAGCATGAATAGATTTGTTTTTGTTTACCCGAGGGAAGGCAAATCAAATCTACGGTACTGTTATTTTTTGTTGAATTCCCCTCTTTTGTTTTCCTCATGAACAGTTACAATTGAATTAAAAGAATGTTTTAATCAATATCAGCAGGCTTCGCAACTCGCAGCCCCAGTGATGAGGCCTCAAATAATTTGTATTACACACAGTACCGGTAAGCAGGGGTTCACCTGCTGGTAAGCTATTAAATCTGTAACTTCTGGTTACCGGCCACTAGCACCCCAGCTGCTGTACTCTGACATGGATCATGATCCTTGGACCCCGTTCCTCTGCCTTGCAGGAGGCTGAAAAGCGCGCTGCGGGTCAGAAGCGGCAGGTTGGCGGTGGTGACAAGGGGGGAGGCGGCCCGTCCAGTAAGCGGGGCGCGCGGGGGGCAGGCACACGGCCAGCAGCACATGATGGTCTAGAGGATGAATCTGCCGGGCCAGGAGAGATGTCACAACAGGTGAGGGGAAGAGGGGGGGTGAGGGAGTCAGGTGTGGGGGGGGGAGCAGGGAATGAGGGGGAGATTAGGGATCAAGGGTGGGGCACAGGGGGAGGGGGGGAGACGTCACAACAGGTGAGGGGAGCGAGGGGGGAGGGGGGCCATCAAAACATAAGAGGGGGGCCAGGAAGCAAAAGGGTAAGGGGGGAAGAGGGGGATGCTGCAACAGGTGGAAGAAGTAGGTGAGGGGGAAGGAGGGAAGGGGGGGAGGAGGGAGGGAAGGAGTGGAGCAGGAGAAAGCGGAAGGAGACATGGACGACTTGAGTGCGCTGTATTAGCAGAGTAGCAGTTGCACCCTTTGCCGGTAAAAAATGTCTCCTATTGCAGGTGTTGAAGGGGAAGGCCAAAATTGGGTTTCCGTGACTGTAACCAGTAGCACCTTGTCACCCTCCCCTTCCCTTATCACCCCAATTGGGTTTCCGTGACTGTAACCAGTAGCACCTTGTCACCCTCCCCTTCCCTTATCACCCCAATTCCTCCCACTGACAGACGCAATGAAAACGGAAGGCAATGACGTGCAGGCGTCAAAACGAAACGATATTTCAAACATATTTCATGTTTATTTGTAACCCCTAGTAACTCCTTATTTGTTGTCCCTTTTAACGTCTTATTTGTAAGCCGTCGGGCATCCAGAGGACCCCTGAAACCTTATGACCCTTATGAACTTGTCCGACAGGTCGGTTATGATGAGGGGCAGAAGCCATACGAGCGGCTGACAAGGCAGCGGGCGCGCTCGTCCACGGGTGCAGCTGCCGCCGCCGCCTCGTTGACTATGTCGGGCGGGGCTGCAGGCGCTCTGAGCGGAGGCGCGGGAGAGGCGGCCTCAGACGCGCGGCGCCACATCATCGACCGGCTGCAGCTGCACGAGCAGGGCAGGACGCGGTCGTCCCCGCGGCAGCACTAGCAGGGGAGAGATGTTTACGGCAGCAGCACTAGCAGAAGGGGTGGAAGGTTCAGGACGTTTCTGGCGGTGTCATTTGAGGTGGATAGAAGTTTCCAGAAGGTTCTGACGGCAGCAGTGGTAGAGGGTAAAAGGTACCACCATAAGGTTCTGGTGGCAGCATTGGGTACAAGGAAATGTGGGAGGTCTCCAGGCTATGTAGGATAGCTGAACAGACAGCTGGGTTTGCTGGGATTCCCCTTTAGGCTATGTCCAGTTTTATGACTGGCTGGCATCTGGCTGGATTTTACTGCCTGAACTGGTTTGACGCGGTACTGCCGGTACAGGTCCCATGCGCCTCCCTTGGCTCTCTATGGGCTGTACAAATATAAAATCTGGGCCGGAAGGGTGCTGGGAGAGTGAGACACATGGGATGTGCGCTGATGTCATATTGTATTGTAATGAGCGCCTGCGTGGCGCTTTGTGGCAAGTTGTGTTCTGATGACCTCCCCTGATTCGTCAGAACCTTCAATTGAAAAAACTAGAACATACCGAAACTTGACATAACTTTACAGGTGATCCCGTGATGCAGTATTGCAGTAGAGACACACAATGTCTATGTGTAGTCAGGTGCGGTGTTTCCTAGGACGGGGTTCATTGCTGCATAACGTTTACTTCTGCCCGAGAGTCGTTTTAGAAAGGGCAGGGCGGCATAAACAGTGTGTAGCCAGATATGCCGCTTCATAGGACCGGAGATTCGGTGTCTGATAACATTCACATCCACTGAATGGCCTTTCTAAGAACAGTAGATGTAGGGCACCATGAGAATTGTTCTGGAAGCTTTGGTAACCTGACTACATGAAACTGCGTGAGTGCGTGTGTTTATGCCTTGCATGTTTCTGGAGGGTGCTGAGCAAGGCCTCGAGAGGGCGAAGCAGGACCCGGAACCCCTTCCTTTTCAAATGGCAACCAATGAATTGTTCGATTCCCGTAATTACCGCATGCCTGGTGCATATTGCAAGAATGTCGAAAACCTTCAATGCAACTATGTACAGTCTTAGGGAATGAGCTAAGTACTCATCGGACAGGTGTCGTCCATTTTCTGCACTAGATCCCAAATACTACTCTTCTGGGATACGGTACGTGGGATGAGGGCTTCGAGCGCCTGAGCAGTGCTCTCAAAGGCTTGCTCGTGAAGGTCCAAGAGCGGCCGGGCGGAGCGGCAGAAATTCGCTCGATCGAGTCATGCGGACTCGTCGATGGCAACATGATCCTGCTGGGTCTGTCCAAGCACGGCAGGCCGTTGAAGGAGTGCCATGCAGCTATCCTGCTTGGTGAGGAGATCACGCTAAAGTGAGAGTCCCATGATTATGTAAATGTCATCATGTCATGCTTCTATCCTCATCGCACTCATCCATGGGCGCTTGTTGTATGGCGTACCTCTTTCCTCGGAGGAAACTTAAGGTTACGAAGGGAAGGGATGAATTACGTGTGCGCGCGTGCGTCTGTCTGTCCGTCCGTCCCTAATATAACTAGGTCACCGAACGTAGGCAAGACAAACAAAGAAGGAACGGTCAAGATAAAACAAGTGTTCGACTGGCACAAAAGTGTGTTGTCACGTGTCCCTGACGTAACGTCCGACAGTCTGCCTCGGGGACGCAGTTAACCCTGAAAGCGCTATGACCTCTTCCGCCAAACCCTGAAAGTCCTCGTCAAAATCTGAGGCACTTGGGCTACTGACGACGTTCGTAACTAGGTCACCGAACGTAGGCAAGACAAACAAAGAAGGAACGGTCAGGATGAAACAAGAGTTCGACTGGCACAAAAAGTGTGATGTCACTTGTCCCTGACGTCACGTCCGACAGCGCGCGCCTCGGGGACGCAGTTGACCCTGAAGTCGCTATGACCTCTTCCACCAACCCCTGAAAGCCCTAACCAAAATCTGGGGCATTTGGGCTACTGACGACGTTCGTAACTAGTCACCGAACGTAGGCAAGACAAACAAGAGGGAACGGTCAAGATGAAACAAGTGTTCGACTGGCACAAAAAGTGTGATGTCACGTGTCCCTAACGTCACGTCCGACAGTCTGCCTCGGGGACGCAGTTTACCCTAACAGCGCTATGACCTCGACCGCAAAACCCTGAAAAATCTACCCAATTTCTGGAGCACTTGGGCTACTGACGACGTTCGTAACAAGGTCGCCAAACGTAGGCAAGACAAACAAAGAAGGAACGGTCAGGATGAAACAAGAGTTCGACTGGCACGAAAAGAGTGATGTCACGTGTCCCTGACGTCACGTCCGACTGCGCGCGCCTCGGGGACGCAGTTGACCCTGAAGTCGCTATGACCTCTTCCACCAACCCCTGAAAGCCCTAACCAAAATCTGGGGCATTTGGGCTACTGACGACGTTCGTAACTAGTCACCGAACGTAGGCAAGACAAACAAGAGGGAACGGTCAAGATGAAACAAGTGTTCGACTGGCACAAAAAGTGTGATGTCACGTGTCCCTAACGTCACGTCCGACAGTCTGCCTCGGGGACGCAGTTTACCCTAACAGCGCTATGACCTCGACCGCAAAACCCTAAAAAAATCTACCCAATTTCTGGAGCACTTGGGCTACTGACGACGTTCGTAACTAGGTCACCAAACGTAGGCAAGACAAACAAAGAAGGAACGGTCAGGATGAAACAAGACTTCGACTGGCACGAAAAGAGTGATGTCACGTGTCCCTGACGTCACGTCCGACTGCGCGCGCCTCGGGGACGCAGTTTACCCTAAAAGCGCTATGACCTCGACCAGCAAACCCTGTAAACCTGGCACCCAAATCTGGAGCACTTGCACTTGGGCTACTGACGACGTTCGTAACTACGATGCCGAACGTAAGCAAGACAAACAAAGAAGGAACTGTCAAGAAAAGAGACAAGTTCGGCTGGCACAAAAAGTGTGATGCCACGTATCCCCCCAAGACGGGCCAGGCGCTTCGGGGACGCAGTTTACCCTAACAGCGCTATGACCTCGACCGCCAAACCCTGAAAGCCCTCCTCAAAATCTGAGGCACTTGGGCTACTGACGACGTTCGTAACTAGGATGCCGAACGTAGGCAAGACAAACAAAGAAGGAACGGTCAGGATGAAACGGTCAAGATCTGGATCAGGTGCGTATCTACGATTGTGGTGGATTTTGTGAGGGGGGTCCTGTGTTTGTTGGTGGATCTGAACTGCTGATATTTTGTGGCACGCTGTATTGGGTGTGCTTCTGACAGAGGTAGCTATGTGTAGGCACTCTGTGACCTCATGCAAGGTTCCTTAACCATGTATGTGAACCTCCCATGTCAGATCCGGACGATCGACCGTGTCTGCGAGATCCCCCACGAGGGCCCCTTCTGCGACCTGATGTGGAGCGATCCAGAGGACATTGACACGTGGGCCATCAGTCCAAGGGGAGCAGGCTGGCTGTTTGGCAGGAGGGTGACAGCTGAGTTCAACCAGATAAATGGTGAGAAGCCATGGCCACGTCTTCCTCTTGTACATACGCTCTTGTCTGTTGTGTCACGGCTCTAAACGAATACAATTTGATCAACCGTTACAAACTTGCCATGGTGGAAATTTTGAATACAGGTATTCCTATTTCAAATAGGCTCAGGTTATAAAATGATAACGTGTTGATGCTGCTTCCTCCTTGCCAGGTCTGGAGCTGATCTGCCGAGCACATCAGTTGGTGCAAGAGGGTCTCAAGTACATGTTTCCCGACAAGTCGCTCGTCACAGTGTGGTCTGCTCCCAACTACTGCTACCGATGTGGCAATGTGGCTTCTATCTTGATATTTGATGACAAGCTGAATCGGGACGTGCGATACTTCACAGAAACACAGGTCAGTTGGCTCGTCCATAGAAAAAACTGTTTTCAGACATTTCCTCCATTTCCCCCATTTGTTGTGCTGGCGGGCTGGACCCTTCTGATCCGGATCTTCGTTAGGCTGCATACATGCTGTAATACCTGTTTAACAAAATAATTACGGTTACCGTAGAACCGGTTTCACTCCACTATTAATTAATTATTTTGGGGGGTGCGCGAACAGCATGCGCGGTAAAAATAATCCCAGAATTTATGCTGCGCAAACTTGTCAGTCACAGGGCAGAAAAACTATTTGAGGGGGTGCGCGGACTAATTCCCGATACCAGATAACACATTTCTGCCACAACTCGGCCTTGCCTCCCTACGACAAGTAAAGGTTCCGAGCACCGGTTCCGAGTTCGACACTACGTACTGTTCGTTCGGTCCCAAGCGATGTTTTCGATTATGTGGGCAGTACGTAGTGGCTGTTTGCCCTGCGCGAAGTTGGTTAATTCGTAGCTGCGCGGACATTTATTAATAAGATCTGAAGGGCTGCGCACTCAGGAAATAAAACTATTTGCTCAAAATGGCTGCTGCGCGGACACATGCCTTTTTTTGCTGCGCGGACAATTTGCTAAAATATTGAAATCAGGGGTGCGCGAACCCTATTCGCTTCTACAGTATGGTATATAATGTGTGATGATCCGTGGCTTCAGGAAGTACATTCTTGTTTGTCGGTGCATGTTTGATTGGGACCTCCCATACGAGGGGAAGCTTACACCCAGGGGAAGTTGACAAGGGGAAGCTTACACTCTGCTTACACCTACTTATCACCCTTGTCACAAATGCAGGTTGCCCTAATTATTGCTGTCAAGTCCATATTTTTTGTGCTTTCTTGACTGACTTCCCCCAATCTCTACGCTTGCAGCATGTGATGTGCTGACTCCCCTGGTTTCGACTTTGCCTGAGCGTGCACGTAGTATTTGCTGCCCTGACTGCCTTCCCCCCATCCCTGTGCTTGCAGGAGAACAATAGCATGATGGCCCCCAGGACAACGGCACGATACTTCTGGTGAACGAAGATTACAGTGCTTCCTGCTTATTGCTTTAACTGCGGATGGAGGTGCCTGGACGATAAGTGCGGCTTGCCGTTACTGGTGCTCTTATTATGAAGGCCTAATCTGCTTGCAGCAGGGTCCAATCCCATGACGTTGGGTCTACTTGGCTTTCAATATGTATTGCCCGCTATAAGTTCTTAAAATGCTCACTTTGATGTAGTTTCTCGGCAGTTTTTTCTATGCACGCATGTAGTTAGAACGAGCGCACTTGTGTGAGTATCTGTGGAGTGTGTCATCACTCAGGGAGCAGGGAGCGCTCGTGCATTAAAGACATGACTTGATTTTGATGGATGGATGGATGAATAAGAAGGGAGTGTGTTAAGAGTGACAGTATATTGGCATGTCTTGACAGTGCTGGTCCAGGTGAATCCAGGAGTATTTCTTTGCACATTAACAGGACCAGGGCTAGGGATGTGACTGTTCTGCATGAAAGCTTTTACCTTGCCCTGTCTTTATATCATCGCTCTGTATGTACTGGAAACAGGGGGGACATCCAGCTGGCCTTTCCGTTCAACTTGACAGACCTGTGAGCAGCTAGCTTGGCTATTTTGGGAATCAGCCATCATCGCCGTTTGGCAGGTCCCTTGAGCTTGGTCGATAAACCCATGTTGATAAGTGCAACTCGTTAAGTCGCCGTATGTCGCACCATATTCCTGTAGTGAGATAAGATGGTAAATACTTAGAACAGGGCGCCTTAGAGCGGCGCCGCTACTCACAAGTTGGTACTGTGCTGTAATATAAGGTTGTTCTGACTACTATACACCATAAAGGGGGTCAGCCAGCCTCTCACAACTTGGCACTGTGCTGTAATATAAGGCTGTACTGACTACCATACACCGTTAAGGGGGTCAGCCAGCCTCCGTTCAGGAATGCTGCCCTATACATGCTTAACTGGGGTGGCCCTCATGTGGGTACCGCCCCCCGATCTTAGTGCTAGGCAGCTCCACTGCCTCCAGCTGCGCAATATGCACCCTGTCCTCTCCCCATCCGGGGTCTGGCTCCCGCACTTCTGGCCTGCGCTCCATCCTTGTAATGGACCGCCCGCTAGACTGGGCCACAGGAAATCTAGATCTGCTACGACTCAAAAATGTACACCCTTTTTCGGCAGAGCCCCCCCGGGCGGCCGAAGGTCGCTGGGGCGAACTGTATCCGTCAGTGAGTCGGTCAGTCAGTCAGTCAGTCAGTCAGTCAGTGATTCTGTCAGTCTGTCTGTCTGTCCGTCAGCCCGATGTTTCTGGAACGTCCCGGGACTTTATGCGCTACAGCGCAAATCAGCCGGCTGTATTTATCAAGGTTATTCCTCTCAGACCTCAAAGGCCGAGGTGCAGAAATGAGAAACTCGGCTACCAAGCCTGGATCTCACAGCGGATAACGTAAGGTGTCGTCACGCTGTCCCTTGGTGTCACGCGACAGGCCGACAGCTGTGGCTTCGCTTCTCTGTGCGCAATTCGATACGCATCATTAAAAACACGCACTTAGCCAGCGATAGAGTTGTGACAAATATTTTGAAATCCTGCAACATGGCGAGGGGGTTTGCATGGGGTCCAGGTGACCCCGTCCGCACCTGGCTGCGCCTGCCCTCTGGAAAGTCACATACCCGTCTGCTCTGCCGTTTTTTGTGCTGCGCAGCAGCACCTCTGATTACTTGTCAGGCACTATCCTCACATCCCAGGCCTCTTGGATCTTAAACCTGCACTTCCTCTGGATCCAATATCACTCCCGAGGGGGGGGGCAAAAAACAGTTATGCATCCCATCATCTTAAGTTGTAGAGCTTGACGAGAGCTTTCCATATCTAGTCTTAAAATTGTTTTTGGCCCAGGGGGCTGGGAGATACGGAGGGGCAAAGTGGGGGGGGGAGAAGAAGAAAAAAAGCATTTTTTGGATTTTCTATTTTTTTTTAAACATCAGATTGAGACGATAGCTACACCGTTGCATTCCTACTGTCATTTGCTACAGATATGTATCATAAAAAATTCCACACAGAATACCAGACCCTTCCTGGCATGCAATTTTGGCATGGGGGGGTGCCATGGCTCTGGAACCACATGCACGGCTGTGCGTACACCCATTATGGACTCACACGGTATAGCTGCATTGGTAGTTGCTATGAATTAAGCCATGACAACCTGCTGTGAGCATTGTTTGAAGGTCTTAAAATTCACAGACAACCCAATGGCCCTAAAGAATCACCAACATGGGAAAGAGTGCAAGAGAGGAGCTGAGAGGCTGGCCAAGGAGCACTCGACGAAGCGATAGCGCACAATCACATCATTATATTACTCTTCTACTCCTGCTACTCCTTCAGCTCTTGCTCCGGCTGCTGCTGCTGCTATCGAGCATGCGGCTGCCGTAGAGCCTCTCGCTCTAGCAACAACTGCTGGTCCTGTTGTTGAGGCTTCACCCGAGAGCCCGCAGCAGCAGCTCCTATCTTTGGATGTACCGACCCCAGCGACCCCTGATGTTGTGGTGTTGCGAGAGCTTTCCAGCTGCCCCGGCTACGCACCTCCTGTCGGCCTACCCTTCGTCGCAAATTGGCCATTTGCGGCTCACAAGCCCTGCCATCAGGCCTTGCCTTTTAAGTTCGAGGAGTCTGGCCTGCGGTCTGTGGACTGTGCCGGTGTCCACCAATCCTTGCACCAACAGACCAGTGGCTTGCATCATCTGCAGGAGCATCGCGGGCACCGTCCGCCCTTATGTGTGGAGCTATCACTTCCTAGATCACATGGAGTCAGCCCACCCTGGTTAGGAGCTGACGGAGGCAGATGTGACGAGATATGCCATCAGCGCTGAGGAGTTTGAGGGGGTGGTGGGCAAGGAGCTCCCCAAGAAGCAGAAGACCAAGCTTCTGAAGGAGCACGTCAGCACGCTAAAGTTAGATGCTAGTTTGCTGCCACTCGTGCGAGAGTCCTCTCGTTTCTGGAGCCTCATGGTCTGTAGCGTGGATAGGTAGCTGACAGGTGGTAGCAAGAGCATTGGTATATTCTTTTGTTTCACCACTTGACATTTGTGAACCATCCACATTTATCAACACCATTAGAAGCGCACTGTTGAGCTGATTGAAATTGACCTCGCTACCTCCCGTCAATTCTGGTTTTGGCTGAGATATTAAGGTTTTACTAGGTTCCGGAGGCGGGGGGGGGGGTAGCCAGGGGGCGTTTCACATTTTTTTATGATGGGGTCTTTGACTTTTTTTTTGCCCCCCCGTTGATCACTCCTGCTATTTTTGTTTAGAGCCAGGCACTTCGCAATATTATTCCGCTCTTGCTGACTCTTTCTTACCCTCACTGGTGCTTTGGAGTACTAAATACCCGTGGCTGTCCACACGGATGCTCAGCTTGTGTTGCCGCTTCGCGCTGAAAGCCAACTGGCTCCCGGAGCAAAGTTCTGGGCCACTCCCTCTGGATCCAATATCACTCCTGTATTTTGTTTTAGAGCCAGACACTCAGCAATATTAACCCACGCCCGGTTTACCGTATTCAAGGCAAGATCTGTGTATTCAGCACTTTTCTTTTTCACCTCACTGGTGCCTGCTACCTGGGTACTTCACGTTCACTTTCACTTTCACCCGGTCCGACCTCAACCGTTGATCCAGAAGAACAGGTCACTTAAATCCCGGACTCAGCCCAGCTGATCCGCGGGTTCGCTTCTGTCAGCACTTTGGCAATCACCCGGCCCGACCTCAACCGTTGATCAAAATGCACAGGAATCACTCAAATCCCGGACTCAGCCCATCTGATCCGCGGATTCACTTCTGTCAGCACTTTGGCAATCACCCGGTCCGACCTCAACCGCTGATCCAACTGCACAGGAAACACTTAAATCCGAACACCCGGTCCAACTGGTCCGCAACGTTCCTTCTGTGCCTCCACCTCACAGGTGCCTTCTTCTCAGATCCGATCTGCCAGATCCGCTCAGCGCACTCCACCCAGCGCACTCCACCCAGCGGCGTCGATCACTTAAAACTCGGACGCAGTCCAACTGGTCCACAGCTTTCCTTCTGTGCCTTCCCGGTCCCAGGTGCCTTCCTCTCGGATCCGATCTGCCTGATACGCTCAGCGTATTCCGGCACACTCAGCGCAAAGCTCTTGGTCACTTAAAACCCGGACCCAGTCCAACTGGTCCACAGCTTTCCTTCTGTGCCTTCCCGGTCACAGGTGCCTGGAAGTCAAACACCTGCAATGCTTGTGCAGATCTTCTCACAAAGTCAGTGTACAACAACTGGGTCAATTTTGAAAATCCGTCACCAGCCTCGCTGGCCCCCTCTCTACTTCTGCACACTGCCAGGTCCTGGCTCTTAACACTTGCTCAAATCCGCTGCGCACAGCCAGATCGCCGTTGTCCCGACGCTCACTGTTCTGGCGCACAGCTTCCCACGACTGTTTAATGGATTTCCTTCTGCTTCCTTGCCTGTCGTGACCTGGTTAGGATCCACAACCCAGGGAGGAACTGCAGGCACCTACATATCCTTTTTTGATTAGATCACACGCCCCTTTCTCCAAAATCCACTGGACAATACGCACTCACTGTCTGTCTCAGCTGACTCCTCCTGAACCCCTTTCCAGATCAGCCTCGTATTTCCGATCCCTCAAACGGCACACTCCTCACCTTCCCGGTTGTCGGAGCCCCTTTGCCTCCTCAGTTCCGTAGCTGGCAATTCCAGCACGCCCTGCAGTTTCCTTGCAGGCTGCTTACTTGCTTCCTGCGTACAGCAACTGGGTCACTTTTAAAATCCGGCACTCAGCTCCGCTGGTCCGCGACTCTACTTCTGCAATCTCAGATTTCTTCCATGGGTGCACCACTCCGCTGATCCTTCACGCAGGCACCTATCCGCTGGGTGTATAAATTCCAGCCAGATCTTCAAGTTTTCCCTGTTGGGTTGTTTAGAAATTGCCAATATCTGCAGCTCTAACAGGTCCTCACTTGGTACAACGCAGCCAATTGTGCTCTCAGCACTTTTCAGGCAATCCAAGGAAGATTTTCAAGGTCAAAAACAAAATTCCAATTCTCAGCACAAGCTCTTCCTGCATATCTCTGTGAGTCAGCTGATCAAGCAGGCTCACTTCGTATCTTTGATGTTAGACACTTGAGGGTTGCTTTCAGACCGCAGTGGGACTTCTTCCGACTAGTCAGTACGGAGTTACGGACCACTATGGGCGGACTCAGCTGCGTCTATCACTTCTTGCAGGTGATCGCGACGCTGGCCGCGAGTGCGGCGCACGTTAAGCTGAACTTGGACTAAGTCTAGCACTGTTATTCTGCCTTGCACGATAGCTCCAGATCAGCCTGCTCGTTAGCAGGGTATCTGCGGGCTTACCGTAGGTTGCGCGGGCCCTTGGATCGGCCGTCAGGTTCTCTTCCTGGAGGTCGTCTGTAGCCCGCTCACTTCTTCCACTTAGCCTGCTCCGCAGGCGTTCACTTCTCTGTGTTGGTACTGACGTGTTATCTTGCTTAGGCTAGTAACCTGGATACTGGCCGGTATTGCTTGATTACAGTGGCTTGTCTAACATCAAAGATACGAAGTAAAGGCCACAAGGTGCTGCCGGGAGCAATAGGCCCCCGGCAAGCCCTATATGAACTATGCCTCCGCTCACCCACAAAGCGTGGGTGCTGGGCTAAATGCAGGGTCTCGGAGACTCCGTGGTAAAGCTACAGAGTCTGACAGCCGGCGCACTCCGCGGCTTTCACAATTCTGTCACGTATACGGGTTTATACTGTGACACGTATCAAATGAACTTCCATGCAGCAATCAACCAACCAGGTCAGATCTTGAATACCGGTAGGTGCTATGCTGCACAATCCTCTCGGCGAATGAGGTAGCTCAATGAGTTGCTCCTGTTTACATCTCAGGGCCCTGACGGAAGGGTGTGGCCACTAATGCGTGCAACCGCCTAATTGAGATAGGAAGGGTATCTGTGAAGGAGGGAGAGTGGCACCCTCCTGGGGGCCTGTCCAGACCCCCTCCCTAAGCTTGTCCTTGTTGCACGCGCATTGGAAGCAAACATGTTAAGAAGGGTGCATACCCCCTGCTGAAGCAAACATGTGGCGCATGTACACTATGCCCCCTTGCCAAGCACTACTGGCAGCAGCGTGTCTCGTGTTGACCACTGTACCGTCCTCTGGTATCAGCCATGCTAACTGCACCGAGCCGCAGCTGTAAGTTTGTGCACACTCGACATATTGCTCAGGTCATCACTTGAAAGGAAAGGAACTTCAGGCAAGAGGAAAGACAGAGAGGAGCACAAGGGACAAAAAGGCCCCCCCCCAGAAAACGAAATGGCGGACCGAAGATCAAAAAGATAAAGTGTCTAGGATGCGGAGGCTTTCAGCATGCCAGTTGGGAGAGAAGGAAAGGAACAAGAGATGAGGGGGCTGAAAAAAGGGGGAAATGGGCTGCATGTGCATGGGCTGTTCTACCACATACATGGATCATGGGCAAATAGGCCAATGCAGGGGCCATGCTAATCTTCTCTGCGTCATTCTGAGTTTATCAGCTACATCTGAAGGCTCGAAGTGGATGGCATAAAGCCCACCCAAGTACCCATGCACACGCATAGCCAATTCGCGGCGGTGGGGTTCACATGCCCAATTCAAGAAGGCACATGAAAAGGGCATTTGTAGCGCGGACAAAATATCGTCCAACACGATATAAATGTTCGTGCGGATGAACGCCGTCCACATTCATATGCGTGCACAGCCCTGGCAGGCAATGGTCGATCCTTCCGCACCACTCGGACGGTTAGCCTCGCCCTCGCTTGGGGCCGACCATGTGGAGGGCACCGGCGTTGGGACTCGTGGAGCCTAGTGGCGGAATAATGAAGTGTCAGGGACTGCCCGAACGAATACGTATAGCAAATATAAATATAAGCTGCTTGTGTCCCCGGCCCTGCCCTCGCAAGTTGGTGCCGACAGCCGAGGTAGGGACGGTGCGCTGCGAGAAGTTGGACAGCAACAGTAGCAAAAGGCTGCCGATAGATCGTAGCATCGAGCATCAATCAATGCATAATTCTGATAACCAGGGACACGGCTGAAATGTGAGGGCAAACGACGTCACGTCCAATAGTCCACACCCTGGCTGGTATGGCGGGGATTTTAAACCATGCAGATGCAAGTCCTAGCAAAAGAATATCGGTACACAGGACTCTGTATTCTCGGTGGGTGTGTAGTAATAGTGGAGCATGAAGAGTAGCGGGTGTGGAAGGGGACAGGGCCACGTTCAAGGCGACCAAATTGGCAAAGAAGGGAGTGGGCAGTGATGAAGTGTCATGCTGAATCTATCGTGCGTATTACTGGTACTTAATTAACAGTCCCTTTCTGAAGATTCCAGTTGACCTCTGTCCCTGGAATACTGCATGCTAGATGCCCTACATGAACATGCGGCAGCTAAACAGCTTTACATCTCCTGGTCAACGTCAGCAAGACAGATCTTGGAGTTTGGTAGCCGCTTAGCAGTGTAGCGCCGGCAGCCCATATGTGCGTGTTCGGCCCCGATAGAACAGTGCTGAGGGATGTCCAAGAATTCAAGTTCTTGGGCATCACTCAGCACGAGAGCGGTAGTATGCAGAAGCCATGCTCAGCCAGGAAGAGAGGCCTCTGGCTGCTGCGCTGCAGCGTGTCCGCCGTATGTCAGCTAAGGTGCGCCGTAGGAATCATTTGCCTACTCGCATCCGGCTAACGGCCACATACGCAGCGCCTGCAGCCAAGTATGGGGATGTGGTGTGGGCCACCGGTCACCTCCGACCGCAACACTTCTGGTATCTCCAGAGCAAGCTGCAGTCCAGCTTTCTACAGCACCTGCGTCAGGCAGCGGGGCTCCCTGCGTCAGCCGTCAGTTGGGGAGTCCTGAGGGAGCTACAGATCCAACCGTTACAGCGAGGTTGGTGGCGCCATGTCCTTCGCTTCTACAATGCAACGGTAGCACCAGCAGTACACGAAGACAGACCACTCATGGCGGCTGATATGCAGCTCGCGCTCAGACAGACCACTGGAGGACGCAATTGGTGCAGAGAACTACTATGTGCCTTAGAGGAGCTAGAGCGAGGAGCATCCGCCCCAAAACTGCGTCAGGCAGCGGCTGACCTACAACTTCTCTCCGTCGCTAATGTGCTAGCGCTAGTGGACGCTGCCTATGAGCGGGCGCAGATGGAGGTTGTCGGCCGGGACGAACCTAGGGACCCCGCCACCAAACACAGGTCTGCGGCCGCCTACCACGCCTGTCTTCAGCCTACAGCAAGCGCCGTGCTGGCGCACGACAGGTAAGCGCACTAGCAAAAGGGAGTGTGCTCGCGTGTGCACTTACTTAAGGCTGCGACTCGGAGGGCCCAAAGGTGGCATGTCATGGACATGCATCACATGGTGGAGGGACCCTACCACTGAGCACAAGTCTACGGCGACCTACCGCGCCTGGTTTCAGACCACGGCGGGCGCCGTGCTGACACAAGCCAGGAGCCGCACCAGCACGAGGGTGTGTGCTTGTGAGCGCACAAATTTGCGACTACGGCTTGGCGCGATCAGCACAACTGACACCGGAGGACGGCGCAGCGGTCAGTGGCGAAAGGCACCCTACTGCCAACGATGTTGTTCGAGCGGTGCGGGCGAGCCTGTACAGGATGCACTACATGCTTGCTTCCAATGCCCTAGTGTCAGGGAGCAGTTACGGGAGCAGGGGTGGTCCCCTGAACGGTGCCACGGACTTCCAGCAGCTGTACCAGGCCGAGCAAGGGTGGGATGCACTTGCTGTTGTGGACGTTGGTGTAGATTTTGTTGAAGGCTGGTTGCTAGAGGAGCTCAGATGCCATTGGAAATTTGCCTTCACGGCCTCTCCTTTTCTTCCTCTATTTTGTGTTCCCTCTCGAGGGGGGGGGCTAAAAAAAGCCAGGGACCCCATGCCCTAAAATAAAAACAAGCACCCAAGCCCACCACCCACCCACGTACCGCCTCCGGAACCCATTGAAATTCAAAGATCTCAGTCAGCATTCAAAATTACAGGGCATTAACGCGAGTTTTTTTTGATCAGCGCGTTAAGGTTATATTCTACCGGTATGTTTCAATTCGTAAGGTGATGACAATTCATGCCATCAGTCAATGTTTGTACTGGGCTCAGCCAGGCTATTGACTACCGACTACTGCTCGCTAGCGACCACATGTTTCCAGAAGGCTGATAGCCTGGAAGGCGGTGGCAATGCGTTGGCATCAGCCTTCATCTTGGCCATGAGCTCCCCCATTGCCTTGTTCCACTCCCTCAGTGAGACTTCTCCGCCCAATACTCCCTCTAATTCCTCCACCGTCACCGTGTAGCTTTCCACATCTGCCTCCGCCAGCTGCTGATAGGGATGGGCTGTTTGCATGTGATCAAGGTAGTGGAGCGGCTGGCGGGCGTGCAGGAGTTGGCTCAGCTGGGGCAGCAGCAGGAGTTGCTAGGGGTGGAACGGGAGCAAAACCGAGCGTACTCTGCCGCTTCAAATCGCGTTGTATCACGTAAGCTGCAATGCACTCCCTCCCATTCTGATGGCGTCCGATGTTCACAGGGTCAGCGGACTTAAGGACCTTTCCACAACGACCACAAATGGTTTGTTTACCGTATACATGATCCACCAGACCAACACTATCATGTGTTGCGTGTAATACATCTCTTTCTGTTGATGCAGCATAAGAGCGGGCTCAGCTAATTGCAGCTGGAGGAGGGGACCCCAGAGATCCTGCCACTGAACACAGGTATACGGCGGCCTACTGCACTTGGTTTCAGTCTACGGCGGGCGCAAGCCAGGGGCCGCACCAGTCGAAGGGAGTGGGCTTGCGTGCGCACGAACTTCAGGCTGCGGCTCGGCGCCGTCAGCACGGCTGACACTCGAGTACGGCGCAGCGGTCAGCAGCGTGACGGACAGGTGCTGCCAACGGTGTTGGGCAAGGGGAGATGGCGAGCATGTGGAGGATGCGCTGCATGTCTGCTTCGAGTGCCCTGGCGTGAAGGAGGGCTCAGGGAGAGAGGTTGGGCAGGCCTCCCGGAGGGCGCCACAGACATTCAACAGTTGTACCGGGGCAGGCTTGGATGGGAGGCTCTAACTGTTGGAGGCTCTAACTGAGGACGTCGTACGCTTTGTTGCTTTTCTTTGCCTTCCTGGGTAATAGGCTTGAGAGAGGCAAGGGTACTTTGGATGCAGCTCCAGCCCTTGATCCTGGAGGGCATCGTCGAGTTGGGCTGATTTTTCCTTTGCGTTCTCCTCCGTCTTTCCTTCTGACCCTACGTTTCTTTTCTTCCAACGGGACAGTTGCCGCCCACACGGCCGAGCCTTTTTGAGCAGGGCTCAGAGGTTTAATGTCATTGACATCTCTTTCTAAGGCTGGCTCAGGGCCCAATGAAGCCAAACCTTCAGTATGGGAGGCCATGGGGTGATATGGTAATTCAAGCAACATGTCATGATGTAAAAGGGGTCAATTAGGCATGAAGAACACAGGTGCCGCTTTCAGCCTCAGCAGCCCTCCAGAAAAATAAGAAGTTTTCGAAATATTTGATGTTTTTTCGAGACCACCCACGCACCCCCCCCCACACACAACTTTGCCCCCCTATAGCCCCCACGCCCCCTGGGCCAAAAACATTTTAATATGAACTCTGGAAAGCTCTCGTCAAGCTCTACAATTTTGAAGCATGGGGTCGATATTCTGCCCCCCCTCCCCCTCGTTCCCTCTTCCTTTTTAGTTTTTATTTTCTCCTATCTGAACAGTTGGGTGCACACGCGGCCGAGCCTTCTTGTGCATGGCCCAGAGGTGTAACGTCATTGACATGGTGGAGCAGGCCATGGAAGAATGTGAGGGTCTTTGTGTTAGTTTACCATTGGGCGCTAAAACTCCTACAAGGCACACCTGTCCTAAAATCACGTTGATAAAGGACATTGTCCGGGCGGGCCGCTTCTACCGTCCTGTTTTTAGCCTACTCAAGCAACTAATATTTTTTGCTTGGTGGCACTTGGGTTCTTGGGCACTTTGAAATTTTCAAGTTTGCTTGAGCAATTAATTAATTGCATGACAGGTCTCCATTCAGCAACTAGTGTTTTTGGGTACCAGACGGTACCGTATCCTGCTTCAGAGATACATCGGGACATGCCTCGCTCAAGTCTCACGGATGTTTTTTGTATGTCAAGGCGAGTCTGAAGTAAGGAGAGGGGCAGGTAAACTCTGGGAACTCCCTCCTGGTATACTTGGTGGGGAATGATGAGAGCTTTCCAAAACTGGTATTGAAATAGTTTTCGAGGTACAGAGTTCATTTGCAGGAATCTTCAAATGGGGACGGTACTTAAGAAATAGGGGTGGTGGGCTGATTCAGCATGAAACTTCATCACTGCCCACTCCCTTCCTTGCCAACTTTGTCACCTTGAACGCGGTCCTGTACACCTCCTCACCCGCTACTCTTCTTGCTCCACTAGTACTCCACACCCACCATGAATTCAGAGGCATGTGTATGCATCTGCATGGTTTATAATCCCTGCCATACCAGCCAGTGACCCAGAAGGGTGTGGACTCATGGACGTGACGTCGTTTGTCCTCTCATTTCAGCCGTGTCCCCGTGGTTCGTAAAATTATGCATTGATTGATACTTGATGCTACGATACATTGACAGCTATTGTTACCGCAGCTGTTCGACTTCTTGGCCCGCGCACCGTATGTAGTTCCCCTCCCTGCTGGCGCCCTACCTCGGCTGTCGGCACCAACTTGCGAGGGCAGGGCCGGGGACACAAGCAGCTTATATTTATATTTGCTATACTTATTCGTTCGGGCAGTCCCTGACACTTCATTATTCCGCCACTAGGCTCCACGAGTCCCAACGCCGGTGCCCTCCACATGGTCGGCCCGAAGCGAGGGCGAGGCTAACCGTCCGAGCGGTGCGGAAGGATCGACCATTGCCTGCCCGGGCTGCGAACGCATGTGAATGCGGACGGCGTTCACCCGCACGAACATTCATATCGTGTCGAACGATGTTTTGTCCGCACTACAAACGCCCTTTTCATGCGCCTTCTTGGATTGGGCATGTGAACCCCACCATCGCGAATTGGCTATGCGTGTGCATGGGTACTTGAGTGGGCTTTATGCCGTCTACTTCGAGTCTTCGGACTCATCTGATAAACTTGGAACGATACAGAGAAGATTAGCATGGCCCCTGCGCAAGGATGACACGCACAAATCGAGAAATGGTTCCAAATTGTTCTTGATTTATGGCGTTTTAAAGCAAGATGGGGTCGATTAACGCTGATGTTGCTGCGCCCGGCCCTCGACCAGAGCCCAAGGCGTCCAGATGCCAACCCTGTAAAGGAATACTGTAGAACGGGTTTGACTTCTATGTGCAAATCAATTATTTTCAGGGGTGCGCGGAGTGTATGCGTGATAGATTTCATAATAGCAAACAATGTGCGCAGCCAGTCAGTCACGGACCAAGACAACTATTTTGGGGGGGCACGTAGTAGTTTTTCCGGCACCACATATAAAAAAATACGCGCTAGCGCGCAACTATTTGACTCGACAACCATTCAGTGCTCCTTGTCAAGTCTCATCAAGTGGTACCGCAGAACACTGCTAGTAGCTTGCATGGCTATTTCATGGCGGTGGACCTAAGAACCGGGGATAGCCAACGCTCATACGCGGCGTCCCTCTCCTCCCTCTCCTCCCTCTTTTCCATCTCCTCCTCCGTCTCCTCCTCCTCCTCCTCCCCTCCTCCTCCTCCTCCTCCTCCTCCTCCTCCTCCTCCTCCTCCTCCTCCTCCTCCTGGTTGGAATCCTGGCGCGACGAGCATATTTGCGACATGTCGTAGATGATGGGACATGGCGGGGGCATGGCACCGCTCAACGTTAAGTTGCACACCGGGCAGAACGTAGTGGCTTTAAGCATTGCGCGGAGTTGAGTAAACGACAGTCACTAAAAGTGATGCACGGTGTTTAATTAATTGTTTGGACCGGCTGCGCGTTATATAGCAAAACAACTACCGGTATGAAGAAAAAATGAGCTGCGCGTACGCGGAGTATGGTCTTTTTGTGCTGCGAGACGAATTTGACATATTTATTCCGAATCGGGGTGCGCGATGTCAAACCGGTTTTACGGTAACATAAAAAGAACAAATTGTAATCAAATGACGTTACATCTCAGGGCCCTCCTTAACAAGGCTCGGCCGCGTGGACACCTAACTTGAGGATGAGAGGGAAAGAACTAAACAAACACAAGGGGGCAAGGGCAATCCCACCCAAGCTTGCCCCGGTACAACAGGATGAATTCTCTAGCCCCGTCCGAAGGACCTGCCCATCCCTGCTCCTTCCGTTCATCTTAGTTGCACGCTGGGGCATTGAAAGCATGCATGCAACGCGTCCTCCACATCTGCAGCGGCACGCCCAGGGACGCCGGCAACATACCCTTGTAGTCGATGGGGAAAACCCCCAATCTTTGACCGGCGCAGCTGCACCGCATAGGAGATGGTACTCCAACCCCGAGTCCCACGTGGCCCGCAAAATCACGCCGTTGCGACGGAGGTGCGCGTGTTGATCGCGCAACGTGTCTGCATGCACGTCACACAATAGGGAAAACACACGAGGTCAACAAAGTCGTCACGGTTGTTCCTCTCAAACAAGTTTTTCCAGGGCCAGTGGGTTACACATCATATCACATGGGGACCGGCTGCACTGTCATGGGAGGATTTGTGACCAAGTAACCCCATACTACCCCATGTGAACCCCATGTGAACCCCATGTTACCCCATGTTGGATCTGTGATCAAGGTACCCCATAGTTACCCCATAGTCACCCCAATGTTACCCCCATGTTACCCCATGTTGGATCTGTAGCAAAGGTACCCCATGTTACCCCATGTTAACCCCACATGTACACCATGTTTCACACAGGTTCGCTACACAAGACTCACCCGCGCTGGGCAAGTTTGGGTTGTCAAGGGCTTCAAGCGTCGTGATGATAGTGGACTCCAGCCATGCCAGCCGTCGCTCCCACGCACGATCGTCTGAGCCTAGCGTCTTCAAGGTAGTCGCTTGGTGCACATTCTGCGACCACGGCTTCAGCGGCCCACCAAGGCCTCCGCTCTGAGCCCGGAACGTGGGCACCCCCATGCTCACATCGCCAATGGCCTGCGATGCGGCATGGCTGTCCTAGCCCACCGTTGCTCCACGCTGAAGCAAGTAGCCCTTGCTACAGCTGCGGATCATGCTGCTGTCCATCTGGACCGCACGAGGCATCGTCCCGGCAGCGCCATCCAATGCCGATTTGTTCGTAGCTGACCAGCTCCTACCGCAGAGCGGATCCGTGATGCCGCTGCAACTTGTTGGCGCAACACCTGCATATCATAATGTCCTGGTAGCTGCTCAAGTTGCTGTCATTCGTCGCGGTGCTGATGCTGCAACCTGGCTCACGCAGCAACAATGAGCAACAACCAAGGGCATCCGCGCCCGCTCCGGCAGGACCTCCATGTCCAAGGGCATGCCGAACGCGTCCGCATCGTGGGCCCCGCGATGAGGAGGGGGCAGCAGCAGAAGAGGGGGCAACAACAACAGATATTGAACAAGAGCTAGCTGGAGCTAGTGGTGTAGGCTGACGATAAATGTTACGAATGATGATGTCTATTTAATACGTTAGTTGCAGCAGGAGCAACAAAACTAGCAGCGGTCGTGTCAACGGGTATTTGAATTTTGAGCCTTGGGATATGCGTGAATGGAATGTAAAAAAAAATGCGTGCACGCTTGTTTTGTACCAACATGTTACCAGCAGTCAGAGAGATCGACAACAGGGTGTGAACAAGGGCATGAGTGCAGTACGTTATGGTCGAAAGTCAGTATAGCAGCAGCAGCAACATCCCACACAGGACGAGGAGTATTATGAGGAGGAGTCGGCTCTCCAGCAATCAGGAATCGATCGATCGCTCGGGAAGATTACTTTGACATGTACTGTTGGCACAAAGAGATTTGCGATTGGTGAGGTGGAACGTCAACTCTAGGGCATGGGCATTTTCTTTTTGTCCGACGTGTCAGTGGTGTATGTCTGGGTCGTGTGCTTGTGCAAGCATGCGTCCTGGGTTTGCTGCGCGGTTTGTGTATTAATGCCAGTGAATTGAATACCGGAATTGCAAGATAGTATTTGTGCCCGAGGCGGCAATTAAGTTGCAAAACAGAAAATCAATTTAGGGCGAAGGTCCCATGATGCCATGGCACATACAGGCCAGACCATGGTCTTTTTAATGCCAGCATGAGGCGGCAATAGAGCAAACAATAAAAGCAGCCCTCATGGAGCGGCTATCACGGGGCAGCCCTCAGTCAGGTATGGGATAACAACCCGGACCCTGACCTCAGGGCCCTCACCTCGACCTTAGGGCCCTGACGTCGACCTCAGCAATCTAAAGCGCTAATAACCGACTCGGGCAGTCCCCACCTCGATGCAACTTGATTACCTGATCACTGTTACCCTTCACATAAGAGATCAGTAGGGATCAGCGTGCGTGTCGCATATCGTATGGTGTGCTTGTGTAAGCATGACTTCACTTCGTAAAACACGTACCTGTTTTTGCCTGGATGCGCGCATTCAATTGTTGTCCAGTTCGCCACTGTCATCATCCTGCGAATGGGAATGGGTCGGGAGCTGAGTTCAGTATACATGGCACTGGGAATGCACCGGGTAAATTCACTAAAAATAGCGGATTTGAGCATGGGCAGTTGGAAACTAACCTAGCAGGAATGCCGTTTGTGAACTGAAGTCGAGGATCCAACCATGTTGAAATGTGAGCTTTTTTGACTATAGTGCTCGCTATTACCGGTAGGACAAATGTATGCTTCAAGACAAGGATTCGTCAAGAGATTTGATATGCACTGGAATCTAGGACGCATCACGGCCGCATTGCCGTAAATCCGGCCGCGACCATCCTTTGCACGAACTAAGTAACGGTCGGTGACATCTGTCACTTCCAAGAAACAGTCGAGACAAGCAGGTTTGCGCTCGACACAAGGTGACGGCCGTCGACCGACGTTGCCAGCGTGTACGAATGCTAGAAATCATCTTTGTCACGCTAATTCTGGCCGTGCGATCCCAGATGAACGGCATGAAATCGCGATCGTAAATGGCGGTGAAACGACGGACAAAACCCACAAGCACATTGATGGTTGCCATTCCAATTTCTGTACTGCAGTCCAGCATTTACTTTAGCATACAAATTACGCACCATTCACCCCATCCATCATGCATCCGGCATAGCATATGCCCCTCAACACACAAACATTCACCCTTTCACACGACTTCCTATCATTTTCAGAAATTCAAACAAACGCACCATACAGGCATCAGCCACCTTCCCCGCATCTGGCACACGTCGACGTATGTTGTATTGGGAACCTTCACGATCCACAGCTGTTGGAAACATCGGAGGATGGCTACCCCATAACTTCTGTCGAGGTGGCAGCTTGTACGCAAGACATACAACATACGCATGACAATCACCGCTGCCGACATGCCTACAACAAATATCCCTACCACATCCTATCGCCACACGCCACACAATTGTTACATCCTAACACGCAGGCCACACGTGCGCAAACCCTAACAACGGACACAACAAACTTCCTCTCTTCCAAGCAGGCCCTTACATACAGCACAGTCTTTTCTAACAAGCCAGGTACACTTTCGCAAAGCCAGACATCTGGCACACCCAGCTTTCTTCCTAACTAGCCACCTACACGTATGCAAACCCTCAATCAACCGGCTTTTTTCATCAGCCAGGCAAAATAGCGCACCTCATCAGGAAATGCATGCTCCCTACATCACATGCACAAACGAATTCAACAGCTTCCTCTGGTCTACATTCGAAATCGTCCGCTGCTGACTGCGCTGACCATGCGCATGACGGCCAAGACTGAAGCACCCTACCATGTACGCTCCATCATCTTCCAGAGCATCACTGTTGTTGGCATCAGACTCAATGTCCTCCACAACACCTACGCATTGCAACATACAGGTCAGCCACGCACACAGCAACAAACAGGATCAATCACACTATACAACATGCCTGGTATCTAATGCATGCATGCAATATACAAGCATAACCATTCATCGATCCTATCAGCATGCCGTCATTCACACATATCCAACATGCCTGGTATCCCCTTCATAACACATGCAATCTGTTCATAATGAACCTACCAAAGGGCACCATAACATCACGACCACGTCCCACCATACTCTAAACAGTATCCACACACACCACGCGGATCCTCCGACAGGCATCGTTGCGGCGACCCAGCACGCAAGACACGGGGAACGACCGTGTCACGTCCTGAGACACCATCCACCCGCGCAGCCTTACGGGCCCCTCCACCCTCCAAGACGACAGCAGCAGAAGCTGACGTTGCTGCCACCCTAGCGGGGGCACAACCTTCTGCACACCCACGAGCACGGAAATCTGCAAGCTCAGCAGTGCTCCTCTTTGCAGCCATTTCCAGCCGTCGCTCCTCAGCCATGACTTCCTCTTGCCTAGCCTTGCGCTTTTCACGCGTCCCTGTCATGGCATCGCACACATGCGTCACGCTTGTCAGACACCATTGCTATCCTCAAACACAGAAGTAAATATACCTCACATAACTACCGCACCTCAAGACATAACCACCCCACCGCTTGCATGTCCCTCATTCCAGTGCCCTATGAAGGTCCTACAAGCTCCACAGTACCTACCAACCACGCTACATGACTAGCACCCACCAGTTTGGTCGCCATGTTCAGCATTGCCAGCCTTTCCACAGCTGGCCATGTAGGCTGCTGACAGACGGTAACGCTCGCCATCACCAGCTACCAAAATCTCTCGCACAGTGGAGTGTGCCCCATGCACACGCAGCCTCAATGCCACAGACACAGCTTCGTCTAGAACGCCAGGCTCGGGCAAGTTCAAGCCTTCACCACCTGCACAAGCACAACAGCAATTCACTCTCAACATGACCTATCACGACCACACCAAAAGTACCATCCATGCACACATCATGAACTACGCTCTCAAACACCCCTACCTTCCTCCGAGTTCAGCCGCAACATGAACATATACTCCAACACCACAGCTTCCTTCCTCCTCTTCACAGCTTCCGTTGCAGCAGCCTCTGCCTTCCCAGCTGACGTATAGGAGTAGGGAACGACAAAGCCATCTGCACACAAACATACAAATACCATTATCACCAACATCATCAACTATCTACCATCCAATTAATTCACACTCCAGTCCACCAGTTCAGTTTGTAGCACACATACCACCGTTTTTAATTATCCCCTTCCAAAAGGACAGTGCACGATCATGTCAGCCTTCCAGCAGTCCACCCCACCATCACTCACCCTCATAAACCGATGGTGGCGGCAATCTTTCCATGTCCGCCACCGCAGCCTTGTTGTGCTTGTCAACTGCAACCACGAACATACATCATCACACACTATCAAATGAAACATCCCGTATAACCCACATGAACAAGACACCACCACAGACATTCCAACTTCCGTGCAACCAGTCATCACCACCGCAACGACACTTTCCACCTTGCCACCACACCACCAAAAAACGACACAACACATGCACTACTTACCTGCCGCACGTTGCTGCAATACACGAAAATCCACACTTGTTATAAATTCAAGCATCCAAGTTCAGGGTTCGTAGACCAACTGTCAACAAACTAGACATGGTGAAACGGAGGATGACCGAGATGTTGAGGGTGCAAATTTCAGGACACAGGTTTCAACGTTCAAAACTTATGGTTCACAGTTCGAAATGCAGACTCAGGCTTCAGGTTTCAAGGTTCAGAGCTCTAGACTACTAACGATTATTCAGGGTTCAACGGTAACGGCGCGGCTCGGCCCAAACTGCGCTGTTTCCTTAACCCTCACGCCCCCACAGGGCATAGCTTTCTTTCTTTATTTCAGGGTTCAACACCACAGTTCAGGATTCAGGATTCAGAGCTACTATTCTCAGCTCAGCATCCAGAAGACTTCAATAGAATATAGGGTTCAGAATAGCAGTTCAGGGTTTCGAATTCAGGATCCAGGCTTCATGCTTCATGCTTCAGGGTCCAAAGTTCCTAATTCAGGGTTCACGACGCAGAGTTCGTGAGTCAGGATACATGGTTCAATCATGAGGGCCTTATCTCCAGCCCTATCAACATATTTCATTCTTACCTGTAATGCTGCCGTATGCAGCCCAAGTGGGTAACACATGTTTCAAACTAACAACATTTTGCGACTTCGACACTTCCGACAGCATCTTCCCTATCACACTTCTTATCTTTCCTCCCCCCCCCCCCCTATCTCTACAACCTTGCCTGTATGTCTTATCTTCACACCCCTCCTCCCGTCCCCCAACATGTAACCCTTCTCACCCTTCATGCGTACCATTCCTACCCCTTCGCCCCTACCGTGTCCTCTTACCCTTCCAACCCCTACCCTCCCAGCCTACCCTTTGTGCCCTTCATGCTAACACATCTGCCTAACAACCCCTCTTACCCGCCCTCCCTTCCTACCCCATTTCCCTACCCTGTCCACTCCTCCTATCCCTTCATTCCTACCCTACATTCTTCTCTCTGCCATGTGCCCACCCTCCCTACTCTGCCTACACTCTTCCTCCTCCCCGCCTGTCAACCAGCACCTGAGCCATCGGGCAGTCCTGGCACAGCCCTCGTCCCCTGGCCAAGCTGTTTTGACGCTTGCGCCAAACTGGTATTACCAGGCACATCACCAAGAGCCCCCATGTGCGCACCACACAGCACAGACGTGTCAGCCTTGTTAACAACACATGCATCCACTGTGGCAATCATAAAATGGGACATCATTTACCACACCCAACGCGCATCATACAAACCTCAGCTGCTGCAATTCCACACCGTGCTAATGCCATGCACTATTCACAGACATCCATCACCCCACAAACTTATGCACAGACATCCATCATACATCACCCAACATGCCATGCTAACACATGCCGCCAGGCCAACCCATGAAGTCCTAACCGATCAGGGTTCAGGGTTCAGGGCTCAGAGCAAAAGGCTCAAGGCATACAACAAGAAGCGCAGGGGTCAGGGGTCAGGGCTCTAGCTCAGGGCCCAAGGCTCAAAGCTCAGGGCTCAGGGCTCAGGGCTCAGGGCTCAGGGCTCAGGGCTCAGGGCTCAGGGCTCAGGGCTCAGGGCTCAGGGCTCAGGGCTCAGGGCTCAGGGCTCAGGGCTCAGGGCTCAGGGCTCAGGGCTCAGGGCTCAGGGCTCAGGGCTCAGGGCTCAGGGCTCAGGGCTCAGGGCTCAGGGCTCAGGGCTCAGGGCTCAGGGCTCAGGGCTCAGGGCTCAGGGCTCAGGGCTCAGGGCTCAGGGCTCAGGGCTCAGGGCTCAGGGCTCAGGGCTCAGGGCTCAGGGCTCAGGGCTCAGGGCTCAGGGCTCAGGGCTCAGGGCTCAGGGCTCAGGGCTCAGGGCTCAGGGCTCAGGGCTCAGGGCTCAGGGCTCAGGGCTCAGGGCTCAGGGCTCAGGGCTCAGGGCTCAGGGCTCAGGGCTCAGGGCTCAGGGCTCAGGGCTCAGGGCTCAGGGCTCAGGGCTCAGGGCTCAGGGCTCAGGGCTCACGGCTCACGGCTCACGGCTCACGGCTCACGGCTCACGGCTCACGGCTCACGGCTCACGGCTCACGGCTCACGGCTCACGGCTCACGGCTCACGGCTCACGGCTCACGGCTCACGGCTCACGGCTCAGGGCTCACGGCTCACGGCTCACGGCTCACGGCTCACGGCTCACGGCTCACGGCTCAGGGCTCAGGGCTCAGGGCTCAGGGCTCAGGGCTCACGGCTCACGGCTCACGGCTCACGGCTCACGGCTCACGGCTCACGGCTCAGGGCTCAGGGCTCACGGCTCACGGCTCAGGGCTCACGGCTCACGGCTCACGGCTCACGGCTCACGGCTCACGGCTCAGGGCTCATGGCTCAGGGTTCAGGGCTTAGGGCTCAGGGGCTAAAGGCTTACAACAAGAAGGTCACGGCTCATAGCTCACAGCTCAAGATTGTAGCCTGCAGTCCAACCCATATTAACTTTGTCCCCTTCTGACGTGTAATTTAATTTTACATAGCCCGAGTTGACTCCATACCCTTTCTCATTTACCCCTCCACTCTACCAACTCTTCCTACCCGCTCCACGCTTTCTATCACCTCCCCTTCCCCTTGCCCTTCCCCTTCCCCTTCCCCTTCCCAGCCTACCAGCACCTGAGCCGCCACACAGTCCGGCAACAGCCCTCGTCACCCGACCAAGCTGTTTAGACGCCGGCACTTCACAAATGGCCCCCATCTGCTAGCACCAGACGACCGGTCCCCCTGGTTGTCAATGCCTGAATCCATTGGCACAACTTCAAAAATCACACATCCTTTCATTGCAACCAAAACATATCATTCATCATCACACATGTCACCTCGGCTCATCTCAGATGCATATTCTGGACCATCACATCCCATTTACGGTGACCACACACCTATAATAACCCCACCATTGTACACACAACAATCCACCCTACATAACCCAGCATTCCATCATAGCAGGTGCCACCATGCCCGCCCATGACCTAAAACCCACTCACCAGCAACACTCGCATGCGCCGTTGGCAAGCAGTACTGTTCAGAGCACGCCTCCTTCAAGCTTGCAACTGCACAGCCAACATGGGACACAACATAGTATCAACATAAAAAATCACCTTCCTATACACGTACACCAACCACTTTATACCCCATCAACCAATCTTCACATCAACAACACAATCATAAAGACATACAACCTTGAACAGGCTACTATCACATGCACACACCACATTGTATATTACACTACGTTTCCCAACCCATTCTTCAATACTACCTTACACACCCTAACACACCTGGAAACAAAGGGCCACAAGCTGCTGACAGCAACACCAGCGTAGGAACGTCTTCGTTCCCCTCGCATTCCACAGCTTTCCACACATTGACATCGCTGTTGTCGATAAACACATACACACTTAAGTGCTGCCGGTTATCGATGCGAAGCACAACAACGTCCCTTGTCGCCTCAGTCGCAGCAGTCAGTGGAGGTCCATAACGTTGCAAACCGTGATATCCACCTGCCAGAACTGTATCGACATACACAGCTCTACCTCCGCCCACGCGATGCGCAACCAGCATGAAAAAGGACGTAGGCACCAAATAGCTTGGCGCCTCATTCGCCAGCACCCGCAAACACGCCCGATGCTCCGCGGCCAGCTTCCTCTTGCACGAAAAAATGGAAGCAGTGGACTTGGCATATGCCAGCCACCACTGCCATTGCTCAGGAAGAGACATGCCACTCAGAAGATCTGCATCCTCTGTGCACCCAAACATGCGCAGCACCAAGCAGGCCGCATAAAAAGCACACCCATTCCGCTTATCCGACACTTGCAGTTCAAAGGTGGTGCCCACAGCTTCGTACCCAAAATCTCCAAGATGTCCCCGTGACTTGTCATGCACCTGCATGACATCAGCAAACACACATGCCTTCACACTTCTTTCAATCGCAGTACTAATCACACCCGTCGTTTTCATTTTATTTTATCCACTAACCCACCCTTCACATGCCATAACACCATCACCATCACCATCACCATTGCCATCACAGACACACACACACTCACACGCACACAGCCACTTAAAGCTCACCTGCTGTGCCGCATCAACTGCAAGCCTCGAAGCGTCCCGAAGTTTTATGACGCCCAAACTAGACTGCCAGAAATGCGCCATGTTATAGTCCTTGAACGCTTCCAGGTCAAACACATTCTTGCCAGAGTGCACCGGCACGCGGGTGCAAGGAAACCACTTCGCCTGGAAATACAAAGCGCAACATCCATGTTTCAGAGATTCGGATTGACCAGTTTCAGGTCAACGGTTTAAAGATCAGGGTTCTACCACTACAGTTAAATTAAGGAAGCAGCCTAGTCAGTCAAATGCAAGCCTTAACAGACTGCACAACCTACTTTCCGGCTCTACCAACCTACTTTGCTTCCAACTACCACACCAGACACAAGCTTTCTCTCGACACGTTCCTTAAAAGTACGTCACTCTTCCACACCCAACGCACCCCTCAGAACCCTGACACACTCTAACGCGAATCGTATGCTGTCTCTCTACCGAATTCACTTGTATCAACAAACAGACCAGTCATATGCCCTCCCCAACACCCTACATGACATGAGTTATGTACAAACACCCATGTCAATCCCATGTACCTCCTGATCCGCATGGCACATGCCGTCAGCAGCTGCCTCCATGTTGGAAACAGCCTCATTCTCACAACACTCCTACAACAACAAAACAAACAACAGCATCACAACAAAACATGCCAACAAGGCAGCAAAACGACATATGTCTTCATTCTTACAAACATGCAACACATATGCTCCCTCTAACAGACCAAGTCATGGGTTCAGGGTTCCAAGTTGTTTGACAAGGGTTCTTTCTAGCAAGCTGACCACTCATATCCAGGCGCTACCAGACCGCCCCACCATGGCAACAATCCATAACTACACCTACAGCTGCTTTACAAGCAGGCAAGGCCTATGCAACGCCTAATACACAGTACCGCCAACTGTCTTTCTAACGACAGGCTTGACATACCATGCCAGAACACACAGTATATCCTGCTTTCTTTGTAACAAGAATACCTGAAATATGCAAGACCTATAACAGTGCAGCCAGCATTGTTCCTAATCGCAGCAACACATTATGCATGCCTATGCAAACACTGCAACATGCATTATTTCTAACAAGCACGCATGGCGAATACACGCCGTAACGAGCTGTACAACTTCCTTTCTTTCTAACAAACAGGCCACTAAACCATCCCTGTCTACATACTTCAGGCCGCACATTGCGCATGCCAACCGTATCAGCTTCCAAGGTGGAGACAGGGATGTCCGTGCCAAACACCTACAAAAAAAATTATGGCAACCAACAGTCAACAACATAGCATAACTAACCGTCAACACGGCAGCGCAACAAAGGCCTCTTCATTCATTATAACAAGCAGGCCAAGCATATGCATGCCCTAACAGACAGTACAGCCTGTTTTATTTATAACAAGCACGCCTAAAATATGCATGCCATGATAGACAGAACACCATGCTTCCTGTCTAACAAGCATAACTATCATATGCATGCCACAACAGACAGAACACCATGCTTTCTTCCTTACAAGCAAGCCACTCAGGCGTATACATGCCCTAATTTCACACAGTACAACACGTTCCTTTATAACAAGCATGCCAGGAATATGCATGTTATAAGGGCAACAACTAACATGACATAAGTAACTGTCAACATGGCAGCACAACAAAGGCCTCTTCATTCCATAAGCATGCCAAGCATATGCTAACAGAAAGTACAGCTTGCATTCTTTCGAACAGGCAGGCATGTCATGTGCATGCCCTAACAGACAGTTCAACCGACACTACTTTTTAGCAGACAGGGATTGCAATATGTCTGCCATAACTGAAAGTACAGCATTTATTCTCACCAACACACAAGGCAAGTTACATGTGCATAACCTAACACACTTGATTTTTAACAAGCAAACATGGTATATCAATGCCCTAGCAAACAGTACAGCCTAACCATTTCCTAACAAGCAGGCATGGAATATGAATGCCCTAACAGACTAAAAAGACAGTACAGCCTAACCATTTCCTAACAAGCAGGCCTGGAATATGAATGCCCTAACAGACAGTACAGCCTAACCATTTCCTAACAAGCAGGCCTGGAATATGCAAGCCATAACAAACAGTACATTTTTTTCCCTAACAGACAGGTCAGAAAATGCATGCGCTAACAGGCAGTACAGCTTTCTTTTGACAAACAGACAACAAAACCAACCCAGTCCTCAAACCTCAGGCCGCACATGGTGCACGCCAACCGTATCAGCCTCCAAGGTGGGCACAGCTTTGTCCGCGCCAAACACCTACAGCACACAAGATGGCAACAACCGAGGGAACAACAGGACATCAGCAACTGTCAACAGATCAGCGCAACAAAGGCATCTTCATTCTCCCAAGCACGCCAAGCATACTATGCAAACCCTAACAGACAGTACAGCTTGCATTCTTTCAAAAAAGGCAGACCGACCATATGCATGCCCTTACAGACAGCACAGCCTGCACTTACTGCACTTTTATTTAGCAAGCAAGCCAACAGTATGTCCACCATAACAAACAGTACAACGTCATTTTTTCCAACAAGCAAACAAGGCCTGGCACATGCATGCCCTAACAGACAGTACAGCCTACTTTCAATCTAACAAGCAGGCCACAAAACCAACCCAGTCCACAAACCTCAGGCTGCAGATGGCCCATGCCAACCATATCAGCCACCAAGCTGGGGACAGGTATGTCCGTGCCAGTCACCTACAAAAAAAAACATGGCAAAAACCAAGGCAACAACATGACATCAGTAACTGTCAACTGGGCAGCGCAACAAAGGTGTCTTCATTCTGACAAGCAGGCCAAGCATATGCAAACCCTAACAGACAATACAGCTTGCATTCTTTCGAACAGGCAGGCCATGCATAGGCATGCCCTAAGAAACAGTACAATCTTCACTATGTTTAACAAGCAGGCCAACAATATGTCTGCCATAACAGACAGTACAGCTTCGATTTTTCTAACAAGCAGACAAGGCCTGGCACATGCATGCCGTAACAGACTTTATTTCTAACAAGCAGGCCTGGTATTTGCATGCCCTAACAGACAATACAACATGTTTTCGTTTCTTTCTAACAAGTAGGCCAGGCATATGCATGCCCTAACAGACAGAACAGCCTACTTTCAATCTAACAAGCAGACATGGAATAGGCATGCCCTAACATACAGGGGCATGCACATTGGAGAAAGCAGACAGTGCAGCCTGCTTTATTTCCAACTACCAGGTCGGGAATATCACTGCCCTAACAGACAGTACAGCCTCATTTCAATCTAAAAAGGAGGCCTAGCAAATGCACGCCCTGACGGACAGTACAGCCTTCTTTCTTTCTAACAAGCATTCCACAAAACCGACCCAGTCCACGGACCTCAGTAACCTCAGGCCGCACATGGCGCATGCCAACGGTATCAGCCTCCACGCTGACACCAGACACCTACAGCAAAAAATATTGGAAACCACGGAGGCAACAACAAGACATCGGTAGCTGTCAACAGAGCAGCGTGGCAACAAATGCCTCTTCATTCTAACAAGCAGTTCAAGCATATATATGCAAACCCTAACATACAGTACAACCTACACTACTTTTTACAAGCGGGCCTACAGGATGTCAGCCATAACAGACAGTACAACTTCAATTTTCTAACTAGCAGACAAAGCCTGGCACATGCATGCCCGAACACACTTTACAACATGCTTTCTCCCTAACGCACCACACAACATGGTTCCTTTACACCAAACAAGCCACGAGCAATTATTGCAATCCATATCACACCGCACAGCCTCCAACGCCAACAAGCACACTCACCTCATCAGCATCGCCAAGGGAGTCCTTCTCGACATCAACGTTGCCGTAGTTGCCGGTTAGCACTCCCTCCTCCAATATCGGCAGAAAATCAAGCTCCTCCGGACTCAGGTACAACACCTCATCCCCGTCACCACCCATCTACATGCCAATCGTCAATTTTTCAGCATCACCCATAATCACAATTGTCCAGCAACACGCACATGCCCACATACCCAATTTTCTAGCCGCACCCACATGCCCACATGCCCAATTCTTCAGCAGCACCCCTTCATCTTTCAACCCTACATGCTCAACTGTTCATATCAACCCGAGGTCTTACCCCTAGCAACGGCAATCCACGCACCGGCGAATCCAGGATTGGCTCCTGCACGCAGATAGCACAACAAGACAAATTTGAATCCCAAACTGAACCACTCAATTCATGCAGCCCACATTGATGGTATATATGGACAGCCCTTGCCTTCAGCCCATTATTCTTATTTCTTTTCAGCCCATACGCAACCTATACCCTACGAATATCACTCTCGTTCAGCTCCATCGTCGTCTTCATCCAAGAAAAAAAAAAAAAAAAACGAAAAATGCGGCGCCCAATCAATCGCAACAAACCTGCTTTTACGCAGCCCATCCATCCCGTGCATGCCACGTCGGATAGGCGAGCCCACTGGCCACATGCGAACGCTTACTACACGCACCCATCAATCAACGAATCAAACAACAACTTTACCCGAGTTACCAAAACTTTTCTCGAGTTCCCAAAACTGTTTTCGACTTTCCGAAACTTGTTTCGACTTTCCGAAACTTTACCCGGTCAACGTTCACGCTTCAGTCGCCCGACCTCCCACGTAGAAATCCAACTCGAACCGAAACAACACGATTCGACCAGCCACAAAAGCAAACTTTACCCGATGCACGTTCACATCACCATCCGCAAACCAGGTGCGCGACAGCCAATCAAACTGCGGAACTTCACGCGCATGCCGACTCGACTTTCATCAGCACGTCGTGTCACACGATACGGCACGCGCAAAATCCTCAGCTCAAAACGGCCTCCCCACATCAAAACAGTGCGCCCACCAACACGCAACACGTCCTCGCCAACCTGCTACAGTGCGTCACGCGATACGGAACACCCGATTCCCGACCCCAAACCGGACTCCCCACACCCGAAACCAGAAATTTCCACACCGCCAAACAGGCTTTACCGCGCCGAAAACAGTGCACCAAACCCCAAATTTTGGCCCGACTTTTAACCGCAAATCGTCATATCGGCACGCACACGTAAGTAGAAAGCTCGGTCGGGACGACATATCTTTGCGTACAAACACCGTTTCCGGCCTAGGCTGAATGACGGGTAGCCGTTGCCAACTTTAAACCAGTACCAAGAGGCAGCAAAATATATCAAAGTGTCAACACGACACCTTTATATAATTTGCAACGCCGCTGTGAACATGCTCAGCCGACGACGCAGTGCCCATTTCCACGGTTCGCTGTGTTGGTCGCAAGCGATCGCTTCGCGACGTTCTCCTGTCGCACATGCCACAGGATAACACGACACGAGCAATCTTTCATTCAAATTTATTCGCAACTCCTGAGCACGTTCTAGGTGACACGTCATCCTATCAACTTGCGAGTCGTGTCGCAGGTGCTTCGCCGTTCAAGCGCCATATGCACCGCTTCGCCCGAATTCGAACCCAACACACAACTTAAAAATGGGTTTCCAAAGCCATGCATCGCGACACCTCGAGCTGTCGAGCGCCTCCCCTGCCGTCCCGGCCCCAAGCCCCCAACGCACCCCGGTGTCGAAATTCGAATTTCGACGGATCCACCTTCCCATCCACTTCCACACCTGCCGCGCTGACCATCACAAGCAACGCATCGCCATATCTCAAGCAACCCAACGAACCGTACCGAAATGGGTCCCCAAATCACCGACCACGGCCACGCCCGGAGGCCCCCAGCCTCCGGCACCCCCCCGTGTCGATATTCGCCCCCCCTCCGGCCACGCCCACCCCCGGCAGGCCGTTGCGCGTCGATCCTATTATTTGCGAAGCTAAGGTGTGCTGACGGGTGGGCCCCGTGTCTGAGCGCGCTTTCGCCACGCTGCACGGATCTGGCGATAGCTTCGCGACGCGAGATCCCCTCAGGCCGATCTAAATTGTTGCGAATATCTCTCGTCAAGGGGCATCCTTTGATGTATGTCTCGCGTTCTGGGACGCAGACCTGAGTCTTCACCCATGCCGGGAGGGGGTTGCGCCATGCAGAATCCTAGGAAAAGCCTGACCAGCAGGTCATCACAACACAAATCGTGCGATAGGTTTACGTGCAGGCCACCCCTGGACCCCATCTAAATTGCTGAACAATGCCCTCGTCAAGGGGCATCGTTGCATCAAGGTCGCACATACGGGCAATGTCAGCTGCAAAAGATGCAACGTTCCATAACCACGCCCACTGCACAGTTTGCATGCCATACAAACGCAACCCTACGCTAGGAATCCAGTTTTCCAAGCATAGCTTTGTGACATTTTTGCAGCACCGAGCCATTTCAAGTTATTTGGATACTTCACAGTAAAAATACAACTTTTGAAGCCTCATTCGCATGTCAAAACCTGAGCAACACATGGTGTGATGCGCAACCCGCGGCACAATAGGTGCCATGCATGGCACTATGCGGCATATGCCACACTTCCTCCCTGCATAATTCCTCCGGGTAGCGAGCTGAAAGCGAGTGATACTTGTCACGCATGGGCGCATGTTGCATGCCATGCTTTTTTCCTCAGAGTCATGCATGGACGCATGTTGCATGGCATGCCTATTTTCTCATGGTCCGCTAAGTGCCCATGGAATTCAGTGCATGGCATGCTTGATGCGCTGCAGCAGTAAGTGCCGATGTTGTTGCTTATACAAAGGGCATATGCCATGCAAGCGCGTTTTATGTGCGCCGGTCGCATGCCGAGCCTGACATTTGATAGAAACATTGAAAACAGTGCATGGCATGCCTCAGTGACTGCAGAAATTGCTTGGGCGCCTCCCATAGGCACCTGTCGCATGGCGCGCTTCTTTCCTCACATTATGAACGTACCCATTGAGCAACAGTGCATGGCGCGCTTCCTTCCTTACATTTTTCACAGTCCATAACAGACAGGCGCATGGCTCAATTGATGACCTGCAGCAGTGGCTGATGATTCTTCTGCTGATACAAAGGGCATGCACGTGGCACGATTATTTGCCACCATGCGCCTATATTCTCATCCGCGCGGCCCGCATGGTGCTTGCATGATGCAGGGAGACTTTTGAGTACTGTAAATACCATCGTCACGAGCTGAACGGGCCATCGAGATTTGTTGAGTGCATCACCAGGTCAGACATGTCTCTCCGAGTCTTAAGGGCCAAACATGCTTCTCCGTATTGTCATGGCCAGGCATGCCTCACAGTATCTTTATGGCCAGACATGTGTCATAACCGCTGCCCCTGCATGGGTTTAGCTAATAGCGTATGTGAGTCTTAACGGCCAGACATGCTTGTCCATCTCCTAATGGCCAGACATGCGGCCTAACCTCCGCCATGCATGGGTAATAAAAATAGCTTCTGGTAGTCTGAATGTCCAGACTTGTGTCGGCGGGTCTACATGGTCAGACTTGTGCCTGTGTGTCTACGTTTCAGTGTTCAGTTGCATGGACATTGTGGAAGGTTAGGGGACCTGCTCGGTGCTGTGAGTAGGGTATAGGGTTTATGCTGTCTATGGTGCTGTTCCGAAACGCCTTAACCCCACATGCTGGGGGACCTGCATTGCGCTTTCAGGTTAGGGTGTAGATTTGTAGTTCCACTAGGGCTTGTCCCCAATCCTTAACCTAATCCCTGAACCCTTAAACCTGTAGGCTTGCTGACCTGCACCATGCTTTGACGAGGGTGTAGGGTTCAGGGTCACCAAAGTGAAATTCCAAACCCTGAACCTTACACCCTAAACCCTGCAGGCTCGATGCCCTGTATCGTCATGTGAAGGAGGCCAAAAGGCGAAAGGCCGCGGCTGACGAGCGGCAGCAAAAGCAGAAGCCGAATTTGGCAGGGCTCGCTCATCTGCAGCCCCCACACCGCCTGCCTTCCAATTTTAAGCGCGCCCGAGGTGAGGGCCCGTCTGCAGCTGCGGCAGCGGAAGGGGCTGAGGGCAATCGGCCGAGGCGCCTCAAAGAGAACTCCGCCGCCACCGCCGCCGCCACTGCTGCCACTGTGGCCGCCGCCGCTGCTGCCACTACTGTTGCTGCTCCCACAGAGGAGAGGGGAAATGCAGGCCTCGATGTCCCGGGGCGTGAGGAAGCTACTGCGATGCATGGGGTCGGCAAGGCGTACAGTGTGGAGCGTGCCGACAGATCCGTCTCGCTGTACGACAGCGGCTTCTATGTCGATGTCCCCCCAGCCCGCAGCGAGCCGGTGGCCATGGCTGTGCTGCAACCACCGCCCCCACTGCCACCTGGCAGCGGCGCTGAGGGGAATCGTTTTCCATCGGGCAGCCTCCCACCTCACATAAAGCGCGACCTGCCGTTCGTCTCGATACCATCTCCAGTCGCACTGGCTCATGCCACTGCACCCTCCTCCTCCTCTGGCGCGCCCTTTCCAGCCATAGATCTCCCCCCACTCCTGAGCGGTCTGCCGGTGTGGCCGCCGCCGCCTCGGCTGCGAGCTCCACGTTTCCCGCCCCCCGTCCGGGATCCGCGCTGCAGGAAACCTACCGGCTCCGTCCAGGTGCAGCCAGCGCCCCCCGCCTCTACGGTCAACCCCGACCTGATCCCCGTGCTGAACCCCAACGGCAGCTCCAACCCGAACCGCCTGTTGGCCAAGGCATGCTTGGCATGCTTCGGTGAAAACGAGGTATGGCAGGAGGGCGACCTGCCGCAGCCGCCGCTGCTGCCGCAACAAGTTGATTGGGGTCTGGGGCAGTCTGCAGCAGCGGCCCACCCAGGGCATTCCGCCGCCGCCGCCGCCGCCGCCGCCGCCGCCGCCGCTGTTGCCCTGGGCAGAGAAAGCTCGGCGGCCGGGTGCAAACGGGGCGCTCCTTCGGGTGCGGGCGCACACGACTGGCCGCTGGTGCTCTTGCCAACGTGCAGCCCCCTGCCCCCTTGCAGCTGCAGCCTACGGATCAGTCATGGGGGATCCAAGGTAGGGTATAGGGATGATGGTTGAGTGTCGGCCACATTGAATAGCTTCAACGGTGAGATCCTAGGTCAGGATTTAGATCCAAGACAGGATTTCGGATTTGGATCCAAGGTAGGGTTCAATATTAGGATCCACAGTACCGGTAGTGTTGATGGTTTAGGGTGTATTATTTGTTTTGTAATCTTTTTTGAGGGATGCCTACGTGGCAAGGAAACACCACGGGGCAGGGAACGGTGCTGAGGACGGGAGGGGTCAGACAGCCTTGGTAGTCCAAAGTATTTGTTTCAGACCCCCTTCGGCAGGTCGCTGGTCGCTCAGCCACCACCACTCGGTCGTTGAGTACCAAACTTTGACCGGACACAAAAGCCTGTAGCCCAAGTAGCGGGCACCTAGCTGCACCAGGCTCCCGCACACATAGGCTGTAATATAGCCTGCTTGTAGCTGAAGCGCTCCTGAAATAAAGTTAAGGAACAGCCCGAAATAAACAGGGCTGTCTTAGGGTTTAGGGTTTGGGAACACCCTAAAATAAACATGGCTGCCTTCGGGTTAAGGGTTTAGGAGCAACCTGAAATTAGCAGGGCTATCGTTGGGTGAAGGGTTTAGGAAGTACCTGAAATAAGCAGGGCTGACTTAGGTTTTAGGGTTAGGAACACCTGGAAATAAATAGGGCTGTCTTTGCACTTCCACCCTGCGCTGGCTGCTGGCATGTCCCCAAAGGTACATTTTGTGCGCCGATATTTAGCCTTAAACTGTCAAATCGAACCCTTATCCCTTTACCCTAACCCCTACCCTTAAGCCCTTGACCTTGAACCTGTGATGAAACCTCCGCTGATGGCTGATGGCAGACCCACGAGGCCGACCTGACGGCGAGCATCTTCACAACCGACATCCCCTTCCACTGCAGAACCTGCCGGCTCAGGTTTCCTGTGAGCTTAAGGTGTGGGGTGGGGGATCAGGGGGGAGGTAAGGGGTGTATTGGGTGGAGGGTCAGGGTGGGGTGGGTGGGGGGTAAGGGATGGGGGGGGTAGGGAACAAGGGCGGGGACGGGGGCGGGGGCGGGGCGGGGACGGGGGAACGAAAACATACTGAAGACAAGGGACAGGGGAAGAGAAGGGGAAGGGGACAGGGATGGGGACAGCACGAGTGACTCGACTGCTGATATCCATGTGCTTGCTTCATGCCCCGCAGCTACCAGGAAAAGGTGTTTGTAGATGAAGCGGGCATGCACTTCCCCTTGGGCCAGGTGAGTCAGGGTTTAAGGGTTCAGAGCTCCATGATACCAATGCAGCCTGGGCAGAGACGCGTCCAGGGTCGGCGACTTCAATGGGTGTAGGCTCACACTCGTGGCCAAGCGCATGCCTGTGCCCATGACCTGTCCTTGAGCGCAGTTGATTCAGTGTTGCATCATCTGTCCCCGAATTGAGGCAATCTTGCTTGCAAAGTTTGTGATGTTTTGTGAAGCGTTTGAAGTCCCGTGGAGCATGACATTTGATGTATGCGATAGGTGCCTGTAAAACGGTACGAGCTTGAAATGAACTAGGAAAGCATGCGAAAAGCCAGCGAACCCCCTGGGCAAGCAACCAACACACAACCACAAACCAGTGGTGTGGGAATATTTGTTGTCCGGATTTGAAGCTCTTCATATGTGCCGGGCGGATATGGCCAGATTGCCGCTCACACAGATTCTGCCTTCACCAGGGATTTTTTTAGTGGTTGCTTGTTACGAGTCGTAACCAAAGTGGTAACCAAAACATGAATTCTGCGTAGCCGAGGTTCAGTAGCACGGTCACGAAAATCGACGAAATCAATTAGAATCGGAAAATTTTGGCGCCTGCGGTGCTCTTCACCAAGAACTCCGTCAGAACTCGCTGCTTCTGGTAAAAATAATAATTCGGAATGACACTAAAAACATCCCTGGCCCTCACCCTCTGGTGGTGCCGATGTCCATGCCGTTCGGGGCCGATTCCATCCAATGGCCATGCAATATAAATATATAATTTTGTTTCATCCAGCCCAATTCATTAGCCATGCAACCCCATGCAACCCCATGCTACCCCATGCAACCCCATGCAACCCCATGCAACCCCATGCAACCCCATGCAACCCCATGCAACCCCATGCAACCCCATGCAACCTTATGCAACCCCATGCAACCCCATGCAACCCCATGCAACCCCATGTTATTTCATCTGACTGCCATGGAAGCCAATGCTGTTTAATCAGATGCTGTCTACTGTAGCTTTGATTTGATTTGCGTTCCCTCGGGCATCAAACACACATTTATTATGATGCTGCCCTCAGTGCAAACTGTCGACAAATACTCATAATTTCCGACTGAAAACTGGCGTTGAAATTTGATGATTAGTGAATTAATGGATCCCTCAACCCCCAAGAACGTTAATTATAAGTGAAGGCAAAGCAAATTATGATATAATCAGATGATCTTCTCGTCCATGGTATTTATCATTACGATGGCAGTCAATGCTGGTGAAATCCCCCTAATCATTATGAAGGCTGCTCTAATCGCTGAATGCAATACAATGTGTCTTCAGGCTTCCTGCAGCTTACGAAGGACTTGAATCTCAAACCCTCAAGCCCTCAACCCTCCACGAGACCTCTGCAGGCTAATTATATTGTATCCAGGGTTTATTCAACCCTGCACCCTACACCCTAAACCCTTACCCCTAAACTTGAATCCTAAACCCTTAGCCCTCTATCCCTCACGGTACCTCTGCAGCCCAAGTAAACTGCATACAAGGTTATGTAAACCCTGCACCCAAAACTCTCACAGCACGTTTTAAGGCAAAGTCCTATCACTGGTTAACCTTAAACCTTGCACCCTAAACACTTAGGCCTTCCACCTCAATGGTCCCTCGGCTGATTAATCCAGGGTCAATACAATCCAGGGTTAACATGTTAAGGGTTGAGGGTTGAGTAAAACCCGTACCCTGAACACGATACAATGCCTGTTCAGATATCCTCCCAAGTTCCCTTGGACCCCATGCAATGCCTCCGGCAGCAGCCGGTTGAGCTGCAACAGCCTATGGGGCAGCAGGCTGGGCTGCAACAGCATATGGGGAAGCAGGGTGGGCTGCAACAGCCCATGGGGCAGCAAGCTGGGCTGCAACAGTCCATGGGGCAGCAGGCTGGGCTGCAACAGCCTGTGGGGCTGCAGGCTGGGCTGCAACAGCCTATGGGGCAGCAGGCTGGGCTGCAACAGCCTATGGGGCAGCAGGCTGGGCTGCAACAGTCTATGGGGCAGCAGGCTAGGTTGCAACAGCCTATGGGGCAGCAGGCTGGGCTGCAACAGCCTATGGGGCAGCAGGCTGGGCTGCAACAGCAACCCATGGGGCAGCAGGCTGGGCTGCAACAGCCTATGGGGAAGCAGGCTGGGCTACAACATCCTATGGGGAAGCAGGCTGGGCTGCAACAGTCTATGGGGCAGCAGGCTGAGGTGCAACAGCATGTGGGGCAGCAGGCTGGGCTGTAACAGCAACCCATGGGGCAGCAGGCTGGGCTGCAACAGCCTATGGGGCAGCAGGCTGGGCAGCAACAGCCTATGGGGCAGCAGGCTGGGCAGCAGCAACCCATGGGGCAGCAGGCTGGGCTGCAACAGCCAATGGGGCAGCAGGGTGGGCTGCAACAGCCTATGGGCAGCAAGCTTGGCTGCAACAGCCTTTGGGGAAGCAGGCTGGGCAGCAACAGCCCATGTGGCAGCAGGCTGGGCTGCAACAGCAACCCATGGGGCAGTAGGCTGGGCTGCAACAGCAACCCATGGGGCAGCAGGCTGGGCTGCAACAGCCAATGGGGCAGCAAGCTGGGCAGCAACAGCCTATGGGGCAGCATGCTGGACAGCAACAGCCCATGTGGCAGCAGGCTGGGCTGCAACAGCAACCCATGGGGCAGTAGGCTGGGCTGCAACAGCCCATGGGGCGGCAGGGTGGGCTGCAACAGCCTATGGGGCAGCAAGCTGGGCTGCAACAGCCTATGGGGCAGCAGGGTGGGCTGCAACAGCCTATGGGGCAGCAAGCTGGGCAGCAACAGCAACCCATGTGGCAGCAGGCTGGGCTGCAACAGCAACCCATGGGGCAGCAGGCTGAGCAAGAGCAGCCCATGGGGCAGCAGCAGGCGTGGTATTGTATGCTGAGTTGCCAGCTTCAACGTGGCCTCGAAATTCTGGGAGCACAAATCCGGATGTCTCAGGTTAACATCAATCCTATTTGCGGCCAAGGTCTCCTACAGGTGCCGGCCCCTCGGCTTGATATTATGGAGGACGCTGGAGGGGCGGTCGCAAGGAGGCGGATGAGACAGGTACTTAGGGGGGGGGGGAGCTGGTCAGTGTTTAGGGTTTAGGACATTAATGGCCTGAGGCCTTAAATGAGGCCATAATTAATTAATTATTACGGTAAGAGACAAAAAAACCTGTCTGAAAATGGCCAGTTTGAAGGCTTGAACGGCTTTAGGTTTCTTGGTACATTGCGACTCTTAACATTGACTGATTGGACTTAAACAGTTCAATTGCATCAGGTTTGGGACAAAAACTTGTGTCTGAGCTCTGGTGGCTTCGCTCCCAATCCCCCACCGGAGGCCGCTGTCCCCTGGACCCCCAGGAGGGGGGGCCGCCCCCCCCCCGAGCGACTTCGCCGCGCATTGCACACTTTTTTGCATCTCGTTTAATTATTAATTATCCAATTCGAAAGGGAAAAACTGGGTCTAGTAATCTTCCTCGTCTTATAAATCTCTGATGAAAAAATTACATGTACATCACAGTCAATCAGTGATTTGTACCTCCCTTGTCATATACTTAGGCATCGGCAATATACTTTACATGCCTTGCCAATGTAAAGTATATATTATATATATCATATATATAGTATATAAAGTCAGAAAAAAGTGGGCCAAAGTAAAAAAAAGACAGAGGTCTGGATTCAGCTTAATCAGGGCATTCAGAATCTGCAGCTAACTCGTCCCATCTAAGAAAGCTAAGTCCTCAAAACATAAAAACACTGTATTTGTTTGACGCGGATCACGGGTTCGAAAAATGGGGCAGGTCTGGCCCAGAAGTTCAGTTTAAGTACCACTACATGATCACTAGATATACATTTGAATCTCATAGCATGACTGTTCCGAAGTTATCAAGTCAGTCGGAGTAATAGTTCAGAGAAACCTCCTCGTGCTGAACCTCCTTGACCTCGCCGTCGTCACGGTTCGCCTTGACATAAATCAGCTTCTCAGCCCGCGCGATGCCTAGGCGAGAGCGGCTACTGGTGTATGTCCGCCCCCATGCTGACCAGTTCCGCAGGACCGATTGTTCCAAACTCGCTTAATCTTATTCAGCTCGGCACACAAAGCCTCAGGCTCCCACTCGGTTCCTAAGTGCAGTTGCTTGCCATTGTCGAGAGGGATAGATCGTTTCACTTTCTCAGGGGCAATTCCAGGTAACACGAGTATTATTGGAGTATAGAATCGGACGAGAACGCATGCGCTTGTCTCACAAGTAGCCCACAGTAGCTGAAATGCCGTATTTCCACGTTTTCAGTCGCGACATTCGGAATTTTCGCGACTTTCTATAAAGTATATATGATATGCCGAATTCGAATATACTTTATATAATATATAATATACTTTATATACTATATAATATTATATAATATTGCCGATGCCTACATATACTCCTTTTGGATAAGCGCAATCAGAATATTCATCTAGCTTAGCAAGGGGTGTAAAATTGTGGATCAGGAAAGGTAAATGCATTCTCTTTGTATCTCTTTGTGACTAAATATATAATACATCGGAATCAAGCCAGTGGGTTTTTTGCTTCATGTACACCCTACACAGAGGCGCCTTGAGAACTTGCCCGTGGAGGACGAGCAGCAGCCCATGCAACAGGTAGCGCCCATGCAGCGGGTAGAGCGGATGGAGGAGCAAGTGGAGGAGCTGTTGGAACCCCGTCAGCAACAACCTCTGCAACCGCAGCAACCGCAGCAACCTCAGCAACCGCAACAACCGCAGCATCTGCAGCAACCCCAGGGAGATGAGGGCCTTGCACTTGGGGCAATTTTCATGATGGTGTGGAGGGGGGGGAAATACCAGAAAGCGCGGGTGAATCTGCCTTTCGCCGTGGAAGCGGCATGGATGATCCCCATGAAGGCTCCCCTCGGGGAGGGCCCGAGGCAAGTGATCGACTGGCCTGGACTGATGGCATGTGAGTCGTCCCTGGCCAGTTTGGTCAAGGATTGGGACGAAGGCCTATTCATCAAGGGCTCAGAGGGCAAGCGCTTTGCTCCTCTAAGGGTTCTGGAGCACCCCAAGCTCAGCGCTTTGTGGAGGACGGAGCAAGTTACCAAGCACATCATGATTGTGAAGACTGTCATCTATGCATTGCACAGGTAAGTCCTAGATGTTGGCTTGGTGACTACAAAATGTGTTTGTATGCATTCCTGAGACATGTTTACTTCCTAGATATACCATGAATCCAAACCGCTGAGAACTACCGGGGCCCACCCAGCCACTAACACCCCACTTTTTGTATCTGACAGGAGAGTTGTTGGCTTGAGAAGGTCACAGGTTGACGTGCGCACCACTCACGAGCCTATGAGCATGGAAGGTGCTTTGCAAGACATGTCATCTGTTAAGCCTCCAATATGTCAATGCTTGAAGGATGACAAATAATCTCTCTTAACACCTATTCTCTGGTTGCCTGTGCAGAACGCAACCGGGTCGAGATCTACGCCGCCAGGCATATTCAAGCTGGCAAACAACTTGCATCCCAAGACAGATTGGAAGCCCAAGGAGTATGAAAAGGCAATGGGCAATGATAAGATTTTCTGCATGCCCACAACCCAGTGGGAGCTGCAGAGGCATGCGTGGGCCAATGTGAGATTTCCCGGTCTCACCTAGGTACTACAGCTTTGTACCAGGGCAGGCTAGGGTGGGATGCTCTGACTGTTTTTACAGCCATTTGAATGTCCCTTTACTTTGTTTCCCTATCCGTGGTATCTTGACCTCCTGCCGGGTATATTAGTTTATTTTCTCTTTGTGTAGGGGCCTTAGTCATAACGCAATTAGGCTAGCATCAAAAGGGTATGGCCGGAAGTCTTGTCGCCGTTTTACTACAATTTGTGTTAAACTGAGTCTACGGAGGCCGCATGGGGTGTACATGGCACAGAAAATCTCTCAGGGCACGGTCCCATGGGGTTCAGGGTTTTAAACCCTGAACCCTTAAACCTAAACTAGGGCTGAAACTTTGTAGGCTTCGTCATCGTAAGGTTATTTGGCTAGCCTAAAGGGCTGAGGCCTTGATGTATAGTGTCGTACCCGAGGACGTACCCGCTGTACTCCAATTTGTGCTGAACTCAGTCAACCACATGCCGCAAATGGCATAAGAACACTCACTTCTACAACACAAGGATATGACATCCTTTACCCAAGTCGACGTGTTAGAAGTCTGGAAAGAAAGTCCCGCATTCAGCGGAAACATCCGAAGGCAGACATGGGTAATTTAGTCCCATGAGGATCATCATGAGTCCGAAGAGGCTGCGGTTAAGTCCTGGCTCTGTTGATTCAGCCTTTGCCTCGTGGGCTCATGGCTCCGTCTTTCATTCGGTGACTCGGCCTTTCGCCTGCCCACCCATACGATACAGGACCCTGATAGTCAAGGCGTCAGAGCATGGCTGCGAAGCATCGAAACCAGCATACCGGTGAGGCAGATATGCCTGGGAGGTGTTACTTCCCTCTTGCTTGTTGTTTTTGCTGTTGCAACAAGCAAGAGGCCTCTCTCTCTGCCACCGCCTTACAGTCACCAGCCAGTCCACCACCTCGGCCTCTTACAAAACAGTTCCTCCTCTCTTGAACTCGAAACACCCAGAAGCCTCTGTCTTGACTCCGGCTCAACCCATACTCATGCTCCTCCTCATTATTGCTCATACTTCCGAGCGACCATGCCATCTGGCGGTGTGCACTCGGTTGTCTTGGCCCCAATTTCCTTCCAGTTCGTTGAGAGCACCTGTGGGTAGCGCATGCAGTCGGAAGTAGGGTGAGATGGATTCACACAAACTAAATGTAGTGCAATTTCAGTTCAGTGAAGTGTGACCAATGAGTGCCTAGGTGTGACCATGAGTGACCCTTGCATGAACATTGGTAACTCAAGAATCACCACCACAAAAATACCCACAGGTCTCAGGTGGCAGGGCGTTAGAAAAAGGGTGAGTGCTGCTAGCGGCCATTCCACACATTCACACGTTTCACACATCTACAGATGTTCACACAGGGCACCATGGACATGCCTCTTCAAATCCCATGCAAACCTGCCATCAAAGCCAGGGATGGAACAAAATTGGCCCCAGCGTTGGAATCCCAGACAACACCACAACATATTTGTCTGAAACGAAACCAAACATTCTCTGCTCAAAAGCACGGGTCCTCTTGCGCCCCCTGCTGGATCCTCCCGCACCCTCCCTGCTGCTGGTCTCACCGTCCCATTGCTCTCGACAAAGGACTTCATCATGGCTCTGCGCGTGTCCTCATCCCCCTGAGGCACAATGAGGGAGGTTGCTGGCTTCAGATTGGAGGACTTCAGGTTTCAGGTTTTCACAGATTTCAGACCTACAACAGCGCAGCCTTCACATCCACACAATCGGTTTCTTTGAAAAGGCCAAGCGGCACAACTGGGATGAGAACAGAGGAAGCATACCGTAGTGAGCAATTGTTTAGTACCATAAAGTTGATGGGGGTTCAAACTCTGGACTCATACAACCTGGACGAGGCCCACGGGCCATATTCACCCTTCCCGTCCCCCTCCGCCTCCAATTGTCAATAACTCCCAATATTTTTTGAATCAACACCCATTGAGACATATCATTCAGGAGGCGGCAGCTGTGCTTTTAAGTTATATACCCTAGGCGGACCCTTACCTATGAACAGACAGCAGCTGAAGGCAGCCGTGCTTAACTGTTTTAAAGTCATATTCCATAGGCAAACCCGCACCTGTGAAAATATCTTCTTGAAGAAGCCGTTGAGTGGGTCTCCATCCTCCAGCTCCCCTTTCTTCTCCATCTCCTGCTCCCACAGCAACATCACAAGGAGGTATCCCATCAAGACCGCACATCAAGACCGCACAAAGCATCATCGGAACACCCAACATTCACATTACCCAACCAGGAAAGAGTAACTCAATCCAACCGGGAAAGATTGACTCATGCCCACCAGGAAAGAGTAACTCATCCCAACTGAACATACCCCGTACTGCCATAAGTTCTGGTGGTTTTATGACAGCAGAGAAAGGAGAGTCAATACATGGTGGTGAATAGTGGTGACACAAAGACTTCCACTATGGCTGTAGAACTTTCACTGCGAACAATTTGGCCTTGTCTTGGAGAGTCTTTAGAAAACAAGCACACTTCAATTCAGAAAGTAAAAGCCAGGAAAAAAACCATGACGATAAGTTCTTGGCTGGCATTACCAGGAGGGGCAGGGTGATTTTATTTAGGCGGTACAAACATGATGATGTTGCTTTGTGAATACTTTTCACTTCTTGACACGATTGGTGACCCCAATCACCAAACTGAATCACAAAACCACCTTGGCAGTGCGGTACGGATGAAGCTCTGCATCACCAACAATACATACGTGCTTGTCGGTATGTTCGCTGATTTTTATGCCCATGCACACCACCACTCACTCACCCATCCATACACCCCTGACATCATCACCCAGCCGCTTCAGACACCCTTCCAAACACCCTCTACCGTCTCCTCCCTCGGCCACCGCAAGCTCCCAGCCCTCCCACACCCTCCTCATCGCTCTCCACTCTCTTGTTCCCACACCCACCGCAAGCTCCGAGTCGACCTTCGACCAATCCTTGGGAGCCTTGGGCGCGTGCGATGACGGGTAGACGGAGGGGGCGGGGATGCCGGGGGTGCTGTAGTTGGCGGCAGCGACCTTATTGCTCTTCTCCAGAGATCCCTGCCGGGGGGGGGGGGAGGGAAATTCATGACAGTTGGGTAGCATTGCGATATATACTCGTCTACCAAGATTTAGACTCGTCTTATTGGTCTCTGGCCAGGGGAAGAGACTCGTCTCAATTGTGTCCTGCCAGGGGAGGGGAGGGAGAAGTTCAAGTCAGTTGATTGGAATTGCAATACTTACTCGCCTACCGGTACCGGGATTTAGACTCTTCTCAATTTCCTCCCTCAGAATATATGGCGTTGCATATACTCAAGCTGAAACAACTGTTAGGTTCAACACACTCCAGCAGAACTCCATCTACATTTCAGCCAGGCCTCCAAGCCTTGTTTGTGCTCCTGCCGGCTTTGTCGCGAAAACAGCCGGCCCTGAAAAACCCAAATTCATTGAGGCTAAAGGTCTGTGGGTGGATGCTTTGATGATGCGGTAAAAGCAGCAACAATCCCAGTCACGCCCCCAAACCTGACTGCACCCCCCCCACACACCACACCCATTGCTTTGATGATGCGTTCACAACAACAACAATCCCAGTCACCCCCCTGTCCCTCCACCACCCTAACTGCCCACCCCCACCCCCCACCCATTGTGCCACAAGGATACAGGTAGTGGATGCATTCAAACTGTATCAACAGCGACATCGACAAAAGCGGCTGCCCCACACCACCCAACCCACCCATTGCAAGTTGTCCGCCTTGAGCATGCTGATCTCTATCTTGGTTTTGAGCACCTCGAATTTGGACGCCTCAGGGTTGATCTGGGGGCAGTACCACGGGGCAGTAGAGCAATACATCAATACAGCAACACAGCAGTCCAATGTCCTGAATCGAAAGGTGAATCTTAGACCCCAACAAGGACTCCATCCCTGCTGCAGGATCCTATATTCGATACCGTATATTTCATTTGGGCCTTCCTTTAGGTCTGACTTCATTATTTGCTTTACCAATGCTCTAGATGTCCGACTGGACATTGGTGTTGACCATCAATCGAAAGTGTTTCAATGTCGCTCCCTCACCGCCAACAACATGAGATTCTGAAGGAAGTAAGGCAAAGCAAATCCACAGTATGGCTACAACCACCCACATAAATCGGATCTATGAAATGGATCACACCATCACAGTGGAGCCACAGCATCATGCCTGTATTAGATCCGTGTCAGAGATTGGAAAATCCATTTGGATCCAGTCCTTGAAAGGGATCCTTGCAGATCTACAGCAGTGCCACTGTATTGGATCCATGACATACATAATATCCATTGAGGATCCAGTCCTTGACATAGATCCAATCTATGATACAGCTAAGCCACCGTCTTTCAACCCTCGTTCCCCTTGCCCCCCGCCCCCCTTTCCTAATCGCAAGGTCTGCCTGTCAAGCGCCCGCCTCCACCCCCCCACTCGCTCACCTTTTGCCCAGATGCCCGTCAGCCTTCCCCCTCCCCCTTCCAAGACCGCCTTCTCCTTGCTTCCTACACCTCTCCCGCCCACATGCCTGCCCTCCCAGCCCACCCACCTGCCTTTCCATCCCTCTCCTGCCCGCAGGTTCGCCCCCCCCCCCCCCTGCCTCCTGCCCAACCGCCTGTCTGCCTTCCCCGCTTGCCCATCCTCATAAACATACGCATCCTCATATAAGGTAGCCATGTCCCATGCTTCAGCCAAAATAAGCGGCTTCCCTTAACCCTTCACTTGCTCGCGTATCCGTATATCTACCTTCCCGTACAGCTCCACATCCAGCTTGTAGTCCTCCTTCCCCTCGGCGTCACGGATAACAAAGGTCATGCGCGTCTCCCCAAACTCGCAGGACACGGCCTCGCGGGTAATCCCCTTGGCGTAAACGTCAACGTTCACCTTGGTCTGGAGCTGATAGTATTGATGCCTGTGTTCAAGGAACAGGGTTTGAATCAGCACTAGGAGGCTGGTGCAGTGCTAGGGAGAAGGAAGTACTGCTACTGGTGGCCTGGTGCAGTACTAGGCAGTACTAGCACTGGTGATATTGTGTAGTACCAGACACTGCTAGTAATAGTAGCCTGGTGTAGAACCAGGCTACCAGCACTAGGCAGCACTAGAAGTGGTGGTCTGGTGCTGTGCTAGGCACTACTAGTACTCGTGGCATAGTGCAGTACCAGGCACTACTAGTACAGTTATCCTGGTGCAGTACCAGGCACTACTAGTATTGGCAGCATTGTGCTGAGCTAGGCAGTACAAAAAAAGTACCCTTTTTTTTATAAGATAAAAACGTTGAGTTTGGGCCTGAAGTCTTACCCGACCATAAGTAACGCGAGAATCTTATCCTTTCTACTCATGGCATGTTGCAGTACTAGGCACTACTAGTAATGGTGGGCTGATGCAATATAGAGCATCAATGAGATTGGTGGCCATGTGCAGTACTGCGCACTTCTGACCGGATCATGCAAACCTGGGGGGTCCCTGATGCAGACTGGGGTCCCGGGATTCGAATGTGGGATGCTCAAGATCCTGCTCAAGATGTGCTCGGCTTCTTTAAGGGCACCTGCTCCGATTTAAATTTTAATATTGCTCGTCAGACACATCCAGGCCCCAATGGCGGTATCCTGCCCTACCGCCATTGGGGGCCTGGAACAGCAAAACCTGTCACTTGGAATCCCGCGCCGTTTGCCGGTAATGTCCCAATCGGCCCAGTGGTGGCATCCTGGCCGTCCTCCAAAGTGCACCAGTGCATGCTGGAGACAGGACCGGCCGACCTGTGCTGTTGATAGCATACGCCTTTTAAACAACCAGCTTAAGCCATCAATGCTGATGAAAAAGTAAAAGGGTAAGGAGGACATTCTGACGATCGTCATGCAACTGCACTTGCATATTGAGCCTTGAACCCATAAGAATATAAGATAAAGAGGGAAGGACCCACCTGTATTTCCCCTCGTATTCCGGCATGGCCGCGGGGGCCGCTGGCTTGCTGGCAGCGGCAGGTTCAGGGGCGGGTGCCGACGCCGACGAGGCGGCAGCAGCGGCGGCAGGGGCGGGGGCGGGGGCGGAGGCCTGGCTGGCTGCGGCGGGTTGAGGGCTGCCTCCGCTCTCACCTGTTCAGGCAGACAAGTGTGAAGCGAGGTGCTGGAGGCGTCAATTTATGTTCTTTCCAATTTATTTTTGGTGATGAGGCTCTAAGCAGAATAGAGCCTTCGCACCCCCCCCTGTCGATATTCGCCCACCCTCCGGCCACGCCCACCCCCGGCAGGTCATTGCGCGTCGATTCTTCTTTGCCCTGACAGTCAATGACCGACAGGTTGCAGTACATTGGCTGTACTACTGTGCAGTACAGTGCAGGACACCAGGTATTTTTGGTAGTCTGTTTAGGCAGGAAACGGGGAGACCAGGAGAATGGGACAAACGGGAGCAGATAGAGTAAATGTTAAAGCAGAATCGCTGCTTGGTCCCCAGTCCTCTCAGCAACAGGAAGACAGAAATGATGAGACATCACACGTAAATAAAACATCTCCCTGGTCCCAGTTGTTTCGGAGAAACAGGATGACAAAATGTGACAGACAAACATATAAATACAAGTGTGCTATCTGGTCCCGGTCCTCATACCGAGCCTCAGGTGTGGCCAGTAAGCCGGCCGTCAAGCATTGCTGACAAATGACGGCTGAAGCAATTCATACCTGTGAATCAACTGCCCCAATCTCCCCTTCCCTCACACACCATCCAGATGGGCGTCACACTTTTGGCCCGACGTCTTGTACTGCCCTCATCACCCCTGGCCCCACTTACCATCCAGCTCAGCATCACACTTCCGTATCCAAGTCTTGTACTGCTTGTTTGCTGGGTCCAGTCTTAGCCCCTCTTCAAACGCCTCCTTGGCTGTCTCGTACTCATCCATGTGGAACAGGGCCACCCTGCAGGGCAGCAAATGAGCAACAAGGGACAAGTCCATACTTCAGGGGTGTAATCGTAGAACAGGTCCACGCTTCAGGGGTGCAAATTTGGCCAGGGTGGGTCAAGGGTGCAACGAAACGGCCATCTTGTTTTTGATGTTGAAACAGGGGGAGGTCGAGAATGTCCTCACGTGCAGCAGGTCCGCACCTTGATTATGCAATGGGTGCATGAACAGCATGCTGTTGTGTGCAGCACAAGCAGCAATTAAAGCATACAGGCATGATGTCACAAGAAAGAACACAGGCGGAATTGCAGTACAAAGATTCTCCAGGGACTTAATAAATAATTCAGCTGCTCCGACGAGGTTGTAGGGCGATCTTGATTCCAGGGATCATGAGTTCCAGCCTTGCAGGTGCCTAGGTGGATACACCCCAGGGTCTGGGGGCAACGATCCTAGTACCCCGGGAAGGATTAAGATGTGACCTTACGGTACATCCTGCATAGATTTTAAGGATTGTTAAAAGTGGTGACAAAGCTACGTCAAAAACATCAAAAGCTACGTCAAAAGCATGGAGCGACATTCGGCCATGCGGGATATGGGCATGAGGCTGGGGGCACTGGACACGGAGTCCGAGGTGTGGGATGCAGTGCAAGGGCGTGGGGTGTAAAGCATGGGATTGAGAGGATAGAGCACATGAATAATTGGGTTGCGGCAGGGGCCATGCAGCATGTTGCATGGGGACTGGGGAGAAGGCGATCTCAGATCCTAGCATTACTCCCACATTCTCCTGCACATAGAGAGGAAGAGTTGGCCTTTCAACATAGACCGCAATGCAGTCCTTCTCCAGGACAAGGCCCTTCAGGTGTTAGGGTGAAGCTGTTGGGGGTAAAGCATGCCCCGGGAAAAAATGGAGCACCCTTCTATGGCTTCAGCCCGGCTCCCTCATTGCGCATTTATTTACCCTTGTCGGAGGTATGCTTTCGAGAGCGCTGGGTCGTTCTCTATAGCTTTAGCGGCGTCGTTGAGCGCTTCGAGGTAATCCTCGGCCTTAATGTGTGCATGGGCCCGGGCCTCGTAGATCGTAGCAGACTGAGGTGCTTCCAGCAATGCCTGCGAGTCAAGCAGCAGCAGCAGAAACAGCCGTGGGACTAGGAAACGGGCGACTCGAGAGGCCAAGAGAGGTACTGCAGAATGTTCGAGACAGCCTGTTCTCCGCTCCCTGTCCCTCTTTTTTTCCCTCTCGCCTTGCCATAAAGCTCGACGGCAGCATCGTAATCCTCTTCGACAAATGCCCTATCCGCTCGGCTGACAAAGCTTTCCATGACAGTGAAGCTTTTATCGGGGTGAGATGAAATATGGCTCGGGAGTGCAGCGTGCTGCGGAACTGCGAGTCTGCGACGCTTTCGCTGGAAGCGTCCGAACCAACTGACACGGTCCGTTGGGTCGGTTGCCAGGCCCCAACAACCAACTTCGAGTATTCAAAACGGCGAATCAACTTCTACGACCGCGCTCCGAATCACGATGCCAAACATACCAAGTCACCAGACATCTACATCGGTGTACGGCATTTAAAATCCCGTATTCCTCAAGCCACGCTCAGGCGTTTTCTTTCTTTCTATCTTAGCAATTTACATGGCTTCTATTGCTGCCACGCCAGTTGGATACTCCAACGTGGTATGGACAGGCTAAGCCAGCTAAGGTCATGAAAATCAGACAGTGGGACTCGTATGCTTCCCTTCATTCGCAGGTCATACAGGGATGATTTGAGCCATGAGATGCCAGCAGCACAAACCAGACTGACCTGTGCAGGCAAGTTGCTCATGCCTGGAATCTTCCAGGCTTCCAACCTTTATATCAGTACGAGTGGAATTTAGCTGAAAAGTACGGTATCCGTTCGTTCTGGGTAAGTTACTGGAAGATTGACTGCCTTCTATCAGCAGCAGTTAATCTTCCAGAGGTCGGTTAATATTAACCGACTATTAGAGGTCATGTAGCTACTCGAGATGCTAGCGCCTTCTGCCCCAAGTTCAGCTGACCAGACAGAAAAACGTTGTTTTTGAAGCAAGCTGGCCCGTGAGCCTTCAGCTTCATTAAACATGACTTCAATTCAAATACTAGTACCTGTACTGGTCTAGTGTGCAAAAATACGATATTAAATGCAGCCAAATTGAAGATTTTGATTCGGCCGGCAGATAAAGCACAACCAACCCCAGGAACCAACCCTACAAAAAATATGTGAAAAAAAACAAAAAGTACTGTGCACGTTACAGGTATCCCATGGATGTCTAAATTGAATTTTCTACGTGTACTAAAGACGCCTGCTAATTACGGATAATGAAAACAATGGAAACAAAACGCACTACAAGCTGCTTACCGTATCTGACATCCTTTGACTGGACCAGGCTGCCCCTACGGCCCTACATGAGTGGCAGGCAGTATCCAGGTTATGTTAGCGCAGGATGGAGTGGCAACATCGGTCTGCTATTTCCCCATTTGATGTGTGCCACAGCGATCTGCTGGCTCGGTTGGGTACCGGTAATGGGTATGTACCGGGTATGTACTACCAATATGTACGGTAGGTGGTTTGCATGGGACATTGGGTGGCATGCATGTGCCCCTAGTGGCATGCGTAGTGGCTATGGCATTGCTATGCCGTCAAAGCAAGATGTGACTTCGTAATTTTTACAACTCAAAAGTGGTAACTGGGAGCTAACTGATCCAGCTGAAGCATCAACCTCTGTTGGATATAACAAGCAAGTGAATTCGGCAATGTCCCGTTTGATAAGATCTGGGTTCTTTGGGTGACACTCTATACAAACGCTTGTCAATGGTCAGACAAGGGGGCTTGGACCAATTTCGACTTTGGCAAGGCTGAATAGATTGCTGCCCTGTTTTGCATGGCGTTAGATCTTCGAGGCGAGTCTCGGAGAGTGCTGAAAGGTACTGCCTAGAATGTACCGCCGTTGCTTGTCACTCGGTAGCCACGCTTTACATACCTCAGCCACGAGGGTGAGCCCTACTGGTTACACCGTGTCTTCAATTGCACTTACTTTTGGATTGCGCTTCGGCCCAGATCTATCTATTCGCAGCAGCGGTATCCATGGGCCTCACGCCAGTGCCTTCTCTTCCCAACAAGGGTCCGAGTAGAGGCCGAGGCCTAGCCGAGCTTCTGGGTCATGACTTCGTTGGCTCTACTTCCAGTTTTAACACGTCCCACAGCCCAGCGCGCAGCAATAGCGACTACGATTCGCAGCTCAGACTCAGCGTGGCGCGCATCCTCGACCTCGGCAGCGCTGACGAGCTGGGAAAGGATGCCCACGCCGCGTTGAGCTCCTCCTTGCAGCGACGCCTGTCGCGGGAAGCTCAGGAGGCTTCAGCTGCTGCCGCTGCCTCCGCTACGTCCTTTGCAGCCGAGGGCAGCAGCAGCAGCTCGTCTGCTCCGACCAACGCTTCCAACTCGCCACTGGCGAACCTGCTGTTGGCCCAGCCTGGTGCAGGATCTGGTCTGGCAGCAGGAAGTAGCAGCAGCGGAGCAGCGGCAGGAGCGCAGGGCGCTGCGTGTACCTCAGGCCGGGTGGGCCCACCGCGCGTCACCATCGACCGCGCTTCGGCTCAAGGCATGCTGCAGTTTAGCCAGGGCGACCTCGCGGCCGAGAGCCTCAACAACTTCTCCAGCTTCCGCGCGACGTGCTGCTGCTACTCAGGCAAATGGATGTACGAAGCTACGATTCAAACCGCATGGCAGCCGGGTATTCAGCAGATCGGATGGGCAACCATCCATTGCCCGTTCACCACTGAGGAGGGAGTCGGAGATGCAGCAGACAGCTATGCGTATGGTGAGCACTCACACAAGAATCGAGTGGCACGTGGCACGCAAGCAATGCAGTGCATTGCCTATGCATTTCCCAACTCATGCAGCGGCAGGACCCATGCGGCTGCTCGCCCATGCGTCTGCTCAACCACAGCATTTGCTTGACCATGCAATGATCCGCCTGCCATGCATGTGCCCGTCCTGGCTAGGACATACACTTGCCTTTGCCCGTCTAAGCAATGGCATGCCGGTACATTTGCCCGCCCATGCAGCGGTCAGCCCCCATATTTCCCCACCCAATTATCTGCTTTTGATGCAAAATGCCGCTATAGACCATGCTTTCCAAGGATGCATCTTATGTGCTCAACCTTTGGCTATGCATCATCTTAAGCGGCTTGGCTACATTTCATGCACCTCCTGGCCTCCAGCCGGAGGGCGCATGTACGGCCAGCCTTGCTGTGTGGACCTGAATCTGTAGGCCTGTTCATGTGTGATCCCAATGTGGCCTTTATCGGCAGCGGGGCAGCCATTGTCATCTTGGCACTGGCATGCACATATTGCTATCATCCCCCGTGCAAGCCATGGACTGGATCCTTTGCAATTGAGCAGGGTGTGGCCATTCTTATTTAGGCACGCACATGTGCATGAGACTGCCATATACTGTCCACAATTTATAAGCACACACCACTCTGTGCCCCATGTCATTAATTCGTCTAGCACCCTCACGCAGATCCTCCATGCGTGTTTCCCCCCGCGGTCCCTCCCATGTTCCTCTCACAGGTCACCTCGATGTAGCCCACTTGAGGCTCTCTTATTTGGAAATTCCCTAAGGAATAGCCTGCTTCAAATCTCTCCCTCCAGCATACCTCTTATTGAGGACCAACCCTGAACCTTTGCATTACCGGTGGGCGTAACACTTTTCCCGCAAGGATGAACCCTACGCCCCCCCTGCCCTCAACCCATGTGGCCACACTGGCTATTTTTGTCCCCATTCTCCCATGCCGTGCCTGTGCACACCCCTTTATCTAGTCCCCACCCTTTGCCTTTCTAGATGGGAAGCGCGTTCGCAAGTGGAATGTCAAAAGCCAAGTATATGGGGAGGCGTGGTCGTCGGGCGACGTCATCGGCAGCTTGATTGACCTTCAAAAGGGGGAGATCACCTTTTACCGCAACGGGGTCAGCCTGGGCGTCGCATTCCGCAATGTTCGAACTATGCAGGTGGGTGTGGGTGCATGGTCCTCGCAGCATGCTTGTGTGGGTGATGATGGATGCATGGGAGGCCTAGCTGGTCACACCTGATGATTCATCCGCCTTGACGTTTCATACCTTGGAATTAATCAGCACTAACCGTTCACACCCTGCGCAGCCACACCTGGCATACTTCCCGACTGTCTCCCTCTCGTACGCCGAGCGCTGCGACCTCAACTTCGGGAGCCGCCCGTTCCTGTACCCTGTAGCCGGCTTCCGCCCGCTGCAGGCGCCGCCTAATCCCTCCCACCTCGGCCAAGCAGCCTACTTGCTGGGCTGCCTGGAGCGCCTTGCTCAGCAGGCCTCTGTCTCAGCAGAGGACTTAGAGTATGGAGCAGAGGCCATCAGCTGCTGGGGGGTTGCAGAAGAGGATGACGACAGCAGCGGCGCCGGCGGGGGCACCGACCCGCAGCAGCCTCTTCAGATGCAGGACCTCTTGCCTGACTCCAGCGGTGGTGGCGGCGGTGGTGCGGAGCGCCGACGCCTGCAGCCGCTGCGCTGGGTGGACACTGCGCTGCTTGCGGGCGCCCTCTGCCAGCACCTGGTGCCGCTTCTGATGCCGCCAACGCCCTTCCCCTCCTCCTCCTCCTCCTTTTCCTCGTCGGGGGCGGGTGTCACGGAGTACATGGTGCACGGGCCGCTGCTTCAGTCGCTGCTGAGGCTGCACCGTGGGGTGGAGCCGCACGACCCTGCCGCGGCCAGGGCAGCAGTCAGGTTGCTGCAGGTCAGTTGTGGTGCCCTTGGGAAGTGGACCCTTCAACTGGCCGGTGCTGGGCCCGGGGATGATTCAGTGCTGAAACTGAAAAATAAAAATGAATCAGGGAGCCCTGTGTTCTCCCCCTGGGTTTGCTCTGCCTGGGCCGTGCAAAAAGGCTCTGGGTGGTTGCTTCAAACAGGAGCAATAACCCTAGTTGGTAGGGTCTGGAACACACAGCCTCCTACCAAACAGGACTGACAGCCTTATCCTGGAATATGATACCAGTTTTTTTGCGTGTTTTGGCTGCTGCATCCCAGCTACATTTCAGCTACCTCTTTGGTGCTGGCCTTGCTGCTAGACTGACGGCCTTAGGCTAGTCAAGGTTAGGTTGCAGTCAGGCCTTATGTGGCTGAAAAATCCACTCCAACCTAATCTGCAACCTATGATTTGAATCCTACGTCCCAAACTTCGTTTGGAGGGTCCTAACATCTCACAATTATTAAAAGTAATTTGCTCTGTCTTCTCATTGACGATTCATCGTCGGCACCAATGTCTGTTAGTCTCCCCTTGAACCCCTGCAATAAACACTCTTCCTTTCGCCCCGCCCATTCTTGTGCCTCTTGCAGATTGGTACAGACCCCTCGGCCCTCTCCGCGCTCATGTCGATGCTGCTGGAGGCCATGGCCCGCCGCTGCGTGTGCGCCCCGATGGTACCTCAGGACTTCCCCTACTCCGCGGCCTACCCGTACCTCGGGTTGGCGGCCTGCCTCACGGGCGGCATCCCGGCAGTACGGCAGGCCCTGTTGGGGCACAGGACGCTGTACCAGGTGTGTGAGGTCCTGGTCCTGAATAGTGTACCATTTCTGCACGCAACTTGCACATACAAGAACGACAGTCCCTATCGGACCTCTGCTAGAACGCACCGCTCCTCCTATGTCTGATGCCGCGCTCTCTAATAAATAAATGATGCCTTCACACGCACGCCACACCCCTCCTAGGATAAAGGAAGCATGCATGTAGGCTTGCAGATCACCCAACTCAAACCACCGTCACCGCCAACCCTCCTTTCACAACCCCGACCTCTGGCCTCAGGCCAAGGAAACCTGTATGACCTGCCCCTGCCCCAGCTCCAACCAACGTAACCCCCAACCCTCCTCAGGTCATGGAAGCCTTTATGGCTCGCAAGCCCCCCAGCTCCGAAGACCTTAAGGAGCTGCTCCCAGTGGTTTGGTGGCCAGGCTGCAAGGATGAGTCAGCAAGTGAAGCCAGGATGAAGGTGTGAGAAAGAATGACGTTGATAGGGGGGGGAGGGAGTGGGTGCTTGAGTATTTGTGGTGCTCCATGGAACAGGTTGTGGTGATGGTGCGTGGGGCCGCCGTGTGTAGGTGTGGTGGTGGTGGGCGGCTGTCGCTGTGGTTGCGCAATTTCTGAACCGCTTCACTTGATTCAGATGATTGATGAGGTGCAGCGGGATGTGATTGCGTTGATTTTGAATCCCTGCAATTATTGCCTCAATATGATCCACAGCACGCCCCCCCATCTGGACTGCCTCAACCCAAATGCTTTGTCTGTACTGCCGCGCCCGTACTGCTGTGTCTGTACTGCCTCGTCTGTACTGCCTCATTCGTACTGCTGTGTGGCACTGCCTCATCTGTGCTGTCTTACCTTGCGCAGGATGGGATCCGGGCTGTTGCAGCCACTAAAACTCGACTGGAGGACAGGCAGTACAAGCTGCTCAGCCTTCTGGTTGGTCGACCCTCTCAAGGGGACCCCCAAGAGGATGCATTGGTGGCCTTTGTCAGGTGGGCTGGTTTGGGGTAGTAGAGGAGTAGCAGCATGGGCAGGGGTTCTTTCAGGTGGGTATTGCCTGGAAACGAGGAGCTTGCGTTGGTGGTTTTCGTTAGGTTTGGGCGGGGGAAGTACTTGAGCAGGAGCAGGGGCAAGATTAAGAGTAGAGGATGGGTGAGGGTGGCCATTGTCAGGCGGGGACGTATTGGGGGAGAGAAGGATGCGTCAGTGGATTTTGTCGCTGGGCATGGACCAGGGAAGTGTAGGGGAGGGAGAAGGGCTGAGGGAGAGGGGCGGAGGGAGAGGGGGAGGGAGTGGGAGCAGGGGAAAGGTCAGAGAGGTGGCGTATGTGAGGTGTGTAAGGACTGGAGAAGTAGGTTGGTGGGAGCAGGAGTGGTGCAGGCCGAGCAGGAACGGGAGGGGGGGTTTGAGCAGGGGGGGGTGCAGGGGGGCATTTATGATGTGGACCCTATGGGACACAAGAGGAGAGGGAGAGGGAGGAGGGCTTGACCACCAGGTCCTATTATATACAGGAGCATGCTGTGTGATCCGGCGGGACGCTTGGCCTTCTTGATTCACGCTTGGGGGCGTATGATTAATTGATGCGCTCTCAGATTGGATACAAGATGCCTTGCGGTAAGCTGCGCTGTTCCCCCCTGCTCTTTATAATTATCGCAGTGCATGGAATACCTGGCCACGGGCTAGGCATTACATCCGCTGGCTGTCCGCTCCCGTGCTCTTTATTCACTGATTCATTCCTCCCTGATCCTCCCCTGTCCCTAGATACTTGGTCCAGAGGAACCGTGGCGCCTCCCGAGACGTCCAACCTCACGGCCTGTCGGATGCCAACGTGCTGCTCTCGGTGTGGTTTGCGCTGCTGAGGCTGCTCAACGGGACGCTGGACGGCGTGCCCACCTTCCCTGCCGGCGACCTGTTTGTCCAGGCATCGCTGCAAGGTGCGACAAGAGCTTGTTGTGAACTAAAACTCTAATTTATATGATGATACTGGGTACTGAAGGGGAAAAGTGCAGGATCCGGCGGTGGTTTTTATATGTCTAGGCTCACCTTGGACAAAGGCATGACAGGGGTCGAACCTTGATCGGTATACAGACACTGGCCGAAGCAGCATGGCTGGCCATGCTGGGGGCCTCTGGGTGGAGGCCGAGAGGCAGCTGAAGTGGAACAGAGTTTGGAAAGATATGCCCCGAGTTGCAAGCGAGACACCGGGAAGGAACGCATCGCAACGTTGTGTTGTAACATGCAGTGCACACACCATTGTCTCAAATGAGGCCTTATGGCTGAGGGGGAGAGCTCTGGTCCCCGCAACCCGGCTGAAACAATTGCTTCCCCACCGAGGGCAGCATTAAAAGAACGGACTCATTCATAAGTACGCGAGGGAAGGCAATTAAATCCACAGGAAGCGCCAGGAATCAGACTCAACGTCACAGAATAATCAACAAATAAGTGAATGCAATGTGACCCTGTGCCCCTGTACCCTGCCAGGCTCCATGGACCCCACCAACGACCTCCCACGTCTTGGTGGCCTGTTGTCCTACCTGCTGAGGGAGTCCCCGGTGCCCCCTGAGGACCTGGTCCGTGCGGTGACGGTGGAGCTCCCGCCCCCACTGCACGTGCCGGGCAGCAGTGCCCGTGACGCTGCCATGGCTAGGCTGGCCCACCGGCCGAGCGCCTCGACCGAGCTGCTGCACCTATCGACGATGCTTTACTCGCATCGAGGGGCGGGCATCGTACGCCAGGTGAGCATAAAGGCTTTGGGTGGGGTGATGAGGGGCTGGGTGGGGTGGGTGGGGTGATGTGGGGTTGGGTTGGGTGGGTGGGGTGGGGTGGGGTGGGGTAATGTGGGGTTGGGGTGGGTGGGGTGATGTGGGGTTGGGTTGGGTGGGTGGGGTGGGTGATGTGGGTTGGGTTGGGTGGGTTGGGTGAGGTGGGGTGTGGTGGGTTGTAGGGAGGGGCCCGGGGGGGAGGGGATGCTCGACAAACAGCGTTCCTGCTTTGAAAGATAGAGAAGGGGTAGGGTAACAAGGGATGAATCATCGACCCCCGCTGCCTTTATGTTACCTCCCCCCCTTCCTGCTCCAGCTGTGTGTCCAGCCCCTGGTGCCTCAGTCTGCCATGCCTCCCCCTGCTTTCTTCCAGAACCTTCCTCGGCTAAATATCTATCCTCTGTCCCAGTCTAATTGCTGCGGTCCTTTGAAACGTTGATAGCAGAGCCTCTTTTAGAACTAACCGAGGCACTCCACATTCATCCTCTGTCCCAGTCTAGTTGCTGTGGTTCTCCTCAACCTTTGAAAGCAAGCTCTGTTTTTACTGACAAAGCCACTCCATGCCCATGCCACAGATCTACTCCCTATCCCAGTCTCTGGCCACCAACCTGGCGGGGCTAGAGCAGGTGGAGGCGCAGCTCGAGGCGCCTGCAGCAGCAGCACCATCAGCGCCTGCAGCCGAGGGTGGCATAGGGGGGGTGGCGGCACTCCTGGGGGCTGATACCACCCGGACAGCTTCATACCTCCAGGTAAGTGTGGGGATGCATCAGTTCCTTCATACCTCCAGGTGAGGGTGAGGGCGCGTCAGTGCCCTCCTACCTCCATTCAAGTGTAAGAGTGCTTTAATTATTCAGTACCCTCCTGGCCTCCTACTTACAAACAAGTGTGACTGTGTGAGGGTGCGTCAGTTCCCTCCTTCCTCTAATGAAAGCATTACGTTGGTTTATAAAAATGTTTCCAAAAAGTTGACCTCTGGGAAATTCCCGCTTAAGAAAAGGGGTTCCTTGGTGGCGGGCAGCTTCCCCTGCCCTTCTGCCACCGGCCCCATACCCCCAGCCCCCAGCTCGCTGCCCCTGTCCTTCTGCTCAACTAGGAGGCCTGCATGCTGTAACAAAAACAGAAATTCTGCGGGGAACTTTGCCATCAACCCTCACATTTTAGTTTTCACACCTGACCCCTCAGCCCTAACATGATCTACCCCCCTCATTCTCCAGGAGGCGCGCACACTGCTGCGCTCCGAGGTGCTGACCGCAGTGCGCTGCATCCGCTTGTTGGAGGTAGGAGGGATGAGGGAATAGAACCCCCTGGGTGCAGGCCGCCAAGGCTGGCATGTATTGAGTCTGAAGCAGAAGCTCCTCAGGTGCCACATTAGGGCAGCAGTAATGAGGGAATGCATCACATCTATTGTGATGTATTCAGAGTTGATTTCAGCAGAAGGGCAACAGGAATGAGGGAACATATGAGATCATCCCAGCAGCAGCTGACTGCAGTGCGCAGCACCCGCTTGGGGCAGGATCATGGGAGTATGTGAGATAATTCCTGAAAAGAGCTGGCTGCTGGGATGATCTACAAAAATGTATATTGATGGCCTACGTTATAAGATTCAGTAGCCACCAGAGTTCTAATGCCTACACTGGCAAATACTGCCTAGGCTGGCACATTAAGGGTGTGAAGCAATAGAAGCTAAAACCCCCCCCTAAGTCATGAATGAATGTAGGAGGTACATTAAGGGTTGAGGGTCTACGGTCTGGTCAGCCTCAACCCCAAACCTCTCCCCCACTTGACTCCTTATTCAGTCCACACTTTCGGTGGGTGGAAGATTCCCAACCTCCCCCCTTCCCCTTCTCCCCTCCTACCCTCTCCCAGTCAACCTTTTTCGGGGGCTGGAAGATGGGGGCTCTGCTGAGACAGGCCGCCTGGGTTGGTCGGGCGCTGGCTGGCGTGGCGGCGCAGACAGGCCCGCTGCTGGCCTACGTGCCCACCTGCTACCCGGAGCTGGTGCTGGATGTGTTGGCGGCCTACCGCGCTGCAGAGAATCCATTCGCATCGCCACAGGAGGTGTGTGCTTGTTGGAGAAGGAGGTGTGTGCTTGTTGGAGAAGGAGGTGTGTGCTTGTTGGAGAAGGAGATGTGTGCTTGTTGGAGAAGGAGATGTGTGCTTGTTGGAGAAGGAGGTGTGTGCTTGTTGGAGAAGGAGGTGTGTGCTTGTTGGAGAAGGAGGTGTGTGCTTGTTGGAGAAGGAGGTGTGTGTGCTTGTTGGAGAAGGAGGTGTGTGCTTGTTGGAGAAGGAGGTGTGTGCTTGTTGGAGAAGGAGGTGTGTGCTTGTTGGAGAAGGAGGTGTGTGCTTGTTGGAGAAGGAGGTGTGTGCTTGTTGGAGAAGGAGGTGTGTGTGCTTGTTGGAGAAGGAGGTGTGTGTGCTTGTTGGAGAAGGAGGTGTGTGTGCTTGTTGGAGAAGGAGGTGTGTGCTTGTTGGTGAAGGAGGTGTGTGTGCTTGTTGGAGAAGGAGGTGTGTGCGCTTGTTGGAGATGGAGGTGTGTGTGCTTGTTGGAGAAGGAGGTGTGTGCTTGTTGGAGAAGGAGGTGTGTGTGCTTGTTGGAGAAGGAGGTGTGTGTGCTTGTTGGAGAAGGAGGTGTGTGCTTGTTGGAGAAGGAGGTGTGTGTGCTTGTTGGAGAAGGAGGGGTGTGTGCTTGTTGGAGATGGAGGTGTGTGTGCTTGTTGGAGAAGGAGGTGTGTGTGCTTGTTGGAGAAGGAGGTGTGTGTGCTTATTGGAGAAGGAGGTGTGTGTGCTTGTTGGAGAAGGAGGTGTGTGCTTGTTGGAGAAGGAGGTGTGTGCTTGTTGGAGAAGGAGGTGTGTGCTTGTTGGAGAAGGAGGTGTGTGTGCTTGTTGGAGAAGGAGGTGTGTGCTTGTTGGAGAAGGAGGTGTGTGCTTGTTGGAGAAGGAGGTGTGTGCTTGTTGGAGAAGGAGGTGTGTGCTTGTTGGAGAAGGAGGTGTGTGCTTGTTGGAGAAGGAGGTGTGTGCTTGTTGGAGAAGGAGGTGTGTGTGCTTGTTGGAGAAGGAGGTGTGTGCTTGTTGGAGAAGGAGGTGTGTGTGCTTGTTGGAGAAGGAGGTGTGTGCTTGTTGGAGAAGGAGGTGTGTGTGCTTGTTGGAGAAGGAGGTGTGTGCTTGTTGGAGAAGGAGGTGTGTGTGCTTGTTGGAGAAGGAGGTGTGTGCTTGTTGGAGAAGGAGGTGTGTGCTTGTTGGAGAAGGAGGTGTGTGCGTGTTGGAGAAGGAGGTGTGTGTGCTTGTTGGAGAAGGAGGTGTGTGTGCTTGTTGGAGAAGGAGGTGTGTGCTTGTTGGAGAAGGAGGTGTGTGTGCTTGTTGGAGAAGGAGGTGTGTGCTTGTTGGAGAAGGAGGTGTGTGTGCTTGTTGGAGAAGGAGGTGTGTGCTTGTTGGAGAAGGAGGTGTGTGTGCTTGTTGGAGAAGGAGGTGTGTGCTTGTTGGAGAAGGAGGTGTGTGTGCTTGTTGGAGAAGGAGGTGTGTGCTTGTTGGAGAAGGAGGTGTGTGTGCTTGTTGGAGAAGGAGGTGTGTGTGCTTGTTGGAGAAGGAGGTGTGTGCTTGTTGGAGAAGGAGGTGTGTGCTTGTTGGAGAAGGAGGTGTGTGCTTGTTGGAGAAGGAGGTGTGTGTGCTTGTTGGAGAAGGAGGTGTGTGTGCTTGTTGGAGAAGGAGGTGTGTGTGCTTGTTGGAGAAGGAGGTGTGTGCTTGTTGGAGAAGGAGGTGTGTGCTTGTTGCAGAAGGAGGTGTGTGCTTGTTGGAGAAGGAGGTGTGTGTGCTTGTTGGAGAAGGAGGTGTGTGCTTGTTGGAGAAGGAGGTGTGTGTGCTTGTTGGAGAAGGAGGTGTGTGCTTGTTGGAGAAGGAGGTGTGTGTGCTTGTTGGAGAAGGAGGTGTGTGCTTGTTGGAGAAGGAGGTGTGTGTGCTTGTTGGAGAAGGAGGTGTGTGTGCTTGTTGGAGAAGGAGGTGTGTGCTTGTTGGAGAAGGAGGTGTGTGTGCTTGTTGGAGAAGGAGGTGTGTGTGCTTGTTGGAGAAGGAGGTGTGTGCTTGTTGGAGAAGGAGGTGTGTGTGCTTGTTGGAGAAGGAGGTGTGTGTGCTTGTTGGAGAAGGAGGTGTGTGCTTGTTGGAGAAGGAGGTGTGTGCTTGTTGGAGAAGGAGGTGTGTGTGCTTGTTGGAGAAGGAGGTGTGTGTGCTTGTTGGAGAAGGAGGTGTGTGCTTGTTGGAGAAGGAGGTGTGTGTGCTTGTTAGAGAAGGAGGTGTGTGCTTGTTGGAGAAGGAGGTGTGTGCTTGTTGGAGAAGGAGGTGTGTGTGCTTGTTGGAGAAGGAGGTGTGTGTGCTTGTTGGAGAAGGAGGTGTGTGCTTGTTGGAGAAGGAGGTGTGTGTGCTTGTTGGAGAAGGAGGTGTGTGCTTGTTGGAGAAGGAGGTGTGTGTGCTTGTTGGAGAAGGAGGTGTGTGTGCTTGTTGGAGAAGGAGGTGTGTGTGCTTGTTGGAGAAGGAGGTGTGTGTGCTTGTTGGAGAAGGAGGTGTGTGTGCTTGTTGGAGAAGGAGGTGTGTGCTTGTTGGAGAAGGAGGTGTGTGTGCTTGTTGGAGAAGGAGGTGTGTGCTTGTTGGAGAAGGAGGTGTGTGTGCTTGTTGGAGAAGGAGGTGTGTGTGCTTGTTGGAGAAGGAGGTGTGTGCTTGTTGGAGAAGGAGGTGTGTGCTTGTTGGAGAAGGAGGTGTGTGCTTGTTGGAGAAGGAGGTGTGTGCTTGTTGGAGAAGGAGGTGTGTGTGCTTGTTGGAGAAGGAGGTGTGTGCTTGTTGGAGAAGGAGGTGTGTGCTTGTTGGAGAAGGAGGTGTGTGCTTGTTGGAGAAGGAGGTGTGTGCTTGTTGGAGAAGGAGGTGTGTGCTTGTTGGAGAAGGAGGTGTGTGCTTGTTGGAGAAGGAGGTGTGTGCTTGTTGGAGAAGGAGGTGTGTGCTTGTTGGAGAAGGAGGTGTGTGTGCTTGTTGGAGAAGGAGGTGTGTGTGCTTGTTGGAGAAGGAGGTGTGTGTGCTTGTTGGAGAAGGAGGTGTGTGTGCTTGTTGGAGAAGGAGGTGTGTGTGCTTGTTGGAGAAGGAGGTGTGTGTGCTTGTTGGAGAAGGAGGTGTGTGCTTGTTGGAGAAGGAGGTGTGTGTGCTTGTTGGAGAAGGAGGTGTGTGTGCTTGTTGGAGAAGGAGGTGTGTGCTTGTTGGAGAAGGAGGTGTGTGTGCTTGTTGGAGAAGGAGGTGTGTGCTTGTTGGAGAAGGAGGTGTGTGTGCTTGTTGGAGAAGGAGGTGTGTGCTTGTTGGAGAAGGAGGTGTGTGTGCTTGTTGGAGAAGGAGGTGTGTGCTTGTTGGAGAAGGAGGTGTGTGTGCTTGTTGGAGAAGGAGGTGTGTGCTTGTTGGAGAAGGAGGTGTGTGTGCTTGTTGGAGAAGGAGGTGTGTGCTTGTTGGAGAAGGAGGTGTGTGTGCTTGTTGGAGAAGGAGGTGTGTGCTTGTTGGAGAAGGAGGTGTGTGTGCTTGTTGGAGAAGGAGGTGTGTGCTTGTTGGAGAAGGAGGTGTGTGTGCTTGTTGGAGAAGGAGGTGTGTGCTTGTTGGAGAAGGAGGTGTGTGTGCTTGTTGGAGAAGGAGGTGTGTGCTTGTTGGAGAAGGAGGTGTGTGCTTGTTGGAGAAGGAGGTGTGTGTGCTTGTTGGAGAAGGAGGTGTGTGTGCTTGTTGGAGAAGGAGGTGTGTGCTTGTTGGAGAAGGAGGTGTGTGTGCTTGTTGGAGAAGGAGGTGTGTGCTTGTTGGAGAAGGAGGTGTGTGCTTGTTGGAGAAGGAGGTGTGTGCTTGTTGGAGAAGGAGGTGTGTGTGCTTGTTGGAGAAGGAGGTGTGTGCTTGTTGGAGAAGGAGGTGTGTGTGCTTGTTAGAGAAGGAGGTGTGTGCTTGTTGGAGAAGGAGGTGTGTGCTTGTTGGAGAAGGAGGTGTGTGTGCTTGTTGGAGAAGGAGGTGTGTGCTTGTTGGAGAAGGAGGTGTGTGCTTGTTGGAGAAGGAGGTGTGTGTGCTTGTTGGAGAAGGAGGTGTGTGCTTGTTGGAGAAGGAGGTGTGTGTGCTTGTTGGAGAAGGAGGTGTGTGCTTGTTGGAGAAGGAGGTGTGTGTGCTTGTTGGAGAAGGAGGTGTGTGCTTGTTGGAGAAGGAGGTGTGTGTGCTTGTTGGAGAAGGAGGTGTGTGCTTGTTGGAGAAGGAGGTGTGTGTGCTTGTTGGAGAAGGAGGTGTGTGCTTGTTGGAGAAGGAGGTGTGTGTGCTTGTTGGAGAAGGAGGTGTGTGCTTGTTGGAGAAGGAGGTGTGTGCTTGTTGGAGAAGGAGGTGTGTGTGCTTGTTGGAGAAGGAGGTGTGTGTGCTTGTTGGAGAAGGAGGTGTGTGCTTGTTGGAGAAGGAGGTGTGTGTGCTTGTTGGAGAAGGAGGTGTGTGCTTGTTGGAGAAGGAGGTGTGTGCTTGTTGGAGAAGGAGGTGTGTGCTTGTTGGAGAAGGAGGTGTGTGTGCTTGTTGGAGAAGGAGGTGTGTGCTTGTTGGAGAAGGAGGTGTGTGTGCTTGTTAGAGAAGGAGGTGTGTGCTTGTTGGAGAAGGAGGTGTGTGCTTGTTGGAGAAGGAGGTGTGTGTGCTTGTTGGAGAAGGAGGTGTGTGCTTGTTGGAGAAGGAGGTGTGTGCTTGTTGGAGAAGGAGGTGTGTGTGCTTGTTGGAGAAGGAGGTGTGTGCTTGTTGGAGAAGGAGGTGTGTGTGCTTGTTGGAGAAGGAGGTGTGTGTGCTTGTTGGAGAAGGAGGTGTGTGCTTGTTGGAGAAGGAGGTGTGTGCTTGTTGGAGAAGGAGGTGTGTGCTTGTTGGAGAAGGAGGTGCGTGTGCTTGTTGGAGAAGGAGGTGTGTGTGCTTGTTGGAGAAGGAGGTGTGTGTGCTTGTTGGAGAAGGAGGTGTGTGTGCTTGTTGGAGAAGGAGGTGTGTGCTTGTTGGAGAAGGAGGTGTGTGCTTGTTGGAGAAGGAGGTGTGTGCTTGTTGGAGAAGGAGGTGTGTGCTTGTTGGAGAAGGAGGTGTGTGCTTGTTGGAGAAGGAGGTGTGTGCTTGTTGGAGAAGGAGGTGTGTGCTTGTTGGAGAAGGAGGTGTGTGCTTGTTGGAGAAGGAGGTGTGTGCTTGTTGGAGAAGGAGGTGTGTGCTTGTTGGAGAAGGAGGTGTGCGCTTGTTGGAGAAGGAGGTGTGTGCTTGTTGGAGAAGGAGGTGTGTGCTTGTTGGAGAAGGAGGTGTGTGCTTGTTGGAGAAGGAGGTGTGTGCTTGTTGGAGAAGGAGGTGTGTGCTTGTTGGAGAAGGAGGTGTGTGCTTGTTGGAGAAGGAGGTGTGTGCTTGTTGGAGAAGGAGGTGTGTGCTTGTTGGAGAAGGAGGTGTGTGTGCTTGTTGGAGAAGGAGGTGTGTGTGCTTGTTGGAGAAGGAGGTGTGTGTGCTTGTTGGAGAAGGAGGTGTGTGTGCTTGTTGGAGAAGGAGGTGTGTGTGCTTGTTGGAGAAGGAGGTGTGTGTGCTTGTTGGAGAAGGAGGTGTGTGTGCTTGTTGGAGAAGGAGGTGTGTGCTTGTTGGAGAAGGAGGTGTGTGCTTGTTGGAGAAGGAGGTGTGTGCTTGTTGGAGAAGGATGTGTGTGCTTGTTGGAGAAGGAGGTGTGTGCTTGTTGGAGAAGGAGGTGTGTGCTTGTTGGAGAAGGAGGTGTGTGCTTGTTGGAGAAGGAGGTGTGTGCTTGTTGGAGAAGGAGGTGTGTGCTTGTTGGAGAAGGAGGTGTGTGCTTGTTGGAGAAGGAGGTGTGTGCTTGTTGGAGAAGGAGGTGTGTGCTTGTTGGAGAAGGAGGTGTGTGTGCTTGTTGGAGAAGGAGGTGTGTGTGCTTGTTGGAGAAGGAGGTGTGTGTGCTTGTTGGAGAAGGAGGTGTGTGCTTGTTGGAGAAGGAGGTGTGTGTGCTTGTTGGAGAAGGAGGTGTGTGTGCTTGTTGGAGAAGGAGGTGTGTTCTTGTTGGAGAAGGAGGTGTGTGTGCTTGTTGGAGAAGGAGGTGTGTGCGCTTGTTGGAGATGGAGGTGTGTGTGCTTGTTGGAGAAGGAGGTGTGTGCTTGTTGGAGAAGGAGGTGTGTGTGCTTGTTGGAGAAGGAGGTGTGTGTGCTTGTTGGAGAAGGAGGTGTGTGCTTGTTGGAGAAGGAGGTGTGTGTGCTTGTTGGAGAAGGAGGGGTGTGTGCTTGTTGGAGATGGAGGTGTGTGTGCTTGTTGGAGAAGGAGGTGTGTGTGCTTGTTGGAGAAGGAGGTGTGTGTGCTTATTGGAGAAGGAGGTGTGTGCTTGTTGGAGAAGGAGGTGTGTGCTTGTTGGAGAAGGAGGTGTGTGCTTGTTGGAGAAGGAGGTGTGTGCTTGTTGGAGAAGGAGGTGTGTGTGCTTGTTGGAGAAGGAGGTGTGTGTGCTTGTTGGAGAAGGAGGTGTGTGCTTGTTGGAGAAGGAGGTGTGTGCTTGTTGGAGAAGGAGGTGTGTGCTTGTTGGAGAAGGAGGTGTGTGCTTGTTGGAGAAGGAGGTGTGTGCTTGTTGGAGAAGGAGGTGTGTGTGCTTGTTGGAGAAGGAGGTGTGTGCTTGTTGGAGAAGGAGGTGTGTGTGCTTGTTGGAGAAGGAGGTGTGTGCTTGTTGGAGAAGGAGGTGTGTGTGCTTGTTGGAGAAGGAGGTGTGTGCTTGTTGGAGAAGGAGGTGTGTGTGCTTGTTGGAGAAGGAGGTGTGTGCTTGTTGGAGAAGGAGGTGTGTGCTTGTTGGAGAAGGAGGTGTGTGCGTGTTGGAGAAGGAGGTGTGTGTGCTTGTTGGAGAAGGAGGTGTGTGTGCTTGTTGGAGAAGGAGGTGTGTGCTTGTTGGAGAAGGAGGTGTGTGTGCTTGTTGGAGAAGGAGGTGTGTGCTTGTTGGAGAAGGAGGTGTGTGTGCTTGTTGGAGAAGGAGGTGTGTGCTTGTTGGAGAAGGAGGTGTGTGTGCTTGTTGGAGAAGGAGGTGTGTGCTTGTTGGAGAAGGAGGTGTGTGTGCTTGTTGGAGAAGGAGGTGTGTGCTTGTTGGAGAAGGAGGTGTGTGTGCTTGTTGGAGAAGGAGGTGTGTGTGCTTGTTGGAGAAGGAGGTGTGTGCTTGTTGGAGAAGGAGGTGTGTGCTTGTTGGAGAAGGAGGTGTGTGTGCTTGTTGGAGAAGGAGGTGTGTGTGCTTGTTGGAGAAGGAGGTGTGTGTGCTTGTTGGAGAAGGAGGTGTGTGCTTGTTGGAGAAGGAGGTGTGTGCTTGTTGCAGAAGGAGGTGTGTGCTTGTTGGAGAAGGAGGTGTGTGTGCTTGTTGGAGAAGGAGGTGTGTGCTTGTTGGAGAAGGAGGTGTGTGTGCTTGTTGGAGAAGGAGGTGTGTGCTTGTTGGAGAAGGAGGTGTGTGTGCTTGTTGGAGAAGGAGGTGTGTGCTTGTTGGAGAAGGAGGTGTGTGTGCTTGTTGGAGAAGGAGGTGTGTGTGCTTGTTGGAGAAGGAGGTGTGTGCTTGTTGGAGAAGGAGGTGTGTGTGCTTGTTGGAGAAGGAGGTGTGTGTGCTTGTTGGAGAAGGAGGTGTGTGCTTGTTGGAGAAGGAGGTGTGTGTGCTTGTTGGAGAAGGAGGTGTGTGTGCTTGTTGGAGAAGGAGGTGTGTGCTTGTTGGAGAAGGAGGTGTGTGCTTGTTGGAGAAGGAGGTGTGTGTGCTTGTTGGAGAAGGAGGTGTGTGTGCTTGTTGGAGAAGGAGGTGTGTGCTTGTTGGAGAAGGAGGTGTGTGTGCTTGTTAGAGAAGGAGGTGTGTGCTTGTTGGAGAAGGAGGTGTGTGCTTGTTGGAGAAGGAGGTGTGTGTGCTTGTTGGAGAAGGAGGTGTGTGTGCTTGTTGGAGAAGGAGGTGTGTGCTTGTTGGAGAAGGAGGTGTGTGTGCTTGTTGGAGAAGGAGGTGTGTGCTTGTTGGAGAAGGAGGTGTGTGTGCTTGTTGGAGAAGGAGGTGTGTGTGCTTGTTGGAGAAGGAGGTGTGTGTGCTTGTTGGAGAAGGAGGTGTGTGTGCTTGTTGGAGAAGGAGGTGTGTGTGCTTGTTGGAGAAGGAGGTGTGTGCTTGTTGGAGAAGGAGGTGTGTGTGCTTGTTGGAGAAGGAGGTGTGTGCTTGTTGGAGAAGGAGGTGTGTGTGCTTGTTGGAGAAGGAGGTGTGTGTGCTTGTTGGAGAAGGAGGTGTGTGCTTGTTGGAGAAGGAGGTGTGTGCTTGTTGGAGAAGGAGGTGTGTGCTTGTTGGAGAAGGAGGTGTGTGCTTGTTGGAGAAGGAGGTGTGTGTGCTTGTTGGAGAAGGAGGTGTGTGCTTGTTGGAGAAGGAGGTGTGTGCTTGTTGGAGAAGGAGGTGTGTGCTTGTTGGAGAAGGAGGTGTGTGCTTGTTGGAGAAGGAGGTGTGTGCTTGTTGGAGAAGGAGGTGTGTGCTTGTTGGAGAAGGAGGTGTGTGCTTGTTGGAGAAGGAGGTGTGTGCTTGTTGGAGAAGGAGGTGTGTGTGCTTGTTGGAGAAGGAGGTGTGTGTGCTTGTTGGAGAAGGAGGTGTGTGTGCTTGTTGGAGAAGGAGGTGTGTGTGCTTGTTGGAGAAGGAGGTGTGTGTGCTTGTTGGAGAAGGAGGTGTGTGCTTGTTGGAGAAGGAGGTGTGTGTGCTTGTTGGAGAAGGAGGTGTGTGCTTGTTGGAGAAGGAGGTGTGTGTGCTTGTTGGAGAAGGAGGTGTGTGCTTGTTGGAGAAGGAGGTGTGTGTGCTTGTTGGAGAAGGAGGTGTGTGCTTGTTGGAGAAGGAGGTGTGTGTGCTTGTTGGAGAAGGAGGTGTGTGCTTGTTGGAGAAGGAGGTGTGTGTGCTTGTTGGAGAAGGAGGTGTGTGCTTGTTGGAGAAGGAGGTGTGTGTGCTTGTTGGAGAAGGAGGTGTGTGTGCTTGTTGGAGAAGGAGGTGTGTGCTTGTTGGAGAAGGAGGTGTGTGTGCTTGTTAGAGAAGGAGGTGTGTGCTTGTTGGAGAAGGAGGTGTGTGCTTGTTGGAGAAGGAGGTGTGTGTGCTTGTTGGAGAAGGAGGTGTGTGTGCTTGTTGGAGAAGGAGGTGTGTGCTTGTTGGAGAAGGAGGTGTGTGTGCTTGTTGGAGAAGGAGGTGTGTGCTTGTTGGAGAAGGAGGTGTGTGTGCTTGTTGGAGAAGGAGGTGTGTGTGCTTGTTGGAGAAGGAGGTGTGTGTGCTTGTTGGAGAAGGAGGTGTGTGTGCTTGTTGGAGAAGGAGGTGTGTGTGCTTGTTGGAGAAGGAGGTGTGTGCTTGTTGGAGAAGGAGGTGTGTGTGCTTGTTGGAGAAGGAGGTGTGTGCTTGTTGGAGAAGGAGGTGTGTGTGCTTGTTGGAGAAGGAGGTGTGTGTGCTTGTTGGAGAAGGAGGTGTGTGCTTGTTGGAGAAGGAGGTGTGTGCTTGTTGGAGAAGGAGGTGTGTGCTTGTTGGAGAAGGAGGTGTGTGCTTGTTGGAGAAGGAGGTGTGTGTGCTTGTTGGAGAAGGAGGTGTGTGCTTGTTGGAGAAGGAGGTGTGTGCTTGTTGGAGAAGGAGGTGTGTGCTTGTTGGAGAAGGAGGTGTGTGCTTGTTGGAGAAGGAGGTGTGTGCTTGTTGGAGAAGGAGGTGTGTGCTTGTTGGAGAAGGAGGTGTGTGCTTGTTGGAGAAGGAGGTGTGTGCTTGTTGGAGAAGGAGGTGTGTGTGCTTGTTGGAGAAGGAGGTGTGTGTGCTTGTTGGAGAAGGAGGTGTGTGTGCTTGTTGGAGAAGGAGGTGTGTGTGCTTGTTGGAGAAGGAGGTGTGTGTGCTTGTTGGAGAAGGAGGTGTGTGTGCTTGTTGGAGAAGGAGGTGTGTGCTTGTTGGAGAAGGAGGTGTGTGTGCTTGTTGGAGAAGGAGGTGTGTGTGCTTGTTGGAGAAGGAGGTGTGTGCTTGTTGGAGAAGGAGGTGTGTGTGCTTGTTGGAGAAGGAGGTGTGTGCTTGTTGGAGAAGGAGGTGTGTGTGCTTGTTGGAGAAGGAGGTGTGTGCTTGTTGGAGAAGGAGGTGTGTGTGCTTGTTGGAGAAGGAGGTGTGTGCTTGTTGGAGAAGGAGGTGTGTGTGCTTGTTGGAGAAGGAGGTGTGTGCTTGTTGGAGAAGGAGGTGTGTGTGCTTGTTGGAGAAGGAGGTGTGTGCTTGTTGGAGAAGGAGGTGTGTGTGCTTGTTGGAGAAGGAGGTGTGTGCTTGTTGGAGAAGGAGGTGTGTGTGCTTGTTGGAGAAGGAGGTGTGTGCTTGTTGGAGAAGGAGGTGTGTGTGCTTGTTGGAGAAGGAGGTGTGTGCTTGTTGGAGAAGGAGGTGTGTGTGCTTGTTGGAGAAGGAGGTGTGTGCTTGTTGGAGAAGGAGGTGTGTGCTTGTTGGAGAAGGAGGTGTGTGTGCTTGTTGGAGAAGGAGGTGTGTGTGCTTGTTGGAGAAGGAGGTGTGTGCTTGTTGGAGAAGGAGGTGTGTGTGCTTGTTGGAGAAGGAGGTGTGTGCTTGTTGGAGAAGGAGGTGTGTGCTTGTTGGAGAAGGAGGTGTGTGCTTGTTGGAGAAGGAGGTGTGTGTGCTTGTTGGAGAAGGAGGTGTGTGCTTGTTGGAGAAGGAGGTGTGTGTGCTTGTTAGAGAAGGAGGTGTGTGCTTGTTGGAGAAGGAGGTGTGTGCTTGTTGGAGAAGGAGGTGTGTGTGCTTGTTGGAGAAGGAGGTGTGTGCTTGTTGGAGAAGGAGGTGTGTGCTTGTTGGAGAAGGAGGTGTGTGTGCTTGTTGGAGAAGGAGGTGTGTGCTTGTTGGAGAAGGAGGTGTGTGTGCTTGTTGGAGAAGGAGGTGTGTGCTTGTTGGAGAAGGAGGTGTGTGTGCTTGTTGGAGAAGGAGGTGTGTGCTTGTTGGAGAAGGAGGTGTGTGTGCTTGTTGGAGAAGGAGGTGTGTGCTTGTTGGAGAAGGAGGTGTGTGTGCTTGTTGGAGAAGGAGGTGTGTGCTTGTTGGAGAAGGAGGTGTGTGTGCTTGTTGGAGAAGGAGGTGTGTGCTTGTTGGAGAAGGAGGTGTGTGCTTGTTGGAGAAGGAGGTGTGTGTGCTTGTTGGAGAAGGAGGTGTGTGTGCTTGTTGGAGAAGGAGGTGTGTGCTTGTTGGAGAAGGAGGTGTGTGTGCTTGTTGGAGAAGGAGGTGTGTGCTTGTTGGAGAAGGAGGTGTGTGCTTGTTGGAGAAGGAGGTGTGTGCTTGTTGGAGAAGGAGGTGTGTGTGCTTGTTGGAGAAGGAGGTGTGTGCTTGTTGGAGAAGGAGGTGTGTGTGCTTGTTAGAGAAGGAGGTGTGTGCTTGTTGGAGAAGGAGGTGTGTGCTTGTTGGAGAAGGAGGTGTGTGTGCTTGTTGGAGAAGGAGGTGTGTGCTTGTTGGAGAAGGAGGTGTGTGCTTGTTGGAGAAGGAGGTGTGTGTGCTTGTTGGAGAAGGAGGTGTGTGCTTGTTGGAGAAGGAGGTGTGTGTGCTTGTTGGAGAAGGAGGTGTGTGTGCTTGTTGGAGAAGGAGGTGTGTGCTTGTTGGAGAAGGAGGTGTGTGCTTGTTGGAGAAGGAGGTGTGTGCTTGTTGGAGAAGGAGGTGCGTGTGCTTGTTGGAGAAGGAGGTGTGTGTGCTTGTTGGAGAAGGAGGTGTGTGTGCTTGTTGGAGAAGGAGGTGTGTGTGCTTGTTGGAGAAGGAGGTGTGTGCTTGTTGGAGAAGGAGGTGTGTGCTTGTTGGAGAAGGAGGTGTGTGCTTGTTGGAGAAGGAGGTGTGTGCTTGTTGGAGAAGGAGGTGTGTGCTTGTTGGAGAAGGAGGTGTGTGCTTGTTGGAGAAGGAGGTGTGTGCTTGTTGGAGAAGGAGGTGTGTGCTTGTTGGAGAAGGAGGTGTGTGCTTGTTGGAGAAGGAGGTGTGTGCTTGTTGGAGAAGGAGGTGTGCGCTTGTTGGAGAAGGAGGTGTGTGCTTGTTGGAGAAGGAGGTGTGTGCTTGTTGGAGAAGGAGGTGTGTGCTTGTTGGAGAAGGAGGTGTGTGCTTGTTGGAGAAGGAGGTGTGTGCTTGTTGGAGAAGGAGGTGTGTGCTTGTTGGAGAAGGAGGTGTGTGCTTGTTGGAGAAGGAGGTGTGTGCTTGTTGGAGAAGGAGGTGTGTGTGCTTGTTGGAGAAGGAGGTGTGTGTGCTTGTTGGAGAAGGAGGTGTGTGTGCTTGTTGGAGAAGGAGGTGTGTGCTTGTTGGAGAAGGAGGTGTGTGTGCTTGTTGGAGAAGGAGGTGTGTGTGCTTGTTGGAGAAGGAGGTGTGTGTGCTTGTTGGAGAAGGAGGTGTGTGCTTGTTGGAGAAGGAGGTGTGTGCTTGTTGGAGAAGGAGGTGTGTGCTTGTTGGAGAAGGATGTGTGTGCTTGTTGGAGAAGGAGGTGTGTGCTTGTTGGAGAAGGAGGTGTGTGCTTGTTGGAGAAGGAGGTGTGTGCTTGTTGGAGAAGGAGGTGTGTGCTTGTTGGAGAAGGAGGTGTGTGCTTGTTGGAGAAGGAGGTGTGTGCTTGTTGGAGAAGGAGGTGTGTGCTTGTTGGAGAAGGAGGTGTGTGCTTGTTGGAGAAGGAGGTGTGTGTGCTTGTTGGAGAAGGAGGTGTGTGTGCTTGTTGGAGAAGGAGGTGTGTGTGCTTGTTGGAGAAGGAGGTGTGTGCTTGTTGGAGAAGGAGGTGTGTGTGCTTGTTGGAGAAGGAGGTGTGTGTGCTTGTTGGAGAAGGAGGTGTGTTCTTGTTGGAGAAGGAGGTGTGTGTGCTTGTTGGAGAAGGAGGTGTGTGCGCTTGTTGGAGATGGAGGTGTGTGTGCTTGTTGGAGAAGGAGGTGTGTGCTTGTTGGAGAAGGAGGTGTGTGTGCTTGTTGGAGAAGGAGGTGTGTGTGCTTGTTGGAGAAGGAGGTGTGTGCTTGTTGGAGAAGGAGGTGTGTGTGCTTGTTGGAGAAGGAGGGGTGTGTGCTTGTTGGAGATGGAGGTGTGTGTGCTTGTTGGAGAAGGAGGTGTGTGTGCTTGTTGGAGAAGGAGGTGTGTGTGCTTATTGGAGAAGGAGGTGTGTGCTTGTTGGAGAAGGAGGTGTGTGCTTGTTGGAGAAGGAGGTGTGTGCTTGTTGGAGAAGGAGGTGTGTGCTTGTTGGAGAAGGAGGTGTGTGTGCTTGTTGGAGAAGGAGGTGTGTGTGCTTGTTGGAGAAGGAGGTGTGTGCTTGTTGGAGAAGGAGGTGTGTGTGCTTGTTGGAGAAGGAGGTGTGTGCTTGTTGGAGAAGGAGGTGTGTGTGCTTGTTGGAGAAGGAGGTGTGTGCTTGTTGGAGAAGGAGGTGTGTGTGCTTGTTGGAGAAGGAGGTGTGTGCTTGTTGGAGAAGGAGGTGTGTGTGCTTGTTGGAGAAGGAGGTGTGTGCTTGTTGGAGAAGGAGGTGTGTGTGCTTGTTGGAGAAGGAGGTGTGTGCTTGTTGGAGAAGGAGGTGTGTGTGCTTGTTGGAGAAGGAGGTGTGTGCTTGTTGGAGAAGGAGGTGTGTGCTTGTTGGAGAAGGAGGTGTGTGCGTGTTGGAGAAGGAGGTGTGTGTGCTTGTTGGAGAAGGAGGTGTGTGTGCTTGTTGGAGAAGGAGGTGTGTGCTTGTTGGAGAAGGAGGTGTGTGTGCTTGTTGGAGAAGGAGGTGTGTGCTTGTTGGAGAAGGAGGTGTGTGTGCTTGTTGGAGAAGGAGGTGTGTGCTTGTTGGAGAAGGAGGTGTGTGTGCTTGTTGGAGAAGGAGGTGTGTGCTTGTTGGAGAAGGAGGTGTGTGTGCTTGTTGGAGAAGGAGGTGTGTGCTTGTTGGAGAAGGAGGTGTGTGTGCTTGTTGGAGAAGGAGGTGTGTGTGCTTGTTGGAGAAGGAGGTGTGTGCTTGTTGGAGAAGGAGGTGTGTGCTTGTTGGAGAAGGAGGTGTGTGCTTGTTGGAGAAGGAGGTGTGTGTGCTTGTTGGAGAAGGAGGTGTGTGTGCTTGTTGGAGAAGGAGGTGTGTGTGCTTGTTGGAGAAGGAGGTGTGTGCTTGTTGGAGAAGGAGGTGTGTGCTTGTTGCAGAAGGAGGTGTGTGCTTGTTGGAGAAGGAGGTGTGTGTGCTTGTTGGAGAAGGAGGTGTGTGCTTGTTGGAGAAGGAGGTGTGTGTGCTTGTTGGAGAAGGAGGTGTGTGCTTGTTGGAGAAGGAGGTGTGTGTGCTTGTTGGAGAAGGAGGTGTGTGCTTGTTGGAGAAGGAGGTGTGTGTGCTTGTTGGAGAAGGAGGTGTGTGTGCTTGTTGGAGAAGGAGGTGTGTGCTTGTTGGAGAAGGAGGTGTGTGTGCTTGTTGGAGAAGGAGGTGTGTGTGCTTGTTGGAGAAGGAGGTGTGTGCTTGTTGGAGAAGGAGGTGTGTGTGCTTGTTGGAGAAGGAGGTGTGTGTGCTTGTTGGAGAAGGAGGTGTGTGCTTGTTGGAGAAGGAGGTGTGTGCTTGTTGGAGAAGGAGGTGTGTGTGCTTGTTGGAGAAGGAGGTGTGTGTGCTTGTTGGAGAAGGAGGTGTGTGCTTGTTGGAGAAGGAGGTGTGTGTGCTTGTTAGAGAAGGAGGTGTGTGCTTGTTGGAGAAGGAGGTGTGTGCTTGTTGGAGAAGGAGGTGTGTGTGCTTGTTGGAGAAGGAGGTGTGTGTGCTTGTTGGAGAAGGAGGTGTGTGCTTGTTGGAGAAGGAGGTGTGTGTGCTTGTTGGAGAAGGAGGTGTGTGCTTGTTGGAGAAGGAGGTGTGTGTGCTTGTTGGAGAAGGAGGTGTGTGCTTGTTGGAGAAGGAGGTGTGTGTGCTTGTTGGAGAAGGAGGTGTGTGTGCTTGTTGGAGAAGGAGGTGTGTGTGCTTGTTGGAGAAGGAGGTGTGTGCTTGTTGGAGAAGGAGGTGTGTGTGCTTGTTGGAGAAGGAGGTGTGTGCTTGTTGGAGAAGGAGGTGTGTGTGCTTGTTGGAGAAGGAGGTGTGTGTGCTTGTTGGAGAAGGAGGTGTGTGCTTGTTGGAGAAGGAGGTGTGTGCTTGTTGGAGAAGGAGGTGTGTGCTTGTTGGAGAAGGAGGTGTGTGCTTGTTGGAGAAGGAGGTGTGTGTGCTTGTTGGAGAAGGAGGTGTGTGCTTGTTGGAGAAGGAGGTGTGTGCTTGTTGGAGAAGGAGGTGTGTGCTTGTTGGAGAAGGAGGTGTGTGCTTGTTGGAGAAGGAGGTGTGTGCTTGTTGGAGAAGGAGGTGTGTGCTTGTTGGAGAAGGAGGTGTGTGCTTGTTGGAGAAGGAGGTGTGTGCTTGTTGGAGAAGGAGGTGTGTGTGCTTGTTGGAGAAGGAGGTGTGTGTGCTTGTTGGAGAAGGAGGTGTGTGTGCTTGTTGGAGAAGGAGGTGTGTGTGCTTGTTGGAGAAGGAGGTGTGTGTGCTTGTTGGAGAAGGAGGTGTGTGCTTGTTGGAGAAGGAGGTGTGTGTGCTTGTTGGAGAAGGAGGTGTGTGCTTGTTGGAGAAGGAGGTGTGTGTGCTTGTTGGAGAAGGAGGTGTGTGCTTGTTGGAGAAGGAGGTGTGTGTGCTTGTTGGAGAAGGAGGTGTGTGCTTGTTGGAGAAGGAGGTGTGTGTGCTTGTTGGAGAAGGAGGTGTGTGCTTGTTGGAGAAGGAGGTGTGTGTGCTTGTTGGAGAAGGAGGTGTGTGCTTGTTGGAGAAGGAGGTGTGTGTGCTTGTTGGAGAAGGAGGTGTGTGCTTGTTGGAGAAGGAGGTGTGTGTGCTTGTTGGAGAAGGAGGTGTGTGCTTGTTGGAGAAGGAGGTGTGTGTGCTTGTTGGAGAAGGAGGTGTGTGCTTGTTGGAGAAGGAGGTGTGTGTGCTTGTTGGAGAAGGAGGTGTGTGCTTGTTGGAGAAGGAGGTGTGTGTGCTTGTTGGAGAAGGAGGTGTGTGCTTGTTGGAGAAGGAGGTGTGTGTGCTTGTTGGAGAAGGAGGTGTGTGCTTGTTGGAGAAGGAGGTGTGTGCTTGTTGGAGAAGGAGGTGTGTGTGCTTGTTGGAGAAGGAGGTGTGTGTGCTTGTTGGAGAAGGAGGTGTGTGCTTGTTGGAGAAGGAGGTGTGTGTGCTTGTTGGAGAAGGAGGTGTGTGCTTGTTGGAGAAGGAGGTGTGTGCTTGTTGGAGAAGGAGGTGTGTGCTTGTTGGAGAAGGAGGTGTGTGTGCTTGTTGGAGAAGGAGGTGTGTGCTTGTTGGAGAAGGAGGTGTGTGTGCTTGTTAGAGAAGGAGGTGTGTGCTTGTTGGAGAAGGAGGTGTGTGCTTGTTGGAGAAGGAGGTGTGTGTGCTTGTTGGAGAAGGAGGTGTGTGCTTGTTGGAGAAGGAGGTGTGTGTGCTTGTTGGAGAAGGAGGTGTGTGTGCTTGTTGGAGAAGGAGGTGTGTGCTTGTTGGAGAAGGAGGTGTGTGTGCTTGTTGGAGAAGGAGGTGTGTGCTTGTTGGAGAAGGAGGTGTGTGTGCTTGTTGGAGAAGGAGGTGTGTGCTTGTTGGAGAAGGAGGTGTGTGTGCTTGTTGGAGAAGGAGGTGTGTGCTTGTTGGAGAAGGAGGTGTGTGTGCTTGTTGGAGAAGGAGGTGTGTGCTTGTTGGAGAAGGAGGTGTGTGTGCTTGTTGGAGAAGGAGGTGTGTGCTTGTTGGAGAAGGAGGTGTGTGCTTGTTGGAGAAGGAGGTGTGTGTGCTTGTTGGAGAAGGAGGTGTGTGTGCTTGTTGGAGAAGGAGGTGTGTGCTTGTTGGAGAAGGAGGTGTGTGTGCTTGTTGGAGAAGGAGGTGTGTGCTTGTTGGAGAAGGAGGTGTGTGCTTGTTGGAGAAGGAGGTGCGTGTGCTTGTTGGAGAAGGAGGTGTGTGTGCTTGTTGGAGAAGGAGGTGTGTGCTTGTTGGAGAAGGAGGTGTGTGTGCTTGTTAGAGAAGGAGGTGTGTGCTTGTTGGAGAAGGAGGTGTGTGCTTGTTGGAGAAGGAGGTGTGTGTGCTTGTTGGAGAAGGAGGTGTGTGCTTGTTGGAGAAGGAGGTGTGTGCTTGTTGGAGAAGGAGGTGTGTGTGCTTGTTGGAGAAGGAGGTGTGTGCTTGTTGGAGAAGGAGGTGTGTGCTTGTTGGAGAAGGAGGTGTGTGTGCTTGTTGGAGAAGGAGGTGTGTGCTTGTTGGAGAAGGAGGTGTGTGCTTGTTGGAGAAGGAGGTGTGTGCTTGTTGGAGAAGGAGGTGCGTGTGCTTGTTGGAGAAGGAGGTGTGTGTGCTTGTTGGAGAAGGAGGTGTGTGTGCTTGTTGGAGAAGGAGGTGTGTGTGCTTGTTGGAGAAGGAGGTGTGTGCTTGTTGGAGAAGGAGGTGTGTGCTTGTTGGAGAAGGAGGTGTGTGCTTGTTGGAGAAGGAGGTGTGTGCTTGTTGGAGAAGGAGGTGTGTGCTTGTTGGAGAAGGAGGTGTGTGCTTGTTGGAGAAGGAGGTGTGTGCTTGTTGGAGAAGGAGGTGTGTGCTTGTTGGAGAAGGAGGTGTGTGCTTGTTGGAGAAGGAGGTGTGTGCTTGTTGGAGAAGGAGGTGTGCGCTTGTTGGAGAAGGAGGTGTGTGCTTGTTGGAGAAGGAGGTGTGTGCTTGTTGGAGAAGGAGGTGTGTGCTTGTTGGAGAAGGAGGTGTGTGCTTGTTGGAGAAGGAGGTGTGTGCTTGTTGGAGAAGGAGGTGTGTGCTTGTTGGAGAAGGAGGTGTGTGCTTGTTGGAGAAGGAGGTGTGTGTGCTTGTTGGAGAAGGAGGTGTGTGTGCTTGTTGGAGAAGGAGGTGTGTGTGCTTGTTGGAGAAGGAGGTGTGTGTGCTTGTTGGAGAAGGAGGTGTGTGCTTGTTGGAGAAGGAGGTGTGTGTGCTTGTTGGAGAAGGAGGTGTGTGTGCTTGTTGGAGAAGGAGGTGTGTGTGCTTGTTGGAGAAGGAGGTGTGTGCTTGTTGGAGAAGGAGGTGTGTGCTTGTTGGAGAAGGAGGTGTGTGCTTGTTGGAAAAGGATGTGTGTGCTTGTTGGAGAAGGAGGTGTGTGCTTGTTGGAGAAGGAGGTGTGTGCTTGTTGGAGAAGGAGGTGTGTGCTTGTTGGAGAAGGAGGTGTGTGCTTGTTGGAGAAGGAGGTGTGTGCTTGTTGGAGAAGGAGGTGTGTGCTTGTTGGAGAAGGAGGTGTGTGCTTGTTGGAGAAGGAGGTGTGTGCTTGTTGGAGAAGGAGGTGTGTGTGCTTGTTGGAGAAGGAGGTGTGTGTGCTTGTTGGAGAAGGAGGTGTGTGTGCTTGTTGGAGAAGGAGGTGTGTGCTTGTTGGAGAAGGAGGTGTGTGTGCTTGTTGGAGAAGGAGGTGTGTGTGCTTGTTGGAGAAGGAGGTGTGTTCTTGTTGGAGAAGGAGGTGTGTGTGCTTGTTGGAGAAGGAGGTGTGTGTGCTTGTTGGAGAAGGAGGTGTGTGTGCTTGTTGGAGAAGGAGGTGTGTGTGCTTGTTGGAGAAGGAGGTGTGTGTGCTTGTTGGAGAAGGAGGTGTGTGCTTGTTGGAGAAGGAGGTGTGTGCTTGTTGGAGAAGGAGGTGTGTGTGCTTGTTGGAGAAGGAGGTGTGTGCTTGTTGGAGAGTATTTATGAAGTGTCGATCAGGCGACATTTTAATGAAGCCTTGTTACGACGGTATTCCAAGGAGGCGCTTAAATTCTGATGGCTTGTTGGTGCTGTCATGCATTTCAGACGAGCTGCTTGGCAGGGAAAAGATATTTGATACCCGGAATCTGCAACCGTTGCCCCCCTGGACCACCACACCCCAAATATCCAGTCCTCAGAGCGGAGTTATGGACTCCTTCCAAAACGTGTTCCCACTGCTCCTGCTCACTGCCTTCATCCGTGCAGAGTTCAACCCGCAACCACCTGTCATCCCGCTGCTCCTTCCCTCATACCTGCAAGTAACACCCCCCTGCAACCTGTCGCTGCACTCACCCCCCTCACCCTCTCACCCCGCTGCTCACACCCTCCTGTAGCTGCGGGCGCACGGGCTGGATGAGCTGCTGGAGTTTGTGGTGACGGTGATGGACGACGGGCGCATCCGTAACCCGGACACCAAGGAGAAGCTGCTGGCAGGAGCAGCGGGAGTCCTGGAGTCGAGGTGGGGGGAGCTATTTTAGATATGGCATTTTGTAGGCCTCCATTACTTATGGCCCCCTTCTGGCTGGGGTGCTTATAGCAATGGGGGCTAAGGAGGGGGGAGCTATGTTTTAGGCATACATGAGTCATGGCCTGGCCCCTTCATCACTGTCTGCTATGACGTGGCCCTTAATCCTAGGTTGAGTAATCTGTCTTGTTATTGCTGCTGAACAAGCAAGTGGGTGAACCAAGTGGGTGCTCATTCACTGTGCACCATGGGGCTGGGTTTTGAAACTGCAAACCCCCCTCCCCCCCTTATGCATCAAGCTATCACGGCCTCCCGCTACCTGCCTCAAGAACACCATGCGCCTGTACTTGCTGTGCCCTGCACCCAAGTGTTGAGCATTCATTCACTGCCCCCCCCCTTCATTTCACCCCTTGACACCGCACGTACTTTTACACCCTCCCCTTGCACACGGGTGCCATTGTACTCAACACAGCTCCCCGCCCCCCTGCACGCACACTTTTACACCCTCCCCTTGCACACGGGTGCCATTGTACTCAACACAGCTCCCCGCCCCCCTGCACGCACACTTTTACACCCATGTACCTTCTCACACTCGATACAACGACACTCGAATTCTAAACGACTGCTCTCCCCCACCAGTTTATGTGCACTCAACCCCCCCCCTCCACCACACGTGCTCTCTACAGGGATCTGTCCGCGGTTATCGAGGCCAACCCAGTGGTGGCGCGTCGCTTGGTGTCCGCTGCCGTGGCCATGTTTGACAGCAGTCTATGGAACGCAGTTTCGGCGGTGCTGGCGCAGGTGAGGGGGTAGGAGGGCTTTTGTGTATTCTAGCTCGAGCGGTGTCTCGGGTGAGGGGGGGCACTTCTGCGTGCTGGCCCAGATGGTGCCTCAGGTGCAGGGATATGCTGGCTCAAGTGAGGGGTTGTGCATTTGTTTGTCTGACCAGGTAAAGGGCTGCGCTTCTTGTGTGCTGGCTCAGGTGGGGGGATAGGCGAGAGGTTGCTCTTTCAGCCGTGCTGGCTCAGGTAAGGGGCTGGGTGCAGCTGCTGTCTGGGCCTCCCATTGTAATAAGTATTTAGAATTTGTTGGAGCTCAGATTATGATTTGCTGATTTGTGCTGATCATGTTTCTCTCCCTGATGCCCCACCTCCCCCCCCCTTCTCGTCCCGCGCCCGTCCGACCCTCCCACTTTGGGGGGAATTCAAACAATTAACGGTACTCCGAAATATTTGAATGTCAGTAATTGTAACTTACAAACTAACCCCCGGTCACCCTTCCACCCCCCGCCTCAGGTGACTCGTGGCTGCGGCTTCGGAGCGCTTCAAGAGCCAGTCCCGCCCCCCGCTGCAGCTGTCGGCATGCGCCCGGACAGTGCCCCGCTGCCCCCTCTGCCTGTCTGCCAGGCGCTACTGAGGCAGGCGCTGCAACCAGACACGCCGGAGTTCAAGGTGGGGCGCTGGAGGACTGCATGGGTGTTATTGTTACCCTAAACCCTTAACCCTATACTCTTATTTTGTTGTGACTCTTTGTGTGTGTGCATAATGTGTATCTGATGTAAGGGTCAGCATACCAATTTAGTTTTGAGCACGTTTTCGTCGTGGAATCATCGACAGATTGCCTATGTCCAAGCTAACAAACATATACCCAAATCAACACCAGATAAGCGGTGATTTGAGCGCGATTCGACGTCTTTCAACACTTGGCTTCAGCATTTGTTGCACCCTTTGGCTTTGTCCAGTTCTGATTTGCTTCGTCTTGGTTGATGGGACCGTCTTACGCTTTATTCCCGGGGGTGGAAGGTCCATTACGGTTCAAGAAGGCAAAGCCCTACGGCCTCGACTTGGTGACCTTTGCAATGGCATGCCTCCTCTCTCCTCCTTCCCCTCCCCCCCCCCTTTTCGCTCCGTTCCATCCTGTCTCCTCCCCACTCTCACACGACTGCAGGGCTTCTGCGACCGCCTGTTCAACACCGTCAACTGGGCCGTCACTGAGGGCACCTCTACTGCTGCCTCGCTGCACGAGTCGCGACGCCCCGCGGCCGCAGGGGTCGCCGCAGCCGCAGGCGAGGCCGGCGCGGGTGGACCTGGCGCGGCGCAGCAGGCCGCAGGTCGTAGACCACAGGCAGATGAGCAGCAGCAGGTGACGACGGCTGAACCGGCCCCACCCTGCTTCAGTGGAACAAGAAATCTTAATTATCTCAAAACAATGGCTAATCTTGCTACTGTCCATCCAATGCCTGTTGCTGGAGAACAGCCTTTGACGCGTTGCCAGCTGCAAACATTTACCCATTTAGGCACTGCGGTAAACATGCCTGTCCACGCCCTTGCGAGCACTACCCCCCTGCATCCTACCACCAAACCCTTTTCCAAACACTAGAACCCTGATTGAATCCCCGGCTTTAATGACGTGGGACCTGCAAGCTGTACAAGCTTCAGCTATTGCAAACGTTTTTCCCTTAGCTCAACCCCTCAGCCCCCTCTGCCCCCCAGCCTTCTGGACCCCTTTCTCCCACCCTGTGGCCTGCACACTACCTCCTACCTGTGGACCCCCATTTGACCCCTTTTACCTCCCCCCTCTTCCCATTGCCCTCTGGACCCCCTTAACCCAGTGTGTGCCCTGGACCCTGCCTACTACCTACTGGTCACTGCACCCATGAATCCATTTTATACGCCCCTCTGCCCGTTACCTCCTGTCCCTAGGTCCGCAAGGTAGTCACGACTCTGGACCTGACCAAGACGCTGCTGCGACTCCTGGAGTTCATGGCCTCTAACGTGCCTGAGGCCTTCCTCTCAGCCTCATGCACGCTGAACCTGACCAGGTGAGTGTGAGAGACAGCAGGGCATGCCCTAAACCATAAGCCTTGGGCCTGCCTTTCAGCCACCTTTGAAACCTTAGCCTCCACCCTGAGCCTCAAGACAGATAGCTTCAGCAGCTGGGAACTTGTAGCGTTATGAGAAGGCTAGGAATGTTTTTTTATGAAACACGGCCCGGCCTCGCTTGAATCTGTCTGGCACATCCATCCCGAGGGATATTAGACAGTCCAGGCATGCCTAAATGGAGCGTCAGTACCCAGCTGAGATCACTACAGAACCTTTGCCAATGGATCCCTACGCCGTAGACCCTGACCTCTGAACCCAGGATCCCTTGCCGCCCCCCTGCTGCTGTACAACCGAAGGTTGATGGAGGTGGTCCCCTTTGTCCTGGGCCACTTTGCGGGCGGGCCGGACGCGCGACGGCTGAATGAGCTGTTGGAGGCGTCGCAGCAGCAGGCCGGGACACCACAGGCTATGATGCGGCTGGGCGTCGACAGGCAGTACACCATCATTCATGTCATCCCGGTGAGAGGCAGTACATGTACAAGCAGTACATAATCATCCATGGCATTTTGGTGAGAGGTAGAATATTGACAGGCAGTACGCCATTGGCCATGTCGAACTGGTGATAGGCAGTACACTACCAGGCAGTAGTGCAGTACATAATCATTAACATCACCTCGGTGAGATGCTGTCACATTGGGTGATAGTGTGGTCGGGTCAACCCACATTCTGTCAAGGGCACTGCCAAGGAAATAGAGAGTATACAGAAAACTACCGTGCCAAGTGAAACATGTACCAGTGTGTGTGGGGGGGGGAGGGAGGAGGCTTGAGAAGGGTCTGTATGATGGTGCTGCTGGCTAGAAGGAAGGTCAGTCGGACGTTTGTTCGAGGCGGGTTGCCTTTCAATTGCTTTTGGCTCCTGGTCATGCCCGGTAGTGCCTTCATGTCTGCTCAACCCGCGATGCTTATTGCTTTCAGTGCGCACCCAGCCGCCTTCATTTGGCTAAGCTGGGCACACCTAGCCACCTTTGTTTGGCTGCTGGGCTGGGCCGATATATCAATGGGCCGATGGGAATCATACTCGGACATCATCCAGGCCTTGAAGCAGCTCGGCTTTCCACACCAGGCCCCCCCTGACAAAAGGTCGCAGTGTAGCTGAATTGTAGCTGAATCATCCTATGATTGTAGCTGAGCCCCCCTGAAACAAGCGCCCTGTCTCGCCCGCCCGCCCGCCCGTAGGACAAGCCTCTTTTTGAGAAGGTGAGCAAGCCCCAGCTGTTGGGCCCGCTGGTGGGTACGCTCCTGGCGCTGTGGCGGGCTGACTCGGAGCGCCGGCTCGGCGGGCAGACATCTCCGGCAGTGGTGCTGGCGCTGCCAGAGCTCGCCGCCAAGGGGCACGGCGCGGGCAGCGTTTGCACGGACCCAGACGGCGTTGCTGCAGCAAGCAGCAGCAAGGGCGGCGCTGCCGCCGCCGCCGCCGAGCTCGGCAAGGGCGCCGGAGCGCTGCAGCTCAGTAGCCACGCGGCAGCCGCGGCCGAGGGCGGTAGCGCACCCGTGGGCACGGCGGCGGCGGCAGGGTACTGCGCCGATGAGGACTACGAGCAGTTCATTCCGCATGTCTCTTTCATCGAGGCGCTGGCCGACGTCGCAGATGAACGGGTGCAGGTGAGGAGCTGGTATGAGTGGACGCTCTGGTGATATGCTAGGTCAAGGTTAAGGGCTCGCGGTTGTATTGTTTGCGGCTGCAGAGCGCTGGGTGGGACTGCTCAGGCCTTGCATTGCGCGGGAATCCATAGGTCAACCCGTGTTTGTTGCGCCCCTCTGCTCCTTTAGCCCCCCTGTGACCAGGCATACCAGTCAGCCTGGAACTATGGATGCCAAGGCGTTGAATTCATCAAAATGCATTGTGCTAAGCTGTAACGTGAAAATAATAAAGCTCCACACCTGCACCCTTTTCCCAAGGGAGAGCGACCTACCGTCCATTGCGTTGCCTAACCCTCAAGCCTTTTTTCTTTCTCTTTTCATGTTATGCAAATCTGGGGGACCCTGGAAACTGACACCTCCTTGTGCAGGGCTTGCTGCACCAGGCCGCTCCACGGCTGTAGGCTGTCATGTAGCTGAACGGTAACTGAAGCACCCTGAAATGAACAGGATGTGACACCTGCCCACCTCCTCCCCACCTCCAAAGCAACCTGACACATTTTGCAGGGCGTCCTGCTCCAGGATGCTCCCTGGCCGCAGGCCATCATGCAGCTGAACTGTAGCTGACCTGTAACTGAACTGTAGCTAGCTTAAGCAGTCTTGTAGCTGAATTGTAGCCGAAGCACCCTGAAGTGAACATCCGCCCCCCTACTGCCCTCCACAGGGTGACTTGACCTTCCTGCGCAATCTGGACTGGACTGCGGGACGCCCAGCCTCCTCCGCGTCACCGGCGTCTACCGCATCACCCTCGCCGCCCGCCGCGCTCGCCGCTGGGCTCGAGTATTTTGGACGGCTGTGCGAGGAGCTGATGCAGGCGAGAGCGGCAGCTGCCTTGGCCAGGCGACAGGCGACAAACGGCTCTGCATCTATTAATATCTCTGGGGGCGGCGGAGGGGGCCTTGGAGGGTCTGACGGCAGCGGCATGAGCGAGGCGCCGGATGTGCCGGACGACTTTTTGGATCCGATTACGGCGGTGTTGATGACAGATCCGGTGATCCTGCCGGATTCAAACGTCACGGTGGACCGCTCCACCATCGCGAGGCAGCTGTCGATACAGGTGGGACATGAGTTAAAGAATGTTCAGTTCAAAGGTACCGGTCAACATCGGCTAAAAAGTAAAGACAATGATTATGTATGGGTAGGGCTGGGGCCAGATAAGTAACACGCGACCTTGTGGACACAAGCTTGGAATTTTGTGCCCTGGTGATTCCCCGTCTAAAACCTGACCCCCACACCCGCACCGTAACGCTCTGTCTCGGAATCCTCCGCTCTGAAATCCTATGGTTCCTCTCCTTCCCGTTTGCCTGTTTCCTTTTAGGGCACGGACCCATTCAGCCGCAAGGAGCTGAAGATGGACATGGTGCGTCCCAACCTGGAGCTGCGCTCGCGCATCCGGGCTTACCTGCTAGAGCGGGGCATGGGCACGCCCAAGGGCAGCAGCACGCCCAATAAGGGCCCCATGGTGGCCGCCGGGGACAAGCCACCGCTAGGCTCCCTCTGAATAGACCCGTCGAGAAAACGGGTTCGAGAGGCCCCTCTGCAGCGGTAACCATCCCCAGAGATGTCAGGAGGTGCTGATAGATCTGGGATCTGGGTTCCTGAGATCAGTGGATGAGAATGGTGGTGGGCTGAGATCTGGGATCTGCCGAGGATCTGGAGTGCCCTTCTGGATCTGGAATGCCATTTCCTGCCGTCTGGACTTCGCCACGCATATCAGCACATGTGGCTGAGTCAGGTGGCAGCAAGATGCGACAGGCTGCAACGGAAAGCAGCAGGAGACAGCAAAAAGCACGTTGTGGGGGGGCATGTCGCATTGCGGATGGGGCGGCTTGGTGGTGCGCTTTCAGAGGTTGCGGCTGCTGCTGGCGTGCCCTGCGGGGCGGCGTTTGACGCCGGTTTGAGGCCTGAAGCACCATGTGCCAGGTGGTGCTGCTTGGCGGCCAGGCGCTCGGCGCAGGGCGCCTTCGGGGACCAGGGATGCACCTCGAAAAGTGCACGTAGAGTTGGAATTTAAGGGTGGGGTAACCCCAGACCCTTGGCACCGGGATGATCCCACGCATGGCAATAGGAGGATAGATCACCCGGCGTGTGCTCTCTCGCCCTCGAATTCTCGGTATACAATGCGGCGGGAGTTGGACCAGGTAAGCGGAAGGTTAAAAACGGACACAGAAATGTGTGCCGCATGGAACAGGACGGCCCTGTTTCTGAGAGCCGGGTGAGGAGGGGGGGAGTTGGATGGTTTCAAAGTGTGAGGAGGGGGGGAGTTGGATGGTTTCAAAGTGTGAGGAGGGGGGGAGTTGGATGGTTTCAAAGTGTGAGGAGGGGGGGAGTTGGATGGTTTCAAAGTGTGAGGCTCCAAACTCCTATTGGAAGCCATGGAGGGTGGGAGATGCAGGGTTGTGTTTTCAGGTCGAACAAGCACGGGTGAGGCTGTAGGAGGGCTTCGGGGGCAGGGGCCACAAGCCCAGCTTGCTGCCATGTGCTGGGAAGAGCCATGTGCGGCAGCTCAGCAGCTCAGTGGGTGGTGAAGTATCCACCAGCCAGTCAAGCATGCGGGTCCGTGGCAGCAGGGAACAGGTAGCTCAATGGGGCCAGCGGAGCCAATGGAGCCAGCTTGCGGTTAGAGGACAGGCCCTTGTTTTTGAGTTCCTCAGATTATCGCACATCGCCCAACTTTGGTGGGGGGGGGGTCCTCGAGGGATGTGGAAGCATGGAGCATGTCTCGTGGAGTATGGAGGTTGGTGAGTGCTTTGTGACGATGTCTGGGCCAGCGGCTGGGGCGCAGATGCGGCATGCTTCTGAATTATTTGTGTGTGTGGTTTTCGAGCCGCCTTGTGTGAGGGGTCCTGTATGTTTTGTGTGCAGGCCATGCGTTGAACAGCATTGGCAGATACTTCCCTCTAGTCCAACGGTTATACCCTCGGATCTGGTTGCTTAGCCCTCAGATCCAACGGTCCTACTCTCGGATCTGATACTTCTGCCCTCAGATCTGATGTTTCCCCCTTCGATCCGACGCCCGTGCTTTCCCAGCTCAGGCTAGCATAGCCATTACCCTGCCAGTATTTGCCCCGCACACAATTCATCTTATGAATCTGTGCGAGTCCCTGCAAGTGTGCGGCCGCGGTGGGTGTGGTACTTTTTTCACTGACAGTCAGAAAGGAAACCCTCCTTTTGGAAACTCTTTTCAGCCCATGCAAATTGCTTTTGTGTTTGTTTTACATCCGTTTACTATGACTCAGCAGCTTTCATGTTTGTTATGGATCCACAGTTGCTATGAATCTGCAGTTTTTCTCCGCTGCTCTCTGCTGGAAATAAAGAATATGCCCAGTAGACACCTATACAAGGGCTGCTGATTTTCGTCACAGTCTTTGGCAAGTGCGAGTATCGGGTTACACCGCTGTTGCTAGCAGGCATCGATCTGATGATGTTATAATTGTTGTGAATGACGTACCACCTCTGGGCCATGCTCGAAAGGCTCGGTCGCGTGGGCGCCTACCTGTCTGGTTGGGAAGAAAAGAAACTAACGGTTAGGGGAGAAGGGAAAGGAACAGACGGAAAAAGGAGAGGGAAGAGCCCCCCTCCGCATGCCGAGATGTACCAGATGAAGTGCATGACAAAACTACTGGTTCTTGCCAACTAAACAGGTTCGATCGGACAGTGCACGAGACAGTCTGTCTATACTTTGGTGGTAGTAGCCGGCCATTGTCAATCGTTTTGACTATCTGTCTGCAGATGTACCGGTACTTATGGCTCTGTGGCCCCGATGCTGGTGGCTGACAAACGTCTGATTTCAATTCAAAAATAGGGGTTGCGAGGGGATTGTCAGTTTGATCATGACAACCGACTTGCTCGTTCAAGCGAAACACCAGACTAGGCAGACAATCCAGATATTCTCTCGCTACAGGATGTAGGTCTTTAGAAAATAAGGATATTTTTTAATCCTTCCGATACCTGACCCTTAAATACCGGCATGGTGTTTGAAAGAAATTCGGGCAGAAGCGAACGCCCTTAAGCTGTCTAACCTAACCCATCAGTAATAAACTAATAATGTTGTGGGTCAATGACGTTACACCTCTGGGCCCTGCTAAAAAGGCTCGGCCGCATGGGCGCCTAACAAAAGATTGGGAGGAAAGATGGAAAGAAACAGAGAATAATGTTGTGGGAAGGCTCAAACTGATGACGGCTCTCCCCCAGTACCTAGGGTTATAAGGATGTTCGACATTGTGCTGGATTTCTTTTGGGGTGGTTGTGCCGGATTGGCACGTTGGCGATATTGTAGTTTTGTACTGTGCCACACGGACACATCCTTATCCCAACCTCAGCCCTCTTCTCATCACTCCCCAGACAACTTTCACGTACATGCATGCTCCGTGCTCAAGACATCGGGGCTTCACCCTTCCATCTTGTGCGCTCTCACCCTGGTACCTCGTCACATAAGGGTGATATGGCCATTGCATGAAACCTGGGGCGAGGAACTCAGTAACTCACACGATGTATGTGACCATGATGGGTACATATCTGAATGGCAGCATGGGCCCAAGGGCAACTTCATACTTTTTCAATTGCGGCACTTGAATGACCCCACCTCCCCTTCCGGCGAGCAACGGAAGGTTTCCGAGGTGGGGGCTGGTGGATCTTTGCTGCATCATGCAGCTGCTCACCTGGGGCCTGCTTCTTTCAAGGATTATGGATTTTACATCTCTATTTGTCCTCTTACCGGCAATGCTGAATCACGGGCATATGACTATATGAGGCATTCATGTGAGTCAATATCTGGCAAAATGAGGGAATGGCATCCGACTTGTGTGAAAAACGCCAAGAATGAAGATTGGAGAGATCGTACGCCAGTACCTGAATCAGTGTTTTGGAGAAACTCGGCTGCTTTTAAATACAAAAGTGCTAGGAAGTTGAGAGGGGTGTTAAAAACGTATGGTTTTATCTGACGACATCAGCTTTTTCCAACTTCATCATCCATTCCATTCTTGTGTCTTGCACACCTGTCTCAAGCAAGCAGGAACAATTCCACGTCATCACCTTGGGCGATGTCACGGTATAATGCAGTATACGTGCCAAAACCGTAGGGACCGCTGACGCGTCCCCGTAGACTCCGCAGCTTCCCTGCGGAGCCCCTTTTTAGGGTTAGGAGCCCAGCTTCCCACTTTCGGGAAGGTCTGAGGCAGGGTTTCCCGTACTCAGTGCATAGGGCTTGCCGGGACCTTTGAATCCCAGCTTGCACGCTTGACGTTCACTTCGTTCCTTTTAAGTGGACAGGCCTCTATTTGTAACCAGCACCGGCTAGATCTCGGAGACCTAACCAGTGAAGTGCATCAAAGCCAGTACCACTAAGCCAGTCAAGCCTAGAACAGCGTCCCCGCCGTCTAGCAAGCACGAGAACACCTAGCCCGAAGCCCAGCCCTGCCTAGGACTACGTCGTCCGCAGTCTACGGCTACGGCTCCGCCCGCTACACGCGGTAAGTGACTCATAACGACCTGCAGGGTTCGCTACCCGACAGGCCTTTAGTCGCAGCTCTACAAGCGACCAGCTCCACGCCTGTCACCTAGAAGTTCCAACCACAGCTTAACGCGCCGCGCATTCGCGGCCAGCGTGTAGACGCTGAGTCCGCCAGTAGGTGTCCGCCACTCAGTGGGGAAGAAGTCCACCACGGACCCGAAGCAACCATCGCGTGTCCACTTAAAAGGACGAAGTGGGTCTAAGCCTGATCAGCTTGATCCAGCGAATCCTGCTAAAGGTGCATGTGCTGTGAACTTGAATTTCTTTTTGAAGGCAGTGATCTACCTTGGACAGCTCGAAATCACTTAGCAGAGGATTCTCCATAGAACCCAAGTCAATTCCTGCTTGCGCTGGGCGTGGCAACCCAGAAGCAGACGTAGCTTGAAGATCAGGCTGTGGAGTTATAAACCCAGCTGATATTACCTGTGCACGTGGCCTGCATCCGTGGTAGAGTGCACAGCCTGCGTGTTGACAGAAGTGAGCAAGGATCTGGGATCCGAGTTTAAAAGCAGGCAACCCAAGACTGTGTGCAGGAATATCCGAAGCTGCAGATTGCAGCCTGAGCAGGCCCTGCGGAGATCGAGGAGGAAGCTGCGCGACGAATCAGCGGAGGAATAGCGGACGAGACCAGCAAGATAGCGGACGAGACAGCAGTCCAGAAGGTGAAAATACCCGCCAGAACCAGGTTAAAAAATTTACCCGTGCTTGACCTGTCTAGCAACGCCTAACCAGCCTGCAGAAGGTAGAGGAGAACGGAAGCAGGCTTTGAGCCAGTGACCTGCTGCTGTGAGCCCACACAGCGAGCCGGCACGGCTGCTCAGCACCCAGCAATAGTACAATGCAGGACGCAGTGGTAGATCATGATCGTCACCTGCATCCAGAGGCTGCAAGACGCAGTGCACGAGTGAGAGGAATGGAACCAGGCAATGACCCCATGACACCCATCAATGCAGCCGTAGCAGAGGAAGCTAGGCTAATTGCCATTGGGTTGTCAGATGGTGAATATGCAGGCATAATGGAAAACAAGGTCCAAGGGGCCGACAGCACCCTAGCCTTGGATGAGGGTATGGTGCAGGTTCAAGTGACGCGCAGGGGTATCGGACGAGGCGGCATAGCGCGCATCCCCCCTGGCCCAAGCCAGGAGGACGAGCAATGGCCGGTTCCCGACGATGAGTCCCTGGATCCGACCTCAGAGCCACCCACTGTGAGGTCTCAGACCGGTGGTGTAGGAGAGGGTGGCGGGCCAGCGCGACCTCCGGATGACCTGCCTGCGGAGGCAGAAAGGGAAGGAGGCGAGGCTGAGCCCAGACCAGACCAGGAGACCCAGCTTGAACCCACAGTGGTCAAGGGGATGGTCCAGTCAACAATGGTCAGGATGGAGCGGACGAGATCCAGCGAACAGCAGTCCCAAGGGGAGTCAGCGGAAACAACAGGGAGGCCACGGGAGCTGCAGAAATACAGCGACACACAAGCCACGACAATGCAGGCTACCAGAATATGGCAGCCGCAGGCTGATCCACACGCCAAGGTAGTGCCGCCAGATCAGCACGGAAGAATGCAGGCGCCAACGGGAATCCCGCCCAGGCCAGATCTGCACAGGGTAAAACAGGCAAGGCCGCCCCGTATCCCGGCAGAGGAAGCAACAGAGGCGTCAACATACGGCACACCCCAGTCCAGGTTCCCAGCCAGTGCAAACAGGCCAAGCCAGGAGACCGTGGCAGAGGGCAGCAGCAGGGAAAAGGAGGACAGCGGCCAGGCCCATAGCCTTTACGGATATTTCAGCAATCCAGAGTGGACGCCCATCCCAGGAGAGCGGCGCCCGGCAGTGGGAGAACGCGCAGGGAGCATAAGCCAGCCGGGTGCAGCAGAGCCACCAGGACTCCAGCCCATTGGGTGGGCAGACATCCTGCAATGGGCAGGGCGGCTATGGCAGCAGGTGTGCTCCAAGTGTTTCGTCCACCTCAGCGATCAGGCCCGGGCTATCAAGGAGTTCCAAAGCCACCACTTGGCGGAATGGGCAACAAAGGCCCTTATGGGCATCCCGCACACGGGGCAGGACCGAGCAACGCTGCTGGCGGCCCTGCGCAGAGTGTCCAGAGGACCAGCAGGGCCAGAGGCGGCTCTGGCTGTCAAGGCCTTTGCCGACAAGTGGTGCAACGGCACAGCAGGGGATCTGGAGGAGCCCGAATCAGAGCAAGAGGAGCTCGAGGAGTGGGAAGGGTTCGAGGCATCCAGGCTACAGCAGGATGACCGCAGGGAGGTGCAATGGCAGCAGCAGACGGAAGGGACCATTCCTGTTGCACGACAGGCCAGATGGGAGAGCCTGGAAGCCAGCAGTGAGCCCAGCCTCCGAAACCAGCGGCTAGACGTAGAGCGCAGACCCAGACCCAGCAGCCCAGCGGCCAGCGAACAGCCCAAGGCAACCAGCTTCCAGCAGGACCCAGCGCCAAGGAGGGCCAGCAGGCAAGAATCTCACGACTTGTTGCGCTTCGTAGATCAGCACGGCGGCCAAGAAAGCCAGGTGGACCACATTGCTGAGTTCCTGCGAGGACAAGCAGCGCAGGCACGAGGCAGGCCGGAGAGGAGCCAAGGCCCCAGCCAAGGAAGGAGGGTCGTTCAGGAAATCAACCCGGCAGGCCCCACGGGGGGAGACTACCAGCAAAGACAGGAAAGCAGGGACGACTGCCTGTCAGCTTCCGAGGCAAGGGAGTACACAGGTGGAACGCAGCCCAGCAGGCATAGCAGCTACCAGCCCAGCAGGCAGGCAGAGTCAGAAGGGGGTAGGAGCCAGGACCCGGCAAGGCAGCCTTCGGAGGGCAGTAGGCCATCCGGTAGAAGGCAATCCCACCTGAGCGCAGACCGCAGAGACCAGCGGGATCGGCGCAGGCAGAGCCCAACCAGGAACGGCGGCGGCGGATCTGGCTCGGACCCCAGCATGTCAGGCTCGGAGGATACAGAGGGGCACGGCCCAGGCTCCAGCAGGGAATCTGCAAGGCGCAGAAGGGAAAGGATAGCCCAAGAGCAGGCGGAGACAAACATACGGCTGCAGCAACAGATGATCCTGCAGTTGGCTGGGGGAACGCGGTTCACCAAGATCCCCAACATTCAGGGCAACGTGCCAGTGCTGGACATGTCCCACTCGGGGGCAGTCGCAGCCAGGCAATACTGCCAGGCCTGCAGCTCTTGGGGCTCGCACAACCGCCTGGCTTTATCGGACGAGCCGCCAGCCCTGGCTGTGGTGGCTGGTGAGATTGCAGGGTCTTGCCAGTCTCCTTCAGCCATGGCCCTGTTGGTCCGCTCCTTGGTGGGCATGTGGACAGCCAAGCCGGCCTGCGTGGGCCCACTGGTGGTCGCCATACGATCAGCACCCCAAGGAGACAAAGCTTCCAGGGAGGTCGAGCGGATCCGGGAAGCATGGAGAACCCCAGTGGAGGAGCCGACCTGTGAGGTATCCTTGCTAACCCTGTGGATCAGGGTGGTCCAAAGGGAGGTGGGCAAGCCGACTTCAGATGAGAGGGCAGCAATCACCGGCCTGAAACTCGGGGTCAAGACCACCTTGGACCCAGGCGTCAAGCCAGAGGAGACAGTGGAGGCATTCGCCTTCCGAGTCATGTCTACAGCAGAGCTGTTGCAAATCTCCAGAGACGCAGTGGACCACTTCGGCAGGAGGCATTCGGTAGCCCACATGTTCTACGAAGGGCTGCCAGGGGCAGTCAGGGTGAAGCTGACAGCGTTCATCATGACCGTGCCAGGATACCTGCACATGACAGACGAGGCCCAGGTAGAGGTCCTGACGCAGCAGGTACTGCTGTGGGAGAGGTTCGCCCTGGAATTGGGGGACCTGGCTGCCATGGACTCCAGGCAAGGACCAGGAGACCATCAGCAGAGGAGCCAGGGGGAGCAACAGGCGGGGCGCGGCAGGCGAGATCGGCCCAGCCAGTGGGAAGCCAGGCCCAGAGGGGATGGACCAGGAGTTGCGCCATACCAGAACAGCAGCCAGCCTGCCAGGCAGGAAAGCAGAGCCAAGGGCGTCACGTGGGCCGACCAAGCCACAGCCTTGACAACCAGCACCCACAGCGCTGGGGGCGCCCCCAAAGCCTGCTTCCAATGCGGCAGCCTGGACCACCTGGCAAGGGACTGCAGGACTCCCAGGGCTAGAGACGAACGCCGCCCTGCCCCCCTGGCCACTGACATCACCACGGGGCAGGCACGGCCGCCTCAACAGCAGTACCCACCGCCTCCAAGACCGCAGGGGCCACCCGTGAACAGGACCTACGACAGGAACCAAGGAGGCAGGCCGGCCCAGAGGCAGCCGCAGGGGCAGGCGGGGCATGGCCAGCAGTCCGCTCATCTGTCTCACCTTTCTGGCCCCTCCGAGCTCGCTGAGCCGGATGGGTGGCACCAAACGGTGGCCGAAATGCTCAGCGAGTCCGTGGCCCTCCTGACGCAGGTTGGGCTGGCACCCAAGCCTGGAGAGTACAAGCAGGCAGCCCACAACGCCAGGCCACGGTCCTTTAGACCCTCCTCTAGCAGTGAGGAGGAGGAGGAGCCACTGGCTGTTGAACACCCTTCCAGGAAGGGGGAGAAAAGGCTTGCTCTTAGGCGACTAGCTGACGGCCTGTGCGATGTCCGTGCGCAGGTGGGCTACATCAACGAACGACTTACAGCGCTGGCGCACACCACCATGCCCATGGGAGTCACGCCGGTCCGTGGTGAGCCGGGCTGGATAGGTCAGGGTCGTAAGATCACCATCAGCCCGAGGCTACAATACTTCACAAACGACAGGCGAGATTACAGCCAGTGCGTAGGCCTCATGGTGAAAGGGAAGGTGCTGGTGGCCCAGAAGGCACTAATGGACACGGCATGTTCATGCCATGTCATCACCGTCAACATAGCAGAACAGCTGGTAGCCATGGGGGCCAAGCTGGTGAGGACGGATGAAAAGATCAGGACAACCGATAATGCAGGAGCAGACCTGTACGGGATTCTGTTCATCTACGTCGTGTACGGGTATGGAAGCCCAAATGCGATCGTGGAGAAAGCAGCGGTCAGGGTGGTCAAGACGCCTCCTGACGCGTATGAGCACCTGGTAGGGAACCCCGAATTCCTCAAGTATGGGGGAGTCCTAGAAGCCGCAGGGCGCCTCACCCTGTTCCCTCAAGGGGGAGCCGACGGGCTCACCCTGCCGCTAGAACTGATATCACCAGCAGGATCCCACCAGGCGGCCGCGGCAACCTGGGCAGGCTTGGACGACCCCGCCTGGGTGCCTGAGGAGTGGCCGGCAGATTGGGGCGAGGTGAACCCAGACTTAACCCCACAATGTGCCATGGTGACAGGTACAGGAGGCGGCCCTGCGACGCAAACTACAGTCGCCGCAAACCGTGTCACCCGTCTGCCCGCGGCAGAGGCACCTGCGGCAGCACCAGAAGGGGCCAAGCCGGCCAAGGCCAAAGGGGCCCGTGGCGCAGGTACTGAGGCAGCGCGCCAGCAAGCAGGGCAAAAGGGAACCAACCCTGCTGCAGCGCCAGAGGCAGACCCAGTAGCCCGGACCCAGGCTCACGCAGCGCCGGCGGATCCGGACGGTACCAGGGGTACCGGGAGCCGGCCCATCAGCGGAGACAAGGGCGGCGAAGCCGGGGGCCCCTCAGTAGCAGCGCGGGACAAGGACGGCAAAGCCATGGACCTTCCCGTAGCAGCGCGGGACAAGGCGAGGCTGGCCATGGAGCAGGAGCACACAGTCCGACAGGAGGTCAGGAATGCCCTGCGCAACAGGGACGGCCCCTGCGCGTATTGCGACATGTGCAGATCGCATACGGACCAGGAATGCGAGCGGAGGCTAGGGGAGCTCCTGGAGAACGAGCCGGGCCGGGGAGTAGACACGTACAGCAGAGGCAGCTGCCAGCCAGGCTCTCCGGTTGCGCACACTCAGGACACCAGCCACAGCGATGAAGGAACCACTGATTCAGAGTCTGAGCTGCAGGCAGACAGAAACGCTACCAGGGCAGACGTCGTCAGCAGCCTGGAGGCCCAGGTCCAGGTCCTGAACAGGGCCATCCGGGTCGCAGCCAGGCAGAGAATCGCCAGCAGGGAGGCAGACATCTATTCCTTCAAAATGGAGCAGGCCCGGGCAATGGCGGACGGCGCTTCAGACAGGGAGATGGCACGGTGGAAGGGCGAATGCGCCAAGTGGATCATAGAGGTGAATGATCTCAAAAGGAGGTACAAGGAGGAGTACAAGGGCACAGAGGCAGCCCCTGAGCCGGGCCCCCAGCGCCCCTGTGGAGCCCAGCAGGAGGCCTGCAGCGGGGCCAGGGAGGCCAGGCAGCAGCAGCCTGCGGCAGACACAACTGTCGAGCCCCAGCAGCAGGACGCGGCACCAAGCAAGGAAGCCAGGGGAGGAGGACAGGGCGGCCAAGAAGGAACGCCCAGGGGTAAGCCCACTGAGGTGCAGGAGGTCCTGAGTGAGCTCGACGACCCTGGCCTAGGGGACTACCCGGAGGACCTGTTGCAGTCTCTACGGGACAACAGAGCCCAGCCCAAGCAGGGCAATCAGCCCAAGGCAAGGGCCAGCCGCACCCCCTCTCCACGGGCAAGGGAGTCAGGCAGCGGCCCTAGCCGCAACCCCGACAGCGGCAGGGCGCCCAGGAGCGCCAGCGCCGCAGAGCGTCAGCCAAGTGAAAGGAGCCCACGGCGCAGTAGCCACAGCAGGGAGCGGCGGGCTCCAAGCACCGAGCAGCACCAGGACGGGCGCTGGCCGGGGGAACTGACAGAGAGAAGGAACGGCGCACAGCAGCCTCGGGCGAGGTCACCAAACAGAAGGCCACCTCCACCCCCGCAGGGCACCAGCGGTGGCAACCAGCGGCCCAGGGGCAGGGAGGCCCTCAGCCCAGACGGCGGGGGCAGGAACAGAAGAACCCGCAGCCGCAGTCCTGTTACCCCAGGGAACCCACCCAACCACGGCAGCAGAGAACCCGAGGGCGGGAGCGGCAGGCGCTGGGAAGGGGAGGCGCCACGCAGCCCCCGCGGCGAGCGTTGGCCGCAGGGCAGAGCCAGAAGCCCCATTCGGCAAAGCCAGGCCCACAGCCCCGGAAGGCGTTCGACAGCCGAGGAGCCAGGGGAGAACAGGATGGTCAGGTGGGCGCCGCTGGAGGACTCTGCCCGGGGCAGGACCGGCAGAGCACCCCCTACCCAGAAGGAAGCATGTTACAAGTGCGGAGGTAGCGGCCACTTCGCCTTCGAATGCAACCAGACGCAGGCCCAGCCTTGGAGGCCCAGCGGCGGGGGCGAGGGCCGAGCACCAGCCCAGGACAACCCGGGACACAGTCGCTTCAGGCAGGAGGAACCCCCCAGCGGCAGCCAGCAGCGCGAACGCCTCCGCGACCTGTTCGAGGCAGCCAAGGACGAGCCATTCGAGGTATGGGCAGCCAGGCAGGCAGGCGCCCCGCCCGCCAACTTCCTGCCAGGACCACCGGAGGGACCCAGGTGGGCGGGCAAAGGGGCCCATGGGTGCTTCGCCACCACCCCCAGGGGGCACGACCCAGGGTTCAACGAACCAGACACCTGGTTTGAACAGGAGTGGGATGACGCATACCTAGAAGGGCAGGAAGAGCAGGCAAGGCAACCATTGGGCCTTCATGAAGGACGTGAGCCTGAGCCAGGGTTGGACCCAGAGGGGATGGCCACGGAGGCACGGAACGGAGAGGTGCCCCAGCAAATCCATCATTGGCGGGTGGCCGTGGAAGCAATTGCCACCAATGGCCTCTTGACCATGCCCGCAGACGCCCCTAAGAGCACAGCCCATGCCCTAGAACTCCTGGACTACCTGCGACGCATGGGAGCACCAGCCCCTCAAGAGGGGTGGCTCGCCTTGCTCGCAAATTTCCTAGTCACGCTCAGGGCCAGGGAAGACCAGGGCAACAGCGAGTCAGAGGGCAGCGCCCACAGACAGGACCCTGAGATATCAGGGGAGGCCTCAGGGCAGGAGGGGGAGTCAGACGACCTTTCCCAGGACATTTACGACCCCCCCGACGTGTTGTGCCCAGGTACCCCGGAGGCAGGGGCCCCCGCCGCAGGCCCAAGGCCGGCAGCTTCCGCGGAAGGAGGCGGTAGCAGCTTCACGCTGCAGGCCCATGGGGCCACAGGGGGCGTCACCAGCCGGCCCCCAGCCGCAGGCAGCGGGCACCGCAGCTGCAGGACAGAGCACGGACCAACAGAAAGGACATGGATGCAGGAGGAAGTACCCAGCGAAAGAGAGCAGTGGTGGGAACCAGAGGAGCCGCAGAACCCAGACCATTGGGGAAACAGCGACCTCAGCGCAGTAGAAGACGCAGAGGACCTCGACGCACCGGGCCCAGGGCCTGGCGAGCCCTGGCCTAGGCATTGCTTCGTGCAGTGGTACCCGGCAGGAACAGACATGCCAGAGGTAGCCGCCACAACGGCCATGATCACCCTTCCCGGCGCGGGCGCGGACGGCCTGTGCAGGTTGCAAAACCATTGGTGCGTACCGCGGGGGGAAGTCATCTGTGTTGACAGACAGGCAGCAATGCAGGCAGTAGCAAGGTTGGTCTTTCCCATGGACGCTGTCACAGCGGGGCTCCTGGCTGCGGCCATTAAAGGTCACATCAGACCTAGCACGGCCATGGAAGAGTTCATGAGCTCCACGTGGCCAACTCCTCTCTATGCCAACTGCGTCAGCGAACTCCTGGGCAGCGTCGTCAAGGAGGGGATTACCGCAGCAGAGGAGCAGTTCAGGACCAGCCAAGAGATACCAGACGCGGCAAGGGCATACGGCATGTGGCAGCACGCCCACGACGGGTTCATGCGGACACCGTGGGCAGAGAACTGCGTCATGACTCTCGCTCGCCATCCGTGCCTGGCCAACCAAGCCGTCTGCGTACCCACACCAGCAGCAGCCAGGCAGGCGTACGCCCTGGCGGCACTGCGGGACCACAGCGGGTACGACGGTGCCGGGATCCTCCACCCAGGAACGCCTCGCCAATGCCCCGAGATCGTCGAGAGGGGGCAAGACATCGCCAGAGAGGTCATGGGCCAGGCGGTCCCCTGGGGGTACGAGCCAGGTGACGCCAGGGTCGCTATCCCGGTTCGGCTGGCGGTGGCACACTACCACGAGGACCTGGAGGGGCAGGGGCCGCACCCAGCACCGCGGGCGTGGATACACATGCACGCCACACGCGATGACCAGCCCGTGTGGTTCTTCTTCAAGACGGCTACCCAGGTGCAGAGTGACCGGTTTCCCTCCGTAGAACGGGCAGAGGAGCACGCGGTGTCCACCTTTCGAGGAACAGACCCGGCGGTGTGGACCATCATGATGATGGCCCTTAACAGGACATTGCTGCCAGGACAGATGTCAGCAGCTGTCCACAACATCGAGATAGTGGACGAGCTTTGGGCACCCCAAGAAAGAGCCGACTGCCCAACGCACGTGTCAGCGCACTGCACGCCAGCAGCGGGCGCCACCGCATGGCAGGGCGAGCAGGCCCTCACCCTCTCAGCCTTTGCTCAAGGCAGGCTGCAGAGCTGCCTACAGCAGTGGATGCGGGTGGAACAGGCGGCCTACTACAACGGCGTCCCATCCATCTTGCTGCCCCACTGGTCTGCACCGGCGGCCACTGTCCGCCTTTGGTGGCAAAGGCACCCCAGGGGAGCCGTCACGCTCCACCCCCTATTCAGCGGTAGCAATCACGATGAGGCCCTGAGGGACCTGACAGGCCTGCTGGATAGGGGCATAGCGGACCGCCAAGAGACGCCGCGGGGGCGTTGGGGAGCATTCAGGGAGACAACCAGCCCAGGCAGCACACACAGCCCCGACGAAACTACCCTCAACATGCAGCCAAGCAGCAGGGAGCATTCTTTCTTCACCTCCCTGAGGGGGGGCAACTACGAGGTGGATTGGCCCGAGTCAGACGAGGAGAACAGCTTGGCAGGACTACCGCAGCTCCTACAGGACTCAGATTCCGAGGAGGAACCAGCAGCCACAGCAGGGCACACCGCGCCACCAGAGGGGAGGGTGGCAGGGCCCAGCGAGCATACTGCACCTTCAGCCGGGCATATGCAAGGGGACAGCCAGCAGAGCAGAGCCACAGAAGGGCGGCCAGAGCCTGCAGCAACCCTGGGATTCCAGGCTGACACCTCACCCAGCTGGAGCAGGGGGCTCAGCGACACCAACAGCGAGGCCAGCAATCCTGATCCTGAGGACCCTGGCGCGCCACGCTTGGCAGCCGAGGGGGAGCCCGATCACAGGAGTGTAGATCTCAGCAAGGAGCAGTGGGACGACGAGTTACGACAGTTTGTGGCCCAACGGGACAGGCAGCGGCTCGAGGGCGGGGCACCATGGCCAGTCCCCCAGGGAGGCCCAGAGCCCAGGGGCGGCCGCATCGAGGCCAGCCTGCGTTACAGGCTGAGCATGGTCCCAGACCCCAGCCCCGACCCCAGGCTGCAGGGACGCAACCAGGCAGCGGAGGAGCTGCGGCAGGCATTCCGCGGCCGATTAAGGGCCCTCAGCGAGGCACAGCCGCCAGAGCTGGAGGGGGACCCAGGCACAGACGGCGCCGGGACCTCAGGCCAATCCTCTGGCTCCGGCCAAGAGCGCAGGGAGCCGTGCGCAGGGTGCGACCAGGCCCGTGCAGGCGAACGCTTGATCTGGTGCAGCGCATGCGGAATGGCATGGCATGACCTGTGCATGAGAACACCGCGGACAGGGGCAGCCAGAGTGTGCCAGTTCTGCATGACCCCCGAGGCCAGGCTGCCAAGCTGCTTGGGATGCGGAGAAAGCATTGGCCCAACAGAACAGCCCAGCAGGCGTTGCTGTCGGTGCCACGCCAAGGCATGCGGCACCTGCATGGACAAGCCGGGCATAGGAGGTACCCGGCGGGGGGTGTGGGCCTGCTGCGGCTGCAGCGATGCAGTTCCCCCGGCGTGGGGCCACCACTCCGTCCACAGCAAGCCGTGCGAACGCTGCGGAAAAAAGGGGCACGACTACCACGCCTGCCCCGCACCACGCCTGCGAGAGGGCAGATGCGCCACCTGCTTCCACCAGGGGCACTTAGCCATGGCATGCCCGGAGAGGAACCAGTCGCTGGGTTTCATCAGGCAAAGGCAGATGGAGGAGGACTCCAGGCTAGGGGTGCGATGGTGGTGCAGCGCGCAGGAAGCCTTGCCCGGTGAAAGGGAGGTGGTGTTCAAGGCAGCGCACAGCAGGGCAACCATCTCCGACGTACGGCAGGCCATCGAGGAGCGAAGGCAGGACGAGGCCAACCAGGCTAGAAGGGGGGAGCAGCGCCCAGTGCCATTCAGGGAATGGTACAGGGAGACAGCAGACCAGCCCCTACAGCCGTCCATGCACGCGGTCCAGTACGCCCAGATCCTGTCCATCGGGGCAGAGCTCATCAAGGCCAATGACGAGGGGCGGTGGCCAGAGGCAGGCGAACCATTGGACGACTGGCCGGTGGAGTGGGGGGTTCCGGAGAGAACCAGCCTATGGAACTACCAGGCCATCCAGCGGACGATGCTCCAGCCCCACCAGCTGGGCAGACAGCCGCGCAGCGCAGCCAGGAGCAGCAGCAGCGCCAGAGCCCAGACTGTCAGCCCGGAAGGCGCTTACAGATCCGCTGCAGGCTGCACAGGTCCAACAGCGGCAGAGGGACATCAGACCCCCACCAGCAGGGGCGAAAACAGACCAGCGGACTCCTCCAAGGTCAGGGCCGCAGCAGCGCGAAGGGCAAGGAACGCCAGGACCCGCGCGCGCCAACGACGCAGGAAAGCAGCGGCAAGAGACGCCAGTAACAGCACAGGGTGCCCATCGCCGCCCACCAGGATCAGCCAGGTGGAGCTGGAAATCTCCTGGCGGGAGGGACCAGAGGACCGGGGCCCGCCAGCAGCGCCGTCACCGGCAGCCCCTGCAGGACCACAGCCCAGCCCCAGACAGCAGCCGGCCTGCAAGGGTCTCCTTCCCTGCACAGCGTTCAGGGGCCTTCTAGCTTGCCTGTGCCACCTGGCATTGGTGTGGCTCCTGCTCTCCTGCCTCCCTGGGGCACAGGCCAGCGGAAGGGGCGTGCGAGGAGGGGGATTCACTGCCGGACAAGGAGCATTCGTCTGCAGCAGGGAGGCAGCTGCCAAGCTGGAGCCTGGTTGGCTGCGACCCCCAGTGGATATGCCCGTCCCTCGGCCCCCCCGTCCGCAAAGCACCTGGGATCAGGGCACATCCAGCGCAGGGCCACAGGCAGTAACAGGGGAGCCGCTGGCAGGGGGAGTCATCGACATGTTCCAGCCCGGAGGGGTGGTGCATGCACCCTCAGAGTACGTCAAAACTGAGGAGGGGTGGCTGCTCGGGAAGCACCCCGACTTTACTGGGGAGCAGCAGGAGCAGCTGGAGCAGAGCCTACGGGACCGTCAGGGGGCGTTCGCCTACTCCATGCTTGAACTGCCAGGCTACTGCGGTGCACAGGGTGAGTTTACGCTGGCCCTAGAGGACGAGCACAGCTCGTGCTTTCAGAAAGCAAGGGACATGCCACCCCCTAAAGCAGCCATTTTCAAAGAGAAGTGCCAGCCCATGATAGAGGCAGGCATTATTGTCAGGGTCCCCCAGGGAGGGCCCATCAAGTTTGCGGCCAACTCGGTCGTAGCGGCCAAGAAGTGTGCCGAGACAGGCGAGTGGTCAGATCACCGCATTGCGCATGACATGAGGAGAATGAACCTCCGCACGGCCAAGCAGGAGTTTGCTATCCCCAGGATGGAAACTATCTTTCAGAACCTGGGCACAGCTAAAGTATTTAGCAAGGTGGACCTGAGGTCAGGATTCATGCAGATCCCGATCAAGGTCGAGGACCAGCCCAAAACGGCTTTCTGGATGGGCCCAGAACTATGGATGTACACAAAGTTGAACTTTGGACTGCGCAACGGGCCTCCCTTCTTCCAGCGTATGATCGAGGAAGAGATCGCCAGGGCGGGCCTGAGCTCCTTCTGTGTGGCTTTCATTGACGACCTGCTGGTGTATAGTGACACACCTGCAGATCACATCAGGCATGTCGAGCTCATGCTAGACATGCTCCACGCGGTAGGACTGCGAGCGCATCCTGACAAGTCCCTGTTTGGGTGTGCCACGGTGGAGTACCTAGGCCACAACGTCTCGGCCCAAGGCCTCACACCGCACGCAGCCAAAATAGCGGCCGTCATGGCTCTGCCCGAACCCGCATCGGTCAAGAACATTCAGGAGGTCATGGGATTCCTTAACTTCTACCGGTGCTACATCCCGGATTTCTCTCGCAAAGCCGCATGCATCAACGCATTGCTTGTCAAGGGGGTCCCGTTTGTGTGGGGTCCCGAGCAGGCCCAGGCGTTTCAGCTGATCAAAACTGAGATGTGCGAAGGAGGCAGGGTGTTACGCAGACCTGACTACAGCGGAACGGGTCCAGATGGCAAGGGGCCACCAAGGCCATTCCTGTTGTACACCGACTTCTCTAAACAGGGTATAGGGGCGGTGCTAGGGCAGTGTGACGACAGCGGCAGGGAGTACATGGTAGCCTGCACTTCCCGTTCCCTGAACAAAAGCGAAAAGAACTACTCGTCGTTTCAGGGGGAAATGCTCGCCGCTGTGTACGCTGCCCGGACGTACCGTCATATGCTCTTTGGGTGCAAGGTGCATTTGGTCACAGACCACGAACCCCTCACCTATCTCATGGATAACCAGGCCCTAGTGGGGCAGCACGCACGCTGGGCACTCATGCTCCAGGAGCTTGACATCACCATTGTCCACCGGTCAGGGGCCTGCCACCAGAACGCAGATATCCCGTCTAGGTCACCCCTCCCGTCATCTGACGACCGCACAGGAGCGAGGCTAGACGATGTCGCCCCTGAACCGCACACCCCTAGTGGGACCACCTGCGGATCTCAGGTCGCTATGCTCACAGGCCTAGGCAGGGTAAACCAGTGGCACGCAGATCAGGTGGTGCGCCTGGCACAAGAGGGCAGACGAGGCGTGCGCCGCCTGCGGGCCGCTGAGACGGCATGTACAGTGGCCCCGTGCGGCCAGGCTATCTCCAGCGCAAAGGATGAGGACGATGAGCAGGCACAGCCTGCCAGTACTGCAGAAAGAGCTTTCAATAGCAGGGCCAGGGCCAGGGACCTGATCAACAATGTGCTGACCGACCTGCCCCGCTCGACTCCGGCCCACCTCCATGCAGGGGTGGATACGGCATGCCTACCGACAGCGGCGGTGTACGCCCTGGAGCAGGAGGGAGTGGTCCTGTTCGAGCCCTTCGGAGGTATGTGCTCTGGGCTTGAGATGGTGCTTAGAGCAGGCATCCCGGTCATCCAGTATTTGTATGCCGACACCAGTGCCACCATGCGAGAGATCGCGGGGGGGAGACTGGTGCAGCTGCACAAGCAATACCCGCTATTGCTCCCAGCGCCTGCTGTCGAGGGGGCGTTCAGGGCTTTGCCCCAGGACGTGTACTCCATTACTGCCCAGCACTTCATAGAGGCTGGGGCACAGCAAGGTCGCCAGTGGTTTATGGTAGCAGGATGGGAGTGCCATGACTTGTCGGCTGCAGGCAAGGGCAAGGGGCTCGAGGGGGCCAGGAGCAAGTCTTTCTTCCCGCTTATCAAGCTGCTCGGCTCCTTGCAGATCCTGCAGAGGGCCAAGCCGCCAGCATACCTGATTGAAAATGTCGCTATGCAGCTAAACCAGAGGAGCGAGAAGGCTAGTATAGAGGCTTTCGGCGAGGTGTGCAGGATGCTGGGCAGGCCCTCCCTGTTTGATGCAGCGCAAGTGGGCTCCTATGCCCACCGCACGCGCAACTACTGGGGCAACCTAGCACCAGCTGCAGACATTGAGTTTGTTATCCAGGCATCGCATAGGCCGCACGACGGTATTGTGGATGACATCCTGGACGAGGGTAGTAGGGCACAGGTCGTGGCCTGCCCCGATAACGGCGGGTACCGTATCAATGTGTCTGGGCAACCAAGGAGGGCGCTGCCCTGCCTCATGGCCACCCCCGCATCCTACGCTTTCCGGAACGGGCAGATCGGCATGGTTTTCAGGCCCATGGGGGGCCGGCAGGAACCAAATGCAAATGAAAGGGAGAGGGCCATGGGGTACGCAGTGGGGTCCACTTTGCCCCGCCCCGACTTCCCTGAGGGAGATAGGAGGGCCGCCTTGGGCAGGTGCATGGATGCTTGGGCTCTCGAGGCTTGGCTCACCATAGCCCTCGAGGCGGCCAAGATCATCCCTAGGGAGCTGGCCCGCAGGGCTGGTTTACCAGGCCCGGACCGCGACCCTGCTATCGGCATGACCCTGACGTCCACACATTGCGCCCTAGCCAGTGCAGGCAAAGCATGCTCCGGCGAGGACGAAGCGGCAGCAACGTATCGGCAATGCTTGGGGGAGTCAGCGGCAGCAGACTGGGCGGATGCAGCCCAGGAACCAGGTGGGCTGTCTGACCCAGACCCAGATCCCGTCCGGGTAGCTGACGAAGAAGCAGGGGAGGTCGTGGACCCGCCAGGATGCGCAGCAGGGCCTGCAGCCCGGGTGGACGTATGGACAGACGTGCCAGTCCTGCACTACCTGCAATCAAAAATGCACCCCCCTGGGGCAGAAGCAGGGGAACAGGCCAGGGTGCAGCGCAGAGCCGCACCTTTCCAGTGGGAACCAGAGAGGGGGGGCGTGCTAATAAGGTTGATGCCAGACGGACGGCGGTGTGTAGTTCCCAGGCCCGAGGACAGACAGGCAGTAATCAGGGAAGCTCACGCTAGCACCGGTCACTTCGGCAGCCACCGCACGGCCTTCATGATCCTGCAGCAGCACTGGTGGAGAGGGCTTAGAGCAGCGGTCAGGAAGGCTGTCCAGGAGTGCGGGGTGTGCGACAGGGCAAGGGCGTCCACGTTCAATCACACGCAGCCAGACCTCACCCACTCCCTATTGAGGGTTTATTTTTCCGCTGGGGTGTGGACCTGTGCGGGCCGTTCACTACCACGCCTAGGGGCAACCGGTACGTCATGGTGTGTGTAGAGCACTACTCCAAGTGGGTGGAGCTTATCCCCATCCCCAGCAAGGCGTCTGACGTGACGGCCTTGGCATTCTTCCAAAACGTGGTTGCACGGTTTGGGGGATGCGCAGAGGTGGTCACCGATCAGGGGACAGAGTTCCAGGGAGAGTTCCAAGACATGTTACTCGATTGCTTCATTGACCATCGCACCACCTCCGCCAACCATCCCCAGGCGGATGGGCTATCCGAACGGGCTGTCCAGACCCTCAAGACGGGCCTGCGCAAGTGCTGCGGGGACGGGAGCAGCGACGACTCATGGGACAGGATGGTCCCGTGGGTGGCGCTGGGTTTCCGGTGCTCGCCTCAGCAGGCTACGCGCATGGCTCCCTACGAGGTACTGTACGGGCAGAAGCCAGTGTTCCCCTCCAAGGTCGGGGCAGACCTATGGAGCACAGCGCGAGTGGCAACAGTGGAGGAGGCCGCAGACCTGCTCTCGCCAGGGTGGCCAGGATCAAGGAGGCCCTTCCGGTCGCGGGAGAGCACCTGAAGATCGCACAGCACCGGGACAAGTTGCGCTACGCCAGGATCCGCGGAGGAGGATATGTACCCCAGGTCAGGCGGTTCGCCGTTGGGGATTACGTGTACGTCCGGTACGCTTCGGAGCGGCGCAGCCTCGACCCCAAAGCCAGGCCGGAAATCCTGCGGGTGCAGAGGCTGGGGGAGACGGGGGCGTTGGTGCTGGAGGGCGCCGATGGCTTGACCGTAACAGAGAACGCAGTCAACTGCTCCCCGTGCCACCTCCCCAACCTGAAAGGCAGGGTGGATTTCAGCACCTCCAGGCCCAACGTCAGCCTGTCCTGCGAAGTCTGCCGCCTACCCGACCGGGGGGACGTCATGCTCCTGTGCGACGCATGCAACACCGGCTGGCACATGGACTGCCTCGCGCCAGCGCTCTACGCCATCCCCGAGGGCGATTGGATGTGCCCCAGGTGCGAGCCTGCATCAAGGGCCAGCGTGCCGGGCCCGGCCGCAGCAGCAGTACCGAACAAACCAGCCCATCACGAGGAGACAGCGCCCCGGGCAACCAGGGCAGCCGCCAGAGCAGCCCAGGAGACAGGAGCCATGGACAAGCCAGAGGTGGAGGTCATGGCCACCAATCCGGCCACTAAACAGATGGAGCGGGGCATCGCCAGGCCCATGCCCAACGGGCTGTATGACATTTCATACACAACGGGCAGAGGAGAAGCCAACGTCACCCCCAGGGCAGTTCAGCGCAGGGCCAAAGCGGCCACCGACGCAGCCAGAGCAGAGGAGGAGACAGCTGCCTAGGGGCAGACAGCCAAGGGGGACAGGGAGGGATAATAGCCATAGAACCGCCACAGGGCCAGCCACCTGTACAGGCGGGTTGGGAGAAGCACCGCTGCTACTGCACACGTCTCCTGTAGCTTAAGGCCAGGTGTCAACGGTGCAGTGGGGCGAGAGCAGCGGGTTTCCGTGTTCCTATGAAGAGCTGAGGGTTGAATAGCAGGAGATGTCTGTAGGCCCGGATGAGCCCCACTGAAGATTCGGTTCATTCTCATGCGACCCGCTGTAGATTTCTGATGGTCTCTGAGGAGTGCAGGTTTCCGATGGTCTGATGCGTTCTGATGTCTGATTTTCTGGCTTCTGATTTCTGATGGTCTCTGAGGAGTGCAGGTTTCCGATGGTCTGATGCGTTCTGATGTCTGATTTTCTGGCTTCTGATTTCTGATGGTCTCTGAGGAGTGCAGGTTTCTGATGGTCTGATGCGTCCTGATGTCTGATAATTTCTGGCTTCTGATTTCTGGTGGTTTCTGTGGGATTCTGGTTTCTGATGGTTTCCGATGCGTTCTGATTTCTGAGGGATTCTGACAATTTCTGATGGATTCTGATGGCCGCTGGCTTCCCGTAGTTCTGATGGTTTTTCAGGGGTTCTGACCCTTTCTTGACTTCCAAACAAGCGTGACAATGGTGAAGGTACCGGATTCTGTATGCCCTGATCAGGCCAGAAAGAGACCGGGAACCCAGAGGCATGAGTCGAGTTTCAGTGAGTATTCTTTAGTGAATTTCCTTGTGTTAATTTCCTGCAGTGGATTTTCTTCAGTGGATTTCTTTTGTTCAAACCGACTGGTTGGATTGCAGTCAGGCGTTTAGGAGGGTTCCGTGTTAGGGAACTGACCAGTTCTGAGTGTACATATTTTTCCGATCTCAGTTTCAGTACCACCCCTAGTCCGGCTCCCCACGCACGCCCGGTGTGCGTTTCGTGAGGAGCGGGGGGCGAGTAAAGTAGGGGCGGTACCCACAGCTAGGGGCGCCCGGGCAGGCCAGCCTTATCCCAGCCTTAGCTCTTATGCGGTACGCTGTACCAAGTCACCCCCTTTACAGCCCTTGTACCTCAGCAGTGTAGTACAAGAGGCACGTATGTACAGGTGTTGAACCTTAGTTGTGAGTAGTTTGAGCCTCTCTAAGGCAGTAAGGACAGCTTACACCATTTTGGCACGATTACTGCTTTATGGTGCGACAGCTGTCACGGTATAATGCAGTATACGTGCCAAAACCGTAGGGACCGCTGACGCGTCCCCGTAGACTCCGCAGCTTCCCTGCGGAGCCCCTTTTTAGGGTTAGGAGCCCAGCTTCCCACTTTCGGGAAGGTCTGAGGCAGGGTTTCCCGTACTCAGTGCATAGGGCTTGCCGGGACCTTTGAATCCCGGCTTGCACGCTTGACGTTCACTTCGTTCCTTTTAAGTGGACAGGCCTCTATTTGTAACCAGCACCGGCTAGATCTCGGAGACCTAACCAGTGAAGTGCATCAAAGCCAGTACCACTAAGCCAGTCAAGCCTAGAACAGCGTCCCCGCCGTCTAGCAAGCACGAGAACACCTAGCCCGAAGCCCAGCCCTGCCTAGGACTACGTCGTCCGCAGTCTACGGCTACGGCTCCGCCCGCTACACGCGGTAAGTGACTCATAACGACCTGCAGGGTTCGCTACCCGACAGGCCTTTAGTCGCAGCTCTACAAGCGACCAGCTCCACGCCTGTCACCTAGAAGTTCCAACCACAGCTTAACGCGCCGCGCATTCGCGGCCAGCGTGTAGACGCTGAGTCCGCCCGTAGGTGTCCGCCACTCAGTGGGGAAGAAGTCCACCACGGACCCGAAGCAACCATCGCGAGTAAAGTAGGGGCGGTACCCACAGCTAGGGGCGCCCGGGCAGGCCAGCCTTATCCCAGCCTTAGCTCTTATGCGGTACGCTGTACCAAGTCACCCCCTTTACAGCCCTTGTACCTCAGCAGTGTAGTACAAGAGGCACGTATGTACAGGTGTTGAACCTTAGTTGTGAGTAGTTTGAGCCTCTCTAAGGCAGTAAGGACAGCTTACACCATTTTGGCACGATTACTGCTTTATGTTGCGACAGCGATAATGTGAAGTCGTTAAGTTTTTACAGTCCAGTGGGGCATCACATTTGATGCATGGGACTTGTGCCCGTAAACCGGATAAGTAGCTGGGACAAGATCCACGTGGAAAATCAGTTTCAGGCTATTCTGTCGTATTTATGTTGGTAAACAACGTGGTGTGCGGAACTGCTGAAGCGCCTTTTTGACGCCGAAGGTACTGAAAGCCCGAAAACTGAAAAATTCACAGCCTGCCTGTGACCACTTGTGCTTCAATGCCATAACTTTGCCAATCATATCATACGCCGGTGATTATCATAACGTACAAATGAGCTCCCACAAGCAGGCTCAGCCTTGTGCGACTTGCCAAAATATGCCTGGCTGTAATGGAAATATAAATGTGCGTCGAAACCAAAATTTCATACACGTTGTGGACAGGTAACCACCAATGAACATGCATATTGGCATCCGTTCACTAGGGCCCCTGCCAAAACCTTCAGATTTAAACTGCATTACATTGATGCAAGGCAACGGTCAAATCTGTTCAGATTTAGCCCATTCGATTTTGGCATGGCTGCTCACACTTCGGTTGCACGCATTGTGCAAATGACAAGGCGCCCAGGGACTCACAAACACAAATACACGTGGGTTCACGGAAACATTGCCCGATGGGAATCAAATCAGTTCTATGTCGCTGAAAGTTGGGTCCCGGTCGCCCCGAGTAGCGTCGTGCGTTGCAGCGACGAGCCGAGGGGCGTGGGTGTCATAGTTGCGGAAAGAACCGTCGGCACGCCCAGGGCAGCAATGATCTGGTCGAACACCTCGTACACCTCCGGCGGTACCACCCTGTAGAAAGGACGCAACAGGTCCAACAATTCAAATTCCATACACTTTCTTCATTTCACATCTAAATCAGCAGGGCGGTGAGTCAGACAGATTCACCCTAATGCGATGACGTGGTTCCGTTTATTAGGGTTCAAAGATGCAGTGGGACCCGCTTAAGCCTGTGCACCCTGATCAGTAGAGCTGCTGCATCCAGCAATTGAGATTGCAAGCATGACAGGGCAGAGAGTCACAGGGGATATGTCGAAACAGCACGGGAGACTGCTACAAGCAAGCTGTCATATAATCTGTTTTGAATACAAATTTGAATTGTTGGACACCACCAATTGAAGTACATATTCAAATCCCGGACCCCACAAGCACAGCCGTTACTAGCAATGGCTGCTCCCTCTTCGTTTAATTGTGATAGGATTATACCACAGGTGTTGGAACGTCAGGATATAATTATTTTGTCTTGACTTCAGAAAGAGATGGGTTGCCTTGAGATCATCTGATCCACCACATCTACCCCCCCGCCCGCCCCGCTCGTGGCGTAGTGAAAACAACTTTCGATAGTGATAACCGTTCAACCTAAACAATTTTAATAGTGGTAAATCACATACGGTACGGGAACCTAAACAATTGTCAAAAACGATAACAGCCCGCCCTATGACCCTCGCTGTCCGCGCGCACTAGGCGGGCAAGCGTGGCTGTTGTGGCAGCATGACCTATCTTCTTCCTTTCAGCCTCTTCAAGAGGCTCCGTCCAGCAAACTGAATCTACAAATTTGAAGTTCGAATTTTGAACCCGATGCTCACCCTGGGACCTGGGTCTCTGACCGTGCCAGCACACCATTCAGCATCAGCCACTGGCGGAAGGCGAGGTCCGGGTGGCCGGGTCGGCCCGGGGAGATGATGAGGTCTTGGAGCATGAAGTGACGCAACAGGTCATGTACCTGATAAAGGGAGTTGGCGATGACGGGGGAGAGGAGGGAGGAGGGTAAGAATGGGGAGAGGATTAAAAGGGCGTTTTTTATTCAATGAAGATAGAACGCCTTTCGGAAATCCGGTTTCACCCATTCCCACAAGAGGAACCTCTAGCCCTTACTCCCAGCCTTGTCAAGGGTACAGGTTCCAGCAATGGATCCCAGCCCCACACTTTCAGCAGTGAATGTTCACACTATTTCACACTATTCTCCTCGTGAGCTCCCAGACCCCTATCCACACCTTCTCCGCATCGTGTTGCGTCCGCCTGATGTCTGTCGCCTGCTTTGCATACCTGCGCGGTCCGCACGGCAGGCAGCAGGCAGAGAAGACGTCAAATTCAAATTCAAAAATGCCAGGGGAGGGACCAGAATTCCTAGCTCGCATCCCAGGCATACTGTCAGCATAGTCAATATAATAAGACAGGTCAACAGGTCAGATTAGATTCTTGAGGTAGATAGCCTTAGGAAGGCCGCGTACATATCTAGATAGGTAAGGTAGATACTGTTAATGAGATTTCATGATTCGAAATTTGAAGAGCAATGGGCAAACTGTTCCAAACAAGGGTACCAGCAGTATAACCGCCACACCTCCTTCCGTTCAGTGCTCAAAACTTAGAGTGACTAAGGGTATAGGATCTTGGACCTGGGGCTCAGGACCCCAAGAGTGCCCCAGGTTCCAAACCCTGACACTCAGAACCCTAGGATCCCATCAGGGTTCAAATGAGTCGCTCACACCTTTTCATGTTGGCTGCGGGTATTGTGAAGGGCTGTGAAGTCATGCGCAGTCGCAGCCCCGCCACAAACACATCCTCTTTGTCCGGCCACTGGAACTCTTTCGCCACCGGCGGCCGGTACGAATCCAAGGTGGGGGCCGTGCCTGTGGGAAGAAGCAGTTTTGTGTGGATAAGAGTGGATACAAGAGTATTTCAGCAGCTAAATTTCAGCTACACCTCAGATAGATTTCAGCTACCATATGATGGTCAGCATGAATTATGATGTTTATGATAATGGCTGATTTCACTAGGATTATAATTTAAATGCCCCCCCCCCCCCCCCACCCCTCCCTCCCCTCCCCTCAAACCCTGCACCTGTCCTCCCATCCCCTGTGCCTTTTCACCGCTACCACCTGCAAAGCTTTAAAAGCTCCATTCCCTTTGCTTCCCACACTAGCCCATAATGGCATTGCCCATCTATGTCCCACATGGCATATTGCCCAGGACGGCATGTCACGTATTTATTTTTGCCCTTGATGGGGCATTTCCGTATATTGGCCCGCAATGATGGCGCTTCCAACCTTTCCCTATGAGTGCGTCCAACATTTCGGTGTAGCCTAGCTGGCCCATCACATTCCTCGGCACGGTCATCAGAAGCGTGTCAACGTCCGCCTGCTCACAATCAGGGGGACAGACTTCAGAGGAAGCTGAGGGGAATGTCTAATGTCTTGCATGACGGGCTTAAAAAACAACATCATCCATACAGCGTGCTTGGGTGCTTAGCATGTACTGCAGGCTAGGCAGCTAGGCAGATTCCAGGCTGCATGCTAAGCAACTGGCTGGTTAAGCACATTGCATGCTAGGTAGCAAGGTAGCTTCCGTTTTGCATGCTAGCAATACTAGGTAAGTAGCTATCACACTGTACGAAAGCCAGCTTACTTTGGAAAGGAATACGCCGGTCTGCTTCAGTCCAGCCTGCATGGCCTCCGCATCCAAAAAGCCGGTTTTCTTGCGGTCAAGTGCCTGTCAGGGGGGCAGCAGCAGGGATCGGGGTGAAGGGTTTAGGACCTAGCCAGGGAGAGGAGCAGGCATGGTCATGTGGAGGGCTGCCAGGCCAGGCAGGATGGAGAGAGTAGGTCAGGCATCATCATACACGTGGTGTCCTGGCTTTTCTTCACCCAGACGCTGGCCTATTAATTTACTTATCTTTCTCTGCCATTTTTATATTTTAAATTTAATTGCGCAGGTCCTGTCTGTCACCTTGAGGCTCGTGGTGAGCTCTGTGTGGACGGGCGACAGCTTGGCCTTGACCTCCTCCACGGAGCCGTGCAGGCGGGGGAAGATGCCGCTCCGCGAGTGCAAATGCGCACCCTGTACGTGGACAGGTGGTCCATGAGGGGTGAGGGTGGGAGGTGAGTGTCTGGAGGTGATAAGTGAGCAGTGCAGTACGAATAGGTGGTGATGCGTGAGAGGTCAAGTGTGAGAGGTGCTCTGCGTCTTGAGTGCAGGAAATCCCCTATTTGGAGACAGGTGGTGCACGAGTGGTGTGGTGAGTGGTGAGTGGTGCAGTTGCTTAGTGAGTGGTGGGACGTGCATTGTGTGTGGTGAGAATGCATAGCAAGTGGTGAGTGGTGTGCATCAGCAGTGAGTGGTATATAGTGAATGGTGAGTGGGTTATAGTGAGTGGTGGATGGTGCATAGTGGTCATTTGGTATGGTGAGAGGTCTACAGTGAGTGGCAAGTGGTGAGAGGTGCATAGCGAGTAGTGAGTGGTGAGTGATGCCAGTGAGCGATGAGAAGTGTAAGTTATGTAGGAGGTGGACGCAGTCGGGCAAAATGACATAAAATTACTGCCATGTTAAAACTCCATCAGGCACCAATCCATGTTTCAGTACGTTTGATCCCTTCAGCTGTCTACGTACTGCCGCTTCTTGCAGGCCCCTTGAATATGGGTCAAGGAATCAGGATGAAACCCTAGACACCTCCCCTGCATGCTGGCCCTCTGCATCTGGGTAAGCGTGGCTGCGTTAGCGCAGCTGGACACGCACCTATGCTGCTGCCTTAATGGCTGCTGTGGAGATCCGGTGACAACACTGGAGGAGAGGTTTATTTTCCTGCTCAGCTTATTCAAACAATTTATGTTTTCCCTGTTTGCATTGCCTGGGCCTTCGACAAACGAACGTTGGGTTGGCTGGACACTAAAAAAACAAAACTAGAGCGTAGGGTTGAGGGCCAAGGGTTTAGGCCGTTGTGTGGGTGCTTGGACGAACGCTGTGGCAGCAACCAGTGGAGGGGCGAGCAGACGGTGTTCCTGTGTATTAAGCCGGAACTGTCCTTCCTCTTGCATCCTTTCTTTTATACTGTTGCAAAATATCTATGGCCAGCATCCATGGCCATAGATATTTTGGCCAGCAATATCCATTGTCTTTGCATGTTGTACCCGAATTAACGACATGCCTGCTGTTACCCCTCTGCTGGTACCGGTATTTACCTCCCGGACAGGCCATCAGAACCCCTAACTGGTGGTCCTGTGGTCATATTCTCAGGCTCTGAAGAAGAGGGCGCTGTCCATGTACACAGCATGCCCCCTCCCGATGCGTATGCTGCGTGCAAGCAGGGCATGCCCGGTTGTTCATTGGCCCATGGACAGAGGGATCGGGCGATTGCACCGGCAGCGGCGGGCCCCAGCACGGACCTGCGACTGCGGCTCGTCCGCGCGGTAAACTGCGGGCAGTGACTTGTAGCCGTAAGCGCCTTCCCCCCACGGCACGTAATTAGTGGCGCTTTCAGTGCCACCCATGAACCGCAGGTCGCCCCGGATCTCGGCTTTGCCCAGCGACGCCTTGAGCGAGTCGACAAGGTACTCGCTGCTGCCTGGATCTTGCCTGTGTTGTGAGGCATTCGAACGTTGGTGAGCAAAAACGTCCCACGTCGACGATGGGAGCTCGAGGGGACATGGGCCGAGGGTTTGTGAGACAGGCAGGCAGGCCTTACATCGCAAAATTGGGAACTGATGACCGTGTGACGACGAAGTATTAAGCTACAAGGAAGAATTAGACGATGTTCGACGCGTGCTGCGCACTTCGAACGTGGGCGATGCTTTCTAAGCTTGCGAGTGTGGGAGTGTCCACACATATTTCCGAACCCTCCTCCCTCAGTGAGACCCATGTTTCCCTACCTGCATACCGGTATGCTGTCCTTATGTGGCCCTAAACCAGGCCGCCCATACCCCCCCTGCCCGGGTGCCCCTGCCCCTAAATCCCTCTTCTTATTCAACCCATAAACTTACACCTTCTTCTTGCGCTGACCTTTCCTGCTCCAGTTCACCTCCCAAGATCTTCCAATCAGATGCTCTGCCCAAGCAGCCTTCCCACGCAGTCACCCACAGTAGATAAATCGAGCGAATACCATCGTCCATCAAGTGACACAGCTTAAATGTGTTTTTAAAGTGATGGCTCTGCGCTGACCGCTCCCCCAACCCTTGTTCACAGCCGCATCAGCCCCTTCATGGTAGTGCACACACCATATAATCGATTTAACACCCATGGTCACAGTTACACCAGGTGAGTGGGCCGAGGGCGAAGGCTCTTTGATGATAAATGAGGTTTCTTTCCTTTTTCTGGAGGATCTTTCCCACTCCTTTATTTTAGGGAGTTGGATGCTGTCGAAGCTGAGTCATCTTACCAGGACCCAGAGGTATATCGTCACTGACAACTTATTTTGGGCATCAATTTCTCACTCCAGGCTGCTTGCACGCTGTTTATATGCCATTTCAAGCTGCTTTTAATTTGCGGCAAGCTTGACTGAAACGAAGGCACTCTTATGAAGTAAAACTCGGTCATTGTTCCGGCATAGAGATACAAACTTCATAACACTGGTCAGGGTAAGGACAAAACAAGATAAAAGATTGGTCGGCCGGGAGACTGTCACTGTTACAGTTAAATAAGGACAGACAGCCGTTAAGCTTCACAGCTCAACAGTGCTCTGGTCGGACTAGCAGGAGTCAGCTACCCCCTCCCATCGCCTGTCACAGGAATGCACCCAAGGGACACACGCATGCATCAGGAGATGAGCTCCCCTAGGCCTGATATGATAACAGCCCAGTCCCGGGTGACACTGGTGGTCGAGACAGCAGTCAGTTGAAGGCGGACACACACCAGTGGTGCACACGCTGAAGTCAACAAGTCAATAAATGAAGGTTGAATCGTCACGGACGGGGGCAGGCTAAACAGCTGCCCACGAAAGAAGGCGTTTTGGCTAAAAGGGTCATATCAATCACTCAATCGTACGGGGTGCCCATCTTAGAGGAATCCCCCATGGAGGAACCGAGCAATTGAGAACTGTCATAATAAATAAATCTACAAGGGGCTGGTGAGGCTCCAAATGAAAACAATCACATATTCCATTGAGGCTCAAGGCTCATCAGGGGCATGCAAGATGCTTACGGAGTAAATCCAGGTGCCTGATCCTAATAACAACGAGACTCTGAGAGTGGGGTCAATATAACATGACTTGAGGGTAAATATAAACTACCTCAGGCTCATCACACCCTTGAAGCAGCAGTAAAAACATTTTTTCTCAAGTTACTTCATCACGGCCAATTTATGGTCTACAGCTCTGTGTTATGGTCACAACATCTGGAATTCTCAACCCAGGCATTCCAAGAGAGCTGTAGGCATAACCTACACCTCCAAATCTATAGATTGTAAAGGAACAGTAAAACATGGGCAGAAACTCTGAACAGCTGGTGTAGTACGGTTGTGCGAAATGGGCATCACGGCGTGGAGCAGAGCCACAGGGGCACGGCCGAGGTGAAGTGCGGTCGAAACAGTGGTGACGGGTGAGAGAGGCCACCAAACATGGGGCACAGCTGGCCACCATGCCTCCAACATAAAGGGGATGTTTTATGAGATTCAAACATACCGTAGTTCCTCCATACATGCTCAAAAAGACTTGACCCCATAGCCCAGTATAGCCTGAACCTCAATGGATGGAAATAGTGGCACCTTGGTCAAACCTTGGTCCGTGATATAGGCTTAAAGAGTGCCAGAGTGGGGACCTCAAACAACACACTCAATACCTGCACTCAATATTAAAAAGTATCACTTCTTGTTGTATTTATTGCTTATGAACGTGTTGACCCCACTGCCACCGACTGCCACCATGACCTAATACAGCCCTTTCAAACCATCTGGGCTAAACCGAGTCTGCCGGGTCCTATACCCCTAGCTACCGCACCTGCCTCCAGTTATTGAGAGTAGTGCTTAGACGGCGGGGGAAGCGCAGCTTGGGCCTGCCAAGCGTGCAGCCACCACACCGGTGGGAAGAGTAAGGATGGCTTTGACATCTAGTTTATTAATCACATGCTTCATTTTATTATGTGGTGGCTGCCGGACGCAGCAAGGTCCAGATGGCTGGGGCTAGTCCCAAGGGCTGCACCACACCATGCACCGCCAGCAAATGAAGGCCCCACAGAAGAGAGTGGCGCAGCCAGGAGATGGGCGGTACACCCAGCTGGCAGCAGGCGGTACAAAAGGCGGTACAGCAGGCTGGGCGCAGGTGGTGCACGTAGCTGAGCACAGGCGGAACAGCAGGCAGGCCGGGCCCATCATGCTCTCAATTGGCAGCACTGAGGAAGGCCCCGATGCTTTTGCGACAAAACCTGGCAGGCAGGGTTCGGGTTTGAAGTGTTGCTTGGGCGGTACATTGGTGCAATCAAGCAGGGTCCAGGGGTTCCGATTAGGGCTGGTGGGTCCACCGCTCGGAGCAAGGGATCATGATCTGTTAAGATCACGTTCAGTGTGAGGTCTGGCATCGTGGGCCAGTGTTTATTCTAGTACGTGTCAGAGCACCTTCGGCGGGCCACCAGGCGGCCATTACTGGACCGATTGGGACCAAATCTTGACTTGGTGGCCCGATCAGTAGGGCTTGCTGCACCAGGCCCTTATGGCCATAGGCCATGATGTAGCTAAAGTGTAGCTGAAGCGTGCTAAAATAGCAGCGTCGTTGGCAGATCAGGAGTAGCTACACTTATCCCCCCCCCCCCCATCGCTCTTCCTGGCCCCTCCTACTCACGGGCATGTCAGCGGCTTGTCCGTGACCCGAGAGCACATCTGATGCGCGCATGTGGCACACACGCGGTGCTCACACCCTTGAATGGCCACGTCGGGCGTGTGGTCGAAGCAGACCGCGCAGAGCTCCTGCTCAGAGCTAGCGTTCGAAGCGGCCGCAATGTTCGATGTGGCCGGAACATTTGCCGGGCCCACGCCCCCCCTAGCCTCAGCCTCAGCCTGCCTGTGTGTCTCTGAGCTCAATACACAGGATGGCTTCCGCTCCGCCTCGTCCCCACTGCTCATCTCCAGGCTACAGGCAGCACCTCGCTTGCGCGGAGTTTTGCGGGCGCTGGACGCAGGCCGCGGAGGAAGCGACAGCTGAGGCATGGGTGATACTTGGTTGCTGCCGTCATGTCCAGCCCTGGAAGACGGGGCAGCAGAAGTAGCGGCAGTTGGGGCAACAGCAGCGACGGAAGAGGAGGCAGGCAGGGGTACTAAGTGCCACTGACTGAGAAACCCCAAACCGGAACTCAATTAAACCTCAAGCAAAGAAAGATTAAAGCTTTGGAGCCCAGACGTGTTGACATTTGGCAATTCCTCTATTTGTACCCAATGCAAGGCCTATTGGTCTCGTAGGATATAGCCCAGGCCTAGGCCAGATGAACTCCTTTCAATCTGTAGCCATCACCTTTCAATCTTTATCCAGCCAGCAGTCCCGTCATGCAGTCTCCCTCACCTTGCGGTCCCGTGCCTGCTCCTGAGGCCCACTGATGAACCCTCCAATGCGTGCTTGGCCGACATAGCCTCGGATGCACGCTTGACCGACGAACCCTCCGACACCCGCTTGACCTCCGACAAAAGCTTGAGCTGCAGCGCCGCCGCCGCAAGCACGCTCAGCTTGGCAATGCCAGAAGCTGCCAGAGGGGAGGGAAACTAGTCAGGGCATTCGAGCTCAGGGTTTAGGGTAGTCCAGTGGCTCGTCAGACTTGTCGTTGCAGTCCAGGAGGGACAAATTTCCGTAGCATCAAATCTCATCAATACCCATACACAAATATGGTATATATTGTCAGTACATAAATACAGCAGGCTCCAGGCATCCCATCCCATCCCATCCTTCGTACCCCGAAACTCTAAGCTGCACACCTCGTCGCCGCCTCTCACCTGGTGCTGACAGCTCCTGGACGCCAAATAACCGCACCAGGTCTGTTCCAGGGTGCAACAGCTCCACCAACACAGGCGAACGGGTCCTGGAACGAGCTACCTGCAACGCAATGCAGGGACCAGTACGCTGATCAACACTGAATATATCACACTCTTGCAGGTTTCATGTATTTTCTAGGTCTGGGCCGGATCTCATTTTTCGCGCTTCTGTTTGTTCCACGGCTTGGCCCTTTCAACAAACAACCGGTACATCTGGTTAAGGATGCGCAGGTTTCTCTACACCCATAACCACTTCCGCCAAAACGCATTTACGGTATGAAATGTACCGTAAAATCTGTTTGGCTCTGCGTTCAATGAATTGTTTTTGGAGGTGAGCAGAATGGTGCGCGGCAGAATAATAATTGCTTGCCACCACATAGAATAAAAAATGCAAGGTCGGGCTTGCATGCTTTGGATGTGCATCTGATAGGATGTCTGGCTACTGTCTGGCTTTAGAGGCGCACCTGATAGGGTGTCCAGCCGTCGCTGTCACGAGCCCATCGGATGCTGACCGTCCCGCCCGGTGTGCTGGCTGCTCGGGCAGCATGGTGCCGGAGGATGGCGCGGGCAGACTCTACGTCATTGCGCTCGGCAGCGATATGCAGCGGGGTGCTGCCGTTGGCCAGGCTCAGGCCCATCTCAGTGGTGTAAGACCTAGGAATCAAACACGGGCAAATGTGAGGGTTACTTTCCCGGGCTTGGTGTGCATGTTTTCGTAAGTAGCAAGACAGGGGCCCCTCATAGGCCCATCCACCCACCCCTCGTCCCATGTCTCCCCCCTCCACACACACCTGGATTTGGTGAGTAGCAAAAAAAGCCGCATGCAGACCCACCCACCCACCCTTCCTCCTCTGCCTTCCCCCCTCTCCACCCACCCACCGTGACCTCAAGTCTCCATCCGCCCCCCCCCCCCACCTGGATCTGGGCATAAGGTACACATCATACTCCAGCAGAGCCTCCACACAGTGCAAGTGCCCGTAGGCTACAGCAGTGTGGAGAGGCGCTATCCCAGACATGTTGCACACATCCTGAATCCTGATCGAGGGGAATGAATTGATGGATACAATGAAATACCGCTTTGTCATGTGGAGAACGACATAATATGCAGGGGGCAGGGAGCAGGGGGCAGGTTCAATTTGAATTATTTGGTTTGGTTGACATAAATGACATTTGAGGAAGGCCAGGAAAGACATTACTTGGTGGAGGTCATGCTCGCAGCTGGCAAACGATAAACATGGACTGCCGCGTCGTCCTGGTGATGAACATGGGGTGTCCCAGTTATTGCAGCTACCCCCAAATAAGAATAAGATTTTGCATGCCCAGGGTTTTAAATGATTAAAATAAATTCAGTTTAAGCTCTACACATCGCATGCAGCCTACCAAGGAAGTCTCGTTCAATCCACTTGCACCCCAATAATAACTGATTTGAGAGCATGTTTCAGGATTTCAAGAGGCATTTTTTTAGGAACATGGAAAGACTAGAAGCATCTGGGTGAGCTTCACGAGGGAGGTCCACCTAGGGCTTTAGCCTCCTACTCAGTAAAACTTGTGCATAAAAGACCACAACAGGCGGTACTTTACGGCTCCTGGTCGGTACTTACTTTGTGCGGCCGTTTATAGACTGCTCCTGGGAAGCGCTGCACAGCACTGCGCGGATGCAGCTTGCATGGCCGCCCTGGGCTACACGACATTAAGGGAGCAAGTAAACAGGGCATTCAGGCCAGAGCAAGCTTAATAACCAACAAATGCGTGAAGGCACGCAACACCACAACCTCCCCTCTGGTTCACGGACAGCAGGACCCTGCTCCGTTAGTAGCTGGTGTGAAGGTGTGACCCATGCTTGTTGGCAGAGCCGCTGAAACACTTTCGAAGATGTTGACTAACTTGCGTTGCGAGTGCCGATGCATGGCACATCGGTCGTCAGCTCGCACTCCCGCTCTTAAACCATCTGCCATTTCATTTCCGGTACCGGTATTTCATTGCCAGTTCTGAGGTAATAAATAATCAATTTGCTCCGGAGTTATCCTGGCATCCCTGATTCTCTTTAACACTTGGGTAGGAAAGATGAAACCAGACATTGAAGGGTGAAGGACGTCAAACCCTGAACCCTAAATTAGGTTTGAGGGCCATGCTAATAATCACTGCAATGCTAAGATTGACACCAGACGAGAAACACAGCACACACAGTCACACATCAGGCCTCAAGAGCGAACGATGTCAAGCCCTAGACCATTGACCTGTCAACCAGAGCCCTGCGGCACACACCTGACACCTGTCACGTCTGAAGCTAACCACCAAGCCCTGACCCAAGCGCACACACCTGACACCTGTCATGTCTGAACCTAACCACCAAGCCCTGACCGCGCACACACCTGACACCTGTCATGTCTGAACCTAACCACCAAGCCCTGACCCAAGCGCACACACCTGACACCTGTCATGTCTGAACCTAACCACCAAGCCCTGACCGCGCACACACCTGACACCTGTCATGTCTGAACCTAACCACCAAGCCCTGACCCAAGCGCACACACCTGACACCTGTCATGTCTGAACCTAACCACCAAGCCCTGACCCAAGCGCACACACCTGACACCTGTCATGTCTGAACCTAACCACCAAGCCCTGACCGCGCACACACCTGACACCTGTCATGTCTGAACCTAACCACCAAGCCCTGACCCAAGCGCACACACCTGACACCTGTCATGTCTGAACCTAACCACCAAGCCCTGACCCAAGTGCACACACCTGACACCTGTCATGTCTGAACCTAACCCCCAAGCCCTGACCGCAGTGCACACACCTGACACCTGTCATGTCTGAACGTAGCCCCCAAGCCCTGACCCAAGCGCACACACCTGCCAGGTGCAGAGCCGTGAACTCGCTGTGGCGCTCCCCATGGAAGATATTAGCGCCCTGAGCATGGAGCAAAGAAAAAGTAGGTGCTCAAAGTTGCCGATTCAGAGCCTGGCAGCCAGGCAGATTGGGCATCCTGATTGAGATGGCTGAAGGGCGCTGAGACTTTCAACAATCTTGCCACAAAACTCACATGCTGCACCTTGCAATGAAAACAAACTGACCCAGGATCGGATGCAAGGGTGATGGCATATGCTTCCATGCAAGCAAGTGAGTATGAGCACTTTTCATGTATCAGAGCTGTAGCACCACTGGTACATAGTAAGTGCTCATACTCACTTGTAGCATCACTGGTAGCACTGTACAGCCATGCAGGCTACCGGGTACCAGTACATCAGTACTTAGAATTGAAAACGAAGACCCAAGCCTTCAGTCATCGATTAGAAACACCGATATTGCCAGTGCCACAGGTAATGCATGGCTTGCATCTGTTTAGGGGCGCAGCAGCCTGCTGCTGCCAGGGCACTGGGTGTGCCAGTGCTAGTGCAATGACATTTGTGGCCAGATTTGTGGCAGTGCCATGGCTCACCAGTTGGACGAGGAATCCCGCGCACTCAGTGTAACCCTTCTTGCATGCGATCATTAGCGGCGTGTGGCCGCGCATATTCTGTGGTTGATAGCATTAGTTGGGTTAAGAAGATAGGTCCGTAATCGCAAGGGGCTAGGTGGCCTTGCTGGAATTCAAATCTGGCAGGAGGCACCGCTGAGGGCAGGTACATAATGTTACCTTGCTGTCAAGCTGCTTCTTTATTTTGAGCTCGCGCTCCGGGGCAGACAGGTCGGCGAAGACGCTTTCTTCACTGTGTGCCACCTCGGCCAAAAGAGCCAAAATGCTGTGCCTGCCAGATTTGGCAGCCTGGTGCCACAAGCTGAGGCTATCGCTCAGACTGCGCCTGAAGGTCAACAGCTGCGGGTAGCGAGCTAAAACGACCCTGACCCGATCCACATCGCCAGACTTCACACATGCTACCAAGAGGTCAGCCTACGCGGGGAGCATGCCGGGAGATGGGTGGAAACAGGGTTCAGGGGGGAGGGGGGAAAGAAGGGGGGGGGAGAGGAAGGGGGAGTGGGGAGGGGAAAGGAAGGAGGGGGGGAGAGGAAGGGGGGAGGGGGGGGGAGAGGAAGGGGGAGGGGGGGGGAGCGGAAGGGGGGGGGAAAGGGGGGGGGGAGAGGAGGGGGGGGGTATCGGGTGGGGACTTATGGTGGTCATCGGTAGAAAAGAAACAAATACTAAATTTAGGCACAGAATCATGCTTGGCTCAGAAGATGTAGCGCTCGGCCACGTGAGGACGGGAAAGCGCACCCTCCTTGTTTCTGACAGCGTATCAGCAACCATCTTCGCACCTCAGCAGTGTACCCAGCGCAGAACGAATCGATGTTGCCCATCACGGGATTCAGAGAATAAATGCGAAGGTTGAGCGCAGGTTCAGCTCTTTCCCGGCCGATGACGCGTATCCGGGGTGACGGTGGTCTACGAGTCTATGACTTCACGAGTATTCCTTCCAGGGCTCTGTTGTGAATTATACTGCAAGGCTTGGACCTACTGAAGATAATGAACCTCATCCAGGTGCACAGTGTGCCGTACAAAAATAAAATATCATCCGGCCCTGGCCCTGGCAAGCCCTCCCGAGTGCACATTTTTTTTAGGTTATTGAGGTCCTTGGTCACTCATAAAGGAGGTGTGGAGGACTGTTGTCGACTGAGGCCTCCCTGCTATTGCGAGACGATTGCGTGTCCAACCTAGGGAAAACTGCTGGTCCAACTGTTCATCTGGGGGGCTCACCGTTTCCTTCCATGGATTTCGGTCTGACAAGCTCCATCGCTGTCGCCTCAGAACGCCTCATGCCCATATACGGTAGCAAGCTGGGCCAGGGAGGCATGATGCAAGTTGCTGGCATTGGACATGGGAATGCGGATACTTTATTTCCATTGATCACCCACTGACACACCTTCCTCGATACCCTGACCCCAACTTCATCTGATGCCACCACTATCAAAGACTGAGCCCTGGTGTGTCCGAGTGTCTCGACCCCATGGATGAAAGGATGTCATGAGACCCAACCCACACTTTTGCCACGGCTTCTTTCATTGACCAACGAAACAAGCCTTTACCAGTTTCAGCCTCCCAATATCTCCCCTAGCGAAATGTTCGTTGCTGCCCAAGAGTCCAAGGCTATGTCAATGACGTTACACCTCTGGGCCCTGCTCAAAAAGGCTCAGCCGCGTGGGCTAGAGTCCAAGGCTATGTGTAAAACTCAGATCGTAATTAGGCAGAGGTCGGTTAAGAATTACAGGTTATGCAAGAACAAACGAAAGTAAAGAGCAGTCAGCCAGGAGGCTGCCAAAGTTGCCAACAGAACAAGCACATCGTATAAACATGCCTAATGCAGTCCTGCATCGTGAAGAATCAACCAAGGCTCACATCAAGAAGAGTGCTGAGGTAGTCCACAAATATCATCACCCGGGTAGGAAAGAGTCACAAGCGATTACCCAAGGGACACACGCATGCATCAGGAGAGGGGCTCCCCTGACCTGATATGATAACAGCCCAGTCCCGGGTAACATTAGTGGTCAAAGCAGCCCTGCAGTAGCCAGCTCTTGGGCGTGCCCATTGAAGTCGATAAATGAAATAAAGTTTCAGTGAATATGACAGGATCAGGCCATGCGGCCGCCCCAATGAAAACGGGTGGCAGTAAGGGGTGGCAGTATCAAGCGCTCGATCTAGGGGTACCCATCTTCCCGACATCTCCTAGGGAGTACCCAAAGGAATGATGGAGTTATTTAGGATTATCAAAATAAATATATGCACCCGCAGCCAGTAAACCAAACAAACGAGGAGCAGGAATACAAACATGCCTATTTCACGGGACGTCAGAGCCACTCAGGCGTATGGCATCCGTTTATTGAGCAACTCCGGGTTCCTGATTCTATGGTATACTATCAGATCTAGGGATCAAGCGTCAACCTCGTTTATTCATGGGCAGGACTTGTTTGTTCAAGCACATACTAAATGCCAGATAAGTGGCCAGTGCCTGGGGCAGCAGAGTCGAGACAGCTCCTGCTAAGCCAAAGTGCGTTTCCACATCATGCCCTGCAAGAATGCCAAGGCCTGGCGGAAGCGGGCGGTACAGCAGGCTCATTTAAGGCGGTTCACCAGACTCGATGGAGGCAGTGCGCCTGGCAGTACAATAGGCTGGCCACAGCTGTTCATCAGGCATTACACCTAGCTATACAGCAGGCAGGCCATGCCTCCCGCTTGATCAGTTGGCAGCGCTGAGGAACGCCCCGATGCTCTTGCGGCAGAACCTGGGCAAGCAGGCAGGGTTGAGGTGTGTGAAGGGGGTGCATTTAGGGCTGGTGGAGCAAGGGTTTGATAGGACGACAGCTCGGTGCAAGGATAAGCCAGTCAACCATGCAGCCATGCATGGGACATCAATCTGAAATTGCTCAAGTTCTAATAGGGGGAGCTGATTCATATTTACAAAAAAGACAAAACCTTTGAAGGCCAGAAAGAAAGAAGAGCCTTCTTTTAGATAAACTTATTAACCTGAATTGCATGAGTGCATGACCCAATGAAACTCGTGGACATGCCTTCATTATCTTAATCCTCATGTCTATCCCCTCCTCACCCCCCTCCACATCCCCCTCCGCACTCATGGGAATGCCATCAATATCTTGCCCCTCCTCCCTCTTTTCCCATACTCACGGGCATGGTAGCGGCTTGTCCTTGACCCGAGTGCACATCTGCTGCGCGCATGTGCCACACATACGGTGCTCACACCCTTGAATGGCCACGTCGGGCATGCAGTCGAAGCAGACCGCACAGAGCTCCTCTCCATGTGTCTCAGAGCTTGCGACTGAGGCGATCTCAATCTCTGTCAAAACCACGTCGCCATCAGCCACAGCTGCATCCTGTGTATATGTTCCTGACCTCGCCAAACAGGATGGCCTCCGCTCCGCCTCGTCCCCGCTACTCATCTCTGGGCTACCGGCGGCGCCTCGCTTACGCAGCATTTCACGGGCGCAGGACGGAGGGGCTGGACCCGGCCCGAGCCGCGAAGGAGACCACAGCCCAGGCATGGGTGCCACATGGTTGCCGCTGTCGCCTCCAGGCCTGGCAGTTGGGGCAGCAGCAAGAGCAGCAGTTTTGGCAGCAGCAGCGGGCTCATTTGGGGCAGCAGCAACAGCAGCAGTTGGGGCAGCAGCAGCGGATGCACTTTTGGGGCAGCAGTAACAGCAGAAATTGTGGCAGCAGCAATGGTAGCAGTTGGGGCAGCAGCAACAGCAGCAGTTTCGGCAGCAGCAACGGTAACAGTCGGGGCAGCGGTAACAGAAGCAGCATAAGTTGGGGCATCAGCAGCAGACACTGCAGTGGGAGACTGGGCCGTGGGAGAGCGGACAGGGGACGAAATAAAACGGACCATTGCCACGGTTTTGATGCAAAGAGGCACCGCTGGTAAACAGGGTAATTTCTGTTATCCCGAGGCGCCATTCAGATAAAGGCCATCAAAGCAAACTGTACTGCCATTGGTGTACCCCAATGCTGGGAACTCGGGTATCCCCCCCTTCTGCTATCTCTTGTAGGCAGGCCCACCATGCTTCCTCCCTCACCTCGTGGACCCGTGCCTGGACCTGAGGCTGACCGACAAACACTCCGACCCGTGCTTCATTGAGAAAGCCTCTGATGCGTGCTTGACTGACAAGCCCTCCGACACGCGCTTGACATCCGACAAAAGCTTGAGCCGCAGCGCCGCAGCCGCAAGCACACTCAGCTTGGCAACGCCATAAGCTGCGACGGGAAAGATGGTTCATCAGATCAAGATCTCAAATGTATATATAAAATGTGAATCCAACATTAGAAGCTGCGAGTGTTTTCTCTTGCGTTAGCTCCTCAGGTTTTTAAGGTTTGGGTGGCCAGCCTCACATTTTATGGGAACTGGAGAGGTGCAAGAGAGAAGTCTCAGGCCCTAAGGGTTCACCAGCACATTAACGGGACACACACACACAAACACACGCACTCTCTCTAACAGTCCCTCTCATCCCGTCATTGCTCACTGCACCCTAGATTGTGCCCATACCTCTCACTTGGTGCTGACAGCTCCTGTATGCTGTTGACCATATCTGGTCCAGGGCTACGGGTAAGGAAATAGGCTCTAGGTCTCACTCCTTTCAATTCGTAAGCCTAAAAGCTGCTCACTGGGACGTCAGACTTGATGTTGCAGTCTAGCAGGGACAGATTTCAAGAGGGTTTCATTTAGGATGCAGCCTCTAGGCTTCTCCCTCCTGCATCCTGAGAGCTACACACCTCGTCTCCCCTTCTCACCTGGTGCTGCCAGCTCCTGTATGCCAAATACCCGCACCAGGTCTGTTCCAGGGTGCAGCAGCTCCACCAAAGCTGCTGGGCGGCTTCTGGAGTAAGCCACCTGCAACGCAATACCGGTACACACACCTTGCATATTTTACTCGCGGGTTAATAGAACTTCCCATATGTTTTCTAGGCCTCCTGCACTGCCAGGCCTTTTCGAAAAGGGCTGTTTGGTGGATGCGCGGGTTGAGGCTTTGGAAACGCAGGCTTTTGAGGCGCACCTGATGGCTTTCTGGCTTAAGAGGCGCACCTGATAGGGTGTCCAGCCGTCGCTGTCTCGAGCCCATCGGATATTGACTGTCCCGCCCGGTGTGCTGACTGCTCGGGCAGCATGGTGCCGGAGGATGGCGCGGGCAGCCTCGACGTCATTGCGTTCCGCGGCGATGTGCAACGGGGTGCTCCCATTGGCCAGGCTCAGGCCCATCTCAATGGTGTAGGCCCTAGGGATCAGTCACAGGGATTTGTCAAGATATGTGTCGGGCACACGAAGCCACTAGAATGTGCAGCTGAGTGCAGTTATTGTCCAGTCTCAAGCAGTCAAGCCCATCTCAGATGTGCAGACCCTATGGATCCAAAGCTGTTCTGAGCAATTGCGCCATAATTCAGAATTGTGCAAGTAGTTGCGGCCCCTTCCAGGAGGGAATGTATGGGGCATATGCAGTCAGAAGGGATGGGTAGGTGCAGGTGGCATGCATCCGTCAGCCTGACCACCTTCCTCCACCCACTCACCCACCCACCGCTTGTTCCTTGTCTCCCCCCCCCCTCATACACACCCCTGGATCTGGTCACCTCTCCCCCCCCTCTGCCCACCCACTCACCCACCCCTCGTCCCCTGTCTCCCCCCCAACACACACCTGGATCTGGGCATAAGGTACACATCATACTCCAGCAACGCCTCCACGCAGTCCAGGTGCCCGTAGGCAACAGCGGTGTGAAGCGGGGTTATCCCAGAGATGTTGCACACATCCTGGACCCTGATCCAGGGGGGACAATCCATATATAAATAAAAATGGACTTCGGATACAGGTGGGCTGGAGGGAAATAGCAAACAAAGTGGGGTACTAGGGTAGATGGCAAGCTTCAGCATCATTCTCATCCATTTGGCACCAAGGTAAGGGAGTGAGTTCAGGCTTGCAGTACCACGGCGGGAGGTCCCCTTGAACTGCTGCTCCCTGCTTACCTAGTGCGGCCATGAAGCGACTGCTCCCGAGACGCGCTGCCCAGCACTGCACGGATGCAGCTCGTATGACCGCCCCTGGCTGTACCACATCAAAGGTTGGGGTAACGGGGAGGTCAGGTCAGAGGGAGCTCGGGAAAACAACAAATGGGGCATGCTAGGAGCGGTTCTGTGCAGCACATGGACGTTCGTTACATTAAGCACTGGGATGCAAATGTGACCCACACTTGACGATAGCCCTGGTTTGAGGTTCAGGATGTGTTCACGGGGTTATGTGCAAAGTGTGGACCCATGCCATTTACTCTCCTTCACACAAGGCATCATCCCTCATGAAGAAGCATTTTCTGAACATATACCATGTATAGAAACGTTTTTGGTTGGGTTCAGGACACCGTAATTGTTTCAACACAGGGTGATGGGGGAGAAGTAGCGCACACGTGCTTCATATGTTCAGGGTGTCAAGCTCCAACCTGAACCTTGAACCATTTACCCGAAGCACAGCAAACAACTGACACATGCAGGGACTTAATTTGATTCCCGAGCCCTAGGTGCAGTGTGCTCACCTGACACCTGTCATGTCTGAATCTAATTCCCAAGCCCTGACCAAAGCGCACACACCTGCCAGGTGCAGAGCCGTGACCTCGCTGTGGCGCTCCCCATGGAAGATGTTAGCGCCCTAAACATGGAGCAAAGAAATAAGTGGGGCTTGAGGATTCCTCATTCAGAGCTCAGCAGTCTGGCAGCTTGGCGATTCTGATACAGAGGGAGTCCAGCATTGAGATGCCTGTGCACCTTTCAACAACCTTCCCACACGCCCTAATGCTGCGACTTGGAATGTCAACAGAACAATAGGAAAAAACAATCAAATGCAAGGAGGACGACAGTTTCCTTAATGCTGGGCGAGTGAGCAGACGCAATGGTCGTGTACTATTCAACCATGCACCCTGCCAGGCACCGGTATGGCGGTATGCCGGTGCTAATGAATCGAACATGAACGCCCATGTGCTTTTTGACATCTGACAGTAGCAATGAGAAGTGAGAACCTTGCCAAAGTTGCCATTGAAGCTGCACCGCTGCATATGCTGCTGGTGTGCTGGGGTGCCACAACCTTGTGGGTGCCACAACCTTGTGCCGCGTGGGCTTCCGTTGTGTTACTGCAAATGCATGGATATAGTTCTAGGCAATTCGAATTGCGACACTTCCCATTTCGGTCCTTAACAATTGCCCTACCCATCCACCCTAGAGGTTACGTTTTGGTATGTACATCAGTGCCATAGCTCACCAGTCGGACGAGGAATGTGGCACAGTCTGTGTATCCCTTCTTGCAAGCGATCATTAGCGGAGTATGGCCTCGCAAATTCTGCGATTTAAATATGGGATGCATTAATTCAGGTCGCGAGGAACGTGCTCGAGGAGGATCAGGCGGCCTTGCTGAACTTCAATCCGGGCAGGAGGGTAGGCTGTGTCTGCTCGCGAGGGTGGGTGGGGAATTGCTACCTTGGTGTCCAGCTGCTGCATTATCTTGAGATGGCGCTCAGGAGCAGACAGGTCGGCGAAAACGCTTCCGTCACTTTGTGCCACCTCGGCCAAAAGCTCCAAAACGCTATGTCTGCCAGATTTTGCTGCCTGGTGCCACACGCTGAGGCTATCGCTCAGCCCGCGCTTGAAGGTCAAAAGCTGCGGGTAGCGTGCCAAGACGTCCCTCACACGATCGACGTCGCCAGACTTAACGCATGAGACCAGAAGGTCAGCCTACGTGGAGTTGTGACCGGGACATGGGTGGGACAAGAAAGGGTGGGACGGTCATGAATCTAGGGAGCTAGAGGGAAGCGAGAACTGGCACTCGGCCGCACGCGCATCTTCGTCTTTGATGTCAATTCAAAATTCCCGCATTCGCACCTCCGAGGTGTACCCAGCACAGAGGGAATCAATGTTCCCCATCACCGCGCGGGATGCAGAAACAAGGCACGCGGAGTTTGAGCTTGTCCTGACCGTTGACACTTATTAGGATTGTTGCTAATCTAAATGCGAAAGGCAACTATAATCGTGTTGACTTCCAGTTGCACACTGCGAGCAATAGTGTCTGGGGGTGGCTAGTGGCTCGGCAGTAGTTGGCACCGTTGGCTTGGGGTTCAGCTCGGTCGGTCCACCGAATCACCGGCTGACGAGTATGAATCATTGAAACCTCCTACACCTTCAACTTGAGAGTTGAAACCTTAACGCGCTTCGACCTCTACTGCCTATCTTGGTGCACTCATGCAAACGTGATATTGGGTGCTGACTGAGGTGTCCCAGGCCTGCCATTATATGAGGCGTGTGTCCAGCCGTCCATAGCGTGATGGCATGTCGGTCGCTTCCATCCCATGGCATGGTTGGTCTGACAGCCTCCGCCGCTAGCACATCAGACAATCATAAACATTCCACGATTATCTAACAATGCCTCATGAGACGTGGCGCTCTTACGTTTGAAGTGTCAGTTCTAGTCGACACTTGTGTGCGGCAAGCGTCTTGGGCGCCCGGATGGTAGGTTCTGCAAAAGCGGATGGCATCATCATCATGAGAGATCTCTAATTACCGTTATCAAGCCATGCCATTGGCCTGGCAGGGGGACCCTTGGATCCCGGATAGGGACGGACAAACCTCATTCATCCCAAAGGCCGAACGCATGGATAATGGTTAAGCTACCGTGCTGACATTCTACCATCTGCATGGCTGCACATTAGATCTGGTCTTCAGCAAACTTGCACTTGACACAACGCATCTATCATGCAGAACTACACCTTGCTTCCGTACATAATTGCTCGCATTTCACGCAAAAATTTCTTAATTTTATTTCAGGTCTTGCAGTGGGCTTGCAACATAGATCTGCTGGTCTTTGGGCCGTCAGGTAGGTAGCACTGTGGTCCCTGCTCTGAAAATGGTTACGTGTCTCCCACTCCGCTAACGCATTGCTCTGGCCGCATGCTTGAAGAGCACAATGACTGCATGAGACCGTGGCCCAAGTTTCATGTAGTGCGCAGTATGGCCAACATACCAGTAGCTAGGTACTTAACTTTGTAAGGGCATTAAAGGAAGACTCTTGCCTTGTGCAGAGCCTTGACATTGCCATGGCCCATTTGCTGATGCCAGTAAAACGCACAAAAAATGCATGCAGATATGCTTCTTTGGTGTGCAAAATTAACATCCGTCACAGTCTAGTAGGGCGTGCATGGAGTTGCAGAGGGGGGGAGGAATATGCACATTCCCCAATCATATGTCGAGGATAAAGGGATGAGCATGTCGCAAACTGGATCCCTCAGGTAGACCCAGCTAATGGACTGCCCCTCATTCATTCCCTCTCAGATCAGACACGTGCAACACGAGGCCTTTTCATGGTGCGCTTCACCACCCCTGACACCTTGTCAGGGCAGAAAGCGCATGTGACATGCCCCTTAAGCCCATACTGCCTTACCTGTCAGCCAAACTGTAAACGACAAAGTTCTCTACAGAAATCAGTTGATTTGAACTGGGTTTTGAATCACAAAAATGGAATGTGCATCAAGATATGCCTGACCCCCCACACCTACCTGCCCATGGTTTCCATAATGTCATAGGGGTGGGGTTCCAGCCCCGCATGTTGCATTTTTTGTTGAACCTATCTTGTAAAATTGAAGCCATCTTGATTTGCGGTTTGATACGGCATACAAATCTACATTGAAATGACCGTGTGAAATATCTTGATGGGTTGCATAATGCGAGAACTCAAACCTCACTAGAAGGGCTACCCTACTTTCTATTTGGGGCTGCGAAATCTGACCTATATTTTTGCCTCTTCCTGTTGTCCCTATTTCGCGCCTTCCCTCTAGTTGCCAACAAGAGAGTGGGAGGTCCATGTGGCCGAGCCTTTTGAGCAGGGACCAGAGGGTAACGTTATAAACGTAGCCCCGACTTTGTAGTCACCACCGGTATAACCGTAATTGTGAGTTTCTGATTGAGGACTTACGACGGGGGGGGAGGGCAAAAAACTTCCTAAACAAATCATCATGAAAAAAATTTATCGACCCCTGGCTAACCAGGCCCCCCGCCCACTTTGACCCTCCATATTTCCCACCCCCCTGGGCCCAATTTTTATTAGTAGCAGGTATGGAAAGCTCTCGTCAAGCTCTACAACTTTCAGTGATAGGGGGTATCCAGTTCTTGTTTGCCCCCCCCAAGACTTACATGGGAATGGTTCCTGATGCACGGTGGCCATGCACGAGGAGTGGTGACGCGGATTCCCTTAGTGGACACACACAATTATTGAGGTCCACACATAAATCCTAACCGAAGAGCAGTTGGCGCGGTCAAACGCACGGTGCAGTCATACGTCGTGACAACGCCCCTAGTTTCCCTCCCCTGACATGATAGGTCTCTCCTCCCCATAATCAAGTTACCATCTATCTCCCACTCAACAAGTTTTATGTTGGGTGCCCATTCAATTATCTTAACACCATTTTGCGATTCTAGGGGAATGTGGAGTCGCAAGGGAGCTGGGCAATTATTGTGTCCTAGTCTTCGTTTTTTTTGAGGTCCGAGCAACATATGAAACTCTTCCAACCTCACATCAAAATCGGTGTTGTACATACGTTTCTTAAATAATAATTTCTATCATGCATTCATGCCCGGTTAAGGCTCGAGAAGCTAGCTAGCATGAAGTGAGACTACAGATGCGACTGACATAAAGACAAGCCTTGAGGGCACTAGGAGACCAAAGTCGACTGGACAACTTAAAAGTACTGTATAGACTCCACGATTTATAAAACACGTCGGGCATGATTTCGAAGTTATCAAGGCCCATTGGTCATGTGCTTGTCTCTCGTGACTCCATCACGCTCCTCAAAGAGGGCGTGAGTCGGTTCTGTCAGTTTTGGTTTGGTTTTCCTCCCTGGTTTCCTTCCCAATTTCGAACTGCCTAGCCCTTTCGAAATATCATTGGGTGGATGCTTTAAACAGGAAGAAATAACCCTCGGCATCATACTGACAAAAAATTGATAAACGGAACTCTATTTTGTTGCGGCTTGCTACCTCCAAAAGTTTGAAGGCTTGCATTCATTTCACTCTTTTGAATTGACAGTTCCTGCTTTTTATGTGTACGGTATGTTGATACTGTGCTGTGTGCACATGAAACAAAACAGCCTAGACCACTACAAGCATAATCCATGGATAGGACATGAAATTACTGATATAAAAGATCAAATGTTGTAAAATGAGGAATGGAAACATGATAACATTATTGCCCAAGACAACGCGTAGTACATGCAAGGAACCAAAACGAGTATTATGGCACATTACCGGCAAAATAAATGTTTTACGACAAACGCCTAAAGACAGCAGCAGACCAGGACAGGGTGGCCATGCATGTCCACGGCAGCATCACTGTCCTTTATTATCTGAGATGTAGACTACTAACAAGAACTGCCGTGTCGCGCATGATGCGGCATTTCCTGGAATGATGGTAGTTCCACACCTGCCAAGCTTGCCATAGTTTTAGAAGCAGGCCCAGCAGGTCCAACAGGCCAAGCAGGCCCAACAGGCCCAATATGTCCAGCAGGCCCAGCAACCTTAGCAGGTCCAACAAGTTCAACAGGCCCGGCATGCCCAACAGGCCAAGCAGGCCCAGCATGCTCAGCAGTTCCAGCAGATTCAACAGACCCAACAAGCTCAACAGGCCCAGCAGGTTTAACTGGCCCGTCAAGCCCAGCAGGTCCAGCAGACTCAGCAATATGTTGTGTCACACTGGCAGCTGCTGAGCTTGCCCAACTTGCCATGCCACCGATGTCCGAATCCAATGAGCAACAGTATGTCGTAAGATCTGGAATTATGATGCCAGTGGTGAGCTTGCCAAACCCCCATAGATCCATTCGAACAGAACGTGCGCCGAAACATCCAGGATTATGGTGCCATTGCTGAGCATGTAGCCAAACATGGGCTGAGGTCTTCACACCCATCACCATCACAGCAGGATCCATCGGGCTGGAACGTTTCAACCTGCGCAACACGCACCACACACAGTTCAGGGACGTTGTTTCTATGGCAGGTGGCACTTCTGCTGGTGGTCCGTCGCCCGGGACATCCGCCGGGACATCCAGGCTTTGCTTTCAAGCCACTGAATTTTGTTGAAACATGTCCATGACAGCGATCCATCTGGTGATGGCTTTAACCCTTGAACCTGGGCAGAAGGTACGCAAACTCAGTTCAAGGACATAGCAACAGTGGCAGGTAGGTGGCACGGGTGCTCTCTTTGCCCGTAACATTCCAATCACGCTCGACCCCCCCCCCCCAAATCAGACAGGAAACTAAATGCCATTTTTTTTCGTTTTTGCTAGGTGCTATTTTGAAAATTTGGAACTTACAATTTAGAATTACAACAAATGTATTGAACGCACTGGTAAGAGGTCACAAGTTCACACAAACTGGTTGTAATCTTGCGAGGCTGACTACTGCAAGCTGTCAAGTAGACATTTCGATGTCCATACCCCTCAATCCACATCTCAGGACATATATGATTATTTATTTATTTATTTACCACTGTTAACGTTTTCCCACCAGTATGTTTTTGAGGGGCGCCATGCAGGCAGCCAGGCATCCAGCCACCCACCACTGGACTGGTGGGGACCCAAACTTGACTTGCCTACAGCCGGTGGTCCAAGCAGCAGGGTATGCTGCACCAGGGTGCCTCAACCATAGGCCGTGAAGTAGCTGAATTGCAGCCAACCGCGCTAACAAATAAACGGACCCCAATCATCCAGGAATGCCTCGTTTCAAATCACGAGGCTACAATACTCCATGCTCCAAGCGCACAAAAAAATTGCACACTATCAGTCATCCGTTTCACACCATCGGGCAAGAAAAACTGGGCAGCCTTCAGAAATATCGAACTAAGCTGCTGCCAGCTACAAACTGGTGATAAGACAATGGGACTTGTTGGCTGGGGGAGGAGCCCTGCATGCGCACCTGTCTGCGACTGCTGACTGGGGGAGGGGAGGACCCATGCTGTACCCCGTGGCTGGGGGAGGAACCCTGCCTGCGCACCTGTCTGCGACTGCTGACTGGGGGAGGGGAGGACCCCTGCTGGACCCCGTGGCTGGGGGAGGAACCCTGCCAGCGCAACTTACGATAAAAACACCCTGGGTACTTGTTGGCTGAGGGAGGAGCCCTGCCTGCGCACCTGTAGGGGGGGTGTCAACCCTCCCTCCGCGGCCCTCATCCCCACCAGAGCGCCCAAAGCCTCCTCGAAGGTCGGCCTGAACCCGTCCAGCAGCAGGGGCAGCAAGGGTGACATCAGGGGTGACATCATGCATTCAGCAGGTCAAGGGTTCAGGGATAAGGGTTTAGCGTTTGGAATTCAGGGCTTTGGGTTTAGGGCTCAGGGTTCAGGTTCAGGGTTTATGGCCTAGGGTTGCATTTACTAGCGTTGTGTCAATAGCAGGACGGGGCTGTGGCATTTTTGATGCTGGTGGAGTGGTGGAACATATGACTGGAGGCCTGCGCTGCGAGATTAGGAGCGGAACAAAATGAATAAAAGCCTTCTGACAGGTCAATTTTGTATGCCCGGGGCCAGTCTGGGTCAGGTTTGGAAGCCCCAAAACTCCTTCACTGTCCTTATGATGAGCGTTCTTCTTTTTCTCTTTCCTGGGCGCCCCCCGAAATCCTAGATGGGAGAAATGGAGTCGGCCTCCACCTGCCCTATCTCAGTCACAGCGGCACCTGAGGTCAGCTTCCAATTCTCTCACCTCTTCTCCAACGCCCTGTCCCAGCAACGCTGAGCCAGATCCGCGTAGGCTGGCGGAGTTCCCGGTGGCCACGTCGGCCGCAGCCCCGCTTTGACAATCTGGTAGCTCAAGTAGGCTCGGTTGAATTCACGAAAGGGCTCATCCGCAGTGTACAGCTCCCAAAGGGTGATGCCAAAAGCATAACTGTTGGCAACGGATAAGCAACAAGAAAGGAAATGAGGGAAGTGAATGAGGCTGCTTGTAATGGTAATTGCGGTGATTTTGTGGCCGTGTTTTTTGTACTGAGACCTCCCGATCACATAATAATAATCCCCAGCTTGTGTCACAAGCTGCTACCGTTGGTTGATGCTGTCTTATCGGACATTGTTCACAAAACTTGATCAACCATGACCAGTCCTGCCTGGGAAGAAGGAAGGAAAGGTGTGTTACGCGGGAGTGCAGGGATTGAGGAGATAAAAAGAATGAAAGCTACGCCCCGTGAGGGGCGTGGGAGTTAGGAAACAGCGCAGCCTGGGCCGAAGCCACATCCGCACCGCAACGATTGAGGAGGTAATGCAGCATGGGCCCATGCCACATCAGCACCGTCAATTATCAGTTACAATCAGGCACAGTGAAATAGGAACAATTGTCGTTGCTTCGATCGCTCATCACGCCGATCCTCTCTCTCCCACTGTTCAGGACGCCGAGTGCCAAGCTCCTACCCCATCGCATGGAATGTAGGTATGCCTACACCTTGGATCGGGTTTTTGAGTTCCATGTTCCTGTCCCCCATGCATAGGAGGTGGCATGGCTGCACCATGGTCCTAGCTGTGCATGGCCTTGGGGTTGCTCATCCCCTACCAGCCCCACACGTCTGAGCGGTCAGTAGGTCCCAGCGGGTATGCACCAGCTTAAAAACCATTCTTCTATTCTCCAACCGCTCACATCACAACACTTTCAATTTCCACCCCTCACACATCAGCCGCCTTGCCCAAGCAGCCGCGCTCCAACACCTCCGGGGCCATGTGTGTGTGCATCAACTGGAACATGAGGTTAACAACGACGTCACACGTCCACTCAGAAACATGTGGTTAACAAACACGTCACACATCCACTCACAAACACGTCAGGCTAACAAACACTTCACCACTCACACGTCGGCCGCCTTCCCCAAGCAGCCGCGTTCCAGCACCTCTGGGGCCATGTGAGTGTGGGTGCCCTGAAACATGCTGCTTAGGTGCGTCTCGGCGTGGTTCATTTTGATGGATAAGCCAAAGTCTGACACCTTGGCAACCACGCCTCGGGCCTCGCTGGAGTTCCGCGTCAACAGAATATTCCTGGCCTGCATTCACAGAAGATAGGGAGTGGTCTGATACTGGTACGAGTCGTGGTGTTGTTTGTTTAGGTGATGTAGACAGAGCAGGCAGGGATTAAGGCAGGGATTAAGGCAGGGATTAAGGCAGGGATTAAGGCAGGGATTAAGGCAGGGATTAAGGCAGGGATTAGGGCAGGGATTAAGGCAGGGATTAAGGCAGGGATTAAGGCAGGGATTAAGGCAGGGATTAAGGCAGGGATTAAGGCAGGGATTAAGGCAGGGATTAAGGCAGGGATTAAGGCAGGGATTAGGGCAGGGATTAAGGCAGGGATTAGGGCAGGGATTAAGGCAGGGATTAAGGCAGGGATTAGGGCAGGGATTAAGGCAGGGATTAAGGCAGGGATTAAGGCAGGGATTAAGGCAGGGATTAAGGCAGGGATTAAGGCAGGGATTAAGGCAGGAATTAGGGCAGGGATTAAGGCAGGGATTAAGGCAGGGATTAGGGCAGGGATTAAGGCAGGGATTAAGGCAGGGATTAAGGCAGGGATTAAGGCAGGGATTAGGGCAGGGATTAAGGCAGGGATTAAGGCAGGGATTAAGGCAGGGATTAGGGCAGGGATTAAGGCAGGGATTAAGGCAGGGATTAGGGCAGGGATTAAGGCAGGGATTAAGGCAGGGATTAAGGCAGGGATTAGGGCAGGGATTAAGGCAGGGATTAAGGCAGGGATTAAGGCAGGGATTAAGGCAGGGATTAAGGCAGGGATTAAGGCAGGGATTAAGGCAGGGATTAGGGCAGGGATTAAGGCAGGGATTAGGGCAGGGATTAAGGCAGGGATTAAGGCAGGGATTAAGGCAGGGATTAGGGCAGGGATTAAGGCAGGGATTAAGGCAGGGATTAAGGCAGGGATTAAGGCAGGGATTAAGGCAGGGATTAAGGCAGGGATTAAGGCAGGGATTAAGGCAGGGATTAAGGCAGGGATTAGGGCAGGGATTAAGGCAGGGATTAGGGCAGGGATTAAGGCAGGGATTAAGGCAGGGATTAAGGCAGGGATTAAGGCAGGGATTAAGGCAGGGATTAAGGCAGGGATTAAGGCAGGGATTAAGGCAGGGATTAGGGCAGGGATTAAGGCAGGAAGGAATGAAGGCAGGAAGTAAGGCAGGAATAAAGGAAGGCATTGTAGAAGCGGGCGGTAAATCAGATATGCCCATCGACAAATGAATGATTGTTTTAACTCATGGTCATCATCGGTCCGTACCAATAGACAAATAACAGGTGCTGGTAGTTACAAACTCAACTACCGCACTACTGCACCTTAATGTCGGAGTGCACCACATTGAGCATGTGCAAGTGCGTCATGCCACGAGCAATGTCCGCCGCCGTCTCCAGCACCGCGCAGTAGTTAACTTTACTGGCATTGCCGCCGCCCTCAGCGCTGATCTTGCGGAAGGCATCTGTATCTAGCGCATATCTCAAGGAACCGTGATTGCAGAACTCTAGGACCAGCTGGACCTAAATTGGGTATCGACAGCAAGGAGGCATCAGCTCATAAGGTGATTGATAAGGTGACTAGATAAGTAATTGACGGTGCAGGGTTTGGTGTAGGGTTAAGGATATGTGCTGTAGGGCTTCATTGAACGAGTTCAGGGTAAGAGTTCAGGGTTTTCAAACACAGTAGATTTGAATTGACTTCCCTCAAAATTGACATTATTTCAGGATGAGGGATTCAATGACGACAAGAATTCTCAATTGCCAGGGCCTAGTTTAGGGTTTAGGGTTTAGGGTTAAGGGTTTATGGTTTTGAAACTTCAGGCGGAAATGGAGAGTCCGTGTCCATTGTTTGCCCCAAGGCAGTCATACATGATTAATTCATACCCGAGGTAAGGCAGTCAGAATCTACTGTATACACACTTGAAACGAATTAAGAAAACCACGCTCCCCGCAGGAACATGAGGAGTAAGCAGAGCAGCACAGCTCGGGGCCAAGCAAGGCCACATCCGAGCCGCTCCCATTCCCAAATAGTAGCAGAGTCTAGCTACTTCGCCTAAAGCTTGCGCTTCCATTTGGGCTCGCTTATTAGGCCTGTCTATCTTTCAGCCAGAGGGGCCCATCAGCTTGAAGAGGGCTTGCCGCCTTGCCAGGGATAGATCACTGCCATGATGCCCAAAACAGGGAGTGTGACCGACCCTAGTGAGCAAGAGGTGACATCCGGGTCTCCCTTTGCAGGACTGAAACACCGACATGCACCAATGACCCTAAACCCTACACTCTGAAGCGATTATTACCCTAAACCCTTCACACATTACCCTTAACCCTGCACACAAACGCTTGACCCTAAAACCTACACCACAATCCTTTAACCCTGAACCCTACACCCAAAACGTGACATTCTAAAACCACCCTTGATTCTGACCTGCCATCCACTTTTCACGTGCTTGCGACAGACATTAAGCCCCACTGAGCAATTAACATTCACACCAAATTTGAATTATAACCCCTAGTTTCGCAATTGCCTGAAACCTTACACCACCTAAATTTCACAACTTCCTAAACCCTAAACCCTCTTCCTTCCCCCTGGCACCCTCTGTTCACCTGGAATCCGATCACGCTCTGTTGGGTCCGATAGGTCTGAGAGGCTGATGGGCTCAGCCGGCTTGTCAGACGCAATAGCCCCCCACTGCTTACGTCCACAGGGCTCAGGGGCTTCCGACTTGCTGTGGCGGGCGTGTCTGGCGCCTCCGAGCCGACCCTGGAGCACAGGCCTACCTGTCCTGAGTTGCTTTGGCCCTCGTAGATCGGGTTGAACCTACATTCAAATGTCTGCGTGCAGCAGGCAGCAGTCAGTCAGGCAGGCTGGCTGGGATTTCAAATCGCGGCGACAGCTCATTGAGGCTTCAGCTGCACTTGGGCAGCAACAGCCAGAGGGCAGGCTGGAAAACAACATCGCAAGGATCAGCACCATAAAGATCTGTTTGTTTTCCAGCCATGTGTCTGTGCGCAGGCTGGGATTTGGAACCAGAGTGACAGCTCATCACCTTGCAGGCAAGAGGCTTCAGGGAACTGAGCAGCTTACAAAAGCCCAACATCTGGGCAGACTGAACCTTAAGCCCAGAGTGGCCGTGGCGGGCCCCGGCTGTATGGAGGTGCATGAGGGACCGGGGCTCTAGGTGCTTGGGATAGTTGAAAGGTGTTCATGGCCACCTCCATGATGAACACATACCCTATCCACACTTCCACACCCATCCACACCCCACCCATACCGTCCACACGGGTCATGATGTTGGGGTGTGACAAGGAGCTTCCAATGGCCGCCTCCATGACAAGCACCACACCCTATCCACACCCCATCCACCCCATTCACACCCTGTCCAAACCTGCACGATGTTTGGGTGTGACAAGGAGCTGCTGATGGCCGCCTCCATGATGGCCATGCGCTCACGCTGCGAGGAACAAGCCAGGTCACTGTTCACACTTCTTGCGGAGCTAACAAGCCAGGTCACTGTTCACACTTCTTGGTGAGCAAACAAGCCAGATCATTATTCACACTTCTTGGTGATCAAACAAGCCAGGTCACTGTTCACACTTCTTGATGATCAAACAAGCCAGGCCAATATTCACACCTCTTGACGATCAAGCAAGCCAGGTTGCATATTCCAGTTATTTTGAATTGTTTTTGATGTGGGGCTCAGTTGTTCAGGTTGCTGTGCAGGGCAAGCATGGTCACCCTGCATACATCCTGATGTGCGCTCCACACATTCTTCATACATGCTGGTGAGCGCTCCAGCCTAGGAGCAGACAGTTGTTTTGTAGTTGCTTGATGTGCAGAAGCTCGTGTTGCTATATGACACCGGCAGAGCGGCCCCTCCCCCAACCTCACCTTATCGACCCCCGCCACCGTTTGAAGTGACATGACCTTCACTGCAACTGTGGAGCCTCGCCACAGGCCTTTGTACACCTTCCCATACTGCGTGGCCGGCAAAAATGTTTTCAGTGGGTAGAAGAGCAGATTTAGTTTGGACAACAACGTGCAGCAAAGGCCATTGTAAGCAGGGTTCATATTTTACAGATCTAGAACCCGCGGAAATCCATACAAACCCCAACTTCTGTCTTTAGTGCAAGCCCAAAGCAGCCAAACCCTCAAACCTTAGCCCTAAAACCTTTATACCCTGAACCCTGAAGCCCAAATCCCTAACCCTTAACTCTTAACCCTAAGCCGAATACCCTAACTGCCCTGACTGCAAGGACACGAACCCACCGATCCCTCTCCGACGAGCCCCAGCAGCTGCAAGACTGGCTGGCCACCCTTCCCTAACTGAGAGACGGGCATCAGCTGCCCCGACTTGGAGGCGGACGGCAGCCGCTCCGCCTTTGAGATGGAAATCAGCTGCCCCGACGGCACGCCGGTCATAACAGACTCCGCACCCTCCAACTCGCCCTTCACCATCTTGCGCACGCAGTCGATGAGATCAGCAATGGATGGTTTTAGAGCTGGAGCAGCGGGCAATGGGCGCTGCACTGCTGGCTCCTGCGCAACTGGGAGCGGCGGGGGGGTGTCGAAGCTCCTGGACTCCCTGCGGGGGATGACGTGCCATGCAGGGGGGGGGGGATCAAGAGGGAAACTTCAATCGAAGGAAAAAACAAGACTAAACTCTTCACTAGGTAACGTATGTGTGGACGCTCATGAACCCCTGGAGGTGATGATAATAAAAGACCTGGCTTAAACTAGGTAAGATCAGGGGGTAAGATCAAGTAGAAGCTCCTGGACTGCAGGGGGTGATAATGAGTAGGGGGGCAGAGAGAAACATGCAGCCTGAGAAAGCAAGAATGCTAGTCTAAAATTTCGATAAGCAAGGACGGTGAGAGGGCAGTGGCTGCTGTTGTTGCGGCAGCACAGCCCAGATGCATCGCCTCCCAGCAGCCTTTTCCTGGAGCAATCAAAAGCTGGAGGGTGGGAGCATTGAGGCTGCAATGGCGACCTCCCTGCTGAGCATGAAGAACCCAACCATACCCAGAGTTGGGGGTTCAGGATTCAGGGTTAAGGCTCAGGGGGGCCTGGGGTTCTGAGGTCAGGAGCTAAGGAGTTCAGGGCTTCATGAGTTCATAATATCAACCAAATCGACAAAGCACTGAACCCTATATGCCGCCCACTTGCCAGGCAGGACGAATGCCCTCATGGCCGGGGAATATTGGGTAAAGGTTTAATTCAGGTCCAACAGAGCGCTGAACCCTTGACTCCATCTACCTGACAAGCACAATGAATCCCTTCACGACCACTGACCGGGGTTTGGGGGCTAAGCGCAACCCAGCAGAGAAATGGCCCCCCAACAACATACGCACCTGCCAAGAAAGAAGAATCCCATCACGACCAGGATCCATTCCTCGGGGGTCACGCTGCTGACAGAAAAGCGCTGCAGCAGCGGCAACGTGTGACGGGGTGAAGGGTTTAGGTTCAAAACCTAAACTTTGGGCTGATTTTTTTACAGAGAAGCGCTGCATTGTCACCAACATGCAGCTGAGTGGAGTTAAGGGTTCAGGGTTCAGGTTGATTTGTGTTAGGGTTAAGGGTCTGGGACTTAATCCAACGTAGCAGACCCCCACCTGGCCGCCGGCCCGTGCAAGTAGTGTCCGACCCAAGTAAAGCACGCATTGGGGCAGGCATACCAGCCAGCCGCGGCTGTCTCCTAGCGCTCTCAGAGTAAAGTAGTAGGGGTGGTACCCACGAGTCAGGGGCGCCCAGGCAGGCCAACCAGTGAGGAGCTTCCACTAGGGCTGTCTTACTACCAGTACTTTATACAGTTACCCTTTACAGCACTTTTATCTCAGCAGTGTAGTACAAGGTGCCTTTGTGTACGGTGATGTACCGTGTTGTGAGTAGAGGGCGCCTCTCTAAGGCGCTCTGGCCGGCTTTTTACATAGTATCACGGTTACTGCTTTATGGTGCGACATACCCTCCCAAAAGTCCTTAGGTGCAACTCCCAAGTCAAACGGATGAGTTTTAGAGAATTAAGGGGGGTGGGGGCCCTGATTTTTTTCCTGCCCCCCCCTCGCCCTCAGGTATTTTTTATTTTTTAAATGTTCCTTACCCTCGAGTTTATTTCCCTCACGACCAGATGGTTGGGCGCCCATGCGGCCGCGCCTTTGCAGCATGGCCCAAACGTGTAATGTCATTGACCTCAGGGACATAGGGAATGGGTTACGGTATATCACGTTCCGTTACGATATGTTACGTAACGATACGGGCCTTTGGCCCGATACGGGATTCAATGCGACCCCCCCCCTCAAATCTCACATTTGAGGGGGAGGTGCCATGGCCCAAACCGGCATGCATGGCTGCATGCCAGCCCCCATGCAATCTTGCATGGCCAAGTAACTCCTAAGGGTCACCATGTATGCATGCGGATTGACCATGCGGAATACATGCGGAATGCTAGTTTAAGCAGACAATCATCCGGGCAATCATCGATAGATTATTTAACTCCTAATTCCACCCAGTCCGTATAAACACATCCCCTCTCAGTTCAAGTTGAGTCCGTTCCTCTTACGTCTCACACTCCCACCTGATCTGTTACATCTGAGTATCTGACTAGCTGAGCAGCTGAGCTGCAAATTCCGTGAGCTCTTGAAGTGCTAGTTCATCGGAAGGTGATATATGACACGCATGAAGGATCCCCAAGCGTTAAACGGGTGCAACATCCACGAAACTTCGAACGGGCAGTCCGAACATAAGTTGTACGCGATGTATCGCTGCAAATCTGCAATGTACCAGTTGCTGGGCTTATCACTAGCGATGGTCGTGTCGCTGTGTGGAATCTCAGTGTGGTCATTCCACACATACTCAAAAAGTGTGGATTTTCAGTCGGTGCACCGTAGTGGACCGTGTCGATACGTGACGTTACGATTTTTACCGCTGTGAGATCCAGCCTTGGTAGCCGAGTTTCTCGGCCTTTAAGGTCTGACAGGAATAACCAGTCGGCTGATTTGCGCTGTACGGCTTAAAAGTTCCGGGTCATTCCAGAAACATCGGGCTGACAGACGGACGGACGGACGGACTGATACGGGGTGACTCCGGGGGCTTCGCCCCCGCAACCTTCGGCCGGCTGGGGGGCTCCGCCGAAAAAGCTGATCTGGACGCCCTCACACTGTGTTATCCAAGCAAACGAATGCAGCAAGGTATGTAAACCAAATCTCCAGATTGAGCTTTATCCGACATGTACGAAGGAGAAAGCTTGACTCCCTGTCCTCCTTTTCGACTCCTCCTCTTATATCTGCAGTCCATGTATCCTCTGGCTCCAATCCATGTCTCAGCTACGATCCTCCAACATGCCGGCCCTAAACCTGCCACCTGTAACTCTCAAGATCTCTCTCTACCCATCTATCTCCCCTCTCTGAAAGCCGCAGTCTCGGTTCCTGCTGTCCCAAACCGCGTCTCAGCTAGGACCGTCCAACACGCAGGCTTTAAACCAATTGTTCCCGGTGGCTCTCCTCCCTGGCTGCAACCAAGCTAGTCATTCGCTTCACAGCACCGGTATCCGCCAGTTATTTGTAACCTCAGCACGAAGGCGGGCAGACGTTGATGTCCTGGTTCCACATATTCCAGCTGTCGTCCTGCAAGAGCTGCGCCAGGTCAGCATTGTGCGGCTCGTACAGCTTTGACAGCACCCGGCGGGGGCCCTCCGGAATACTCCACCCGATCTGCGTGGTGTGGGTGACATGCCACCCGGCTGCCTCGTCCATTTCCGCCCAGAGGGGACTACCTTGCTCCGGAACCGGGAGGCCCAAGAACTCTAAAATCTGCACAGACACACAGACACACTTAATGAGCTTGTTCAAAACTGTCAGGCCTTCCACATTCAATCCAAACCTTGGCGCGTGCAGTCTAAACTAACAGTCCAGAATCAGGAACAGGGCTTGGACAGGAAAACAAATGTGTTAACGGCGTGTGCTTGAAGCTCGTATCAACGAGGCAAAGACATTATCCAATCCAGTTCTGAATCCCGGCACCCTGTACGGTGTACAAGTTGGAAAACACAACTTAAATTGTGCACATCCGCACAACCCACCCACCTTTGCTGTCACCCTGTTTTCTTTCTGCTGGAAGAGATCGATGCTGTTGATGATCAAGAAGGAGCTCCTCGGGAAAAACCGAAACCAGGTCCGAAGATGTGAGGAATACATGCCCCTCAAGAGCTGGCAAGGGTTAATGAGAGGGGTTAGAGGTTTCCATAGGACGTATCTGACTTTGGAGTTAGGGTATAACTAACGTTTATGGGCCCATGCGGTAGGGCGTACGTTGATCTTAGGGTAAGGCACTAATTAGCAGTAAAGACACTCATAGAATCTAACAAGATTAGCAGCGTGCCTTGAAGGTAAGCTTATCAGTACTCTGGAATATCTGGATGCAACTTCATGAGAAATAAAAGGCGCCTCAAAATCCGGCAGACCCTAAAGCTGCACCTAGAACGCACCGCCTCAAGAAACAAATGCTCCATTCCCTACTCCGCCCCTTGGTATGCGTCCAACCATCTCTTCCATCTTCAATGGGGCCAGACTCCGTTGATCATGGCTCCGACTATGCCCATCAGATAGCAAGACGCAGATACATGCATGCATGGCTTCTCAGCAGGGAGTCAAGCCCTTGAGGAACACGGCTTTCTGGTCTGTCTGGTCCCTGGTCCGCTCCCTTGGCCCCTATATCCATACCCCCTGAGCCCCATCGCTTCAACCCCAGGGCCTTCCATCCATTTCACCTGGGGCTTCCCCCATGAATATTTCTAGGCCTCCTATCTACATCACCAAGGACATGCCTTCCCCCATCTGTTTCACTCGGACCTCCCCCCTAACCAGCCCCCCCCCCCTATAAATGGCTCACTAATCTGCCATAGCCTTCTCCCTAGGCCGCGTTTCCTTGTCACCGAGATCCGAAGCCCCTACACCCCCCTATCCATGTCCTCTAGGCTCCCCATATTAATGCCACTAAAGCCACCAAGGCCCCCATGGCCCAAAGCCCACATATTGATGCCACCAAAGCACCCCGATGCCACCAAAACCACCATTCTTCAAAGGCCTACTAAACAAGGAATACAAGGACCTCAGCTCGACCCTGGTCTGCTCCTTCCCGCTTGGCTCCCCAATATCCACGTCCCCTTGTAACCCCTTTCATAGCATGCTCCCTAGCCCCCCCCCTACACAAGCCCCCTCACCTCGCTGCAGTGAGTGTACAGGGCGCGCTCCTCCGCCCCCAGCGTCTCAAACTGCAAGATGCATTCGGCTCTTGAGTGGTTGCGCTCACAGCTGCGGTACGCTCCGTACTGCTCCCCCACAAAGGCAGTGAAGCCGGCTAGGTTGTACCCGTACCGCTCTCTCAAAGCTGGCGTCCTGGGCAGTACATGTAGATAATGTACTGAATATAATGGTGATGGCTCAGAATGTATCAAAAGCTGCAACGCTTTCTGAACTGTAATCCCTTGGTTATCCTGCCCCCAAAATAGGGATGTGCGACTCATCCCCTCTTTCCACAGAGCAGATGAAAAGGCAGTCCCCGGCTGTAACGTTGTGCATTTGAAATTTGAATAAGGCTCTCCGCAAGCAGCGGCAGCGGCAGGGCATGTGCTGCTTACTGTACCACATCAGGCAGTGCGGGATTTAGGGCTGTGGATTTTCGGGTTAAGGGTCAACTCCCCCCCTCCCCCCCCCCCCCCCCCCTATAGCCCCCAACTCCCACCCAAAGTAGGCTGAGTAGATGCGATGAATCGGGTGCCTCAACATAAAGACAAACTTGGGCTGCACCTCTTGCCCGTACACCGCCCTCATCAGCATCGGCAAATGTAGGTCCTCCAGAGGCAGGCCTGCGCTGGAGGCCGCCTGCATACACAAGGGGGGACGAGGCTCATGACAAGGTTCACAACAAGGTATACAGCAGGTTACACAAAAGGGTCCACAACAAGGTTCACGATAGGTTTCACTTGGTGACATATGTGCAGATTTCTTTTCAGGCCATTAATGGAAAGCCACCGGGATGCGAAGGAGGGGGGGCAAGTGATGCCGGACCTCTATGGCTCACTGTATGGATCAGGGTTTAGTTTTCAGACCTCAGGGGGGTCAGGTTCAAAGTTTTCACGGGATCAGGCAGGTCATCTGACCCCTCTACAGCTCTAGGTGTTCCATTCCCCCCAAGCGTGCCCGCTGCCTGCTGCCTGCACCTTCCGATCTGCTGCTCTCCCCTCAGCAAGGCATTGCCCCGCGGCGCATGCCTCAAACCCCCGTCCCTTCGCGCCGCCGTGCTGGCGAGCGCAGCGCCGCCGACAGGACTCCTCAGCCGCCTGAAAAGCGCGGTGCGCGCGGCCTGCATCCGGTTGCGAGGTCAAATTCAATGCGGCGGACGATGAATCACGGCAGATTCAAATTTAAATTCAAGAGCTGGATTTGAACTAGACAATCTATGATGCAAGATTAGGAAATTCGATGCGAGGAGTCAAGGGAGGAGACAATGTCCCGAAGGCGAGAGCGAGGGACCAGCGAAGGAGCCGGGAACATCCTGGTGCTCTGACCATGGCAGGTCCTATGTGGCCGGGCTGCTGTCAATGATCAAATTGCACTATCCCTTTTGAATGTAAAAATATTACGCTGTTGATTGCAGTGCGGGAGCAGTCAACCACTTGATGCTCTGACCACAACAGGTGACAAGTGGCCAGGCTGCTGTTCATGATCACATGACGCAGCAGCCCAAAGTTACGACAACGATCACCAAAACGATTTCGTACCAGACAGGATTCTGCAAATCACAACAGGACAGGTCACATGTGGCAAGTCTGTTCCCCAAATTCCCATGACTCATTAGCCCAAGGTGACAATTAAGACAAGGGTTACGCCATTGTCGTATTGTGACTTGCCTGATCCCGACCATGAAAGGTCATAGGTGCCCGGGCTGCTGTCCATGATAGTGTTGCTTGCAGGGGATTGCCGTACGCCAGGGACACCGTCATGACCAATGGCATCCAGGTACTGCCGCAGGGACATGGTGCTCGACCCTTAAGGCATAGGCGGAAAGGAGGTGCAAGAACAGGGGGTGGGGGAGCTGTTAAAAAATCGAGGAGGGAGGGGAGGAGAGCATCAAACCAGGAATCATGAGGCGTAAAGGGTAGAAGAGGAAATTAAAGAATAGCGCTTGAAGTGCATTCAGGTACTGCCGCAGGGATATGGTACACGACCCTGGAGGCAAAGGCGGGTAGGAGATGTGAGGATATGGGGGGTGGGGAATTTCGGTCCAGGGGGGGGGTAGAGGAGGGAGAGGGGCATGGACCCAGGAATGAATGGGGTACAATTGAGTAAGAGGGGATCAAGGAATTGGGCTTGAAAGGCTTTTTAGGCGCCATTTTGTCCCTTATGTCTGGAGGGGACCGGCCAGCGTGAAAAAACCCGTCCAATGCAACCAGGGCATGGCTGCATGGTTGCATGCCGTAGTTGCATGGCCGCTTGGCTGCACGGCCAGCCCTGGACATCGAGAGAATACCGGGTAGTCCATGACCATGATTTGTTTGCCACTCCACCCCCATATTCTGCTTGCATGCATTTGTGTGTCACTAGCTTCCTTCTGCCTCCTCGGTCCTCACTGTTTGTACTGCCGGGCAGTTTTAAAAAGGCTGTTGGATGGATGTGTTGATGCAGCAAAAAAAAAAACAATACAGGCTGCAGGCATCTCCCCCACCTGACCAAAAGCTGCCCGCGGGTTTATCCGGCCGCCCGTCCCCGACATCCTGGGCACCCAGGGGATATTTTAAACTTCAGAGCCAGTCAGGTATCCGAGTATTTCAGGTTTCGGATTATTTGGGGGTTCAAATTATTGTAGGTTTCAATCTATTTCAGGTTAGAGAGTATTGGAGGTTTCAGAATACTTCAGGCCTGTAGGAGGAAATTCGAAATTAAGAGGCTATCACGGCATCCCAGATACCCAGAACAACTGAAATGCAAAAAGCACGGTGTAGCCCATATATCCGGAGCTTAAATGCTCACAGTCTCAGAATTGGGGAAACCCAAATTCCAAAGCCCGTAAACCCACCCCCCCTGAACCCCCGACCCACGGCCTCTTACAGCATAGCCTTCCAAGCGGGGCAAAGTTATCATCCGGGCAACAGGATCACACCAATCTTAATTAACATCTGTGAGGTTCGCACAAATTCCCACCAGCATTCATACTATGGAGGTTCACACTAGTGTTCCTACTTCATGGTTCAGGCCAGTTTTCCTACCTGTGCACTTCACCCTTTTCACACCAGTATTCCTGACCATAAATTCAACCCTGACCCCACCAGAACAACGTTGGGATGCGCTGCTAGCAGTCTGCCCAGGCGTAGGGCGCCTGCGTGCAGCCCGCTGACGTAGAAATGCTGTATAATAGGGAGGGTGGGCATTTGGGCGTGCGGCTGATCAGAGCAGGCAGTGCCAGGTCTGGCAGGTAGCAGCCCACAGGAGGCAGCAGCAGATGCGGGAAATGCCGTGGAAAATACTGGAGGGATAACCAGTACAATGCCAATGCATTACACTCTGGATTTTGTTTTGCTTTGTTCGCTTGCTTGTTTTTTATCTGAATTATGAGGGGACCTCAGGAGTGCGCAGGGATTGAACTGCAGCAGATTAGAGCAGCAAGCGGTTGGGAGAAGCAGCTCCTGGGTCAAATATTTGTGTTCCAGGGAATGTCAAACAGAGAAATCTGACACACAAGCTGCCATCTCGCTCTCCTGTTCGAGACCTGATCTCTCAACTCTTGAGCCTGACGAAAAATGGCCTTGAACTCAAGAGCTTTCTCTGTTTGCACTTGCTCAGGGTACGTCCCATGGCTGCATCGAACATAAAATTTAATACCTGACATTCATGCACCAGTATGGATCATTATGTTCATCTCTTCAAAATTCCCAGAAGTACCGTATTCCTCCATCCGTTGGTAAATGTATGGATAACTACTGAAGCGAGGTGCAGCATCGCTCGCATAGTATATCATGCACATTGCACATACAGTGGACATAACTTGGCATACCGGTTAACTGACAGCACTAAATAAAGTGTATATTGAGTGTAACCGCGTGACATCTATCGTTTACACTGCGTATCGCTGTCCCGGTAATCTTCCCATTCATTTGCTGGCACATGCTAGTACCAATGCTTTTCATCACCACTCTCACCGGGAGGCATGTCATTTGGCCAGAGCCCCCTTCAGAAGCCCAGCAGGGATTCAAAGACAGGAGCCTCTTCTCGCTGCTGAGCCCTGCACGAATGTTGTCAGGGTCAAGGGCATCCACGGCCGAGACCCGTAACTCAGCCAGGCTTGCTGCGGAAGAAATATAAAATGTTTAGTTGGCTGAAACTAACAAGGTATGAAGCATGGTTTAGCAAGCCTGGGGAAGCTGGTTGATGCCAAGGAAAGTTCACACGGATCCCCGGTAAACAAGGACCTCTCGCCAGGGCGGAATTAGGAAGGAGGTTGCAGGGCGTAGGGTTTAAGGCCTTACTATTTGTAAGTATAATACTGTTCGTGTGGCCAGCAAAAAAGAAGAGTATTGTGTCCAGACTCAGTGATATCTATGCTTGTATGCATGATGCGCTGCTCTCATGTGGCGCATGGGACACAGAGGGAAAGCGGGGTGTGGGGGGGGGGTACTAAAGCTCACAGCATGTGCATATGCAGGCATGGGGAGGAGGGGTCCTGCTCCTCATGCATGCATGCATGTGTGTGGTGAAGGGGTAAAGGGGGGGGGGCGTAATGCAGGGCATGCGTGCGCGTGGTCGGGGGTGAGGTCAGAAATCACCTTGGCTGGGGCCGGTGAAAAAGCCTAATCCTGGCAGTCCGTTCAGACCGCCCGTGAGGTACCAAAGCAGCGGAGCTGTCAGCGCACACACGCAGATAATCGCGAAGATCCTGCGAGTCAGGATGCTTGGATGCCGCTGCTGCGGCCGCGGCGAAGCCATCAACGCGCCTTCTGGAAAGCGCGCATCGGCACTCAGGGACGGTACGGACGCGGACGGTACAGGTTGATTCAAAATTCAGCTAGAGGAGTTAACAATTCAAATTTCTGGTCTATTGAAGGGAGTTTCTCCACCCAGCTCTTGATTCAGGTCGACGTTGGCGTTGGGATCTCCGCGTTAGGATCCGAGATCTCACGATGCCGTACCGAGCTGACGCGTATTCTGGGAGCCCGTGACAAGGAATGAGGAAGTGTGAGGCATGTTCGAGGACATCGTCCCCGCATTCCCTTCACTTCGAACATAGAGAATTTTGTTTGCTCATGAGACTCGCCACGGCCAAGCCCTCGGCATTGCCAAGTTGACTCGGCGGAATGCTTGGGATCCGATGCTGCTTGATCCGATGCAGCTTGATCCTTCTGCTCGCTTGTGGCGCCACGACGGCACCCAGCCTCACGCGAGATCCCAACCCAACGCTGCGCATGTACCAACGCCACGTTTCCTATCTCGATGACTGCGGTTACGTCAACCAGCCGGATGTCATTCAGGTGCTCATCTCACTGCATGGCTGGTGCATGGCAGGTGCTCATCTCACTGCATGACAGGTGCTGGCTGACAGTCAGGCCCAGCCACCATGCAGAAAGCATCTCCCCTGCGACACTCCACTAAGCATAGCTGCCTCGTGCCTCCGCAGTTGTCATCGTCATTACTCAACCAAGGCATATGACATTCCGACGTCAAATGTTGGAAGGCCCCCGCTTCCCACCACCTACCCCTGCTCCCCCTGTTCCTCTTCCTCCTCGGCCCCTCAGGACCTGTCCCCCCTACTCAAGGCTGCGCTCCACATTGAGGATGCGTGCATCTTCAACCCAGGGCTCTTGCACCTGGAGGAGCGGGAGGGCACCATGCTGATTGCGTTCAGGGTATATTGGAGCGCCTCTAACGAGACGCCTTGCGTCACATCGAAAGTGAGTGACTGGGGATGACATTTTTACACTTCAGTTGCATTACGTACTACGACCGGGGGTTGGCACAGTATGCCCTGCTGCCTGGGCCGCCAGCAGAAGCCTGGTCATGGTTTTGTCTCGGTTGCCCAGTGGTGGCTGCCCAGCAGCTCACTAGGGGTGGCCTGGTGGGCTCTACATATTACTAGTGCCTGGACCAGATTTTCGTACTTGCAGCTTAGTCTGAGGGTGCCAAGCTCTTTGTTTGTTTAAGATTATTTCAATGTGCTCACTTGTGTAGTTAATTTTTTACCGGTATTGGTAGGGTTTTATGTTTGAAATACCTTTTTGTTACTCTGAACTTAATCTGTATTTTTACTTTTATGTCGTTACCCCTTACATACCTAGGCACCGTGAATATTAAAATAATTTTGATTTTACATATATGATTTATTAAACCTGAGAGTCAATGGAAAGAAAATTTCACGTGGCTTCATTTCCTCATGTTGATCGGTTTGAAGCTCAGAAGGCCTCTCCTCCAGAATTTTCGAATCGGAGGTGGAAAGAGCGCCGAGTGGTTTCGGTGTGGGCTGTAGAATGGCCTTAAACGGCTGATTGACGTGATTATAAGGCCTCGTCGGTTGCTTTCAAAATGAAGAGTGCTTGTTAACCTAATCGTAAGATACCCCTCTCCATGATAGCCCCGGCCAAAATCGACGTGTTCGGTATGCTACTTGACAGCGGCAGACCTCGGGTCCGTTGTTGCCGTTCGCAGCCATGGACGAGGTTACTAAGCAGTGCCAGGCCCCCGCCCTGCCAACTTATGACATACGATCTGTCGCACGTATGTTCAAGGTGCCCAGCTGCAAACGAGCTAGAGATTGCCGGGCAGATTGCCAGGTGCTGTCCGGATGTCGAATCAACCAGTCGCGCGCCAGCGCGCGATGTTTTTATATTCGTGATGGTGTATTGCCGTTAATGATTGGTTTGCCCTTCAAGTGATTTTATATATATATTAAGACAGTGAGTCGTACCCTCTTAAATTTTGTGGCGAAAACGAAATTGGAGCAATACAGACTGGTACTTAATATTAAATAAGCTTCCCCACACCCCTGCTAGGAAAATTGTTTCTCCCCGCAGGGTGAAATTTCATTATTTATTAGTTCACGCGCTGCCCGATTCCGACTGATACCAACCGATTCTAACCGATTCTGCCTAGTGATGTCATCGCGCACCCCCAATATTACTTCCTTAATAGTTTGCGCGGTCTATTGCGCTCCCCTCGTAAACTTTACTTTTGCGGGAAGGCTAAGCTTATCTACGGTCATTTTTATTCTCATTGTTTAAGGCTCAATATAATTTACCTCTTGAAATACCGGTACCATCAAAGCCTTTATGGACACAGCGTGCCCACTGCCCAATAACTGCCCACAAGCCAGCCTGGAAGCACCTGGACAGGCACGATGAATAATATTCAGAGCCAATGGATTTATTTTATCCATAAATACCATGTTCCGGTAAAAAAAATACAAATCACTAGATCAGTACAATATTTTTTTAAACGCTACCTCCAGGCCAGGGGCCTGTCTGTGGTTTACATTCTGCTCATGCTGCCACCCCATTCCTGCTGTGCTACCTTATCCTAACCGACACCTCCTTCACGTGCTATTTCATTACAGGGGCCCGGGGGGCCTTGGTCCAGTGAGTGGTGGAGCGGGACCAGCGGATATGCCTTGGCGGTGAGTGGTTGAACGGAACCAGGGACAGAGGGTACGCCTCGGGGGTGAGTGGCTGAGCAGGAGCAGAGGCAGCAGGGTTTTGGCAGGTGAGGGGTTGAGCAAGATGTACAACATTGGCAGGTGAATGGTGTCCTGGTGCTGCGGGACCCGCTGGTACGTCTTGGGGGCGAGTGGGCTCAGGTACAGGGGTAGCTGGCACACATTGGCAGGTGAGTGTGGTTGAGCATGACCTGGGACAGTGGGTATGTCTCGGCGGGTGAGTGGTAGCGCAGGACCTGGGGCAGCACATACTCCTTGGTGTCGTGTGGGTCCAGGGACAGGGATATGCAGTCACAGCTGGTTGACGCATCAACCCAAGAGCCTATAGGAAGGGGCATTTTGAACGAGGAGGAGTCAGATAGTCAAGATAAATCCTTTTGAGGGTGCAATGCCATGGGTGTCCCGTTGCTGCTTCTGTGTCACGTTGCTGCTTGGCCCTTCCGTAACTGGCTTTCAGTGGAAGCATGAACACTGGGATATCAGGAACTGCTTGTTGCGATATTGTGTGCCTTGACCTTTGCTCTCTGGTTGTACGCGCCCCTTTAGTTCATTGCAGCATTTCCCTATATGTTTACTTGTTGTTGGTTGCAGGTCCTCAGGTGGCCCAAGGTGGGGCATGCCCAGGTCCTGAGCCAAAAGCTATTACAAACAACCAACATGGAAGATGCGCGCCTGTTCAGAGACCAGCGGGGGAGAATAAGGTAGAAGGGTGGAGAAAAAAGCAGGAAGGGGGGAAGAGAGCAAGCGAGGAAATCAGGCGAATGGGAAAGAGAGTAAAAACGTGTGAAATTTTAAGAAGAAAGCACAAGGAGTAGGTGAGGTGTGTGTAAGCCAGGGCATGTGAATGGTCGGATGAATGGATGATGCCTCCCTTTTCAATGGATGAATGGATGCCTGCCTTTTCAATGCATGAATGGATGCCTGCCTTTTCAAAGGATGAATGGATGCCTCCCTTTTCAATGGATGAATGGATGCCTCCCTTTTCAATGGATGAATGGATGCCTCCCTTTTCTATGGATGAATGGATGCCTGCCTTTTCAATGGATGAATGGATGCCTGCCTTTTCAATGACCAGCAGTACAAGGATGTACCTCAGGTGGGGCTTGCCTTGGTCACTCTCTACCCCTGGTGGGCACACCTGGGTTGCTATCTTCGTTATCCATGTTTTTTAATTGCGAATTCAATCATTCGATGCTCACAGGATGATGTTCAACCGTGTGTTTCCTCCCCACGAGACTGGACATGTCAGCATACAGGTAATGCAGCCTTGAAGAGAGAATGGAAGGGGGGGGCAGGAAGGAAGGAAGGGACGGAGGAAGGATCAATTAATGAAAAGGGGGAGGAGGGGAGGAGAGGATGATAGGAACTGCCAGACTCAGTGGGTGGGTGTAATAGTGAAGAGAGCTCTCTGAGTTTAACATCCTAAACCTGTAGTCTGGACCTTAAACCCTTGTTTGGATGCATAGTCAGGTGTCGTACATGTTGTATCCCCAAATCCTATCTGGCTGTATCCGGAGCCTTGAACCCTAACTCTTGCTGGGATGTGTCATCGGAGTTTTCTTAACCCTGAATCCCTGATCCCAAGCCCTGTCATCGAAACCCTTTCATGGATGTGTCGTCAGGTGTCAGAGGTGACTGTGGACTCTAGAACTTTCAACATCAACTTCACTGCAGGTCAGGTGAGTTCAGGGTAAAGCCATATAAACCCACAACCTTCAGTTTCCAACAGCAGCTGGTATGCAGCTCAAGTGAACAACTGATTTCACCCTTGAATTGTGAACCGTTAACTCTGGATACCGTACTTCATAAGTTTGTTTCTTCGATCGGCAGCCAGAAAGTATGCCTCCTTCTTGGCCCCTGTAGCCTGTTTACCTGGACGCGTGGTTCGCTTTTGCCCAATGGGCTGGCATTGCACTCGGGTTGTTTGTTGTGCCTCTTACTCAGTCAGAGCCGGCTGCCACCCATTCAGGGCCTCACGGGTACCATTGGGGAATGGGGAATCTCCTGCACTTTTTCTGTGACCCTCATGCAAAAATCTGGCTGATGGGCTTCGCTTTCTTTCTTTCCTTCTATCTAGAATAAATCTGTGGGGCAAAGCATAGTTGTTTTTTCCTCTATAATCTGGGGTACCCTCTGGGACAGACTGTGGGGAAAAGCTTGCCTCCCCCCCCCTCTAGAATCTGGGGGTACTCACCCAGGGAGGCGATGGTTTAAGTTGTTGATCATGCTCCCAGGGCATTTCTGCGCCAAAGGCTAGCAGGCTGCTGGGCGAATCTCCTTGAAAGCTCGTTTGTGTGCGTTCTGATGCCATCCTTGCTTGTTGCTGATCCTGCTGTTGCAATGCTGCCTGCTGCCTTTACAGGACCTCATCTACCTCCATCAGGGGAGATACGACAAGAACTGGGTGCCCTGGGAGGTAACGGGGAGGAGGAGGAAGGAGAGGGGAAGGAGTAGTGTCTGGGGAGGTAACGGGGAGGAGGATGAAGGAGAGGGGAAGGAGTAGTGTCTGGGGAGGTAACGGGGAGGAGGATGAAGGAGAGGGGAAGGAGTAGTGTCTGGGGAGGTAACAGGGAGGAGGATGAAGGAGAGGGGAAGGAGTAGTGTCTGGGGAGGTAACGGGGAGGAGGATGAAGGAGAGGGGAAGGAGTAGTGTCTGGGGAGGTAACGGGGAGGAGGAAGAAGGAGGTTCTACAGTAAACGAAGGAATGAGCTAGGTGGCCTGGCTGATTGAAGAACAGGGTGCATTGGGAGGTAACGGGCAGGAGGTGGGTAGAGAGGGAAAAGAGTGCATTGGGAGGTAATGGGGAGCATGATAAAATAGGGACTCCAGTATAGATAGGATTGAACCAGCTGGCCTGACTGGTTGAACAATTGAGTGTACTGGGAGGTCACGGGGAGGCAGTAAGGAGGAGGATGAAAAAGGGACTCCGATAAAAGAAGGAAATAACCAGCTGGCCTGGTTGCTTGAAGGGGGGGAGGATGAAGGAGAGGTAAGGGAGAAGTGCCTAGGAGGGAATAGGCACGATGATCATTTAGGCGGGGGAAATCAGCAGGCCTGCCTGCCTGCTTGAACAGAGCGATGCAGCATAGGCCCTGAGGCGTGGGTAGGTCAACGAGGAAGTTTCAGTTTGGGTTACGCCGATACGCCGAAACTTCCTGGTTTACCTGCGCCCCTTCGCCGATACGCTGAGGCCAGATTGCCTGCTGCTTCAGTTCAATGCATCCCTGAACCTGGACCCCAAACCCTTGAACCCTTAGCCCTGAACCCTGAACCCTAAACCCCCCCTAAATGCTGAACACTGATCACAAATTCAAGAAATCAATGCTGAAACGCGACTGCTACTTCAACTTGACGATACCCTTAACCCTGAACTTGATGGCAATGCTGAAACTGGGCTGAATTAGATGCGCTAGATACCTGATGGAAATAAGATTTGTTAACGGATTTTGCTTGCCTGTAAAACTGGTAACAAGCAAAGTAAGAGCTGGGGATTGCCGCAGGCTGTCTCTGTTCCATTGTTTGGTAGGCCTGAGCCGGTTCACTGACACAGGTCTTTTGGGGTCCCCCTGGTGCCGCAGCCATGGGCTGTGAGAATCTGGACGAGGCAAATCGGAAGCCTGAGTGTACTCTGCTCATTGCCTGGCTGCAGGGTACCAGCCTCCTGACCTACACCAACTATCCATCATTTCCGTTTTTTTTAAGGTAGTTTCCAATTGCTGGACTGACAGGCCTCCTTTTCTAACCCTCTGAGTGAGCCCTGTCCATTACCTGGCTGTAGGGTACCAGCTTGATGACCTACACCAACTACCCCTCCTTCGCTCCACATACGGTCCTGAACTGGGTGGACTATGATAAGCCAGACATACAGCTGGGTGCAAGCGCCGCCTCACCCGCACCCTTCCTCAAGAAGGTGTATGAAGACAGGGGAGGGTGGATCAGGTTTGTTCACGAGGGCAGGGACTCAGAGAGTGTCACCTGTACTTTCCCGGGCATTTCGTTACTTATTTCCCTCTCCAAAAAAGGCATAGCCACACAATATGTTATTTTTTCCTATCTGCTTAGAATTTCGAGCTCTGAATTATGACTTCTTTTTCTGACTCCAAATCCCCCTCTGTTTCGACACTGAACCCGACCACCTATATGCTGCAGCTCTGCCACTGCCACTGCCATTGATGTTGCTTGCCCTTCCAAGTTTCAACTCGATTTTTGCCCCCTGGTGTGTTGTACTGCAGGTTTTCAGGCGGTACACCCGGCATCCGTCTTGACATGGATAGGTTTGTAGCGGTGGGACATGTCGTGGGGGACATGAGCTGCTTCCACCGCAAGGTACGAGTGCATCATGCTCTCAGGGCATTTCTCCTGCAAAGCAAGCAAACGAGGGATAGGATGTTAGGGAGGCTTGATCCTTGTGCCTGCTACTCCGCTAGCGCTTAACCTTGCTCCTTAGATTGGTAGCTACTCATGTGCCCACAGTGCATTACCCAACTCCTCACGAAAACTATCACCGTATACCCTGTTTTGTATTTTGTCATGGCCCTCATTTCTTGCGGGGAAGGGCGTTATACTATTACTATTTTTGATCTTGTTCGATGGTACTACAGTGCCGGCAGAGCGATCGTCTTACTGTTGGCAAATATTGTGTGTTGTTCTCAACAATCGTGGGTTTTTGAACGCAGCTGAAAGCAGGGGAGTGGGCAGAGGCAGCGGATGTAGAGTCAGCCGGCAACACAGTTGCGGTGGATAAGAAACAGCGGCAAGATGGGAGCCTCAGAGCCATGGGAGGCAGGATGTCGTACAGATCTAGATCAAGCAGCAGACGGGGCAGCCGGCCCGGATCCGCTAGATCTATGAAATCTGCAGAGGGCGATGTCCCGGATCCTAGATCTGGGTATGGCGAGCTGCCTCCTTTCAGGAAGGGTGCAGGAGCAAGCCATGGTCGGCGGCTGTGGGCGGAGGTCGGTGGTGGGAAGGCGCTTGCTGCTGGCGGTGACGAGGGCAATCCTGGGATCGGTGACTTGGCCGAGCATGCGTGCAACTCGAGCGAGCCCAGCCCAGTGTCCGGGCGGGAGTGGTGGGACCATCTGAAACAGGGCCACGGCCACGGCATCCCCCACCACCACCTTTTCTGGGACTACTTCTTCTTCCTTTACTCGTGGAGTGCCTTGCCCCCGTATGAGATCACACACATCAGCCATGCCTTCCTCCCCTATGACGCTGAGGAGCACACAGGGGTCGTGTTTCCCACAGGCCTGCAGGCCCTGCGCCCAGGCAACGACCCGCAGGCGCCGCCGGCCCTGCTGCTGGGATACGGCAAGGGCGACGATCGCATCATGACGCTCACACTCAGCCCGCAGGCTGTACAAGAGTACCTGCAGCCAGTGGCAGGGCTAGATCCTAAGAAGTACAAATTATGTGCAGTGGGCAGGGACATTCCCTTCGTGGAAGTGGGGAAATATTGATTTATCACTGATGTCAGTGCCGTAAACGTAAATCTACCAGCCAGGTTACTGGAATTAGCTGGATGTTTTCGATATTTTGACCCCTCCTGATCATCCTTTCGCTGGCTGGGTATACTCACGTGCGTCTGACCACTTTTGAACTGAACTTAATCATATATTGTATTTAGTAGCGTTATGCTCTGAGGCTCCTATGCCTCTTTGACCTGGGCTTGGGCCCTGCAACTTTGTACATTCGTATTTATTTCCACCCACAGTAGGACATTAAGAACTACTAAACGGGCACTGACTCAGCACTGAATGGAGATCATCATCGTTTCAAACTCCATTGAGATCAAGCCGTCAGTTGTCACCTGTGAAGTGTCATGTATCTATCTCTATTTATCCAATTCGCTGGATACAAGGCCCTGGGGGCAACTGGCCTGCACTTGTTGTTCCCCAGTGGCGTCAATGACGTTACACCTCAACCAACCGGTCGACTTATGTGGGCACTGGTTTGGAATCGAGCCTAGTCATTCCCCACCAGCCCCACGTGGCTGAGCGTTCAGCAGGGTCCAGCAGGTATGGACCGTTCTAAACTGGTTTGGACTCGGCCAGGGTTACGGGGTTTGCTTTAGGTGTGTGAGAGCATGAGTCCTAATCATGCCTTTGGGCTAGAGGACGCCCCATCACCTGGGACCTTTCTGCACGAACCTTTCTGATGACCTGCTTACAAAAACCAACAGCTGCCTGTCTTGGGGTAATATTCGGTAATAAGCAGCACAGCTGCGAGTTTCAGTATTCCAGATTTCGATATTTGCAGTCTAAGGTGCACCTGAGGTCCGAGCATGGGGCCAGGGCCCATATAGAGCATGCGTAAAACATGTGCCACACGATTATGGAATCCGTGCATTCCTGCGTTTATTTGCCATCTTCGAAGTCCTCCTCAGCCTCCTTCAGGATCCCAATAACTTCACGGAATTCCCTTTCGTCAAGCTGCATGTGCAACATGGGGGGAAATAGTCGTGACAGAGGCTTTACGGGACGGGGTGCGCACCTACTAATTCAGGCACCGCCTGGCCCTTTGCAAAAATGATGCTGGGTGGATGCGTCACAACAACCAGGGCCGGAATGGCAGTAGTGGAGGTAAAACAACAATGCCACCCTCATGGTAGTTGAAGCTTGCTTGAAACTAAGAGGGCTCTATAGCTCGGACATATGCCCAGTGCGAAAACCAGTTCAAGCCTACTTGGAGCCAGAGGCGCTGAAGAGGCCATGGTATAGACACTACAGTATACAGCTCAATTCAGATGTCCTGATTGTATTCGGTTCTTGCGAATCTCCATTACTAATGATTAGGCACCATCAGGTGTACACACCATGAGATATTTTTCGCATGTGGGGGGTCCACCGTCTACCCAAAAGCACAGCAGGGACAACTCTAAACCAAGAGCGACACTCACCACCAGCTGCTTGACCTTGCCACTCTCATCCGAAAATTCGACGGGAGACATCTGCTCCTCCCTGGCGAGACAAGAGAGAGAGAGAACAAGTCAGAGGAGTGGCGCTATACGTGTGTGTGCCCCAGCGATACTTGCATTGCACGTCAGCTACATTTCAGCTACACCCATGGGTCTCTTGCTTAGGGAGCCCGGCAGAGCAGCCCCTATTGCTTGAGCCCCCAACCGAGGATTTATCATGGTTTGAGCCCCATCGGCCCAGTGGAAGTCAGGTGAACACTAACGCAAGGTGCGCCGGCCTTAAAGCAGTTTGTCAACGTTCATCCACCTAAACTGTCCCCCCTCTCAGCCATGGCGGCAGGAAAACCGAACATCCCTTCTGCAAAAAGCTGATTAGTTCTTCCCCCCTTGAAGTGTGGAGGGCCAGTGAACTATCAGGTTGAAATGTCCCTTGGAGTCGCGAATGTGGTCAAAGATAGTACACGCGGGAGTTCCAAGATAGCGCACAAACATCCGGCCGCCCCATGCCCCATGTCACGTCACTACATTTGCCTCATACCATCATGCCCTATGCCATGCTGGCCCCCTACCCCTCATAGTTTCCATGCTGGCCCCCTACCCCTCATAGTTTCCATGCTGGCCCCCTACCCCTCATAGTTTCCATGCTGGCCCGCTACCCCTCATAGTTTCCATGCTGGCCCCCTACCCCTCATAGTTTCCATGCTGGCCCGCTACCCCTCATAGTTTCCATGCTGGCCCGCTACCCCTCATAGTTTCCATGCTGGCCCCCTACCCCTCATAGTTTCCATGCTGGCCCGCTACCCCTCATAGTTTCCATGCTGGCCCCCTACCCCTCATAGTTTCCATGCTGGCCCGCTACCCCTCATAGTTTCCATGCTGGCCCGCTACCCCTCATAGTTTCCATGCTGACCCGCTACCCCTCATAGTTTCCATGCTGGCCCCCTACCCCTCATAGTTTCCATGCTGGCCCCCTACCCCTCATAGTTTCCATGCTGGCCCCCTACCCCTCATAGTTTCCATGCTGGCCCGCTACCCCTCATAGTTTCCATGCTGGCCCCCTACCCCTCATAGTTTCCATGCTGGCCTGCTACCCCTCATAGTTTCCATGCTGGCCCCCTACCCCTCATAGTTTCCATGCTGGCCCCCTACCCCTCATAGTTTCCATGCTGGCCCCCTACCCCTCATAGTTTCCATGCTGGCCCGCTACCCCTCATAGTTTCCATGCTGGCCCGCTACCCCTCATAGTTTCCATGCTGGCCCGCTACCCCTCATAGTTTCCATGCTGGCCCCCTACCCCTCATAGTTTCCATGCTGGCCCGCTACCCCTCATAGTTTCCATGCTGGCCCGCTACCCCTCATAGTTTCCATGCTGGCCCCCTACCCCTCATAGTTTCCATGCTGGCCCGCTACCCCTCATAGTTTCCATGCTGGCCCGCTACCCCTCATAGTTTCCATGCTGGCCCCCTACCCCTCATAGTTTCCATGCTGGCCCCCTACCCCTCATAGTTTCCATGCTGGCCCCCTACCCCTCATAGTTTCCATGCTGGCCCGCTACCCCTCATAGTTTCCATGCTGGCCCCCTACCCCTCATAGTTTCCATGCTGGCCCCCTACCCCTCATAGTTTCCATGCTGGCCCCCTACCCCTCATAGTTTCCATGCTGGCCCCCTACCCCTCATAGTTTTCATGCTGGCCCCCTACCCCTCATAGTTTCCATGCCCCACTAGCCCCCCACCCTCCACACATTATCAACACCACATCAGATCCCACATCCATAACCCTTCAGCCCCCGCCTCCTCCAGCCAACAGGCCCCCCACACACACACCTCCACGCTCCTCAATACCCCATGTCACAGGCTAAACACACACCATGCGCCCCCATGCCTCCATATCCCACCAGCCCTACACACATCATATGCCCCCCACCGGCCCCACGCCCCATGCTCCCCCCCCCCCTTCACACACCATGCCCCATCGGCGAACATCATCAAGCAGACATAGTCATCTGAAAGGTCAATCTGCATGAAAGCGAGGCGGGAAGGCAGGGCTGTCAAATGAAAATACCGAATGTATATGGAGTGTTGATGAAAGGAATAAAAAATCTATCCATGAGGCTTGGGGGGCATGAGTGCATCAAATCAGAAGTCAGGGGCCAGTTGTCATCCCAGGATGCCTTCAAATGTTTTTTACTTGGAAAGGTAAGGAAAAAGGCCTGTACCTTAAACATGGTTGGACAAATGTTAATTTCACGTTCCAGGGAAGTTCACATTTAATTGTTGGTAAATTGGCGGTCTTTGGAGCCATATGAGTGTATATGACGATGAGTTCGATCTAGGGGCCACCATCCGGGACCTAATATGCAGGACCGTCGTCATGGACTGAAAGACTCACCCATATTGAAAATCCATGTTTGGGCAAGCAAATTACGCACAGGCACAGGAGACATGCATTACTATGAGGCAACCAGAAAAACAATCTCAAAGCGCATGGTAAAATGTTGTCACCTAAAAAGGGTCACAAGGATGGCCCAGCGAAAGTTCAACCTTCTGTTGGGGTTTCTGAGACTCTAACCTACACAAAGCCTTCATGAGTGCTTCCCGTCGCCTGACCTGCGTAGCGCTATCATGCCCAAGTAGGACTAAGGTCAAACATTCTTCAAGGCTCACAGCCACACTTTGTAGCCCTAGGAATCTGCAGAGGGCCCCAGCCGCATGAACACAAATTACATATCACGCCCTCCTGATTCTGCCTCCGTTTCCGTGCCCCAAGCTGTCAGGTCGCGCCTTCCCACGCCCACTATCAAGTGCATTAAGGGCAGTGCGCTTACCTGCTGTAACGTCTCCGTCTGGACGGCATAAACGTTGCCTTTGGGGTCGCGCAGTAGCATGGCTCCTGGCACCTGGAAAACAAATCGAAACAAAAGATTAATAATTGAAAATGCAATGAATGGGGGACAGGATGGTGATGAGCAGAGACAGGGTGTGACAGGGAGTACATTTGGTGGGCATCAGAATCTGGGTTTTGAAGCACCCGCGCAGAGACCTCATGCCGGCAATGCGAGCTGGCCATCACGGCAAATTGCCAGATGAGGCAGGCGCGCGAGCCACAGGTCAGAAAGATATCAGCCGCAAGCAACGCATGCTTTGAATCAAAGAGGGAAACATTTGTGTCTTAGTCATATACGGTAATGCATTAGGGGATGAGAGGGAGGGACCGAGGGAGAGAAGGAAGCAGGGGAAGCATCCTGAAGCTACCTCTCCATAAACTGATCACTGATAAAAGCCAGGCCAAGGGGAGCATTGAGATGGAACAAAAAAATAGGGACGGAAGTGTACTGAGGAAAGAGGCCGGCTGCAGCGATCCAGTCAGAGCATTCCCCAAGACATGCCAGGGCCACGTCAAGGGAGCTTCCAGTTTGCAGGTATAATGTGTGCATGTGAGGTCTACCGAGGTCAGGGTTTCGCTTCAGTGACCTGGTTAGAGCGCACGTCTTCCCCAGGGCATGCATTCCATCCCGCATGGGCGCGAGTGCATCGACTGGACAGCTTTGCATGGAGAGGAGAATGACACCAGAGGCGATGACCACAACAACCACAACACCGACCTCCATGTCCAGCCTCACAGACCACCACTCCCCCTTGGTGCTCTTGAGCTGGAGCCGCCCGTCGACGCTGCGCTTGAGGCGGTACTTGGAACGGAAATCCTCCAGGCTCTTGGTGTTAGTAATCTTGCCCTTCAAATCGAGGTCAGAGTACTCGTCGACTGCTTTTCTAGTGACTGCATTGTTCTCCGCAAGCGCTGGGCGGGTGTTGAGCAAGACGCTCGCGGGTGCCGCCACTAACGCCAGAGATACGAATGCAGCGGAGATCGTCGCTGTTAGTGATTCCGGTGTGAATCTGGGAGCGGCTGATTTAGATTGATCATGCGCTAATAGCCGAAATACTGAGGATCGGTTCGAGATGACGTTAGCAGACGAAGGGGCGGGCTGCCTCACTGACGGCCGGAGAGTCGATGAACTTCCCTTTGAGGCAATCATATTTAAAGAATGCAATGGACGACGGTCCCTGATGTGCTAGATGGATTTCGCTAGCACATAAGCCTCCGAAACCATATGATTTTCAAACGGTCGGAATCAAATACTCTCTCCATGCACGCGAAGGATCCGCATCTTACATGCAGGCGAATGGATGCTTGTAATAATTATGGCGAGGCGGTTACACTGCCATAGCTCAGGTGTGGACCGGGGTCACGAGGGCGTGGGAGAGCACGAGGCCCCCTCAGAGGAGTCAAACCATGATGACAAAGTATCAGTATCAAGCCGGTATCATGCCACAGTGCCAGAAGTTCACCTCAATAGTTTCATCACTAGCCACACTCAGTGCCAGTCGGCCGCAATGGAGCATGTGGCAGTTCCTTGGGGCCATACCTCATGGCCTCATGGGTTTCACGGCCCATCTTATATTTTTATTTGTCCTCTTCCTGTCCACCTCAGGATGCCATTCTTTTCAGACAGTGAATCCAGCAGCTCCAAGGATGATGAATCCACAAGCTCTGGTAGCTCTGGAAACTCAGGTACAGGGGGCACTTTGGAGCAAAATACCGCCAACATACGATAGATACGGTACTAATACCGAAACCGGTACTTTGGATAACCTTGCCTGAATGCCACCAGAATATCGATGCTGCAGTTGGCAATCAACAACAAAAAGTTATGTCGGGTTTTTACGTGCTGTGTACCAGTTGCAATGGCAGCGGCACACAGTCACAGAATATCCACACCGAGCTGGTGCCGGAAAGTGCATGTTGAATGTAACTCTGTCACCTGATGCCTACAAGCATGATGTCTGTGACCCTTAGAAGACAATGTCCCATGCTGAACACCCGTTAGGCCGTTCCATGCGCCCGGAGGCCCTGGCCCGAGGCCGGCCGCTCCCAGCAAGCGGCTCAGTCGTGCCGCACGCACAGCAGCGCCGCCACCCTGCCCAGCCACAGCTTACGCCGAAGCTGCAACCGGCCCAGCCAACACAGCCACAGCCACCGGCCCAGCCAACCTTGTCCACCCAGCCACACAGTGTACAGGCTTTGCCGCTGCCGGTAGATAGCAGCGACGAAGACCTTGGGTACGTGGCCGACACCACTAGGGCCAAGCTCGCCACACGCAAGCTGCAGCTTTCCCCGCCACAGCGGACAAAGACGCAACAACAACCGGTAGACAGCAGCGACTATGATCAATGGTCTGTGGGTGACACCAGTAGAGCCAAGCTCCCCACAGCCACACTACACACAGCCCGGGCTCAGCCTGCCCAGCCTCCCCATATAGAGCTAACACAAGTGCTGCAGACACTGTTAGATAGCAGCGACGTAGACCGCGGCTCTGTGGCTGACTCCACCAGGGCAAAGCTTGCCAAAGCCATGCTGCACTCAGCGCAGGCTCAGCCGACCCAGCCACAGCGGACACAGACACGGCAGCCATCGGCAGACAGCAGCGACGAAGATTATGGGTCGGTGGCAGACTCCAATAGGGCCAAGCTTGCCAAAGCCATGCTGCACTCAGCGCAGGCTCAGCCTGCACAGCCTGCCCAATCACAGAATGTGCAAGCGCTGCAGCTGTCGGCAGGCAGCAGCGATGAAGATAACGGGGCTGTGGCTGACAATAGGGCTAAGCATGCCAAGGCCATAATGCACTCAGCCCGGGCCCAACCTGCCCAACCTGCCCAGTCACAGCGGACACCGACGCTGCAGCCATCCCCTGATAGCAGCGACGAAGACCGCGGGGCTACGGCCGCCGCTACCCGGGCCAAGCTCGCCACAGCCACGCTGCACACTGCCCGCGGCCAGCGGATGTGGCGGGAGCGGCAGTCTCGAGCAGGGCCGCAGGGCCGTGCGCAGCAGCAGGTGCGGGGTGCCATGATGAGGGAAGGCTCTGCCATGAATCTGGCACAGCTGGCGCTGGATGCGCTAGTGGCATTGCACAGAAGATGCACGTGGACAGGCCCATGGAAAGATGGCTGCCTGTGCAGATCAGTCAGCGTTACGGCATTACGTGGCCATCATGGCTTTCATGCAGCAAACTAACCGAAATCATTTCAAATCAGTTGGTTCAATACTCCAAACACTGGAGACAGATTTTTGTAGCTCAAAATACATTTTTGTGTTTTTCACGTCACGGATTTGAAACACTGTTAGCAGCAGTCTAGAGGGGGCTGTTATCATCTGTCTGTCCGGGCATGAATAGGGGGGGGGCTCTTCAACTCTTACGATACGGGCATGGGGACAGGGCTATACCCTAACCATAAATCTCTCAGTGCTGGCGTGAGGACAGGGGGGCTTTTAGCAAGCATCAGGATCGGCTCTAGCGTGAGGACAGGGGGGGGGGGCAGATATGGCGCTCCCAGCATGACTTTCACTTCCTGAATTCCTGACATGCATTGCGGCAAAGCCGTTTAGAACTGGGCTCCAATGGGGGTCCGGGTGCACGCTGTGAGCGCTTAAGACTAATCTTAAGGACCACAACACAAAAGATGGTATCTGCCTATATGGTATGCGGTAACCTGACACTTAAACAACCCTGTATAAACCCCAAATTACCTGCCCCTGACAAAATCCCAGATCCACCTTGGCCTGCGGTCAAACCTAGACTTATCCTTAAATTTCAAAAAAACAAGCTAGAGGGCCTGTCAGCATCCACCGAATTGTTTCAGTTATGAGGAGCATTCAAGGGGTATCTTGTTGAGACATGGCATGCAGCAAGGTCCCTACATGCTTAACTCTGAACCCACATTCCTGAACCCTACACTTGTTTCTCACAGGCCTGCCTCTTTTCTCTGCAACGCTGCAAGGTCCTTACACGCTTTACCCAACATGCCCACACGCTCAACCAGAATGCCTTAAACCTTGTTCCTGAACCCTTAGGCCTAAAAACCTTTTCTGAACTACTGAAGAATAACTCTTTTTTCTGAACCCGTAAGCCTGAACCCTGATTCCTGAACCCTAAAGCCTAAGCCCCTTTTTTGAACCCTCAACTTAATTCTCACGCGCCTGCTTCTTTTGTTGACACGGCTGCCAGGTGGGTCTCGTGCTGAAAGACGTCTTCACAACAGCCCCGGGCAGTGCGGTGGCACCCTCTGGTCCACGCCTGGGCGCCTACTCAACTTCTGAGCCCCCTCGGCTGCACCTGGTCACCAGCTCGGCTTCAGGGCCCTGCTCCTCCTCCTCCTCGACTGATGACGATGACAGCAACATCCGGGTAAGGGGCCCGCTCGTCAGGTTCAAAGCCGCGGCCTTGCCAGCCAGCAGTAGATCGGCAGCGGCCGCATCCACAGCTGCAGCAGCAACAATAGCCACAGTGGTAGCAGCCCCAGCAGCAGCGCAAGGAGGGAAGCATTCAGGTGTCCCTGTCCCTGCCCCCCTGGTGCGGGGTTCCAGCCTCCCTGGGGCCCCCACGCCGGAGGTGCTCCCAGCCTCCAGGCTGCTACAGGGTGTGCGTGCCCACCGGCTGTGGAGGGAAAGAGACTCCTCAGCCAGCCCTCGCGGCCAGGCGTGGCTGCAGTCGGGCCGGGCGCTGGCGGACTTGGCACGCGGGTACGCATCCCCGCTCGCTCGCTCGCCGGGCAAAAGGATTTCGTGGCGTGCCGCCATGGCGGTGGTGCGCCCTGGCGGCCATCCTGTCAGTGAAGCGCAGCACGCAGCAACACAGGTTAAAGATGCCACTGGCAAGGTCACCCCGCTGCCTGATATGGCAGAGAAGAAAAAGAGGGAGGAGGAAGAAGAGGGGGAGGAGGAGGAGGAGGAGGAGGAGGAGCTGCTGCCGCGGGCCAGGCGCTTGGAACGTGTCTATGACGCCGGTAAGGGCATCGCGAGCAGGGGTAGCGGGGAGGGCGTACTGCTGCCGGGCCCTCAGGATCTTCAAAGGCACCGGCTGTGGCGGGGCCGCGAGTCGGCGGCCAGCCCCGAGGCTCGCGCCGAGCGCCGAGTGGGGCAGGCCCTCATGAACCTAGGAGCCGCCGGTTTCGGGGCTGAGCGGGTACCAGGAACGGGCATGGGTCCGAGTGCAGCGTCCGCTCTTCCGCGCAAAGTGTCCACTGGGTCAGCTGAGAGGGGCAAGGGACCTGTTGCTGCCGGCATTTCCTCTGTCAGTCCGGAAGGAGACACCAGCACCCACCAAGGCAGACACAGCTGCAGCGGCAGCAGTAGGAGTGGGGGGAATCCGGGTGGCGGCGCTTCCCCGGGTTGCGACAAACCTCTGCTTAAGCTGCGAGGGCATCGGCTCTGGCAGGCCCGCGAGTCGGCGGCCAGCGCGCATGCCAGGGCCAAGCTGCGTGTCCAGCAGGTGCTGCAGTCAGTGCTGCAAGGAGGTGCAGCAGGAGCAGGGTCAGAGGCAGGTGCAGGAGCAGCAGGAGGAGGAGCAGCAGCAGGAGCAGCAGCAGGAGGAGGTACAGGAGGAGCTGCGAATGGACAGTTGATAGCAGGCACCGGGCCTGTCTCCTCCAGGTCTCAAGGCCCCCCTCGGGACCTGCTGCGCCAGGCAGGCCCAGAGCTACTCTCTCCCCTGGCGCGCGGTGGTGTGCCTCACAGGGAACACAGGTCTACAGGTAATGCGGGACGCGTCAGGGACAGTAGGGCTTAGGGCTTAACCCCTTAACCACCTAAACCTTCAAATCTCCCCCCCTACCCCCCCCCACCCCTTCAGCTATGCCTAGTGTTTCTTTTTCCCCCTATAAATCCTCCTTAAGCAGACCGCCCCGCAGCTGCAAATGGCCCGATTGGGACCAAAACTGGACTGACCTACGACTGGTGACTAAAGCAGCCTGGCTGGCCAGAAATGGGGCCCCATGCCCGAGTTAAGCTGACATGTAGCTGAGTCACAAAAAAAGAAACACTGCCTATGCCTGTAGGGGACGGTAGACAGGTGAGGGGCCTAGGGTTTAGGTCATGAGCCATAGAATCAGTGTTTGATCCGTAGCTATGACTCCCCCTAATTGATTATTATTATTATTATTATTATTCGGCTTCGAGTTCACCTCAGGCAGGCCGCCCCGGGGCCGCCAAAGGCCCAATTGGAACCAAACCTGGACCAGCCTACGACCATATGCCCATATGCCAAAGCAGCATGGCTGGCCACAAATGAGTACTCTGGCCAGAGGATGGAGTGTAGCTGAGAGGTAGCTGAGTCACGAAAAAAGAGACTCTGCCGTGTACCCTAAACACCCGACACTTCATTTGTGTCTGCAAGTGACACGTGACGGATCAAGACGATCAGGGTGAGGGATTGAGGGTTGAAAACTATACAGCCGTTAAACCACGTCGCATCAAGCCCCCAAACCCTGAACCCTGATCACATGTATGCAGGTGCCGCAGGACAGATCAGGGACCACGACTCTCCTGATAAGGCGACTGCGACTGCGTCTTCTGATGAGGCCACCGGCTCGTCTCATGAAGCGACTCGTGAGGCCACTGGCCCTCTAGCAACGGCAGGGGGCGCAGCCGCAGGGAACGCTATTACATTAAGGAGGCGAGGCAGCCAGGCTGTAAGGGATGCGGCTGGAGCTAGCAGCGGCGGAGGCGGGGGTGGAGGTGGGGGCGGGGTGCTGCGCAAGGTGCGCAGGCATCGGCTTTGGCGGGAGCGGGAGTCCGCTGCGAGTCCGCTAGCCACGGCAAGAAAGGACGTGGACCAGGCTTTGACGTCACTGTTCAAAGGTACGTGCGCCCAAATGCCTCTAAACTCTTAACCCTAAACCCTGACCCACGCTGCCTCTTAACCCTACAACCTTAACCTGGACTCTTAAGCCTTCAATCTTGATCCACACTTTATTAAGTCAACCTCCAAATCACGAATTCATCTGCAGATAAAACAGACAGGATGCACGGAGTTCGCGCACACGCCAGCACTTCACACAGCCTGTCCCATCCAATAAAACAAATGCACGATCCATGCGTCATGCGTCCGGATCTCTTGCCTCTGTAATGTTTTGTACTTTTGTGTTTCTCTGGGCATTGATGCTTACCGTATGCTGCCTAACGGTATCCTCTCCCCTGAACACCCAGGGGACGGTGATTTGTCAGGCGTGGCTTCGCAGGCCCCGGGAGGAAGAGGAGGGGGAGGTGTTGCGCTGGGGCCCGCGAGGAGCGACAGCAGCAGCCCAGCTCTGATGAGGCGAAGGATTTCTGCCTCCCAGGTGCAGGCAAAGGGGCGGCAGGCGGAGAGGCAACAGATACAGCACAGAAATGACGAGGAGCAGGAGGAGGAGGAGCGAGAGGAGGAGCTTCTTAGGCGCGAGGTCGCCAGGGTCCGTGCACACCGCCTGTGGTATACCCGGGACTCCTCGGCAAGCCCGCGGGGTCGCGCCAGCCGGCAGGTGGATATTGTGCTGATGAACAGTCTGGCTGCAGGATCCGTATCCTCGGCCCCGGGCATCGCAAAGCAGCAACGCCCAGGGGCAGCAGCGGATGGGCGAAGCGGATCTGGATCTGAAGAATCCGGATCGGGATCCCCGGTTGCTGCGCATGCGGATCCGATCCCGAGCAGCGGAAAGCGTGGCGGGGACGGGCCGCGAGGTGCAGAAGAGAGCAGGATGAAGAAGCAGCAGGAGCAGCAACAGCGGGCCACGGGGCGGGCAATGCAGCGGGTCGCCAAACATGTGATGCCGCCGGTTGCCGAACAGGCGATGCCGCAGGCCGCGGATCGGGACGCCGAGCGCTTGATGCCTCGAGCGGTAAGTCAACACCGGCTGTGGCGAGGCCGGGAGTCCTCAGTCAGTCCCCAGGCGCGCGCCAGGCATCAAGTAGGGCAGACCCTGCAGGGCCTTGGTTCCAGAGCGCATATGGCTGCCCACGTCCCCGCGACCGCCACCATCACCACGTCTGTCGCTGCTGCTGCTGTGCCCATCAGAGGCTCCGAAACCGTGTCGGGCAGCTACCTTGAGGGTCCCCAGGGGAGGGAGCAGAAGGCAGCATCAGGGTCTGGGACTACTGAGGGGATACCGCTTAGAAGCGCGCTCGCGGCAGGGCGAGTCGGGGCTGCAAGCAGCATCAGCAGGAGCAGCAGCGGCCTGCCAGAAGCACTTGCATTCGCTGCACCGGCATCTACACATCCACCTGGCGGTCCTTTTCGAAAGAGCCAGGCAGTGCCAGCTGAAATAATAAACAAGTCAGCGTCCGGGACATCCTCCTCATCAAGCTCCTCAAACAGCCTGTGGAGTATGAGGCGGCGGCCAGCTGTGGACACTACTGGGCCTGCCCGCCCAGGCAATGCTGGGCCTGCCCTCAGGAGCGCTGCTGGGCCTGCCGGCAAACCGGCTGCTTCAGGTTTCAGGGCAGTCACTAAGAGCTCCCCTCCAGTTCCAGTATCCACCAGCACAGCCCCCTCCTCACAAAACAGCCATGAAGATAACCATGGAGAGCAACAAATACAACAACAGCAACAGCGACAGCAGCATCTTGTGTGGCAGCAGCAAGGGGAGCAGCAACAGCAGCATGTACAGCAGCAACAACGGCAGCAGAAACAACAGGAGCAGCAGCAATATGAGCTTGAGCAAACACAAGTGCAACAGCAACAACATGAACATCAGCAGCAACAGCAACAGCAACAACAGCAGCAACAGAAGGAACAGCAGCAACAGCAGAAGCCCAAGGGCTCTAGAGCTGTCAGCGCTCAAGACTCTGATCCCTCAGCCCGGCTTACTCTCCATAATGCTTCTAGCCTGAGCCTGCCATCCTCGCTGCAGGTCCCCGCTGTCCCCCCTCACTCTGTTGTCCAGACTCTCCCCACTGCCAAGCCTCGTGGGCCCAGCGGACCTGCACAGCCCCCTGCAGCTGCCTTGGGTGCAACATCGGCTCCCTCTGCTACTGCAACATCCATCACATGGCGTGCAACATCTGCCACGTTGGCTGCAACATCTGCTCCATCTGCTGCAACATCCACACCTCTGGAGGACAGGGCAGTCCGCAGTGAAACTCCGCACGCATCACCTTCCGACACAGCGGAGCAGATGAGAAGTAGCGGCACGACTGGCAGCCTCACCTCGTCATCAGAAGGTACTGCTCCCGGCCCGCGGCCGTTGGAGGGGATGCAGGGCGGGGAGCTGGGCGGCAGTGGCTGGCCTAGCCCTGTCAACTGTAGCCTCCCAGCCGAGGCCCCAGGCCAGCTTAATAGAAGAGCCAGCAGTGCGGGGAGTGGCAGCCACTTGAGCAGCCCCAGTGGGGTCCCTGCCGCTGACTGCATCAGCCCTGGTGGGAGCCGACTCGGAAGTGTGGATAGTGGCAGCCAGTTGCTTTATCCCAGTGAGGCCCCTGGAGAAGACCAAAGCAGCCCTGATGGGAGCTCACTCAGTAGCGAGGGAAGCTCAGGGGGAGGACGTGGAGGAGGGGCAAGCACCAGCGCGAACAGGCCCATGACAGGTGCATTAGGCGCTTTGCCAGCTGCGGCTCAACCAGACCCGCTACCCGCTGCGCCCCAACCCGGTGTCATCCCGCGGGGACGAGGTAGCGGCTCCGGCAGTGGCCCAGACACTGTCCGCCCTAGCCCCGGCAGCAGCCCTGATATCAATATCCCTAGCTCTAGCAGCGGCCCTGATATCAATAGCCATTGCCCGGATGCTGGCAGCCCTAGCCCAGGAAGCGGCCCGGGTATCAATATGCCTCATCGTGGCAGCAAACCAGGGTCCGGCCCAGGCAGTGACATCGGCAGGGAGGGTCCGCAGCAGAGCGGGGAGGTGGAGGAGATGCAGCAGAGCGGGGAGGTGCAGGAGACGCAACAAAGCGAGGAGGTGGAGGATCCGCAGCAGAGCGGGGAGGTGGAGGAGACGCAACAGCTGAGTGGGGAGGCAGAGGAGACGCAGCAGCTGAGTGGGGAGGCGGAGGAGATACAAGAGCTGGGTGAGGAGGCGAAAGGGACGCAGCAGCAGAGTGGTGTTGTTTCACAGGGGGCTGACACCCCTGGACCTGGCAGTGAGAGATTCATCCCTCGTGTTGAAATACACCACCCATCGGGACCAGATGCCAGCACCACTGGCACAAAGCCAGGGAGAAGCTACTCAGAATCCTCCGCATCTGCCCAGCAACGGCAGCAGCAAAAACCTCCTCCTGCTGAGTATCGGCAGAGGCAACAGAGCCTGCCCTCTGTGGCCCGTGCGGCAGCTGGTGCCCTTGTTCCTCCGGGTGCCCGGGCTGCAGCTGGCACGCGGGCTGCGACTGGTGCCCGGGCTGCGACTGGCACGCGGCCTGCGACTGGCACGCGGGCTGCGACTGGTGCCCGGGCTGCGACTGGCACGCGGGCTGCGACTGGTGCCCGGGCCAACCTGGCCTCTCTGCTAGGGATGATATCAGACCGTCGACAGCAACAGGAGCAACAGGTGGAGCAACAACCTCAGCAACAGCAGGAGCAGCAGCTGCTGGAGCAACAACCAGAGCAAGAGCAGCAGCAGGATCTGGAGCAACAACTTGAACGGCAGGAGCAGCAGCAGGAGGAGGAGCTGGAGCTAGGAATGGAGCAACAACAGCAGCAGCTACTGGAGCAACAGCGGCTAGAGCAACAACATGAGGAGGAAAAGCATCAGGTGCAAGGACAGGAAAACGGCCAGAAGCATCAGATGGAACAGCTGCAACAGCCGCATCAGATGCAACAGCAGCAACAGATACAGCAGCCGCAACAGCTAAGAGAGTTGATAGACGTTGGCTGGCACCAGCCTAGTCCCTCCCAGCTAGCTAACCTGCCAGTCCATGATGTGTCGCTGAGCGGATTACAGGAGGACAGATCCGTATCCAGCGGCTCCATTTCCGGATCTGGTGGGTTAAGCAGGGCCATCTCCTGCTCTGGATCTGGCAACTTGATCACTGTACGATCTGACTCTGGATCTGGAAGATCCGGATCCGTAAGATCTTTCATCGGATCTGCTGAAGCAAGCTCTCGGGCTGGAGCAAGGTCTGCAGTTGCACTTGAGACTGGGGCTGGATCAGGATCTGGAACAAGGACTGGATCTGGATCTGGGGCTGGATCAGGGACTGCTGGATCTGGAGGCGGGACTGTTGCTGGTTCCAGCGCCCCTGCTGCTGCCTCTGCAACCTTGCTTGAGGGCTTCAACCGCCTAGCAGTGGCGCCCGCCGCTTCGCTTGAGGACCTCAGCTGCCCGGCAGGTGCGCCCGCCGCCTCGCTTGAGGACCTCAGCCGCCCAGCAGTGATTCTCTCCGGCTCACGTGAGGGCTTCAGCCGCCCAGCTGGGATGCCTGCCGCCCCGCTTGAGAACCTCAGCCACGCAGACGCAGCTCCCGCCGCCTCGCTTGCTGGCCTCAGTCGCCCACCCGCAGCTCCCGACGGTCTGCTGGCGATCCTAGGCCAGATGAGGAGCCTGAATGCAGGGATGGAGAGGCCGGACGCTGCCCCAGGAGGAGGTCGGGGCAGGCAAGGCACTACCGCTGCCACTGCATTTGTCTCCGCAGTTTCTACCCCTCCCTCTGCTGCTGCAGTTCCTCTCGCTGCGACTGCTCGTACAGCAGCTGTGGCTGCAGTTGCAGCTGCTTCTGCTCCAATTGCTCCTGCTCCTTCTGCTGCCGCCCTTGTTCCCGCTGCCGCTGCTGCTGCTCCCACCGTTGCTGCTCCTGCGGCAGCTGCTGCTCCTGCTGCTGCTGCTGTCACTGCCTCTGCTTCTGTTGCTGCCAATGCTGCTGGTGCTGCCTCTGTTGCTGCTGGCCCCATCCCCAGCGAAGGGCTTGAGAATCCGCAGGGTGATGGAAGCCGCCGGGGCCTGAAAGGGATACCTGACGTGAGTGGCCGGACGAGGCCTCTGGCTGTCCCCTTCCTTAGTTCCAGTGATAATGTTGTACCTTCCGGGCAGCTTCCAGCGTCTGGACAGCTCCTTCTACTCTGCTCTAGCTGCTTGTCTCAGCAGGGAGTCCGCCACAGTCAGTCACCGGCAGCTGACAGTCCCGGGTTTGGATACAGATCCGGATCTGAATTTGGATCTGGACTGGGGCCTGCTGGTCTTGCCGTCGAACAGTTTTTGCAGCGTCTCCCGCTCCTCAATAGCGGAACTCCTTTCGGGCCCGCAGATGCTACAGCTGCTAGGAGTGAGCAGTATGCATCGACCGGGCAGTACACCCTGCAGCAAAAGCTAGAGCAGGAGGAGCAGCAACAACAGTTGGAGCAAGAGCTGAAGGAGGTAGAGCGGTCCCCTCCTCCTGCCGCCGCCGCTGCTACTGCTCAAGGCAACAAGTCAGCGCTTGTGCACAGCGCTGCGGGCAACCTGCCGCCCGCTGGTCCGACCGCATCCACCGACCAGCCATGCACAGCGCCCAGGCGAGCAGCTTCCAGGACCCAGGCAGAAGCTGCCAAGAAGCTGCCGCCGCCGCCGCCGCCGCCGCCGCACCTGGCCGTGACAGACCGCCTGCTGTCTCCCTTGGCACTGCGCCCTCCCTCAGCACGAGCAGCCGCCGCAGTGCCGCCGCAGCCGCCGTTGCCGGTCACCAACATTGCTGTGGCTGGAGCGGCGGCAGCAGCAGCGCCGTCGCTGATACTGCCGCCCAACAATATCGCAGTGGCTGTAGCAGCTGCGGCCTCTAAGGCTGTTTACAGCGCAGCCAAGTCCACTACCGCTCTGCCGCCGCCGCCGCCGCCGCCCCCGAGCCCCATCGGCGCCTTGGACAAAATCCGGCATTTGGAGAACATCTGGCCCCGCTCTGGAGGCTCCCCGGAAAGGACACCCCCCAAGCGGTTGGAAGGTACTCAATTCTACCAACCTACTACCTAGTCGCCGTCTCACCTACCTAGTCGTCGTCTCACCTACCTAGTAGTTGTCCCCTCTTGCTTATTGCACCCTAAGCCACTTCCCCACTACCGGTAGTATTCGCCTCAGCACTTTTCCACTTTCCCACTAGTTTTACCCTCAGCAGTTACCCCAAGTAGTCTTGCTCTTAGCAGTTTCCCCAACCACTTCACCCCTTGGTTATTTTCTACAGTACCGGTATTGTTCACCTTCACAGTTTCCCCGAATAGTTCAACCCCATAGCTTGCTAGTTTCTCCCCCTTTCTTACTTTCTGGTCTTAATTTCTCACTTCTTCCTTCACTCACTCCCATTCCAGACCTTGATCCTTTACAATGTCAATACGCATCTGAACCAGACTGCCTTCTTTGGAGTTGACCAGTCAATGCAAACCGGAATTGAGGAATGGCAGGGAATTTGGCTTAAGCTGAACAGCAAGGCTCCTTTCCAAAAGTCGTTCTCGAAAAAGGCAACGTGGCAAATGTCAAGAAGCTGCAGCAACGAGACCTTTCCTCTGGACCCCCACCCCCTCCTATATCCCCCTGAACCCTGAACCGTTAACCCTACCTCCTCCCATCCCCCCCTAAGCCCTAAATCCTACCTACTCCCATTCCCCCATCAACCCTAAACCCTAACCCCCCCAAACCCTGAGTCCTTAACCCTACCTCCTCCCGTTCCCCCCAAAACCCCTAACCCTACGTCCTCCTGCCCCGCCCCTTTAGGACTTGGGCAGCCCCTGGCGGCCCCTGACCAGAGCATCTCTTGCAGTGCATCTGTGAGCTCTTCAGCCCCGACAGCGGTACATCTGTCAGGGACAGCGGTACAGCTCCCAGGGGCGGCAGTACATCTGCTGAGGGCAGCGGGACAGCTGCATCAGCACCCAGCAGTGTGGCGGCCCTCAGTAACAGTTGTACCGCAGCGTACACCGGCCCGGGGTGAGTTGCGAGATCTGGTCAACCTAGCAGTACGGCAAAGCCTGGCAACACCAGCAGTGCGGCAAACGCTTGGGGCGCCAGCAGTACGGCATTCTCTGGGGACTTCAGTTCAGGCCGTGCAACACTTCGGCGGGACACCAGCAGCACAACATACCCCGGGCAACTCCTTTGGCACGGTACCGCTACGTGGTTTCATCCTGCAGTCTGGAGCCGCGCCCTCAGCTGTTGTGGCGCGTCTGCTGTCTATTGAGAGTGTGTTGGAGGGCCTCTCGGACTCAGGAGGGCAGCAAGGGAGAAGGTGTGAACCGGGGGGCAGCAGGGTCAAAAACGTGCAACCCTCAAGTGCCGTTGTTTGTTCAAGATGGACCCTGAACTGTTAGTTTGGAATAACATTTATAGGTATATTATTATATTACCGGTACCGGTATTGGTTTCATGTTTTCAGTGTTTGTTCTTGACAGTAATGTGGACATGGGATGAATTCCAGTCAGTCTCGCTTTATGTCCAGAAGCCGAATCTTCAGCTTACACTTGGATTGAAAGCCTAAACTAAGTACCGGTACAGGACAGAGCCCCCAGCTACCAGACCACCCCGCAATGTCCTGGAAAACCCCGTTCAAAACCTGCAATCCCAGTACCCAGGACAACTGTACAACTGCCACAATACTTCGTGCTGCCCCTCAAAACCCCCGCAGTGCCCCGCAGTGCCCCTAAACCCCAAAACATCCGCAATACTCTGCAGTGCCCCGCACCCCCACCCCGCAAGAACTACTCCGCTGTGTCTCGCACCCCCCAGCAAACAAAAACCATGATGTACTGCCTCACTGCCCCCCGCATAAAGACGATGTACTGCCCTGCATCCCCTCGCAAAACATTGCAATACCGGTACCCCTCTCAGGTACTCCTACCCGTCCGGGGCCTCCTCAGCAGCAGAGCGTGCCCTGCAGGCAAGCCCACATACCGCCCACGGCAGCATGCTACAGGCAGGCCCACATGCTGCCCACGGCAGGCCCAGGGAGCGCCGCTCCGCCTCAGCCGGAGCGACAGCTGCTGCGACGGGGGCGGGGACGCGGGGCGCGCGGCCCTCTGGGCTGGAGGGGGAGGGGAGGCTGGGGGCAGGGAGGGACGCAGCGGCAGGGGGGCGGACTGCTGAGATGCAGCGCAGGTGGGTGGGCTGGGTAGGTGGGTGGGTTGGAGGGTGGGGTGGGGTGGGCTGCAATCTGCTATCAAGGCTGCTTTAAAGGCCTGGTGCTGCCTCAGCCCATGCTTCACTGTATGTGGCTTTCTTTGCATCATGGCTTGAGGGGTGAGCTTCAACTCGCTATCACGCAGTGCCAGGCCAGGCCAGGTCTTGACTGGTGGTGCCCTAAAAGTTTCCTGTTGAATGCAGGATTGCCACGGCTAGTGCCAAGGGTGTAGATCTGCGGGTGTGGCTGGGTGTGGGGTGAAGAATCTGGTTATGACACATTCCAGATCCTCTCCTGAAAAGGTTGGGGTTGTTCATACAGTGACGACACATCCACACAACATTGTCAAAGGTTCACACGTAGCAGGTCCTTAAACACCCTCCTCACTAAAACGGGTTTGCGTTGTAGGGTTGAGGGTTTAATATTTGAACTTTCCACCCGTTACTTACCTCTGAGACGCACTCTCCTCACCCAGTCACCCCCAAAACGAAGCATCACATATTGGTACCCAAACATTGAGAGTTGACATGTCCATTTCACCTTACATAAACCCTTAACCCTATATCATTAACCCGGAACCCTTCATCCCCCCTAGATATCCCCGATTTCACCCTTGAGCGTTGATCCCCTCTGCCTGCAGCCGTACGGTATATCAAGCCCCGCGGCAGCTGCGTCTGGTTTCAGCGCCCGCACGCGCCCGGACCTCTCTCCCGACAAAGCAGCCCCAGATGTCTGCCCCGCACGCAAGACCTCTCCCGGCCCAACAGCAACAGCAACAACGGCAGCAACAACAACCGCAACAACACCAGCAGCAACAGCAACAGCAAGGTCAACAGCATCAGCAGCGGAGGCCATGGCAGTTGCAGCCTGAGCAGTGTGCTCTGCCGACAACTTTCGCTGACATAGCGATGGGTATACCGCAGCCATATCAGCAGCAGCGACATCAGTCTAGTGGCCGGTATGAGCACGTATGGCAGCAACACCCGCAGCCAAATCATCAGGATGGACACGCATGGGAACAGCAACAGCAGCCACAGCCTGGTCATTGGACAGAGCGTGCATGGCAGCGACAGAAACAACAACAGCTGCCGCTGCAGCAACCGCCTAACTCCTGGCCTGCACCAGCATGGCAGCAGCAGCAAGGCATGCCCGCTGGCAGCCAGCAGCTGGCAGCAGCTGGGGGTACTTCCCCTGTCCTTTCAGCCGCCAGCTACCAAACACCACAACTGCAACTACGGCCCATCGCCCCAGGTGCAGGCGAGCATCCCGAGGACAATAAATTAGGCCAGGTCAGCGTCTTTGCCCCGGCGGTACTGGCTGGCAGCTTCACACCTATGGCCACTCCACAGCAACAGCTGCCACAGCAACAAGGCGAGTGGGCTTGGGTCATGTCCGCTGCCGACTCGACAGCAAATTCTGGCGACGCCATGCGCGAGGCTAACTCGCTCCTGCCCGGATCGGATCCGAGCCAGATCTGGAATGGATCTAGCCAGATCCAGCAGCAGCGGTGGCTTGCTGACGAGGTCGTCGATAGCGCAACAGGCCCTCAAATGGATCCGACCGCGTCAGAGTCCTCTACTTCGCCAGGCAGTCTGCACGGCTGGTTCGGGTCCCGTGCCAACAACAGCTATGGGGGATCAGCAGCAGGAGGAGCAGGCACCGCTCCCCAGGCAGCTCCCCAGGCAGTAGCAGCAGCTTTAGCGGCAACTCACAGGAGCTGGCATGCCGCCTCCGCGGCCCAGGCCGCCGCGGTGGCTGCACCCATAGCCTCACCATCTCGCCCACCGTCCCAGGCGGCGGCGCTCCGATACCACGGCCAGGAGTCCAGTGCGGACTCCACCCCGGCAGCGGCACCGCCCTGGCTACCCTCTGCCCCTGCCCCTGCGCCTGTCTACCGCACTGCTTCGATGTCCCAGCAGCCTCTATGGGCAGGTGATGCTGCAGTAGGGCCGTCAGCATTGCAGCCCGGTTCGCCGTACGCTTGGATGGTCGCAGCGGCCGAGTGGGTGACGGACGGGGGCGCCGCCGCCGCCGCCGCCTCTTCCTCGGTTGGGGGCGCGGGTGGCTCTGTCTTGACCACACCTGGGCAGGACATGTTCTACCCCAGCCCACCCGGTGGGGACAGCGGGACACTTGGAAGCACTGCCCATGTAGCCAGCGCTTGGTTCGCCCGCACCGGATCCGGTGCTAGATCTACGACTAGCCCAATAGATCCAGATCCGGATCTGGGCATGTCTGCTTTCGCACGGGACACCCTGGGCGGCAGCTACGACACCGGCAACCTCGGGCAGCCAACGCAGCAGGATTGGCCGCAGCCCGGCAGCGCTGGCAAGGCTGTTCCTGCCCAGCGGCAACTTCGTAGCCAGAGCCTGAACCCTGACAAAAGTGGGGAAATGGGAAGGGAGGAGATAGCACCAGTGCCCCTGTCGCACCCCATGCACGTGACAGGGCCTGTCGTACAGCCCGCGTTCCCTGGTCATAGCTCTCAACCTGCCTCGGCAACCTGGCTTTTGCAAGCGGAGGAGGAGGAGCGGGATGTGGGGGGTACGCTGGGTGCTGCCGCACCTGCCCGTAAAGTAACCGGCAGCGAGGGTGGCGAGGGTGGTGGCGGCGGAGGCGGCTCACTCTGGCGGTCTAGATCGGTGGGGGGACCCAGGGTGAGCTCAACGCTGTTTGGCCCAGACCCGCTGGACAGCCATAGGCATGCCCTTGGCAGGAGAGCAGGCCCTACTGAAGGAACAGGAGCAGCATCAGCAGCAGCAGGAGGAAAAGCAGCGGCGGCGGCGGCGCCTCCACCTCGGCCTGCGGCAGCAAGGCCAATGGCGACAGGGGCTGAAGAGGCCTTGGGCGCTAGGCAGGCAACGGCTCATCTGCTTGCTCAGCTCCGCTTGATGAACGCGGGGACCCGGTCCTCATACGGTCACTTGGTAACAAGAGGACAAGGGGGGCCTTGAACTGCTTAGAAAATTGTGCGGATAAATTGAGACTTCAGGGTTCTGATGTTGGGTTCCCAAGCATTGAAACCTAAATCAGGCTTTGGGGGAACAGCCTGGTGGTAGGGTTAGGGTTAAGAAGTGTGCTGACTGGGGGCTTGCCTTAGGGTTTGAAGTGCGTTCAGATCTGGGGTTAGATATCCTTCCATTTTAGCGCAAGGTTGGCAGTGGTGATTCCAATTCTAAGGCTGGGCTGGCAATTGTGAGGCGGGGAGAATTTCAAACTTCCTTCTCCAAGCGGCGGAGGATGGCCGGATTTCCAAACCAGATACCCACCGTGTGAATTGCATTGGTAGTAATTTTTTTGTTTTAATATTATGCTGTAGTGGGATCTGCATGAGATAGCAGGTAGAGGCCTGTCCAGGGTGTCAGAAAACTATCAAAAATATTCAGTTGCTAAGTATGAGATGTGTGAAATGTGTAGCACACTGGCACTTACATCCGTAGCTGCCATCAAGCCCATCACGATCCAACGTAGCTTTTTTATGTTTCAAAATGAGTGTTTCCAAAGCCACTGTGCTTTGGGATGAGCCCTGTAGAGATTTGCTTGTGAACATTTGTTCGAGTGCTTGTCAAACGCTCCGACAGGTATCATGATGTTATTATCTATCAAAGCAACAGGATCACTTGAGTGCTGGTGCCTTGAATGTTTCAAATAATGTGCCGAAGTGCTCATGAGTCTGAAACCCCAGCTGCTTTGCTGCTGGCCATGGCATCCAAGGCTGTGACAGAAAGCAGGATTGACGCCTGGTCATGCATGTTAGGGGCAGGAGGGTGACGAAGAAGCAAAAAAGAGGCCTTGGGCACTGGGGCCTCAGATGGACAGGTGGATGCCCTGACCCTTCCTTCTAGCTAATAGCTAGCGGATAACTTAATGAGCTAAAGAAAGCCACTCCATGATCACTTGGGCTCTGGCCACTCCATTTCGTCAATGGATTAAAAGGGGGGGGCCATGTGGGAACCTGAAGTTGAAGGGTCAATAATCGCCTTCCCATCAATGTAGCCAAAGGATAGGGCAGTCAGGAATGCAGTGGGGTGTTACCAGCTCATTGTGCAGCTAGGACGATGAGCAATGGCATTCAGGGCCTGTGCATTGGAATGGGACATTTGAATCTAGGTCACCAACACAACATGCATCAGCCTCCATTGTGCCACACCTCTGGTGCTCCTCGCTGGCTTTATGGCTGGCTGCTGCTGCTGCCTAAAATGCTGCTGTCTGTCTACCTGCTCCCCAGCTTCCGTGTACGGCAAGTGACGTGTCGGCTCACGGTCATAGTCAAGCGTTATGCCCCTGCTCCTCACCACGCCAGCTGCAGCAGCAGCAAATTTCTCAACGCGTGCTGTCTGATCGCTTCACAAAGCAGAAGTCAAGCGTGAAGACCCACTCCACGATGAAACAGTTGCCGATACGATGAGCCAGGAGCTCCGCGAACCGTCGTTCTACCCGTTGACGCGAATCACCATCGGGTAGATACACTCAGAATCTGGGATGCATGAAACAACGCGAAGGAATGCAGGGGAACCATGCACCAACCACCGCACTTGCTGCATGGCGGGGAGAGGGAGCAAGACAATAGAGCCCTTTGCAGCAGCTGCTGCTGCTGCTGCTGCTGCTGAATTCAAATTTGTCATGTACCGGTTTGTAGGATATGGAGGGCCAGCCAGACATGCAGAAAACTGCTGCTGAGCCTGCCTGAGCGCAAGCTGTTTGTCCTGGTCATCCTCAAGGAATGGGACGCACATGCCCGGGTGAGTTCAACCTATGCCGCACGCAGGCGCTCCATGCGGGAGCAGCATGAGTTGTGGCTACAGTGTGAACAGAACAAACCATCCGTCTTTCTCTAGTGTGTCCCCCTTGGCCTCTTCCCCATGGATCCTGTGGGCTGCTGTGAGCGATGGACTCGAGTCACTTGAGCTAATCAAGCCCCAAACCCTGAAACCCTTGCACCCAGAGCACAATGGACAATCAAGAAACGATCAGGAAAACTAGCTCTACCTCATTCAGTATTACCTGCACGGGTACCACCAAATACACCAATTTAGCCACCGCCATGTGTTCCACCTCATGTCCTCCTACCCTTGGGCAACAGAATGGAGCCCTCTCACACCCTAGGGAATGTCACCCAACCCAAACCTGGATCCCCAACCCTCGATCTCTGGGCGAAAGTACGGAGCCCCGACCCACGCCTTGCTTATAGAGGCCACCCCCCCACACACACCAATACACTCGCATTCCCATGCCCCCTACAACGCTTGGTTCCTGCAACAGAACATTCCTCCTTGCTGGTTTCCAACCGGTTCACTGTGCCTGGCCCTTTCTAAATCCTTTGGGTGGTTGCGTTAACTTGGCAACAAAACAGAACGAGGCCCTGACTTTTTCCCTGAGGAGGGTCACTGGACCCAAACCTTGAACCCTGACCCTGAACCCCACCCTGAAACTCAGACCTTTCGTCCACAAAACTCAAAACTTTGGTCCCTTCAACAGAATGGGGCCCTCACCCGCGCCTTGGGGAAGGTCAACACCCTGCTGGACAAGCGGAGCCCTTTTGCGAGCGCTGGCCATGGCGGCCGCCCGCATGCGATCGTTGCGCTGGAGGTGGAGTGGGCCGCCATGCAGGGCCTGGACTTCCTATTCCCGCTGCATCAGGTGGGTCTTACGGCCCAGTTGGATATCATGTTGGAGAAGGCCATAACTTGATAACCAGTGAAGTCGCTATCGCATACTGACATGTGAATGGGGGTGGATCGGGCAGTGCGGAACAACCTTGGGAGCGGTCTAGATTCTCAAACCAATAATGCCGCCACCACACCCCAGATACGAATGCAGCAATATAACAGGATGAGTACTGTTGTTCAGGCACTACGGTCCCGTGGAATCAAGAAAGGTTCCACTACATTTCCATTTATATTCCTGTGTAAAATTCCAATAACCGTTTCCTTGGTTGTGGTGTGTCTTTGATGGGAGGTCCCTACGCTCGCCCCCTGCCTGCCTGCCTGTGTGTCATAGGACGCTCGGCTGGTCCTTGAAGCTAGGCACACGACAAAGAGGCTGTTCAATACGGTAAGGCATCAATTGGGGGAGATGGTGCGGGCTGTTTAATTCTTCAATATGGATAATAGGGCATAAACTTTAGGGGACAGGACGGGACAGAGCGTTTGAGCGACTGGTAGGGGAATCTTGGCGCTGGTCAGGTTTGAATGTGTCGTTAATTTGTTATCAGGAGGGGGGAAACCATTGGGTCCAGGGCATAAGCCAGCCCCGGAACCCTGGGTTGCTCCCACCCTCTGGATGTTATCCTTAATACCTGAAATTCATTTTTGTGACTCGGTAACCGTCCTTCGTATTGCTTACACATCTGTGCCTAAAAGCAGAGGGCCAGCAGGCCATGCAAGCAGAATCAACAGCCGCCTTGTCCCCTCCCCCGCTCCTCAAGTTGCTCATGCTGCATTGCCTACATATGCAACCCTTAGCCGTTTATTGAAGGGCTTCAGGCATTTAAGACAGGAGAGACAGCCCCCTTGCCCCCGCCCCCGCTCCTGAACTTGTTGTTGTTGCTGCACCGCTTACATAAGCAACCGATAGCCTTCTTCGTTTAGGCCATCATGCGGTGCATACAGGTATTTTTAGGCCATCATACTTGCAGTGCAGAACTGCATACAGGATGAAGATGCCCCCTTTGCTCGCTCCTCATCCTTCTAGTTGTGCCACCTTGCCCCCTCGCCGCCTTTTCAGCTGGACGACCTTCAGTACTACTACGGCTGCCTGAGGGACGACCGAGCCACGACCGCAGCTCCTGGGCAGACCCAACCAACACAAAGCGACTGGAGAAGCCAGCAGGATGGCACCTACCCTCAAGGCCCCTCCAAGGAGCCCTCATGGAGCGCTTGGCTAAGCCTGGATGACCAGACTTGTCAAACAGGACGAGACCAGCAACCCTTGTGAGTGTGTGACTGGGCTAGGCGCAGGCACGCATGCGCGCTCAGCTGCTGTCATACATGAAAAACCACACACGCACACAAACACAGGTATGCACGTCTATCCTAATTAAAAAAATCCCAGCCATTAATCTTGACATTTTCTTCCATTCTGCACAATCAAGCACACCACCAGTCCACCACCACACCACCACGATGCCTTATAAAGCCGAAAGTCATGTCATAATTCCTGTTGTTTTAGGCGGAGACGACCCGGCCACGCCACCTCGGGCCGTGCCAGGCTCCTCGCCCGCCTGCACCCTGCTCACGACGGCTCGGAGAGTGGGGAGTCCCGCGCGCTGCGCCCAGCATCCGCCCGGCGGCGGTCGGCAACAATCGACAGGCCGAGGGAGGTGCGTCCGCCTGGGCTCACCACTCTTGGACCCTCCCTCGTCGCTTGCCCACGCCCGGATCCCGACAGATTCAATGAGGGCAAGCAACCCCGCGAGCTGCGCCCAGCAGCGGCCCAGCGGTGGACAGCAACGAAAAGGCCTAGTGAGGCGTGTCCGCCGGAGCTCTCTGCTAGCTCTGCCCTTCGCGCAGACTCTTCCGCCGCGTCTGTGCAGCTTGCTGCAGGCGGCGGCTGTGGTGGAAGAGGAGAAGGTAGTGTGCGTGAGGAGGCCGACATGCAAGCACCGACCACGCTCCTCCCTGACAGCCAAGGCCCGGTCCTGCGTGGGGCGTCGGCGTTGGTGGCTGGTGTGGAAGGGGAGCAGGGTTTAATACTCTTGGAGAGGAGAAGGTGGGCCTCAGTATTCATGGTTGAGGGAGAGGATGATTTCGGCCCGAGCTATTCATCTTCTTAGCTGCAGCAAAACGCCTGCAGTGATTACTCTTGGGTGGTTGCTGGCCAGGACCTACCAACCGGTATTTGGGCTGCTCATAATGGCTGCTCTGTGCATATGTGTGCGGGGAGGGGAGGGGTACTACATTGTATTTGGTAGAGTTCAGACTTGAGGCTTGACTGTGGCTCCACAAAGTGCCACTGCTGACATCCGCTCCGACCACTATGAGGCAACACACGGCCAGGCGCGCATTACAAACGAGGTTCCGCTTTTACAAACGATTAAATACTCCACATTGATAGCGGTATTCAGTATCGGTACCGGATTTTTTGTCAGACGATGCTTCTTAAAAAACTACCGCTGCCGGCATTACCACACGGATGATTTAACACGGATATTTTTGCTGCACCGCTCCGCCTCTCCCAGGTCAGTATCAGCAGGCATGGTTCCAGAACGGCAGGGAAGACACCTTCGCGGGCTAACCTCCACAGCCGAGGTAGCAGCGGGCGGCAAACCTTGTCGGGATGGCAGCATCGGCCGTAGCAGTAACGGCCTGAGGCAGAAAGGGCCTGCAGCAGCTCAAGGCAGCAGCTGTAGCCAGAGGCAGCAAGGGTCTGTGGCAGTAGCAACAGCTCTAGGCAGCAGCAGCAGCCGGCGGCAGCAAGGGCTTGAGGCAGCAAAGACGACACTAGGAAGCAGCATAAGCAGCCTGAGGCATCAAGGCCCTGATGCAGCAGCAACATCAGCTCTTGGCAGCAGCAGCGGCCTGAGTCAGAAAGGCCCCGATTTACTTAGGGCAGCACTTGGGAGCATCAACGGTCTGAGACAGCGACTTTCAACCCGCTCCACGGGCACAAGCCCCACCCAGAGGCGGGGCGACGGCATCGGTTGCACTGGCGGCGGCAGTGGTGGCGGCGGAGAGTTTGTGAGTGAGAGCGAGAGCAGGCATCATGCAACGAACAGCAGGCGGCATCAGCTCAGCAGCCTGCACGTTGACAGGAGCACACAGAGTCTTGCAGCCGGCGGAGCTCTGCTGCGGGGAGCTGCAGCTGCAGCTGCTGCTGCAGGAGCGGGCGGCGGCGGCGCTGCGGGCGGGCTGGGTGATGTTCCGCGGGCAGCGAGGTGGACATCAGTTGCGGCCACGTATCCCTCGAGGACCATAGTGGTCAACTTTTCAGAGTCGCTGCTGGTGGAGGAGTTGCGTTTTTTTGTGCAGGTAGGGATTTACCCGTTATACTGGTAGGGCAGGAAACGGGGCGAGGAAGCGTGAGGGCTACAAGGCAGGGTCTGATGCAGGGAAGGGAATTGGAGGGTCTGAGGGTGCAATGTGACGCATCGTCCTGGTGGGTAGGGCAGGAAACGGGGCGTGAAAGGGAGCCGGGCGAGCAAGGGCCAAGGGGGCGGGGTATGGAGCAGGTTATGGAGCAGGGAAGGGAAGGGGCTGAGAGTGGGACATGACTAATGCTGTGCATTGGCGCCGTAATTCAGAAGTCGTGTACGTAATTACGGCCCCTTACTTTCAAAAATAGCTGAATTTGCTTGAAAAGATTACGGTGGCTGAAATTCAGCTACGTTACCCAGCCACCTTAAGGTCCGTCATCTGCACAGCACTGGATATGACGCATCGTGTTTGTTTAAACCTCTTCTTGGCTTGCTTGCCCAAAAGCATTGTGCACGCATGAGCCAACACGAGCCAGTGTCTAGTGATGTGCCAAGGGCCTATTTTATCTTTTGCTAGTTTGTTCTCTAGTTGTTTGCTTGCTTTCGCTTGTGGATGTGAGGTGAGGCCAGAGGCCCCAACGTGCGTTGTTGCCTAGAAACTGCTAGATGAGATATGCACCCATGCAAGCCTTGAGCCCAAGCCCATGTTCAAGACCCCTTCTGCCCCCTTTCGCCCGCTTCTTTGTCCGTGTCCGTCAGAGCGACCTGCGGCTGCTCAAGCTGTACGAGAGCGGGCTGCCCGCCTGGGCGGTGTTGCTGCCCAGCTTCGGGCTGCCGTACCGCCCGTGGTTCCGGAGGGCGACGGGGCTGCTGTACATCGTCATCTCTTTCGTATCCATGGCGTTCGGCTTTTATGTGAGACTCCTCGGCAACTTGTCCACTGGCTCTACCACTGGCAAATTGTCCACTGGCTCTACCGGGGCACTCTCTACGCTGCCAGATCAAGATTTCAATTTGAAAACTCAGATGTGACAGCATATGGCTGTGCGAAGGGCAAGGTGCCAAGAGGAAGCTGTGCTGGATCTTTCAATTAAAAGAAGTCAAGATATAACACGGCTTCCAATCAGCTTCCTCTTGATACCTTGCCATTCGTACAGCCATGCTGTAACTATATATAGCCTTAACCCTACTGCTCTCGGCTCTACACCCTGAACCCCGCAGTACCTGAACCCTGCAGCTTGCGGCTTTAAGCCTTAAGCCCTTAACCCGGTGCTCCCACCGCTGCTGCCAGACATGTTGCCCTTACTTGCTGCCCAAACAGGACCTGTACAAGAACATCCCCTTTGTTAAGTTGTTTGTGTCCGGCCTGCTGGCCCGCATCCACCTCCCTGCTGCGGCTGTGTTTGAGTGGCTGGAGCTGCACACCCAGATCCGCTTGTCAATCCTGCTGACGTGGCTTTTCAGCCGCTCCCCGCTGCTGAACTCCGTGCTGCGTGTGCTAAGATCGGCAGCGGGCCTCGCCAACGAGCTGCTGGCCCCGCTGGCGGATGCCGTCTCGGAGCAGCTAGGCGCGGCGCTGGCACCTGTGGCCGCGGCCGCGGCGGCGCTGGCGGCCACGCTGCAGCCAGCGGCTGCCGCCGCTGCCGCGGGTGCGGCCGCCGCCTGGTCGGCGGTGGCTGCTGTCGGGATGGCGGTTGGCGCTGCCTCGGCCTCGGTGTGGAGCGGAATCTCTACGGCGTTGACAGTCACACTCGTGCCACCGCTGCGCTTCTTCATTGACCTGTGCCGGGCGGTGCTGAGCCTGGTGTATGTTCTGGGCAGCTTCTTGGCGGCACTGCTGACGGGGCCTGTGTACGCGCTTGGATCCGCCTGGGCTGGGATCTATGGCTTGGGTTTCGGAGCGGCCCGGCAACTGTGGCCAATGGTAGTTCTGCTAAGGTGGGTGATAAGACCACTTCCACTCATAGAAGCTCAATCCGGCTTAATCTGTGCTGTACCGTGCTGTCTTGAGTTTTCTTGGTGGTACATTCCGGCGTAATCTGCGCCATGTCGTGCCGTATCGCTCTACCTTGCCCCCATCCTCTGTACCACGCTCTTCTCTTCCCAGGCTGCGTCTTGAGACATTGAGCTTACCAGTCCTGCCACCATTCTTTCGCTCCCTGAAGGATGATCTAAACTGAATCCAACTACGGTACCGGTCCAATGGATCAGACCTGAATCAATCTCTCGCGTTGTTGCTGCTGCACGCATCTGAAGCAAAACATCCAAGTGAAAAACACTTATTTTCTTCCTTCATGTTGCCGGGCATGAACAGGTACCTGGCGATTCTAGCGTGGCAGGCCGCAGGCTCACTGCTTTGGGCCGTCCAGCTGCTTGCTCAAGGCGGCCAAGCAGCCCGCTCGGCTGCACCCGCTGTTGCAGCCTCCGCACAGCTAGCGGGCCATGCCGCCGCATCGCCGGCCGCCGCAGGGGGCATTCTTCATGCCATCCGCTGGGTGACGGCCGAGGCGTCTGCAGTTCTGGAGTTTGCGCGGAGCACACTGTACCGCTGTCTGCGGGCAGTACAGGCTGTCGCCAACTGCTTGGTGGCGCTGGCGTTGGCCGTCAACCGGCACCGCGTGTCGCTGCTGCTGCAGGCGAGGCGGGTAGCTGAGCAGGCGATGAAGCAGGGGGCTCTCTGGTCAGCGGTTGGCTCGCCCGTGTCACCCTCAGACAGCAACACTGGCAGTGACGTCACTGAGGTCACTGCCAGTGAGGACTCAGATCAGGATAATGACGATGCTGATAGCGACGAGCAGGACGAAGGAGAGGGGGAGGAGGAGGAGGAGGAGGAGGAGGAGGGGGGGGGATTGGACCAGGAGAGTTCTGGGGATGACGCAGCTTTTTCTTCAGGCGAGGAGGCTATGTATCATTGTGGGATCGGCAAGGAGGAAGGACGGCACCACATACCGTTTGGCAGTAAGGACTCTCCCGCTGACGCTGCTGCTGGCCGCCGAGACGGCGGCGGCGGGCCTGACGCTTCCTCCCTCAATGATGATGATGGTCATGACAACGTCTCGATTTGGCCTCCAGAGGATGGCCTTTGCGATCAGGATGTCCCCTCTGACTCGCCACCACTGCCGGCAGGGGGCTGGCTACCTCCTTTGGTGGGTAACGCGGCTGAGGTCGGCCGAGAGGACGTCTGGGCTGCTGGAATGAGCGGAAACGCCGAGGCAGACCGGGAGGATGATCGGGAGGCTGCTCGACGAAGAGGCAGGAAGAGGCAGGGACACCAGTGTGGGGGTCAGCTGACGGACCCTGACGACGAGGCAGTGGAGGCTGCGGCTTCAAAGGTTGCGGCTCCTGAAACTGTTGCCAGCGCTGCGGCTGCTGTGGCAGTTACGGCTGCGGGGGATTTCTGGCCGGACACCAGCGCTGGGACTATTGCAGCAAAGAGCAAGGCTCGCTCGGTGGTTTCTTTTGCAGAGGGTGCAGCGTCCTGGGCTAGCGGCATGGTCAGGGCCACTGGGCTGGTCAGGAGGCAGGGGGCGCGGGGGGGATCACCTGGTGATTGAGTCGTTGTTGGCAGAGGAGCACTATATAGCAGGACATTGCGACCTGGGCACATTTTGATATGTATTTTCCTGCAAAGCTGATGATGCACTACTGTACAGCAGTTCCTGAAAGCATCTTGGAGCTCCTGGTCTTCTTTTACACTTGTAGTCGATGTTTGTGCTGGATGGGAGATGTCCCGGTGCAGTGCAGCCTTGCCTTTACCCATATTGTAGCTTAAAATGGCAAGGGCAAGGCTGCACCGGGGCAGCTCCCATCCTGCCCGGCAATTCTAGCGGTAATGCACTCTCATTAAAGACTGGCTCGTTGGTCGTCTCATAGCATATTTTTTCTGTTGTGGAGATTCTTCAGACTGTCTCTGTTTGGGGTCAGTTTGTGGTGCTCCTGTTCTGACCGCTTATATGATGATTGGCTGTTTATAACGGATATGGGATGGTAGACTGTGTTTCTTAGTAATGTGAAAAAGCAACAAGATGTGTGGATAAGGGATCCCGTTTCCCACCTGTTCATGAAGTGGGGTCGCCAGCCCTGCCTGAAAAAGTCTTTCGACTCCCACAGGCAAAAAAAGAGGGTTTTGCCAGAGCCCTCATACCTTTCAGGCCGTCTGCTCCTTTACTTTCTTTTCTTCTCGACCAGACTGTCGGGGCGCCCACGCATTCGAGCCTTTTCAGCATGTCCCAGAGGTGAATTGTCTTTGACCTCTCAGGCCAACCCACTGATACTGTACAAAGTTGGGAAGCTCCGTTGCTCATGAGTAAGGAAGGTTACAGTGGACAGAAGCCCGGCTTAGGCACTCTTAGACACACTGAATCAACGAGCAACAAGCAACAACTTAATACTTTTGATTAAGGAATTGAAGAAGGCCCTCTTTCGAGTGATTGGCCTGAATTGTCAGATAACCACTTCAAGGATCACGCATACAGAACATGGATCAGCACTGACGCGCAGAAGTTCCCGAATGCCCAAAGTACTTCGATCCCTATTACAAAAATTAGGCATGCAGGAAGCAACAGGGCGCATCCAATACTATACTGCATCCTGCCTATGGCTCCTCCACCCTGGGTCCTCCCCTCCCACAAACAATCCCCAGACAAGCAGTTGTACACAGGCTGACATTGAAGTTCACACTTGTACAACACGCCTGCGCTTCATCAGCAGTTTATTGATGGCACGCGTGAGACATCAACTTAAAGCTAGGACAGTAAGATTTGAGCTTTCCAGGACATGATCAGCAGCAGGGCCTGATGACCTGCCAGGCCCTGCATGGTATTTTTTGTTTATTTGTTTGATAACCCACACCATGCCAAAGGAGGCAGCCTGTACATGAGGCTTCAACTGGCACCACACCAATTCAAATCATAAAAACAATGTAACCATGCAGAAACCCTTATGGAAGCACACACGCGCTTTGGGAGGGGCAACTGGCCACCATGTTCGCCAAAAAATGTCCCCCGAGGGAAGGGGTAGGCGCTGCACCCGCCCGCCTCGTTCCGGCTATAAAACGTCCCAGGGCAGGAACCTTCCGGTATTGAGACGTTCCAGGCTCCAAACATTCCAGCCTGCCTTGGACCTTGCTTTCTGCATGGCTGCACAACGGCACCCACACTAGCGGGCAGTCACACCTGTCAAATTCAAGGTACGCCTCTGAAGGGCTCCTCTTGCCGCTGCACCTGGCGCTGCCCTGCCCCATGAACATCCATCCAGCTAGAAGCCCTCCTTAGGCCGAACTCCAGATCATATCAGTCAGCCAGATGCGTGATTATACCGCTGCCGAGGACAGCGGCGGCCCTTGCGGGATGGACTGGTGCCCTCCAACAGCCGCGGGCCCCGTGTCTGCTTCAAATGTGTCCCTCTTGGTGAACTGGAATACGCCGACCTGCTGCATGAAGCCAACCGAGAAGAAAAACGCGGCCCATGCGGCATAGTATCCATTGCCAGTGGCAGTGAAAGGACTGTTGAAGGTTGTGACAAACGCGCCTGGTCTCAAAAGGGTGGTAGTGTAGGGAGGGGAGATGAAGGGTGAGATTGGCAAGCGATGGGAGGGGAGAAGAGGTCGCGGGTGAGTCTGGCATGTTGAGGGGGCGACTCCTGGGCACGCCAGCCCTGGACTTAGGATAGACGTACGGCTGGCAATGCCACAGTAGTGTTGAGTAGGTCACCTGGCAGCACTGTACCTATCCGATATGTACCGTGGCACAAAACTAGAGCAGCATGGGCAAGATGATAACCCATTTATCTTCTGCCATGCATGCCCATCGATCATGACCACGCTGCATGAACGCCCAAGGTGTGCAATCATGCACCATGCTTGGATACGGTATGCATGAGGATTGCGATGCAGGGCATGCCATCAGCTCTGTGCATGCTCCTTGCTGCACATTGCACAGAGATGGGGTATGACCGAGTTAGATGAGTGGGAAGAGGCCCTCTGCAGATCTCACCTGGGATCCACAGTATGACCAGGAAGACACTAAGAGGCACCGCAACCCTCTCTGCCATGGAGTTAATGAAGAAGGTCAATACCGCAAAGATGAAGGTGAACCCGGTGGATATGGCACCTGCGAGTGGGCAAACGCGTGAGACCTTTCGTTGGAGAAGATTTCTGTTGCTTGTGCGGGTTGGGACGCGTCGGATGGACGAGGGGCGGGGTATCTTCCACGTAGCTCCCCACGATGGCTTTGCTCCCATCGCCTTGAACTTACCGACAGCGACAGCCCAGGCGTTGAATGAGTTGGTGCATGGGTTAAGATTATTCTCTGGCCGGCAGTTGAGACTTGCTGCGATGAGCTCGATGACGGACGCGGCCAGAATGAAGTAAACGATGCTGTTTGCTTGATATGATTCAGACAACGCTGATTTGATCCCCATCGTGATGTTAGTGAAAAATCTGGTAGATGCTTTGTAAGTGCAGAGACTATGTGTCGACGAGTTCGAGGTCGAATGTGAAAATGACTAAATGTGTTCGAAATTCCTGGTCCGGGCCTGCCCTCTATGGCGAGTGTAGAGTGTGACGTATGGTGTGACGGATCGTGGAAATAAGATGGTCCTTCCAGAGTAAAGTGTAAAGTCCAAAGAAAAGACGTCCAGAGGCAAGGACCCTCGCGCTAATTTGGACGCATGTCTCCAACTTACAGAGGACATGGTCCAGCTAATTCAATGTCTGATGTCCAGAGAAGTGCTTCTACAGGTCATGCCATCTTCAGGACTGAGGAGTGGACGGGCCGTTGAAGACTTGAAGTGACTCGATGGCAACCCGGTGACGCTCCGCGCGCTCTTCGCTCCCTGAGATGAAGGGTCGGTGAATTTCTACCTCTAGGCCCTGTTCAAAAAGGGCGGCTGTGGGCACCCAGCCGAACAGTTCTGGTACTTATACATAATCTTGTCTCTGGCATCCGTTCCCTCAGGGTGGCGAAAAAGGTGCACCCATCCTACCCCTGGGCAGTTATCCCTCCTAGGGTTACATGTGCTACCGGTAATGTACTCTTGTTTAACAGCTATTTTAGGACGCGCTCCTGCGGACGTCTATTTTTCACAGAGGTCTCATAATGCTTCAGCTTTCCATTCTTCTTTTGCCAATCTGGCCGATGCTCAGAGTTTGGGCTAGCTGTCAGCCTGAGACCTAGTTTCCAGTCAATAACGATGCACCTCTGGATCCTGCTCAAAAAGGCTTGGCCGCGTGGGCGCCCAGCTGTCCCGTTGGAAGAAAACAAAACAAAGTTTCCAGTTGGGATGACTGCTGCCCAGCCTCATCGCTGTCATACGGAAAATTAACCGTCGATGTGTAGGGTATTTTAATTGCTAATTTCCAGCCCTTTGACTGTTCCTTACTTCTTCCATCCTGACCCATTTCTGCCCCAAAACCGAACAGCTGGGCGCCCACGCGGCCAAGCCTGTTGAGCAGGGTCCAAAGGTGTGACGTTATTGAGTTAACCTTACTAGTCTGAAATCTGAAGCAGCTCCACACTTTTCAGCGTTACAACACAACAAACCACCGCTGCCAACACAGCCTGCAAAAGGCTTTGAAAACTGTGAAAAACAATACGTACTCTTCCGTAAATCAATTATATTGGGCCCGCCTGCTGGTGAGCTTGAAGACAGTCACAAAATAGAGCCTTCAAAAACTGTCGCAGACAGAGGCAATAGGTACCGAAACCTCTGAAGTCTGCAAGCTTTGACTGCTCAGCTGTATCTTCCCCAAAACATATCCACATACCCCACGGACACATGTGCACATCATTGGCGCTACTACAACGCAACCACCCTTTCACAAAATTGAACTCCTGTCAACTACCCCTTGAACCCATAAACTTAGTCCAGGCTTCTGCCCACTAACAGTGCCCATTCACTTGATGTTGAGCAGCTGTGCCAGCGTGGTCTGCACGGACTCATGGCCCACCCGCCAAACAGTCGACTGCACAAACTGCGTGTGCTCGCGCGCATAGGTGGGCGTCTTGAGTGCGTCGACCCACTTGCGCAAATCGCGCATGTTGTGCGGCCCCTGCGTCCGTCCCTGCGGGTCTTGGTACACCCATATCTTGTCCTCCTCAGTGGGCATAGAGGGCACCTGGGGCTGTCGAACATGTGGGGGCAGGCCAGGTGTCACACCGACCATCGAATCCCCTGAAAACCCAACACCGCCGCCGATGTCCACGGGCATCCCGCCGTGGTGGCGGGCGTTTTGGCTGTGGTCGGGGGGCGCGGATGACGAGTGCGGCCCTGGCCCTGGACGGTTCCGGCGATCATCATCGTATGCACCGCGTAGCGGAGGCAGCACCGAGTCGTCGTAACCACCACCGCCTCCTCCGCCCCTTGGACCTCCACCACCGCCACCGCCTTCCAACCTCCCACTGCCAGCGGGCCCGGCTCCCCTGCGTCCACTTTCATACGGAGGAAGCTCTGCCGCCGCCCCGCGAGGGCCGCCGCCGCCGCCGCCATAGCCACCCGCTACGCCACGGGGGTCGTCGTACGAGCTCCGAGCTGGCGGCTGGTAGGGCCTGTCGCCGCTGCTACCTCCGTAACCTCCACGGCTGTCTGGGTAGCGGGGCGGGGATGCAACCGGGGCGTGGCGAGGTCCCGGACCGTAGCCGCCGCCCCTCGGCGGCATCGAGTGGTGGTGGTCTGGTGGCCCTCCAGGTCCGTCATAGCGGCCATCGCCAGGCGGGCGGTAGCCTGCGGCGCCACCCGCGTGCACTGGCGGCGGGCTGCCTCCCCTCGCGCGCTTGGGGTAAGGAGAGTCTTCATAGGCAGAGTACGGAGCACCCCGCGCGTCCCGGCCGTACCGGCTCGAGTCTACACCGTACTGCCCGGGTGGATCCCTGCCGTACCGCCCGGCATCAGGGTCGTAAGGCATGCCCGGACCTGGCGGGGGCATACGTCGATCGTGGAACGGCGGCGCATCATAACCTGAGGAACAGAAGGAAGGGGGGTGGCAGGGTTTACCGAGGATATAAGGGGTGGCAGTAAATGGCCCAGTGGTTGTTGGCAGAAGTGACTATCAAGGTGGAATCTGGCAGGGTAGCTATGAAGGCTGCTGCTGGCTGCCACTGTCTTGGGTCTGGGGCTCTAGGATTATTGGGTCACACAAACTTGACATGCTTGCTGATAGAATCTAGGGAGACTGCAGACATGGCCAGCATAAACACTTGGTGCAGTCATAGGAAATGAGAGAAATGGGAGCAAAGCGTAAGAACCAGGGGCTCCAGACCAGCGTGCAATAGTTGATTTGATTAACCAAATTAGGCATACAGGAGATTCCAGCTGCCTTCCCACAAAGTAAAGATGTTAAGGCGTTAAGGATTCTTAATATAAAATCTCGTTACGGTACTCAGCACCAGGATTGCACAAAATCGCATGGGAAATGATAAAGAATGCAAAAATATGTACTGGTCAGGTATTGGTATGGCAACATTTGAAATGTGCCATTAACGGCCCTCCTCTTTATCGTAATGCAACAGATACAATGCAGATGAGTGGCGCTAGCATTAGCCCCTCACATCGTAGGGGTAAGCCTGATCAAAGAGGACATGGTCAGACTCGCCCCCAGAAAAACTTCTCAACACATGACCACACCATCCACAAAGTCCAATGCCTCAGCCCAGCTCCTACCTGGGGGTCCCGGCATGCGGCCAGGTCCATGGTGCAGGCCAGGCTGCGGGTAGGGCGGACGGTCGAGGTACTGATCTCGGCCGTATGGCGGAGGCGCACCGCCACCGCCATAGGGCGGACGGTCCAGGTAGGCCGGCTCAGGCCGGCGCGAGTCGGCCGGCGGGCGGCCGCGCATGTCGTGGCCTGGAGGCGGGCCACGGCCATAGCCGGGATCCCCTCGATGGTCGACACGCACGTCGCTCCGGAATTGGGGCAATGCCTTCGCTGGGGGCACCTGGGCAGGGTGCTGCGGCCTGATACAGGGCAACAGTGGGGTCCAGGGGAGAAGGTCAGAGGGAGAAGCAGACCAGTACACAACCACAGCAGGGGATAAGGAAGCCGCAGAAAGGACGTGAATGTGAGCTTGTGCGGCCTGTCAAAGAGAGACAGCAGGGGGGTGGAGGGAGGGTGCCATTCAGAGGCTGTCTGGAAGGTTTATTTTGGACACACAAACAGGAACAGGAGGGGAAGGGGATGAGTAGCAGGGGACCTGTTTTTGCAGGCAGCAGACCCATGCAGGTTACAGGACATGGGAAGTAAATAGAGAATAATGCATCAGCGCAGGAAGCCCTGATAGTCAGAAAGACAGAGGGTGCATAGGTAGTGCCGGTCCTCAGGCTTCCTGGCCAAGAAAAGGGTGTAAGGATTTTTATGCAGCCCTTCCACAGCGTTTAAATCTGCCTTCTGTAACGATCCCCATTCACCCGCTGGCACAACATATTCACTGCAGATCTATGGCCTGATGTTGCACCCAGCAGCAGCAACAGCATTCTGCAGAGACTACGGCAGGATCTACCAGACATAAATTCAACATGTGTCGGCAACAACGAGCCACAGCTTGCGACAAAAAACGGCAACAGGAAGAACAAACACAGACCAGGCAGCAACACAGACCCACTCGTTTCCACACCTGCCCCAGCTGCATCCCACCTCTGAGCACATTTTAAGCAAAACCAAGCATACCAGGAGCTAGTTCCAAATGAAGGGAATCAAACCTGAACCCTCACCCCCCCACACACCTCCGGGATGACGGTGGTCCTGGGCGCGCTGGCGGAGGTGCCTCCCGTCTGCTGCTGCCACCGGCGCGCGTGGAAGGCGGTGGGGAGGCGGCCCTGCGCTTCTGCGGCGGCGGGCTGCTGCGCCTCTCGACGCGGCCTGTCGGCCTGCCGCGCGGGCTTGCTGAACGTGGCCGCTTGGGCTTAACGCTGAAGATTGGGATCGGCTTCCTCGCCGAGCCCCCAACAACCCTGGCCTGCCGGTCATCCTTACCTGCCCTGACATTCCTGTCCCTGAAGTCCGGCCGCCTAGCAGCCTCGACGGGCCGCCTAGCAGCCTCAAAAGGCCTGCCCTGGTCGCGAACGCGGTCTCCATGGTGCGGGTCTGACGCCTTACCGGCAGGGCCGCCATAACCTCGGTCTGCAACCTTGCCAGGATCGTGCATTGCGGCCTTGCCCTGGCTGCTACCTACGTCGGCCTTCGCGCTGGCGACGTGATCCTTGCCCGTCTCAGCCTTGCGCCTCCTATCGTCAAGCTTAACGTCTTTCATAGGTTCAGACCTGTGCTTGTAGTTGCTACCCTCACCCTTTGTAGCAGCAGGAGCAGCAGCATCCTTCCCGGAAGGCTCCCCAGCTTTCTGAATGTTGCCCGTCGGGCGGGAGGATCGGACGGGTCCCTCAGCCGCCTTGCCTCCGCCGTTGCCGCCATTGCTTGACCGCCTGCGGTCGCCCAGATCCTTCCCCGTTGCAGGGCCGCCTGCACTCCCGCCCCCGCCTGGCTTACCCTCCTCCGCGACATTGCTCGGGGCAGCGGCTGTGGCGCCGGCCTTGTCTTTCCGTCGAGCTTCAGCGCCGTTGCCGTTGGGCCGAGCCACGGTCTTAGACTTGCTGTCAGCATTGGGGTCCTGCTTGGTTACCGCCGCGCGAGGCGCTGCCTTACTGCCCGCCTTGGCGGCGCCCTTATCAGGAGCCTTGCTGCCACTCTGGCCGCTGCGTGCCGCGCTGCTTCCACCAACTGCCACTGCGTCCCCTTTTTTCTGCCTGATGGTACAAAAGAGGGGAAGATGATGATTTGTGCGCAGGGTCAACGATAAAACCCTAACACCTGCACCCAGTCCCAAGTTCAGGGACTGCCGCCACAGCTAGGAGGTCAGAAGGAAAAGGGGCTGGAGTGAAGGCTGGGAGAGGCCGCAGACATCTCCTTCCTCCCCACAGAGCGGGGCTGCAATGCTGGCCGGGTGAAGCCACACACAAACCCTCCTCCCAAGACAGCGGTAGAATGAAGGCAGAGCAGGCCGCCTGTCAACCGGGGCCTAAATTGTGTCGTGCGAGATGGTTCAAGAAGGTGCATCATGAGGCTTGGTCCCTGATCAGAAAACAAGAAGTAGCTGCATGGGGGAGAACAAATATGGCCACGACTTCTGCCTTGGAGCAACGTTGGGATGTGCGGGGATGTTGGCGGGCCAGGAAAATAGCGGCACGGCTTTCAACCTGCTGACGACTGTGTGCACCAACCAACGTTGTGACCTGCTGCTGTTTTCTACCGACTGGATAGCAGCAGAAGTAGCAGCAAGCAAGGCGTCGTGTCTCAGCAGCGCACACCTTGGCACATCTGCTGGCTTGCCTCCCTGCACAGACGCTTGCAGCTCCCCAGCAGGCTTCCCAGCTGGCTTCTTGCCCTCCTCGGCTGCAACAGCTGCACCCTCAGCATCAACAACAACGCTGGCTCCTCCTTCCACGACGGCCACTGCAGCCGCCACAACGGGAGCAGCAGGCTCCTTAACCGCGCCCCTGGCGCTGCCTCCAACCTCTGAATCCTTGATGGAGCCATCCTTTGATTTCGCAGGCTCAGCCGGTTCATGTATAGGGACGACTTCCAGCTTAGCGTCAGTTGAGCCCAGATCCTTCTCTGGCGCTTGAGCAGCTGGTTTATCTGGCCTGTCGTGCGACTCAAGTTCCACAGTTTCAGCAGCGGGTTGGTCAGCATGAGACTGGGCTTTGCTGCCTTGGACATCAGGCTCCTCCTCCGGATCAAGGTCGCCACCGGTAGCTGCAGATAACTCCTCCTCCAGCTCAAGCTCTTCCATCTCCTCATCCTCGTCGTTGCCATCATGGGCATCCATGCTGCCGCTTTCCATGTTCTCGCTACCCATCTGCTGCTGCTGTTCGTCGTCCAGGTCATTTAAGTCAGCCTCAAGGGCCTCACTCATCACAACATCTTCGCCAGCGGCCTGGTCATCGTTGATGTCATCACCTCCGGCAGCGGAGTCGATGTCGTCTTCACCTGCTGCGTCCTGATCATCCGAAGTCGCCGCTTCGACATCCTGCCTGCATGCCACAGAAAACGCGGGGAGGCAAAGGTAAGGAGAGGTCGGGAGATCAAGCAGAAGCAGGAAAGCAGAAGCACAGCTTGGCAGGCAGCAGATTATAAAATGCAGTGGACTGTGCATGGAGGTCTTGCGTTAGAAAGCTTGCCTGCGCTCCTCGCTTGAGCCGTCATCGGCTTCAACATCTTCGTCATGTGAATGTTCGGCGTCGTCCTCGTCCTCCTGATGCTCCTGCGATTCCTCTTGCGCGTCGTCTTCGCCGTCCATGTGCACCACTGCAGGAAGATCGTCGTCCTGCTCCGCTCCATCGGCACTGCCCAGGTGCGAGTTCCCAGCGCTCCCGGCACCATCGCCAGCATCCCCAGCATTGCCTTGCATCATGGCGAGCATATGCGGAGGAAGGTCACCGTCTAGAGCAGCGACTTGGTCGGCGGGCTCCTGACGACATTACAAGACATGGAGTTGAGGTATCGACATCGCATAGATTTTTAACATGCACATTTTTCACTGGGGAAAGACAGAGACACCAGCAGTATGGCCACATCAGGCCAGGATTTCTACTCGCCTTGAGATGTTCCAAAGGCCCAGCTGGGATGAACTCATCCGCGGCATCCTCGTTGTCGGACATAATAATCGCCTATTGCATATGTGCTCAAATGTGGTTGGGTCGAGTCCTTAATTTCTGGGTCACGGGTTGACTCATCCTTGCACAACGGGTTGAGATCTTAGGGCTAGGGCTTGCTTTGGTTTCACAAGGGGGGAAGGTGGCCACTAGCCAAACGCCCTTCCCCTTTCCCTTATGTGCAAAAGAACCGTGTAATGCAATCCCAATTTTGAATCTGTCAAATGTGCTTGCTTTACAAAACAAATCCATCACTGCATGATGAAAATTCACAGCCTCACGTGGGATCCTTGCCTGCCTCACCATTTAGAACCTCATGCACCGCAACTGCCGGGTGCTAGGGCATACTGATGTCAGGTAGGCTGACTGCAGGTTGCTTGAAATGGAGGCTGAGGGCTGAGTGCATGGATGTGGAGGACAAGTAAAGCTTTACTACACCAAGAGGTATCGCGATGCTGAAAGGAGACTACGCTTCGACTACGTTCCGCGCATCCTTACAACTCTCCCCCCTAGAAGCACAGCTCTTTTCGGGATGATCCCCCCTGATGCAAGTTACGCCGCGCCAGGATTTGAACTGAGGACCTCCACGGTCGACACCCAGCCCTAGCTCTCAAACCAGTTGTGAGACTGTTACACACAAGGAAGCAGGAATGCAGCAAATGCAAGATGGGTTACTTGAAGTAATGCTTCAGGAGTCGAACCGAACTCCGAATACCTCGTAGGATAGAGATAGACAAAGGGCAACCAGCCAACACCGGGACTTCTAGTAAGTTACCCCCGGATGAAGACAGTGCCGTAGCTCTGTCTGCACCCAGTATTCATGATGCAAGCAGTACATGGCTGCGGAGCTACGGTATTAGGGCTTAGAATCTTACAGGACAAGTTCACATAATTTACGTCCGGCTGCGCGAGAAAACAAAATATGTACCCCATCATTCTGAAATTATAGAGCTTAACGAGAGCATTCCAAATCTGATCTCAAAATATATTTTGGTCCAAAGAGTGTGGGAGATAAGGGGGGGGCAATGTAGGGGGAAGGAGAGGGGTGAAAAGATAAAATCAGAGGGCAAAAGTGTTGTTGAGAAAAATACTCAACCAAATATTTTTTTAACACCAGATTGAGGCGAGAGCTACACCGTTGCATTCCTTGTGGCAAATGCTGTCGATTTGCATCATAGAATGTAGCATGTTATCAAACTATATATCTCCTATACATCCCATTTGGGCATAGGGGGCAGCTCCGGAACCAAAACCACTGTTGTTGGTATGCCCATTCTTGAGTCAAGCAGTATACCAGTAGTTGTTATGATCTGAGCAATGGCTCATGCTCTCTGGGCTGATGGTTGCAGTCTATGAACTTTTTATGTCTTAAAATTCATTGTTTCTTCTCGTAGTCTGTTTACTCCATCACGTCCGTGGCAGCAACTGATTGGCACGACCTGTCTACGTTAGGGCTTCAAGATCCACTCATAGTTTAGTCTCTTGCAACAATGTGTCAGCCCTGGAAGTGCTCAGAGAAGACATGATCCTGGTCCCAACAGCTAGGGGAGCCTGTACAGCATGGGCGAATTGACGCCGGTGCAGCTCATGATGGAGGTAGCTGTAGTTGCAGGAGTGCTCATGAAGTGCTCAAGTAATCCAGGCGGAGTGAGGCTGATGGATCAGTAACCTCGTTAGCGTGGGTTGGTTTAGTCGGTGTCCTGCTCAAGGTGCTAGCCCACAAGGTCAGCCCTTTTCAATGTCAGCCTCCCCTTCTCCGGGTATCGTTGTGATTTGCGAGGTGTCGACCCATGACGTCATTGGGCGACACCGATAGAAAAGCGCACGGCTGAGCTGATTGGAATTTACCTGTCTCCCCCTCTATTTTTTTTGTGGCGGAGAAATAAGGTTACTAGGTTTCGGAGGCAGGAGGGGGATCGGCCAGGGGGCGTTAAACATTTGTTTGATGATGGGGGTCAAGCTATTTTTTGTCCCCCCCTCGCCGCTGCGTGGTTTTGTTTTTAGACTGGCAGAGCATCATATTTGATGAATAAGATAGGTGCCCGCAAACTGGTCAGAGCACTTCATAAACTAAAAGACTGCAACCAACAAAATTACCGGTGACATCCTGGACTTTCTACCAACTGGCAATCTCGCTGTAGCGTAGGAATAAATCCTAAAGGCTACCAAGAGGAACCGGTAAATCAATGACATGGCCTCTGGGCCCTTTTCAACAAGCCTCGGCAACGTGGGTGCCCAACTTCCTGGTGGGGAAAAGAGGAAACTTGCGGTGACAAAGAAGAAAGAAAGAGAAGAAGACAAAGGAGGAAGAACGCACACACACCGCCCCCCAAAAGAAAAGGAAGGTTATTAAAAGGCATTTCGAGTGAATGTCAGTTGACCTTGAGCTTATATTTCGCAGTCTCTGAGGATGCCAAAATGTTCAAGGGCCTTCTATTTTGCAACAATTCGATCACTAACCCTGATCAAGTGGCAATACCAGCACGGGAGACGAAATATAGCAAAACCAAGCCATTGCAACACAGCTAGGTTGCCACTGCTAGAGAGCCAGGAGGGCCCTAGCATTTCGAAGACTTGGTCCCAGAGCACATTTTTGTCTATATTCTTGATGCAGGTGCCAGGGCCAAAGGGATAGATCCAGTGCTGTGCTGATTACGTTCCTTACGGTAGCTGAATTACGTAGCTGGCTTTCAGTCATCGTAATTGCAAGGCAAATTCAGCTACTTTACCGGCAATAATCCTTAATTTTTCTAATAATAATCCGTGATTCCGTGCACGTTTTCAGAGTTGCGGCGCAGTTGCACTGGACAGATCATGTTCTGTGGCTGGGACAAAGGGCAAGAGGGGGCTCGACATCCAACAAGACATACGATATTAAACCCTAATTTTGATGAAGCCCCAGAGGTGTAACGCCATTGGCATAATTCAACCCTAAATCGAGCACTCGATCCATATTTTATTTTGTATTCCACACCGAGTTCCACACGTTTATTGCCGGCCACCAGCAGCCTAGGTCCAATGGCCTCCTGTCAGCCTAAGATCCACTTTCATTGGAAACAAAACTGCGAAAAGCCTCAAAATATTGCTGCGTGCTGAACAAAACTGCCTGCTCCATAATCCACACATTTGGTGCCGGCCACCGACCTTCAGGACCCTGGCTAGCTACCTGCCACACCGGTTCATACTATGAGGAATGGGGAATACACCACCTGCACAGATGGGAGTCCTGCATAACAGCACCGGTCATAATAAAAATCCAAGTCCCAATAACCAGGATAGCATTGTCCTGAATAAAATGGACAGCCAATGAGGCATCACCCATCAAGACAGAAGCCTTGCCATACAAGCTACAACTCATCGTGACCAGCCTCTGAAGCCTCAGCCACAGCCTCAGCAGCGGCCGGACCTCCATCAGCCGCACCTCCCGCCTCGCCCTCCCCCAGCAGCAGCAGCAGCCGCGCCCAGGCACGCCTTCCCTTGCTGTACATCTCCAGCTTGAGGCGCTCGTTAGGCGCGTGGATCCTCTCGCCCAGGCCCCACCCAAACACTGTGGTGGGCATGCCTAGGACCGCCTGAAGCTGCGAAAGGGCAGGGATCGTACCGCCGTCTCTGCGGTTCAGACATGCAAGCAGGCGGCGGGTCGTCAGGGCATTTATCGATGGACAGGAGAGTGAAAAGGATGTGAAGGCCGTGGCCCCCGAGTCTAAATGTCCTGGCCAAGTGGCTGCCATGGCTTTTGTATGCACAGCCTGTCCAGTTACCGGTGCAGCATCCTGAATAAACAAGCAGGCCTTTGTGAAACAAAAATGATGCCTCAGGCTCCCATCTTGTTTTCTTACTGCTTATTTTTTTCATACAATCATGCACACTGGTACTTTCCTATCAAACAATGCTCACGCACATGTAAAAGATGTGTGGTCTCTCATCTTACCATGCTTCAAGCCTGGTTATATATTCACCTGATAATGAGCTAACTCAGGTTCCTACTGAGCCCTGGCTCACCGATGCCACAGGGCAGGTACGCCCATGATCTGCTCCGCGACCCTGGCCGCTGCCCGGTTCCCCGGCGTACTACGGGGAGAGGACCAGGCCACCGCACCGCCTCCAAGCCGCGTCACGGTCACGTTGGCATGGCTAGGAGCATGGCTCATGATATGAGTCTTCACCTACACACACCGGGCAGGGTCAGGGAGATCTAGATCAGAGAGATCTATGACATACGCCTCCATCTGCACACCACGGGGCAGGATCGGAGATCTATATCGGAGAGATTTGCCAATCATGGCTAATTACAAAGCGGATCCATCCAGGAGCTTTTGCGTCTAGGATTTCAGACTCACTTGGGTGGACAAGCGTCTGAATGACGGGATGTGAGGTCAGACCGTCAGGGTCAGCACTCAAGGCACTTTTTGATAAACTTCGCCTCAACAAATTCAAAGGTTCCTGTTTCCACGTCGGGGCGTTACGCCAGGTCTCGCAGGTATCATACCAAGTTTGACACCCTCCGTAGGATCAGGAGCACCCACCTTTTCAACAATGGCCAGATGCAGCCACCCGGGCACCAGCCCGCAGTACAGCTTGACAAGGCCCACCTTTTCAAAGACGGCCAGAAGCAGCTGTCCGGGCACCCGCCGGTAGTACAGCTTGACAATGGCCCACCTGTTCAAAGACAGCCAGAGGCAGCTGCCCGGGCACTAGCCTACAGGACAGCTTGGCGAAGGCTGAGCGGGGCACCACCGTCTTGATGCCGCTGCCTGTGAAGCCTCCCTGCATACCCACAACCTCGAGGGTGGGGCGATGCCACCTACAGATCAAGCAGGGGAGACATTTTTATGATTTTGCATGATTGATTGAGATGGAGAAAGAGACAGTTTGAAATCCCGTTATGCTAAGATGATAGAGCAGATTGTGAATATGGGGGGGACGGGATCTGGTAGTACATTAGCACAGACGGGATCTGGTAGTACATTAGCACAGACCTAGTTTATGTTTTGTATCGCCTAGCTTTCAGAATACGGTAGAGCTTGCGTTGTAGGGGGTGGGGTTTGGCAGTACATAGGGGGGTGCACATTTGAACAGGCCGAAATTGTAGAGCAGCGTTTGTGGTGGTTCTCCAAGCCTTCACCTCCAGCCACCCCGCATGCATCCCGCTCGCACCTCCTTTCAAGGGTGCCGAAACCTTGTTCCCCATGGAAGGCCAGCACACCAAGCTGTGACGCTTCCTGTTCCTCATCGTAAACATAGGCCGCCACATCAGCCACATCCTCAGCAGACATCTCTTCCACGTCCTGTCAGGTGGTTGAAGTGTGGACAGTGGAGGAGAGGGTAGGAGGGTGCGGATGGTCCAGACCTTCTGCAGGATCTAGTAACAAATCACATTTGTTACAAATCAGCTTCGATGTCTGCACCGCATGGCAATAAACCTCTTTTAGTAAACAGAACATCAACGCCCTCATCAAAAACTGTTCACGGTAAACTTCTGCATCTGAAACGCTAGTGACACAAACTTTTGGATCTGACAACTCATCATCACAAACTGTTTTGCATCTGAAACACCAGCATCCCCAACCCACATCATAGAAGCCCTCGACATTGATGCGGCCGGTGACTGGGTCATGTAGGCCAGCCAGAAGCTGAGTCAGCACCTGTTCAGGGGGGGTCACACATGATGGGTCACACATCACACGATGCTTGACGCATGATGGGTCACACATTACACACAGTGCTTTATGCATGGTGTGTCACACATCACACCTTATGCCATGGGTCACACACGAAGGGTCAAACATCACACACATTATAGTCATGGGTCACACCAGACAGCACCGCTAGATCGCTTGAGTGACAACCCAGCATTTACACTTCTCAGGTAGGTGCTCACACCTACCATGGCGAGGTCGTGCGTCCGCTGAACTAGCGAGGGATCATAAGATGACATTCCTTGCCCAAGCTACCTAGGCTGAAAGTCCCATTCCGCGATATGTCTCAGGATATGGCCATGCAAGCTGGGCATGGACCCAGCCCTGTCCAGCCCTATGCTTGGTCAGGGGTATAGCCCTGTGTCTGGTCAGGGTCCAGCCCTGTGCTTGGTCAGGGTCCAGCCCTGTGCCTGGTCAGGGTCCAGCCCTATGCCTGGTCAGGGTCCAGCCCTGTGCCTGGTCAGGGTCCAGCCCTGTGCCTGGTCAGGGTCCAGCCCTGTGCTTGGTCAGGGTCCAGCCATGTGCCTGGTCAGGGTCCAGAACTCTGCCTGGTCAGGGTCCAGCCCTCTGCCTGGTCAGGGTCCAGCCATGTGCCTGGTCAGGGTCCAGCCCTGTGCCTGGTCAGGGTCCAGCCCTGCGCTTGGTCAGGGTCCAGCCCTGTGCCTGGTCAGGGTCCAGCCCTGTGCCTGGTCAGGGTCCAGCCCTTTGCTTGGCCAGGGTCCAGCCATGTGCCTGGTCAGGGTCCAGCCCTGTGCCTGGTCAGGGTCCAGCCCTGTGCCGGGTCAGGGACCAGCCCTGTGCCGGGTCAGGGACCAGCCCTGTGCTTGGTTAGGGTCCAGCCATGTGCCTGGTCAGGGTCCAGCCCTGTGCCTGGTCAGGGTCCAGCCCTGTGCCTGGTCAGGGTCCAGCCCTGTGCTTGGTCAGGGTCCAGTCCTGTGCTTGGTCAGGGTCCAGCCCTGTGCTTGGTCAGGATCCAGTCCTGTGCTTGGTTAGGGTCCAGCCCTGTACCTGGGCCAGGCCAGGATTCTGGCAGCTCCGAGGACATCTCAACCATGATCCAAACATATGCAAGTGCACACCCCCTGGCCTCACCCCCTGTCCTCACCCCCTGTCCTCACCCCCTGTCCTCACCCCCTGTCCTCACCCCTGTCCTCACCCCCTGCCCTCACCCCCTGCCCTCATCCCCTGTCCTCACCCCCTGCCCTCACCCCCTGCCCTTACCCCCTGCCCTCACCCCCTGTCCTCACCCCCTGTCCTCACCCCCTGTCCTCACCCCCTGTCCTCACCCCCTGTCCTCACCCCCTGGCCTCACCCCCTGTCCTCACCCCCTGTCCTCACCCCCTGTCCTCACCCCCTGCCCTCACCCCCTGCCCTCATCCCCTGTCCTCACCCCCTGCCCTCACCCCCTGTCCTCACCCCCTGTCCTCACCCTCTGTCCTCACCCCCTGTCCTCACCCCCTGTCCTCACCCCCTGTCCTTACCCCCTGTCCTCACCCGCTGTCCTCACCCCTGTCCTCACCCCCTGTCCTCACCCCCTGTCCTCACCCCCTGACCTCACCCCCTGCCCTCACCCCTTGCCCTCACCCCCTGTCCTCACCTCCCTGCCCTCACCCCTGGCCTCACCCCTGGCCTCACCTTCTGGCCTCACCCCCTGGCCTCACCCCCTGGCCTCACCCCCTGACCCCCATGCCCTGCCTTCATCCCCTGGCCTCACCCCCTGACCCCCATGCCCTGACCTCACCCCTGGCCTCACCCCCTGGCCTCACCTTCTGGCCTCACCCCCTGCCCTCACCCCCTGACCCTCACGCCCTGCCCTCACCCCCTGAACCCCATGCCCTGCCCTCACCCCTGGCCTCACCCCCTGGCCTCACCTTCTGGCCTCACCCCCTGCCCTCACCCCCTGACCCCCACGCCCTGCCCTCACCCCCTGAACCTCATGCCCTGCCCTCACCCTCTGTACTCACATGGTTGGAGTTGGACACACTTCCACCTAGGATGCCGCTGTGCATGTCGGTGGCGGCTGTCGTAACCTCAACCTGCATACTGGAGATGCCCCTGCAAACAGTACTGGGTTGTTAAGGCTCAGCGGTGAACACCTGGGGCAACCCATGATAACTTTTCCAGGGCTTTGGATGTATAGATTGGAGGTGTGTGTCAAGACCAGACCACCAAAGAAAAAATCTCTAAGCTCTATCACCTTGCCTAGCCCAATAGAAGCAGGCTAACAAAAGCAGTTATTTTTAGCTTGCACTTCATCTGACCCTGGAGAAGTCCAATCTGCTTCATACTGTGCGGACTCAGACGTACAAAAGCCATCCGCTTGCTCCCCCATGTTTGTGGTTTCCAATATCCCCAAGCATGTAGTCCTACATGCCCCCATGCATGGTCCCCTCATGAGACCGCATACAAACTCACAAAAGTATGCCCCCATGCGTGATGCCCCCATGTGTGATGCCCCCATGCATGATGCCCTCACGCATGCTGCCGCCATGCATGCTGCCCCCATGCATGCTGCCCCCATGCATGCTGCCCCCATGCATGCAGCCCCCACGCATGCTGCTCCCAGATGCTGCCTGCACTCAAAACCAAACATGCCCCATTATGTCCCTATACAGTCAGACATGGACCCCTAGCAGACAGTCAATGCAACTACTTGAAGATAGCCATTCATGCAGTATGAACGAAATGATTTCATACTTATAACCCATGCCTGCAAGCACACACCCGGTGCCCACCTGATCCCTGTCAGCACACCGCCCAGCTTGTCAGACACCTGCCGCCCATCCGCTGACAAACAGAAGTCTGCCGCCAGCATCGTGCGGTGCTGGCTCATGAAGGCCGCCACGTCGGGGCTCATCACCTCCTCCTGGGCACATGAACAGGAGAGTACAGCTTCAGTTCATCCATGGTTCAGCCATGATTCAGGTACATCACGGCATACTGCTGCCTCATGATTCAGCTACATCACGGCATACTGCTGCCTCATGATTCAGCTACATCACGGCATACTGCTGCCTCATGATTCAGCTACATCACGGCATACTGCTGCCTCATGATTCAGCTACATCACGGCATACTGCTGCCTCATGATTCAGCTACATCACGGCATACTGCTGCCTCATGATTCAGCTACATCACGGCATACTGCTGCCTCATGATTCAGGTACATCACGGCATACTGCTGCCTCATGATTCAGCTACATCACGGCTCACTGCTGCCTCATGATTCAGCTACATCACGGCATACTGCTGCCTCATGATTCAGCTACATCACGGCTCACTGCTGCCTCATGATTCAGCTACATCACGGCATACTGCTGCCTCATGATTCAGCTACATCACGGCATACTGCTGCCTCATAATTCAGCTACATCACGGCATACTGCTGCCTCATAATTCAGCTACATCACGGCATACTGCTGCCTCATGAAAGCTGCTACGTTAAAGCTCATCGCCTACTTCTATGCTCACAGGTAATGCAGCTACAATGCAGCAACACTTCAGCTACAATTCAAAAACAATCCAGCTACAATTTAACTACAATTCAGCTATATCAGGGCCTGCTGCTGTGAGGATGTCACCCACATCAGGGCTCATCACCTCCCTCTAGGTGCTCAGACATTTCAATAACAGTTCAGCTACAATGCAAAGTGCCTCAGCTACAATCAGCTATAGCCTACTGCGGACTCATCACCTCCTCCTGCATGGATGAGGCGACCCAGGGGGGCTGGACAAGTTCATTAGCACTATGCCGCTGAGTGCTCCAACTACCACTCAGCGGCATCATGGCCTACCGTCAGCTCTTACCCCCCCCATTGCTTATCAGATTTCAGCTGATGGAGGCGAAGAGTAATGCGCATTTTATGACCCAAGGGCTGCACTCCAAAATGGCTGCTAAGATGTATCAACAGAGGCTGCACCAGTGGCCCCTCGCCCACCTGCCCTTCAAGCATGAACTTAATGTTCAGCGGGAGGCCTGTCGCGCCCCCGCTGGCACCCTCGCCTCCTTCTCCAGATTTCACCAGTGCCTCCACGGCCTGTTGGATAACGCAGCCAGGGAAGGGTCACGTGCTTCTACAGATAATGGGAGTATAGAAGACATGGAATTCTGAAGGCGCTACCGGTTTGTAGTTTTGCTATTAGAAAGGTATGCAATTATGAAGCTATGTAGTTATAAAGGTAAAGGTATGCAGCTGTGCATTTATACAATTGTGCAGTTATGAAGCGCCTTTGCGATGCCCTTCAGTGCCCCACGTACCAGATGCGCCCCATTGGCGGTAAAGCCACATATCCTGCCTGCCTTGTCGCCTGGACCAAAGGACCATGGTAGCACAATCCGGCTAAACCTGTGCCACATTCTGCATTATTGACAGCATTGTTGGTATAATCCAATCCCGCTGGAGCTGAGCTGCATTGTGCCCCGTGCTGTGCTGCATTGTGCCCCGTGCTGTGCTGTATTGTGCCCCGTACTGTGCTGCATTGTGCCCCGTACTGTGCTGCATTGTGCCCCGTACTGTGCTGTATTGTGCCCCGTACTGTGCTGTATTGTGCCCCGTGTTGTGCTGCATTGTGCCCCGTACTGTGCTGTATTGTGCCCCGTACTGTGCTGTATTGTGCCCCGTACTGTGCTGTATTGTGCCCCGTGCTGTGCTGTATTGTGCCCCGTGCTGTGCTGTATTGTGCCCCGTGCTGTGCTGTATTGTGCCCCGTGCTGTGCTGTATTGTGCCCCGTACTGTGCTGTATTGTGCCCCGTGCTGTGCTGTATTGTGCCCCGTACTGTGCTGTATTGTGCCCCGTGCTGTGCTGCATTGTGCCCCGTACTGTGCTGTATTGTGCCCCGTACTGTGCTGTATTGTGCCCCGTACTGTGCTGTATTGTGCCCCGAACTGTGCTGTATTGTGCCCCGTACTGTGCTGCATTGTGCCCCGTACTGTGCTGTATTGTGCCCCGTGCTGTGCTGTTTTGTGCCCCGTACTGTGCTGTATTGTGCCCCGTGCTGGGCTGTATTGTGCCCCGTGCTGGGCTGTATTGTGACCCGTACTGTGCTGTATTGTGCCCCGTACTGTGCTGTATTGTGCCCTGTACTGAGCTGCGTTGTGCCCCGTACTGTGCTGCATTGTGCCCCGTACTGTGCTGCGTTGTGCCCCGTACTGTGCTGCATTGTGCCCCGTACTATGCTGTACTGTGCCCCGTGCTGTGCTGCATTGTGCCCCGTACTGTGCTGTATTGTGCCCCGTACTGTGCTGCATTGTGCCCCGTACTGTGCTGTATTGTGCCCCGTACTGTGCTGTATTGTGCCCCGTGCTGTGCTGTATTGTGCCCCATACTGTGCTGTATTGTGCCCTGTACTGTGCTGTATTGTGCCCCGTACTGTGCTGTATTGTGCCCCGTGCTGTGCTGTATTGTGCCCCGTGCTGTGCTGTATTGTGCCCCGTACTGTGCTGTATTGTGCCCCGTACTGTGCTGCATTGTGCCCCGTACTGTGCTGTATTGTGCCCCGTACTGTGCTGTACTGTGCCCCGTACTGTGCTGTATTGTGCCCCGTGCTGTGCTGTATTGTGCCCCGTACTGGGCTGTTTTGTGCCCCATGCTGTGCTGTATTGTGCCCCGTGCTGTGCTGTATTGTGCCCCGTGCTGTGCTGTATTGTGCCCCGTACTGTGCTGTATTGTGCCCCGTGCTGTGCTGTATTGTGCCCCGTGCTGTGCTGTATTGTGCCCCGTGCTGTGCTGTATTGTGCCCCGTGCTGTGCTGTATTGTGCCCCGTGCTGTGCTGTATTGTGCCCCGTACTGTGCTGTATTGTGCCCCGTACTGTGCTGTATTGTGCCCCGTACTGTGCTGTATTGTGCCCCGTGCTGTGCTGTATTGTGCCCCGTGCTGTGCTGTATTGTGCCCCGTACTGTGCTGTATTGTGCCCCGTACTGTGCTGCATTGTGCCCCGTACTGTGCTGTATTGTGCCCCGTACTGTGCTGTACTGTGCCCCGTACTGTGCTGTATTGTGCCCCGTGCTGTGCTGTATTGTGCCCCGTACTGGGCTGTTTTGTGCCCCATGCTGTGCTGTATTGTGCCCCGTGCTGTGCTGTATTGTGCCCCGTGCTGTGCTGTATTGTGCCCCGTACTGTGCTGTATTGTGCCCCGTGCTGTGCTGTATTGTGCCCCGTGCTGGGCTGTTTTGTGCCCCGTGCTGTGCTGTATTGTGCCCCATGCTGTGCTATATTGTGCCCCGTACTGTGCTGTACTGTGCCCCGTACTGTGCTGTATTGTGCTTCATTGAACAGGACAATTGCCGATCTCTTGACCCTAGACCCTTCTCACTGATCCTTCCAGTTTTAACCCAGCACACTCATCGTGGAATGAACCCTCCTGAACCCTAAACCCTGAGCAGCAGCCTTGTGAAGCAACAGCCAAGTGACAACGAAAGCCAGTCCTGGGCGCCACGCAGGCATGCAGCCCATGAGCAGCCGTAATCACTGAAACACAACAATCACACATATCGAAAACACGTGAAGCCTAAAAGAGGCCATAAATCGGCCCTTCCAGTAGTACTACATTACCATGAGTCTGCTATTGATTGGATAACCTGAAGGTAGGCACTGTATGGCGCATCATACTGAGAGCCTTTTGCCATCATAGCGCCCCACCTGTATAGCCATGAGCACGCCTCCTTTGTCGTCATCCACTCCGCGGCCGTACATGTAGCCGTCCCGCACCGTCATGTTGAAGGGCGGGCTCTCCCACTCATCAAGAGGGTCCACTGGCTAGAAGGAGCACCAGTGCATGTGCGAGGGGGGGCGGAGAGGCGTGGAGCGGGACGGGGCGGAGCAGGCCGGGGCTATTTAGCGATGATTGCGTAATAATTGGTACTGGCATGCATTCAGATGACAGACATGACAGGGAGGTAGATAAAACCTGTACATCGGAGTGCCTACCTGTACATCGTAGTGCCCATAGATGAGAGCGGTGGGCTTGCCAGATCCGGCTTTCAGCCAGTCACCGTAGACCACAGGGTGGGGTCCCTCCGTTCCATACACCTTGACATTCTAAGCTCAGGGGTGATAGGGTGGCAAGGTCAGGGGTTGCGGAGGTGCTTGCATGGGAACATGGCAAGCAGATGCATGGCAAGTGGCTGCATGATAAGCATGGACAGGGCAAGAAGGTACATGACAACACAGCCAGGAGGTGCATGACAGCCTGTCGAGAAGATGCATGCTAACATGGAAAGTAGGTCCATGACAACCATGAGCATGGCAAGGAGATGCATGGCACATACGTGCACGGTGGATGAGCCATGCATGACAGCATGGCTTTGATGCACTGCACAGTCCCTCCTTGCATGGCAGCATGCTTGTGAAGCAGGGCACCTCCATGCCTGCGCGCTGCAGTCTGTCAACAAGCCATTGCGCCGCCCGCATGATGTCTGGTTGGTGATTTGGCAGAGCGCTGATGCTGGGGATGCCTGGCCAGGAAGGGACGGGGGGGGAAATAGGTTGGACAAGAGGCAGCTTAAGCCTAAAGATAGGCTCTGGTTGCATCCCTCTTTACTGAAATGTGTTATTTTTTCAGTTTATTTGATTTCTTCGGCAGGAAAGGTTGCTCTGACGTGGCGGGTCCACTGCTGCTGATGCGGGCCAACCCGTCCGCTAGTCGAGATTCACAGACGACAGGATTGCCGTCAATGCATTGTCTGCATGTCCTAGACTTTCATGCAATTGTATGTAAGTTCTTTTTCGGCATGTGAGGTGGGCATCTATCCATAAATGACGCCATTGGCGCGTCACGTCATTCGTGCCATGCGCCCAGCAATACTGAACATTATTATAGATGCGTGCACAGGCGCAATCTTACCGACAAGCTCCTCGATGTCTCGCATGTACTCGTTGTCGAGTCGTAGGAAAGCTGCCTCGATATCGCTAACGACGCTGTCCGCTTGGACCAGATGACCGGCGAGCAGCAGCAGTATGGCAACATACAGAATCAAGCATGGCATTCTTTTCATCTGTAATGCGCTCGGAGACTGGGAGAACGAAAGCCGCTGTCGGCCATCACAATTCACAAGTACGGAGTTACGGTTGCTGACGGTTTTCTCCGTTACTTTCGGTTGCTTCCCTTCACCCAGCCTCCGAGCTCGGTTGCTGGCCTGTTGCCTCACTGCTAAGGTTAGACTGAGGGGGGAGGTAATGCGAGGGGTAATTGTTAAGGCATGAGAAGATAGCCGAAGCCTGGTCAGGGATGGGGCAGGGCAAAGCGCAGGGAAATATAATGGGGACCCTATGGTAGGTGAATGAGGGCCATGCTAAAAAAGTAAATGCTCAGCTTGGCGCTTGAATGTTTGGTTGAAAAAATTTGGGTTCAGATATGAGAATGCGGCAAGAGGAAACATACAAGAACCTAACAAGTCAACTGCGCTGATTGTTCTATGGTGCTTAAGCTACAACGCAGCTAAATTATGGCATGCGGTCGTGGGCTCCTACATCAAGCCCTCCCCCACCAACCTCCCCCACACAGTTGCTACTTAGTTGGGACCCCGGCAGAAATCGGTATAACGTTTGGCTTCCAATGAACGGGCCAGTGGTGGCTACCCAGCGGTCTGTCTAAGGTAGTAAGGTGTGCTTAGTGTGCTAGGTGTGCACAAAATGATGTCGCGGCCTGAAATAAACTCTGGGGTTTTTAGTTCGATATCAGCATCCGAACAATTCGAATTGTAACTGTGCCCCGCCCCGGGTGGTACTACTCACCCAAGGGCCAGTCCTTGCGCGTTACATCTTACTGGCTCGTTCGACCATACGAGACCCAGAGCAGACTTTCATGTTAAAATAAAGCAGTACGTGCGTAATCCGCGAACATTGTGCGGTCAGCTATCCTGAGCATCGTTGAGTCCGCAGTACTCTCCTCTGATGACCGCATGATGCGACTCTCGGACGGTGCGACACTTGATTACAGCGATGGGTGACTAATAGCAAATTTCGACCTTTAGTAAACAGGCGTGCCCCCATAGTCCATATTGAAGGCGGCATCACGTTACCGCGTTTCACTGTTTGCTGGAAAGAGAATCCCAGACCGAACCGATCGTCGGCAATTGTCCAAGCACCACCAGTCCAACATGCCCGCCAGTCATCATAACATGATATCAGAAGGCGTATTGCGATGTGTGATGATCGTCCTGGTCGCTGCCCTAGCGATCTGCCCCCCATCCGCAGTCCTCGCTAGGAATCTCCATCACCTTCCGCAACATATCGATGTCGCCCTGCCTCAAAGCCGCTCGGTGCTGCAAGTCGTCGTCAACGACACGCCCATGGGCAACATCACGCTCCCCCGCATCGCGTTCATCACGACCGGTGGCACCATCGCGAGCATCCAAGGTCCCCATGGGACGCTCATCCCAGCCACAGACGGCGATAGCCTTCTTGCTTCGGTGCCCGGGCTGGATTCCTTCATTAACGTCAGCGGCATCTACGCCGCTGCCAAGATCGACTCGTCCACCGCAACACCATGTAAATGCCATACCATGTCATCAATGCCATACCATGTAAATGCCATACCATGTAAATGCCATACCATGAAAATGCCATACCATGAAAATGCCATACCATGTAAATGCCACAAAAATGCATGCGATAGGCAGCTCCCCCCCACCACGATGGCACCACATCCCCTGCATAGTTATCCAGTGAGGCAGTCAGGCAGTCAGGCAGACACTCAGAGCCCGACTTCGGTTCGTTAGACGTGTCGAACACACCGAGTGCGTTCCCCCGTGCATGGGTGCGTGCATGGTGCGTTTCTAGCAGGAATGATGCGCGAAGGAAACCTTGCATTTAAGCTATTTGGTTGGATGACGCAAATCTTATTATATCATTGATATGTTTTAACAATTTAATCTGTATCTCCTAAGATAACGTTGATATATTGGCGCTCAAAAATTAGATGGCCCACAATCCCGCTGTGACCCTCCAGACAGGAATGAAGCCGCGCAGACGAGTCATAAAGACTGGTGGGATACATTTTAATATTTGTTCCTCCCAGTTGCAGCCTTCTAGGTGGCCGTTGCCCACCCTCACTCTCAGTGTTCATTTTAGTGCACACCAGAGCATATAAGGATATTTTGGGGCAACCATCCATCGGCCGATGAGGGCCAAACCTTGACCGGCCTACATAAGGAATTAAGGATGGTGGCGCTAGCAGCAGGGCATGCTGCACCAGACCTCCCCGGTCGAAGGCTCTGATGTAGCTGAACTACAGCCGAATTGTAGGCAAATTGCACTAAAAAACCAAGAAACTTAGTTCCCTGCTGTAGCCTTCTGGATGGCCGTCGCCAACCTCACCCTTCAGCAGCTGGCGCTGGAGGAGGTTGATGGCGTCGTCATCCTTCACGGCACCGACACTCTGGAGCAGACCGCCTGGTTTCTGCAGGTAAGAGGGGCTGGTTCCGGAGCAGTGGACTGCAAGGATCTTGCAGGTTGCAGAGCTGGCTCATGATCAGGCACCATGTGCCTGGTCGGTAGGAGGGCTGGTTCAGGAGCAGACAACATGGATTCTGCAGGTAGGTGCGCTGGCTGACCCTAGAGTGGCACATCAGGCCCTGCAGGGAGCAGGCTTGGTTTGGGGGCAGGCACCTTAGGCACTGCTTAAGGGAGATTTGGTTTAAAAGCAGGCATCCTAGGCCCTGCAAGAAGGAGGGCTGCTTGCGGAGCAGACACCCTGGGCCCTTAAAGAAGGAGGCTAGTTCCGGAGCAGGTGCCGTAGGCCCTGTGGCAGGCCATGGACTCATAGCCACTGCCTTGTCCTGTCAGCTTAAAGTCTGGGCTGGTTGAGCATACGCTCGTCACCCTTCTTCCGATTTTCTACCTGCTCCCGTTGATGGGTGATCTAGGCTAGATCACCCATCATGATCTCGTTCCACACCTACAGGTATCCTTCCTGCCTCAAAAGCCACGCTTCCTTGTGCCTTCTCCCTCTATTTGCCCGCAGTGCATCCTCGGCATCGGTAACCAAGACAAGCCTGTTGTCTTGACGGGTGCCATGAATGGCGCAGACAGTGGATTTGCTGATGGCCCCGGCAACATCTTGTCCGCGTCTGTTGTGGCCTCAAGCCCTCAAGCATCCGGCCTGGGCGTGCTGGTCGCTTTTGCACAGCAGGTGAGATGCGTGTGCCCTCCCCCCTCAAAGCACGGACCTTGTAGGCACGTTTCTCTGATGATGCGAATGTCTGGATTCTGTGTGGCCTAGCAGCATGAGGCAGTTTCACAGCAGCCATGTCCAGAGTCCAGACCCTAAATCCTGAACCCTAACGGAGCATCGTGTGCGTTTATCTTGTGTTATGTTGCTAACCAATCGTTTCTAACCCAAAGCCCTGCAATAAACAGAGTGCGTATTAACTAATGGTAGTGTTATGGGTCATCGCAAAACATCGAGGGAATCACATGGCCCTCATCCCTCATGTCTCATCCCTCATCCTTCTGCATGACACAGTTGCATGCCTCGCCCACCCCCGGGCCGCCCACCAGACCTATTTCACTAGTTCCCACCATGTTTCACATTATCCTGCTGCCGCACCTCCTCCCAACCAGGTATACTCGTCGCGCTTTGTGACCAAGGTGTCCGCCAACAGCAACGCCGCCTTCGGAAGCGTGAATGGTGGTGGCATCATTGGCAATGTGGTCAATGGCAGGTGCGGGTCGTCGGTCATGATTAGGGCTGCGCCTGGGTGTATGGAGAAAGAGTGCAGGAGGCCTACAAATGAATTCAGGTATGATATTGTTGAATCAGCGGCAATGGGGGTGGCATCATATACAATGTGGCGAATGGCAGGTGCGCGTCATTTAGAGTTACCTGGTGAGGCTGTTTGGGGCCAAACCTTGGTCCGCTAGCATTTCCTGGCTATCATGGGGTCATCAAGACGCAGGCTGTGGATTGCCCTGTAAGGGAAGGGGCTTCTGGATTCTGTTAGGGCCCTTAGTGTTGGTTATATTTGCGTGAATGGAGTCGGCTTCAATGGCAGTGCGGTGAATGGCAGGGGCGGGTCATGAGAGAGTTACATTTGCATCAAGATGCACCGTCCTGACCCCTGTCCCGCAACCCCTTCTTCCCGTCCCGTGAGCACTTGGCCATTCCCCCGCTTCACGCCCAGTCCTGTAGTGCTGACAGAGTGCTCCCTCCCACTGCCACATCATCCCCACCCCTTCCTCCCTCATCTCCTTCCTTATGATGGCAGGTTTGTCCAATACTTCGAGTTAAAGGGCGCGATCATTTGCGGCATCAACGGCGGGTTTCCCATGCCATCAACAGCTTTGCCGCTGATCGGCCTGCAGCCTGCCTACCCCGGCGCCTCGGCAGACCTCATGGCCTTCTATTATATTACGTAGGTCTGAACCGGGCCGGGCAGGAATAGGTAGGCCTGGCCAGGTAGGCTAGGTAGGCTAGGCAAGCTAAGCTAGGTAGGCCAGGCCAGGTAGGATAGGCAGGTTGACTAGGCTAGTTAGGCTACGAAGGCTAGGCAGGGTAGACTAGACCATGTAGGCTAGGCCAGGAAGGCTAGGCCAGGTAGGCTGGGTCAGGCTGGCTAGGCCAGGTAGGTGAGGCCAGGTAGGCTCAGCAGGCTGGGCAGGCTAAGCTGTTATAGCAGGTTTGGCTAGGCAGGCCAGGCTAGGCTAGGTATGACTTATCCAGGATCACACAGACAGGACAGCTGCATGTCATTTATTTCACTTGCATTTGCCTGTGCGGCCTGCTTCCGATCTCTTCGTGATCAGGGCAATGCTTATTTAGGGTGATTCAGCAACAGATCAGCTGCATAACTAACTGCAGAGGCCCGGGGGGCTGGTGCAGCAAGATCTGCTGCTTGGGCAAACGGCCATAGACCGGTCCAGGTCTGGTCCCCATGGGCCCAGTGCTAGCGGCACAGCAGCCTGGCCACGTGGTCTGGTGCAAGCTGAAATAAACATTTGTCACTTTGGCTGCTGCTCCCACACATAGGGACCATGTGGGACTTGTCATTGAAGGTCTCGGTTCTGGCAACATCGGACTCGGCCTTGCCTCTGGTGTCTCAACTCTGCTGGCCACTGCACCATCCTTCCAGGTGGTCGTTGCCAGGTGAGTGTCCTTCAGCTAGCAACTGCCATAATCCCCTAGTTACTGCTAAAGACTGCCAACAACTGTCGGTAACTGCTACTTTGCTAGGAACCGCAAGTCTGCCACAGATCATGCATTCACAAGCCCACAGTGAGGTTTCAAATATAAAAATCTTCTGACGTGCAGCATTTGTCAACCCTTTCAGAATGAACCATCACCAACTCTCAACCAACCGCCTCTGCTCTTGTTTGCCAACCGCCACCCCGTTGACCTCCGTGACAACAGGAAGCCAGATGGTTGTGTCATCTTACTCATCTGACGGCAACTTGAATACTTTTGCCGATCTTAACCTGAATCATGCCCGTTGACCCGATGCTGTTTAAGTTGGCTATGACCCCTGGCCCTCAATGACCGCAGGAAGCTGAACAGCAGTGCCCCGGCTCCCAACGAATGGTGAACCAATGGCCACCATTTATGACCACAGGAAGCCAGGCAGCGGCATCACTGCTCCCCACTAACTGCTAACCAACTGCCACTTCCAACTGTCAACCAACCACCACAATGTCTGACTAAACCACAGGAAGCCAGACGTCTGTGTCACTGTCCCCCACTAACTGCTAACCAACCGCCACTCCCAACTGTTAAACATCCGCCTCCATTTCTTACTATCACCACAGGAAGCCTGACAGCGCGTCAGTGCCCCTGACTGACCGCAGATCACCTGCCACTCCTTACAGTAAACCAACCACCATTTTTACTATCACTACAGGAAGCCAAACAGCGGTGTCACTGCCCCAGACTACGGGTGCCAAGGCTGCCTGGATAACCTCGTTCTACAGGTGCGGCTCCTGATAGAACGTTTCAAACAAAACCACGCCTAGCAGGGTAGAGAGGATTCAGCAAACGGGGCAGCCGGGGCATAGGCCCCTTTCACACGAGTACCGAGGGTGCGTCAGAACCCTTAGTTAGTCATACCTGATATGAGCCATCAGCGCGGACTAGGCGTCGGTCACGCAGTTCACTTAACCTTCACGCCCCTGTGGGGCGTTAGTTTTTCTACTCCTACCAGCCTCGATTCCTGCCCCTCCTCTGCCCAGCTCCTGAGCGGTGCACCGTGGACTCGTGGAATCCCTCAACCTTGCCCATGCCGCACTGTTCCCTCAACCCTCACTCCCCTTCAGCCCGTAGTTTTATTCTCCTCTTTCCCTTTGCCACGAGTTCTCCCCCTCCTCTGCCAACACCTTGTAAAGAGCCCTCAACCTTGGCAAATTTCATATTCAGACATATTTGATGCACCCCCTTCCGTGACTCAAACCTCAGCCCATGTGGCTTACCCTTGACCCATGTGAATAACCCTTCAAAAACCTCTGCCACGGTTTCCCCCTCACCTTGCTGACTCTCCCTGCTTAGAGCGTCGTGGAGGCCCTGCTGAACTTCTACGAATTTATCCCCCCAAAATATGATGTAACAAATAGTAAGCTCGAGACCCCATCACTAAACCTTAATCCTCGCACCGCTCCTCCTGTGTAGGGTGTCGTGGAGGCTCTCAATCTGGATGCCTTCCAAGCGCGCATTGTGATGATGCTCGCCATGGCAGCCAACACCTCGTCCACAGACCTCCAGGACATTTACACCAGCATCTCCTTCCCGTACTGAAGGTGTCATTGATTAGGTCCTGCTGCCGTCTGCAGGGGCTGCACATACAGGGTTCCTTTGATCCCTAGACAAATGAGTGGCTAACTGTATTTCAACTCCTACGAATACGTGAGGATTCCCAAAAGTTTATGCCTGGAACAAAAGTGATATTTTTTCTTTGTTCCTTCTCCAGACCGAGTGACCAGTGGGCAGTGGCTGAAAGAAGAAATCTGTGAAAAGTGGGGTGTGGACCCGGTGTGAGCTCAACAAGCTGACATTGCAAGAAGGCATCCATCAGGCCAAGCTGCAGCATATTTTTCCGGAGGACAGAAGCATCTCATCACCAACAAGCATGCTTCTGACTTCTGAGTAGATGCTGTAGCAGCAGCCAATCTAGAATCAGAAGACTGTAGCAAGTGAGGCCATCTCAGGAGTTCAAAAATGCATGACATGAAGATCTTACCGGTGCGGTATCTCGTCATTGTTGTTTAAGACTTTTAGCGTCGATGCATGCACCCAAGGGTGGCGAAAAGCCCTCTTCTTTAGGGCTAAGCCCTGCGAACAGGGCGATTCTCAATGTTTGCTCAATTGCTGTAAAATGATGTTTTCTTTGAATATTTGACTGCCAACTTGGCAGTCAAAGATTAATGGCTGTCCCATCCAGCATTCCAGCCAGTGAGTGTCACAGCAGGCTCACAGCCGAAGGGAAACTGGGAGGTGCCTGCTTGGATATTTGCCGCTACATGTTGGCGGAGATAGAGAGGCTGAGTAAACGAAAGAATACTGGATTGCAACAGAGGGCCTGCATGATAATAACGTGCACAAGCTTGGCTCTCTTCTAACCAGGTCTCTTTCCCTACTAGTATCCATGACCACCTCTGTAAAGACGCCCGATTTCAAACTGAAATTGCGGACGTGGAAGATTGTTCTCGTCACCAGGATTGTCACTCCAACCAGAAGCTCCCACCAATCTCCCACCTGGATTTTTGCCCGCCCCTGGTTCCCTGCCCTGGTTCCATCCCCTGGCCTGCCCTGGCCTGGTCTCGTGGTGGTCTTCAGGGTGCCTGATCTCATGCATCCTAGTTCCAAGTCGATGCAATGATGTGCTGAGTGAGTGGTTGTTATATTTAAATATAGGCACATGAGGACTGAATACCGGTAATTCTTTGTGGTCGTTTTGTTTCTTGGCGGGATCTGTCGGGATCTCCTCACGGCTTGCTGGCGACCGCAACGTGCTCGACGAACAGTCGCACTCGTCATAACGTCCACTGCTGCATGGACGTGCCAAGGGCCACATCGTGAATTCGTGAGTGAATGGCACGGATGCAAATGAGGGAGAGCACAGCAGATTTTGTTCCATACAAATTTGAAAATTTTCAGCATGAGTGCAGACCAGGGCAGAGAGGACCCTCTGGAGTCTGGACCAGGGGATGCAACCCCCTGATACAAACAGATTGAGTGACTGACTGTGCGTGTCTCTGTGTCTAACACTCCAGGGCTTGCAGTCCTGATCTTAGGGCTGACTGCACTACTGCAGGTCTAAGCACACACCGGTAATGAAAAGGATATGAATACCATCATTCAGCAAAGAAAAGAACAAAACGAGACTAACGAGAGCTATGCCCCGATGGGATTTTGGCAATGAGAGCTCACCTTAGAAGCATCCAGTGCTCATCATCAGGGATTTAGGTTCCAGGTTCCTGCCCCATGCATCACATAGCATGTGGACATGGCTGCACCTTGGATCTGGTTGCTGGGGTCCATGGTCCTGTCCCCTGACTGGGGGGGCCTCACGTCTGCACCCTGGTCCTGGCTGTGCATGTTGATTAAGCTTGCTCAATGCTGATCCCCTACCAGCCCCATACAGCCGAACGTGAAACAGGACCCAGCAGGTATGCACCATCAGGGATTTATGCCCCCCTGGTCACCGGCGTGATTGATTGATATTTCCATCAATTCAACATTTTAAGCTGAAGATCTCCACTGCGCTAATTCAGATTTCTCATGATTTTTGCCTTTCGCAACAGGCCAACATTGGGTTTCCCTTCATCAACGAGCATCGAGCGATACCTGCTGCCACTGCCAAAAGAAATGTTGAGCGTTTCGAAATGTTGGTGCCCCTCATTAACAGCAACAGCGCCAAGCCATCCTACTGCTGGTGGCCCCTCAGCGTACTCAGCAGCAGCAGTGGACCTGGATCTATCTAATGGCAACTCCTCCTCCTTCTCAGCGACAGCAGCAACAGCAGGAGCAGTAGCGGCAACAGCAGCAGCAGCAGCGGCAACGGCGCAAGGCCAATGTAAGGATGGCCCTTCTTTGTGGCATGATCCAGTGCGCGATGCCATCCACCGCCATTCTATAGAGCAGAGCCTATTTGACATGGTCCACGAACTCCGGCCGGCCATAGATGACGCTTTCAAGGCACGGCTTCCTTGCCAGATCCGGCAGTTGGAAATTGGGCTTTACAACTCTGCAAATTCACTCAAGCAGTATATTGACGTTGCGACGTTACAAGTACGCGTACAAGCCCTTGTCAGACAGTGGTTGAGGCAGAGCATTTCCAGTGGCCCTTCTGAGGCCAAAGAGCCCAAGTCCGCACTCGAGTTTCTCAATCCAGGAGTGACACGCCATCCAACGGGTGGCCCCTCTTCATGGCACGATCCAATGCACGATGCCATCCACCGCCTGTCTATGGAGCAGAGCCTAGTCAAAACATTTCACCTACCATTGTTCCCAAACAGGGGCGATGCGAGTCTCTATCTCTTTGTCCCAAAGCTTGAATTTCACCTGTACAGCTCTGCAACCTCACTCCAGTATTACCTCGACGTTTCAACGCTGGAAGTGCGCTTGCATGGACTGCTCAGGCAGCTCAAGGCTGTACAGCAAAATCAGCTACAACAGCTTCTGTCTGACTTCATGCTTGGGGAGCGCCCATCCTCTACGCCCCGCTTGTCTTCTGCCACTGCTGCCTCTGACTGCAAACAAGATGCTGCTGAGGCCGCCGTCACAGTGAATGCGATGTATCTGAATGAGGTGCTGCGGCCCTATTTCTATGGAGAGGAGGCTGGCTGCACAAATGTGGCTGCGGCTTGTCAGGACTCTGTCATCTGCTTTCTTTCTCTTTTTCTTCCTAACAGCGATCAAGGGAGGCATACATAATTTTGTATGCAACTACATTCTGTATGCAACCTACTGGTGATGGCCCCTCAGCAGCAGCAGCAGTCGCAGCGTCAGAACAGCTAGTAGCAGCAACAGCAGCAGCGCCGGCCTAATTAAAGCGTGGCCCCTCTTTGTGGCGAGGTCAAGTGTGTAATGCCATCTACCACCAATCCATGGAGCAAAGCCTAGCAACAATGTTTTCACCTGCAGCGCACGGACACGAGTGCTATGCAGATGAAGTGATCAAAGCATGTCCTCTTATCCTGGTCCCAGACCTGGAGCCTCGTTGGTACTTCTCAGCAGCCTGCGGCTGGACTCCAACGGCTGGAGCAGTAGCTGAAGGTTGCGAGAAATTTGTGCACAGGCAGCAGAAGCATGCTGCAGCAAGTTTGTCAGCACCAGCATGACGTGAATAATCTGGATGGCCGTGGTGGGCCTCCATACTAGAAGGCTTCGTGAATCCCCTGTTTCTGCTGCTTGAAGCTGCCACGGTCGGGATGCCACCACTATCATCATCCTGCTATCGTGTTGCACTATGTACCGAGATGAGCCAGGTCCTCCCGTTCCTATTTCTACAGAGGAAACTAACATAACTTATGTGGCGGCTGATTGGCATCAGTCTGTCAATAGCTTTCATTATTTCCTTATGGCAGAGGTCGAGGCCTGCATGCAAAGATCTCTTAGCATCGCAGGGTTTGGAAAGTCCTCGTATACGCCCCAGCTATGAGCATGGCATGTCCGATACAATGTCCCATCCACTGCCTTTTGGTGGCTGCCCTGACATGCCTTATCATAAGTTCCTTATACAATTATGCTTAAATATAATTGTAGGACAAATCAGCCTTTTTAAGTCCAATGATTCCCTTTTCAGCTGTCAATGATCCAATCCCAAATGCGACCCCCAGTCAACGATGGCTGTAATTTTAAGCAAGGGACTACAGCCTAGAGCACCAGATCTATAGCGAAATGTTCTTATGCAACCTTTTTCTACCAGAATGGGTTTCAAAACCAGTTTATGCAGACCCCTTGTCCTTCAAGGTGATGATACCCACATAACAATTTCTTTAGTTTCATTATAATGACTTGGGAAGCAAATATGGCCTCATGGCTTCCTGAGTGGCCCTGGAATTTAACGCTGCAACTGCTGCAGAAAGATCTTGCACATAAATGTACATCATGCTTGGACTAGAGGCATAATCAACCCTGGATGTTTCGTTATATCCAGGGCTTCCACCTCCATCCTTCCACCTGTTCATGCAACATTCCCCCAGCCGGGAATGTAAATTTTACGCCTCCAAGAGGTAGGTTAAGGTCAGCGGGTAAAGAGAGAGAAGCATGCCAGCAAACTCATCCAATCACTTGTAGCCAGACTGCAACCGTAAAAGTAGAGGCAGGATAAGTACGCTGTGATGCGTGACTGATGAGTCAATGACATAACACCGCTGGGCCTGAAAAGGCTCAGCCGCGTGGGCGCCCAACTTTCTAGTCGGGCGGAAAATAAACTAAATACTATGGTCGAGGAGAAAGGAAAGGGACAGACGGAAAACGGAGAAGGAAAAGACCGGCCCCAAAAGGGAAGGAAGTCTGAAGAATCCCCAGCCCGTCCAGATCCTAGCCCTTTAAGGCGGCTAAAATAAAGAAATACACCAGGGAAACGAAGAAAAAGGAAGGCCAGGCCTCGGAAACGACTAAGCCCCAACGGAAGCTACCAAATCCTCCACACAAGCCAGAGTATCCCACCCTAGCCTGCCCTGGTACAAAGCATGAAAATCTGTAGCACCGTCTGGGGGTCCTGCCCATCCCTGCTCCTTACGGTGATCCTGCACGCTGGGGCATAGGAAGCAAGCATATAAAGGATATAAAGCATCCTCCACACGCTCGCCGGCTCCCTTTGCCCAGCATCTCTGGCAGCAGCGGGTGTCACGCTGTCGACCGCTGCGCCTTCCCCGAGTGTTGGCCGTGCTGATTGCGCCGAGCCACAGCCTTCAGTTTATGCGCACACAAGCACTCCCTCTTGCTGGTGCGGCTCCTTGCCTGCACTTGTGCCCGCCGTAGGCTGGAACCAGGCACGGTAAGCGGCCGCAGACCTATACTCCAAGGCTGGGTCTCTTGGATCACCTAGGCCGACCTCCAGCTGCGCCCTCTCATAGGCTGCGTCCACTAGCGCCAGCACCTCCATTACGGGTAGAGGCTGCAGAGCAATCGCTGTCTGACTCAGTTTGGGTATGGCTACTCCAGGTCCTCCAAGGCACTGAGCAATTCCCTGCACCAGCTGCGCCCTTTGATGTTCTGTGTGACATCGAGCTGCATGGCGGCCGCCATGAGGGCGTTGTCTTGCTGTGCTGCTGGTACTACCGCTGCGTTGTAGTAGCGGAGTACGTGCCGCCACCAACCTCGCTGTAACGGGTGGATCTGCAGCTTCCTCATGACCCCCCAGCTAGCGGCGGATGCAGTTAGCCCCGCAGCCTGGCGCAGGTGCTGAAGCAAGCTAGACTGCATCTTGCTGCTGAGGCAATGCCTCGGCTTGAGGTCGCCGGTGGCCCACATTATCCACATCACTGTAGTTGGCCGCAGGCACCGCATAGACTGACACCAACCGGATGGGTGCAGGCAGATGATACCTCAGACGCACCTTGGCTGCCATGCGGTGGACACGGTGCAACGCGGCAGCCAGAGACACCTCACTACCTTGCATGGCCTTCTGCATGCTGCCGCTCTCGTGCTGAATGATGCCCAAGAATCAGAATTCTTGAACACACTTCAGCGCTGTCCTCTCTGGGCCGTACACGCATGTGTGGGCTGGTTGCCTGCGCTGCGCTGCTAAGCGGCTGCCAAAATCCAAAATGCCGGTCTTGCTGATGGTGACCCGGAGCTGTTAAACTGTGGCGTAATCATGCAGGGCAACGAGCATGCGCTGCAGCCCTTCCTGGCTGCCGGTTAGCAGGGAGAGATCGTCCGCATATAACAGGCACCTGATACGTGGCCCCGCCTCCAGCGTATCGCCCTCTGCCGGGCATTTAAATGCAAAAATACCTGGCAGGTCGTTGATGTAGAGGCTGAAGAGCAGGGGGCTGAGAGGGCAACCCTGCTTGATACCACTGATGCAAGGAACAGGGCGAGTGCTTTTATGGCCGTCTGTGAGCGTGTAGACTGCACCTATATAAATTGCTTGGACAGCGCGCAAAAGGCCTGATGGCATGCAAAGGTGCTCAGATAGATGCTGCCAAAGCTGCCCCTGGGGCAAACATTCATAAGCCTAGGTGAAGTCCACAAAGGCCACATGCAGTTTGCTGCGGCCGCCAGCTGCTACAGCTGCCCGTTGAGCATGAACTACATGCCTGGGGAGGAAAGCGACCTGAAGCGTGCTACGGCGCTATTAAAAAGCGATATCTCTAAATCGAAGGGCGAAACGAAAATCCGGCCTGGCCTGGGAATATGCATGGCTAAGGCCTTGCCTTTCCTCGTATAGCTGAACTGACTGGCGAAGAGGGTGATCCAGGGGGGAGTATGGGAATAGTATGGGCATAGCTTTTGACAATGGAACAAGTAAATGTCCCTGGAGGCAGCTCGCACTCACTCATGGTCGCCAATTGTCCGGACAGTGCTGGATAGAAGCCAAGTTGTGACCCTTTATGGCTCTGTCCTTCCTGCTGTAGGAGAGCAGGCTTAAGGGGAAATCCTGCAATCATTGGAGACCTGCCCCTGTTCAGATCTTTCTCTATCTATGCCCTTTCTCTGTACCCCTTGATGACTCATGCACTGATGCTCGATTTGAAAACAAAGCAATGCTGACGTGGACGAGACGATGACGAGACCCCTCGGATCCAGATTTGGGGTACCGGGCCCACACCGCCGATGCCAGCGGTGGATGCCAGCCGCACCCGCTCCCCACCCCCCCACCTCTGATTGACTGGTATTGCGCGAGTGCGAATGCAGCAAATCACGGATGTCGGCTCTTGGTTGTCACTGCGTGACGAACGAGTAGGGTTTTATAAAGCCTGCCTTGGGTAGTTTCATTTTAATAAATGTGGATCAAATTTTGAAATAAACAGGCCTGGATCTTCATTCGTGAACGCTTTCGTGTCCTGATCTATCAGGCACTTCCTGAACGTGTTTGCCGGACAGTCATTATCAATACCATTGAGTGGGCCATTGAGTGGCCGTGCTAGGACAACTGCCCGCGTTGCTCACGGTGAGTGCATGTTTGGATACAGATTTCCCAAATTCTAGAGCAGTCTAACCAGGGGGGAGCCATCTTACAACTTAGCTGGCAGATCTAATGGTCATGAGGTTGCCTGCGGCGTAAGAGATAGGTCTGAGCCATTAGCTTTGTTAGCTAGGGAACAAATGAAGGTCAGGAGAGTATCTGATACAAAGGCCTCTGCCCAATATTGATCTGATACAGAGGCCTCTGCCCAAGTTTAATCAGGATTCTTCTTTTTCACCAAAACATGAGTTTCCCCCTGTGTCCCCTGGAGGTGATCTGTTATGATATGCCACATTGGGTTGTGTTTGGGACTTCATCTTGCCTAATCTTGGGAACAGCGTATGCACCTGAAGCCCTGAAGGCTTCATTATCAAGGCTTCGTATTTTCATGCATTGTAGGATTTCTGAGTGCAAAACCTGTCCTAAGCGTTTAAAATTAGCAAATTATTGTTATCGCAGTGGGTCACGCCTCATCAACGAGTGATATCTGATACTGTCACCAACAATGTCGACCCTTTTGAGACCTTGCTGCAGCCCCCCACCTGCAGCAACAGCAACGCTGGGCCAACCTAATGGTCGCTTCTCAGCAGCAGCAGCGGCACCCGGCCAATATCCTGGTAGCAGGCCCTCTTTGTGGCGCGTTCCAATGTGCGATGCCATCCACCGCCAGTTCATGAAGCGGAGACAGATCGAGTATTTTCACTTTAGGCTCCCTGACATCAACGAGGAGGATCTATCAATCCTAATTCCAAGGCTAGAGCTTCAATTGTACACTTATGCAGCCTCGCTTGAGAACTACCTTGATGCTGCGACGGAACAGCGCTTTCAGGAAGAAATCGAAGTGCTCACCGCCCGGTTTTACCAGATGCAAAGGCACCGTCAGAAGCAAAGGCTCAGCATGGATGGTGGTGGTGGGTTGCCTAAATACCATGCCCCGCAAGCTTCTGCGGTTAAGTAGCCATGCCGGTAATGCTCCTGCCGCCGCCAGATAGGTTATAAATAAAAGCTAACCCTTCAAAGCAGTGCACTTCAGGACCAACAGCGCCAGCAAACGTAGGAGGTGCAGCAGGAGTAGCAGCAGCTGGAGCAGCTACGTTAGCCACGACAGTAGCAGCAGAGAGAGCAACAGCAGCCACAGGTACAGCCCTGGCATGCTTTGCCCTCTAAGTAATGCTTTTTACCCACCCTATGATCCGCCACTTTCATAGTCGCCAATGCTTTCAATGTCACATGAGAATGATTCAATCCTGGCCACACTTGATGCGTTTTCTTTGTATCTGCTTCATAAGTAAAAGAATATGGCATGCGTTTACATGAGCCCCCCCTGGCATGCCGCATTGACAAAGCGGTAGTGTTACTGCGTCACAAATACTAGCGCTGTCGAAAATCAGGCCATGGCCAGAAGTCAAACATAAAGTATCTGGGGGGAATTTGGTGTCTGGTATGCCCAAACGGTCTCTTCAGTATCTTTTAGAGCCACGCAATATTTTACTTAGCATCTGTGCTATAGCCAGTTTGGCCAGCACCTGTCCTATGCACTAATGCACCAACTATTCAAATGTGATAACTACTGGTACCTTGCATCTGATATTTGCAAACCAGCCAGATCAAATGAATGGTGAATGAGAAACGCCATGTAAATCTGTCCTTGAATAAACACCTGAATATACAAAGACGTACATTTACTGTGAGTCCAGCTTATGATCTGGTAATCGCGTGGTATCAAGTTGCCAGTCCAGAGGATAATCACGTTTTATGCATGGGACATGTTCCTGTAAACCCATTAAAGGATTGAATAAACTAGAGCAGAGGGCGCAAAAATAGCAACCCTTGAAGGAAACAACCCTCACATCACCAAAGACAAATGGCGTGGGAATGAATCCCATTGAGCGAATAAAGTTTGAGACGAATCTCAGTAGGTATGAGCCACAAAGGTTCAGGGAATCATGTCCCGAGGTTTGTGTCCTTGAGATGGGCTGAGAGCAGCAGCTGACTGGGGCCTTAGATTACTACCTTCACACAACAACGTCTGTTGACTACCTTCAACCAGCAACAGCAAATGACTGCTGAAGATCAGCAACATCTCTGGACTACCTCAAACCAGCAACAGCAAATGAATGCCCTAGAACAGCAACGTCTCTTTGACTATCTCAAACCAACACCCCAGATGGCTGCCTAAGGACAGCCACCCCACCTGCTGCTGCCATCTGTACATCACCCCCCACAGCCACCCCAGTTGATCACAAGGCCTGTCGGGACAAGCAGCGTCCCGTTGCGTTGCTCCCGGATGCACTTGCTCAAGGACACGTGCTCACAGCCGTAGGATTCGTCGTGCCTGCAAGCTGCCTTGGCCACCTCGCTGTCACCCCCCTCACCGACCGACAAGAGCGGCCGGAAGAGGTCCGCCCTATACATGCCCCAGCCACCAAAAGCCGAATGCACCGGGTAATGGGGCTGACCTCCAAGGGTCTCACAATCCAGCCCCCGCTTGTTGTCCTCGCTCAAGTACGGTAGCTCGCAGGTGTCTGGCAGTAGCCAAAGCTGGCTGTCTTGCATGCGGCGCGCTCGGCCGAGTCCATCCCGGAATGCAAACAGGTCACAATAAACAGGTGCGCTGTTGGGCGTGTTGGGCTGCACCCCCTCCTTCTGCTGGCCTGGCCCAGCCCCTAATTTGTACCATCCGCAGGCTCCGTTAGCGAGGAGCGCGTGCCACTCTTTGCCGCTGTACGGCAGCATGCTGTTGATCACCTTAAGAAGCCTGTCCACCTCCCAGTCGCAGCACATGTCTGTATCAACCGCGATCAAGTAATCTATCTCGGCATGCTGCGGTTGGGCCAGCAGATCAAGGTATTTGTTGCGGGCAATGCCGAGCGTGCGCAAGTCCTTCTTTCCTGCGTTCCCCACGAAGCTGACGAGCTGTGCTGTTGACTGCTGCTGGCCCGCCCTCTCTGAGACGTACTTTGCAGCCCAGGTGGTGAAGGCCTCTTGGGTGCCATCCACAGAGTCGTTCTCAACTAGCACCACGTGTGCTCGGTAGAATCGGTCTCCGAGCAGCTCGATGTTGAGCAGGACTTGGGGCAGCATGCGGACAACGTCACGGCCAATCATAGCAATCATGACTGCGTTGCCGGAGGCTGTGGACTTATCTGCACAAGGAGGAGGTAAGAAGAGCATGAGGAACAAATTCTGTCAGGGGGGGTCAGCTATAATTCAGTAAAAATCACGTCTGAACCCTGTGGGGGCCTGGTGCAGCATGCCCTGCTGCTTAGGCTGACAGCTGTAGGTTAGACAAGGTTTGGTCCCCATCAGCCCTGCAGTGGCTGCCCGTCGCCCGTCGGCCTGCCAAAGGTGGTCTAATGAGCACTAAAATAAACAATGATGAGACCGTTTTCAGTCCCCCAGCCATTGGGAGTTCTCTATCGGCCAAACTCCTCACTAGTGTGACGGGCAGAGGTATACCCAGGACGTCAGAGAGAAGGAATGGGGCTGCTGCTGTCATGAAGGCTATGGATATATTTCCAGGCGGTGCCTCAAGCTGATAGATACGAACCCAAGTCGCAGCAGGCACATCCCTAATTCTGGTGGCCATGCACTGGCGTGAAGCCACATCCATGTTTGACTGGTAGCCTGTACACCGGTAGCTGCTCCGAGCTGAAATAACAGCTGTCTCTTTAATCACCTTTAATTTTTGGTGGCTCCACTGTCTCGGATCCGTGCTCAGCCGTTGCGGCTGCCTGAACGCCTGCAGGGGGTAGGGTGCTTACAGGGTTGCAGTGTTTGTTTAAGTGCGCGACAAATGACTTTGTGGTGGCCGTCGGGCGGCCACTGCTGGGCATTCATTGCGGCCTCATCCTTGACTGGGCTTTGTGGGGCCGATGGGGACCAAGCCTTGATCAGTGTGCAGCCGTAGGCTTGATCAGCAGGTCTTACCACACCACAAATGCAGCCGAACCACGCTGATATACCGTATTGAGTGGTGGATTATACCTCATCCAGAGTTTCAGAAAAAGTAGAGCCCCGGCAGTTCCATCACCGCCTCACCAGCTAAATGTTCCTGATGTGTTTGGTTGGCCCTGAACATGCCTTCATGCCTGTGTCTGCGATGTGACGACCCTTTTTCGATGAAAGCATGATGCTTGCCTGACCCAAGTCTCGGGGCACCTTCCCCCTGTATTTGTTGCAGCGACCGCGATGGAGCAATCGTGTCACTCCTTGAGAATGTGCCTGTGGGGGGCAGATACCACAGGTTTGAAGGCACATACACGTGCATGGGACACATGTGCACGAAGGAATGATAATCCGCATACTGGGGCGTGCGGTGCATAATATCTGCCAGCAAATCATCATGCTGGCGACATGAAGCAAGGTGCTCGGCAACTAAATTTCGAAGGAGCTCTGCTGGGAGTCCATGGATTCGAGTCCATCATCGGTCACCATGTACCAGCGTCCGTCAGTCGGTCATCAGACGATTCTGGCCCGCTTCCCACGGAAACGTTGTGGGCGACAACATGTCGCATTCAGCACGCGTGTGATGACCAGTTAAAATCAAAATCCACAAGCTGACGTTCAAACATAAAGCATCGGGCTACACATGGGCAGGCAGGTCAGTCGTTATACGTGCCGCATGCACTCGTGAAACTCACCTGCCTGAGAGCCATCGTGATAATGAGGGCTCGTACATTGCAGGCATGTGAATAGAGCCACGCTGAATGTCACGGCCGCGACGACAGCATAACTGCAGAGCTTCTTGAAGGGGAAATGTGCTGATTCTCGTATCGTCGTCATTTCTCGGCAAGCATATGTACGATAATTAAAATATTAAATAGCACGCCTGTGCATACCAGGGTACACACTCATGCAATCTTTTCGATCTGAGCAGTGCCAAGGAAAAGTCTTTGGGAAAGTGTGGCAGGCTGTGCCGAGTGTCCCCTACCATCGACGCACCCCGTCTCGGGGTGTCACTCTTCCTATAAGAACCGGTGGTTGGTCATCGACATGATTGCATGAATTCTCTCGATCGCTAATAATCACATAGCAGTTTAGACTTGATTGGCTTCATAGTGCACATCGGTGGTGCACATGTAAGAAACATGAGTGCGACGACTAAGAACAAATGGCACGGTCACATGGACTATTGGACATCTGGTGCCAATCAGCGTAACTTGACTGCCTCAAATGCAAGAAGTAAGAAAGCAAACATATCCCAACCGTGGGTCTCCTAGCTGCCCTCCCCCAGTGACTTGGCCAGCCTCATTTCCCATTTTTCCAGGACTTCGTCATTTAGTGTGAGGCTGGCCGCCCAATCATGATTCCCAGATACAAAATACAGCCTGGGTGCGCTTGTGGTCCTTGTGGGCAGCTGAGATTCCTGCGTAAAGGCGAACATGAACAGGAAGTACATACGACGAAACTGATAGCATCAGGAATTCAATTTTGTACCGTACTAGAGCACTACCTGGCAATACCTATCTCAGTTCCCGTTTGCAGACCTATTCAGCTGGGGGTCTCTGGATAAATGCATTTCAGAAATTCCCGTTTTTTCTGGCCATTTGACGAAGATGTGAACTACACGATATTTATGATATGAAAGGGGTACCTAGCATCTATACAGGGGCCTTCCCATTCACATTTCCAAAATTATGAGGCGGTACGAGCACCTACAAATAGTGGATGGTGGGTGTCCGATCGTCCCTCATCTATGCCAGCTAATTTAAGATGGGATGTCACTGTTCACATTGTATTTAAGGGTGCACTAAAAAAAAATGAACAACACAGGCGGCGTCAGGTACGGAAATAAGTCATAGGGCAGGGCAGGTATTCAAGCCTCGGGCAGGCCAGGAATTGAATCACAGGACAGGCCAGGTATTAAATTACAGGACAGGCCAGGTATTAAATCACAGGGCAGGCCAGGTATTAAATCACAGGACAGGTCAGGTATTAAATCACAGGGCAGGCCAGGTATTACATCACAGGACAAGCCAGGTAGTAAATCACAGGACAGGCCAGGTATGAAATGAAGGCTCGCAACTTTCCCAAGTAAGCACCATCCATTCCCCCACACCTACCTCTTTAAAGAAGACATCCATTGACCTTCCCTTCACCTCTGATTGCGTAACATGTCCTATGTCCTCGTTTCAGTGTGCCACCTTGAACTCCTTCCACTCAGCCCAAATGCCTCCTCGTGCTGCGGGTTGCAGAGCTTGCTGAAATGCGCCAGGATTGTGCGGGCATGGTCAATGCCGCCAAGCTTGCGCTACAGCATAGCAAACGCCCAGGGTCCGGATGCCTATGTTGGCCAGCTGGTTCGGCTCCTCCTCGTGCATCGCTTGCTCGTAGATCTTGCACATCTGTAAGTGTTCAGGGTCGACGGTTGAGATCTCCTGCACCTACAAAAAGTGTCGAGATCTCCTGCATCTACAAAGGTAAATGTTGAGATATTTTGCATTTATAACAGTCGAAGGTTCAGGTTTTAGGTCTCTCGTCTATAGCCGGAAGATGTCATTGCACTAAAAGATTGATTGAGGGGCAGCAGAGAGGGAATGGACACATAATTTGGCAGAGGGCGGAGGGTGGGAGGTTGAAAGGACAATTCAGCCCCCTATCGTTATTAGTCCTTGCCATCAGACACAGTTCTCAGTTCGGAAAACTGGAAGATTGCTGACCGGACAACATGCGATGCGAGAGGTTTGATGCATGCCACCGGCAAGCAAGTGGTCTGCATGAAGCCTTTCGCGCAGCATATTGACACCTCCGTGGCGTGCTCAGCCAGGCCCTACTCCCTTAAACGAAAGTGTTGTCATCAGGGGAAAAAAGGGTATGGGCGGGCTTGTGAGTGTGTGTGTGTGTGGTATGTTTTAGTGTGTGCCACAAACTAAATGAGAGGGATAGTTCAGTCCTAACCCCCTCCTGGCATGTTTGGGAGAGTTGCATCCGGATGGAAAAAAAGCAGGAACAGAAAGATGGGGCGGGAAAGACGCCCCGCTGCCTTCGTAGGTTGAGCTTAAAAAAATGGCGATACATGCAGCCAGAGGGGGCAGGTGCGCTGCAGTAATGGTGACGGGATTCAAAAACCTGAGAGAAGGAAAGAAAGGCAGAAGAAGTAAGGAATGTATGTTGGATAATCTCCCCTCCCCCCCCGACCCTCATTGGCAGTGTCAACCAGTGGTATGAATGCAGTCCCCACCTGAGTCCACACCTGAGGTCCATGTCCTTGAGGGTTTAGGTTTGAGTAAACACTATATCTTTCACATTGAATAGGAGTGTTGAAAGTGTGGAACCCTTCTAGCACCTACCCCCTCACACTGGAGGTCGATACCCATCAAATAATCAATAAGCAAAACAAGTCCTTCCCGCCAGACATAAAAACCTCAACCCTCTATAGGATGCCCCTTAAGTCTCCACACCTCTGTTCCATGTCATTGCGTTACCAGTGGGCAAGAAGTCCTCGCATGCTGTCAGGCATCAATGTGTTTAGCCTTAACATCGATCCCTTATCCCTTAACATGAACCCCCCAGGTCACATAGGACGTAAGTGACAAGGAAGTGCCCCCCCTATCGGACTTTAAATCCGAGCCCCTCAACCCTAACCCAGTAAACCGCAACATAAACTCCGAACTCCCCCCACCTGAGGTCATTGTCCTTTGCATCACTAGTGCGCAGAAAGTCTTCCCTGTCTCCTGGTTTCCTATCATCCAGCATGGCCGGGACGTCCTCCGTGTCGACACTTGTCAGCCATCTGCTCCATCTTGGCTCTGATCAAGCTCACCTCAAACTGCAGTGGGGAGGGAGATAGGGTTGGGGCTTTTTCAAACTGGAATGATAGAGGATTCCCTCGAAATGCAACAAGCAGATTATGCAGGGGAACAGAGGTGCAGGGGGTTTGGATGCACAGGGGGTAACGGGTGGGAGGGAGACAGGTGGGCATGATACAAAATGACGTGAAACCTGGCCATTAGGCTGGATTACCGTGATCCAAATACAACATGTAATTGGATAAATGCACCCCCCCCTCCCCCTTTGTATCATGCTAGTCCCGCACATGTTGACACCACTCCTCAGTCTTGAAGCCATCCCAGTATGCCCACATATGCCCTCTCCCTTCAAACCACATGCATCCTCATTCCAGCCCCTCTCAAACACATAAACACCACTTGCACCACCTACACATCTACCCAACTCCATTCACAACAAAGGAAAACCCACACCTGTGTGTATGCATCAAAGATGAGCGAGAATTTATGTACCGCGATGAACTATGAAAGGCCCTCCTTGAAGGTGTCCCGTGCCTTCACAAACATACCTCGCCGGATCAAGTAATAGGCCAACCTGGACACAAATTCACATATCCAGACTGTAGTATTAGGCTGAAGGTTGATAGCTTTTATGGTTTCAAATGTTTCAAACTGGATTTGGCAGGTGCCAGATTCGGGTTTCAGAGCTGGGACTGGTACCAGATAATACCATAGTCACAGACCATATAATATGTCATGAAATTGTGAGGGGAGCAACAGAATAAATGCCAAACTTGTCACTGGATCGCCTCTTCTTCATGTGCTTCTCATTTGTACAAAACAAATGAACTGCCATACTATATGCAAACACAATTTATAATCAATTAAAATTGGTCTGTGGCTACGATGCCTGGCTGGGAACTCAGAGCCTGAGACGTGGAGCTGGTCACATGCTGTTCCCTTCAAACAGTGCAAGCTTAAGGGTAATGTTACGAATCGTTCGGCTCCAGCTGGCAGCTCTAGTGTACACACTCCAGATCAGCACCCACACCCCTCCAGCGCAGCTACTAGCAGTCCAGGCTGCAAGTGGCGGTCCGTGCTCTCGCCCTGTCCTTTCTTCATCTCATCTTGCGGAGGATAGCGGCCCCACGTGGGGCACACCTCAAGTGTGAACCTGCAATGGCCCTCCCCGCAGGCAGGATGACGAGGCGGGTTAACGTTCAGGAGTGAGGGGTTATGCTTGCATGCAGCCTAGCCCCCATCAATCCTGAGTAGGCTGCTTCTCGGTTCTGGGCTTAGGGAGGAGTTTTTCCGCTGGCCACGCCTAATCAGCCCTGAACAGGCGGAATTGAGGTTCCGGGTTTGCAAGCAGCCTCGCCCCATCGGCCCAGACCAGGCGGGATTGGGTGGTCTTGTGCTAGGACAGGTGGTGCATTGTGGTGGTGCTGCAAGGTCAGGTAGGGCAAAGGATGGTGGAATGGGGGACTGGACTCAGTCAGGATGAGGAAAGCTGGTGGATAAGGCGGGGACAATGATGAGGTAGACAGGTAATGAGGCAGGCGGGACAACCCATCAGTCCTGACCACGGGGCTTCTTTAATACCACTGGGGTTCATAGTGCTCAAAGACGAAACAAATTCCACAGTGCATCTGCCATCAGGGGTAACTGCCAGCAGGTATCACATGTGCATCTTCGCTTTGAGGTACGCAATGTCTTCCTACCAGCATATGCAACCATCTACATGCATACCCTCACCTTCAGGTACGTTATGTCATCGTGACAGCGTTTGCATGTTCACTTTGAGGTACACGATCTACTCCTTGTGCATGGGCTCCAGCTTGAGGTACTGGAAGAACATGAGTATCGCTGAGGTCACGCCGTCACGGGCATGCCAGGCTGGCAGATGAACTGATATACAGGTATGGTACAATAGTAGTTACATTAGTATGCATGTGAGGAATGCTGGGGACTCTGGAGTAAAAACAGTGTTTTATTTTGCATGAAGGGAGCTTTTAATATATCCGGGTAGCACGGTGCAGGATTATTAAATGTTTTACCTCCATTTTTCAAGGAGATATGCACAGCGTTTGAAGCGGCTTTGGGTATTATGATGGCATGCGCATGGTGAGGGGTGCATTACTTGTGCACGGTGCATGGCACTAGTGGCTTGAAGCATAGTGCATGGTGCAAGGCCCTAACGCATGGTAGGCCCTATCTTCCATCCTCTTCTATGTTATGTTTATCCTCTTTATTGATGCAAATGTTATGATTAGAGATAAATCGGGTTGGACTGATCGTTCGAGGCGTTCATTGCCTTGGGGAGACGCCTCGATGCGTTTCCATCCCCGCCCAGGGCAACGCCTCGATCTACGGCAGGGCCCTGCGGACGGGGTTTGCTTCTTGATCTAGGCAGGGCAAGCAAAGCTGGGGTGAGGCATACCAGTATTCCCTCTGCCTCCCCAGCACTGATTTTCCTCTACCCGCGTCACCACCAGTGGTCACCATTCACCAGTCACCACCCGTGCATAACGAGGCATGATCTGCGACGTTCTATCTCCGCCGTACTTCCTGAATTATAAAACCACATTTTTATCCCTGAGACTGCATTCGTTGGCTTCTTTCCTTCGACGCTGGCTGTCTAAATTCAAGGAGATTGTAGAACATTGACACGGTCCGACGACGTTTAGCGCACCCCAGTTGTTACATACTTACATTCAACGACCTTCCCACTGGGCAGTCTGGATCTGCTAGCACTCAGTAGTCTGCTTCGAAATATATTTTGATGACCTCCAGCAACGTTCATACCACGCAGCCAGTTAGCAGCAGCGGACATCGCCTTCGTGGCCAAGCCTCTTTTTCATTTCTGAACCTTCCAAGTCGCCGACGTCACCTTTCCCTGTCCGGGAAGGGCCTGAGCAGCAGCCTCGGGGGTGGTCGTAGCGGAGGGTCTTCGTCATGTCAGATACGCTCTGCAACCAGTCCTTCCTGCCGAAGAAGCCCTGCATTACTTTCAACGGCAACAGTCAAGCTACAGACGGCCCAACTGGCATTGAGCTCCGAAAAGGATCCCCAGCCGCCACCAGCAGTTGGAGAGCCTGCAGAACTCATCAACTGGGTGAGTAAGGGTGTTGGTGAAGCTGCGGATCAGGTGAGGTGCATGCATGCATGATGTACATTGCTTACTAGTATTTGTGTGCGCACTGTTCCACCTTTGGCAGGCCGTTGGTCAGCCACGCACCACAGATAGAGCGGATAGTAGGTAAAGGCATAATGTAGATAGTAGGCTGAAGTGGCCTAAGCGACGGGCCTTGCTTTACCAAGCCTCACTGGAAGTAGGCCGAGATGCAGTTGTTCAGCTAACTAAATGCACTGGGATGAGGTGTGGACTTTGGAGTGGTCATGAACCGTGTCCTGAGTGATTGTGATTACTGGACAGTGTGCACTGCCATGTGACAGAGAGCACTGGTCATTCACATTTTAGCTTCGCATTAACTATTCATCCTCTTGGCTATTTACGTAACCGGCATGGGTATCTTCGAATGCATAGATTATCAGAACAACCCTTGATCTTCGATACCGGTATGAATGTATCAGCATTGAACGAGTTGAGAAACAGGTACAATTGGGAATATTTTTAATTTGAGACTTCCATTGCACCATGACAGGAATGCATGATGCATGAACTTTCCCTGTCATTGTTTTTATGGTGCATGGCTGCACAACCGCTCTCAGATTGTGAACTCAGAAGCAGAAGCAACCAGCTATGGGACGGTATTTTTCATATTCAAAGCTGTTTCCCAGTAGATAGGGTATGCATTCAAAAGCTTCACAAGCTATCCTATAGCCAACAATCTCAGATGCTTGCTTGGAGAACGATAGGCAATCCTGCATGGACCCGACACCCTCTTAGATAGTCCTTTTAGGAAATGTAATTGTTGACAACCGTGCCTTACTTATTTCCCTGATTATTTCGCAGGACCCATACCAACTGGAGGATCCGTTGGCTGCTGAACCTGCTTCCAGCAGTCTTGAGTCTGGATCGGGCAAGCAGCGTATTGGGCCAGATTGGGATGATGCTTCAGCGGTAGCAGCCTCAGCCTTGTCAGCAGAGCTGCTGGATGTAGCGCCGGCGGTGGATCAGAATGGCAACGCGGAAAATTGGGGTTGGTCCTATCTGCTTGGCTCTTTCGTTGGGTCCGCAGTCAAAACAATTTCGAATATTTTTTCCAAAGCTGAGGCAGTGCTCGATGAGCAGGTTTTCGAATCAAAGTTACGAATCTTGCTAGATCAGCGTGTTGTGATATCATCCGAAATGTCCAGCGCCGCGTACTCTTCGGACTCTGCAGCTTCTACAGCTACGCTTCCTCCTCTTGGCAAGGAGAAACCCGTAGCACGCTACAAGTGGCTGTACAGCCCGTCCAACGATGCTCGAGTAAGTTCCTCTATACATGTTATCTCTTAAAACCTGAACTATGGAGGGGAAATCTCAATACTTTTTTGTTTCCTGCTTAAGTTGTGTTAGATGCATCTGCTGGTGATCATGGGGAGTTTCTATGACAACTTCATTATCTAACAAGCTTCACTGCAGTTACAGCACTCCATTCGTAAGAGGTTCACTGTCTAAGGCAGAGATCTCTCGTCTGAGGCATCTGCTAGTTCATATCTCTTCTTTGTATGTTTTACTTGATTTCATGAATCACTGCACCGGTACATTGCCATTGGCCTCCTGTGCAGGATCTTAAGGAAAGGTGTTCCGGTCTAGACAATCTGGAGAGCTTTGTGGATCTGGCACGACAAGTGAACAGAGAGGCCGTGGACGTGCAAAGCATTTTTCACCAAATCAAAATCAAGCATACCTTCAATCAGGCATTAATATCGTCAGGTAACACAAGAATTGACCTTCTGGAGCGAGATGTGTCAAGCAGATGGTCTATGGCGCCTACCGTTACCAATGCTGCCCAGGCAATTGCAAATTGTCAGAAAATAGTGGCCGAGGCAACTGAAGAGTTTGAAAAGGATAAGGACAGTTTCAAGTTTATTACGTTATTGGACAGGATCAAGAAATCTCGAACATCCTCCCGAAGTGGCGTGGTGCTCAGCCAAGCTTTGTTCAATATTCTTGGTGGTGTTAAAGAATCTGCAGGCAGCTACTCTTGGGCAGCTGAGAGGGACCGTGTTGCCAAGGAGCTACTACCATCATGGCTTGAAGAATTTGAATTCATCGCCACGTCTCAGTGTTACGAGCTGTTGAAAAGCAAGATTGGGCAAAAGGCGTTGCTGAATTCTTTGGTGTCCAGCCTGGATGCCCAACTGGCGAAGCTCGGCACCTTGAGCGAAGAGCTTGCACCCGAGACATCGGCAGAGAAACTGATTCGCTTCAGTGAAGGCCGTCTGATTCCAACGGGGGCCGACCTGTACACAGAAAGCCAGAAGCAGTTCGGCCGTACACAGACCTTTTGGGCGTCTTTAATTGTTGACGCTTTGTCTGATACAACATTTTGCTCCGCTGACGAGGCTTCCTTTTGGCTTTGTCAAGGCACACGGATCAGCCAAGCAAATGCACAGCACGGCCTCAGAGTCGAAGGCCACAAATCATATCTTCACGCAAAAATATCCAGAGTCTCCAACGCAAGTCTTGTAATCAGCTGCCTTCTCAGCGACATCAGTCCCAAGGGCAACCTTTCAACGTTGGTCAGCTTTGCCATTATCAAGCTGGATATGGAGTGGGACCAGACATTGTGTGAGGCCATCCTCTCCGCTGTCAAGAGGCTTGCTCCGGCTGGTAATGACAGCATGTACCTCTCTTGCTTGCCATTGGCTGGGCGCTGCCAGGCTTCAGAGGGCAATGGTGTTCCGCTCCTGCAGCTCCTTGGCTTGCCTCAGATGCAGGCTGCTGTCGGCATGCAGCCTGACCGCCTACAGGCGGTCCGTGACCAGATGGTGCAGGCTATTCTGCTTGCCTCGAAACAAATACAAGTGGATTACAGCCCAGCGGTTGGCACACAGCTGCTGGATCTGCTGCGCTTTTCATCAAAGGGGAGCAACAATATAGAGCTCTCTGCTAGCAGCTATGACCAGGTTGTCTCGGCTGCTCTTCAATCTGGCAGGGGCCAGCTTGCCCTCGGTGCACTGACCATCTTCTTCAGCGCTGACCAGTGGAACCCGGCCTCCAGCGTCATCCCGGACGCGGCAGTGCTCGCGGGCTTGGTCAGCAGCTCATACGTGCAGGCTGCCAGCCTGGGGGAGATCCTTTCCGGTTGCACCTCCAACAGGCGCAGGGCCAAGTTCCTGGCCGAACTGGCCGCCGTGAGCGCAGAGCTGCGGTCTCCAGGGTGGGCCCTGGCGACGGTGCAGGAAGCGACAATGACAAATGCTGGAGGTGAGTTTGATGAAGGCAGTGGGCTTGGGATTGACAAGAGCTTGGGATATTTTAAGGAGTTTATGGTCAAGTGGAGTTTGAGACAAGATTGTCACCAGATGTCCAGGCAGCCCACGAAGAGGTTCAGGTTGTACTTTTGAAATATAAGTTCCTGAGTGGGAATAAATGATAATTGAATATTTCGAGGAAACCATGTTTGGCAGATGTTTTTATCAAAGGTGCAGGATCGGACTGCTGGAACATTTACGAGACCTTTGTCCACATGCCTCTGCTTGATTTTTGCATCATGCTTACCTCCAGGACAAAGTGGAGGTGGGGCAGTCACTATTTTGCACCCCAGCATTGTTTCCTCCCTGGTTGAGGTCTTCCTGGCTGCTGCCCCAGTTGCCTCTGTCCCCCCGGGTGAAAGTGCCGGGTGCAGCAGCTATGACGGAGCTCGCGCTGCCCTGAAGGCCATCCAGCACGCGCAGCACCATCGGCACTGGAGCATCCTAAAGCTGTCACAGGCGGCTAGGTCGGCCTTGGCTCGCTACCTGCTAGCTCATCAGCTGCCCGCTCCTGCAGCTGAGGGTGCTTCACCTGCTGAGGAGCTTGTGGGAGAGGCCGAGTCGGAGTTCGCCTGCCTGCAGCACCTAGCGCTCGACCTGATGCCCTCAGCTCAGACAGCTACCCGGCTGCTGCTCTCAGCCGCTCACAGCTTGGCAGGTGCTGGACGCCTGAGGAAGGTGTTGAAGGTCGCATCTGAGAACCAGTGGATCGGCCTGGGCCGCATGGCGCTGGCAGCACTGCGGCAGCTGCCGCCTGATCGGCAGACCGTTGAGCTGAAGGAGGGTGGGGCAAGCGCCCTAGCCAGCCTGTTGGCTCTAGACGCAGAGGCAGCTGCACCTGCATCCAGCCCAAGCGCCGCAGGAAAATTAGCTGGAGCCTTTCCATCTGATGGTGATGACGGCCCCCTTGGTCTCCTGATTGACTTCCTGAACCAGGATGTGGCAGTGGAGGCGTTGCATCCTGCTGTTGAGGGTGGAGAGCGAGGAACTGCTGGCATGGCCTCATCAGCGCGGGCCTCTTCTGTCGCCTCCCTCCTCTCAGGGCTGAAGTGGCAGGCGCTGATCCAGCAGGTATGTCGATGGCTAGGGCAAGCAGAGGACTAGGGTTTTGCCAGGGAAATTACCTGTGCAATGAAGCTTCCTGGTTGGCTCCCAACCCAAGGGCTGGCTCCGAAACCATATTATCTGGAAAGTCCTCAGACTGCTAGTTCATGGTCGATGAGTACAGGGGGGGTAATCAATGTTTTGTTTCCTCCTCAGGGCTGACCTGTAAATTATTTTGCTTCAAATCACCTTCGACTGTGTGCTCATGGACACCATAACACGCACCCTCTTGACAGGTTCTGTGTGTGTGTGATCGCTCGGGCGGCAAGGTGGCCCCCATGGCGATGGAGCAGGCCAGACAGGTGGTGGCAGCTAGTGTGACTGCAGCTGAGCAGAGGGCACTTCTGGAAGCGGCAGGAGCAGCAAGGGCATCGGGCGCTAACAGCGTGGAGGATGTGAAGTCTGCTGGGATTGGAGCGGTCCTGTGGGCGGTACAGGAGGTGGGTGGGGAGCATCCTTGTGACAGTGTAATTCAAATCAGCATCTTTAGGACCCCCAGCGTAGGTCTTGATAGCCTCCAAGCTTTATTCAACTAATTAGATATAATGCCCGGGGGCGAGTAACAAGAAGGCACTCGTTTAGCTGTAGCACTGGTAAAGCTTCCATGCCAACACTCACTTACTGGAACTCAATAAGGCATTGATCTTGGGATTCCGGTCCACATGCCTGCTCTATCTCGGATAGAGGTCACTTACATGAGTTACGGCTGTAACTGCCTTGGGTGCTTACTGTCTCTATCCACCTCGTCATTTCCTACCGCATTCAGGCTTTGACTGGTGGCAAGCAGAGGGTGCGGCAGCCGACCAACCTGGCCCTCGCCCGCACTCTGATGCGCGGCCTCCAAGACCAAGGCTGGCACCCAACTGCCGCCACCACCAGCCAACACGAATCAGGAGGAGGAGCAGTGAGCGATTCTGCCTCCAGCCGCCTCGTTAGTGCTCAGGTCACAGCTGCTGATGAGATGGCCAGAGTCTACGCCGCTTTCATCAGCTGGCTGGCTGGGGAGAAGGCCATCACCAGCATTTGCTTCCCAGTTGCTATGGAAGCAGCCCTTACCCATGCATCAACCCCTGGTGGGGACAGGAGCAGCGGGGACGCATCAAAGCTGCACACTTGGCTTCCTGACATGGTCGCTGACATGTGTGCTGCTCTGTCAGGTGTTCCGGGTGAGTGTGTGCGGGAGGATGGAAGGCATGTTTGAGTGCAAAGCACAGCACAGTCGAAGCACTCAAGCGGGGGTCAGGGGGGAGATGAGTGGGAGGGTGCCACATGGGGGGAGCCGCTATGACCATCATTTCCATTTTGAGTCTTACAAGCCCTTGGGTTGTCTCAAGCTTCTATGTATGCATGCGTCGGAATATATAAGTTTATGTTGACAAGAATGATGCTCCCCATCCCTGCCACTGCAGGTATGGGTGCTCAATGGGCGGTTCCCCTGGTGGAGGGGTCAGATTCTAATCTGTGCGAGAACGGAGGCATCGATGCCGCCACTTTTGCAGCCCAGGCCTGCTGGGCCAGCCAGGGTCCCCGCCGTCACCAAGTGCTGTTGGATGTGCTCGATGCCTGCCCAAGGAAATATCAGAAAGCGCAGGTGAGTGGTATCAAAACCGATGTTCACAAGGGGCGCAAGGTGTTTTTTACATTGCAGCGTGGATACCATTTACCTTGTTGAGTTGATTAATGCGGAAAACTTGTATAATTCCGTATGATTCTCCCTTAATTTCTTTCTCCTTGTGGTATTAAAATTATGTGAGCAAACGTGGTGACTAAGTCCAGCAGAGCATCAGATTTGAGGCACGGGACAGGTGCCTTCAACTCGGTTTGAGCACTGAAATAAATCAGGGCAAGGGAACGGGATCAACCAGTGGTCCCCCTGGACTTCATAGCCGCAAACAGCCAAGCTGTACTTGGCATAGGCATGAAACCCATAATGCAGGAGATATGTCCCACAAAGTTGACGTAAGAGTAGGACTTGCCATTCTCCCCTGACCTCTTCTTCTGTCTCATCATGCAGCTGCCTCAGGAGATGGTGCTTCAAACCTTGGAGTCGGTTTCAGAGCTGGGAGGTTGGCATCTGGGTGAGTTGAATCAAAACTGTGAAATAAGATGTCAGCATGTATGACTGTGTGCGTGCAGCCGGGGGCAAAGCTGTTGGTGATTAAATTGCAGCTTTGAGAGAACAGGTGTCCTGCTAAATCTCCTTTCCTGCAGGGAACGATCCACGTAAATGGGGTGGACTTTTGCTGCCGGGGATTTCCCCTCTGAGGGTCCTTGACCCCCTCCTGCCTACCTGTCATGTAGGAGATTCCCTCCTGCATGCCCTTGGGCTTGGTGCTGAAGCATGGGCGGCAGACAAGGCAAGGTTGGCTGAGGAGCTGGATCTACTGGACACTCCTGGCCAGGTGGACGCGGTGCTGACTATCATTGTCCATTGCTGCACATCAGGGCCACAATGTGAGTGGTTCAATGGGTAGGATGGGCTATGTGGTGTAGCTAGGTGGACAGGCTAGACTTAGAATCTGAAACTAACACCTTGGGCCACTATGACGCTCTACTCTCCACCAGTAAATTGTGACACACAAGAACCATGTATTTCATTTGCCATCCCTCAGGCAGAGATACTATGTATTGCAATCTTGAAACTCCATCTGTTGCTCTCTGTGATCAGGGAGCGACACAGCCCAAGCGCGCGCCCTGATGGCAGTTTCCGAGCAGCTTCTGCTTCGTGCCTCCGGCACCATGCATGGCCTGCTCCGGTCCTTGCATGCACGTGCAGCAGCAGCGGCTGCGGTGAGCGGCAGCCGAGTGGGCAAATCAGCTCTCTCTGTGGAGGGTGGGAATGGCGCGCCTGCCCCCTCTGAAGATGCACTAGACCTGGATCACCACTGCAATGTGGCCCGGACTACCATGCGCTGCCTGGCCAATGAGTTCTCGAAACAACAGAAGCTATCCCGTGGCGCAGCAGACCCTGGAGATGGAGGTGATGGCTCTGTGGTTCATGCAGCTGGTGGTTATGCAATTCCCACTGCTGAGGCCTACATCCAGCTAATGGCCGTCTATGGAGCTTCAGGCAAGCCCCTGCAAGCTGCTGGCCTGGCTTTGGAGGTGCTCAGGGGCTTTCAGCCGTTAGCCACTCCTACCGAGCGGGCTGAGGAAGGGCGGGCTGCAGCTGCTGAGCGGGCTATGCCGCATTCAGCTCAGACTCATTCTCTTGATGTGCACTTTGACGACGTACAAGCTGTATGCGCTCAGGCCATGAGCCTGCTCAATGAGGCAGGAGTGCACGGCGCAACGTTGCTGCTCTTTGAGGAGTTGCTGCGGATGCAGGGAGAGGTCCGTCATGTCGGGCTGATGAAACAGGTGAGGCATGACTGGGAGAGGAGGACGATGGACATATGTGGGATTGTACACAGGGGCGGATATTCTGCAGCTTCATTGACAAAGTACTGCCCTGTACCCAAAAGCTGCATTTAATGTTAAGGCCCACATCAAGCATATATTGTTTCCTGTCGTTATTTGTGCTGCAAGTTGCCGACTGAGCATGCCATGGCGTGGTGGCAGCCGTCTTTTTTACGTTGTGCTGCACGGGGCACAACATGTCTTTCTGCTGAGCATGTCCCTCCTGTGCTTGTTTATGTCTGACTTGGTGGCAGGTCCTCGAAGCTGCTAATCGCGACCCTGACCGCGTTGTTGAGGCGGTCGGGGAGGATGGCTATTTTAATCTGGAGGAGGGGCACCCCTGCTGTGCGCTGAAGGAATGGATCCATCAGAATAGACGTCCCAACGGGGATATGGATTCATGGTAAGCTTCGGGCTGTGCAATTTCATTGGTAGCCACCGCTGTCCGTCCTGTTTCAATGGCTGAACCATTTTGAATCTTGGTCTTCACAATGCTGTGCACTCGGTCGAAATCTGGGTGTACAGAGATTTTTAACTTGGCTGCTGCAAATCAAAATATGGATACCCACCGTTTATATCTGGCAGGACCTGGGTTTATGCACAGCGGCATGGTGGTTCCCATTAGTTGTATGTTTTTAATCTGGCAACCAATGTGCACAGATTCAAATCTGGCTGCACTAGTTATAAATCGGACTGTGACCCGGTTATGTTTTAATAGATGCAGCATGTCCAGCTTGTCACGTGCTCCCTCTCTGCATGACCTGTGCAGGAAGCTCTTAGTAGCTGAGTTCAACGCCGCGGCTCCCTCTGATACTGGATATGCCTATGCCGACGAGGCTGTCAAAGAGATCCAGCCTGAGACTGCATCCATCATTGCCTTGTATGGCGGATCCAAGGTAGGAGCTTCGGAGCTCAAGATCCCTGCCTCTCTAGGCAGCCATCCTGGCTAGCAATATTTAATTTTATGCTCCTGAAACGACAGCCAGCTCCCCAGGCCTTTCTGGATCACCTGCATTGTGTTTACCTGCCTACAATTCAAATTCCTGACACAACAGTCTGCCCCCCTGGCTGATCCTGATCGTCTGCATTGCTTTTGCCCTGCTTAAAAATCGAATTACTGACACAACAGGCTGCCCCCTTCGCCGTTCCTGATCGTTTGCATTGCATTAAACTTTAACTGCCTCGCCTCTCATTTCAATTCCTGGTACAATAGACTGCCACCTTGGCTTTTGCTGATCGCCTAAATTGTGTTTGCCCTGCCTTCAACTCTCGCCATGCTCATGACCAGGTTATGATGGAGGGCAGTGGTGCCGTTGAGCAGCTTCAGGAGTTCTGGGGGGCATATGCGGATGTGCGCTGCTTTGGGAGTCCTAGACATGAGGGCGCTGGGCCGGCCATGAAGCTTCTCCATGCCATTAAAGAGGGGTGTGTTACAAGAGGTGAGGTACAGCCTTGCTAAGGGAATGGACACGGCCACAGTGCGCAACCACGCTTTCTCCTACATGTCCTCCTCCGTTTGAATTTGTGTCAAGTAGCGCTCTTTGATTCCGTCTCCTTCATGTCTCCACCCATTTAGATTTGTGTGACTTCGTTTTCTAGCATGATGCTTCCTTCATGTCTCTCCCCATTTGACTTTTGTGTGAATATTAGCTCTGCGTTCCTATCTCCTACCAGCCGCCCTCCCATCTGCATTTTGTTATAGATGCCGCCCGTGATCGATTTAAATTCTTCACCCTCATTGCCATGCCCTCCCTTGCCTCGCCCACTCTGCTGGCCTGGCCCATTTTGGCCCCTGACTTTATGCCTCCCCCTTACCGCCTGATTGTATGATCTTGCCCCTGCCCCTTGTCTGGTCAGTGTACATCCAAGCAGGTCATGGCAGCGGCCACGGCTACACAGCCAAGATTCAGAGGGCCTGCCAAGAGCACGGAATCCCCTACCTGAGTGTGGGGGCTGGAAGTGATATGGCAGGAGGGGCCATCAGGGAGGAGGAATGCAGGAGGAGGCACCGGGTGGAGGGATGATGCGGAAGTTTTAGCCGGGGGGGAGCACCACTTGAAATTGGTCAGCAAACACCTCTGGCGAACACAAGCAACTCACCGTGTTTTTTGCTCCGCATGTGCCTGTTTTAAGCCGTTGTAGGTGGTACGCGTCTTTAACTTCTTATGCCTCAGTCAAGTTGTGTTATTGAGTCGTATCTGATGCAGTAAGGGGGGTAATTCTTATCCCCACAGCCCTCTCGTATGGGGGTCGATTCTATCCCTATGGGGATCTTTACCATTCCTTTGCCCTCCTCTGCAGTTCCACTTGATCACCTCGATGATTTAAACTAGGTCATACATTAAATAACAATTTAATCACTCTGCTGACATACAGATACCCATTACACATATATATGACAGACTTGCACGCGTCACTCAACACTCTCGTATGCCCTCCTGAATTTTTTTAGGCGGTGCTCAACCGAACTATTTTGCAGAGTTCTTTGCACCCACGTCATGTTATATGACAGGGTCTCAGCTTCTGCACTATTCGATTCATTCCCACGCTACTGTTATGTGGTTTTGTTTAGGTTGCATGTCCAAGGGGGCATCGCTTTTGCTTGATGTCCTAGCGTACTCTGTGCATGTTCTGGTTTACACTTTACAACAGACACATGTCTTAGGATGTTATACCGTACATCAATTGTGATGCTCTGTTAGACTGTTAAAACTTCACATTCCTCTGGTCTATATTTTTGTGTAGGTTGCTTGCACAGGGGGTACTCTTTTTGGCAAGCTGTCCAGCTTTGTTTTAAGACCAAACCGGCCTCAGGTCACACATTGTTATTGGGCCAATGTGCGGTCAAGAGTAACGGTCGAATCCACCTCTGTCGCCTCATCCCTCGCTTCCCATTGGTTGATGCTTTTGTGAGGACGTGAAGTTAATCCTGAAAAGATAAATCATCCAGCAACTCCACGGTTTGCAGTTTGCATGTCGCATGCACTAAAAGTCAATGGCATTACATCTCTGGGCCCTGCTCAAAAAAAGGCTCGGCCGCATGGGAGCCCAACTGTCCCGTTGGAAGAAATGAAACTTAAGGTAAGAGTAAAAGAAGGAGATGAACACAAAGGAGAAGAAAACACCCCCCCCCCCCAAAAAAAAGGAGAAGGCAGCCAGACGTATCATTGCCCCCCTCAAGCCTATTCCCCAAGAAGGCAAAGAAAAGCAACAAAACTAGGCCTCGACAAAGCGTACGACGTCCTCAACAAAAGTGAACCTTTGCTAGATGTGTCAACGACGTTACCTCCTTTAAGCAGGACCACCCAGAGTCACAATGCTACATGGGGTAGGGACTAGGGAGGCTGGCAGTACAAAGGGTTTGGAGTTTGACACCGACTTTCCCACTCCATTCCAAGGATGTTTTTCATCCATCAGCCTCACTCCCTATGTAGTTAAGTAAGTCAATGACGTTACACCACTGGGCCATGCTCTGCAAAGCTCGGCCACGTCGGCGTCCAACAGCAGGAGACCCCCTCAAAAAAAAATAAAAAAAATCCTAATCCCGATCCAACTACCGGAAGCTCAAGACGTCTGGGCCATGCTCAAAAGACTCGGCCGCGTGGGCGTCCCACTGTCAGAAAGGAGATCCCTAAAGAGAAAAGAAAACAGGAAATTATTGCTGAACCAAAAATCAGGCACCTGTCCCAAGCGATACCGTCTGTAAAGGCCAAGACAAGTTGGAGAGCCAATATCCCCATGCAAGTCTCTGCCGGAAACCATTATAGCTCCTCCTGAGGCGGCCGTCATGGGTCGCCTCCAACTCCCATCTTCTAGCTCCTCCTGAGGCGGCCTGCATGGGTCGCCTCCAACTCCATCGTGTAGCTGCTCCTGAGGCGGCCTGCAAGGGTTGCCTCAAACTCCATCTTCTAGCTGCTCCTGAGGCGGCCTTCATGGGTCGCCTCAAACTCCATCTTGAAGCTGCTCCTGAGGCGACCTTCATGGGTCGCCTCAAACTCCATCTTCTAGCTGCTCCTGAGGCGGCCTAGTTAAGTAAGTACACAAGCACTCTTGTCACTGCAGCTGCCTCTATCATCACGATCAGCTGCTCCGGTACAGCGGTACTTGATTGACCTTAACATCACGCCACTTTTCGTGCGTGGCGCCTGTCTCTACCCACAGATCCTGCCACCCTTCAATCTTAATGGGCATCTCAAGCCAACAGATAGAATCGCTGCCTTCTGCCATGGTGTCGCAAAAGCTTCAAATTTAAGGTCGATGGGACCAGGGTTTCAGCTTCTTGACCCTACCACGTACACTCTTTCACCGGCACGGCCGTACGGCACCACGCGTTCCGGAAACACGTTACCGGTAATCGTCGTTAGGGTTTGCATCCACACAAATATTGCGCACACAGAAAACAATTAACAATCAAATCGTAGCGCTAACATTCGCGAACAATCGCGCTACTCTTTATTGGCCGAACAACACTGCCAAAAGCCATGGTTCGAGGCATGGGAAGTTCTATATCATCAGGCATTCATGCAACCAAAGCTATGCAGCAAACTACAAGCCATTTAAATGCCTCTCCTCCTCCTCCTTGTCATGCTCTTTCTCCTGCTCCTCCTTCTCGCCTTGCAGGGTCGTAACGCATACCCAGCGGTCGGCGTAAGTAGCATGCAGCCGGAAGCAGCGAGGTCGGAAAAGTCCAGATAAGGGCTGTTACCGCTCAGCAAGCCGCTCTCAACGAAAATATCTGTGGCCTTCTCTTGCCCTCTCGTAAAGAGGGCAGCGATTTTAGGTTCCTAGTAACCAGCATGCTTCCCTGACAGCTGTGGTGTGTGATTTTGTCCTCCTTGACGCTGGCTTCCACTATGAGACGGCCTGGGGGGAGCCATCGTAGTAACCATGGTAACCAGGCAGCCTAGTAAGCTTTACCATGGGCTACCAGGGCCTAGCAAGCTATACCATGGTCGCTTTTTCCCTACCGTGATACGAGGCGAGCTACCATGGTACCGCGACTGACCTTCGCCTTGTATGCATCACGGGTCCACGAGCCAGCAGCTCTTCTCGCAACTTTCCACTTCCCTCTGATTTCACTCATGCCACGCGTGTGCAATATCGTCAAACCTGACGCCCTACCTCTTCGAGGCAACAACCCATTCGAATTTCTGCAACCAGGTAGCCTACAGTCAATCACCATTGCCGAAGTTGACCTGTGTAATATCCTTTTAATGCTTGTTTACGACAGTGCAAGTGAGCTGCGTACGTTCGCCACGGCTAGAAGTTGAGAGCACCGTTTGAGAGGGCTTGAGTGTGACACCAGAGCGAGGTGGCAGCGTATGGGCACTTGTAAGAGAATAATCGTGCCCGGTAAAGATGACAATAAGCAGTGCCATTCATTTGCTTGGACTAGCCATCCCTAGTTGACTGGTATTTTTCATCTTTCCTTCTCTACCTTCACACATAAGGTACATACATTCACAAAGATTTCGTTGGAACATCATACTAGCTATGCCGATGCCGAGCTACAAATCTTCCTTAAAAATATGAGCGCCATGGTAACGACAGCAGGTCACACATTCAGCCCTCTTCGACAAGTACAAAATTGATGCTCAGAAGTAACCAGGACGAAGTAAGCAGTACCCTGGTAACGCCCCCCACGCCGTCTTGTGGTGCTCCGGTCCAATTGGGGTGCAGCTTGAGTGCGTGGTCGATTTGGCAAGCTGAGCAAAAGCTAGCATTGGCCTAAGCCACTTCGAAGTACATGTTGTGGCTCAGATTTCGGACTTGTCGAAAGTTCAAACTGCAACTCGCAAAATTTCGAACCCAAGCAACGCCAGGGTTCTGCTCGTCAGGTCTGAATTGCCTCTTAAATGCACAGCAGGCTGCCGCCTTGCTTTGTTTGGGGTCGCCATGAGCCCACGACCACCACTGGACACACTGTTCGGCAGAAAATAGGGTGATAATTATACATGAAGCAAAGCAGTTCGGAGGCTGTGGAAGTTCTGCAGAATGCGTGTACAGGGGGGGGGGGGCAGCGGGAAAATGTATTGTGTGAGGGCTGCACGGATCACTACCGAAGAACCTTATTCAGTCTGGCATGGCTACGCAAAATACTGCAGCAACAATATGCAGCTAGTGTAGTCAGTGTTAGTGTCAGCGAAACTGTGCGTCCTGCTAAATTCATGACCGCCCTCGACTGAAATGCGCATGTCGTCATGTGACCATTTGACCAATACATATTCTCGGTTTTTCGTGACAGTGCAATCCAGCCAGAGCAATATATATAAAAATCAATTTATGATTCACAGCTTTTTTTAGTGATATTTGCAATGAATTGTTTGGTCACCAGAAGAAGTCATTATGTGAAAAAATTGCGCCGCTGGCGCCGAAACTTTCCCGATCCAAATTAATTTCAACGGTTTTTACGCGCGTGCGACTGAACCTCGGCTTCGTCGACTAAATAGTTTCTTACCACTTTGGTTACGACTCGTGACCAGTATCCACTAAAATGCCTCAAGCTCAAGGCATCGTCTTAGAGGGACGCGAATTATACGATCCACGCTCCCCAAAAGTAAGTTGTTTGTAATAATTAAATAAAAGTCGACGTCCGCCAGCATGCGACATTGATCAGGTAAGAGGCGGGATGAGGGCTTCTAAAAATCTGATGTCTCTGGCATCGAGCGTTGCAAGACGAAATGACCGGTCCGATAAAGCGACAAATCAATCACCGACTATCTAGGTTCCCTTTCACAGTCGGCATCATCGGATTGGTCGACACGCTTCACTTCAAGAGTGCGAGTGACAGTCGATTAAATATCAAGCTTCTTACATCATCTACGATGACTACCTGCCCAGACAATAAACGCTTATCAGTGAGTATCGTCTCCCAGTACTAAGATACACAGGACGAACGTTCCAATTCCCCAGAACCCTGAAATGGCTCATCAAACTCGATCACTATGGTGGCAGCCGACGCCTGATGAGAAGGTAGAGACGATTCGCATTACTGTGCTCGGTATAGTTGACCCTGAAAGCAATGCGCTTTATGATGATAAGGCTTGCGGGTACTACCCAGAGAGGATTGTGGGGGTAATACCTGGAACAGGCAATGTCATCAGTCTTCTCGCTGAGGACTGAGCCAGGCTGTGTCTTTAGTCTCCTTCGACAATGTTGCCGTCATCTAATGTTAAAAGGGGATCAAAAGTCGATGCTAGAGCACGAGCTGAGGATCAGTGGAGTGACAAGACAGCCTGAAAGTGCCCAAATGAAGAGGAGCTCGCTTATTTACATCCTACCAATGTCAGCCGTCGTGGAAAAATGCAGCCCCTTGAAAGATGTGAAGGTGCGTGAATAAACGTGATGCCAGTCCCGGGTGGCAATCTAACGAAGTTTCCAAATGGAAAGAACCCCTACTCAGCGGTCTCGAGCCAGGACGGCTGCTCTGATTGCACGAGCCCCAAAAACTTCCTAGAATTCCAAGATTCTTCACATCCCACCCATTCCTTTATTTATGGCTTGCTGTGCAGTTGAGCTACACAAACATCTACGACAGGGAGTACAGACAGCTCCTGGATGTTAGGAACACAGCTTTCCAGCGCGTCCACCTACAAGATGACACTCAGGTCGACGAGTTTAAATCATTTGTGCAAAATATGCTACTGCCAGTGGAGGACAAGATTCTCCCCATATCTGGCGTTCCAACTGTCATCGTGCGAGGACATATCGTGTACCGCCACCAGAAGGGCCAGATCGTGCTAAAAAAAGCGCGCCTAGTGCTGATCAGAGGCAGAGAGCTGCGCCCCCTCTTGTGCAAACTCGTCTCAGACAAGCAAGACTCCCCGCTCGTGCTCGTCATGAAGGATATGTATCACAAGTGTAAGCATAAGCAGAGCATTAATGCCCCTTGATTGCCCTAATTACCCCTCTCACTCCTACCCATTTGTACCACACTCAGTTCTTTCACCGTGTGTGCAACTCATCTATTTTCTCAACTTAATTTGTCACATCCTCAACTCATCATGCTGCAGATATCTTTCGCATCACAAACGAGCACGCCTTTTGGGTCAGTGCCCATAGCCACATTTCGACAGCAGGGAATTCGGTCCACAGACAAATGTGTGACCTCCTGTTGGAACATCAACAAGGCCGCACCCACCCAATGCAAGCCAACTGATGATCTCCGATAGGTCCAGGTAGGTTGACATTTGTTTACGTCAATGTCCAATCAGACAGGTCGTGTAATACAGCACCATTCAGAACCCCATGGTGCCAGCAACAACATTTGAATGGAAACTGTACATGCTCTCCGTATATTTTATATATTTCCTATCCTCTATCAAGTCTCCATAACTTCCGCTCCTATGAGCTCAGAGAACCTGGCCATTCTCAATGCTCTTAATGACTTATTTTATCATTTCCTCACGTACTGCAGACTGAAAGTGCCAGACCGGGCCTGACTTCGTTCACCAATTAAGGTTGGAGGATGGGTAGATTCCGTGAGGCTGATATGCCTCATGGAATTGCTCATCGTTATGGGGATGTTGCCTAGCATGGCTCATTTCCCCAGCTGCAGAGCCCAGAGGAAGATTGCCCTATGTCCGTCAGCAGCCAACCGGGACCAAATTTCGGGTGGCCTTGGGCCAGAGGCCCATACAACAGGGCTTGTTGCACCATCCCTCTTTGCCATAGGTGGTGATGTAGCTGAATTGAAGCTGCAGCACATAATACAAATTAAAAGAGCACTATTGCGGAGGTAGTTTACAGTAGCCCATCCTCCTCAGCTCGTGCATTGTAAGCTCCCATAACCTTGTTGCAACTTACTTGTTTTTAATATTGCGTTAAGCTCTGGACCTCTTGTGTTACCTGTAATGCTTAGAAGTTGCCGGAAAGTTGCATGTAGCCAAGGCACCCATTTGGCTAGCTTTATATTTCGCTATGACACTATTGCTTGTCTGCATGGATTATGATGCCCAACATTTCTCTTTTCAAAGAATAATCTTTGCTTGTCGCTGAGCCAAAATGTTGTTTATAAACCTTCGAATGTCTCCAGCTTTGTACCGGAATTAAATGACCAGCACTACAATGAAAATGCTGGAGCAAAGATGTGTAAAGCCGCCAATCATACACCGGATATCTGGCTCTGTTACCGGTATACGCTAATTCGTCCTCTTGTTTCTGCATCTTCATTTTCAGGAATGAAAAGGATGCAGTATCGGTGTTCTACACTCTGGATGTGATGAAAGAGCTGATTCAGACAAGATTAAGCGACTACGGTCCAGCCACACCAAATCGAGACCCCCCTGAATATTAACCGACTATGGTCCTGTCACCAGGTCATTGCAGTGTCGGGTTTGCTTAAATTCCGCATTCAGCATTTCAGCATTGATTCTGCCAGACCTGGTTGAAGTCGACGTCATATTTGTGGAGCAAGAGCCTGAGATCAAAGAAAAAAGCCTCCTCAGCGACTGCCGCTCTTAGCACTTCAACTCTAGCGCTGTCAATCACAAAAAGTCTTAGCCCATCCTACCTGAAAGTTTCCAGATACTAAGGACCGATTTGGCGTTTCTTTCAGTCCACAGGGCATTACAAAAGGTGTGAAGAGAAAGACCACTCCCCTTCGGCTTCGACTCTGTAACCCCACACCTAGCTGGTCGAAGGTTCGGAATGCCTGTCGATACCCCAATATTCGTAAATCAAACAAAAAATGATTTGAGTGAACATCAATTCAAAAGTGGCATATAGGGGCCCACCTTTTGTCAAACGATCTGAACCCAACAGACAAGGCCTCAATTTATCCATCCTCCCTCTCGCCCGTCACCTTTCCCTACTGCACACGCCTCTTCTTGAACCTGTCAAGCGCCCCGACCTTGGCCTCAGCCTCTGCCGCCTCAGCCGCCGCCGCCGCGTCAGCCTCAAGCTCCGCCGCTGCCTTGCCAGCAAGCGAGCCAAACACTGCCGAAGGTATCTGCTTGGTCTGCAGCTCCGCGCGGTAGTCTGCCCGATCCCCGGCCTGCTCGTCCGCAGCTGGCTCTTCCTCACCCCCTTCGTCTCCACCGGCCTCCAGGTCGATTTCGATCTCCTCAGGGTTCTTTAACGCAGCGGCGTACCGGCTCTCTGCCGCAGCCTTCGCAATAGCGTCCTTGTCACCCTGCAAACACAATCAAATTTTAGATGGAGCATACCATGAATGGATGGGGCATACCATATGGATGGGGCATATAAATGGGGCATACCATAAAACCCTACACAATCACATTTGCTTTCAAATTCAGGATGGCTGACAGATACACATAGAAGTTTACTTCATTATTTCTCTCCAGCTTTCTCTTGAAGTTTCCAGCTAGACATGTGGAGCCTTATATGCAGGGCCTTATATGCAGGTGTAACGTCATTCACACATTCGTGTCTCCTAGGCTCGTCTAATAAGGCACACCCTTCCATTCGACGTCGTCGACTCAGGGAGAGCACTGCCCAACTCGACCCTGGAAAACAAATGCCGCATTATAGACCCAGGGCATCAAATCTACTCAGGCCAGGGATCTAGTGAGAATCAGATCTGAGCGGGCGTACATCTTAGCAGGCACAGACCATGCACTCATTGCGGATCCCATCAGGCCAAGAGTAACCGGCCCGGCTGCCTCCGGATCATTAAACGGCCCTGCAATTCTATATTGCTTCCTACGACGCTGCAGACATAAACAGCAGGCTGGCAGGGGCAGGCCCGATCCATTAGCTGAATCACTCTGGTCTTGACGAATCCCACGCAGCTACCCTTCCACGCACAGACACAGTACTATCTGCGGTGCATTCCAGTACACGACCACATGCTGCACACGCACGTTCAAAGTACAGAGCAGTACACCCACCACCTGGATGACTTGGGCTCTAATCAACGCCCATCCACCTGCTGTACACACAGATACACACTGCAGTACGCTTTGCCACCGCACTAATACACACCGTGCACGCTGACATCCACCTGCTGTACACGTATGCAGGAAATGCCGCGCAGCACACCCCCAGCACGCCGCCACCCACCTGTTGAATCACCCCTGCGCTGACAAAGCCAGGCAGTGCCGTCCGGACCGACTGCGCAGCTTCCGCCGCTGCCAGCGCCTCCTCCTCGGCCGCAGCCATGGCGTCCATGCCCGCCCGCCCTGCGCCCCGCTTCCCCCCATTGGCCGCAGCCCCGTCGTCGACGCCGCTGCTGATGTGCTCTGCCAGTTTTGCCGCGTCCAGCGTGGAGTGGACCTGGACGTTGGAGTAGCTCGCCATAATGGACCTGAGGAGAGGGTTTACGGGGTTGAAGGGGTGCAGAGTTCAAGGTCTTCAGGGGGAAAAGTGCAAAAGGAGTTCAGAGGGTTTAAGAGGCCTACAGAATGTGCAACATCGCCTTAGACGCCTCATCTTAACCATATCTGCTTCCCCCCCCCATCTCACTCTTGCCCCAGGGCCTGTCCACTCACCTCCATATGTTCTCCCCTCTCCCCTTCCACCCTAGCCTCTAGGGCCTGTCCCCTCAACTGTGAATGTGCAACATCTCCCTACAGGTGGCAACTCCCCTCCCTTCCATATGCTGTCCCTTCTCCCCTCCCCCCCCCTTGCTTCCAGGGCCTGTCCCCTCACCTCTGAATGCGCAACATCTCCCTAAACGTGTCCTCGTTTCCGTGCGCCACCTCAAACTCCTTCCACTCCGCCCAGAACGCCTTGTCCCGCAGCGGGTTGCAGAGCGCGCTGACATGCACCAGGATTGCGCGGGCGCGGTCAATCTCGCCCAGCTTGCGCTCCAGCTGGGCGTAGCGGACGCCCAGGGTCCGGATGTCCTGGTCGGCCAGCTCGTTTGGCTCCTCCTCCTCCATCGCACATTCATAGATCTCGCGCATCTGTAAGATTTCAGGTTTCAGGATTCAGGATTCAGGTTTCAAGATATCAGAGAGCTTGTGCATCTAGTAGGTTGAGAGTTATGATCACATGCATCTTGAAGGGCTTTTCAGGGTTTGGGGCATCATACCAGTGAAGATCTCACGCATCCGAAGGGCAAAGGGGGGGGGGGCATCATACCAGTGGTAGGGCAGAGGGTAGAGTGCAGGTGCAGTGTCAAGATGCAGAGGGCCGATGGGGCATCAACAGGGACCGAGGGCATGATGGCAGGACAAGGGTTGGTGGGGCGTCAACGGGCAGAGGGAGGAAGGCAGGTAGGGGGCGTGGGGAGTCAAAAGGGGGCGAAGGGCATGTGGGGCTTCAAATGAAACTGAGGGCATAACTGAAGGCGGTGGGTGGACCATGTACAGTGTGTGCGGCTGGTTGCATGCTTGCTGCATGGCACAGACTATCCCGGTGGAAACGCCTAGCAACATGATTTTACCAAGGCATGCATTTTCCCGATCCTCCTTGCACAATAATGACCTTCACCCCTAATGCCCTACACCCTCCCAACCCTCATGCCTCCCAATGCCTAAGTCTAGGGTTCCAGGTCACTTACGCCCTAAACCCTCCCCGCCCTCCACCTTGCCAGCTCCTTGCACGCCTTCTCATTGTCTACAGTCCAGGATTTAGGGTCGTACCTCCTAAACCTCCCTGCTCCCCGCCCACCTTGCCGATGCCGAAGAACTCGGACGCCTTAGCGAGGTACAGGTCATACACGACCATCCGTTCCGCCTTGGGTACCAGACGCACCGCGCGCCCGTACACCTCCATGGCATGCTTGGCCAAGCCATGCTGCTCCTCCAGCAGGGCATACTGCAGGGGGAGAGGAAGGGGGTTTGGCTTGTGTGATGACTGATGGTGCATCGTTCTGGTGCAGGCTTATGTACGCGTTTCTGTAAAGGTCCCTGTTTGTAGGGTGTGCACGCTCATATACCTCAGAGGCCACTTTGGCCAAGCCATGCTGCTCCTATATAATATGTCATGCAGTGGAAGAGAAAGGGGGCGGTCTTGTGTGCGCATGCTAGACCGTACTGCTTAAGGAAAAGTTGTACTGCAAAAGGTAACAGAAAGGAAGGGGCGGGCAGGCAGGCTTGTGTGGTAACTATGACTGCGCCAGGAAGTGAGGGGGATGCCAGCCAGCCAGCCAGCCAGCCAGCCTCATCTAGTCATCTCACAGGTGACCATCCGTCCTCATAACTAAATAGTGAATGTTGAGGAGCATCAAGGCTACCCAGGGATACCCAGAACCCTTAACCCTTACTCCATCAACCTGAATCTCTACTTTGCATCCTACCCAGCCAGCCAGCCAGCTATGTTAGGGCAGGGTTAAACTGCACCCCCTCCACCTGTCGGGAGATATCTATCACGTTCAGAGGGACTTTTAGGCTCCAAAACCCACCTGCAAGTAGATGGCCTTGGAGTGCTCCGGGGGCGTCTGAGTGAGTGCCTGCTCGAACATGTCCCGCGCACGCTCCAGCTTTGTTCCGCCGTACCTGTGCCGGCAGCATCAGCCAAGGAGGGGCGTGGGGTTAAGTATTAAGGGGTAAGGGCTATGCCAACAGCATCAGCCAAGGACTGGTGCGTGGGCTCTTGGGTTTAGGGCTGCGCCGGGAGCATCGGCCAAGGAGGGGCACATGGGGAAAGGAATTTGCATGCCCAATGCTCTCTAAATCCCGCTCATTAAATTCCAGATTGTGAAAGAATCCTTGCTCGCTTACACTGCCAAATTCTCCAAAGCTGTTCTGTCTATCCCCTCCCATTTGAAACGACTTCTGCTCACATCTCTGGACCTAGAGTTGCAGGTAGGCCTGTAAATACCCAGCAGGCATTTTCTCACCTTTGGAGCAAGTGCTGCAGGGTATCCTGTCATGGGCTCAACCTCTCACCTTTGGAGCAAGTGCTGCAGGGTATCCTGTCATGGGCTCAACCTCGCATCTTTTGACTGAGAGCTAAGACTGCCAACACATCTCACCTCTGGACGAAGTGCTGCAGGTAGGCCTGCCAGATCTCCTTGACGTGGGGGTACTTGAAGATGGCCACGCCGCGCTCATACACCTTAAACGAGTCCTCCCAGAACTTGTTCTCCTGCGGGATTTCCAATATTCAGGGAGTCTTGGATCAAATATAGGAATGAAGCAATCTGCCCGCCCCTAATGAATCCCCAATACCACCCCACATCACTTGTTCTCCTGCAACGGTGACGGTGTTCAGGTTGTTGCAGGAGTTTGAGTTCCTGTATCCAAGGACATGGTGATGCTGGGATTCAGGGTTTAGTATAGCAATCTGCCCTAAGACACCCTGAAGGAGTCCTGAAACTTAATTTCCCTGCAGGGCTGCATGAGGAGGCTTATTGCATTTTGCACATGAGAGAATAACTGAATCATGCAGCCTGCCCTGCACATCCTTCACACCTACCCCACTGTCCCACATGTTACTCACACCTTAACCATACATCCCTCACACCTACCCCCCACACCTATCACACCTGTTCCACACATCCCTCCACCTGTCCCACACCTTCCACTCTGTCACAAGTTCCATACCTGGAGATACAACGCATAGTTGAGCACTATCTGCGGCGTTGCGATTCTGTGTTCCAGGATTCTGTCGTACACTGCGCGTGTGCTCTCTATTGTTCCCAGGCTCTCCTCCAGGTCGACGTACAGACCCCACAGCTTGAGGCTCCTGAACAGAGGGAAAATAGTGCAGGGTTCAGGGTTAAGTCCAAAAGCTTTAGGCTCCTACATAGGAGCACAGGGGATGAGGGTGCATTTTTTGTTGCCAAAAACTCCAGGCTCCAAAACAGGGGTAAGGTGGGGAATATGATGGTTAACCGTATTTGCCATTTGTGCTCCACAGCTTTTGTGATTCCCAAACAGAAAGGCAGCACCGAGAGGAAGAGGGTCCAGGGGGTGACGAAATGGATGCTGACGAGTCCTGTGCTGATGGTTCCCATACTTCCTCTTTCAGGTGTTTTTCATTTGACTCTTCATTCATCTGTTTAAGCATATGCTTCAATGAGCTCAACAGTTTAAATGTCAAGAGCAGGGTCAAGACAGGGGGGGGTGCCAAGCCAGGGTACCAAGAAGTACTGGAAACAAACCATCACCAGTGAAATTATATTCACGTTCGTATTCCCGGCACCAGCCCTTTTGTATTCCCAGTAAATAAAAACAAAATTTCCTCATTTGTGAATAAATGATCGGTTCTGGGGCCCTGTGAAATTTGCACTGCATCTGGTTGCTCACCTACAAACAAGCATTTTTAATGTATGAGTACCAGACTACCAGTCATGGTTCCCAAGCAGAGTTGCACAGCGTCAGTTTACCTTTTTTCGGCTACGAGCCCACCTTCCGCAGGCCATCCGGCGGCCGCCACCGGCTCAATTTGGACCAAACCTAGTCTGGCCCATGTCTGGTGGCCTAAGCAGCACGGCTGGCCACAAACGGGGCCTCCGGGCAGCTTGCGCCATAGGACCGGGAGGTAGCTGATATGTAGCTGAGTCACGAAAAGATTACCACTGCCCGGCGTCTGATAGCTCACCTATACAGGCGTTGCTGCACCGGGAGCGCCCGCTCCTCCTCGGGCGTGAGCCGCTTGGGCCGAATTGGCTCCGTGGTGGCTCGGCGCATGAGCTCCAAGGCACGTTTGAAATTCTGGTGTCGCAGCTCCATCTCACACCACTCACAACAAACCTGGGCCAGGTCGTCCACGTACTTGGACGGGGACTGGGAGGGGAGAGGGGTAGAGAGGAAGGTCAGTGTGGAATGCGAGGGGGGGGGGTAGGGGATGGGCGGAGGAGGCAAGGAGGGGCTTGGGTGGGGCTTAAGAAGGGTGAACAGTGTTTGAGGGGGAAACGGGTGTTAAGGGGTACATAAGAGAATACCTAAATCCAGCCTCTTCGTACGAAGGGCGCGACAGCTTTAGAGTATGGGTGGGGCCACACATCCTCAGCCACCCACCTGGCTTATGGTGGAGGCCTCCCTACCACAGCCATGGGAGGGGGAACGTCCTCTTGAGGCGCTCACCTGGATCGCCTTTTCAAACACGATGCGGCCGTTTGGCACGTCACCATGTCTCTCATAGAACTTGGCAAACGCACACCTGGGTCGAGGATTGAGGGTTAAGGGTTCAGTGATCCGGAATCTGGGATTCGAAATTGAAACAGCTGTCTACAAAATGCAACACGAATTCCCAAAGTAGGACAATTAGCTTTAAAAAGGCAGATCAAGATCCCCTGCCAGATCAAGCTCCCCTGCCAGATTAAGCTCCCCTGCCAGATCAAGCTCCCCTGCCAGATCAAGCTCCCCTGCCAGATTAAGCTCCCCTGCCAGATCAAGCTCCCCTGCCAGATCAAGCTCCCCTGCCAGATTAAGCTCCCCTGCCAGATTAAGCTCCCCTGCCAGATTAAGCTCCCCTGCCAGATCAAGCTCCCCTGCCAGATTAAGCTCCCCTGCCAGATTAAGCTCCCCTGCCAGATCAAGCTCCCCTGCCAGATTAAGCTCCCCTGCCAGATCAAGCTCCCCTGCCAGATTAAGCTCCCCTGCCAGATTAAGCTCCCCTGCCAGATTAAGCTCCCCTGCCAGATCAAGCTCCCCTGCCAGATTAAGCTCCCCTGCCAGATTAAGCTCCCCTGCCAGATTAAGCTCCCCTGCCAGATTAAGCTCCCCTGCCAGATGAAGCTCCCCTGCCAGATCAAGCTCCCCTGCCAGATTAAGCTCCCCTGCCAGATCAAGCTCCCCTGCCAGATTAAGCTCCCCTGCCAGATTAAGCTCCCCTGCCAGATGGCTAGATTCCTCCCACCAGGACATCTGCCCCCGCCCCCACCTCCCTTGCCAATGATTCCCCTCCCCCTCCCCCTCCCTCCTTCCCCTCCCTTCCCCCCAATTTCCCACCAGAGTGTGTGTGGCTTCCCGATGGCTTTCTCGATATCGACAGTGCGCACCGCCTAGAGGCGGGGGCAAGAGGGACGCATGAGGGACGAGGGAGGGGAGTTTGCAAACATCCACTCGTACACATGTCTCAGCACCAGCGACAACGATAGCATCAGTACAAATCCAGCATCTCGACCCTTGACGATACCTGGCCAGGGTCAGCAAGCCCTGTTGCGTGTCATTTCATCGGCTGTGAGCTAATGACTATTACGTCAAAAGCGCCCCACCTGTGGCAGATTTGGGTTGCCTTACCAAGGTGGTATGATTCAAACCAAGTATAAATACTTTGACACAACATATACCGCACATGGTCCCACAAGATACTGCACACTGGCCCACTGAATAATGCACTATGTCACACAGTTACACCTCGGATTAAGTGAGGATCTGCTGCATGTGCTTTTGCCCTCAAAGCCCTGGTCACAACAGTGACATCATGAGTACTGCACACTGTCACACTAAATACTGCCTCGCGGTCACAACTCCGTGCACTGCAGGATCTGTCGTGTGGGGCTGCTCTCAGAGCGCTGCACACACTTGTGCCACACTAAGTACTGCACACTGTCACACTGAATACAGGTACGCGGTCACACCTCAGTGTACGTCAGGATCTGTCGCGTGGGGTTGCCCTCAAAGAGTTTGACGCGCTTGTGCCACTCGGCCACGTTGTGCGGGTTCTGGCGCAGCATCACGCTGTTCAGCAACTCTGGGCGGCGGGAGATCAAGAACTCCAGCCGGGCCAGCCTGCGCATATCAGGGTCAGGCGGTCAGGCTTAGAAGGTCGGGAGTTCAGTCCGGACAAAAAAGTGTCCAAGGGAAACGAGGAACTCGAGGCGTACACACATCGGGAATTAGAGGTAAGGGTTGACAAGTAAGCTCTCGGGATCTAGACAAATAAGTAACCATCAACCTTAAAACTTCAATCTGCGAGCGCATTGGGTTCAGGGTTTGAAGATTTCCTTTGAGACGAGGAACTCCAGACACGCCTTCCAGACTCATCAGAGTGTGAGGAGCAGAGTTCAAACGTCCAGGGCTCAATCAATATGCGAGTGCATCGGGATCATGGTTCAGATATTTACTACGATGACTGCTGATGATGGTTGCCATCCACACCTCAATCCACACCCGAGGTCGATCTCCCATACCCTCCCGGGCTCCACCTCTTACCCCTCCACACAAGAGGTCCAAGTCCTTTGCATCTTCAGTGAGCAGGCGGTCCCTCAAGGCAGGCACCAAGCCCATCATCCTGGAATTAACCCCTTACCCTTCATACCTGAGAACAATGTCCCTTGTATCGTCAGTGTGGAGGAAGTCCTTCACGGCCAAACATCAAAAGACCCGTAGCTCGAAACATGCCCCTCCATACCTGACGTCAATACCCTTTTTGGTCAAAGCCCTTAACCCTCCACAAAAGAGACCAAAGCTCGCAAGGGTTCAAACCTTCACCTCTTCACACTTAAATCCTGAGGTCAATGTTATTTTTTATCCAAACCCTCAACTCTCCACAAAAGGGACCAATGATAACCCGGGCTTTAACCTGCCACCCCCTCCCACACACACACCTGAGGTCAATGTCCTGTTTGTTCTGAACCCTTCACTCTCCACAAAAGGAAACAATGCCCACAAGGGTTTAAACCCTCCCCCCTCCCCCCACCTGAGGTCAATGTCCTTTGCGTCATCAGTGAGCAGAAAGTCCTCCCCGTCGCCGGGCTCCTCGTCATCCAGCGTGGCCGGGGTGTCTTCCTCGTCGTCAGCCATCTGCTCCATCTTGGCACTGATCAAGCTCTCCTCAAACTGAAGAGGGTTGATACAGGGATGAAGGGGAAGGGTCGGGGATCAAGGTTTCAGGCTTTCTCAAAATGTAGCCAGCAGCGAATGTGGGGAAACAAAGGGATAGGGGCTGGGAAGGGGGGCCAGGGAGGGAGGAGAGGGACATGAAACTTGATTAAATGGGGAGTTTCAGCTATGTACAGTATCCAACTAAAAAATGCAACAAGTCTCAACTCCACCTCTCTTACAGCAATTGCATCCCCACAACTATCTCCCCCTCACATGACACACCTCCCCCCAGCACTCACCCCCACCCCCACACCATGCCCCCCCCATACCAGCACTCCGCACACACGCATTCACACCACTTACACCCCTTCACACCTGTGTGTACGCATCGAAGATAAGAGAGAAGTCGTGAACCGTGATGACTGATGTGAGACCCTCCTCGTAGATGTCCCGCGCCTTCTCAAACATGCCTCGCCGAATGTAGTAATCAGCCAGAGAGGTCCACAACCGGCCAACCTGAACAAATGGCGGTTGGTAAAAACAGTCAGGATATCGGTCGTTGGTTGTAGGTGGTGGGTTGAAGACTGTTAGTTGTAACCTCAATTTTCCAGGCGTCAAATTTGGGTTTCAGATCCGTAACCAGTTCTAGACACCTGGAAAATTGGAGCCTGGGGCCTGGTCCGCACTCATGCCCCTGCCCCCGCCTCACCTCATCCGTACACTTGTGCATGCCTCCCCTCAGGATGGCGTCCGCCTTCATTACCCCGCCCTCCCACTCCACTCATCCCCGAACTTGCATATCTCCCCCTCACCTCATCTGCCGACTTGCCTCCGCCACCCCCCCTCCCCTCCCCTCATCTGCCGACTTGCCTCCGCCACCCCCCCTCCCCTCCCCTCATCTGCCGACTTGCCTCTGCCACCCCCCCTCCCCTCCCCTCATCTGCCGACTTGCCTCCGCCACCCCCCCTCCCCTCCCCTCATCTGCCGACTTGCCTCCGCCACCTCCCCTCCCCTCCTCTCATCTGCCGACTTGCCTCCGCCACCCCCCCTCCCCTCCCCTCATCTGCCGACTTGCCTCTGCCACCCCCCCTCCCCTCCCCTCATCTGCCGACTTGCCTCCGCCCCCCCCCCCCCCTCCCCTCATCTGCCGACTTGCCTCTGCCACTCCCCCTTCCCCTCACCTCATCTGCTGACATGTGTTTCTCTCCTTTCACCTTGTCCACCTCCATGCCCCTGACCCGTCTCACCTCATCCGTGAACTTGCGAATGCCTCCCCTCAGAATGGCGTCCACCTTCATGCCCGACACCTCCTTGGGGTGCTTGGTGACCATGTCACACAGCTCCAGCCAGAGCTGGTGCTTGCTCTTGCCCTCCAGGGAGCGGAACGTGTCATCGTTCAGCATCTCCGCCAGCTTACGGGCAGCTTCGCCCCATCGATCCTGATCAAGCAGATGTAAGTGGTATGGTTAGGCTACAGAGTTGGGGGTCAAGGCATCTGCTCTCAAGGGGGTCAAGGCATCTGCTCTCAAGGGGGTCAAGGCATCTGCTCTCAAGGGGGTCAAGGCATCTGCTCTCAAGGGGGTCAAGGCATCTGCTCTCAAGGGGGTCAAGGCATCTGCTCTCAAGGGGGTCAAGGCATCTGCTCTCAAGGGGGTCAAGGCATCTGCTCTCAAGGGGGTCAAGGCATCTGCTCTCAAGGGGGTCAAGGCATCTGCTCTCAAGGGGGTCAAGGCATCTGCTCTCAAGGGGGTCAAGGCATCTGCTCTCAAGGGGGTCAAGGCATCTGCTCTCAAGGGGGTCAAGGCATCTGCTCTCAAGGGGGTCAAGGCATCTGCTCTCAAGGGGGTCAAGGCATCTGCTCTCAAGGGGGTCAAGGCATCTGCTCTCAAGGGGGTCAAGGCATCTGCTCTCAAGGGGGTCAAGGCATCTGCTCTCAAGGGGGTCAAGGCATCTGCTCTCAAGGGGGGCAAGGCATCTGCTCTCAAGGGGGTCAAGGCATCTGCTCTCAAGGGGGTCAAGGCATCTGCTCTCAAGGGGGTCAAGGCATCTGCTCTCAAGGGGGTCAAGGCATCTGCTCTCAAGGGGGTCAAGGCATCTGCTCTCAAGGGGGTCAAGGCATCTGCTCTCAAGGGGGTCAAGGCATCTGCTCTCAAGGGGGTCAAGGCATCTGCTCTCAAGGGGGTCAAGGCATCTGCTCTCAAGGGGGTCAAGGCATCTGCTCTCAAGGGGGTCAAGGCATCTGCTCTCAAGGGGGTCAAGGCATCTGCTCTCAAGGGGGGCAGCAGTGTTTTAGTGCAGCGTCTCTGCCAGCTTGCATGCAGCTTTGACCCATCGGTCTTGGGCAGTGAAGTTATAGGGTAAAATATCCAGGTTTTAGGGCCCCTGCTTGCAGAGGGCCTCGTCACATTCGTCCTGATCAGCGCCTGATCAGGCGTGACAGATGAAAATTGAGTCAGGGCATGCGGGATTCAGTCACGGGAGTGGGTGATAAAGTAGTGGTTGTGAGATAAGGGCAGGCGGGGTGGAGACCTTGTGAAGGGTGGATCAGAGCCATGATGAGGCAAGGTCAAGCACACGCAGCAAGACAACGAGGCGAGCAGGACAACCTTAACATCCTGCTAGCGGGGCTTCTAGCGTACGTAGGTCGCGCCTACGCCTTGAAAAACACTGTTATGAAGGTGCTTTTTAAGCCAGTGATGTTATTTAGTAACCATCCCATATCCTCGCCTCAGGGCCTATTCTTTGTTTATGTACTTACAGACCGCTGGAGAGCACAGGTCCAATGACTGAACATCTGCCCAGCTGCTCAACTGCCAGCATGTCAGTCCAGCTGCACAACTGCCAACCAGTGTAGCTGTCAAAATGCCAGGTTACCAGACTTGTGCAGACCGATGGACACCTTCATACGGGGCCTGCGTCCACAGACAGCATGCGTACCTTCACTTTGAGGTACGCAATGTACTCCTCCGTGTGCGTTGGCTCGAGCTTGAGGTACCGGCGGTACACGCGTATTGCCGAGTCCACCGGCATGCCAGGCTGGCGGATGAACTTCTACACATGCGCAACAGTTGAAAGACCAGCCAGCACGTAAGGAATGTGGAGGACTCGGGCATACAAACCACGATTTGTGAGCCTGACTGGTGTTTTGTGTAGCGGTATACTGGTTGAACAGTGGGTAGGCGCACTGTTTATTACATTTGAACTTGAAGGACGCAAACGGAGAATCGGAAGCTAATTAGGGGGGGGCACAGTGCATGGCACACAACTCACATGGGTGCATGGTACACGATAGCGAGGTGCATGGGCATGGCTGGAATTGCCACGCCCAAGTCCAGCAAACGTACTATACTGGCATGCATGGCCAATGACCGTAGGATCAACCCGATATCAGCCTCCAGCTCCCCTACGCCATATCCATGAATAAAATCAATTATATGGTAAGTGATGATTGATTGGAAAGCCAGCCTGGAGCAAGATCCTGGCTGGATCCACAACCCATCGCCGGCATCGATCCAGGTCCATAGATCCAGGTCCATAGATCCATATAAACCCAAACAAAAAATGTGTGTCCACCCTCCTTACCAGGTACAGCTCCCAGATGCGGTCATGTTGCGTGATGGGCAGCGAGGTCATTGCTCGGTCAAAGGTGCGCCGCGTCTGCGTGACCAGCTTCTGCTCCATGAGGAACTGGAGGTAGTCCAGCCACACGCGCGGCATCTTGTGCATGGAGACCAAGGAGCGCTCATACGTGTTGTTCAGGGCCTGAGTGAGAGTCAGGTGCGGGTGGATGGGGTAAGGGGGAGAGTTAGGTGTGTGCGCGACAGGGGAGGCGGTGGGGAGGGGAGAGTCAGGTGTTGTCAGGCGCGCATGGTAGTGGGGAGGTGTGGGTGTGAGTGCATGAGATGCAGTTTGGGCCTCTTTGTGGGTTGAGTATAGTGAGGTGTGTGTGTGTGCGTTGATTATTGCTCAGGTGTGAGGCTAACATGCAGCAGCAGCAGTGGTAACTGCCTACCTCAAACTCATCCGTTCTGGCGCAGGGAGCAGAGGCATGCCTTTTTGACCACCATGCTGCTACATATACCCTACCCCTGACAAAGTCCAGGGAGGGATGTCAAACCCACCTGCAATCCAATACTGAGTATGCTGCAACAGATACTCTAACCTTGACACCTACCAGGGGAGTGTATGCCATACCTTGCACTCAGACTTCTTTAGTGCATGGACGGCCACCTCCCCACAAACTCCATATGGCTATACCCTCAGCAAACCTATCACGTGCTCCTTGGATTCTTCACACTTATTTTAGTCTTTCATGCGCCTCCCTCCACCCCTCTCGCCCCACCCTCCCCCTTTTCGCCCTTCCCTCCCTCCTCTTGCACCACCTTCCCCCCTTTTACCCCTCCCACCCTCTCAGCCCTCCCTTCCTCCCTCGCCCATTCCCTCCCCCTCTTGCCCCTCTTGCGCCTTCTCTTGCCTCTCCTGCGCCCCCACCTGCACTCCGACGCTATCCATGCGCTGGCCCCGGACGGCCACACTTCGCTCGCGGAGATATGAATACCAAAGCTGCAAAGGCAAGTGCACTCAGCTTTGTCAGAAACATGTCGATAGATACTGTGCTTATTTGTTGATGGGGCGGGACGTGTTCGAGGTAGGAGGCTTCGCAAGTCAGTGCCTCCAGAAGGACCGTGATGGTGCATGCGTGCGTGAAAGCTGGAAAGCCAGCCCAACAGAACCCAGAGGAGGCCATTGCACCAATAGGTGCCTTGGGGAGAAGTGACGGTGCAATCATGCATGAAGGCTGGAAGGCCGGACCACAAGAACCTAGGGGGGGCCTGTCCTATGGCATAGTGCACCGATCCAGGGGCCAGGCAAAGGGCCAGAGCAGGACACATGATTTAGCAAAGGGCCCTGGTCGTACCTCAGGGATAGGCCCGGGGTACATTCTATGAACCAGAGCAAGACACAGGGTTCAGATCCGGGGCAGGTACACAGGGGCTAGAGCAAGGCACAGGGTACGGCAATGCGTCCTGGCAGTGCCCTGGGGTCACATGACAAGAACCTCCTTTTACACATCTCATGGCACTCCACGCACCATATTGCCATGAGTGGAAGGTATCATATTTCGCATGCGAGCCAGTCAGACTGCCCAATGTTGCCATGCGCGAGTTGAGACGTCTCAGCATGACCGGTGCCATGGCGCGCCCGAAGCATCAAGATGGTACGGAGTGTCAAGGCCGGCGCCAACGATGTGCCTGGACATTCTAAATGCTTCATGTCACCCAGCTGGCTTTGGGGGTCCCTGCCATGCAAGGTGTTGGCATGCATGCGGCCGATGCATCGCCCTCCCCCCCCCACCATGCCCGGCCCATGCCGTAGCGTAGCATGGAACAAATTCTGTCACGGCGTGTGCGAGTAGCACTGAGTGTGTCATTGCCGACTCTTGGGAATGGGGCATAGAGATCTCAGTGGAGGCATGCGTTCAGGCATGCGTTCAGGGCACGCGTGTGCCTCCCCCCCCATGTGGGATTGGAGGAGGCATGGCACAGACAGCCACTCAGATTCATACGATGCGCCGTATCGGCACGGACCTTGTAGCTACCGGGCAGTGCTCGGATGGCGCGCTCGAATAGCAGGTATCGCCTCTTTGATGGCGCGTCCGTGCGCGCCTGCAGATATCGACACCACATCTTGAGATTGTACGGGTTGCGCAGTAGCTCCTCCTCGTAGAGCAGGTCTTCGTCGGAGGGCATTAGGTCATCCGTGCTGCTGCTGGTGGCGGTGGTGGTGGTCGTCGCGGTGTTGGAAGGAGGAGGCGTGGCAGCACTAGGCTGCTTTTCAGCGGTCGCGGTGGGTGGCCCCATCGGATATATGACCTTTGTGCGCTGCCTGTCCGATCAAGCGCTGGGCGGAGCCCGGATCAGGTGTGGGAAGTCAGCCTGAAGAGCACCAGCGTAAGTAAAAAGTGCGTATATGTAGAATGCGGAATTTCAGTATATAATGCTGCATCATGCTGGGTCCTGGATCGCTCAGAAGCAAAGAAAGTGTGGATCCACCTATCCGTACAGTCTTGTCAACATGATCCAGAAAGTGATCCTCTCTTCCAGCTGCGATCTAGTGTGCTGATAACCAATTTCCTGTGGGGGTTATTTTACTAAGTTTGTCGAGATCTGAGAGTTGGGCGTCTCATTTCCAGGTTCCCTACCTGAGAGGCCTCATTCCTCCCAAGATCACATACCGGTACAGATCTTCAGGATGGCATTGAGTCCTCTCCAATAATTTTTTTCATTCAATGGGGTTGGGACTTAAAAATATATACTCCATCAGCCCAAAGTTGTAGAGCTTGACGAGAGTAATCCAAATACCGTAGAGCAGGTTAGACTCCGCTCGTAATTAAATAATTATTGGGGTGCGCGGACATGGGTGCGCGCTAATATTAATTCCAAAATTACAGCTGCGCGGAGCGTCAGTCGGGTCCCCAAACAACTATTTTGGGGGTGCGCGGTATGAATTAAAAACATCACTTTTTACAAAAATTCGCGCGCTATCGCGCGACTGTTTGATTTGACATCCATTCAGTCATCCTTGTCAAGTGTGCCCAAATAGCCCTGCATGGTAACAGTACTGATGACTCAGATGAGCACTACCGGTACTCATAGGTAGCATTACTGCACAGTTCAGCCTCCATCCACTCGGCTCGCCAGTCGAATCGCCAACGCCTATCCTCGGCTTGCTCAGCCTTCCAATCCTCCTGGAGCGCGGTAAATGAGCATTGACAGGATTCGAACCGCCGACCCCAGGGCCCCAATAGCCACACGTTTCTTGAGGCCAGGAACCGGCGGAGGAGGAGAATGACGACTACGGTATGCTAGCAAACGAAGCTTTAACTGACGTTGACTGTACAGGCTGAAAGTGCTGCGCGGACGGACATTTAAATTATTTCAGTGATGCGCGATGTTTAATTAAATTCTGTGCTGCGCGGCGTTAATTTAAATTAAAATTTCGTCGCTGCGCGACCGTTTTTTAAATTCTTTTTGGGGTGCGCGGCCGGAAAAAAAAAATATTTGTTTTGGGGTGCGCGGAGTCTAAGCTGTTTTACGGTATGGTCTTAAAATGTTTACTGGCTTTGGGGCGGGAGTAGTTATTGGGGTGCTAAGTAGGGGAGGGGTACCGTAGAGGAGTAAAGACGAGGGGGGCTTTTGTTGGGGAAATCATAAAAATATACATCAGGATGAGAGCGGCACCGTTGCACTCTATATGTCACATACTGTCGCCCCATGCTGTTGCCTTCCATCATGAAATATAGCGTAAATTAGAACCTGACCCCTTAATATGTCATCTTGGCAGGGGGGGGTACCGGCTCGGCAATTAAAGCACAGCTATTCTTATGCCCATCAATGATGTAAAACCCGAAATTTCAGCCCCTAAATCAGCCACGTGCTCGAGCCGCACTGAAATTGGGGCACATGCCATCCTCAACCACCAACCAACCAAGATCCCATGTTATGTCAAAGAAAAAATACCCACGCGAGCTCCACATGTGTTGAGGCAGAACCACCACGGATACAGGGCTGCTACACAAATTGTTTAAAAATACCCCCCATGGAATGTCCAAGATGCGGTGCGCTGACATCTTATCATCGTACATGCTCAGATCATGCGTTCAAAGTCCATGTCTTCGGGTTGTCTAAATGGGTGATTGGACGCCAAGAAGCCACTTCAGCTATACTCCGTGTACACCACTGAGAAGTATTGTGCTGGTTTTACAATCCATCAGAGCATCACATTTGATGATTTGATGCATGGGACATGTACCCGTAAACCGGTTCAGGCACATACGCTAGGACAGCGAGCGAAAATAAGTGACCCCCCTAGGTAAGCAACAAACACACAACCACAAGGCAGTGGCGTGGGAATGACCCCCATAGTACAGAGGATAAGTCCCCGTCGTAAAACATGAACTTCGTGCACAAGAGTTTAATCAAACACTACCCAGAAAATTGATAGGGTATACACTCTCTGGGTATACAAGAGTGTATGAGCGAAACGTGTGAAAAGTCTGTTTGTGTCTTTGTGATGAGCATGTGGAACTTCAGTAGTTTAGTATAAATGTTCTTAATGTGTGAACTATCTGCATAAATCATTGGGAGGAATATGTGACACTTCATGATATATGAACAATGACAACAAACATAATGGAAACCTGAGATCGGAATCATGCTCTGTACGTCTTAGCGGATCCACACACCGGTACCGATAATGTAATTTGTTTGGACGTTCTCTGCTTCATACTGTGCTGTGCTCGACATTTCCCTTCAAGGCTTGGTGCTGGTGCTGACCAGCAGCTCAGAGGGGTCATTAAGCCACATATTGTTTGTGCAGCAGCATATCCCTGGCGATCATGATTTGAGCCCAAATAGCTTGTCTGTATGTAGAGAACCACAACTGGAATCATACCACAATTTAGTCACATGTCATCGGAAACTTAAAAAACGAAGCATTGATTGAAACTATATGAAGATAATTGAACTGTATATTATGTCAAGAATGCATCAGGCTTTTTTTTACGAAGTGAAAGACAACAATAGAAAGGTCAAGGTCAAAGGAGGCAGGCAAACGCAGATTTTAGATTTATCATCGACAGGGCGCGAGTGGACTTATGCCAGCAAACCAATGTGAAGAAGAAAATTTGAAGAATATGGACTGTCTCGGCGTCAAGGTCGAGCAAGGACCATAGGACAGGACCCTCCACGTCATGGGGGAAATCTCGTTGGGGGGATAGATGCTCAAATCCACCCACCGCAGTCGATACCATGGCCTAGGGACCTGGGTTATGGGACAATCGGATTGTGGCATCAATCCACGTTGCTAACTCAATAGGCATGTTGCAGATTTTTCAGCACAGGCATTGCGCAGGCCCTGCTACAGGCATGCCTGCTGCACCCCCTCCACTACCAGGCGGACTATGTACCCCTTCAAATAGCAGGCGGATGGTGGGCCGCCTTCACCAACAGGTGTATGGTGGGCTGCCCCTCTAGCAAGCAGGTGGTGTACCACATGCAGTAGCTGGCGGATGGTGAGCCGCCTCCACTAGCTGACCGATGGTGGGCCACATCTACTAGCTGGTGGATGGTGAGCCGCCTCCACTAGTCTTCTACTTGCTGGCGGGTGGAAGGTGGGCCAATGCCACTAGCTAGTGGATGGTGGGCCACATTCACTAGCTAGCGAATGTTGGCCCGCCTTGACTGGCTGGTTGATTGAGTTTTGCCTCCATTAGCTTGCGGAGGATGGGCCGCCTCCACTAGCTGGCGGAGGATGGGCCGCCTCCACTAGCTGGCGGATGGTGGGCCACTTCCACTAGCTAGCGAATGTTGGCCCGACTTGAATAGCTGGTGGATAGCGGGCTGCCTCACATTGCAGGCCGACGGTGGGATGTCTCCAGAAGCTGGCCAACGGTGGGTCACCCACCTAATAGGTTGGATCATGGATGCTACCAGGAACTGCAGCTGTGGGTGTCGCCTGTTATACAGCTACTCCTAAAAGTACGCTGGGATGTTGTTGCCGATCACGGACATGCGCTGATGCTCCTCCATCAGGCAGGCAGGCAGCAACGAGCAGGCAACATCAGGCTGGCGGGCAGGCAGAGAGGCAGGCAGGGGAAACCAGATGGAGCGGCGCATGCAGGCTGTAACATGTTGGCAGCAGTGTCAGTCAGGTAGGCAGGCGGGTGGGCAGGGAGAGTTCGGCGAGCAGGCAAATTCAGGCAAACTGCATGGGTGAAGGATGTATGTGTTAGTGACTATGGGGACTGGGGATAAATGGAATGTAGCCTCACTCCCATGCACATACTGTGCATGATCCTAGCATGGATTTCCTCTGACTCCTGGTATGCACCACAGCCACAGCCAAGAAACCAGGTGCCATCATCAGCTCGGACAGCATACACTACACAGTCCTGAATGGCAGCCAATCAATGTGTAGTTGCTGTCTCATGCCTCTGGAATGTGCCTCTCCATCTCATGGTCGCATGATGAAGCTTGAACCAGGTTTGCCGAAATTACACTCAGGGCGTTGCCTCGTAAGCATCACAACAACGCTTGTTTTGCTTATCACTGCCATGAAATCAAGGCATGGCATACTAACCATCATGAATCCGGGGGTGACGCGCGCCATATGATGCACAGATATCTGTCTGTTAATGACCTCATTCTCACGGGTCTGCCACTGTCAATTTGAATTTGGGGTCATGACACCTGCAGCCTAGAAATTCCATCTCCAATTTGCAGGCTCAATCATCAGCACAGGTTAGAGTTTTCAAGGCTTTCCACCTCCTGCGACCAAGAGAGATTCACCATCGATTTGCACGATAAAGCAGTACAGATCGCCGTGGAGACACCAAGCGCCGTATGAAGGCATACCAAATTTCAGCGACTCAAGGTTTGTCATATTCTCACTGAATCCCATATACACAAAATGGCCTCCATGTGCATGAGCTCCCGCATGACCGCTCGCCCCACGGCATCCTTCTCGGGTAGATACATCGGGCGTCTGTTTGGAATTCTTGTACCCCGCAATCCTGATTGAATCGGTGTTCTTGATATCAATGGATCATCTCTGGTTTATGATGGAACAAGGAATGCTTCTTCCGGAACTGGCGTGACCCCATGATGTTGATTGCAGGCAAGCGCTCCAGCTTGATCGTCAGGGCGGAAACAGCACCTACACCCCCGCCTGCGCCTGCGGCTGCCAAGAAGGCGGAAGTGGGACCCAAGAGGGGAAGCTTTGTAAGTTTTACGGAGGCGTATCTGGAAGGTCCGCTCCCATCGCAGCCAGCAAGAACATAAGTCTGAACGGTCTCCTTCTTGGCACCTGCAGGTGAAGATTCTGCGTCCTGAGTCTTACTGGTTCAACCAAGTCGGCAAGGTCGTCTCTGTCGACCAGGTAAGGAGATCTTGCCGGCTGCCTACGATCAAGTGCTAACAATTGCCGCTCTCGTCGAATAGCATGAATGGCGAGAAATTCACGTCATGCTCTGGAGATGGGTGTTCTGGTTACGCCTTACGTCCGCTCGGTTGACTACAGTTGCTGTTCAATGCTCGTGCTGAGCGCGTGCTACCCTCTGTCTGTTCCTTGTGCTGTACGCAGAGCGGCATCAGGTACCCCGTCGTCGTTCGTTTCGAAAACCAGAATTACGCCGGTGTGACAACCAACAACTACGGGCTTGCGGAGGTGCAAGATGCTGTCAAGAACTAAGCATCTCTTTATGAGTGGATAAATGTAAGCCATAGGAGCAAGTGTGTGAGCTGGACTTGGGGATTTATGTTGATCCACAGAGAACAGGGCCTTGCCCCACCTGGTGGCTGGGACTGTGGGGGCATGGTGCTGGTCCAGGGCTGGCCGAGGCATCTGTTCACACCCATGCGCGTAGCCCGGGCACGGATCATAACTTGGGGTCTCATCATAAGGTTGCAGCCAGTCAATTTTTTTGATGGGTTGATTATTTAAAGGCTCCTACAGGTCTCGACAAATTGTATGAAAATTCTTCCTGGATGCTCTCTCATAAGTAGGCTGGATAACGACTTACCCAAGATGCCACTCGGTGGTGAATCACAGTGCCTGGCCGCCTCCTCAATGCTATGCTGTCTCCATGCTTGCAGGTGGCCCTCTGCGCTACATCCCCAGGCAGATAATAGTAGAGGATATTGGCATTGTTCGCGGAGAGCAGCCAAGGACTGGGGCTTCGCTGATCAGGGATGCACTTTTGCTCCAGGCTTAAGAACGCGCCTGTACACGAGTGTCCGGTTGAGTCTGGGTCTCCCGTTTAACCTTGTGGCACGCAAACAGCATATTTAGTGCAAACATTTGGCCACTGGTCACATGTGTGATCATGTACAGTTTGATCACCACAAGAGCTGTTGTTGGGGACAGACTGTTGGATGATGACAGTGGGAATTTCGGCAGGACTTAACTTTTGTACTAATCGGACATGTAGGGCATATGATTCCCTGGTGACCGAGTTGCCCCTGTAGAGCTTCTCCTTACAGCCCCTGGTGATTTATATCACCTTTGCCTCTGCGTCTTACAGTCCAGTCCTGAAATACTCGCCTGGACAGGCGCAGTACTGCTGAGATGTATATTAGTGCCGTCGCTGTTTCTCAAGCGCTACTTTTCGGGACAGTCATGGCACCATCACGCGTTGACCTGAGGTGTAAAGTACGTAATAATGAAGTTGACAAGCCCCACAGATTTTTTGCGGGTGAAGAGGATCAGGTTAAGAATATTGAGCGGCAAAGTTCCTGATCGTCCAGACAAATGACTGCAGGTACTAGTACCAACATGTCCATAACGTTACACCTCTGGGCCCGCTCAAAGCTCCGCCGCGTGGGCGCCCAACTGTTCAGAAGGGAGGAAAGAAGGAACTAAAAGGAAGAGATGGGGGAAAGAACAAAAGGAGAGGTCGGAGAGGCAAAGAAGACCAAGTTCAACACCTGAAGAGAAGAAACTAAAAAGGTTGCAAACAACAACAAGAGAGAAGGCTGGAAAGGCCAACGACATCGGCCTCAGAAACCCTAGAGACTAACCCTCGATAATGCCCACAGCACAGTCCACAAAAGCAAGTGCAAACCGACTGAAACACAGGCCTTTCACATGTCAATAGGATGGAAGCACTCGGCGGACAGGCCGAAAACTGGCATTACTGATTACGGCTAGTCTGCTTCATTTATACGAGTTGGTTGATGACGTTACACCTCTGGGCCCTGCTGAAATGAAGCTGGGCCACGTCGGTAAACAAAAAACAGCTAGGAAATACAAGGTAGAAGGCAAAAGAGGAAAGAAAGGAGAGCAAGTTCACCTGCCAAACAACAAGAATGTCATTTGTTGATCGTATCCCCTGCCTCTGAAGAGACTAGCCTACAAAAAGCTCAACTACAAGTTCAACAAAAGGCAGGGCCTCCCTACCCTGCCTGCGGGCTTCCTTTTACCTGTCTCGATGGGAGAAAAAGGAAAGGAAATAAAGGCAAGAAGGAAAACTCACGGTGGTGATCACGAAAGACCCGCTGCACTCGTCTCTCTCCCAGCAAGAACGCCGGGTTCTATGTTCCCGCCCCCTTACATAGGAGGATGCACCGTTCTAAACATGGGAGGATGGTAAAGCTGCACCATAGCCCAGGCTGTGCATGGTGGCTGGAATTGAGCCCATGCATTCCCTACCAGCCCCACGTGACCGAGCGTTCAGCAGGGCCCAGCTGGTCTGCACCGTTTAAAGGGGTTTAAGTTTAGAACAGTGCATACCCGCTGGGCCCTGCTGAACGCTCGGTTAAAAGGGGTGATCACAAGTTTTCTTCTCCTTCTTTCCCTCTTAACTTAAATTCTTTTCTTCCAGCAAGACAGTTGGGCGCCCACGGCCGAGGTTTTTTAGCAGGGCTCAGAGGTGTAAAGTCATTGACAAGTTCAACTCAGGCATCATCTGCTTACACGCAGCCGGTTGGCGTCTGTCTATGCAGCGCCTGCGGCTAACTACGGTGATGTGGTGTGGGGCATCAATTGCCTCAAGAGCAGAATGCAGTCCAGCTTCCTACAGCATCTGCGCCAGGCGGCAGGGCTTCCTGCGTCCGCTGCCAGTTGGGGAGTCATAGGGAGCTGCAGATCCAGCCGTTGTAGCGAAGTTGGTGGCAGCATGTGAATGACGGTACACCTCTGGGCCCTGCTCAAAAAAGGCTTGGTACCGGGCAGGCTTGGGTGAGGTGCCCTGGCCTTTGTTGAAGACGTGGTACATATCGTTGAGGTGTGGACGTGTTCAGAGGCTGGATCTTCCTTTGTCTTCCTTTTTTAGCATTTTGTTTGTTCCTTCACTTTATTTCCCCTTTTCCTCCTTTATTCCCACCCCTGCCCCCTTGTGCTTGTTTCGTTTTCTCCTCCCAACCCTTTAGTTAGACGCCCGCACGGCCGAGCCTTTCTGAGCAGAGCACAGAGGTGTAACGTCAGGCGGCAGGAACATGGAACCCGGTTGCTCTAAGCGGGTGGAGAGTGAAGATCTTGTGGTGGGTTCGATCTATATTTAGGGTATGGATGCCACCAACGTTATACTACTATTTGTCAGACATGCATGGCATTCCCCCTGGTCTTTAATTTGCCCCTTTTTACCTTTGCTTCCCAGCAGCCGGTGATAAACATCACGATTGCTTCTCCAATCTTCAGTCCTGAAAATTTGAAGCTACCAGCACAGATAAAATGCAGCTGAGAGGCATATGAGTGCCGTCACAGCATATCTGAGGTACCAGTATTCACTATCCAGGGATTATCCAGGGCGATCATGGCACCATCGCACGTTGCCAATTAAATTACAAAGAAATAGCAAGTACACAAGCCCTAGAGTACCTAGGTCATGCTCAAAAGAAATAAAGTTTAACAACTGCACGTAATGCTTGCTACGGGAACTTGACAAATGAGTGTCCATGTGACCTTTTGAGCAGGGCCATAAGATGTAACGTCATGAACTTGCTATGGGGAACTTTAACAGACAGATGAGGTTCCAACAAATGCAGTTAACCTGCGGTGAATAGAATACTAAAGAGCCAGCCACACAAAACATGCCTAGAAACAATCTTTCTAGCGGGGACACTCTGCAATCGACAGCTTACAAAAACTGCTCATGCTCGAAGCAACCAAAGGCAGCGGACATGCCATACCCATGCAGACACCCATTACTTTTTCTCTCCCAACCAGGCAATTGGGCGCCCACAAGGCCGACCCTTTTGAGTAGGGCCCAGACTCCCAGAGGTGTTATGTCATTTATGTCTAGCAGGAACACTCAGCAGTAGACAGCTAACCAAAACTGTTCATGCTCGAAAATACCAATGGCAACAGACATGCCATGCCCGTGCTCCCAGGTGATTTATACGGTACTTTCCTGCCCTCCTAACCAGACAGTTGGGCGCCCACGCGTCTGAGCCTTTTAAGCAGGGCCAAGAGGTGTCACGTAATTGACGAACAGAAGCCTGTCGCTCGAAATGGCCACGGATATGCGCACACATGCAGGTCCAAAGGCAGCGGCTATGGCGCTCCCATGCGGATACCCAAGCGTTTTCTACATCTGCCTGTCGCTCGACCCAATTGCCTTATCTGCTGTGAGTAGCTGCGCTTTCTTGCTCTCATCCTGCATCCTGTGCATGTAGTCGATCCAGTACCAGTACGACGCACCCCCAAGGGCGTACAGGAAGGCGCGAATGAACGTGTACGTGGTCGATTTCACTTGGTAGTACACAACGTTGACGCTGCGCGGCATAAGCAAGGGTAAATAGGAAGATCAGCCGGCAGGGGCAAGGTTGGAAGTGTACATCGGACTACAGGGGCAAGGGGGAAAGAGTGAATCAGCCCACAGGGGCAGGGGTGAACGGGTGGATCAGCCAGTGGTTGCCACACGGATCAGGGCCAAGCAAAACACTGCGCATGGTTGATCCTGAAAACCAGATATAAAGAACAAATGATGCCTTGGTTAAGATTCGGAGGGGGCTCTTCCAAATCCCGATCTGTAGGCAGGGCAAGCTGTACCATAGATGAGGACGTGCCATAGATGAGCACAAATAATGTGTGGACAATGCATAGCTGCCTCATCATGGCTGCGCCACACATTCGCCAGGCTGGCGCTGGCTTGTAAGAAAACCCTACCTATTGTTGTAGAGGCGCACGATCACCGGCTATCTTGAAGACCCACCTGTCGTAGTAGAGGTGCATCACCACCGTGTCTACCACCAGCTGGATGAGCGGAGTGATCAAGCCATGGGGGAAGACTGGGTTCTCAAACAGGGTGAACAAGCCCGCGTCTGCGATAAGGGACAGGGGGGAGTTGTTTGCTGCTATTTTACACATTTACAGCCTTGCGTACGGTATATGGAGCATCAAAAGGCCAGCGTGGTTCTCGAACAGGGAGAAGAGGCACGCATTTGGGATGGGGGGAGTTTTACAGTTGTACAGTTGTACAGTTTCTGTAATGTGTACGAACAATGGCACGGTGCCAGTAGGCCCATGTGCTTCGAAAACAGGATGAAGAGGCTGGCGCCTGGAAGGGGAGACAGAGGGAAAACAATTACCCTTTCCCTACAGATTCACAGATTTTTGTTCAGTACAGGGAGCGCAAAATGGCCACTATGAGACCAGCTTATACGTTTATACAATAGCATGTGACTGCTTGCATGAAGAAAAAGGTCACATCATCCACAGGCGCTGGCACAGGAGGGACAAAATCCCCATCGGACAGGGCAACGGACACAGATGACTCATGGATGTGGATGACTCCTAATTTCGCATGTGACAGAAGAATGATCATGAGCGACTGATGTATGACTGATGGATTACTGATGGAGGTCTCATGGATGACAGGAACATGATCATGGGTGACCGTTGCGCGGAACAAGGTACAAGCACTGCAACTAGATACATTATGAGCAATATCAATTGAACTCCTTTGTTAAAAAACAGTCGATTGCTTGCTTACAAATCAGTTAGCTCCTACATGCTACAACGTGTCTACGTCCCGGCCGCAAGCCGAGGGAGCCTACTGCAGCTCCAGTTGCTTGGGCGGCCAGTGTCAGGCCGTCATGCACCATGCACACTAACAGGGAATTACCTCACAACCGGTGAGTCCAGCACCAGGTGCACTCAGCACTCCAAAGATAACCTATCTCTCACCAGATATATCCTGCACCAGGAGCGCCATGAGCACTCCGTGCACAATCCACACACCATGCAGCGCACAACACACACCAGGTCCACTCAGCACTCAGCACACAACAGGGAATGATCTCTCACCCCAGAATTCTTGCACCACGTTCCCATTCAGCACTCGACGGGTGTGCACTCCGCAGAGCACTGAACACACACCAGGTGCACTGAGCACTCAGCACCGCACTCAGCGCGTGCACACAAGAGGGAATACACCTTCCACCCGGGAAGTCCAGCACTCATGTGAGGACTCAACAGGTGCGCACTCCCCACACAGCACTCAGCACACACACCAGGTGCATTCAGCCTTAGGGCGGGAAACCATCTCTCACCAGGGAAACTCTAGCCCTACGTGAGGGCACTCACCAGGCGTGAACTCAGCACAGCACCCAGCAAAGCACACAAGAGGGGATCTACCTCTCATCTGGGCAGTCCAGCAGCTCTGGTCCAGCACCATGTGCGCACTTAGCACTGGGAGGGGAAACCATCTCTCACCAGGAAAGTCCAGCACCAGGTGCGCACTCAGCATGTACGAGTAGGGCACAGAGACCATCCCCAGGGCCATAAGCACGAAAGTGGCTCGGCGGCAGATGGCCGCAGCGATGCGGAGGCCTACTATGTCCTCCCGGTCGTGGGGGGCACCCAGGAACGTGATGATGGCGTACGGCCACACATTCAGCAGGGGAGCGGCAAGGCCCGCCAGACCTGAGGAAGCAGGAGAGGGTACATAAAGGGAGCACGTCAGCAGGGGCGCGGCAGGGACTTGCCAGACTAGTGGATTCAGAAGCTTTGGAGGTGTGGAGTCATGGAGTGTGTGGGCAGGGGGGGGGAGAACGTCATCAGGGGAGAGGCAAGACCCTGCAGACTTGAGGAAGCAGAAGCGGTAGTAAAGGAGGGAGTGTGAGTGGAGGAGTTCATATGGAGGCAATGCAACGGACAGGTCTGATCGGGATTCTGGGCCATTCTGGAGAGCACCTCTTTTCAAGGGCCACTGGGACCCATGGGCTGATGGGGCCAACAGGTCTTGGGAGCCATGGGCAGCTGTGCTTAAGGGCTGCTGGGCTCCTGGACCCAAGGGCTGCCGGTAACGTCGGAGCCACCATCGCAGGCTAGGATCTAGCAGTCGGCGTTATGCGGCCACCCCTTCTCCTGCATGCATGGCTCTGCGGCACATGTCCCCTCTTCGAAATGCTCTTACCATGCTAGGCTGCTACCCCACTCCTCGTGCATCCCTGCTGCGTCACACCCATCAGTAATACAATTACTAGGAAGTGATTTTCCATGTGGAACAAGCCTTGTGGCCCTGTTGGCCATGCTGGTGTCAGTGGTGCCCTTCCCCAAGCCCCCACCCCCTCTCTCACCTTGCCCCTTCATCAGCCCTATAGCAGCGTGCCCCATCTGCATGAGCAGCCCTATATTCACGATTGGCGTGCTATTGCATCCTGGACCACCAGCGGCTGCTCCCGCGAATGTCATCGAGGCGGAGGAGATGACATGGATGATAATTGCCCAGAGGTACGCAATGAATGCCGAGGATTCGTCAACAACGGGCAGGGAGGTCAGTGGGCTTCTAGAGTAGTCATGTGGCAGGTCTTGGATAGGAACGGGCGACGAGGAGTAATTGTTCTTCGGCAACAGGAACATGGCAGGAACAACGTGCAGCGAGGGGCAAATTGCTGTAGCCTAAGCCATATGCCTCCAGTATATGACTTGAATCGGAATAACGAAAATCACAGGCAGGCTAAGCTTGAACTGGGTGAATGCACGCAAGCAACTGGTCACTCCGGCTCACCCACTTAGCTGCCGTACACACCATTTTATGGACGTTGCGTTGCCTAGTCCTCTGTCCCTATCCGAAACCTATTTGCCCATTGATCAAATCATAAATATGTCTTACACCGGTTTTTTCGCGACCAAGGCCTGGAGCTTTCCTTCTGGCGTCGGGTACCTCGTGGCCGGCCTTGCGTATATTAACTATGGCATGATGAATCGGCCACAGTTTGGATTCAAGGAGATCTCGGGGGCTGAGTTCAAGGCGACTCCGGTTCAGTATTTGCAGTCTGAGGAGCACCATCGTGTGATGTGAGTTTGCAGCCTGGCGTCGCAGACTTACATGTGAAAGAATTCATTTGCTGGGTAAAAAGCGCTGTTGGTGTAGAAGTGTTGTTGTTGTTGATTATGATGTTGATCGGTCTCCACATTATCATGGTCGGGCCATCAAAGCACCATCTGACTCTCACTTTACCGTTTGCAGGCTTCCCAAGGTGCCAGGGCAGTCTTCTGTGTCAGAGACCCATCCTCCTCATGCCCATCACTGAAGACACCTCGCCATGGGCCGGGCTGAAATTTCATGTGGATCCAACCCAGTCTTGCTTTGCAACGACTAGCTGAATAATAGCATGGCATTGCTATTTGTACTGTTGGCTCAGGATGGCTTGTGCGCTGAAGTCACATGGCAGGCCCATGTTCCTTTGCTGGAGGCCAAATTGCTCGCCTGATCTTTTCCGCTTAAGTTGGTTGTCTGTATGTTTTGTTTTTCAAGGTTCGGATGAGGTTCAAAGAAGTGTGTGAATTGCTGGCCCATGCCCTGGCCAAAGACGTATTTTTACCGAACACAATGTGGGCACACCTTCAGTGCATAATTGTCTGGTTTCCTGAAGTTGCTTGTGGGGTTTGTGCAGTTCATGCTTTGTTTACTCCAGATGCAGACAATGTGCGGCTTATTGCCTTGGAAGTTGTGAATTTACTCACGCTGAAGAGCATCATGCCGACGCATGCAAACAACTTTAAAATGCCATGGCAGCTGGCTGTTGCCCCTAGGGGATTCCTGGCTCACTGACATCATCAGCTGGAACTGATGGCTCTGATCAACAGGTCGTACCAATGATGTCCAATGCCGAATTCACGAATTTCTGATATGTACCCATCCCCAGGACCTGATCATTCTCAGCAGCTGTCATAATGATACCCCCCTGAAGATAACAACACTACCTGCATATTGGTAGCGGCAAATTCCACCGCATGCCTCTCAGTGCATGTCCGCCTGTTGCTTCATAGAATACGAATAGCGTACTAGACTTTCCCCCAAAATCATCCGCAATTCAATGAAAAGCCTGGAATGCTAACTCCAGCCTGGGATGCTAACTCTCAAGCAGGGGTCTACAAACCGGCCGGTTCCCGGACAGAATAGGACAAAAGAAAAAAAAGCCGGGGAAAAGCGATAGGGGAGTTCCGGCGAAGCCGGTAAAAAAAGGGGGAAGTATGAATGTTCTCCGGCTGTGGTGATTTGGGGCCGGAGGTCCACAAACTCTTATCCGGATCTTTTTCTCCCCGGCTGTTCCAGATTTATTCCCTTGAACACATTCTCAGCAAGCCATCATGGCTAGTGGTTCTGAAAGCGGCAGATCGGTAGCAAACCCTTTAACCTCGACATGTGGTCGTTAGACAAGCGAATGAGCCACGTCTCGAAGTCGAGGAGCAACGTCGCGAAGTCGAGGTTGAGATCGACCACACCGAAACAGCCCCAGCCGAAACAGCCGCCTCTCTCGTCTCGCTGACGATCTTCCCTCAGGCAGACGGCACCTTGAAAGCGTACCTGATTTTCTCCCACTCTTATACGGGTGTGGTCACTGAAGGATCACAGCTCCCAGAGCGGGGTGCTGGTATTAGAGCCGAGGTCTTTGCTGAGTTTGAGCTATTTAAGGGTTACATGTTTGACCGTCTAGAGCAGTACGGCAAGGCCACGATGGCTGGGGCGTGGGCCTTCATTATTGCCAAGTATGCCCACGCACCTGGTCCCCCATGTCATGCGGGTAAAAATGTTGGTTAAACATTTTTCTTTCGACGCCAAGGGTGCCCATCATGAGCTTATCATGTCAGCTGTTGAGGTGGCCAACAAGCAGCCCATGCACTTGGGTGACACGCCTCCAGTTCTTTTGGCCAAATTGGCCCTTGATGTGTGCGGCAACTAAGTCCCCTTTGTGGGCACGTCTTTGGCTGAGGGTGTTGAGGGCGAGGAGGAGTTGGCTGAGGAGGAGGGTGAGGTGGATGCGCTGCAGCCTCCGGAGGAGGATGAATAGGATGCAGATCCCGCGCCCCCGAGTCAGATGATGACGATTTGCCTTAAGGTAGGTAAGCTGAATTGGCACGCGCCAAGCAGCAACTGTGATAGTGTGTTGGTGTGTGTGTGTGGATTATAGGGCGCATAATTGAACACAAATTAGCTTCGACCTTTTGGTTTACCAAGGAGGAAAGACTGTAGTTATGTGTGTGTGTAGTATTGTTTTTAGGAATGTAGTTAAGACGAGTGAAGATCGAACAGTGTGCAAAAAGCGGGAGAAAAAAATCCACACTTTTCACACTTTTTCGGAAACCGGACAAAAAAAATTAGATGTCTCCGGCTCCGAAAAAAAAACCGGAGAGGGAAAAAAAAGTGCCCGGCAAAACCGGTCAGTTCCAAGACCCCATTGTAGACCCCTGCTCTCAAGCCGTTCTGTCATGCAAGCACGAGTGGATTGCATCATCTATAATTCGGATTGCACAGGCAGTTCGACAACAGGAGCAGAACAGCATGCCTACCACTCAGGCAACAACTGTCATAAGCAGGAGTGTCAGCCAGGCCAGGTTTGCACGTTTGGCAGGCACCCCGGACTTGTGGCTGAGCCTGTGATGCCCATCATCCAGAATGTTGATGTAAGGTCCAGCTGGTCGCACGAGGCAGTTTTAAGATAATAAGAACTGCTCCTTTGGGTAACTGAAGTAACGTCCTCTTGGAAGGCCACTCGTCGATTCCAATCCTCAGCTGGAGGACCCATTATTCAGGCAGTCCAGAAGACCAGAGCCCCCGCATTCTGCCTGGATAAATTGGTCACTGGGGATGAGACTATTCAGGCGTGTTTCCTCTTTCTTCAGAAGTTCATCTTTCTCAAGCAGAGCACCTAAATTGTGTTTTTACGGAAGCCGAGATTGTGAAAGCTTTGGAAAAGACTGTGAATGGAAAGTCTGTGGGTGTTGATGGTGTATTGGTGTCCCTATGGAGTTTTTGAAACACGCGGTTATTGTGACTCCTAGGGGAGCTTTTTCTCAAGAGAAGCGGCAGTATGTTTTGGCAAATCAAATTACGTTTTTGTTTAATAGAGTTTTGGCAGACGGTTACCCTAAGGAGTGGGGCATCGGAGCACTTGTTCCGGTACCCAAGCCAAAGGGCAGTCCTGCAATCAAAGACGATTATAGGGGTATTGCCGTAGGAACTGCCCTATCCAAATTATATTCCCTCGTGTTATTGCAGCGTCTTGATTCGTGGGCAGAAAGTCAGGGTTTCAGAGCCGATGGCCAGGCAGGTTTTCGGCATGGACGGGGAACACCTGATAATGCTTTCATTATTAACCACATTATTGAAAAATACCATTCGGAAGAAAAACACGACTTTTGCTCCTTTCATTGATTTTAGGAAGGGATATGACTGCATCAACAGAGATTTACTGTGGCGGAGTTTACAGAGCATGGGCGTGCACGGCCGGATTTTAGAAAGTTTAAAGGAGATGTATCAGGATGTAAAAATCCGTGTACGGGTTGGTGGTAAACTGGGAGATAGTTTCTCCTCCTTTATGGGTGTTAAACAAGGAGACCCGCTGTCCCCTCTATTGTTTGGCCTGTTTATCGACCGTTTCGAGAAGTTTGTCGCAAGTGAGTGCCCTGATATTGGCGCCCGTCTTTTACATGCTTTGGTCAGAGTTTTACTTTATGCTGATGATCTGGTGTTATTAGCTGAATCGCCGGGTGATCTGCAAAAACTTCTTGATGCTCTCCATATTTTTTGTCGCCACAACGCCTTGACAGTCAATATAAAAATCTGAAGCAGTTGTTTTTAACCAGAAATTTTGCCGTCATTTGGCATCTCTGTCTTATGACGGAAGCGTTCTTGATATTAAGCCCTTTTTCATTTACTTGGGTACGCTACAACCGGTTTGACTCCGCGCACCCCGCTTCGGAATAATTATATCAAATTTGTCGCGCAGCAAAAATAGACCATACTCCGCGCACGCGCAGCTGGTTTTTTAAATAGTTGTTAGCTTTATCGCGCAGCCAGTCCGAAACAATTAATTAAACACCGCGCAGCACTTTTAGTGATTGTCGTTTACTCAACTCATCGCAGCGCTTATAGCCAAAACTCTCTCAGCCGCCGACTGCAAATGGCGTCGCCTTCACCATGCAAAGCTGAGGTCAAGCCTACCCGTAAGAGACCCCTTTTCATGAGCGCACCTCCCAAGATCTGCCCTGTTTGCAACCTAACGCTGAGCGGTGCCATGCCCCCGCCATGTCCCTTCATCTACGACATGTCGCAAATATGCTCGTCGTGCCAGGATGCTAATGAGGAGGAGGAGGAGGAGGAGGAGACGGAGGAGGAGATGGAAAATAGGGAGGAGAGGGAGAAGAGGGACGCCGCGTACGAGCGTTGGCTATCCTATGATACCAGGCCCACTGCCATGAAATTCGGTAGCCATACAAGCTACCGGTAGTGTTCTGCGGTACTACTTGATCAGACTTGACAAGGATCACTGAATGGTTGTCGAGTTGAACAGTTGCGCGCTAGCGCTTTTTTTTTGAATATTTGGTGCCGGAAAAACTACTCTGCGCACCCCCCAAAATAGTTGTTTTGGTCCGTGACTAACCGGCCGCGCACACTGTTTGCTATTATTTAATCCATCGCGCACCTCTGAAAATAATTAAGATAAAGGGGAGTCAAACCGGTTCTACGGTTTGTTATTTGATGAGGCAGAGGGTATGAAGGGAGCAGGTAGACGTTGTGTCAACAAGGGGAGGGCAGCTTTGTATGCCATGGTCCGGAGATGTCATGAGCTTGACATACACAATGTTCACATTACATGTCATCTTTTTGACTCTTTGGTGAAGCCTATTCTGTTTTATGGGTGTGAAATTTGGGGACCAGGTCTCCTTGCGAAAGGAGTCGGCTTGACAGATACTGGTTTCTCTAGATATTTGGAGGTAATTCACAAGGGTTCCTTAGGCAGTGTCTGGGTCTTCGCAAGTCTGTGGCCGAGTATGTTCTCATGAGTGAACTGGCTGCACCGTGAACCCCTTGTCTTAAGTCTTTTGCAGCAGACCCTGAGTTTCTGGAATATAATTAATCTGAGGCCTGACAATGACCTTGTGAAAATGGCTATGCAGGAAAGTTGTGATATGGCGAAGGCTGGCACTTCACTTTGTTGGGCTGGATTTCTGTCTACGATATTGATGACTCTGGGTATTGATTTATTGACTGCGTCAGCCAATACCTCTTTGGATATTGATGTCATTGTGAATTCAGCTAGGGATCAGTGGCTTTCCAAAATTTCCAGGGATATGCCACGTACGGCCCTGTCAGTACGTGCTACTCCTGACTCAGAACGCTTGGGGTTCAAATTGTTTACGTTCTCAAAGTGGTTCCAAATTAAGCGTGATGTGAAGGAGACTTTCTTGTACAATTTGAGTAAGCCTAATACTATTTTCGCTGTAGCCCGGTATCGGATGGGGTCGCATTGGCTGAATGTTGAGACGGGGCGCTTTGAGAAACCCTGTGTGCCTCGTAGCGAGAGGATTTGTAGATGTTGCAATCTTAGATGTCGGAAGGATGAGCTTCACATGATTTACTGCCCGTTCTATACAGACCTTCGTTTTCAGTTTAACCTTACTTTCCATAGTTTCCTAGAGGACGAGAATGAGGCCATGAAACGGTACGCAAATGGAGTGTGGGGCAAACTAAATGCAGCGAATTCTGCATATGTGTTCTGAAAGAAATTCGGTTCTTTTGTCTTTCAGTGTATGATGAAAAGAGATAATCATCTCAAAACTTTGCCAAATTTCCTGTCTCCCCCCTAATTCTCTAGGCGGTGCTCAATCGAACTCTTCTGCACCCACGTCATGTTTTATGGCTGGGGCTTATCTTCTGCACTATGGGGTTCATTCCCACGCCACTGTCGTGGTTGTGTGCTAGTTGCTTGCCCAGGGGGGTCACTGGTTTTCGCTTTCTGTCCTAGTGTATCAAGTGCCTTAACCGGTTCACGGGCACATGTCCCATGCATCAAGTGTGATGCTCTGTTGGACTGTAAAAACTTCACACAACTTCACCAGATACCAGATACAGCACGACCAGGCCTTGGGGACTGCAGTACATACTTGCTAACGTCCTTAAGTATGTTTTCTTCCAACGGGACAGTTGGGCGCCCACGCGGCCGAGCCTTTTTAAGCAGGGCCCAGAGGTGTAATGTCATTGACTTGCTTACGTCCCCCCGCCCTTTTATTTCCACATGTCAAGGCATGTTCCAAGGTGCCTCCATGACAGCCTAGCCCATCCCAACACATCCTTGATCAAATTTCCAGATTTCATATCTCCATACGTCGCACTACGCGAGCGACAAAACAACACTGCCAGTAGCTACCCGGTTCTGCATGAAGACCCCACAACCCTCATGCACTATCTGCCCCCGCCTGTTTTGCGGCTTCCTGCCTCTTCCACGTGTAATTCTTTAAGCTTGTGTCCACCGCAGCTGACCCCACCGCCGCTGACGGACCGCTGCGCTGCACATGTGTCCGGCTGACCTTCCTTGAGACGGTGACGGGCATGCAGCAAGGGTTGCCCACCGGAGCTAGGTTGCAGCCACTGAGCTCCACCGCCTTGCGCGCTGATTTGTCGCTGTCGAGCTCAACGAAAGCGGTGCCGCTGGGTAGACCGCTCACCGAGTCCTTTTGGAAGGTGACATTGCGAACCTGCCCGCAAAGTCTGCAAGGGGGGTGAGAGAGGTGGAGAGAGGCAGTTGTCAGGAGCAAAAACATGGACATGCTGAGGGGCAGCTGTCAAGAACAATATACTCGCACGCATACCGTTCTGACAACAAAGAATAAAAGGGAGCAAGCCTAAATCCTGAACCTAAATAGCAGAGCCACAGCTCAGTGCCCAGAGGAGCAGGGCAGCAGGGAGAAAGTGTGGCTTCTGGTCACTCATACAGATGTGCCTACAAGGGCTCAGTGAGCAAGTGAGGCTGCCTGTCACTTCTATTGGGCAAATTTAACCCTACAGTCACCTCCACCTACGCCCAAATGCGCGCACACTCTCTTGCACCTCCCACACACGCATGCAAAGCGCGCACATACTTGAAAAAGGCCTTGAGGTGCTGATCCGTCGCCTCCTGCGGCAGCTGCTGCACCACCACCGTCCGCTGACCTGCAGCTAACCTCGCCGCCTCTATGTCTGCCTGCAGCCGCGCCACCTTGGCCGCCATCTCCTGAAGCAGCGCAGCGTGGTCGACAGGAGCCGATGCTGGCTGGGCGGGTGCTGCCGCGACAACTGATGCAGATGCAGCGGCCGTAGGCGGCTGCGCCATTGGCTTCTTGGGCCCCGGGCCTAGCCCGCGCCCGACGCCTAGCGTGGCGGCGCCAGCCGCGCCTGTGGTTTTTGGTCCGGGTCCTACACCCCGGTTTCTCCCCGCGCTCCCAACAGTAGCAGCGGGTGCAATCGGACCCGGCCCTGGCCCTCGATCTGCACTAGCACCCCGCAGCGCTGGCCCTGGCCCTGGCCCCCGCTCCGCACTGCTGGCACGAGGCATTGGCCCTGGACCCCGGGCAGTGCTGACAGCATGCGGTGTCGGCCCAGGCCCTCGTGCCATGCTGACGGCATGCGGGACTGGCACTGGCCTTGGCCTCATACTAGCTGCATTCGGAATCGACACCGTCCCTCGACCCAAAGATGAAAGGCCAGCCTTGGGTTCGTCCAGGTCCGGTGCAGCTAGGCGAGGCTGCTTGGCAGGCGATTGCACCAATTTGGCTGCCTGGGGCTCCTCAGACTCCTCCTCCACTTGGACAACCTCCTCAACCACGTGCTGCAAGGGCCTCTTCATGGCAACTGCACAAACAGAAAAGTACGGGGGCTCACATTCGAATTCAAACAAATTGCTGACATCTGCAGAGCGAGTGCTGGAGAGGCAGAGAGAATGCTGGGAAGAGAGAGAAGGCTGGAGAGGCAGGCCAAGGCCCACATGTATCACCCAATTAACGTTGTCAGTGCGGAAGTGGCAACACTCCAGGAAGGTTAGACAAGAGGACAGGGGCAACGCTTTGATTATTTCAAGTACAGGTGAGGCATCTCAGGTTGATGGAAACCAGTTACAGGTGCCAGTACCGTATTTTTTCATTAATATTGGCACCGAAACCTAGATAGGGTGGCCAGTACAGGTCATGTATGAGTGAGGTTGTTCAGTGATACATCTCGCTACCAACTCACCTCCCAGCCTCTCAAACACCGAGCCTTTCCCCTTTTCCTGAGGTGGCGCAGCCTTGACGGCCTGCATGCGCGCTGGCAGCGCCACCACTGGTGACACCTCCTCCTGTCCTCGATTGGACTGAATGCGGCTGAAGACTCCTGTCCTGGCAACTGCCCGTTTCGGTGGCGAGTCCTCCCCGCGGGCGGAAGATGTGCGCACGCCAAGCGGTGCCCGGCTGCCACCATCCGTCAACGCCGCCGCAGAAGGCAACGAGACCTTCAGTGCATTCTTAAAAAGCATGAAGGTTGCCGGGGCCTTGGGCGGGCCCCTTGCAGCCACGGACTCAACACCGGCTCGTGGGGACAGGCCGTCGTTTGGGGACCGAGACCGCGAAGAGCGGCCGCCGCGGGTCCCGTTATCGCCAGCCTCGCGCCCCATGGAGCGCTGCCGCGGCAGCTCTGTTGGGGCCCTGTCGCCGCTGACCTTGGGCGGGGGACCGGCCTCGCCACGCCGCCGCGCATCCTGGCTGCGCTCCCGCTCAGGGCGTCGCCACTGCTCGTCCCTCTCAGTCCCAGCTCGCCCCCGCTCTTCGCGGGCCACATCCACACCACGATCCCGCTTACCACGGTCCCAGTCCCTGCCTGCCTGCTCGTGGCGTTGAGATTCCATGTTTCCACCACCCCGCTCATCCCACCGCCTGTCTTCGCGCCCGCCGCGGTCATTCCGATCCCTCTCACGCTCGTGGCCGCGCCCCCCCAGCCGCTCATCTCGCTGAGCGTCAATACGGTCACTGTCCCGCCTGTCACCTCTCTTCTCCTCTCGGCCCCTGTCTCTCCTGTCTTCTTGCCTCCCATCCCGCTCATCTCTTTGTGACGCATGCCATTCAACCTTTGAGCGGCCTGCACCTTGTTGCTGCTCCCGATGCATAGGCTGGCCAGTTGCCGCTGCTGCTGCTGTTGGTGTTGCCGCTGCTGTTGCCGCTGCTGCTGCCTGCCCCTCTTTCTCTGCCGGCTCCTCCACATATGCCCCAGCCTCATCATCCAAGAAGTCATCCAAGACCTCATCTTGGTGTTGCAGGAGTGGGTGGTCCTCAACGGGAGCAGGTTCCGGTTCAATCACCTGCACCACAGCCACAGCATCGCCTAATTTATGTTCAGGTGCCCTACCCAAAAGCACGGTATGATTCATTTTGGCAAGCCACAGCATTGCATAGTTCCTTCTGTGGCGCCAAAGCCACAGCATTGCAAGACAAATCTGGCAGCGCCAAGGCCACAACGTTATTTCATTTTTCTGGCGAGCTTCTGGTCAGTTTGTCCTTGGGCTGGCATGCCCCTGACAATGGCCCAGGCAAATGGACGCTGGGGTAACTTCAGCCAGCTATCCGTGGGAGGACATCTGGCTGGCAGGCCACCAGGCAATGAAACCCAACGGGCAAAACCAATGCACCGGGTTCACCATGGAAGAGCGCATGAGTCTTGCACAGCACAAGCAACATGCGATGAATTAATTACAGCCTATTGCTTGACTCTGCAGGTGGGTAGGTCTAAGCCACTGCATGCGCATGAAGGCGCCAACACTCACAACAGGGGCGGGGGCGGGTTTGGCATCGGCAAGCGCAGCCACCTTTGCCGTTGCGCCAGATTTTCTGCAAGGCAAGCGCATGCAGAAAATATTGTGTTGGATGCACGATGAGTCTATGTCGATCACGTAGCAAATCTGAAATATGTTTGTATCAGTAGCAACGCAGATGTAGACATGGAAGAAGACAATTCACATGCACCAGATATTGCATGCAGCACCCATAGAGGTGTTGTAGTGCTGTGGCGTATGCATGTGCATCATGCTCTGCATGCAAGCATGTATCTCTAGAATACCAGCATGTGGGATTTCGCTTGAGATCCACCAACACTCACTTTGATGCACCCTTTGACAGCAATAGCTCCTCCCGATGCTTCCTGATATAGGTGATGATCCTGGAGGGACAGGGGTCGAGCAGGCCATTGAGTGTTTGCGAGGGAGGGAGGTGGACATGACTACCAACACACATCCACTGACATGGTGATATTTGCATGAGGCAGTCAGTTGTTGGTAGTCGGGACTTTTGACCCCACCATTCGCACAGAACGTTGGACGTATCTTCTCCGAATATGACGCTGAGCTGCGCCTCCATCTTCTTGCGCTCAGTCCCCTTACTGGCCAGGGCCACGGCGTACTTGGCCCCAGAGTCGTCATCGATGGTAGCATCCCTGGGAACGATCCAAGGATCCCGGAAGAAGGACGTCGGATATTATTGACATGGGGATCAAGTCATCTGATACCGTGTCGCGCGTCTGCTTGAGCGACGTGACGCTGCTGAAAATCGCACCAGAGCTGCTTAATCTTCTCGAACACTGCGGCCTGGAGCTTAAGAGCTGCTGGAGAGTTTGAATCGAACTTTATGACCGAGGATGCCATCTGCTGCTGAGCCGCAGCAGTGATCTCTAGAACGTACTCAAATCCCCGCTGCTTGCCTCTGCCGCTATTTGAGCCACCTCTATTGCGATATTTAGCCGAGAAGAACATACAAGATAGGATGGATGAAGCCGAAGCTGGAGAAACAGCCTCCAAAAAGCGTGGCTTCCAGAAATACGGCAAGGTCTTTCTTCATGCCTCTCTGGTTCTCTGCTCTGGTTCGTTCGTGCCAGAGAATTATAAGTTTCATGCAGAGGGGTTTCATGCGTTGAGAAATAACTAAGGAAATATGCCTCTGTAGCACGTGGCAACAAATCTTAGTATGGTACCGGCCAAAGGTACCGGCACTCCCCTGGCCAAGGGTACCCCCCTGCGTGGCCGTGTCTGCACCCTAACTAACGACAATTGTGAGGACTTGATTCCGGCTCTTTGTCCCACAAAATAGTACTTCTACATCTCAGGGCTTCACCTTCAATTCACCAAGCATGACCACATATACCAATGGTCTTGCTAGCAGCAAGACACGGTGTAGACTGATCAACTTGCTTCTGCTGCAGCCCTGACCCCTGACGGTGACTGAGCAGTGATGGGTCCCTCTCTCCTGGAATGCTCTGGCAATGGAGGAATTGTCGGACACAGGACGGGCCTAGGCACTGCCCGACAAGGGCATGTGTGCATCCATTACATCAGAGGAGCCCCACTTCTGGCACATGTGCTCCTAAGCCCATGTCGCTGAGACACAGACGTTCTGTTTTGTTCCTGGTACATCCCATACCGGTACGGTGGAGCTGCTCGCTGCACCTGTTTAGCTGCTAAAATAAAGAGTGGACGGGACCCCCCGTGCCGTAGTTCACTGTTTGTTTACGCAACTTTAGCTACAACATAGGCTACCCACGTTCGCCCCCTGCTGGGGTGGCATCAGGGAGTTGCAGATCCAGCCGTTACTGCAAGCTTGCTTGCAGTATGTGCTCTGCTTCTCTAACGCACCGGCAGCACAGCAAGACAGCCCTCTCTTGGTGGCAGCCATGGCTGCTAACATGCAACTAGAAGTCAAACAGAGCACTGGAGAGCGCACCTGGTCCGCTGATCTGCTTGGTGCACTGGACGAGCTGGAGCAGGGACCAGCCATCCTCAAACTGCGCCAGGTAGCGACTGACCTACACCGCCACACGGCACAGAGGTGCTGGCCCTGCTAGACGTAGCCAACTAGCATGCGCAGTTGAACGCCGCCAGCCGGGGATCACCAGGGACCCCGCCACCGAGCGCGGTCGGCGGCAACCTGCCGCACCTGGTAACAACCAACCGCAGGAACCATGCTGGCGTAAGCCAGGAGCCGCACCAACAAGAGGGAGTGTGCTCACATGAGCACAAATTTAAGGCTGCGGCTCTAGACAGTTAGCTCAGCTGACACTAAAGGACAGCGCAGCAGTTAGCGGCGTGAGGCATGCTGCTGCCAGCGATGCTGGTCTAGGGAGACTCTGAGACAGCAAACACGTAGAGAATTGCTGCAGGCTTGCTGCCAATGCCCTAGCGTCCAGGAAATCTAAGGGAGCTGGGGAATGGGGATGGGCAGGCCCCCAACACGGTGCTACAGACTTCCACGAGCTGTGTCAGACAAGCATGGGCGGGACGCCCTAGATTTTGAGGTAGCTATGATCAATATCGATGAGACGTAAACGTTTCTGAGGCTGGGGATTCCGTTGACTTCACTTGTTTTCCATCCCTCTCATTTGTCAGTCTCTGCTCCCCCCCCCATTTTCTACTCTCAAGGTCATTTATTTTCCCCAACTTTAGAGGCTAGAATTGGGAGCCCACGCGACTGAGCCTTTTCAGCAGGGCCCAGAGGTTTCACGTCATTAGCCAATGTCAATCACTGAATCACATCAACTTGGGGTAGCTGAGCTCAGGCACTAAAAGTAAAGGCACACAAAATAAACTGCCTGGCAATCTGTGGGCCTACTATCTTACGGCATGGCAATCGTACCTTGATGAGCGATGTGGGTCCAACTGCCTGTATGGTGTGGGTACAATGCACATTCATTTCTGGGTGTTATAGCTACAAGCCTACAATTTAGCTACTTGAAGGGGATTCACGGCCTTACACCTCCAGGGCTTGGTGCAGCCAAACGCACAAGCGTGATCCGGTGCACACTGAAATCAACACTAGTAATAAGTATTAGTCGGGCATGATACGAACGGGTGGCTTCCATAATCCACGCCTCAGGGCGTATCCTGAGGCGTGGATTAAGGAAGCCACCCGTTCTTAATTAAGTAATTAGTTCAGTTCCACCAGGCGGCGGTGTTACGGCTGGCCAGAAAGCTCTGGGACCTGTAGTGGCCTGCACCGTGTCATATTATAAGATATCAAATGAATGCCTTTGCTCGGTCCAACCTGATTTAGCTTTCGGCGAACGGTACGGCAGTCCCATGCGAATGTACAATCCATGCCCATTAGTCCCATGGTTCGGTAGCCGAGGGCTGAGACCCATGCCCTGGCTCTATAGATCTTTGCTCCCTCTGGTCCACATGGTGCATCCAGCATGCCTGTTTTCTATCAAGCCACTGATCGTGAGGAAAACAGGCATCTTGATTGCTTGTGCTGGTACTGGCAACTGTACTTTCAGTTTTCAGGTGATGGCTTTACCAGCCTGGTTGTAGCTGGGTTGTCATATCTTCAAACATGATTTTGATGAGACAACTCAGTTATATGCCTGTGCCAAGGCATTGCCCTTCTGAACCCCGGAACTTTGTCCATTGTTGATTTGTTCCATTTCAACTGAGCAGTGCCGAGAGGTTGGCCAATGGCCATATTTCAACCAAGATGAGAGAACTTTAGGGAGTGAAATCATTGGAATGCATATGTGTAGCATGATCTGCAGGGGACCACAAATGATGGAATGGGAAAAGTGGGAGATCGCAGGAGGAATGCTCATGGCAGGCATATCCAGGCCCGCCGGCAGGATACTGTTTAACTGGTCGCTATGCCCTGTATTACGGGTGCATTGGCCATGCATTCCTTTGGTTGCCACTTAGGCCGTAACATGTCAGGCAAGCGCATACCGTAGTAGTTACCCGCCTTCATTCAATTGCGTTGGTGAGTGGTTGGCCTGAATGTAATGGCTCTGTCTGCTCCCCACTTCTTTCGTTTCTTTCAGAAACAGAAAAATTCCCCTTCTTCAGGCTGAGACCACCAAGATTAGGATGCACAGTTGACAAAAGCAGTCAGCAGCATGTACAGTAGGTGGAAGAAATTGAACTGCAGAAGGCAGGTTCAGCGAACAAAACAACAGCTATTTTTTTCAGTGGATCATGCAACAGCACCGGCACCACCGCGAGCATCAGGTGCATATACTGATCGAATGGGGCTTTAGTTCGGCACACGGCCTTGGAGGCTCTATTACACACTAGGTTGCGATTACCGGTGCGCGCGATGAGTGGATCTGGAGAAGTCTGCGAGTGTCCAGCTCATCATTATCCAGGTCATCAGTTATCACTGCCCAGCTCATCAGCGTCATTGATGTTGGTATGCCAGCTCATCAGATGCCAGATGGATACTACTGGCGGGTTACTTTCCTGTGTACCCACCTAAGGTCACCTCCTTTCTCCACAGGCAGACACATTTCCCACCGTGATACCTGCCTGATCACCGTGCGGATTATGTGAACGAGTGAGTGACGACCGTGCGTGTGCGGAAGAGCAGGTCAATCCATTCCACTGCTATGCCCCCCGATAGTTCAGATTGGCCGTATACTGCTATATATGATGACTAAAATCGTCTGTGGCGATCCAGTCGGTATCGAAAGCCCACCACAGATGACCGTTCTGTGGATAGCCAGCACCCCCGTCGTACACTTCAGAAGTTCTTTGATGACTACGACGCACCTGTGACAATCCAATTGCTGTCGAAAGCGAACAGAGGACTGTTGACGTTGAACAATAGAATGTCGCTGTCCAGTGTCTCTGTTCTGAAAAAAAAACTATGTGTGTACCCACGTCACGGGTGTCTTGATACGGTATCCTCGAAAAACCTGGACCGGATCGGGGTTCACTCAGTTTCTTCACTGTTGGCTGGTGCCCCGTTTCAAAGACATACAGCGTCTGTCAGCGTCGACGTTGTGTCCCGACTCCCTAGACATGGCACCTGGATGTTTCTCATGTTTCACGCTAGCTAGCTCGTAAGGCCGACACATCAGCTACGCCTTCCCACCCCATGGCTGCATGGCAGCAACATGGCCCTTGCCTTGCTTGGGCGCCCCCCGCCCAGACGCATCACCGCGCAGGGACAACCCTGCGGAACGAAAAACTGGTGATGTAGAGGTCGGTAGCCAACTCAGGAGCGGTGTGACAGATTCTGCCCAGGCCGTCCCAGTGCTCCACCATTTTCAGCACGTCGTCGTGATGAGCAGCATACATCATCAGCGACAGTAGCAGCAAATCTGCAGTAGAAGCAAGTAAGCAACGGCGCCCTCGAACCCGACGTACGTCAGCACCAGCAACATCAGCCCATTCGCCGCTCTGCGCACGGTGTCCTCTGACAGCTTCAACGACGAGCTGGTCTTGCTCCTAGCACCGTTCATGATGGTGCCGCGGGACGGAGGCAGGCCCTTTGGTCATCGGCACGCCCCCGCCGGCCCATCACAGCCCCACGTCCGAATCTACCCAGGCAGCCAGGCCGTGCTGGGAGATGAGAGATGTCTCGGCGGTGATGAGCTGCAGGATAAACTGCACGTCATATTAGAAGCCACCAGCCGCTCGTCCGCCGACCAGCGCGCAATCATCAGCAGCAGCAGCAGCGGACGGTACGTGACGTCGTGACTCCGCTGCTGCAGCAACAACGACCGGCGGGAGCGGTGATGCACCAGCAGCCGTCGAAAAGGTCATGGCGTTTAAGCTGCTCCACGTCTCCGCAACACTGATGCAAGCGCTGTGCCCCGTCGACCCCACCCCGGCCTCGTACCTCCAGCTTCTCAGCTCGACTTTGTCCGACGGGAACGAGATGCTGCAGCTGTTTCTAGAACGCGCCGGTCAAGCAGTACTGCCCCGCACCCGTACCAATCCACAGCAGCAGCAGCAGCATCGTCAGCAGCAGCAGCAGCACTGCTATGTCATAACTGACCCGGGGCCTTTCCTTGGGGTCCAACTGACCGTTGAGCTGTGTGCATGGCACCCGGGTGGAGGCTTGCCCCCAGTGCCCGCACTGCTTCTTCATCACAGCCCAGGGCCGAGCTCGGTGGCTCCGGCACTGTCTGCCGCCGCCGCCGAGCCTGGCAACTTCCACAAGAAGCTTTCGAAAACATCTCCGGGCACATCGTTGAGGCGGTCCCCGCACTGCTCACACTGTGCACTCTGGGAGGGCACGTGCTATACCAGAACGGCCTAAGCACGGAATTCCACGGAGACCTCACGTTAGATAAACGGCCGTGCAGCAGCAGCAGCGGCAACATCAACTTCCTCGCCCGCCTGCTGGCCCGCGAAGCTGGTGGCGGAACAGCGCTGGATGAGTGCATCAAGGAGGGCCGCGAGTGGCGCCGGATGGTCCGCGTGGTGCCAGCGGCGGCGGGTTTTCATTTAGAGCAGATGCAGGCGTGGACACCGCCGGCCGGCACAGCGCCCTCCACTATCCCCGCAGACACCAGCAGCCCGCCGCGTCAGCTGCAGGTACAGTCAAGGTACAGCCTACGTCTCCAACCCGAAGGCGAACAGCCCGCTTGCCATAGCCACAGCGTTAGCGCAAATACCATGGGGGCCCTGGCAGGCACCCTGTCCCTGAACGTGACTGTTGATGGGTGGAAAGCGACACTCAGCCCGGACGGGAGCCCGTCGCCTAAGGTGCGGAGGCCGCGGCACTCCCGGTCGATGGGCCTTGGGGAGCTGCAGGTGTCGACTCCCCGAAGGCACGGGCTCCTCCATCCGGAGGAAAAGCATTCCGGTGGAGGAGAGCGTTGCGCCATCTTCGTTATTGCTGGCGGACCTCATTGATGCCTCTGGCGAGAGATTGAAAGAGAGGGAGGAAGTTTTTGCTGTTGTTGCTACTGCTTCTGCTGCGTGGTTCTTAGCTTTTCCAAGGGCCTAATTCTGTGTGGCCTGGCAGAGAAAAAACTTGAAGGGCGTTTACAAAAGCGGGAGGGGGCCTATGAGGAAAAAACAGGACATCAAATGATGCAACAAAGTCCTGTATGGTTTCGAGCTGCTGCATGCACTCTTATCATGTCTTCAAATCGCGGGTCAGCTTTGGGTGGATTCCCAGGTAGCACAGCCTTAACTTCCATGACCACCCAACCGTATGCACCCCATCCTTGCACCTAGGGAACTCAAAACGAGCACAGTAGGCTGCTTCAAGTCAAGCACCCCATGGCATGCCACCTTAATTGCCCTGCGCAGGCTCCGCCCTAGCCCGCGCACCCCCACTGATGACCATGGCCATCCTCAAAGGGCGCTTCTCGGTCGGCAATGCGCCTTTATCGGGCGGCAACAGGCCGAACTCGGCCAGCAACCTGTGCAGCTAGGGCAGCATGGCCCGCGCCTCGTCCAGCATGGTGCACGGCTCCGGTAGTAACACGCGGGGTTCCGGCAGTCAGGCACGCAATTCTGGCAGCAACGCACAACGCTCGCACAGCGTCGCGCCCTCTGCCGACATCTCGTCCGCCGCATCCTTTGAGCTCAACAGCCTGGGCATGCCGCTGACCCATGCCATGCTGTTCAGCAACAGCCGGGCGTCGCGGAAGGTGTCGCTGTGCCTCTCCGGCCTGAACTCGCCGCGCTGTCTAGTCATCGAGGACCCCACAACGGCGGAGGGTAAGGCAGCTATGGGGGAAGGAGATGACCGGTCTCGCCCGCTGCTGTTCAGCGCCGCGGCCACTCTGGCCGCATGGCCGCAGAGGGAGGCGGAGAATGATGGCGGGTTAGGGCGAGATTCCCGGATACTGGATGGGGTGCAGCTGGGGGGCAACAATGACGAGGATGCCGACAAAGAGGGGGAGGAGGTGGACGAGGAGGAGGAAGAGGAAGGAGACGTTCCGCAGATATGGCATATGAGGTTGTCGCGAAGCCTGTCCCACTTCCTGACGGTAGCGGGTGAGTGCTTCATGTGTTCCCTGCCAGCTGCTTGTGTGGGTAATTAAATCCTTAACACTGAACTGTTATCCTTCACCCTGAACCGTGAGCCCTTCACCGAATACCGGTACCCTAAGAAATATGTCCTTTCTGAAGCATTGCGTTCTGTGCTTCTGTCCGTAAAACAATCGCGCCCAGTCCACACATCAGCCCGATTGTGATGGACAGAACGCATCGCCCACAACAGGAAGGAAGTAAGGGATGCCTTAGCTGGGCTTTCAGATCAAGGTGGAGGAGGAGAACCTTGCTGCCATGTTGCTCTTAGGATGCCTCTCTTTTGAGTGGAGCTTGTTTTTGTCTGCTGCTTCTGTATGCGGCTCAATATCTGTTTTTTTTCGTTCCCTCTATTTAGTGTTGCGTCTGGTCCCGAATGTGTCTACAAGGTCCCTCTGAAGCCTGCACCGAATGGCCCCTTCATATCTGCGCCCCAGGTCCATCCAGCCTACTTATCCCACCCACCCTACACTTCCCGCTCATCCCGCAGGACTGCCGTTCTCGTCATGCAGAGCGACATGACTAGCCGCGCCATGATGGAGGCTGCGCTTGCTGATGTGTCTGAGGCACAGGTGGGGGAGGGTGGGCAGCAGCGGGCGGCAGTGGGGCACCACAGGCTGCACCAAAAATTATTTTTGACAGGCTGTACATGAGCCTCTCAGCCTCACAGATGTCAGCTTTTGTTGAAGGAGGGTCATGCCAGGTCTCAAGTCAAGGAGGTGAATCCTGTGCCCTTACAGGACTGCCATATTTCTTCAAGGGAATGAATCTTCCTCCTCACCTCCCTCCTCCTCAAGTCCCTGCCCCTGGCTTGTCTCCTTCTTACCTCCCTCTTTCTCTGTTCCCTGTCCCCGCAGCTTTCCATGCTGTCAAGCGTGTTCCCCAGGTGAGGTGCACATAAAGACCGGTAAATAATGCAATCAAGGACGCAGGACTGTGTTTCCTAGGTTAGGTGCACGTACATAATTTGTGTGCACAAACACACCGGTAAACAATAAAGGACTCGCCCAGGTGAGTTCCCTATAGATATCGTATGCATCGCTACCGGTGCAATCAAATGGATCAAGTATTCACCACAGCGCACCGTCAGCAGCCAAGTGAAGGGTGCTAGCGAGAACCCGTGTTTTTCTCAGCATGCCTCTGCTCGCATTGCATCGCATCGTCCTCCATACTGCTTCACATTCTCTGTACTGCATGACATCGTCCTATGCACTGCATAACAATCCAAAGTCAGCCTCAAATCTCCAAAGCTGTGTGTGCATGTGTACGAGCAGGTGCCCTCCCTATTCCAAGGTAGTTGATGTTCGTCTCATTTGTGCGCCCTCCTCCTTCCCCGCCTCCTGGCATGTGACGGACCTCCCTCTCGTATGCTGGCCCTCCCTCCTTCCCAGCCCAAGGGTTTACACTCATCCTTAATATTTTATGTGTGCGCGCCCCCCCTCCCTCCTGCCCACTGGCACGTTATTGAGTTTCTGGCGGAGAAGTGCATGGACCCGGACCCGTCCCTGCTGAGCAGCATAGCCCGCGCACATGAGGACGTAAGTGACGGTGCATGTTGTAATGTTTGAGCCTGGGCACATTCAAATTGCGGCGGAAGGGAACTAAGGGCTGAGGGGGCCTGGTGAGGGGCGAGGAGCAGAGAGCAGGGTGACTTCAGTGAGGGTTGAGGGGGAGGCTGGGGTGGGCTGGGGGGGCTGGGGAAGCTCATACAGCACGTGAATAGCCATCAGGCCACCAGAGCGAACTCAATATGAGGAAGGCACATGGGGCAACTGATGGAGTGTGCTATTTATAAATATCGTGTTCTACATATTGAAAAAAGTAAGCCTACTTCCTGAAATTATTTCAGCAACTCTGATTACCCTCCTGTAATTCCAGTTTTTCTCTGAACGGCCGATTGCGGTTTGCTGAGGGGGACCTGCGCATGACTGTCCCTGCTCTGCGACTCTCACTGATTGATGCTGGCTGCTCGCGTCGTTGTCCCCTGGTCTTTGTTATCCGACTTTGCAATGTCAATGCTTGAGCCCGGCCTGCATCCTCATTACATTTTCTGGCAATGCCTCTTCAGCCCTGCTAGGCCCCCCTTACTGCGCTTTCCGCCCTCGCCTTTCTCACCTCATCATTGCCGTCATATTGTACTTTTCTGCCATTCCCTCCTTTTGTATTTTTATATCTTGAATATGTTCCCGTTGCATTGTTTCCCCTGCAACTGCCTCCTCGCAGGTTTCCGGCAATGGCCTCCTGTTGGTCTTTTGACCCTTTCCCCACCGAATACTCATATAATTTCTGGCCCTCCCCTCCTCTTGTCCCCCCAGGTGACCATCATGTTCATGGACATCGTTGGGTTCACCACCATGTCCAAGGAGGTGCCGCCTAGCAAAGTGATGGGCTTCCTGAACGAGTGAGTCCTCCTGGGCATAGGCAAGCAGAAAGCAGTCAACAGAACCCTACAGAAGCTGGGTCCGGGGGGGCCAGATCCGGGTGGCCAGGACCCTTCCTAGCATGCTTGTAGGCGGTAGTGTGCAAAATATGGGAATCTTCGTTTTATAAGCGTGTCATGTGTTCTCCTTTCAGTTGCTATTGCATCTACCCAAAATCCTGGTTCTCGAGGGCTAGGCAGTGTGAGCGGGGAAATTGCGAGCAGACGCCAGCACAGCTGTCTGTATGAAAACAAAGACCGCTGAAAATAAGAAACTCTATGATAAAACACAGGGGATGTCAAGCTGTGAAAGCTCGATACATGATGCAAAGACCTGAGAAATCTATGGAACACGATGCCTACTCTCTGCTGACTGCGCCTAATCCCTTCCTGTCGGTTGTTGATCTTTTGTTCAAATAAACACAAACCCTTTGCCCCTGGCAGGCTGTTCACTATGTTTGACCAGCTGGTGGAGCACCACCGAGTGCAGAAGGTGGAGACTGCAGGAGACTGCTACATTGTGGCTGGAGGCATCTTGCGGCCTGATGACAAAAGCTTCTACGACCTGCAGGTGTGAACATGGGAATGGTGAAGTGTGAACATGGGGATGGTCAAGGATGTGAATGGCTTTGCAAAGATGGCCAGGTCTGTGCAGGTGGCATGGTCAAGCATGTCTACATGGGAATGGCCAATTTATAGATAAAAATAGATACACAAACAAGTGCGTGGATTAAGGAAGCCGCCCATTTTCAAGCCTGGGACATGGTTACCGGCCAATTGCGAGAATGGGAATGACCAGATGCGGGCATGTGCATGGCAAGGTGCGTGCATGGTGTGGCCCATTGTTTATTTTTTTCGTTTCTCAGCTGCATGTCAGCTACACTCTGGCCTCTGGCCGGAGACCCCAGTTGTGGCTAGCCATGCTGCCTTAGCCAACAGTTGTAGGCCGGGTCCCGGTTTGGTCCCAATCGGGCCTTTGGCGGCCGCGGGGCGTCCTGCTGGGCGTGGACTCGTAGCCGAAGACATAAACAATGGTGTGGCCAACCTTATGCATGGAATGTAGCACCCTCCTCAGCCTCCACCTGACCTGATGAGAAACTTACTTATGTACCTCTTGAAGTACGTCCCAGTGGGTTTTCTTGACAGTGTGAATCCGTTGTGTGAAACATGTGTGTGTGCATTTCACGTGTGGAACCTACGTTTCTTCGCTGCATCCAAGGCAGGATCACCATGCTGCCGTGTGATGACAATGTGCACCGAGTGATGGCGTTTGCAAAGTTTGAATCAAATGTGATGCATGTGTGAATGCAAGAAAACCCTGACGCCAATGACGATGCGCACCGTGTGATGGCGTTTGCCAAGGACATCCTACGGTGCAGCCGGGAGGTGCGTGGCATGTATATGCTCATCTGATGTCATGTTATATAAGTATGTAACTTGGATAACATTGTGGATGTTCATTAAGTCATTACTCATAGTCTGGCAGTGTCTATGTGATGTGATGGCCCTTAGTTATCCTAATGCCAAATCACTGATGTACAGGCCTTTTATGACAGTGGCGCTTATATCTGTGTTGATGCTGATGTGACAGCTTGGTTTCTCCTTTCTCTCTCCATGCCTTCCCTGTCACCAGGTTCACATGCCCCACAAAGGTCGGTCGGTCTGCATTCGCATCGGCCTGCACACGGGCCCGTGCGTTTCTGGCCTTGTCAGAAAGCTGCCCAAGTTCTCCATATTTGGCGATACGATGAACACAGCCTCGCGCATGGAGAGCACATGCTTGCCAGGTGTGACTTTTTTTCACAGACTGCCAGCCACGCCATTGGACAATCCAATCTCTCACCATGAACCCTGACCCCTGAACCCTAAAACCTAAACCCTAAACCCTAAACCCTGAACCCTACCCCCCCCACGGATCCTGAGGACGCCCCCAAAGCCGGAAATACTCATTTTCGCTCTCCCATTTTGGCCTCTTGCTCTCCCTCCCCTCCCAGGTCACATCCAGGTCTCGCTGTCAACGTGGAAATTCCTGCGCAGGAATGAGCGGTGGCAGGCGACTGGTGGCATAGAAGTCAAGGGCAAGGGTTTCATGGAGACTCACCTTTGGGTGCCACTTGAGTCCTTCCTCCGACAGCCAATCCCTCCGGTAGCTATCGCGCGCTGCGACAGGCTCAAGCAGCTCTCCTCGCAGTTCCAGTTCCTCGAGCCCATGGCAGACTTGGCAGTGGTACAGCCGGTACAGTCAGCGGTCCCTGAGGGAGGAGAGACGGTGCAGGCGATGTCCTCCAAGGGAGAGGCGGTACAGGTGACGTCCCCCAAAGGAGAGGCGGTACAGGTGACGTCCCCCAAAGGAGAGGCGGTACAGTCGACGTCTCCCAGGGCCAAGAAGGCGGGACGCGGTCGCCGGTGCAGGCGGGGACGCGGTCGCCTGTGCAATGGTGTATCGCCGTCGCTGTCCCGCTTGTCTGGTCAGCGGTCGAGCGCCCATACCTACGAAGGGTGAGCAGAAGCGCCACTGATTCACTGCCAGGCCTGCTGGTCTATTCCGTTCCAGTTTTATTTCAACCTATGTTCCGTAAATGTCACTGGCCATGAACTGCTGGCTTGCTTCCTGCAGAGAGCTTAGTAAACCTCTTGCTGCCTGGCCATCCTGTATTTGTTACTGTTTCCAGGCTGACAGCAGCCTGGTCTTGAAATTGAGGGGGGACTTTCCACCTGGGTTCGTGCATCTGTTGCTTGACGTCCTTCACTTTTTATCGCAGTTTCATGATTGATTATGCCTGATACCTACCGTACATCCATCACTTGTCGCCTCCAGCGCTTTTAAGGCTTTCAGCATCAAACTTTCATACAGCATTACACGGTCAGATGTAGCATCAGTGCCTGATACAGCATCACATTTATGTTATCCTTCGTGCCCCTTGCGTTGGTTACTTGTAATCTTCAATGCATACCGCAACATAGTTTGATATGGCATCACAATTTCACGATCCGTCTGACTCCTAGCATCTGCTACATGTCACCCCCGATGCCCCACACAGTTGGATGAAGCATCATCATCATAACCTGATGAGGACCAGCTCTTGGATGTCCAGCATGCACGGCAGTGACGCCAGCATGTCCAGGATGCAGGTGAGGCATGCCGGTTGTCACGGTCGGCCAATGGTGGGCTGCCGATGTCTGGATGTTGTTGGCGGAATGTCAATGGCGGGCAGTTGATAGTGGCATGTTTGAGGGTGGGCGGTTGGTGGTGGGCCGTCGACGGTGACAGCTTTGATGGTGAGCTGCTGATTGTGGGCAGTTGACAGTGGGTGGCTGATGGTGGGCTGTCAATCTGACATTGATTAATAATTAATGTTGGGCCATCGATGGTGGATGCCCATCCCTTTTTAAATGCGGCCTGTCCCTTGCTGCCTGTGCGTGCAGTGCGTGATCGAGTCGGGCATGAAAATAGCGGCAGCGCTCAGCAGGACTCTCCCGACAACCATCACCGGCAGTGCACGCACGACAGAGACTTCGCCGTCGGGCAGCGCGGCACCCCTACTGTCGCCGCGGCCCTTTACGGTAGAGGGCCTGAGTGCCACGGGCATGCGCGTTGGCTCGTGCCCGGACCTGTGCATCCTGCGTGATATTGTGGCATGAGGAAGGCATGATGCAGGCAAGCTACGCTCTCTTGTCATGAATGGGCCGTGTGTGCAAACCGCGCTCTCTTGCCAATGTGAGAGGCCGTGAGAAAACAGCACGCTGTCTCTGGGAGGGCTATGAACAAAATTCCCTCTGTCGGTATGAGAGAGGATATGCTCAGAGCATACGGGCTCATGGCAACGCATGACACTTTTTTTACAATTACCGTAGTATTGATGACTGGTCACGTGGGTGTGTTCGTCCTCCTTGCCCTGAACCTCCAGGGGGGAGCCGGCCGTCATCCCCGTATTTTGTGCAGATCTTAGACACGGAGGTAGCTAGCACTGGTGCTGTCTCACAGGCTGCCGCCACCATGTGATGCTGCATTTTCATTTGTTTTCAGGCATCAGAGCTAATGGCTGGGTGGCGTGGGCTCCGCTAGTGGGATCCATCCATGCGTATTTTTGATGGTTTTGCAGGGTTGGGTTGGTGGTGGGCGGGGGGGGGGGGGGGGGGGGGGGGGCAAAAATTCTGCCCTGGTGTGCCACTGTGCCTTCATTTGTCTCTCAATAAAACGGGTTGCATGTGAAGGCATGTGTCTTTATTCACATTTTGATGTCTCTCTCCTCTCCAGCAAGTATCCACTGTATCTTATTTTATCATTTTTGTCACTTGTGGTGCCATGCGTGGCACTTCATCCCTAGGTCCTAAACCCCAAGAATGAATGAACCCTGCGTCTAGGGTGTAGGCCCCAGATACATAGCAAACGTTGCGGGGTATTGGCAGTATGATAGGAATGCCCTGTTGAATCTCAGTGCACCTCGAAGCATGTGGGTATTTACCCACATGTTTTGTTTACTCTTTCTGCGCATGCATAAGCTCTCTTACCTTTCAGTGGGGCACTCTTGATCTTCATTAGGCGGACCTTGCCAGCAACAACGCCTTTGCCTTTTTCTAGTACAATGAAATGCCTTTCCGCCTTTTATCCAGTGCGCCGCGTACCTTCTTCTGCATGACAGGCTGGTTCATGCCTCCTCCTCTATTCCTATATATAATTTTCGTTTTTCTGTTGCCCTTGGAATCCGATGATCTGTTCCCTTTTGTCCCGTGTTGCTAGTTGCACTGCTAGCGTAGAGTTTCGCTTGGACGTGGTTGAGGAAATAATGCCTTGGCCGGAAATAAATTAAGGAGGTACCTATAAATGCAGTAATTACGCCACCTGGCAATCACCTGGCTACCTGCGTCCCATATGCAGTACTGACAGGGACTTTTGCCGCTTTGGACCCTTACGCCCTTCAAGGACTGCTTTGTTAGCTCACTGCTTTCTCTTTATTCAAAGCCATGTAGTATTTTACAAATAAAATCGGAATCTGGATACTATATCTGATACTGGTTGCCTGTGCGCCTGGAAATCTAATATTGATGGTATCATGGGTTGTTTTGGCAATCTGGTACCAGTAGTCTGTTGGTGTTCGAGGATGATGATATCTGTGGTTCATCCAGGAGGTGTGGGAGGCCCTGCTGGCTTTTGTGGGACATGTAGCCGAGTTTTTGAAGGCTAGTCTCTTCAGGGGCAGGGGATACAGTTTGCCCGACCTTTTTGTTGTTGTTCTTGTTGTTTAGAAGGTTACCGTAACTTGCTTTCCTTTCTTTCCTCTTGTTCCTTCTCCCTTGACTTAACCAGCTGGCTTAATGTTTCCCGGCGTGGCCGAGCTTTATTTCAGCAGGGCCCACATGTGTAACGCACGTCATGAACTAATGGATACCGGTGCATGGCACCGGTCGTTTGTCTTACTTGAAACATGATGTTGTTTTTATGTTTACCATTCAGATCCGTGTGCGTTCATAGACCGATGAAGGATAGCAGCCATATAGTAAAGGAATGGACAGCGCTTGAACGTTTACGGGATGTTGTAATGAACTGCTTAGCCATGTGTTGATGCTACGTAATTTGATGATCCCCGCAGGACCCTGCTTAACGCTCGGCCGTAATTTGATCTGTATATCCTGCTCGAACTATTCAATGGCCGCTTGGCCGGTGGCTCAAGTAGCAGAGTTTGCTGAGTGCACCCTAGGAAATATCACAGGCCGTGATGCCGCTGAGCTGAGGATTGTAAAACATTGCATTACCGTCCCTAGCAGACGAAGCCACGGTGTTAGTCAATGCCTGTGGCAATGAGCTGGGCAAGTCCAACCAGAGGCCCGCCCTGGGAAAAGGGAAGCCCTCATCCTCCACCTCAGAGTTTGACAGAACATGAGTGCCAAGAAGCTACATGGGTTTTGAACCAACGAAGCTTTACATCAGGCAATGCTTTGCTCTGCTATGTGTCCAGCGTTGGCAGTGCATCCCCTCATGCCTTTCATGCTGCAATTTTCATGGCGTCTTGTTGCTTACCGTGAAAACACAACTTGCCTAACAACTTGCCTTGCAACGATAATACCGGTAACTCACATCCATGAGGCCCACTGTTTGCTTAAGGAACGAAAGCTACAATTCAGCTACATCAGGGTCTCTGGCCGGTCGGCCGAGCATATCAAGCCCTGCTGCTTCGGCAACCAGCCTCAGACCAGTCAAGGTTTTTGTCTCCATCGGCCCATTGGTGGCTGCCCAGCAGCCTGCAAAAGGGGCATGATGTGCTTTACATTAAACACTGCCGATATCACGGCCGCCCATACCGCGTCCTGTCAATATAGGCTTGCCAGTCCGTGCGTTTCTCCATGTAGTTGTACTGAGGGGCCTGGTAATTGCCATTCTCGTCCTCATACACCGGCTCAAAAGGGACGTCCATGTCCTGCGCCCGCCGGATCAGGTCAGGGTCGTTTTCCAGCACCTCCACGGGGTCCCTTTCAAGCTTGTACCATTTGTTCACCTGGGGGGCACATCGCGTGTATGTATGCGTGGGTGGGGAGCTGCACTTGCAAATTTTGGTGTGGATAGGTTTATTCAAGTCCAGCGAGCATCAGCTTTGATGCATGGGATCAGTGCCTGCAAACTATTTCGAGTACTGAATAAACAAGGACAGAAAACAAGACTAACCAATGGTCCCCTGGGCCTCCAACCAGAAAACAGCCACTCTGTGGTGAAGGGGTAGCATTCCATGTTCAGGGGATAGAAACCCTAAACCCTTCTCTCCCATCGCCGACACACCGTCACGATCACTGACAGCAGGGCCTTGGGCGACAGAAGGTTGGGCACGGCCTCAAGGAGAAGATCCATGTTCTTTGCTCTAGCAAGCAGCTTCTTGACCTGAGGAAATCGGGCAAGCCATCAGAGAAGGGTTAAATTGACTGGACGGTTCATCCTAACAGCTTGAACGAATCAAGTGAAATCATCAGAGAAGGGTTCCAACAATGGAGCAAAAAAATATCCGGAGAACGAATGTATGGAAATAATGGATGTATTGCAGCCAGGCATGGTGTTGTGTGCGTATGTGCGTATGTACTAGTAGTATACACTTCAGTTTAGTTCCTGGACTCCAAAAGCCGTTTTCCCACCGCAATTGCATCCTTTTCAAGATCCTCAACGGTCCTCAGCAGCAATGACGGCCGCTTGGCGATGACCTTGGACAGATTCATACCTATAATGTACAGGGGTCACACTTTCACAATATTAAATGGGAGATCTGCTATCACAAAGTTTCTATGGCCAGCAAATCTGACCGTGTGCTATGCAGGCAGCTGGTCACCACACAGGTCCAGGTTTCAGGGTTAAGGACTTTACAAAGCCTTTACCCAATGCAGGCTGCTGGCCACAACATGACAGGCAGGCAATGCAACCAGATTTCCGTTGCTCTGACTGACTGCTCGGGGCATATTCAAGACTGTTTGAAAATAAACACGGCTACCAGAAGATTCAAAATATCATGGTTGAAAAGCTTGGAATTTCTAGAAGAGTCCCCAAGTGTGAAAGTACAAAGCAGTATGAAATCAAGGGCACATTGGAGCAAATAAGTGTCTGAACCTGTGGCCAGCACATCGGACATGCTGAGGGTGGCACGTGCTGCATGCCTGCATCCTGACAAGGCCTACCCCAGGCTTTGCCTAGCTATACAACCAGCGAGGCGCATGACAGCTCGCATCACTTGCTGGGATGTAAAACGCCTGCTGCTGCACGTCCCCATCCAGATCACACGCCCACCCGGCATGGCAGCATCCCTTAGCCCTAGACCTCATGATGGGTCATATTACGCATATATTTACAGATCCCAGTTTTGTTTGAATATAATACTGACTGCCTCAGTATCAGGGAAATGCACTGAGGGTCACCAAGCCTTTGGCCACGGGCTAATTCAGTTTTCGAATATAAAACAAACTGCCTCAGTGCCGGCATATGCTTGGCATTTGAATTGAAGACCCACTGGCTTAGTACCAGGGAAGTGCACTTCGAGGGTAACCAAGTGGTTGACCAGAAGCCTTTTTTTATTTATAAAACAAGCTGGCTCAGCACTGGTACATATTTGCTACTTGAATTTGAGGCCAACTGGCTCAGTACCTGGGAAATGCACTTTCAGGGTCACCAAGCGGTTGGCCACGGGCTGCGTGTCTAGCAGCACCACTGCCTGCAAGGAGGAAATACAGGAAGGCAATACTGTTCAATACATGCCATGCCATGATGGCAATCAATCATATTATTTTCCAAACGTAATATTCTACACCTGCTCACACCGACCAATTTTAAGTGATCTCTTGCACACCCAATTGGGCTTAGCCCCAACAGGGAGCAAAGCGTTTTCCAGCTTTATGTTAACACCAGTGCGAGCAGACCTGGTAACACATTTTGATATTTACATGTTAGAGGTTCTAGAGATAAGTGATCTCGAATATCTCTGACAAAAAGAGGCTCCATTAGGCTCCAGAGGCTCCAAAAAGTTGCAAGAGGTTATAATCAAGATGACTGCCTCTTCCATTCAGGCTGAAGGAGCGGCTCAAGCACCCTATGCAACCAGCAGACAGGGCAGAGATCTTGGTGCACAACGTTGGTCAGATCCTATAGACTGTGGGGTTGAGGTTCAGGCAAGCAAGCCTTCAACACACCTGCCTGGGTACAGGCAAGCAAGTCTCTAACGCGTCTGTTTAGTAAGAGGCAAGCCAGCTATAAACGCACCTGCTTGGTTTTAGGGGAAAGCATGCCTTCAACACACCTGCCTGGGTACAGGCAAGCAAGCCTCTAACGCACCTGCCTGCTTCTGGTGCGTGGCTTGATGAGCTGGGCAGGACCTGTCCAGCTGTTCACGCCGGATGGTCTTATGAAGTTAAAGTATGTAAGAATTTTGATCACCCCCACTCGTTTCCCTGCAAATTCCTCTCATTTTTTGTTTCTTTACATTCTCTCCCCCTGGCGTACCCCTCTTAGGCACCCAATCTGCTGCTTTCATGGCCTCCATGATCGGAGCAAAGGCCGGAGGGCCTGTCACCCCTCTTTCTCGAATCCCTGCATCCCCCTTGTGACACGCACCCAGTCTGATGCCTTCATTGCCTCCATGTTTGGAGCAAAGGTGGGGGGGCCCGGCAGCAGTGCTTGCAGCTGAGCCATGCCTGCCAGGATGTTGCCTGCATCGTGGACCTTGTTCAGCTTCTTGCCTAAGGGGTGTGAGGCGCCAGGGACGAGCGGTGGCTGGTGAGGAGTGGATGGGTCATGGGTAGAAGTGGGTGCCAGGCGCATACATCGTTATGTTAAGTGTTTGATGCCAGAACGCGCGTCAAGCTGGATGCAAGGTTCCGTAAGTCTCCAGCAGAGTCCTTGTGTTGAAGCATTGAAGGTGACAGGTATGTCAAGCTACTCGAAAAATATTACGCCAGATGTCACGAGAGGCAGTGCAGAACCCTAAATACTTGGGAGGCCATGAGATAGGTTAAGAGGTTTACTGAGACATCAGCGAGGGAAAATCCCAAGCATGGCATCCTGGCGGGACGCTCACTGCCCGCATGGCAAAGGGCCGTCAATCTCAGGTTTTCTAGCAGTGAGGCAGCAGGCACCTTCTGGCATCTGAGAGGACTCTTCCTTCATGTTGTGGCTGAATGACAAATTGACACCCACGGATCATACTGGCAGCGGCAAGAGAGGGCAAGAACAAGAGGGCCTGTTTCTTTCAAAAACTACTATTCGGTGGTTGCGCAGATGCTGTAACTACAACATGAAGGCGGTTGGGGAGTGCCTCTGGCCATGTGACTGGGAGCATCACCCACGGAGGGACCCCTGATGCACAAATGCCCTGCCTTGCAGACACCCCACTGCCACACCTGAGTCAACAATATCTCCGACCATGCGCTGGCGCATGCGTGCTTCCCAGTCAACTACTGGGTACTCTGTGGCAGAGCCCTCAGAGGCTGAGCTTGCAGCAGCTGCCCTACGGCATGGCACTCGGAGCTGTAGAGCTTTTGGCCTCCCAGTAGCACCTGGAGCGGCCAGTCTGCGGCATCTGCATGCCTTCATCATGACTTGTACTAAAGTAAACACCACCAGGAATTATACGGTAGTATGATTTGGAAGAGGCGTTGGGATCAAAATTTTCCCGGCCCGCTGCCTCCTCCCTTCGCAACGATCCGCGTTTCGGAGAGTTGTCAGTGAAGATTTAATAGCAGGCTGGATGTTGGTGTTATAATGCAGTTTGGAGTCGAGTGATCAATTTGAGGGACTACCTATCTTGGGGAAATCTGCGGTACTTTTTGAGTGGGATGTTGGGATTTCCAGGCGCAAGTGGTTCCCAATTGTTGCCCGGTGCTAGTGACACAACTTATTAGGTGCACGGCTGTGACGCTTATGCGATATCATCGCGATGTCTTTATTCGCAGATGCGTTCTCCCAAGCAGATGCCAAGGTCGGGGTGGACATTGTGCTCGGCCTCATCGCCGAAGCAGCAGCGGGAAGGGACATCTCATCAGCCATTCCGCAGCTTGTAATTGTAAGCAGCTCTCAGCCGAGGGCCTACAGTTTAATAGATCTGCAACATCGACGTAACCAAACTATCGAACTTCCTCCTAGCTCCTAGATGCCGAACTCTTTAAAATTGCGTGTGTTCCTGCAGGCTGTTTTCGGAAAAGCCTCGGTGCACCCTACTGCCAAGCAGCTTACTTTCGACCTGTGCAAGTTGGGCTACATGACAGATGCTGAATGTGAATTCATCACTCGGGCTCTCAAGGTACATCCCAGCATGGTGTAATTGATAGGCAGCAGTAAACATGATACATGCGGAAGTTAGCGGTGGTCCAAGACATCGGTCAATGTACAAGGAGGCCTCCGATCAGCGCTGATAAGGTCTCCCCATGCATGCATGTACATGACATACAGCGTGGGGCCATCTCATAGATGACACAACTGCATGGCTGAATTCTACAGACATTGTCACTCTGATAGGCGTCATGCTAACTGCTACACCCCCCCGACAAAAGCCCAACATGAAGATATACCGACGTGCATCAGTCTATGAGCCTTTCACCTGAAGCTCCACCACCTGGGCCTCCTGTGCTAATCCTGCCAGCGCTTGTGGCACCGCGAATATGCAATATTTTCTGCCTCATGCATGCCAAACGCATCGGCTGTCCTGTATGCACTGGGAAGCTTTCCGCTTCCACAACGTAGCGCTAGAAACTTGCCGGGATGTGTCTGCAGTCTCCTGGGGCAAAAAAGCAGCCTCTGTCCTTTGTGTTGAAGTCTATTTACAACCTTGCCGACCCTAGGTTGATTGGGCGTCTCCTAAATCAGACATAGGGAGCAAGGTGCACGGCCTCAAGTTCATCCCAAGCATGCCGTCACACTACCTGGCCTTCATGCAAGAGATAGGTGAGGGGGCAGGAGGGGACGGTCGGACGGATAGACCCTCTGCTAAGTCTTGTGTGCAGCCTAGCCCAGGGTGCAGTGCCTAGCCCAGTCCCCTCTTAGTATTAGCCCGGGCAATGGTAGGCGGGTGAAAGAATGGAGGGTGCCCGGTTGATTGCAGGGCAAGGTAGCAACATCCCGCCATTTTGCTTCCAGGGCTTCAAAAACAGACGATGGGCCACGCCGCCATGTTTGAAGCTGGCCATGGCTTGCTTCTCTCCTACTTTTTGAATGCTCGTAGACACTTGATTCCTATCATATGTTTCCAATAAAGCCCCTGCATTGTCGCCTGTCTACACATGCATTCTTCCCATCCCATCCTTCACAACCAGCCAATCCACAATGCCATGCCTCTCCTCCCCTCCTGTCTCCTGAAACCTCATCTTAACCTTCACGCACTCACCGTCTCACCCTGCTTCTAGTGTGCCTTTGCGCCACCTCATGCCGCTTTTTTCAATGCTACCCACATCACTGCCATCACAAACCCTCTCACGCTCATCTCTCCGTGCTCCTTTGCCCTCATGCACCCCTGCTGCCTAGACTTTAACAGCTTCACCCTCAACCTTACCCCCCCCTCCCGCAGGTGACATTGAGGAGATCATCGTCGCTCAGCTGAGCCATGAATTTCCGGAGGTACGTGAGCCAGCAGTTTCATCCCTGCACCAGGTGCTGATGAAGCCGGAGGTGTTACGAGCTGCGTCAGGATTGCCAGGTATGAGGGGCAGTGGCGGCGGGGCTGCAGGCATCGGGGTTTGTCGGTGAAAGCAGGGTGCGAAGGTGTTGTCATTGCTGCAGGAGGTGCTGCAGGCTGTATCAGGCCCTGGTGTTGGGGTTGCTAGGTATGAGGGGTGATGGCTGTGGGGCAGCAGGGAACAGGGCGTGCCGGTGCAATCGCGACAAGAGGCAGTGTGGTCTTATTTTCTGCCTCCGTTCGGTTACCAGTATCAGTGGATTGCCGGAAGATGTTGGTGACCTGGTGGGGCGGCTGGTTTTCTCAAGAAAGACGTTACAAAACTAACGCGCCTCACTACCGGTCTATCAATACAGAAGCGTAGAACATAAGGAAACAGTCAGGTTGAAGGAGTGTGACGAGGCCCTCAGCAGATAGGCTTTCAGCTGATCTGAGATTGGGTGTTTCGTGTCTGCGTGAGTTCCGGCGAAGAAAGAAATGTTGCATTAAGGCAACTGATCCACCCTTTTGATGCTGAATCCTTGACCCTAAGCCCTTGGCAGCAAAGGCTGCTTCCTTCCCCCACCCCTCCACACACCCCTCTCTGCATACTTACCTAGCGATTCTGCATCGTAGCAATTCTTCTGTATACCCTTTGTTCTTTTTATCCCTGTGCCCCCATTATAAGTCCAACATGAATACATTCCGCTTTTCCCCGCGCTTGCTCCCCGTCTCTCACTTCTCCTTCCTAATCCCTCCTTCCCAACACTTGCTTTCAGCCCTTGCCATACCTATCAGCAGCAGTGGACGCCGCATCCCTCCCTCCCAACTCCCTCCTTCCCAACACCTGCTCTCAGCCCTTGCCAGTACCTATCAACAGCAGTGGACGCTGCTTCCTTCATTCCTTACACCCCTCCCCTGACACCTGCTCTCAGCTCTGGCTAGTACCTATCAGCAACAGTGGACGCTGCTTCCTTCATTCCTTACACCCCTCCCCCAACACCTGCTCTCAGCTCTGGCTAGTACCTATCAGCAGCAGTGGACGCTGCTGTCAGACCGGCTGCTGGACGATGAGCCGGCGGTGGTGGCGGCTGCTCTGGTGGCCGTTGTGGACGTCATGGATGCTGGACAGCGGGCTGAGAGCGCTTCACAGACGGGATTCCTGCTGCAGGTGGGTGTTTGGCTCGGCTTGGCAGTGTCTAGGATTCAATAGAGGACAGGCAGGACAAAGGAAGTGGGAGCTGCTGACCAGTCGACATCACAGGATCGGTACCAACACATCCAGCACAACGTCTTTCTTGATTGAGGCACTGGAGAAGGCACGACAGGTAAAGGAGCTCGCAGGACAAGGAAGGTGTGGCGGATCAGGAGATATTTGTTGTAATTGCATTGGGGGGAGGCAGAGGGTATCTGCATCGCGCTGGTCTGGATAGCTGTATCAGATCCAGCCTTTATCTCAGATGGTCAACCATCAAGGACTAGCATACAATACAAGCGTGGGGCACTCCAGCACTCCTTGCTCAATGTCCCATGCGAGCCACTGAGTTTCAATCATTCTGAGCCAAATGTATGGGTACTGTGGTGGGGTTCAGGGTTTATGATGAGAAAGCCATGGAGCATGCCTGGGTTTTTAAATGAATTGTGCCCCCTGCTCGACACTCAAACAAACCAGATGCTTGCATTGATCACACGCCAGGGCAGTCTTGCATGCACGATTGCAGCACTTCCAGCCCACCCTCTTTTACTACCCCCCCTCTTCACGCTAACAACCTCCCCCTGACTCTCTTATTCTCCACCCCCATCCTGAATCTATTATTCTCCACCCCATGATTCTTTCATCCTCCCCTCCATACCCCTGAATCTCTTATCCTCCTCCCCTCTGTTGCGCTTTGCAGCGCCTGGGTAGTCTGTGTGCAGCAAGGGTGGCGGCGGCGCTCAGCCCGGTCCTTGAGGCCTGCTCCTGCGTCCCAGCGCCAGCCCAGGTGAGAGCAGCAGCCAGCGGGTAGGGGGACATGGTGGGGCAGGGGGCAGGGGAGCAAGGGTGTATGGTTAAAACACAGTGCCACAGGAGATGGTAAGTGGGAGAAAGAGCAAGGTTTTAAGATTTAGGTTGGAATCTTGAGGCAGTCGAGGTGTGTGCGGTGGACAGCGGCGCACGGGTGATGTGTTTAAATCCAGTCATCAGTGAATTACGTTGAGAACAGCAGGCAGCAGAGTAGAGAAAGCATTGCGCTATGTCATGTTGGGACACTTGGCTCCTGAGCGGGCATTCATAATTGGGGTGTCAACAGTGCAGGGTTATATGCTGGTCAAGTGGTATATAACATAATGTAATATAATAATGTTATGGTAAAATAATACAATGGTTGCTGACAGCGCTCTAGTGCGTGCTTCCAGTCCCCTCCCCCTCCCAACTGTCTGCCTCCTCCTCCTTCACGGAGCGTCGCCCGTCCTCACTGACCCGTTTCCTATCGGCCTCGCCTTGCCCCCCCTCCATGTGCTCAGGCCCACGTGGCCAAGCTGCTGCTGCTGCTCGTCCGGCAGCTGCTGCAGCCGCCGCATCCCGGCAGCGGTGCGCTACCACTGCGTGCAGGCGGTGGCGAGCCGTCGTTGCTGCCCGGCCTGGGCGTCCTGGTACCAGCTGCCTGCGCATACCTGCACGACCGAGTCGGATCTGTGGATGTGGCGGCCAGGCTGGAGTGCTGCAGGTGTGTGCGTGTGTGCGACAGGGGGGTTGAACCTCCTCCAGTGATAGGCTGGAGTGCTGCAGGTGTGTGCGTGTGTAGCGGGGGGGGCTAAGCGTCCTCGATTGCCGGATGCAAATATTTTAATCAAATCGAATTAATGGAGGTTCAGCCCCTACAAACTGAAACATAAGGGCACATCAAAAATGTGACTGGAGGGTACGTGGCCACCTATGCCTGACAACGAGCTGCTGATTCTTTTGGAAATCCCTAAGGGTTTAGAAACAAATATGTATCAACAAATATACTTGTAAGGTAGGCCTAGGTTTCGCGCCCTGATGCGTGGAATTTGAATGCCTCTACTGGGGCCGTGTTCGCAAGCAGGTGGTTTGTGACAAGAGGCTGTTTCAATTTTGCCGCATAACCTTGGGCCGCATTCACCTTCCTTTGCATTCCGGTATGCATCAGGTTGTTGTTGTCTTCGGGCCTGGTGGACTGGCCGCCCTAAGGCTCGCCCCGCGCTGCCCTGCCCATGTTAACATACATGCTTGTTTCCCCCCGGTTTGCTCTGCCTGGCCCTTTCGCAAAAGGCTGTGGGTGGTTGTGTCAACTTTGTAACAACAACATACACTTTGCATGTTTTGTTATCAGTTGTATGCACATTTTTATGCAAAATCTTGTACCGGAAAATCTTGTGAACGCAAAATCTTAGGCCATGCAAAATCTTACGTTTACCCATGGTAACCCAAAGTACTATGATGTGTATCAATGGTGTACTGCAGTTCCCTGCTGTACATCATGTCCATGGTCAAGGCCAGCGCCTCGTCGTGCAGCTCCTCGCTGGTTCCGGCAGCGCCCGTGGCGGTGGCTGTGCCCGACGCGTGGGCTTCGTCCGCAGTCGCTTCCCTGATGGAGATTGAGGGAAGGCTCATGGCGGAGGGCGGCATGGCGGACGTGGTGTTGCCCATCGCACGCAACCTGGGGGCGCTGCCGGTGAGTACAGGGGGGCATGGGCACTATGCTGCCTATGAGTGGAGTTGAGTGTTGGGTGAAATGAGCAGTGTGCTGCCTATCGCTTGCCACCTGCAGGGTGCTGCATGTGAACTCAGCATGCTTTCATGGAGGCAGTCAGCTGCGCAGGGTACTCGACTGGAGACACTGCCTGTGAGTTGTGTGGTGTGGAGTGGAATGGAATCTTTGTGTGGGAGGGGGAGGGAAGAGGGTGGGGGGGGGGACCCAATGACAGATTGAGGGTAGGGTGGAGGTGAATGCTCTTATGCGAAGGGGACGTTGGCGATTTTTATCTTGTGCATCCCTTCCTGAAGCTGCACTGCTGCTGCTCTGAGGTTGTTGATGTAGTTTACGCGCTAGGCGCTTTAAAACCTGTAGCTGAATTGCCATTATTTCAAAAGCGCGTAGTATCCCGGGACTTACTTCTGTACAGCAATCTTTCCTGTCAGTCAGATATATTTATATTCAAAAGGGCCCGTATCCTTTCCTCCTTGCAGGGCCCTGTGCGCTCCTCAGTGGTCAGGCAGCTGCTGCAGCTGGTGTCGGGAGTGTCTGACGTGCCTTGCCGCATGGAGGTGTATGCGCTGGTGTGGGCCGAGGTCTTGGAGGAGGAGATCCAGGGCGAGGGAGGTGCGGGGGCAGGTGCGGGCTTGTTTGTATGGGTAGGCCTTGATTAGGAGGGTTGTGAGGGTGATCCAGGGCAAGGGAGGTGCAGGGGCAGGTGCGGGCTTGTTTGTATGGGTAGGCCTTGATTAGGAGGGTTGTGAGGGTGATCCAGGGCAAGGGAGGTGCAGGGGCAGGTGCGGGCTTGTTTGTATGTGTAGGCCTTGATTAGGAGGGTTGTGAGGGTGATCCAGGGCAAGGGAGGTGCAGGGGCAGGTGCGGGCTTGTTTGTATGGGTAGGCCTTGATTAGGAGGGTTGTGAGGGTGATCCAGGGCAAGGGAGGTGCAGGGGCAGGTGCGGGCTTGTTTGTATGGGTAGGCCTTGATTATGAGGGTTGTGAGGGTGATCCAGGGCGAGGGAGGTGCAGGGTCAGGTGCGGGCTTGTTTGTATGTGTAGGCCTTGATTAGGAGGGTTGTGAGGGTGATCCAGGGCGAGGGAGGTGCAGGGGCAGGTGCGGGCTTGTTTGTATGTGTAGGCCTTGATTAGGAGGGTTGTGAGGGTGATCCAGGGCAAGGGAGGTGCGGGGGCAGGTGCGGGCTTGTTTGTATGGGTAGGCCTTGATTATGAGGGTTGTGAGGGTGATCCAGGGCGAGGGAGGTGCAGGGGCAGGTGCGGGCTTGTTTGTATGTGTAGGCCTTGATTAGGAGGGTTGTGAGGGTGATTAAGGGCAAGGGAGGTGCGGGGGCAGGTGCGGGCTTGTTTGTATGTGTAGGCCTTGATTAGGAGGGTTGTGAGGGTGATCCAGGGCGAGGGAGGTGCAGGGGCAGGTGCGGGCTTGTTTGTATGTGTAGGCCTTGATTAGGAGGGTTGTGAGGGTGATCCAGGGCAAGGGAGGTGCAGGGGCAGGTGCGGGCTTGTTTGTATGGGTAGGCCTTGATTAGGAGGGTTGTGAGGGTGATCCAGGGCAAGGGAGGTGCAGGGGCAGGTGCGGGCTTGTTTGTATGGGTAGGCCTTGATTAGGAGGGTTGTGAGGGTGATCCAGGGCAAGGGAGGTGCAGGGGCAGGTGCGGGCTTGTTTGTATGTGTAGGCCTTGATTAGGAGGGTTGTGAGGGTGATCCAGGGCAAGGGAGGTGCGGGGGCAGGTGCGGGCTTGTTTGTATGGGTAGGCCTTGATTAGGAGGGTTGTGAGGGTGATCCAGGGCGAGGGAGGTGCAGGGGCAGGTGCGGGCTTGTTTGGTTGTGTAGGCCTTGATTATGAGGGTTGTGAGGGTGATCCAGGGCAAGGGAGGTGCAGTGGCAGGTGCGGGCTTGTTTGTATGGGTAGGCCTTGATTAGGAGGGTTGTGAGGGTGATTAAGGGCAAGGGAGGTGCGGGGGCAGGTGCGGTCTTGTTTGTATGGGTAGGCCTTGATTAGGAGGGTTGTGAGGGTGATCCAGGGCGAGGGAGGTGCAGGGGCAGGTGCGGGCTTGTTTGTATGTGTAGGCCTTGATTAGGAGGGTTGTGAGGGTGATCCAGGGCGAGGGAGGTGCAGGGGCAGGTGCGGGCTTGTTTGTATGGGTAGGCCTTGATTATGAGGGTTGTGAGGGTGATCCAGGGCAAGGGAGGTGCAGGGGCAGGTGCGGGCTTGTTTGTATGGGTAGGCCTTGATTAGGAGGGTTGTGAGGGTGATCCAGGGCAAGGGAGGTGCAGGGGCAGGTGCGGGCTTGTTTGTATGTGTAGGCCTTGATTAGGAGGGTTGTGAGGGTGATCCAGGGCAAGGGAGGTGCAGGGGCAGGTGCGGGCTTGTTTGTATGTGTAGGCCTTGATTAGGAGGGTTGTGAGGGTGATCCAGGGCGAGGGAGGTGCAGGGGCAGGTGCGGGCTTGTTTGTATGGGTAGGCCTTGATTAGGAGGGTTGTGAGGGTGATCCAGGGCAAGGGAGGTGCAGGGGCAGGTGCGGGCTTGTTTGTATGTGTAGGCCTTGATTAGGAGGGTTGTGAGGGTGATCCAGGGCAAGGGAGGTGCAGGGGCAGGTGCGGGCTTGTTTGTATGTGTAGGCCTTGATTAGGAGGGTTGTGAGGGTGATCCAGGGCAAGGGAGGTGCGGGGGCAGGTGCGGGCTTGTTTGTATGTGTAGGCCTTGATTAGGAGGGTTGTGAGGGTGATCCAGGGCAAGGGAGGTGCGGGGGCAGGTGCGGGCTTGTTTGTATGGGTAGGCCTTGATTAGGAGGGTTGTGAGGGTGATCCAGGGTGAGGGAGGTGCGGGGGCAGGTGCGGGCTTGTTTGTATGTGTAGGCCTTGATTAGGAGGGTTGTGAGGGTGATCCAGGGCAAGGGAGGTGCGGGGGCAGGTGCGGGCTTGTTTGTATGGGTAGGCCTTGATTAGGAGGGTTGTGAGGGTGATCCAGGGCAAGGGAGGTGCGGGGGCAGGTGCGGGCTTGTTTGTATGTGTAGGCCTTGATTAGGAGGGTTGTGAGGGTGATCCAGGGCAAGGGAGGTGCAGGGGCAGGTGCGGGCTTGTTTGTATGGGTAGGCCTTGATTAGGAGGGTTGTGAGGGTGATCCAGGGCAAGGGAGGTGCAGGGGCAGGTGCGGGCTTGTTTGTATGGGTAGGCCTTGATTAGGAGGGTTGTGAGGGTGATCCAGGGCAAGGGAGGTGCAGGGGCAGGTGCGGGCTTGTTTGTATGTGTAGGCCTTGATTAGGAGGGTTGTGAGGGTGATCCAGGGCAAGGGAGGTGCAGGGGCAGGTGCGGGCGTGTTTTGGAAGGGCGTGGATTTTAGGATTAGAAGACAGGCATCCAGGGCTTTTCTGGCGCTGGAGCAGGTGTGAGCTTGCTAGGGTGGGATGGCAAGGAAAGTCTTGCGGTTTAGGTGAAGCATATCCAAGGCATGATGAGTAGAGGTGGTGCTTGTGAGCGTTTTTGTGAGGGCGGGCTAGGACTGTCTTGAAGTGCAGGAGAAGGTGATCCTGGGCATGAGGAGGCGCAGGGGTATGGACGAGCCTGCTTGAGGGAGGGCCTAGATTTTGAAGATTAGGAGACGGGTATCCAGGGCGTTTGAGGCACAGGGGCAGGTGGTAGGGCCGGGACAGTCTTGAGGTTAAGGAGAGGGTGATCCAGGGCAGTTGATTAAATTGGTGGTGCGCATGGGCAGTTTCCTGTCTTTGTTTGTCTGTGTGAGGTGGGCAGGACGTTATCATGTTCTCCAACAGGAGAGGCTGAGAGGAAGATCCAGGGTATGATTTGAGGCACAGGAAATGTCCGAGGTAGTTGTTTTTGAGGTAGTTGGGAAAAGACTTTGAAGTACCGTAAGACGGGTAGGAGAAGAAAATCCTGGGTATGAATTCTGGCTTTCGAAAATGGCTTGTTGGTCCCTTTTGCAGGAACGTCTCACGGTAGCGGCGGGCTGTCTCTATCTGCGCTGCTGTCCAACCCGTACATGGCCACGTTGATCAAGGGGCTGCCTGGAGGAGCCACAGGCGTCGCTGCCGATTCCGGCGGCCTGGTTCGATCAGCAATGGACACGGCGACGTCGGCAGGCCGCAGGGCGATGGGCTTGGTCAGTGCCATCGGGGATGCCGCGGGCTATGCTGGGGATAAGGCCACGGGAGCGGCGGCCGCCGCAGGTTATGCCGGGCTCAAGACGGTGGACACGGCGGGAGCAGCGGGGGCCTCAGCGGCCGCAGTAGCTGCTGCGGCTCGGACAGCGGCGGCAGCGAGAGCCGCGGAGGCTGCGGAAGCCGCCGCTAAGGCAGGGGGCTCCGCAAGGGGCAAGCTGTCTACTGTCGGTGCTGCAACGAAGGGCGCCGTCTCGTCAGCGGGCGCAGCGGCCTCCGCAGCCGGACAGAGCCTCGGAGCGGCCACAGCACGGACCTATAATGCGGCGCGCGGAAAGTTCAGCGGGCCTGTTGCCGAGGGCTGCGAGCAGGAGAGCGATGTTGACGACCAAGGCGTCGATTGGGGTGTGCCCGCTGTCGCCCGCCGCCAGGGAGGTCCCCAGGCGATCGGCGAGGGTAAGGAGGACGGTAAGGAGGGTGAGAAGAAGGAGAAGAAGGCAGGCGGCTTCATGAGATCTTTGAAGGATAATATCAAGGGGGCCGTCAGCAAAGGCTCCTCCTCAAAGGACAAGGCGGCGGAGGCAGATGCGGCCTCCACAACCGCCGCCACCTCAGCGGCCACGTCAGCGGCAGCTGCCGCGGAGGCTGAGCTGCGGGAGAAGCAAAAGCAGGCGGATGCTTTAAAGCACTTTGGAAAGGATGCAGTTGGCCGCACGGTGCCCGGCGCTCGGACGTCCCTCGGAGGCGGTGTGGACGCCAAGGCTGTCAGGCCTAGTGAGGGCACGTCTGCCGCCTCGTCCACTATGGTCATGATGCCGGCAGCTCCAGGTGCCAATGTGATCATTGCACCGCCGGAGCTCACTGCTTCCAGGCCTTCGGGGTGAGAGGGGGCTGCGATGGTGTGATGCAATTTTACGGGGAATGGGGAGGTCTGGTGTGATGTGTACGTCGTCCAATATGGCCTTGTATAGGCTGAGTATTGACCAGATAATCGTATTTGCTGTACCGGCATGAGTACGTGTAAGGGCATGGCATGGACGCCCCCAAGTTTTCCCGTATAGATGGCAGTATGGATCACCAGCTGGTTTTTGTGGGCATCAGCTCAGCTGTTTTATGGGCTGGAAAGGATGCCCCTTTTGTAGCCTGGTGCCTTCCTCCCGCAAAGCAGAAGGACAGATTCTTGACGGGATGATGAGAGCCAGGAGGCCGCCATCCCTTTGCCTGCAGCAGCACTGTGTAGGGTGACCACACCTAACTCGGTCCTGTCGTCCTGCCCTTCCCCTCCCTAGTCCTGACAGTCTGAAGAAGGGGTTGACAGTCGCTGGAATGGCCGCACACCATCATGAGGTGATGCTCATGCTGCTATGCACCCCCCTTTGCCTGCAGCCCTGTATGGGGTGACTCAGCCCCACCGTTTTGCTCTGATCCCACCTGACAGTCCGAAGAAGGGGCCGGTAGTCACTGGGATGACCACGCACCGTCACGAGGTAGTGGTGACGCTGTTGGACGCCGTGGTGCAGCGGGCCAGCGAGTACGGAGTGCTGGAGACGTGTCTGGAGGTGCAGGTGGGAGCCGTTCAGATCCAACTGTCGGCGGTTTGAATTCAAAAGTGGCAGGTATTGTTACTAAGTGCAAAGACGTTTTCACATGTAATGTTCTGGCTCGAGTGGGAGCACGTGCGAGCTTCAGATTGAAACGTATGTTGCTCACACAACGAGGATTTCAGCTACAGCAGATGTGGCATGACCCGATGGCCTGATAATATGGCAGTTGTGTTTGAACTCAAACAGCAGATCTGCAGACGGGGCTCGTCTTCCATCGAGAAGCATGCTGTCTAGTGCTCTAATATTAAAAATCATGCGAAACAAGTTGTTGGCTCATCAGCTGATTATCAAGATTGTTTTTGCAGAGTTCAAGTGGAAGTAGAAAAGTGGAAGAAAGAGCGCCTCAAGCAAGAACAGCACTTACTTGTCTGGCACTCGTCTATGGCAAGATCATCTGCAAGCCTTCTGTGTGCCCCTGTTTCCCCTCCTCAACATCATTGCCGCTTGCTATATGTCCATGTAGGCATCTGTTGTGCGGGATCAGGAGGTGCAGGGTGTCGCTGGTGGTGAGGAGAAGATGCTGCGATGGGTTCGGCTTGCCAGGGAGACGCTGCAGGCCACTCAGGTGCGAGCAGCAGTCTACAAGACATGAGGTTCCTCATACCTTGACGGTGTGGTATGTGTTGTTGCGAATGTGTTGCTGATATTTTGTATGTGTTGTTGTTGGTATTCTGGATGGCTGCCCTGTCTTGGTTGTGTCCATGTGGTCAAAAGGTTGTCGCATACCACGGCCTTTATATCTGAGGGGCCTAATGGGCGCAAAGAAACCTGAATCAGCATTCCGGGCTGCCCAAAGTCGCTCAAGCCTATGTGCAGCAGATGCGCTCTGTATCCCATGTCACAGCAGGCTAGGTCTGAGCCCTTAATTTTTGATTATTGTGCAGGCGTGTGTGTGGTGGGAGCCTGTTGTCACGCCTGCGATCACCACGACCCTGGGTTTCGAAGCAGGAGAGCATGCAGCCGCAGACTTCAGCTCCGTGCCCTCGGATGTGTGGCTTCAGCTGCTTCAGGTCAGTGACGCTTCCGAGCGCTTGAGGTGATATAGGACAGTGTACATGGTTTCGGGGGGGAGCACAGGATTGTCCTGGGCCCTTGGGGCTGACAACTGATCTCGCAGACGCACAACCTCCTCCCCCTGCGGGCTGCGAGCTATGCCCTGAAGCTTAACCCCCTCTCCCTTAGTCTGACTGCTGAACCCTGAACCCTGAACCCTTCCTTCCCCCCTGCAGGCCGCCTGCCACGCCTCCAGTGCGGCCGCCCAGCTCCTGAAGGCCAACAAGGTCAAGCTGGAGCAGCAGAGGCAGGCCACCGCTGTGCAGTACACTTTGGAAACAGGGAAGCAGTACAGCTTAGAATCTGAGTCTGAGACGGGTGTGCAGTACGATGAGAACGGGACAGAGATCATCCCCAGCTGGCCCTCATGGATGGGCTTGGCGCCGCCGACAGCTCAGCGGCCGCAGCAGAAGCGTTCCGGGGCGCAGGGTGCAAGCGTGGCGGCTGCGGCGCTGTTTGAGCAGGCTGAGGACGAGGTTAGGCTGCTGCAAGTGATGCTGCGTCAGGTGGGAGGGAGGGTTCGGGTCAGGGACGGGACAAAGGGGGTTGTGAGGGACAAGGGATGCAGGTGTGTGTGTGTGGGGGGGGGGGGGGGCGAAGGGTGCAGGTGAAGGGGGGGGGGGACGCAGGATGCAGGTGAAGGGGGGGGGGGGGGACGCAGGATGCAGGTGAAGGGGGGGGGGGGGATGCAGGATGCAGGTGAAGGGGGGGGGGGGGGACGCAGGAGCATGCAGGTGAAGGGGGGGGGGGGGACGCAGGATGCAGGTGAAGTGGGGTGAAGCGGAGGCAAGGGACAGGGGTGAGTGTAGGGCACAGAGAGTCGGTGGGGTGCAGTGTGCAGGTGAGGTGTGACACTGTGGGGGTGTAGGACGCAGTGCATGGGGCTAGGTGGATGCTGGGTGCAAATGAGAGGGGTTGCTGGGTAGTGGATGGGGTTGCTAAACAACGGGGCTGACTGATGGGCTGGAGGGTCGCCAGACTGCTGAGGGCGTGTCTAGCTAGCATAGTGGGATGTATGCCCGTTTAGTCCCCCTCACGTTCTATGTGGGACCCTTCGTAGGCGAACCTCGCTGGGTGCCACTGGAAGCGGCCCTGCTGCCAGTACTGCGAGGAGGAGTGTGGGGTGGGGGTGGGGGGCGTTGATGCTTTGAGTGCACTTCCCTAAAAACCTGCCATCTCTGGCCCCCCTCCCCTCGGCGCCTAACGACTTCCTGCCCCCCCCCAGACCGCCCCCCCTCTTTCATCAATCATCACCTCTCGTTGTCATGACCTCTTCCCCCCTCCTGGCCTACGTCCCTCGCGCAGCTGCTACGGGGCTGGGGTGGGCTGAGCCGTCCGGTGCGCATGCGTGTGCTGTGGGTCGTGACGCACCACCTGCGCCTCCCCCCTGCCCTGGATGAAGCGTGGGAGTCCGTGCTCAAGGCGCTGGCAGATACCATGTCGAGGTAGGGTTACAGGTCAGGTGTTGGAGGCCAAGTCCAGGTAGGGTCATGACGGGTTCGGGGGTTAAACACCATGTCCAGTGCGGGTCTTGAATGAAGCGTGGGAGTCCGTGCTCAAGGCGCTGGCAGATACCATGTTGAGGTAAGGGTCTGGGTAGGGCTCAGGATATGGGTCAGGAAGGGTTCAGGGGTTCAACACTATGTTTAATTGGGGTCAGAGATGCCACTTTAGGGTGGAGGCGCTGGCAGATACCATGTTGATGTAGGGGTCGGGGTATGGTGGAGGGGTTCAATGCGGTGGCCAGATATGTTGGTAAAGGGTTCAGAGGGGTTCCACACTGTGTCCATTTTGGGCTTTGGGGTAGGGCCAATGGGGCTAGACACCATGTCCAGCTTGAGTCCGAGTAGGGTCCATGTTTAAGAGAGGGGGGTGCAGCCATGTCCAGGTAGGGTCCAGGGTGTAGGAATGATATACTTTGTCAATGTAGGGTTCTGGGTATAGGGGTTCAGCATCATTTTCAGGTAGGGTACAGGGGTTGAGCACCGTGTCAAGGTTAGGTTCAGCCTTGTGCTGGAAAACAAATGGCTTCAGTCTGGACCCACTCTCAACTAGTCCAGAGTTGTTCTTGCATCCGCATGTATTTTTCACATGCCTCAACTAAGATTGAGTTTTCCCCAAACTTTACAAGCATTGAGGGTTGAATTATAGGCATGAGCTTTCAGACCCTACCCTATTTATTGACCTGATGCGTCACTCCCAGGCCTTCCCCCCCTTCCTTGTTCCATCGTCACTCCCAGGTCCACTCCTAGCCTGCGCCTGCATGAGCTCATGGCGTCAGCCAGCCTGGGCACGCTGTTCAGGTCGGAGCGACAGGTGAGAGGTGCAGCCGATAGGGCTGGTGGGGGAGGTGGTGACGGGGTATGACACAGGCTTTGCAAGGTGGGTTCATGTTTTATATTATGATGGAACCCGGTATGTTGAATCCAGGAATCCCTTCTTGGCGATCCCAATGAGCTGCACGTACTTCATGATGCAATTTCCATATGAGTGTGTATTTCCCCGTTAACAAAAGATCGTCACCTCTCAAACCACCCACCCGCTCACCAACACCATCCCATTAGTGTTTGCCTCACCCCTCCTACCCACCCCTCCCCCATCAGTATTTATTAGAACCCTCCCAGCCTCCCAAGCACTCTCCCTTTTATTCCACAGTCTTGGCCACGAGACAAGCCCTTCATCTTCGACGTGGTGGCCGCGTCGGCTCTTTGTGAGCGGCCGGAGCTTGAGCTGTGTTCCCTGGTGTCTGGGCTGGCCTGCCTGCAGCACCTCACCACGCGGCTCCAGGGGGACCTGGCAGTGGCAGTGGAGATGCAGCTGGCGGCGGAAGCGGCCGGACAGGGCACAGCTGCCAAACGTGCCAATGGGGACACCGTGGGCGGGGAGCCCTTGAACGCCAAGCAGGTGCGAGCGTTGCCGTCCGTAGCAGAGCGCTCTACAGTTTGCTCATGGACCTGTGTTGATAAGCCTGCCAGCAGGCCTTTTTCCCTGGCAACCTTGCTATCATTTAAGCTGGTGGCGGATGCCACTCGGCCATTATCAACATAACTGCCTCGCATTCTTGCATTCTGCCCGCCTGACATTGCCTAGCAGCTCGCTCACTGCTGGGCCTTGCTGACATACTGACATGTTGTGGTAGCCTACCCAAGCGCTATAAGCGTATGACCAAAGCTATCTAAATCAATCTCCCAACGCGTTTGATACTGTATATTAATTTGTCTTATTGGTGCAGTTTACCTGGTCACCTTCCTCCACTCCAATTGTTGTTTTGTTGCATGCCTTCATTTATTTATCTGTTGATCCCATCTACCCGTGTTACAGGTGCAAGCTGAGCTGGTGGTTGTTGCGGCTCGCTTGGAAGCCATAGCACGCGAGGTCCAGACTCCGGAAGTGATAGGTGGGTGGGGCTCTTTGTAGCGTAGGCTTGAGTAAGGCTTGGATTGGAAGTTCAACATTCATGGTTGTGGGTGCTCATGTGCAGGCAGGTACATTGCGGTGGGGGGCAGCTCGAGCCCCGCATAGGTTTACCTGCTTGGAGGGGACAGCCGCCTTGATGTGCACTATGTTTAGGGCCATACCCTCACTCAGCCCCCCACTGCCTCCTCCCTGCCCCCGGATGCACAAGTGCAGCCTCTCCACACCTGAAAGAGTGGGTGGGACGCATCATGCGCATGTGCGGCGCCATCGCTTGCTACGAGCCGCCAGTGGCCGCGGCGCACCATAAAGATTCAGCGTCGAATTCGGGGGACTCAAGCGACGGTCCTGCCGACGATGATACCTGGTCCAGCTCTGCAGCTGCAGCGGCGGCGGCGGCGGCCTCGGCGGCTGCCTCCGAATCCTCCAGCGATGAGTATGCAGCGACGCCAAACACTTACGACACCATCATGATGCCGCCGACAATGTACGGCCGCCCACGGGGCCCGCCGCCGCCCGCCCCGCTGCCGCTCATGCCGCAGGTGCGTGTGAGAATGCGTGAGCCTGGGCCCTGCTGTTGCGGAACGAGGGTTTGAAACCCCTTCCCCTGGAAGCTTGAGGCTTAGCCAGCCCTGCATGAATCAGTCGTGAACCATGTTTGCCACCAAACACAGAGGCCTTGCTTCCCATACATAACTTGGTAAACTGTTTGCGTACTTGAATTAACCACATCAGGGTGTCGCACAAGAAGGCCATCAGGCACCGTTATCACGTGCATAACCTTGCCCACCCCTGTACCGTAGTAGGTGTTGTGCTTGTGGTCCATGATCTTCTCCCGGGTTCCCCGCCCTTCGCTCCGCTTTAGATGTCCCTTCGAGCCTATGCGAGGCTCATGTCCTGACCCCTTGACCTGTATCCTCACCCCTTGTACCCCCTGGTGTAGGTCTCACTAGACCAGCAGCCGTCCACAACCTCTACCGCCAACCTCACCCCACGCGCAGCATCCCGCGCCCGCGGGCAGAGCAGCGTCGCCGCCGCACCCGCCACGACCGTCACGACCATTGTGCCGCCCCCGCCATACCTGGTGTGTTGATGTGGCAGCTGATGCTGATACTGTTTATGTTGTTGCTGCTGCTGCTGATGTTGTTCCTGCTGCTGCTTGTGTTGCTCCTTCTTCGGTGTCCATGGCTGGCCTGCTGTGTCAGATCTTTCAGATTCGGATTGAATGTGTGATCAGCGCCATGGTTCGCGGCGCGGTTCAGAGTTGAAGCCCAGAGAGGTGGACTTTACACCCCGAACCTAGACGGTCACTGAATATGGGATCAGGACCACCTGAACAACCTATCGCAGACCTCTAACTCTGTCTCCCCTCCACTGCCCAGATACCTGATATGTCCCCTCTTCCACACTGTTTTAATTCCCTTCCTCTCCCTATTTCTCTTTCCACCCCTGATCCTAACCAGTCTCAGCTCATATCTGAGCCTGACCAGACCTTCTGCCCACCCCAATACCCTGAACTATTTCTGTCCGTCTTTTGCCCAGGCCCGCTCCTACACTGGTGACTGTATGTGGGGCTACCCCTTCTCCGGCCCCCGGACATCAATCTTGTTCACCTCCAAGCGCAGCCGGCGGCAGCGCGCATTGCTGGACTTGCTTGACACAGTCAGGAAGCAGACGCACCGGAAAAGTAACGGAGCCACGGACAGGTAGGGCATGCAGGGAAGTGTTGATTTTAGCATGCACCAGACCACGCTAGGGGGGCGGCCGGTTCGTCACCGTTGGGCCCATGGGGACCAAACCTTCGGCCGGTGGGTTGTTGAGGAACAAGGCTTGTTGTACCTGCCCCCACCCCGGCCGCAGGACGATTTTGTTGCTCAAGTGTGGCTCGATCATGCTCAACATAACCCCAACCTGCTTGCCTCTGCCTTGCAGCGCTGAGGCGTCTCCCGGCCAATGGGAGACGTCATCCACTTCCGGCCAATGGCAGGAGCTGTCGGGGCCTGCCGACCCGCTGCTGATCCGCGGCCGGATCGAGGTGCCTGGATCCGGGCATGGATCTCTCGCCACTGAGGAGGGATCTGGATCTGGCGACATCGTGCTGGTTGTCATCGAGGCAACGGCGCGGCTGCTGGGTGGCTTTGAGGGGGTGGAGATCAACGTCCGCACCTTGGGGCCGGCAGTGGCGGAGAGGCGAGGTACACGGGCCAGGGGCAGGTCCCATGATGTGATGAGAGGATAGGAAGATGGACAAGGTCCTGCTCCGATATATCTGGAGGGCTGAGTGCCAGATGCATGTTCCCAGTGAAGTCCAGTGCCCTCGTTTGGACCCTGTCCCTACTTGCTTTCCTGGTTCCTGAACGGTTCTACCCCTGCTCTCCTCTTCACCCGCTCACTGCCCCTGTTGTCCTCATGCTGGCGTAGGCATTGTGTGGAAGGTTCCGAAGATGGGGTGTGCCGGTGACAAGGCGCAGCGCAGCTTCCATCTCAGACTGCTAGGGTAAGCGCATGGAAATTCTGGATTTGGCGGGGAGTCAAATAAAGAGGGGGGGTGAAAGGCAGGTAGTTGCAGGACACACAATTGCCACTTTGGGTAGCGCGGTGCCAGAGTTGATCGGAGTACTTGGGACTACTCTGTAGACAAGGTCTTGGTCTCAACACTTGTGAGGAACTGAGATGGCCTAGGGTCAGCTTGAGCAAGCAGCTTCCCTTTCTCCCTCCCACCCCCCTGCTATGATCTCCCGACGTCTCCTCCCCCTTTCCCCCATCCCACTTCCCGCCGTTATCTCAGGTATGCGCCAGCTGAGGTGACCTGCTGTGTACAGCTCTACTCGGCTGTGCCTCCTGGAGAGTTGACGGCCGTTCAGCTGTTCTGCCGCCCGCTGCGCGTATCAATGGTGTCCACGCTGCGCCCGACTGCGCCCGTACCGAACGTGCAGCACCAGCCCAGCATGGGGCGGGGACTCAGCGGGGCGGGGGGGGCGCTCTCTGCAGCTGAGTTCTTCCGACTGTGGCCTAGCCTGCCCGCCAGGGTGGAGCTTTCAGGTGAGTCCATCAAGGTTGCTGGTGGCTGATGTATGGAGCTACTTCATCCCTCTCTAGATACCAGTAGTATCTCATATAGTCATATTGTATCTCATCCTCCTTTCTGCAGGCGTGTGCGCGTGGCCGGGCGTAGAGGGTCAGGCGCTGGCACTGAGCTCCATAGTGCGTCAGCCGCTCGCGTGCGCTCTCATGCAGCACCTTCCCGCAGCGTCTGCTTACCAGGCTTGCTTCTCGGCTGTAACGCTGGCCGGCGACCAGCTGCTTATAATGTTCTTCTCGCAGCTGATGCCCCCGTCTGCGGCGGCGGCGGCGGCAGGTATCGCTGCAGGGGGGGGGGTCGGTGCCGCGAGCGGGCATGCGGCATGCCAGGTGTACGTGCGTTCCTCCTCGCCCGAGGTGACACATGCAGTGCAGCTCAGTGCCGCCGACTGGCTGCGGGACCTGTCCGCCGGCGCAGTGCTGTTTGGTGTGTCTCAGCCGGGCCTCCATGCTGTGGGCATTCCGAGACCGCCTATGGACGCCAGGGTGGCGGCCCTGCACCGCAGCTTCCTGACAGCTTCTTCAGGCGGCAGCAGTGGAGCAGTACCCGCGGCGGCGCTGGGTTCGAAGGTTGCGCAGCCTTGGCTAAGGAGCTCTGCCATGTCAGAGTGGCAGCGGCTGGTTTCTCTTGGGTGATAATAGCGGGGGTGTAAATGCTGCTGTGTGGATTGTTTTGGGATGTGTGTGGGGGGCGTTTGTTTACTATCAGTATTCTGATTTGGGCCAGGTGTCATTTACGTCAAGCTGCTGGTTTCATTGGCTGGCTGGCTGGCCAGCGTGTAATGCCATATGATGAAGGATTGCGAGGGACCAGCAGTTGACATTACCTTTTATTTTTTCTTCCAGTTTTGAAGGCGTGGTCACTGACGAGCTTCATGGAGACTGAATGCGTCCCTCTTTGGAAAACGTGTGACATGTCATGTTGAGGGCCCAACTGGAGGATCGCAGCCCAAGGACTGTAAATCTGACATGTGTTCTGAGTGTGCAGCTTGTACTGGCATGAACGATTTATGGTATGTGCCTGGCTCACCATAAGGTCCATTATATCCCGATGGGGGGTGCCTACGTATCGAGCCTTTCTATCATGGCCGAGGAGTGTAACCTTATTTACCTGATGAGTTATGTCGACGTCAACGTAGACATGTCTACCGGGATGGTGGAAAACTTAGTGGCGGACCGCCAAAAGGGGTGTCAGCTTGCAACCTACCCGCCAAATGACACGATAGGTCATGATGTTGAAACATGGCGGTTGATCTGATCGTCAAGATATATTTCATGGGCTACATACATTAATGTGCAGCTTCCCACCTCTTCAAATGCATGACTAATATCCCAGAAAGCCCATAGGCATAGAACCTACAGGCGGTTTTCATTGCAGTTCGCTCTTAATAAGTGCGTGTTTGATAAAAAGCCTAACTTGCTCGCACTTTGCTATTACGACGTAATTGACCGATTACTACAAACTACTTCTTACAGTGTTAGTTCCTGGCACTTGGGACATAGGCTTTCATTTTGCCCAACTAGCACTGGACAAACCTCCCCGCACCAGAGCCAGGGTCACTCAGTAGGGTGAGAAAGTTTACAAACGGTACGGTACGGTCAAACGGTATGGTAAACGGGCCCAAACGGTCGTCCCGGGTAATCCTGACCACACATTGAGCTACACAAGGACATCAAACAATACTGTACATCCCTTTGGGGGCCCACACCTTAAGCTACTCATACACAAATATAATACTTTGGGCCACACACTAATCAGGTCATTCACACATAACAATACTTGGGGGGGGGCATACTGCAATATAAAATACTTCCTCTCGAATCTTCAGTAAGCTAGTAGATTAAGTTACTTCAGTAAAATAGGAAGTTGAGCCGCTTCACAGTAAAATGTAATTTAAGTTACTTAAAATGACCAGCCTCTTGGCGGGGAGACTAACAATTTTATCATGCATGCATCTAGGATTAAATGGGAGGGCAATGGGCCATCAGCATTCTTCCATCATTTGCACTATATCCTGCTGTTTTCGTAACAACTCCAGCCTGCCAGCTTTTCAGCGGAGGGATAGGTAAGAAGTAAGAAGTAAGAACTACGTGTCGTTTCCAATCGTTCGTGAATTTGACGGATCCCTAGGTATAGGCGACCCGTAGGTAAACCTGCCCGTACGGGATACGCGCACCCTCCCCCGAGTCATAGTAACTGTGGATCAGTCACTCGTCGGTACCTCTTTTACTTTGCGATTTCCCTCATGACTGGCTACGGCGCGGAGGGATAGGTAGTTGTCGCTATCATTGCGACTGAACCGGTCAGGGCCTGGGGCTGTGCTGCCAGCGTGTGCCCTCCACATGCACCAGCTCCGCAACTCGGTGATGTAACATGTCAGCTCCCAGGGTTTATGGTTTATGGAAGCAAGTGGGGGCTTAAGGTTAATGGAACGAGGTTGGGCTTAGGGTTAATGGAACCAGGTGGGGGCTTAGGGTTTATGGAACCAGGTGGAGGCGTAGGGTTGATGGGAGCTAGTGGGAGCTTAGGGTTTATGGAAGCAAGTGGGGGCTTAGGGTTTATGGAACCAGGTTGGGGCGTGGAACCAGGTGGAGGCTTAGGGTTTATGGGAGCAATTAGGGGCTTAGGGTTTATGGGAGCAATTGAAGACTTAGGGTTTATGACAGCAGTTGGGGGCTTAGGGTTTATGGAAGCAAGTGCAGGTTTAGGGTTTATGGGAGCAGGTGGAGGCTTAGGGTTTATCGGAGCAGGTGGAGGCTTAGGGTTTATATGAGCATGTGGGGGCTTAGGGTTTATGAGAGCAGGTGGAGGCCCGTGCATGCCATGGTATGTTTGAACCTCAAGCCCCAACACACACACATACACAGCAGAACACAACCAAAGGATCCTCTTTGCATCCCCACGGACTGCACTCAACCAAGGGTCTAATCGAGGAATGCATCCCCTCCCCAAAGGCATGTGTAGGTACGCACCCAGTCATCGCTGTCCGGCGTCTGGGTCTCCTAGGAGTCCTTGGTCGTGGCGGGCGTTGCACATGTGGCCACCTGCTTGCCAGGTGCAAGCGGCACCTTCCCGGTCGAGGCTCCGGATGTGTGGCTGCTCACGACTGCAGCAGGCTGCACCTGCAGCGGGTGGGCAGCATGCAAGCTAGGTATGCATGCAGGGTTTTGGGGATTCAACGCATCGCCTCTGCAACCCCTCTTAGGGTTCACGTGCAGAGGGTTTGGGGCAGTCCGGTATAAGCAGGCTGCCACCTTCCCGCCCGCCCACCCACCTTCTCGCCCGCCCACCCACCTTCTGGTTCACACTTGTGATCATCTGCTCGTTGCTCGGCAGCTGCGACTTGCTCTCCTCAAGCTTGGCCTGCAGCTCAACGTTCTCGCTGTCCACCCTTGCTGCGCTCCCGGCGCGCCGACTCCATCGCCACCGTCAGCTCATGCGGCTCCTGCTTAGCAGAGGACAGCGCCTGCTCTTGCGCCTGCAGCTCCTCCTCCTGCCGCGTCATTATGGCTTGCTGGTGCCTGGTCTTCTGCTTGCCAATCCTGACTTCACCCTGAGTGCACCGAGTCACGGTGCACAAGGCCAATAGGAAGCTCAATGTAGTATTTGTTGCCGTACCAGAATAAGATAACAGGAGGTCTCATCAGGCCTCACAGGCAGAGTGCCTGGTCAAGCAGAGCATCCCAGCCCCCCCCCCTTCGGCACAGACCATGTGGGCAGGCCCAGCAGATGTGGATGGGGCCAGAGAAAGCCCTCGGTGGGGTTCAAAATGCTGTTCGTGGGGCAGTAAAGCCAGGAAATATGCCGTGAGGCACACCAGCCTTGTCAGGCCCTCATGTGTGTCATGTGCCCCTTCCGAGGCTGTGAGTCAGGGCAGGTGCTCAATGCACAAGTCAAGCAGGCCTCCAGGGTGAACATTGAGCCATGGCTAGTGTGACAAGGGAACGGTCACAAGTGTAACATGTGTGACCAGTCAGATGTCCCAGGTAGGACCAAGGGGGTGTGATCAGTGTGGCATGTTTGATACCCAAGATGTGGTTAGTGTGACCCGTAAGATGAGACAAGCTTGGCAATGGTGAATTGGGCGACATTACCAAAATGACGGGTGAGCAGATACCAGGAGGAGCATGTGGAGTTCCAGGGTGTATGGGGTCATTTCCAGGATGTCAGGGTTAACGGGTGTATGTGAAAATTTAGCATAAATCTGATATATGCGTTAGGGGGACGAGTGGGTATTAAGGGTTTCTTGGAGTAGGTGGTGGCTTGAAGTTCATGAGCACAAGCGAAGGTGAATGGTCCAGGGCAGCAAGTGGAGTATAAGGGGCTAGAAGAGCAGGTAGAGGCATAGGCCATAGGGGATCATCTGGAGCAGAAGGGTTTAGGGGTGTTGGTGGAGGCGTAGGGTTTAGGGGAGCATCTGGAGCAGAAGGGTTTAGGGGTGTTGGTGTAGGCGTAGGTTTTAGAGGAGCATCTGGAGTAGAAGGGTTTAGGGGTGTCGGTGGAGGCGTAGGGTTTAGGGGAGCATCTGGAGCAGATGGGGTTAGGGGTGTTGGTGGAGGCGTAGGGTTTAGGGGAGCATCTGGAGCAGAAGGGTTTAGGGGTGTTGGTGGAGGCGTGGGGTTTATGGAAGCAAGTGGGGGTTTAGGGTTTAGGGGACCATATGGGGGCTTAGGGTTTATGGAAGCAAGTGGGGGGCTTAGGGTTTAGGGGAGCAGGTGGGGGCTTAGGGTTTAGGGGAGCAGGTGGAGGTCGGTACCATAAATCATTATCGTGGTTGGAGATTCTTGGTATCATAGGTATTAATTTGTTGAGTCTTTTGAGGTGTAGCCTTACAGACTTAATTTGTTGAGTCTTTTGAGGTGTAGCCCTGCAGACTAAACCCTGTCCCTGGTACTGCCCCCTTGACCCACCGTAAGCTTCTCAATGATCGCATTCCCTTTGACCACCTCGGCCTGGGAGTCCTTGGCTCGCTGGTCATGCCCCACGGCCTCGTCTGCAAGTCTTTGCAACGGCTCTCCAGCTGCCGTGTTGACGCCTCAAGCTCGTGCATGCTCGACTGCCACTGCTTAATGATCTCGGTTTGGGTCTTGGTCTGTGCACCAACGGGGAGGGACGGAGGGATCAGCAGTGAGGGATCAGCAATAACTAGTGAAAGAGTGAGGGGGTGAAAGAGTGAGGGGAGGGAAGGAGGGACTAAGGGAGGGAGGCAACATTTCTGTGCCTTTCACAACATGATTCCATGGTGCAATGGGGGGTGGGTGGGGGGAGGCATCATCTCATCATAGCGTTCTCATCATGAGAGACAGCAAACCCTTGAGGCAACACTGATGTGCCTTTCCCCCACGACTTGATGAGGCACTGAGAATGGGGCAACATCTCACCCAGGCGTTGGGTTTCAGAGCCACTAAGTCTTAATCCATTTCGATGAAGCTCTGGTCATTCACGGCATCTCATCTTCATATACCTAGCAGGGGTTTCTATTCACAATAAGACATCAAGCCCCTAAATCCCGCTCCACATGGCTCAATGGTGCAATGCAACCGTAACAACATCTCATGCACCTTTTGTTTCAAGGCTTTTGAGCTTCTACATGTGATGTCTCTCAAGCCTCATAAGTCTGTCTGCTTTGAGTCTCTTGGTCTTATCTATTCTGGTATCCTCCATCCCAATCCTCCATCCCCTGCCAACTCTACCGTAACGTCCAAAGTCTAGAGCCGTGCCTTGGCTTCATTCATTTGCCTGTCCTGGTCACGGTGATCCGAGCTTAACCGCTGGTTTAGCTGTTGGAGACGTGCACACTCCTCCTCCAAGGGGCGGTTGCTACCCTCAGCACTGCCCAGCATGTGGCTCAGCTCCGGCACATGCATGCATTGAAATGTGGAGTGGGTGCATCGGACCACCTTTGGGGGCTGTCGAGCATCATACCAATTAGTAACAATAACCCTTGACCGGCCTACGGGCGGTGGCCCGAGCAGCAAGGGTTGTCGCACCAGCCCCCTCAGACCGAGGACAGGATTCAGCTGAATGATGGCTCTGATACATTCAATATAACACAGCTGGTAGGAGGGGACGCTGGGCCTCTGCTCTGGGCCATATAGATTATCCTCCCGGCTGGTCCCACGCTCACTCATGCTTGAAACGCAGGGCCAGCCATTTGCGATCCGAGGGGCCCGAATCTAGTCCACCTAGAGCATGTGACAAACATATTGTACAACTATCAGCCCACAGCCCAGCCCACATCCCCACGTCAGCACCTTTTCCATCGGCCTTGCCATCATCAGCCCACGCCCTCACCAACCAACTCGCGCTTGGAGGTATTGGAGGAGCCTTAGCGTACCTACCAAATGAATCCGTGCTAACATGCCAGCCTCGCATTAATAAGGACTGGTAACGCGGATAAATACAAACTCGCAACAGTAACAGTGTTTGGACGTTCACAAATAAAATGTAGGAATATGCCAACATGCGACGAACTAATCAACCTTTCAGGATGCCTCGGCAAGCTTCAATGTATATGTTTACGAGATTGCTCTACAAATATTAATAACAGGTTTTCAATTACGAAGTGCCTGGAGAGAGCCAGGCAGCTAAGTAGTTAGCCAAAGTGTGAATTCCTACACCTAGAAATCTAGAATCAAGTGACAGAATGTGCTAGTGCACCAATACGTGATGTGTAATCATATGTCACGACATCCCTGCCACAGCTACCGCGGTTGTCGGCATACAGTCCATTTCTCAGGCATTATAACTGTTCGGCGGGCATGCCAGCGCATACTTGTTCATCGGGTCAGAGGAAACTTGCGGAGTTAGCACGCGACAATTCAATAATATAGGCAATCCCAACACATACCGGACCGGAGATTTGAGTATGACCTCAAGGAAAGGCAGGGGGCAGAGACGGGCGATGGTAGGCACAGAAGAGTACACAAGGCAGATAATTTACATACATTAAATAAACAAATGATTGTTTTCAAATAAATATCGAGAAAAGTGGTTTTCGCTTTTCTAGTTCATCCTAAAACATACATCAAAACAATGACCTGCTTTAACAACGCGCAGGGTGAACATGTGGGGCTAAACTCGCCAGAAAAAAACATAATAATATACCCAGACGACTGCATCATATGGTATCCATCTGTCACATATGGTACACACGACAAAAACAAGTAAGTTGTTATTCGTGATTGCCCCTTAATCCCCCTTAAAATGCCGGTTCCTATTATGATGGCTAACTTCAGCATACTGCACGAAGAAGCACAGAGGTTTAAATTGTATATCAAACTCTGTGCACACCTTAATGCATCTGATGATGGGGGTCCACCGAATGTCCATCAGTATTTCACTGACTAACTTATTTGCCTATCGTATCACTTTGCACATTCTCAGAGAGGACCTTGGTTAGACAAGATGGGCTCGTACATCCCCCCCTTGCTGTAGACGTAGGGACGGCGAAGAGCCACTTGGCAAAGAAAGCCGAGACAAAGCTGCAGGTCCTGGTGGGTGATGAAGCTCCCTGCACATCATGCATAGTTAAAGCGAAAGGTAATGCTTATATCTCAGTATATGAATGCAAAAGGCACTCGTGCATTCAGGAAAATGTGCAAAGTATAGGGGGGAGAATTCACATGGCCAAGGTTTCATACATTTCCTTTCGCAGGGGGTGAAGACAAGACATCGTTATTTATTTATTTCCCTTCGAGCCTTGGTGCAAAGAAACAGTTTGTCGCAGCCGGTCCCACTCATCTTCATGGTCCGGCATGGCTAGGTAATGCGTAAAATAACATCACAGAATCAGCTGTGCTTCTTCAGCCAATCCTGCCAAATAAAGTTGCCGTTCTCAACACGACAACGGAAAGCTAAGATATACATGAGTTTGTGCACCCCTGATTACTCTCACCGGTGAGCCCACGGCCTTTCCGGCTGTCAAGGACAGGGAGCTGAAGTCCACCCTAGAGCGGACATCCTGGTCCATGTTCCGAACGCCATATGCAGGAGAAATGCAATGTGGGCGCCATTCCTCGTCAAAATGCACATCTGACTCTCGAGAGAGCTTGGCAAAGGTGGTGCAGCTCAGCGGAACTGAATGCTCGATGAACACTGGGTGGAGTTATAGCTTGCTTTCCATACCTTATTAAAATACAGCCGATTATGCTTTTATGGGCTTGCGACCTAGCTATTCTAGGGCTCAAACTGGCCACATACAGGATTTGATGGTATTTTTAAACGCAATGCTCATTGCCTTTCACATGGTTTTTGGAATCTCTCCATGTTCCTTTCCGACAATGCATCCACGATAGGTCGTGCAGAGCAATCAAGCTTACTTACTCGCAAACCAGTGTTTGGCCTTTCACGAAAACAAATTGCGTGCGCCTAACAGACCACCGGAAACAAGTATATTCCAGGTTAGGAATGTGTCCTACAGTATATTGAGTCTTCTGGACAGTACAGAAGCAACTTGGGAATCAGCATGGGCTTCCCGTGGGACTGACAGGCACAGGAAATTATGAACAGCAACCTAGTAAACAGCCAATTTATGTCAATACAGACATAGATATGGCACTTGGACTTGACAAGTTGGCATGCACTACGAGGCGAACTTGCACTGCCAGACTTTGCAGGGTGGTTCACCTGTGGTGTTAGTTGGGAGCTTTCAGTTCCCTCTGAGCTGCCCCCCTGGCTTGTCTCACCCTGAGTTGCGGCCTCTCTCTTCTCCTTCCTCTCCAGCCTCTTCATCTCTTTGTAGTGCTCTGACAGCTGCTTCCTGATCTCCTCCCTCTTAGCCTGAAGCATCTCAAGCTCGATACAAGTCTCCCCGTTTGGTTGTCCTGCCTTAGTTACGTGCTGCCCAGGACGCCGAAGATAATACAATCCAGTCGTCGCAGCATTTATTGAGTTCCACGAGCAAGCTCTCCACCAATGTATGGACCTTCATGAACTCCTCTCTGATGAACTCGTAACTCGTCATTTTCCTGCATTAATGAAGAGCCTACTGACCACGATGTCCCCGCAATGTAAAGAGACAACATGACACTGAAGGGAGACCGAAACTAGGGGTGCACCTTGTTCCACGTCCAGTCTCCAATCTCTTCCCTAAGTTAAGTTGCTGATTAGACAACGTAATTTGTTGTTGTCGATTGGTAAACGTATAATTGATAGAGCGGAATGGGCGATGGGCGTTGGGAGTCTGGCAAGAGAGAGGTGTAAGGAGTCGATTCACGTTTGGTATATATTGAGTGTGTAGTTTGTTTGAGACTGTTTCCCTAAATGATATGAGCCCACAATCCTCACATGTGCCCAAGTGACATGTGAATGAGCAGGGGAATGTGTGAATGAGATCCCTGTGAATAAGACAACGAAAAGGGAGGGTATGGACATGGGGTATGGATGTATAATACCCAAAACAGTGTGACGTTTGAATTGGGAGTAGATGCACTGACTCTATAGATAACGATCGTCGCCAGTCGCTGATTTGCATTCGACGGCTGGAAATATTCAGCTCAGACAACTTGCATCTTACTCCGGAAGCAGGTGACATGCAGCTGGCAACAGGCCCTGCTGGTGGGCAGAGCGGTGCGCAGCACCTGCCCTTGTTTACTATACCCTGCTGGTGGGCAGAGCGGTGCGCAGCACCTGCCCTTGTTTACTATACCCTGCTGGTGGGCAGAGCGGTGCGCAGCACCTGCCCTTATTTACTATACCCTGCTGGTGGGCAGAGCGGTGCGCAGCACCTGCCCTTGTTTACCATACCCTGCTGGTGGGCAGAGCGGTGCGCAGCACCTGCCCTTGTTTACTTTACCCTGCTGGTGGGCAGAGCGGTGCGCAGCACCTGCCCTTATTTACTACACCCCGCTGGTGGGCTGAGCGGTGCGCAACACCTGCCCTTATTTACCATACCCTGCTGGTGGGCAGAGCGGTGCGCAGCACCTGTCCTTATTTACTATACCCTGCTGGTGGGCAGAGCGGTGCGCAGCACCTGCCCTTATTTACCATACCCTGCTGGTGGGCAGAGCGGTGCGCAGCACCTGCCCTTGTTTACTATACCCTGCTAGTGGGCAGAGCGGTGCGCAGCACCTGCCCTTGTTTTCTATACCCTGCTGGTGGGCAGAGCGGTGCGCAACACCTGCCCTTGTTTACTTTACCCTGCTGGTGGGCAGAGCGGTGCGCAGCACCTGCCCTTGTTTACCATACCCTGCTGGTGGGCAGAGCGGTGCGCAGCACCTGCCCTTATTTACCATACCCTGCTGGTGGGCAGAGCGGTTCGCAGCACCTGCCCTTGTTTACTATACCCTGCTGGTGGGCAGAGCGGTGCGCAGCACCTGCCCTTGTTTACTATACCCTGCTGGTGGGCAGAGCGGTGCGCAACACCTGCCCTTGTTTACTATACCCTGCTGGTGGGCAGAGCGGTGCGCAGCACCTGCCCTTGTTTACTATACCCTGCTGGTGGGCAGAGCGGTGCGCAGCACCTGCCCTTGTTTACTATACCCTGCTGGTGGGCAGAGCGGTGCGCAGCACCTGCCCTTATTTACCATACCCTGCTGGTGGGCAGAGCGGTGCGCAGCACCTGCCCTTGTTTACTTTACCCTGCTGGTGGGTGCAGCGGTGCACACGCACTTGCATAGCACCTACCCTTATTTACTATACCCTGCTGGTGGGTGCGGAGGTGCACACGCACTTGCAGTGCGCATGTCCTTATTTACTGTACCCTGCTGGTGGGTGCAGCGGTGTACAGCGCATGCCCTTATTTACTGTACCATGCTGGTGGGTCTGACACCGCGGCAACTGTTGGCTGTTGCGTCATTGGCAGAGTCGTTGTGGGTCTAGGACAATTTTATTTTACCCAGTCCAATTTGTGCACTGCCAGTATGCCTTCAGTACTTCTTAATTCCTTCAGTTCCTGCCTATGTTGTGTGCCCTTGGTTTGGCCTGAGCTTATGTGCACTCTGCTGTAAGGTTGTTGGCTGTTCATCATGATGTAACTCAGTGAATTCAGAACCTATGGCTGGACCTTATGGCCACAGCTCATTGCCGACAGGGCCCCCTCAAAATTCCTTCAGTTTCTGTGCATTCTTCGGGCCCACTGGCCTGCACTTCTGTGCACTCTGCTGTAAGGTTGTTGGCTGTTCAGCGTGATGTAACTCGGTGAATTCAGAACGTATGGCTGGATCTTATGGCCACAGCTTATTGCCGACAAGGCCCCCTCAAAATTCCTTCAGTTCCTGTCCATTCTTCGGGCCCACCGGCTTGCATTTCTGTGCACAGGCAACGTTGCAAGGCTGTTCAGCGTGATGCAATTCAGTTAATTCAGAACCTTTGTTTGGACCGTCGGGACACTTGTCTTTGCCGTCAGACTGTCAGAGCACATCCATAATTCCTCTAGTTACAGCCAAATGCACTAGGCCTTATTGCAGATCCACTCATGCCAGTAGGCACCAAGCCTAAACATGAAGCGAATAAACTAAGACTGGATGCGCAACGCTCTCCTGGGAGAGTACAAAACTGTTAATAACTTGAATCTTCGTCGCGGTGTATGTAGCACAGCACTTGCTGCCCACTTCTTCGCCTCATGGTGCTCACAAATATTAAAACAAATGGTTCGTAAAAGTCCAACTGGTAGCACAACATATCATTGAGAGACATACAGCAAGGCCCTAGGGGCCTATTATAGGAACCTCGAGTTGGGCTTCCTGATTCTTGCGCTGGCGGGCGGGATCAGAGACCGCCCGCGAGGGGAGCTCGCCCGAACCTTTCCACCCCTGGCTACACCTCTCTGACCTGCCTTACGCTTTAGCCTCAGGGATAGCTCGCTAACGGGGACAGAGCATCGAGGATTAAACAACCTTCGCCGCCTCTCATCTTCCCCCTCCTCCTCACTGTCCTCCTTGCGGCCCTCCTCCTCACTCGCCTCCCTCCCCTCCTCCTCACTCGCCTCCTCGCCGTCCTCCTCGCCATCCGCCACGCCCCCGTCGTCATCTATCACCACCACCTACACTCTTCTCCTCCCCCCCACCTCCCTCCCATCTCCTCCTCGCTCTCCTCCTCCCCCTCGCCCGACTCTTCCTCTACCTCCTCCCCCTCAGCAGGCACCTGCTCGTCCTCACACTCTGGCTCTGCCTCCGCCTCTTCATCGACATACGTCCAGCGCACATCTGCATCCTTGTAATCACACGACGTCAGGTTGTCCACTAGCCGCAGGTTGCTGAAGACGTACACCAGCATCTCAGCCCGGCTGTGCAGCAGCTTGTTGCGGCTGGGGCTGTGGATGAAGTCAAAAACACTCCAGTTGTGCTCGCACCCGCTAGCAACTGCAGGCTGGCCCAGCACCCGGATGGCAATGCGGCAAAGTACAGGCTGCAAGGGACACAAACACAGATAAATAAGTATACAAATGTAAGCTAGGCAAATCAGGGGCTGCAAACCGCAAGCGTTTAATTTAAGCATGTAAGCGCTAAAGGCAATCAGCGCAGCAATGGTAGTGCAACAGAGTACGGGCTGCAAAAGACAAACAAAGAGGGTAGTTTGGTACACATATATTCATGCCTTAACTTCCTTATCTCACAACGGGACATTTGGGCGCCCACGCGGCCGAGCCTTTTTGAGCAGGGCCTCGAGGTTAAATGTCATTGACATATATTCATGCAGCCAGGAAAAGGATGCAAAGCACAATTGTGATAAACACGCACCAAGTGGATGGCATACAGCTTCCACCATTTCCAGGCGGGCAAGGAGGCTGCATGCACCCAGGGCTGGGGATCAGCCAAGAGCCCTTCGCGACCGGTGTACTCTGCGTACTCGTCCATGGCCTGCTGGAGAAGCTGGTCATCACCGTTGAGCATGCGCTTGAAGCAACTTGTGCGTCCTCGCACCACCTCCTCCTTGACCCGCCGGCCATCAGCGCTGCTGTCAGACAACATGTCGTTCCAATGGCCATGGAACTCAGGGTCGAGCAGGTAGCCGGCAGCATGCATGTCGCTGTGCATCCAGTTCCACCTAGACAGCCAAATGGCAGTGACCTCAGCCTGCCTAGCTGCGGACTCGGTCTCATCAGCTGAGTACTTGAAGGCAGTGAGCCCGGATAGGATAAGGCTGCAGTGGTAGTACACCTTCCCCATGGTCGGAGCTCCCGAGTCGATCAGCCGCAAGAACTTGATGAGCGGCACCGTCATGTCAACAAGCAAGCGAACCTTCTTTCAAAAGGGTTTGGAGTTTGGACCTGATCGTGTTAGAGACGTCGATGGCAGCTTGCCTCTTACCGTTGGCCACAGACTGCTTCTTGACGAACTGCGCCCACCGGGAGTCCTTGGCCATGAACTGCAGGTCCTTCGCCAGCGCCAGCAAGCTGTCCAGGATGATGAAGTGGTAGGCAAACCTAGTGGCGGCTAAGGCAGGGGAGAGGCAAAAAATTAAAGAAACACGAATGCGAAGGTGCTCTGGCCAGGCTCATGGTTACCTTAATTCATAAATGCATGAGAAAAATTGCTGGGCAAACAAAAATAACATGGATGCCCTCCATGCAGACCCTCGCACCCCTCTCCTGCCTATGCATGCCCTCCATACAGACCCTCGCACCCCTCTCCTCCCCATGGATGCCCTCCATGCAGACCCTCGCACCCCTCTCCTCCCCATGCATGCCTTCCATGCAGACCCTCGCCCCCTATCCTCTTCATGCATGCCCTCCATTCAGACCCTCGCACCCCTCTCCTGCCCATGCATGCCCTCCATGCAGACCCTCGCACCCCTCTCCTCCCCATGCAGACCCTTGCACCCCTATCCTCCCCATGGATGCCCTCCATGCAGACCCTCGCATCCCCGTCCTCCCCATTCTCACATGGTTTCTGAAGAGACTTCTTTGAGCCATGATCAGCCTGGGAGATGCGCAAGAGAGCTAGGCTCGCGTGGTGGTTAGTCACCAGCTTCACGATGTTTGAGGCCGCGTCCAAGACCTCCTTCACCAATGAGATCTTGCCGATGGACTGCAAGCTCAGATTGACGCCGTGTCCTACGCACCGAACCCATGTGATGCTGGGGAACCTCGCTTTCAGGAGATCAGCAGCGGCTGCATTTACGCTGGCAGAGTCCGTGCAGATGGAGACGATGTCCTCGGCGCCGTGCTGCATGATGGCTGCAGCAATCTGCTCCGCTATGTACGCTGCATCCTTGGAGGCGCCGCTGGTGTCCGTCGCAAAGAGGAACTTGGTGCCCTTGGGTGTCGCCACGAGGAAGTTCAGGAGTGGCCTGTTCTGGGTGCTTGACCAGCCATCGCTTTTTATGGTACAGCCACACTCCTTGCTGATTGCCATGATCTGGTCCAAAACGACGTCCACCTTGTTCTTGCACTGCATGCAAGCATGCAATGAAAGCATATCAGAACATGCATGTCAAGCAAGCGCCAGAGTGGCACAACTTGCAACAACATGCCATGCCAATGGCTGCATGCCAGGTTGTAGCCGAAGTGTAGCTGAAAATCCCTATTATAACGGTATATCTCCTAGCACCCTAGTCTATCATGGCTTGGGTACTTCAGGAAATATGCAGGACATGGGCTACCATAGCCAATCATGATGGCTACCAGCCAACATTTGAGGGGCGTGCAGCCAGACAGGGACAAGGATTTCTCAGCCCTCCTCCTAGCAAGCAGCAAGCAAGAATCAGTCAGCCAGTCAGGCAAGTACTAGTGAGCTTGCCTCATCTAGCGCCGTTTTAGCCTATTGTTTAGCATGTTGTAGCCAGGGGCCTGATATCCTGCTCCGTATGCCGCAACCAGCCTACTCCCAATTCAAACATCACACTGGTTTCGGTATTATACATCCATACCCCACGTCCATACCCTTCCTTTACGTTGTCTTATTCATAGGGGTCTCATTCACACATTCCCCTGCTCATTCACATGTCACTTGGGCACATGTGAGGATTGTGGGCTCATATCATTTAGGGAAACAGTCTTAAACAAACTACACACTCAATATATACCAAACGTGAATCGACTCCTTACACCTCTCTCTTGCCAGACTCCCAACGCCCATCGCCCATTCCGCTCAATCAATTATACGTTTACCAATCGACAACAACAAATTACGTTGTCTAATCAGCAGCTAAGCTTAGGGAAGAGATTGGAGACTGGACGTGGAACAAGGTGCACCCTTAGTTTCGGTCTCCCTTGTCCTGTTGTTATGTCTCTTTACATTGCGGGGACATCGTGGTCAGTAGGCTCTTCATTAATGCAGGAAAATGACGAGTTACGAGTTCATCAGAGAGGAGTTCATGAAGGTCCATGCACTGGTGGAGACCTTGCTCGTGGAACTCAATAAATGCTGCGACGACTGGATTGTATTATCTTCGGCGTCCTGGGCAGCACGTAACTAAGGCAGGACAACCAAACGGGGAGACTTGTATCGAGCTTGAGATGCTTCAGGCTAAGAGGGAGGAGATCAGGAAGCAGCTGTCAGAGCACTACAAAGAGATGAAGAGGCTGGAGAGGAAGGAGAAGAGAGAGGCCGCAACTCAGGGTGAGACAAGCCAGGGGGGCAGCTCAGAGGGAACTGAAAGCTCCCAACTTACACCACAGGTGAACCACCCTGCAAAGTCTGGCAGTGCAAGTTCGCCTCGTAGTGCATGCCAACTTGTCAAGTCCAAGTGCCATATCTATGTCTGTATTGACATAAATTGGCTGTTTACTAGGTTGTTGTTCATAATTTCCTGTGCCTGTCAGTCCCACGGGAAGCCCATGCTGATTCCCAAGTTGCTTCTGTACTGTCCAGAAGACTCAATATGATACTGTAGGACACATTCCTAACCTGGAATATACTTGTTTCCTGTGGTCTGTCAGGCGCACGCAATTTGTTTTGGTGAAAGGCCAAACACTGGTTTGCGAGTTAGTAAGCTTGATTGCTCTGCACGACCTATCGTGGATGCATTGTCGGAAAGGAACATGGAGAGATTCCAAAAAACATGTGAAAGGCAATGAGCATTGCGCTTAAAAATACCATCAAATCCTGTCTGTGGCCAGATTGAGCCCTAGAATCATAGTTTGCTAGGTCGCAAGCCCATAAAAGCATAGTCGGCTGTATTTTAATAAGGTATGGAAAGCAAGCTACAACTCCACCTAGTGTTCAGCGAGCATTCACTTCCGCTGAGCTGCACCACCATTGCCAAGCTCTCTCGAGAGTCAGATGTGCATTTTGACGAGGAATGGCGCCCACATTGCATTTCTCCTGCAGATGTGGATGTTGGCGATCGGAACATGGACCAGGATGTCCGCTCCAGGGTGTCCTTGACAGCCGGAAAGGCCGTGGGCTCACCGGTGAGAGTAATCAGGGGTGCACAAACTCATGTATATCTTAGCTTTCCGTTGTTGTGTTGAGAACGGCAACTTTATTCGGCAGGATTGGCTGAAGAAGCACAGCTGATTCTGTGATGTTATTTTACGCATTACCTAGCCATGCCGGACCATGAAGATGAGTGGGACCAGCTGCGACAAACTGTTTCTTTGCACCAAGGCTCGAAGGGAAATAAATAAATAACGATGTCTTGTCTTCACCCCCTGCGAAAGGACATGTATGAAACCTTGGCTATGTGAATTCTCCCCCCTATACTCTGCACATTTTCCTGAATGCACGAGTGCCTTTTGCATTCATATACTAAGATATAAGCATTCCCTTTCGCTTTAACTCTGCATGATGTGCAGGGAGCTTCATCCACCCACCAGGACCTGCAGCTTTGTCTCGGCTTTCTTTGCCAAGTGGCTCTTCGCCGTCCCTACGTCTACAGCAAGTGGGGGGATGTACGAGCCCATCTTGTCTAACCAAGGTCCTCTCTGAGAATGTGCCAAGTGATACGATAGGCAAATAAGTTAGTCAGTGAAATACCGATGGACATTCGGCGGACCCCCATCATCAGATGCATTAAGGTGTGCACAGAGTTTGATATACAATTTAAACCTCTGTGCTTGTTCGTGCAGTATGCTGAAGTTAGCCATCAGAATCACGAATAACAAGTTACTTGTTTTTGCCGTGTGTACCATATGTGACAGATGGATACCATATGATGCAGTCGTCTGGGTATATTATTATGTTTTCTTCTGGCGAGTTTAGCCCCACATGTTCGCCCTGCGCGCAGTTAAAGCATGTTATTGTTTTGATGTCTGTTTGAGGATGAACTAGAAAAGCGAAAACCACATTTCTCGATATTTGAAAACAATCCTTTGTTTATTCAATGTATGTAAATTATCTGCCTTGTGTACTCTTCTGTGCCTACCATCGCCCGTCTCTGCCCCTCTGCTTTTCCTAGAGGTCATACTCAAATCTCCGGTCCGGTATGTGTTGGGATTGCCTATATTATTGAATTGTCGCGTGCTAACTCCGCAAGTTTCCTCTGACCCGATGAACAAGTATGCGCTGGCATGCCGAACAGTTATAATGCCTGAGAAATGGACTGTGTGCCGACAACCGCCGTGGCTGTGGCAGGGATGTCGTGACATATGATTACACATCACGTATTGGTGCACTAGCACTTTCTGTCACTTGATTCCAGATGTAGGAATTCACACTTTGGCTAGCTACTTAGCTGCCTGGCTCTCTCCAGGCACTTCTTAATTGAAAACCTGATATCAATATTTGTAGTGCAATCTGGTAAACATATACACTGAAGCTTGCCGAGGCATCCTGAAAGGTTGACTAGTTCGCCTGTTGGCATATTCCTACATTTTTTTTTGTGAAAGTCCAAACACTGCTGTTATTGCTGCGAGTTTGTATTTATCCGCGTTACCAGTCCTTAATGCATTGTCAGACCCGACATCAAGAGATTTCAAAAATGTGTGGAAGTCAAGGAGCATTGATGACCTCTCAATTACCATCAAATCCCCTTTGTTACCTATCATCAGCAGTGGACGCTGCTGTCAGACCGGCTGCTAGACAATGACCCATCAGTGGCGGCGGCTGCGCATGGGGGCGTTGTGAACGTCATGGAAGCTGGACAGCGTGCTGAGAGCGCTTCACAGACAGGATTCCTGCTGCAGGTGGGTGTTGAGCTCGGCCTAGCAGTGTCTACGATTCTTTAGAGGACAGGCAGGACAGCGGAAGTGGAAACTGCTGACCAGTCGACATCACAGTATCGATACCTACACATCCACCATAGCGTCTTTGTTGATAGGAACACTGGGACAGGTACGACAGGCAGAGGAACTCGCAGGACAAAGAAGGTGTGGCGGGTCAGGACTCAGGAGATTTGATTGTTATTGCATGTCTCTTGTGTCTGCGTCTCAGGTTTTCTGGGGTTGGGCGACCGGCCTCATACCTTATTAAGTTCAAGAAAAAGAAATAAATGCCTCACTGGGTTGGATTGGCTCTCATGAACAAATTGAGGTATGCTAGGTTAACGATACCACCACTGTAAACAACAGTTCTGCTGCGATACGTGTCCGCAAATTTCCCGACTGCCATTGTTTGCACTATTGCCGCAGCTATGCTATTAATCAGCAACCGAGCATGGCAGTTGAGAGTTGTAAGAACAATGAGCCCAAACTATTCGTTCTGAATTTTCCTTATAAATCTGCAGGCAACACAACACGCAATTCTCAATCGAAAAGTCCAATTAAGTATTACAACTGGTTCAAATTGACCCTGAAGTGCGATCTGGCTTTAGAATGGGTCGGGCTTTATCAGTGTGCGTTTAGTGTGCACTGAACATGAATTCTCTTTTCCAGAATGCCCTGCTTAGAATGGGAGGATGTTCTCCTCCTTGAATCCAAGCTTCTCAAGGTTGGGCAGGCACGCCATGTTGATCATGGGCGGCGGTCCGCACATCAGGATCTGAGTGCTTGGGGAAGCTGCAGGCAGTTGCGCCTGTAGAGGTGTCAAGGAGGAGTGACAATCAGTTCCATACCGGTAACTTGTTTTGTATATTAAAGCATTTGTAGCACTTGGTAATAGGTCATTGCGATGCATCGGATATAGCGTGAATCCAAGACAGCCATCTATCTGGGACAGGAAACAAGAAGGCTGGACATCTCAGTGGCATGCAGCCTACATCTGTTCCACCTGGCATCCCAGCACCCAACCCTATGCTACCCCTCCCGTCACACCTTCAGCATCTCCTCCGTGATAAAGCCACTGCCCTGGCGCCATCCGGCTGGCGGCTGGTCCAGCGTGTAGTAAACCTTGACCTGGGGGAACTCGGTTTGCATGCGATCCAGATCCTGCCGCATTAGGATGTCGGCCTCCGTCTGCATCAGAGTGGGATGCATTGCTTGTTGAAGCACAGATGTTTGCCATCAGGTTGGGCTGCTGGCCTCCACAGCTCATGCAGCAGCAACATTATCAGCAGAGGTAGGCCCGGCATCAGCAAGTAGGGCAAGACTGATCCGGCAGCAGCATCCATCTGTACACTAAGAGCAGAGGAGTATGAATCAGACATCACTGAGCCATAATTAAAATGTGCAAAAGACGTGACAAGGACAGCAAAGGAATGAAAATCAGACAACAGAGCAGAGAAGAGAAGAGAAGAGCGGGGACACAAAAGTCACGATGTATGTCTAAGCCATATACAGTGTGCCTATTCGGACACATTCCAGAGAAATTATAGGCAAGGCTGCGTACAGTCTTACTTCCTGGATACAGTGTGTCTACTCAGTCGGCATCTTGAGCTGTCCATCTAGGCATCTACCATGCAACACATACAAGGGGGCACCAGTGTATGAGATCCCAGTGGGCCAGCGGTGGCACCAATGTGCGCATGGCCTCACCTTGTTGGCCACAAGCATCCGGATTTGAATGTCCTCCTTGCGTGCCAGGATCTCGCGTGCCACCTGTGATTTAAGTGGGTTTTAAGAATCCAGAGGAGATTCAAATTTGATGTATGTGACAGGTGCCAGCAAACCATTTCCGACTCACAACCAGCTAGGACAGTGGGCAAGATAGACTAGCGCCCACCTAGGGTTCCCACCTGCATGATGGGTGTGATGCCCGTGCCACCGGCAATCATGCCTAGGGCGGTAGCTGCCGGCCTCGCGGTGTCGGTGCCCGCCGCAGGTTCCTTGACGCAGAAGACACCACCTCCCTTATAAGTTATGCGACCGACAGGGCCTTGGAGGGTCATGTTGTCACCCACTTTGAGGGACTCGAGGTGCTGAGACATCCTGCCGCCATCAGGGAACTTGGGGTTGACTCCTGCAAAGTATACCTGAGGCAGGCAGTGGGGTCCCTCTGAGGCAGAGTGCAGCAGAGGCCAGGAATGGTGAGATGCCAGTGTGCCATTCAAAGCAAAGCAAGGCAGAGACCGACCATGTCTCATTTTGGCGGGCTCCGCTACATTTCAGCTACCTCCTAGCCTTAAACCGGTGCGGCCAGCCATGCCGCGCTGGCTGACAGCCATACGGCGGTCAAGGCTTGGCTCAAATAGGGCATTTGACGGCGGTAGGGCAGTATGCCACAGTTGGCTCCCTTGCCGGAAAAACATGGAGGCCGACGGTGAAGGAAAGCACCCGCCCCTAACCCTTCATCCCAGTATGCGTGAGATGGTAGGCAGATTATATTGCCGCATTCACACCTTAATGACGAAATCAACATAGCCGATCTCACGGTCGCTGGAGGTGGGTGTGTAAGGCCTCGTGACGACCTCTCCGGCAGGGTTGGTGAAGGAGAATCTCACGTGCTGCCCAACAGGCAAACCGAGAACATGATTATCAGTAGGCAGGGCGAAGCGGAAGCGCCGAGTGTCCGGGCTGATGGGCTCTTTTTCCGCAAGCTTCAGCGTCACGGGCTTGGAGGGGTCCAGAGTGACGGGCCCGGCGGCAGAAGTGCGGGGCTCGGCGGCCACCGCTGGTTCAGCTCCCCCTGTGGCCACCGGGTCAACTTCCTCGAAACGCGTCTTGTCGGCGGCGCAGGCCGGGCACACCCAGTCATCAGGAAGGTTTGCGAAGGCCTCTTCCTCCGTGATAGGCTCATACACATAGCCGCAGTCAATGCAAACATATGAGGCCATGGGCGATGCTGCAGCCTGAACCTTGGGCTTCCGCTGCTGGTGGGACATGGTTTTCAGGACGTTGAAGCCCTTAATATCTCTAGTAGCTTTGATACTGCGAACACAGGGACGGCTTGCAAGACGCATGAAGTAGGATTTTCGATTTTGATAAAATGCAGCGTATCAAGGGGCGTACATGAGGTAATCCGGATTTTATTCGTGGAAACGATGCCTCTAATGCACCGCGAAATACGCAACGAAATGCACTGCGGAATGCGTGCGTTTAGCATGACCAGGGCATAGCAAGCCGATCAGCTGTACAGCCAACTAGGGTTTGTTCTTAGTTACATTGCAGCATTTGGGGCGGATGCGCTCTTCAACAGTGGGGCTCAATCGAGCGTTCCGCCACAGCTCATGCCTGCCATCGTGATGAGTTCGGGACAGGCTGTGCGAAAGTGTGCAATCCATAACGGAACAAGATACCGTACATCACCACGGTACATTACGTGCAGGCATGGTAGCTGGAATTGAGCTTAGTCATGCTCTACCAGCCCCACGCGGCCGAGGGTTCAGCAGGGTTCAGCTGGCCGGCCCAGCGGGTGTGCAACGTTCTAAATGTGCAGGCATTCCACCTTTGAACACGATATGAATCCCCTGATTTAGTGATTTGAACAGTAGCATGAACATAAACATCCACGGTACCACTGACCACTTATTCCCTCGCACTGAGAGAGCCACGGTGCACATGTTGCCGAATGTCGTAAGACTCGTAACCCGGCCCTTCAGTGCCACTCTGGGAGTTTTAGTTGTCCAACTCACGCCTCAATCAAGGTCGTCTTCCCCTGAGCATAAAAAGCGGCACCATCTCGGCACCATGCATGTTTATGTGCAAGCATGGTGCTTGTTCTTACGATGTGTCAATAACGTTACACCTCTGGGCCCGCTCAAAGCTCGGCAGCGTGGGCGCCCAACTGTTCAGAAGGGAGTAAAGAAGGAACTAAAAGGAAGAGACGGGGGGAAGGAACAAAAGGAGAGGCCGGAAAGGCAACCAAGACCAAGTCCAACACCTGAGTTCCACTAGAGAGTGGAGACCAACCCTCAACAAAGCCTCTAAAAAAAGAGAAGTCCAGAAAATAAGTTATGACGATGTGTGCCATTCATTGCTTCATTGCTTTTTTCATTTTGCTGTGCTGTCTAAATTGTTTGAAACGATCTGCTCAAGACTTTTCTCTAGATGTCATAATTCAGTGTTCCAATTCATGACTGACGCAGTTCAGGCAGTCAGGCACATGCATGCCTCAAGATTTGGCATGATATTTCGATTCGACCTAATGATCCATACGCTCTGACGCCGATTTCGAACTACACTAGCAGCCAAAGGTGTGGGCCCAGAGGTGTAACGTCATTGACTGGCAGTCAAAAGCCCGGCAGAGTGCTTTGTGCTGGAGGCGGGAGACGACTACGGTGCAGATTACGTGCTGGATGCGGATGACCTCTCCCTACACCTCTCCCATTTGCCTACACGCGTCCGCTTAGCGGCTGTATAGGCAGGGCGTATGGCAAACTATGGAGATGTGGCGCCGGTATGGGCCACCAGTCACCTTCAACAGTAGCACTGCCTAAGGGGTAGAATGTAGTCCAACTTACTTCAGTACCTGCGCCAGGCGGTGGGGTCCCTGCACCCGCTGCAAGCTGGGGGGTCATGCGGGAGCAGATCCAGTCATTACAATGCGCCTGGTGGCAGCACATGCTCCACTTGTACAAGGCACTAAGGCAGCAGTGGCACCGACAGCAAAGCAAAATAGCCCACTCATGGCAGTTTGCCTTACCTTTTTGTTGTTGTTCTTGTTGTTTGGAAGGTGAACTTGTTTTCCTTTCTTTCCTCTTATGCCTTGACTGCCTTCTCCCTCAAGATTCCAAGCTGACTTTTTGTTGACGACGTGGTCGAGATTTATTTAAGCATGGCCCAGAGTAACGTCTTTAACTCATGGCAGCAGCCATGACAGAACACCGGATGGCGCACATGGTGCAAAGAGCTGATGGGGGCAGTGGAGGAGATAGAGCGAGGAGCAGCTGTCCCCAAACAATGTCTGACTTGAAGCCGCTCCCCATTTCTTTCCTTTACTCGGAGGGGCAGGGATCTTTTATTTTTTGTTCCTCTCTTGCTTCCTCTCCTCTCTTAAAGTTTCCCCTGTTCTTACCTAAACTCCACAGGGGCAAGAAACCTTTCCACTGCATTTCCTTTCTGGGGGAGTGAGGGATATTTTTCCTTTCCTTCGTGTTCCTCTCTTTCTTTTCTTTCCCCTTCACTTTCCTTCTCCCAAGTACACTGGTGGGCACCATGGTGTAACGTCATTGAATGGTGGGCTTTCTCTCCATTCTCCTCTAGCCTTTACTTTCTTTCTCTCCTGACCAGAGCCCCCCACGCGGCCGAGCCATTTCAGCGTGGTCCAGCGGTGTTATGTCCTTGACTGGTGGGCACCCACGCGGCGGAGCTTACTGGTGCCAGAGTTGTAACGTCGTTGACTGGACTTCATGCCCGCTTCAATGCTGCTGTGCTCCCGCATTATTAGGCTGAAAAAGGCGCGGAACCATATGCACATACTTCACGACGCACAATTTAGTGTGGCCCTGGCTGTTTGGTGACAAGTCAGCTCCATAGACTGTCTTTCCTCAAGAATAGTGGAATCCACCATGATGACTGCATATACGGTATGCTGATTTTAGAGTAAGTTATTACAAGGGTGTGGCAATGTTTGTCTATGTCATGCACTACACAACTCATCCTGATACTGCCACCAAAAAGAAATGCTCCCCTCGAAGAATGAACCGCCAACTTGTTGCTTCAGCAGCACAGGACTGCTGCCTACAGAACGAGGAGTTCCCTCTTAACTTAAGTTTCTTTTCTTTCAACGAGACAGTTGGGCGCCCACGCGGCCGAGCCTTTTTAAGCAGGTCTCAAGAGGTGTAATGTCATTGACAGAAAGAGGAGTTCAGAAATGTGTGACTACTCAGCCGTGCATGCCTGTATGTTTGGCCACACGCCCATCTGCGGCGCATTATTCACTGCTCAGTCTCCATGGCTCAGCAGTCTATGATCCAGCTGTGGCTGACAGCTGTCAAGTCTGCCGCATCCTGGCCAGCATCTCTGTGGCGGATGAGTTGCCGGCACTAAGTTGATGGCCTGTACCGCCGACAGCGGCTCCGCACTCAGCGCACCGCCCGGCTTGGTTGGCTCTGCCGCACTCTCCAATTATGTACACGTGGCCGTTAGGGCATCTGCAAAGTGCGAAACCACGTTTATTTTCCATACATCTCAAGACTTGAAGGAAATGTGGATGAAGCAGGAAAACACGAGGGCTCCCATCCTTCAACCCTGTAGGCAAATTAAGCTTTTGTGCAAGGTTCTTTGATCTGGTAGCAACGCTCGTTTCCATTTCCCAATACCAGCTCCAGTCAAGTATCAAAGCAAGTTCCATGAATCTGCAGCTGGTCAGGTCCTATGTTTCTCCTGCTTGCTCAGGGTCTTTTAGCTAGGAGGGCCTGCGATATGTACCTGTATAGATGACCCTGGAGGTAAGACATTATGTTGGCAGGGTCCTCCCCACCGCTAGAGGCCCCAATGGCTGCACTCAAAACCTGCAGCAGCTCACGGACACCTGCACTCTTGACCTGTACGGAAGAGGTGATAGTGGGGATACAGAGGTCAGGGAGATTTTTTTCGTGTGAAGAATTACATGTTGCTGAACTTCAATCATGGTGCAGAAATGAAGTCCGAACAAAGCCATTCGTCCATTACATAACCCAAGACTTGAGACTTTCTCTCCAGTCTCAAATGAACCTACCTGGCAACCTCCATCAAGAATCAGCCACAGCTTCGCATTTACCCGTACCACAGGCGAGGTCACCAATGGAGGTCAGCTCATCCTCCAGGTCTTAATTTGAATACTAAGATGAGTGTGACCAGTGAGCATGTACATACACAGTCACCTTGGTCTCTAGCTCCGGGAGGGTCTTCAACACTTCCCGCAGGCTGTCCATGTGGGCGTTTCCAAAAACATGGCCCATCTTGGTGCACCAGCTTGCATACGTTTTCTCCGCAAGGAGCGCTGACTCCCGGGCCTGCGTTGATTGGAAATGCGTCGTTAACGGCGCGGATGTGGCTTCGGCCCAGGGTGCGCTGCCTCCTTAACTCTCACGCCCCCTACGGGGCGTAGCTTTCTTTTTTCTTAATCCGTCGTTAGCACAAGGCCAGCGCACTGACAGGTGCCCGGCTAGATCAAAGCCAGCAATTACGATAGCCACCAAAGCAATAAGTCATCCGGTCATCCCATTACACGCACACCCCACCTCTCGCGACCCGCATGCTCTCACCAGCTTGATCAACTCGAGCTGTTGCTTCTGAACATCGGACCCCTCATGCTGCGCTCCTTCGCCTGATCCGCCTCCGCCAGCAGCACGTCCACTGTCCTCCAACGCCCACTTGTGCTCAGACATGAGCCTGACAGCGAGCAGCAGCAGGTCCACCTGGGCGCAACTGAGCTCGAAGCTCTTGTTGAAGGTCCCTGCCTCGACCGCCTCCTTGACCCAGCGGGCTGCCTCGGCCGTCACCCTCAGAACGCGCTCGACAGCAACAGACCAGTTCTTAGAAGCTTGCTTGGCCCGGTGACGGACCTCGTCAGCGGCACCCGTCAGCACGAGGCGCTCGGCTGTCAGCATGAGCAGCCTTGCCTCGCCCTGCTGCTGCTGGTCTGGCTTCAGGGCTTGAAGGCTGCTGAGGGAAGCCACCACACGTGCCAGCTCGCGGCCACCCAGCGAATGACCTGGCTCGCAACCCGGCGGGTCTGCCATGTGGGCGCCTACTGTACTGGCGCTAGAAGCTCCCGCGTGAAGGCCTGCACCTACAAGCTGCGCGTATGTATCGCTCCCGATCAGCTTCTGCTGCCTTGCCAGCATTGCCTCGTAGCAGCGAAGCTTTGGAGACCTGAAAGCGATGGGAAATAAAGCGGGGAGCAGGCGTGGGCAGCGGGTAGAAGCTAGGCTCAGCATAAAAATCTGTCAGAAACAGTGTGCTGTTGACATAGGATTCCCCATCAAAGTAAAGCACACGTGACCCCAGAAGATCAGTGTTAGTCACGTGCATGGAGTGTCAATGCGGTTAGAATGTGCTGCAGCCCTAGCTATAGCAGTGTCATGCTTGCAACCCCTAGCCCACCGGGCCTGCCACGCTCCTTCATAAAGCAAGAGATTTCTACAAGCTTGCTTTCACTCCCCTCTTCAGTCTCGATGCCTTGAATATCAGGATTCTGGGAGCTGAAATCATACTCCTCACACTTAGCCGTACCTTCGATCAACCACAACACATTCAAAAATCACGAATGAGTGAGGGTAACCAGAGGGCTGCGGGTGGTTGCGTTAACTTTGTAACAACAACCAGAGGTCCTCCCATTCAGAAGGGACACTGCCATACCGCTACATACCCAGATTTCGTGTGAGTGCATTTGTGCGCTGAGTCCGTGAACATTTCACAATGCTTTCGCAAGCATGCCCCTTGTCTCTCACTCTCTTTTAACCAGGTTGCGGAGGCTGTTGATGCAAGAGGCCGCCCTGCCCTGCAATGGCCGGCCGCTGCTGCTGCGGTCTCCATCCTGTTGCAGCTCCGCCAGCGCCCTCTTCTGCCGCTGCAGCTCCATGCCGACCGCGTTCATGTGCTTGCGATCGATGAGGTCCAACTGAATCTTTTTGATAACACGACCGTACCGCCGGGCCATGCAGCCGCCGATGGGATGGCGGCAAGTAGGGCAGGAGGCCTTGTGATCCACAAGGTCGTTAGGCAGGGGTTTCAGAGCGAGCCATGGAGTCAGGTCCAGGGCTGGGCCGTCCGCTGGGATGCTTGCCTCGTAGTAGCTGTCCATTTGGAGCATGCCATCCAAGCTGGAGGCCTGGCTTGAAAGTGCGTAGGAAGAGAGGGTGTCGCGGGCACAAACATTTAAAACTAAGAGAAACAATCTGGCCGTAATCCCAAATTCTTTGCTTGTTCAAAAAGGATTGACATGAAGCGAAAGCAAGGCAGGCTCACGAACATTCTAGGGCTTGCAAGTATACCACAAGATGAAGGGATGGTGCTGAAATGTATTCCAGCTTGGAATTTCTGACCCAAACATCCAACGAAGACAAGCTGGTGAAGAATCAGGTCCAATGCCTTCTTGGCGCCCCGTGGTGGCACCCCTTGCCCTGTACCTTGAAGGCATGGCCGCATGGCAGCACCAGCAGGGGATCAGAGTCCACGTCCTTTGGCTGAAGGTCTGCGAAGCTGTCGAGCGTGATGTAGTCAACACACTGAGGTGGGGCATGCCAGAGGGTATCGAGATTAAGCAGGCAGGCAGGAGGTCAGGAAGGGAGGCAGACAGGGTGACAGGCAGGAGGTAAGGAACGGAAGTCGGCAGGCAGGCAGACAGGGAGGGAGGGAGGCAGGCATATAGGCAGGAAGGCAGGCATGGAGGGAGGGAGGGAGGGAGGGAGGCAGGCAGGCAGGCAGACAGGAAGGCAGGCAGGTAGGCAGGCAGGCAGGCATGGAGGGAGGGAGGGAGGGAGGGAGGGAGGCAGGCAGGCAGGCAGGGAGGGAGGGGGGCAGGAAATCTAAGATACGATAGTGGCTGGTCAGGTCGAGCGAACTGGGTGGAAATATATTGAGGGTATGAGGCATGAACTGAGTAGTCCAGATGGTAGGTTCACCCTATTCTCAAGTCATGCCGTAGATGGTAGTCTGGGACACAATCCTAAAAGAGCATGCCCCCTCCCCCCTTGGGTCTTTTTGTCTTTCTTTCTATCACTTTCCTGCATGGCTCTACTTACCTATACTGCATATATACCCAAATTGCATTCGCCTCGTTTGCTAGACTAGTTTGTGTGCCATCGTCGCGATCCTGTGACATTGCGCGGCTCTTGGGATGGGAGCGCAGTCCCTGAAAACGCTAGTATCCGCAGGATAACATGAACAGCTCAAGGACACGAGCCTAAGGCACCCAGTGCTAGTCCCAGCTACCCACCTGTCCCAGGATGCTCTCCGCTGCCTCGTACATGCATTCTGGCTCCACACAGAAGCGCTCCAGCCTGCTACAGTCCTCTCCACACAGCCCGGGGCAGCGATGACCGCAGGATGCAAGGCGCCTTTCACATCTCCGGTTACAGGGCAGCCTGCAGGCAGAGGCAGGGGGGCCAGCATGTGGACAGATCGAGATACAGCCTCCAGTTTAGTGACCAAAGCTCTGTATGCAGGACATCTCCGGGGCTAGAGAGGACACTGAAATTTAAAATTGATTATCCCAGCAGGGAAGAACGGGATGCCATGACGAAATATGCAAAGGTACATGAAACAAAACTCTTTGGAGATTTCTACAGCAAAATGCTGTGCCGAAATCAAATCTGCAAGCAAAATCTGCAGCGGAGTGGCAAGGCAAAAGGAATTCCTTGTTTTTGTAACACTTTCTAGGGGGGCTTAGATCTCTCTCCCCCTCTTTCTGTCTTCCCTCCTTCTGTGCAGCACACACCCACCTATCGCAGGGACCTCCGCAGGGCGCGGTGCACCCCTCCTTCACGTGTGGGCAGGCCCGCCAGGCGCACTCTGATGCGCATGGCACACAGGGTTCGCTGCATATCTTGTTGCACATGCGGTGGTCACAAGCCATGCGACAAGGCTGCATGCAGGGTGGGCATGCCTCCTTGGTGTGACACGGGCTTGGGCAGTCGTGTCCGCACAAGAGCGGGCGATTGCACACTTGCTGACACCGGGCGTGGCGCCGCGCGGTGTCCGACGCTGGCCGCTGCTCCAGCCAGGCCTGCGAAGAGGATTCCGTATTACGCGTATTCAAAGGATAGCATGGGGATACAAAACCCATAATCTTCAGGGCACCCGGGTGTGGGACATCCCCACAGGACATCCTACTAAGAAAGAAACATAGAGTTTATATAAGATTGAAAGAAGTACAGAATTGATACAGTACGCCTTGCAGGAGCACGTGAGAATTATGGAATGAGAACAACAGGAACAGGTGTCCGCGACCATTCCCTAAACATTCCTTCATATGACCTGGATTGTGTGTTACAAAAGCTGCTGCCTCACCAACCTTAAGCCACACGATCCACTCGACCAGCACCGCCTTGTCAGCACCCTTTGGCCTCAGGAACTGCATCCAGGATTTATTGAGGCTGCCACCGGATCCGCAAGCAGCATGGGCAGCCTTCCACTCAGCTTCACGCGTTGGCAGCTTGAGCTGTAGGTAGCCTGTGGGGAGGACATGGGTCAATTGAATGCGAGGAGGCATGGAGATGCGGTGGAGGCAGGTAGGTCTGCGTGACACTGAACAACAGTGCATTTGCTCAGCACCAAACAACAATCAACTGCCGGTGCTCAGCATCAGAAATAACAGACAACTACTGTATGCCCTTAAGGGGCGTAAGGGTCATGGAGGCAGTACAGCAGGGACCAAGGCCACCTCCGCGACTTTCCCAAGCTCACGAGCTGTGCATAGGCTATGATTCAAGGCATTAAGCTTTATCAAGGCACCTGCTGTATCAAACCATTCCGGAATTACAGCACACACCACAGTAGGCTGCACCTACCATGAAGTGCATCACACCTTAAGACATATTTCACGGCAGGTACAGCCGCTCGCCCATACCATGGACTACCCCAGGTGCGTCAGACTGTCATATGCGGCCGGATGACGCTGGCTTAAGATTGTGGATAAAATGCGGCACATGTCCCGGAAAGGTCCGTACCATCCATGACATCCGCTGCCTTATCCCGCATTGCCCAAGCCATGCACTGTCCACACTTGCTTCCACACTCATGTCCACAGGCCAGCTGTGCTGATCCGCAGCTCGACGTGCATGCAGTCGGGTCCATCTCCATCTCCGCACGACGGCCACATGCCACCTGCACCAACACGGGCAATTATACATGCCCATTTCATGCATGCAATTCAGCATTTGCAAAAATATGTTTATGGCCAAAGAGTAATACCGCACCGGTAATCGAAAGAGTACCGTAAGAGTAAGATGACCTTACTAGTAAGATTACCAAAATAGTCCTACAAGAGTACCGTACACAAGTCCCCAATTAAGATTATCTCGACCAGCGACACAGCTACACAAGTCCCCAATTAAGATTACCTCGACCAGCGACACAAGTCCCCGATTAAGATTACCTTGACCAGCGACACAAGTCCCCAATTAAGATTACCTCGACCAGCGATTTTTTATTGCTGGGGGCATACCGTGAATGCTTCTTCCACCCATCACCTGAATGTGGGACCCACCTAATAGCACCAGCAGTCCAGCAGTACTCACCCACATGTCAGCCACTTGGCAAACATCAGTTATAACCAATGTCATGCACGACATAAAGCGATAAAAAATAGGAAACAAAATGCCCCCATGGTGTGTGGGTTGAGGAAGTATTTTCAGCTGAAGCATGGAACACACAATCACAAACATTACCTGCACCCTGTGCCCGCAGATGGGCAAGACCACCTCGATGAGGTGGGGGCAGTCGCCCATCCCATGCTCATACTCGGCGCGCCTGTGGCAGGGCACGGTGATCTGGTGCCCACACCCAAGGACGCTGACCTCCACTGGATGTCGGCAGCTCAGGGCACCCTCCTTGTGGAGCCTGCAGACATACACATAACAATAAAAATACATTCATTTATTCGTTTAAATGGGCGCACAGTCCTACTCCCCTCCCAAAGTCCTCCAAAGGGGCGTTCAGTGCTCACAATTTCGGGCTGACAAACAGCTTGCCATTTTTTGTTTGTGTCTGATTTCATGGTTGACCAAGAAATAAAATATGGATTGCCCTTTGCATCGTTAGCAGTTAAAACAAGATTCTTTATTCAAGTTGAGCGAGACCTAATCGGATCGTCGTACCTCCAGCACTGCACGTTCTGCACCATGTGGCCGCATGGCAGAGGTCCAGCCTCCTTGATGATCAAGGAGCAGTCCCCACATGGCAGGTGGCAGAGCTTGTTGCACGCATGGCCGCATGGCTTGAACAGGCGGTCGCATGGCTGCATGCACCTGGTCAGGGCATGCCCTGGATCATCTATGTGGCACCTCCTGTAAGGGAATCGAAATGCGAAGTTTTCTTATTTGAGTACCCACCAGCTACAATTCAGCTACAATTCAGCTACCAGGCCCCTAAGCAGCACAAATCAATTCCTTCACAGTTCCATACAGTGCATCAAAGCTATTTATTGTCGCCAGCACCCCTCAGCTGCCACACCAGGAACATACCTTGGGCACGCATGGCCGCATGGCAAGCCCTCATGGCATGGCTGCATGCAGCCACCATCCCCGGCTAGAAGCTGGAAGTCCTCTGTCGCTTTAATGTCAGTAATGTGTCCATGGTTCTCGCAGCAAACCTAAAAGGGGGCAGAAAACAAACAACATATTGTTCTCGTGATAAGCCTAACAGGCACCAGTGAGATGAGAAGACCTCAACTGCTCATTGAAGGGATGTGTCCGGTCCTTTGGCAGGGGCCACATGGATGCCATGCCTCAAATGGTGGGGAATGTGACCAACACCAACACCAAGCCTCGGAATGGTGATTTGTGTACCCCTTTCATTGGGGGGACGGGTCACATGAGGAGTTTCTTGGGCACCAAATTCAATAGTGATGCTCAAGCTTGGAATTAAATTTGAAATCTGAAGTACTTGCCCAGGATAAGAGGACAAAATCTGGGAGGAGCACAGGTGACAGAGAGAATCAACCATAAAGAGTGGACTGAGCGCATAGGGTACTTAATTTTAAATGCGGCATTTACCCAAAATCGTCACCATGGGAAGGTGATGAGCACCGATCCATGCTACATTTGTTGCAGCTACAATCAATAATCATCGACATATTGGTATCAGCAATGGATTCTCCATCTTTCGAGGGCATGAGGGTGCTAAAAGCAAAGCAGCGTTGCCCGTAGTGTCAACAGTTCATGACACACCCATCTGCACCGCAACCCTCCCTTCCCTCACCTGCAGCACCTCCCCCAGGCGGCCTGCCCCCCTCAGCTGATCCAGGACATATGGCCACATGGGCGCCCGCTCGGTGTTGGCCTCCAGAGTTTGCTCGTTACCCAGGATGTACATGCCTGCATTGGAATAATGCACCCAAGCTTCTTGGAGAGCAAGATATAGCTTCAGACCCTATCACTACAATAGGAGGGATTTTGTTTTCCACGCGGAAATGCAGTCCGTCCCACCCTCCTGTAAAAGGGCATTGTTCACGAAACAAAAGAGCAGGAATTCACATATTGGCTGCAGCAGCCCCTTGAGCAGGTAACAGACAACACCAGGTAACAGACAACACCAGGTAACAGACAACACCAGGTAACAGACAACACCAGGTAACAGACAACACCAGGTAACAGACAACACCAGGTAACAGACAACACCAGGTAACAGACAACACCAGGTAACAGACAACACCAGGTAACAGACAACACCAGGTAACAGACAACACCAGGTAACAGACAACACCAGGTGTGCGTGTGGGGGAGCATGCTGCACGATTGAATGAAAACCTTTTAAGGGCAGGGCAGGGGGCACACCGCCATCTTAGATATGAATTTCTCCTGGATGCTTATGCTCCCCTCTGTTGAATTCCAATCCCATCGTTTACCGTATACTTCAAATATGATTATCTTCAGACACCCTCCCCATTCAATCCAATGAATCCCACAGAATATAATGACAACCCAGCCTGCATGATCTCCACATAATTTGTGATCGCTTTGCAAGCCATGCGGGTCTTCCGCAAGGTACCGGATACCAAGCATGTTATATGGTGAGCCTAGCAATGAAGGCGGCTGCATGCATCAGGAGTTGTGCACCCATGACTGCAGAGGCCTTGTGCCACCTCTCACCTCACCGGACCCGACATGTTGCCTCGGCCCAGAGCTGCACTAATCTATGAACTGGCCTATCTCATGTCCCATGGATGGAAGGGGGTTCAATTACTCATGTGAGTCATTTTGTGTTCATCTCATCCCTCACCATGCTGGGCCCTGGACAGCATCACGTTGATGCGGTTCCTCATCTTCAGGAAACCTGGGACAGGCCATGCAAAGAAGATTCAGGGTTTCACTTCAAATATCCGAATAAATGGACACGTCTGGTTTTCCCAAAGGAAAGATGCCTCATCTTCAGGAAACCAGGGATACGGCAAGCAGACAAGGGGATTCAGTGCTTCGCATCAAATATCCGTTGAAATCAGTAGATTTTCCTAAAGAAAAAATGCCTCATCTTAAGGAAGCCAGCGATACGGCAAGCAAGCAAGGGTGTTCAGTGCTTCAAATCGAATCCGTAAAATGTGAATAGATGAATAAATGGATTTCCCCAAAGAAATCTGCCTCATTATTTTTTTATTCATCAGTCGTTGTGGAGGGTGCCGCATGGGACCATTGGAAGGTATGCTTGCGTATCCAGAGTTGCAACGTGACTAAAGGGCATAAAAACAGGGTGGAGAACTGCACTGTATATATTTTACCATGCACATGATAACCAAATCAGGAAAGCTGCTTGACAGCCACCGTCCGTTCCTGGCCTCATGAAGAACACGGCTTGACCGGCGTATGGCCAGTAGCCCACTGGGCAAGTAGCAGGGCTTGCTGCACCTGGTCCCATGGGCTGTATGCAAGGATGTAGCTGACGTGTAACTGAACCGTAGCATGAACAACACTAGGGCGCCAGGTAGTGGTTCCACACTGGTGTACGGGGATTCCAACCCAAACATTGCGGATTGCGGATTGAAGATCGTGAAAGATGCAAATTAGGGCACATACGGTAGGCTTAACGGTTTAGGGTCAAGGTTAAAGTGTTACAGGTTTTAGGGCTTCGGGTTAAGGGTGAAGATACTCTTATATTTGGACACTTATATCAGGTCCCTGCATCAGAATGACATCACTCCCACTAGGACCCCACCGATATCTCCAAAGGCGTTTTTACGCGTGAGGCTGATGACGATGACCTTGGCCTCCTCCCCCTGAAAGTTGTCCACCGTAGCGGCCCGCACCGACTTCCCGACATCCACCACTCGCTTGAGGCCGCAAGCTGCCGCCCCTACACCTCCTCCGCTGCCAATGCCACTGTCCTTGGTTGCCTCCAGGTCTGCGTTGAAGAAAATAGCAGGGAGGACGGAAGCAGGGGGTGTAAGTTAGCAGGCTAGAAGTCCATGCTTGTGCTTTGACAAATTTGAATCCAGAATTAAAATATCCAACTCGGACCATTTGAACCAAGCCCCCAAAACAAGGGGTGATACTTTGTCACCGAAAATGAACATTTGCCTGTCTGTCACCTTGGTCAGCGAGCTGGAGCTCTGCTTCATCCTTCTCGCTCAGCAGCACTTGCATGTGGCAGGCTGCCAGGGCGGTCCTCACCGCAAGCAGCTGCCCCACATACGGCACCAGCAGCACGACGTCCTCTGCCAGCATGTCAAGTTTCAGGTTTCAGGCTTCAGGATAAAGACTACTTAAACATCAGGAGCTAACCATGGCTCTAAATGAAATCAGTACCGGTAAACAGCATTACGATCATCTGAAATGCATTCGTCAGAACCTGTGCGCCAGGCTTAAAGGCAATGAAGCATCGCTTGTGCGTGCAGTCTAACCACCCCAACTGAATTGGGCAAAGCATTGATAAACTGAAATCCTTGCTTAATATATGCTGAACACATGATAGCTTTGGTACTGAACCTGAAGACCCAAAAGTCTAGCACGATAGGTCAACACCAGCCTAATGACGAGTCAAAAGTTTCAAAGCCCATTCCTCATTTATGCTGTGCTCCGCACTTAGGTAGTAGACTTCTTGTCTACTGTACGGCATGCTTCATACCTGAACTTAAGCCTTGCAGTACAATGTACAGCATGCTTCCTAACTAGACGGTAGCTTTGTCAAACTCTGTACCGCATGATTCTGAAATAGACTGTAGCTGTGTATGACAAGGTACCACTTGCTTCACACCTGGACAGTAGCTTTGCTGCTGCACAGTGCACCGCGTGCTTCATACCTGAACGGTAGCCTTGCGGTACAATGTACTGCGTGCTTCATACCTGGACGGTAGCCTTGCTGTACAATGTACCGTATGAGCGCTACCGCACGTTGGGCTTGCTTGGGGTTGGATTTCGACTTGCCCTCACTCGCACCCACTTCGGCGAAAGAATCCCCCCAGAAGAAGAGATTCTGGGAAATGGAGGACGGGTCACGGGTGTAACTTTGACATAACCCGCTGGAACAGCGGATCTGCTGTATTCCATCATAAATCACCCACGGTGCTCACTTCAGTCCATGGGGCTCTATGTCAGAGGAAAAACTTGATCACGACATGATGCTAAATTAGGGCGTACATTTTTTGAATAGCAGGCAATGCAGCTTTATCTGCAGTTACTGAGATTCCTCACGTGCTTCATGCCCTTCATGTTGGGATAGACCAGCGTCCTGGGGTGGTCCACGAGATTGGGGTAGATGGTGTCCCGGATCAAGCTGCTCACATGCGTACAGGTCAGTGAGGATGGCGGACACTGTGATGAGTAAAAAAAAATACTAGCCGGCACCAGAACATGGATCTGGGCCAGCAGCATCTGTGCTGATGTCGGTTCCACCTGTAGAACCTTTACTCTCCACCCATATTCAACTGATTGCCAGTGTTCTCTGCTAGTTGAAGATGTTCTATGTGGATTGGTCCTGCATTTCTGAACTGGACCTTGTGTTACCACCTTGAGAGAATGGTGAGACAGCTCTAATCAATGGTGCTGATTGATCTTTGGGCAGCCTGGTAAATGGTCGACCTTGGTAGAGCAGGCCATGTTACTGACAGACAGAGCAGACGGAGGCAGATTAGAAAGAGAAATGAAATAAATCAGAAATGTGCAGTCAAATGCCTTAAATGTGCATGCTGATTGCTAACCTGGAGATTTCTGGCCGCATTCGGCGTTGCTCAACCAGGCAGCTCACAGGAATCCGGCCACACGTAGCAAGGCGCTCCAGCAACGAAACATCCAGATCCAAGCCCCTGGGGGAAGCAATGCACACTGCCGAAATCATCCAGATTCAAATTCCTGAGGGATGCTATGCACAATTCCAATTAAAGCCAGATTGAAATTTCAGACGGGTGCAATGCACACTACCCACAAAATCCAAATCCAAATTTCAGAGGGGTGCTGATGAGAACCCCTGGCCTGAGGGCTGCGAAGCAAATGCTGATGAAATCTAGATCCAAACACGAGGGAAGCAATGTCCTGGAAAAAATGCATCACGCCAATCCATCGGATCGTAACTCCTGAAGGAATGCAATGCACAATGGAGGTACTTCCCGCGCTTGCAATTCCTGGCCCAATCTCGCTGCCCACAAAACCTGCCTGCGAGACACTGCCTGCAGCTCGTAAATGTTGGCTTTGGGCCTCAGCTGTTCATGGTCCCCAATCAGCACCAGGTGCTCCACATTCCGGGACAGACAGGCAAGGACATGGGCCTCGAAAACCTCAGCAGCTTCCTCCACGAGGATCACCTGCAGCAAACCCACCCAATTTCGTTCAGGGGTTCGATTTAAAACATTTGGCACAGGATTTGGCGGCTACAAAGTGCCGCTTGATATCGGTGCATGTGAAACATTCGGCGCCATCCTGCAGGTGTGGCACAAAATCTAAAATTGAAGGACCATACCATCACATGGCCGTCCATTGCAGGCAGCAGGGTTTGTGTGGTGCACTCCGTTGTTGCATTTAGTCATGCAAGGATTCCATTCAAGGAGAAACAAAGTTCGAATGGGAAGATGCCACCTCCTGAAAGGAAAACTCAGAACAAACTCTGCCTCCTCAGATTCTGCCCCCTTCCTCAACCATTGTTTGACCCGTGGAGTAGTGCCACAACAGCGCCCAAAAACATGATGCAAAAATGGGATGGACGGCCCACCTTTGGTTTCATGGCTGCAACTAAACGCTGCTGGCTGGCGACCCCGCTGGTGGTCATGCCCACCACATCAGCCGTTGCCAGACACTTTAAAGCCGCAACGTCGTACTCCCTCTGTCAAATAGGCAAGGCAGCATCGGTGGTGGAAGTTGTCGATGCTGGCAGCCATGATCACTGATTAGCCCTGCTTCAGCCACTGCACAAACCGGTCCGGGCTTATGGGTAGTGTAGCATGCATGGAGCTCGTCCCGTTTCCCCTTTCACAGTCCAGACATGTCTTCAATATGAGACGATTGGATTTAGCCATTGCATCCAAGCAGGGGTAATGCATGATATCTTAACAGCAGGACGGGCAAAACAGGCAGCAAAATATCCTGAAGTTGGACAAATATCCTGGCCATGGACTTTGCGTGATGCCGTCCGTCTACCCATGTTCACTCAGCACAACACGTACTTGGAGGGTGTCCTGAGCTTGCATCATGTTCTCCTGTAGGTACATGATCTGGGCAGTCAACACTGCGTGGCGCTGCTGCATCAAGGAGCACATCACGCGCTGGCGCTCCGATCTGGAAAAATGCATGAAGCCAGCACAGATTCAGACACCACACTATCATCTAAGACATTTACTAACTTGAGGGCCACTCAAATATAAAGCAAAAGCAATACGCACCATCCACTACGAATTCTACACCCCCCTTGTAGGACGGATCGAAATCAATGCCATGCAATGCGTGTTGTTCAGGTTGTCAGGAGGCACAATGGAACGTAATGAAATGAGTGCACAGACTTTCAGTCTGGATCCACGGGAAGCAGTGCAAAATAATATAAGATTGCATTATGAGGGTCATCTGACGATACCAGTCAGTACAAGGCTCTTCATTCTTCGTTACCAAATCCGTGGTACTCCCCCCTGGCCCGACCTGCCCATCATCCACACATTTGATTCGTTCCAGAGATCCTCCAGCGGCCGGTCCCTTGCTTGCAATGCTCTGAGCAGCGACTTGCCTGTATCTGCATGGGGGTACAGGTGAGTGCAGAGGACCTGTGCCCCTCGCAAACAAATGAGGTACAAATCAAGGAAGCGGGCCCTTGAAAAGGAATGGTGGGAGTTTGGCAGCACTGCTGCCCTAGGGAAAGTCAGGTTTTATAGGGTTTGGCGGCCAGCCTCATACTTTGTACAGTCCAAGCAAAAGAAAAGAAATCAAATTAACTTAAAATGAAACAGAGGTTGTTTTTCCTGCAGGTACAAGGTGCATACCCCTGGTGCATACACACTGATAGCAGCAGCAGAACTCCGTAGTAGCTCCGGACAGCAGTGCATAACAACTTGGGTCTTGTTGCAATACTGATCGCAAGATGCCCTGAAATTTTTACCATACCAATCGTATGATGACAAAAGCAGCAGGTCTCAGTCTCACGAACCCTCTCTAGACGCCATGTGGTATGCTGATGACCCCGTGTCCCACCAGCGTGCAAGGGCGCACCTCCAGCACCTCCAGGCCCTGATTCTCTCGCACTCCTACTCGCGAGGCGCCCGGACGCTTGATCCCTGGCCAGGTCCGCGGCTAGCCAGTCTTGTACGAGGTCCTGGTGGCGCCCCTGGGGCACCGGCGTGACCCATTCCCCCTCCTCCCCCTCCTCCCATGCCTCCGGGCCGTTCCAGAAGCGTCGTCCGCTGCGGAAAGAATCGTGCCACCGATAATGCACGGCAGGCCCAGTGCAGTCCGAAAGCAGCCGCGCCGGCTGCGGCCAGGCGGGGAACCTGTTGAACGACAGGTAGAAGATTGTACTTGTTTTAAAGTCAGATTGGGGGCATCCCTTCCCGTAGCACTGACCGTCCTAGCTACTAGTTATATTAGCTGCGTCCCACCACCATTCCCACACTAGGCAGTCCCTGCTAGGGCTACCTGCCTAGGAAATTAACCTTTTACAAGTCGCATTGCTACTGTCTGGATTGCTTGGCAAATAAACACATGAATGGGCAGCCATCCTGTCTACTACATCGTTAATAGAGGTGTTGTGAACCTCAAGTGGACGCAGAAGGCATGTGCACCAGGGGATGTGCACATGCCAGGGTCCAGCTGCGGCATCGCACAGAGGTTGATGCCGAAGCTCTCATGGACACCAACATGCATGCATGGATGGGGATGGGGCAGACAAAGCGTGCAGAAGCCTGCTTGGAAATCACAGGGGTGGGAAACACGGCTCACAACTGCCACACTTCTGAATGGTTTGGGGACAAGCGTACAGGCAGTTGGGCTATGTGTCCTCCTTCTCTTTGTTGGAAATGCAGTATTATTCCCTCAAAATTAATACCAACAACTGTTGCCCTAGATAGTAACCAGTCTCGAGCCCCAACTGCCCCTGACGCTGCTTTTACAGGGCAGCACTTCCTTGAAGCTTACACGCTGTTTTCCTGCAGACGTGTGTTGAGGACCTTGACCCTTCCTTCGAGCTCGTCGAGCACTCTCCTGCACCCGTAGACGCTGGGCCCCCCTGCCTACATGCAAGAAAGGCACATCCCAGGCAGAATAAATCAATGCCTTCTGATTGGATGCCTTTGCACCATGCTTACCTGTGAATACCCATGCTTAAGACCAAGCTAGCTTATCATGATCGAGGCGCTGATAAAAGGCCTGCATGCTAATGAAATTGTGATATGGCTAGAATCAGTAGATAAATTACTATAATGATCTGAACAGGGCTGGATCCTCCCGATCTGCGTGCAAGAGGATGATGTTGATCTGTGTGGAAGAGGATCCTGCTGGTCTGCATGCAATACGATCCAGCTGATCCGCACGGAAGAGGATTCTCTTTTGCGTGCAAATCAGCACGACCCTGCCCTCTCGAGTTAAACCTTGCCACATTGATGTATATTGCATTGATTTTAGCTGGGGAGCTTGAGCATCGATTCAGCTCCATCATGGCCTGCAGCTGTAGCAACATTTTGCAAGAAGGTCAGTTGCTATGGCCTCGGACCTCTGGCTGGTCAAGGTTTGGATCCCATCTGTCCAGTGATGTCTGACCTGTGGCCTATGGAAAGTGGTGTGGTGCACACAAGAAAAAAAACCACCACGTTCCAGATGCAAGAGCTTCAATCATCAACCCCCACGCCCGTAGTGAGCCGGGCATGACAAACTGGTTCCTTACCTTCTCTCTCAAATTGCGAATGTTGTACTGGTCCAGGCAGGGCGTCCTGCTCTGCCCACCCACTCGCACGATTCCGTCTATTCCAGCATCCAGCAGTGACTCCAGGAATGAGTCCAAGGCGTGGTTTGTGAGGCAGACAACCAGCAGGGGCCCTTCGCCGGCATGGCCAGGCCATTCATTGCTCTGCGTGCCTCGGCCGATCAGATTGTTGGCCAAGAGGACCTTGACGAACTGCACGCCAAGGTACGTTTTCCCTGCAAAGGATTCATATTGGAAACACTTAATCTGATTTGGTGATCTGATGCCATGCATCTGATATGATTCTACACTCGGTTCTAAACACTGACCTGCGATATGTTTGGCATATTTATGTCAGATTCATGATTGTGATGTATATTATTGAAGTACAGGGGTCACGAGCAAACAGACAAGAAGAAATTGCATGATATCTTGCAAGCTGCCTGGATAGCATACCTGTGCCCGGTGGACCTTGGACAACAGCCACTTGCTGGGTGAGCGTGGCCAGCAAGGCCTGAGCCTGCCCCCTGCATCGGTGCGGCAATGAGGCCATCAACATGGCTTTCATATTAAATTAGCGGAGGTCGCTGGTGCCTACAGGTACATTAAGCGAATGGTTCCACAGGAGCTCGTTTTCCGGCATGATTGAATGAAGAAGAAACAATGTGAGAAAACTTCAGGAAGTAGTGTGGCGTGGACGGAGGCCACTTCCTCGCGAATTGGGTGGATACAAATATCCTGGATGCATTATTCTTCCCCGCAGTGTGCTCGCTGTGACCTTCGTGGTGGAATCCCCCCTGGCAAATTTGAATACATGGCATCATTTTGGATATGGCCCCAGCCTGGGCAATCATCATCCTTTCTCTGTCACATCTGCCTCCATGACCTACCTGTCGAGTGTGGTGGCAGCCAGCACGTCGTTCAGGATGGCATCTGTCTCCGCCTGGCTCGCTCCTCTGCAGGGGACTTGAGCGAGCGCCTCCCTCAACCTGGAAAATATGTGGAACGGTTTGACACAACAGTATTGAGCAGCAGAGATCAGGAGCGGAAGCCTGGAAATCAAACAAGCCTGTTGCCCTGTGCTGGTCAACTGACATCCCTTTAGCCAACTGGACAACTGAGCCTGACTGATCAGCAGCGAGAAATGGCCCTGTGTTGATAAACGATCATAGATCATATTTTCAGTGTTGATATGCAGGTTTTAATTTCGGCATTGTATTCATTTGAATGTCCTGGGTCGAGGGCTTAGGGCTAGAGTGCGCACCTGAGACCTTCCGAGGCCTCCAGGCCCTTCATCTTGCCCGCATCCAGAAGGCACGACAGGTTCAGTACAGGGACCTCCTCAGTGTCCAGGTAGGCTGGCAGCTCCAGGGGTGTGAGAGGCTTGGACATGGCTGCTTGTAGGGCTTTGGTGGCTGCTGCTGCGGTGCCGGCGGCAGTGGAGGAGGAGGAGGAGGCTGCGAGGCTGACGAGCTGGTGCTGCTGAGGGAGCAGCAGGTGCTGTGCAAGAGGTAGCGATGACATGCTTTGAAGAGCCTTGAGGATAGGCTCGTACGCGAAAAAACTGCGAGCAAGTACGGCAGAAAGCCTGGGAATGAATATGGTTTTCAGTTGCAGTTCCCTTTAACTTGAAGTCAGGTCTGCCGCATTTCCGGGAATGCAACCATGTCATCGTTCAGCACTAAAGCAACGACAAATCAAACAATTAACACCCGAGTTCTAGCAATTCATCATTCTGTCTGCCTTCAGTGCCTGCCTGTTGTTGTCTTGCACCAGCACGATCTCGTCTGCACCATCTCTGTCCATCGCCTGCCGGCTCGCCGCCTCCATGAGCACATGGTAGCTTTCAGGGTCGAAGAAACTGCCAGTCAGGAACATAGGTAGTTTAAATGCAGCACAGCCTGGGCATGTAGCACGCTCTTGACAAGGGGGGTGCAGATAATTTGTTTTCCCTGCACACTTTTGCCCACCTATCCTAAAAGTAGATGCCTAAAATAAATCGTCCTTGCTTCAGGCCTGGCTTCGGAAGACCAGTCATACTATTCATTCAAACCATGAAGGCTTGCGTTGTATTTGTGCTCGTCAGCAATGTCCGCAAGAGTGAGGTCCACAGTTGACCCTCGAAGGACAGGAGGGCCCCAAGACCCACATGTGGACCAAGCTACGGAGAACTGTGTGGCATTGATTTGCACCTTTCCTTAACCTGTTTCCTTTGGCAGGTGGACGAAATGTCGCAGGCAATGCCACCCATATAAGTTGCAGCCTTTTTCCAACCGAAACTTTGCAGCATTCAAATATGTTTCCCCAAGGTCTCACACATCAGCATGCGGGTAGATCCCCTTATATAAACATTCCGTTAAGAAGAAAGAAAACAAACATATATAAAACAGCTTAAGATACTACTGCAAAGCATCCACCTAAAAAATAGAGGAATAGGCCATCATGCCCCCTGCCTACACTTACCGTAAACCAAGGGCAGGCCTGACATCGTTACTTTTGGGAGCCAGCAGCTTGACATCCCGCTGGGCGATCACGGCTACAAAAACCTGTAATGGGCATGAGAGCGGCGCAGATTAGGCTTTGGGGCCTTCAGCTGCACTGCTGTTCCCCAGCTTATCTCTTTTTTAAAGGGGACATGTGCTGTCCAGTCAAATGCATGGGGAGCCCTTGTTAAGCACTGATACAAAACCCGGCTTCGCTGTCCACGGTACGGCATGCAGCGATCAATGCAATGTCTCAAACCGAAAACCCAGCTGCCATAGCAGCTCCCACGGCAACCACTTACATATGGCTTCATACAACAAATATATTTTCTTAAATGAGACCTGAATCCTGAGACCTGGACTCCGAGACCTGAACCCTGAGACCTGAACCCTGAGACCTGAACCCTGAGACCTGAACCCTGAGACCTGAACCCTGAGACCTGAACCCTGAGACCTGAACCCTGAGACCTTAACCCTGAGACCTGAACCCTGAGGCCTGAACCCTAAAACCTGAGCCCTGAGGCCTGAACCCTGAGGCCTGAACCCTGAACCCTGAGGCCTGAACCCGGAGACATGAACCCTGAGACCTGAACCCTGAGACCTGAACCCTGAGGCCTGAACCCTGAGACCTGAACCCTGAGACCTGAACCCTTAACCTTATACTCGTAACCCAATCTGGTCCACCAGTCACGCACCGGAGTGCCGTCCTTTCCAGCACTGGACCAATGAAACTCCAGTAGGTTAGTACGCTTTCAAGCCCCTGCTAACAAGCCCCTGCTTACAAGCCCCTGCCTTCAAGCCTCTGCTTACCAGCCCCTGCTTACCAGCCCCTGCTTACCAGCCCCTGCTTACAAGCCCCTGCTTACCAGCCCCTGCTTACAAGCCCCTGCTTACCAGCCCCTGCTTACCAGCCCCTGCTTTCAAGCCCCTGCCTTCAAGCCCCTGCTTACCAGCCCCTGCTTACCAGCCTCTGCTTACAAGCCCCTGCTTACAAGCCCCTGCCTTCAAGCCCCTGCTTACAAGCCCCTGCTTACAAGCCCCTGCTTACCAGCCTCTGCTTACAAGCCCCTGCTTACCAGCCCCTGCTTTCAAGCCCCTGCCTTCAAGCCCCTGCTTACCAGCCCCTGCTTACCAGCCTCTGCTTACAAGCCCCTGCTTTCAAGCCCCTGCTTACCAGCCCCTGCTTACAAGCCCCTGCTAACAAGCCCCTGCTTACCAGCCCCTGCTTACCAGCCCCTGCTTACAAGCCCCTGCTTACCAGCCCCTGCTTACAAGCCCCTGCTTACAAGCACCGGCTTACAAGCACCGGCTTTCAAGTAGGTGTCCGTCGTGATATCTTTCTATCTCGTCGGCATTAATCACCTGTGCTGTGCTCCCTTGACCTTTTGTGAGGCAAGCTAAGGTGCCGTGGCCCAGACGATTGCAGCTCTCCCACCAGCGGGTCTGCTCGGCCACTTTCTTGTTGACAAGGTTGGGCGGAAGATCAAAGGCCACCTGCAGCATCAACCAGCGACAAGCCTATCAACTAGCAACATCCCCTGACACAACATCAAGCAGGACTCACTACTTATATTCAGTCTGCATCATAAAGCAGATAGGACGAAATGGCAGTCCACATCAAAAGCTTGATGTACAGTTGCTGACTCGGAGCAACCATGCTTGCAGCTGCTACCTTACAGCTGCTACCTCCTCACCACATGCTCATTGGGCTCAAAGGTGCTCTGTGAAGCCTGAGCAACCAGTTCAAGTGGCTGTTAACAACAACACGGAGGTCTCAGATTCTCCAATTTATTCGCTCAGACATTGGTCCTTTGAATTAGCTCATCCGCTGGCAAACCTTCAAAACATTACCCAGCTCGTGCTTATCACACCACGTAAAAACTGTGTCAACACATCTAGGCTGAATACAGCACAGTGAATTGCTCACTGGTGGCGCTATATTATGGTTTTGTGGCTGAATACGGCACTGGCACCTGCACTTCCATGTGAACCACCCTCCCACCTTGGTATGGAGATCAAAATAATCCAATGGCTGCGTTCCTGCGTTACAAAGGGACACATTTCGAATTGTGTAATGTTTCCGCTCACCATCAGATGGATACCGTGCTGTTTGGAGCGCTCCAGGCTCAAGAGGGTGCAGTTCCTGTAGGCAAACAGCATGCTTTTCCCCAGGTCCAAGCGGATGGTCTGCTGCTGGCCAGCTTTTCTCTTCTTCCCGCGGCCCCTGCTGCTGCTGCTGCTGCCGCCCGCACAGCCCTGCTGCTGCAGGCCCTGGACGCCTCCCAGCTGCTGCAGGGCCCGCATGACTTGCGCCAAGGGTTGAACCATGTCGTGCCGCAGCAGACGGAAGTGGACTTCAAGATGAGCCTGCTCGGGTGCGTGCAGCTGGTGGGGGGCAGCGCCGAACCTGCAAATGAAATAAAAACATAAATGTATGTTAAGGTGACAGCTCGGGTGTGTGCAGCTGGAGGGGAGCGGCAACAAACCAAATCAGGTGCTTGAGCGGGTAATTCACACAGATACATAGCGGGAATTACAAGGCAGGTTTATGTCAGCATGTTAGGCAGTTAATGCAGACACCTGGGTGCCGGCCAAATTGATGTCCATGAGCAAAATAACAAATACATCCCGATCATCAGCTCAGGGGCCCCAATAATTTGGCGGGACTAAGTCAGCAGTCATGTGCCCAAGCCTAGAGAAAGACGCAAGCCTGTCTTTCAGTGGGTTGTGTAAATGTTCATACATAGTTCCACACAAGCATCAACCTCAGCAGATTCAGGAACCTCACAGGCCACGGGAACAATCAATGAGGGCTGTCCATTGACAACAAATGCATTGGCACGATACATAACGAATGTGCTCTGATTGCTGTATCACACACTACATCGTCAAGGATTTGGGCTGTGAGTCGTCAGAAATCTAGTTCATTCAGGAATCCTGAGGCCTGCAAGTTTCACCTTAAACTCAAGCATGGAACTGCTGCAAAGGTCCACGAAGCCCACAACTAAGACATGCTAATAGAATCGTGGCGGATCCCGCCTTGCTTTTTTTTCTGCCTCCAAGAGGTCAATTTGGGTACCAGACGGTAGAGGTGGCCCGCCCGGACAATCAGCGTAGCACTTACCGTCTGGGACCCTAATTGTGTACTTGGACCTCGAGGGGGTCTCGAAAGGTGCCCCAAACTAGCCCTCACACCCAAACTAGCCCTCACACCCAAACTAGCCCTCACACCCAAACTAGCCCTCACACCCAAACTAGCCCTCACACCCAAACTAGCCCTCACACCCAAACTAGCCCTCACACCCAAACTAGCCCTCACACCCAAACTAGCCCTCACACCCAAACTAGCCCTCACACCCAAACTAGCCCTCACACCCAAACTAGCCCTCACACCCAAACTGGCCCTCACACCCAAACTAGCCCTCACACCCAAACTAGCCCTCACACCCAAACTAGCCCTCACACCCAAACTAGCCCTCACACCAAAACTAGCCCTCACACCCAAACTAGCCCTCACACCCAAACTAGCCCTCACACCCAAACTAGCCCTCACACCCAAACTAGCCCTCACACCAAAACTAGCCCTCACACCCAAACTAGCCCTCACACCCAAACTAGCCCTCACACCCAAACTAGCCCTCACACCCAAACTAGCCCTCACACCCAAACTGGCCCTCACACCCAAACTAGCCCTCACACCCAAACTAGCCCTCACACCCAAACTAGCCCTCACACCCAAACTAGCCCTCACACCCAAACTAGCCCTCACACCCAAACTAGCCCTCACACCCAAACTAGCCCTCACACCCAAACTGGCCCTCACACCCAAACTAGCCCTCACACCCAAACTAGCCCTCACACCCAAACTAGCCCTCACACCCAAACTAGCCCTCACACCAAAACTAGCCCTCACACCCAAACTAGCCCTCACACCCAAACTAGCCCTCACACCCAAACTAGCCCTCACACCCAAACTAGCCCTCACACCCAAACTAGCCCTCACACCCAAACTAGCCCTCACACCCAAACTAGCCCTCACACCCAAACTAGCCCTCACACCCAAACTAGCCCTCACACCCAAACTAGCCCTCACACCAAAACTAGCCCTCACACCAAAACTAGCCCTCACACCAAAACCCCGCTCCTCCACATACATGCGCAGTGCATTTGTATGACCCCTGATGCAACACCCTCACTTGTTGTTGGCCGGCAGGTACGGTGCATGGGTGCATAGAAGCTCCTGAGCCGTCGGCACGATCCGGATCTCGCGAAAGTCCTCCTTGTCGTTGTCGTGCCTGGCACCCCCAGCCCTCAAGTCCCCTGCACACACATTCACGAACAGGAAGGTGAGCTTGGCTACCAGCCAGTGCCTCTCGTTTTGTCATTCAGATAGTTTTTGATAGGTGAGCAAGGCAGTTTCGTGAGTAATGCTCAATTTGTCACAATTCAGATTTCAGGGACTGTACTAAGCTGCTAATTTTGTGTCCCCAAATTCCCACTTGAACGTATCCCCTATCGGTATGATTATAGGGAGTGAGCTCCATTCCTTCATGGCCACTCGGTGTAGGAAATGCATATAGGTTTTACGCCCAACGGCCTTAAACCTCATCATCCAGGGATAGGTCATAAGCTCAGTGGATAACTGAAGTGGCCGAAATATAACAAATAACAAAAAACAGCCCCCTCACATGCCTGGCAAATGGCTACCTGACACCTAGAAAGTTGTACCTCCATGTCTGGGGGAAAAAACACACCCGGCAAATAAAATCCTGCATGTTAAATTATCCTGCAAATTAAAATCTAACACTTGGTAAATTCAAATTCCACACCTGACAAAATAAAACCCATACATCTAGCAAATTAAAATATATAACTTCGCACATTTAAATCCCACACCTGACAAAATAAAAATCCTACCCCTGGTAAATTAATTCACACATGTAAACAATATATTTATGCCAAACACGAAAAAATAAAACACTTGGCAAATTAAAATCCCACAGCTGACAAACTAAATTCCTACACCTGGTAAATTAACATCCCGCACCTGGCATATGAAATCAAGCTCTTCAACAATCATATGCCGCGCATGAAAATTTCAATTCAAACCCCCTGGCGAATTAAAACCCCACACCTGAAAGTATGAAGCCCCCCATTTGGTCAATTTACATCCCACACCTGGCAGATACAAAACCCGCATCTGGCAGATCAAACCATCACACCTGGCAGATTAAAATTCACACCTGGCAGGTTCAAGGGGTCAATCCTCCGCTGCTCAGCCAGTAGTGCGGAAACCTGTGCCTCGATACGCTGTTTCCCCTCCGCCCTGATCTTCTCAATCTCTTGCAGGCTCATGATGTGATCCACGCGCTCCTGTCCTTGCGCAAGCAGGCTGCAAGCACACAGAACATCAGCCGCAGAAGTTACGAACATAATTTAAACACGGCATGCCATCAAAGGGATGATTTAGATTTGTCAATTTAGGATTACTGCAGTCATCGGGTAGACATGTGGCAAAGTATGGGGCTTTTGGCAGCCCCATAGTTAATTGTGCAGGTGTGGCATCGGCCTCAATTTCTTGTTAGTCCTGGGCATGTCCCAAGAGAGACTTGGTGGCTGGTGCATCCCGAACCCTCACTGGAAGGCGACCTAGCCTCAGTTTCCTCAGCACCATCTTTCTGTAGTTGGCAGGTGGCCACAACAAGACAGGACAGAAAATTAGCGTGCAACCGCAACTGAGATGATGCAGATACAAGTCCTTTGCAGAGGGCATGTATGTGGGCGATGGATCCCTGGCAACAGCTGAGAATGAGCACCTCTTTTAAAAGCAAAATTGATTACGGCCCAGAGGCCCAGTGGTTTCCAACTGGTAGCCCTCGAAAGGCGGCCAGGTGCGCACTAAAATAAGCAAGGACATGTCATGAGCTATGCAATTCCGTGCCATAGCTGATTGGGAGCGTGGAAATATTATGAAAGGTTTCAGGCTTAACGTGTTCAAATCAAACTAAATAATGTGATCCACAGTCATTCTGGATGACGGCAGGCAAGCACAATCAGGTCACCGGAAGGTGCTCCTTGCTTTATGCGTCTGACGAGTGACAGCATACCGTTGCGAGGACTCCAGCTTGTCGCACAAGCGCCTCCAGCACACCCTGCCGATCGCCTCCACTCGGCCCTTCAGGTGTTGCTCAGCGAGGGCCTTGAGGGATGCCAGGAGGAGCTCCGAACCCGCGCTCATGAGCTTGTACTGCTCCTCGTTCTGCAAGCGGGTAGCGGGTGATATCATCCATGTTGAGCTTCTTGCATGTACTTCATAGCCTTGGGACGCAAGCAGACCAAGGAATGGGAACATTTCCAACCATAAGATACATTTAGCATGAGGGCAAACATATGAGGACAGATGGCCTGTTTTGTGCGGTACCAGCATCAGACCACAACTCTTCCTATTTTAAAACAGTGAGGAATCTCGCCCCCCTTCAACCGCCCCAAACTGTTGTGTGGCCATGCACAGGGCGGGCGGCGTACAAACAGGAGCCATAACCCATGCCTCCGTCACAATGGGCGACGTATCTTTATACTGTCTACTGTAGCTGATCAGTATATTGTACATTTGAAGGGCCTTCCCTCGGGTGTGAACAAATCATATCATTGAATGCTGCACTCTGGGTGCGAAACTCTCGATTCCTGATTGAAACAGGGCGTCAACGCTCGATGAATAGTATTCCAATGCGTCCCTCATCCCCCTACATAAACTACATTACTTGGAAGGGAATGAAAGCAAAGCATATCTACAGTCCTAGCATAGCATCTATCAGGTTATCTCAGTCAAATCCGTGGAACCATTCCATGATGATCAAGGTTGGACTGACCTGGAAACGTGTCAACAGCTCGTCAAGCAGGAGTGCGCATGGCTCTATCACATCTGCCCATGCCTGACCACCACCAGCAGAAGCAATCCCCTGCATATATGGGCAGTGGTGGCATATTAATTGCATATAGGGGCAGTTGGGGCATATTAATGGCACACACGCTCGTGTTCAGGGCAAGAATACTCGTGCGGACGCAATTGAATCCTAGGCATAAATGAATCCTCTTTTGTCCAATCGGTTCATGTAAGTCTCCCTCTCCAGAAACTTATAATGAGATGAAGAATTGAGGGCAATGCCCCTACCCCTTGATTGGTGGCGGCCGGAGGGTTGAGAGAACAGACGCCATCAAGATAAATGGGGGGCAAATAAAACCATGTCTGTCAGCATAGTTACCGTTCTCTGATACGGGCTGAGCACTGTACATAAGGGTAGCTGCACTCCAAGCATTGTGTGGCCCAATCAGTGTCTCTCTATAACTTGAATCACAATTGTATCTTCAGCATGTAAGAAGGGTGGTGAAACGTGGCCCCAGCCATCTAAGGATTCTTATCCAGCTTGATTGAGATCACCAAAGGCGATTGGATTGCGAGCGCAGTAGCCTCACAATGAAGCAGACAGGTGCCACTGAGCACATGTATCCCCATGCCTCAGGGGTGATGAGTGTGAAGGGGGGCAATTCGTAAGATGCGTTGTGAGATGCAAAGTTTCCTTAACTGCCTTACTTTCGGGAAATAACTGTAATTATTAAATGTATTTCCTTCCCTTCCACTTTTGGAACGCATGTCAGGTACACTTCAACCACGCCCTGCCCGTCAGCCAGCGGGGCCGAGGAACTGGTGCCGCAAGCCCCCTAGTTATGACCAACGGCCATATTATACCGATTTTCTCCACCTCGACATAGTGAGTGGTGATATCCTGGCCGCACACCAAAGGAGGTATGGTGCAGTGAGTGGTCATCAGACGTGGGTGCGCGTTAAAAGTAACACTGGGAATTACAATATTACATGACCTGATGGGGGCTGATCTCCCCATTGGCAAACTTGGCGTAGAGCGCCGCCAGCCTGTCCATGCTCAGGTATGCGGCAGCGTTGGCGTAGATGGGGTTGGCCAGCCTGCCTTGAACTGGATCGCAGGTGCTCTCGTGACTCAGCAGACGCAGCGTGGGCAGGAGTAGGGACTGGAAGGCCTGAGAGCATGAGTAGAGAACGATCCAAATAAATATGGATGCAAAAACAGAGGGGAGGAGTCCAACATCGACTGCCAGGGGCGTGAGGGTCAAGGAAACAGTGCGGTTTGGGATGAGGCCGCGTCCGGGCTTGGCCAATGGCCACTGTCTAACATTCATTGTTGGCATCCGTCGATTCATGCTAACAATAGGTCACCAGCTCCAGAGTACCCCTGCTGATCAGTAACAGATGCTAGCTGCACAAGCCGATTTCCATTAATCACTGCTCTATCAGGACTGCCTGAGAAATACTCAAAGAAGACCAGGGTAGAGGGGCTGCATATGAACCCAGAAACCGCTAGTAAAAGTGATATCGTGTTTGCTTGACGAAAGTTTCTCCTCTTTGCTTGATGAAAGTTAATCCTGTTTCCTTGATGAAAGTTAGTCCTGTTTCCTTGATGAAAGTTGACCCCCCATCCACTGATAATGGTGGATTCTCTGAGTGGAACTTGGGTATGGCAGATGCAGTCATGCAGGGTTCAACGTCCCCTTCAGACCAAGCACCCATAAAACCACTGATGGGAGGCTGAGGTTTGCTTTTATCGAGAAAGCATGCATGCAGGATTGAATTGTTTTAATTTCTCCCAGCCCCGCCAATGCCCCGCCCTCCCCTCAGCATTTTTAGCCCTTACACTTGCCCTGTCGTGTCCCACAGATCCGCTCCTCAATTATTGCACCCCTAATGTTCTGTTCTCAGTTCATGAACGAGGTGCTGCGGTGCTGATATCAACTGTGCACGTGGTCGTCTGCGGAGGAGCAATGCCCAACTCATCCGCTTCCGTTGCTGACATGTATATCTGAACCTGTTTCCGTGCATGTGGCCATACTTTGAGAGCGTTCTTGTCTGGCGCCTGCACCGAGAAGTTGGTGAGGATCAACTTCAGGTGCCCTGGTGCAAAGCTCTCCAGGAGGGGCGGCTTCCCGGACATCAGGTTCAGCTCCTGGCCACTCAGCAGGCGGAGGGCCTCCATGGCATCTACGCCACCTGCATGAGTTAAAGTTATTTCGTGTTAACAGAGCATCCTGTGAGTGGATCAAATGGTATTCGCCAGCGATTTGCTGCCAGTATTTTACCTAGATCCAGGCACCTCCCTGCTGCTTTGATCATGGCCTGCAGCTGCTCCATTGCCAGCTGCTGCCTCTGTGAAGCAAAGCAGCGCATGAGAAGCACCGCTGCCAAATTTTCTCCGGCGTCCATGTCTCTCTGCAGTTGTAGCCAACTTCTAGGTTTCCGATCCGCTGGCGGGATCCCCGCCCGGGCAGAAGCTGTGTTGTTTGATCTCGTGGGTTTCGCCCCGCCGGAGGCAGAGGGCCCTGCCGTTATGAAAACGTGTCATACAGTAATCACGCATTTCAAACATATATGGCTTTGCCGAATCGTGCGAAAACGTACTCGATCTCTTACCGGCAGTGCTGCTGACGCGGTGGCGATCGAGTGTCCCACTGTTGTTGCATGCCGCTCGTCTTACGTCGTGGGAGAAGGGACACTTATCGCCTCTCTGACAGCAACCCATCGAGCCATTCCAATAGCGGCATACGTCTCTTCCCATCCTGGCCCTCTTCGTCTTGCCATCGGCCTCGGGGACAGCCTCTGCAGCAGCCTTCCTTTTGCGGGCCATTGCCACTTCGCAGCAGCTAAAAAATGAATGATGATTACTAGTGCACCGTGCGCAGACTCTGGCTTGTTTGTTTGGATTGGGCCTTTGGGGAGCTTACCGTGTACTTTTTTCACACCCGGGCATCAGTGCAATCCTCTGGTTCAATCACGTGATTGGTGCACAACCAACCACCAACCAACGCTCACAACCTTATCCAATCACTATTCAAGGCGAGCTGGAACTGATGGTTGGAATCTCTCAACTTCTGCCCACCGCCAGCCTCCGGTATGTCGCAACTGGAGTACCAAAATAAAAGCTGAATACAGCCGTGACAAGTTAAACAACTGAATCATCAGCTTGCTTCAACCTTTCAATCCTGAAGCAAACCATACAACCAGCAAGTAATCTTTAGATGCTGAGGAGGAATGCCTGCTACCTCCCTGGCTGGGATTCATGGCATGGCAGCAAGACCCCCCCAAGGGCAGCTTCAATTCAGAAGACCAATTATTCTGCAGATGATGGGGAAGAATGCCGGTCAGGCTCCTCGGATCCACAGCAGCTTGATGCCTCTAAGAGCAGCTTCAATTTTAAATCCCAAGCACTCAGTCACACCAACATGGTTTCGTCACACCAAACTTGAATTAGTCTCGTATCTGAAAGTTCAGTTGGCCGCCTCTGCGAAGGCCTTCACCTTTTCGATGCTCAATTTGGGAGAGATCCCGTACTCAACTGCAGCCACCTAAAAAGCAAATAAGGGTGGGCCGTATGGGTCATCCATATGAGACTGAGGGCAAATTGATCAGCGGTTTGGAGGCTTGAGGGCCTAAAAGAACATTACACACTTAACCCGTGGCAAAGACCCATCACAAGCACAAGCACCCAAGCTCCACTCTCAGGACATTGGACCAGTGTCGATTCCTTGGTTGTCAGGCAGCATCGCATTATCCTAGATCAGCGAACCAATGGACGCCAAGCATTAACCGGAATATTGTTATTGATTGGGGGAGCCATGTCCAAGGAGGGCGAGATTCCCTTCCTTTATCTCTCATATGCATCGAAGAGGCATTGAGGCCTGGTAAGGTGTGCCCCGCCAATGCTTAATGGATTCATCATGTCTTTTATTTGCGGCACATCTCACCTTCCCGCCTTTGTTGATAATGATGTGCGACCGATTCACCGACTTGGACCCTTTGGCCACACCAAGCTTCTTCAACAGCTGTGCATGCCATCAGTGAACGTGTGCAGCAGTCGGTTAAAGGCGCAAGAGGCATACAAGAGGGGAGGTTATTGAGGGGGCCCATCATAGGCTGATTCCATTGATGATGAAAATATCCTTTTCATCGAATTCAAACAGAGGGACTTTTTAGTATGATCACATGTCTTGTGCAGGTTTTAAATAAAGGGAATCCATTCAATCCCTCTACCATCAATTTACTCGTATTGTAGACGTTCTTTGCCTTCTCGTGAGGAAATTAATTGTAGTGTTTTCTTAACCCCAGGGCAAAAATAGTTTTCAGTAAGCCGCAGGCGCCACCGCCCACCAATAGCTTAATATGAATCCGCGAAGCCACTTTAATGGAAGGCTGGCGCTTCGCCTGCGAGATAAGGCGTAGGAACTGCAGGGGTAGGTAGGAGCGAATAGAGGATGACGATAAGAATACTGGTACCGATGTAGAAAAATACCCAGATATTTGAACGATATCGGTAACAGGCAAAATTTTCAGATATTAATTATTGAGTCAAGCGGCCCAACACTTCACAGATCAATTAATAAACCGCGTGTTATGCCACGCAGGCCAATTAACTTAGATGGTGCGAAGGCAAAGGACATTTACAGTATCTCAGAGTTTCTTTTTCCGGCTACGAGTCCTGAGACGGGCCGCCCAGGGGCCACCAAAGGCCCGATTGGAAACAAACCTGGACGGGCCAACGACCGGACGCCAAAGCAGCATGGTTGGCCACGATGAGGCCTCCGGACAGAGGAATGAGTGTAGCTGACATGTAGCCGAGTCAAAAAAGAAAAAACGTACGCAAACACCTACTTTAGCCTACACAAGCACCTACATCTTCTACCGTATACAATTTTCTGGACTACACCAGGGCACCATGTATGTATGCACCTGCAGCATCCCAAAATAAATCTGAGCACCAGTATCAACCAACTGATGATAAAGCTGAGAAGCCATACAGCCTGCATACTTTGACCCACCTCCAAGGAGGGATCACAGAGTAGGTGGTAGGGGAACTTGTGCTTGACCTGCATACCGGGAGCATGTCAGCATGGGCAGTGAATGGGACGTGATCAAGTGGTATGGCTTGTCCACCTGTCAAAAAAACTTCAAATGACATGAACTACATTGCAGGCTTACGCTTGTCGCCAGCCCGGCGTTCCAGGGCCTACATAATCTGTTATCTTGTCCTATTTTTATCCCAATAACTATGCATCCACCCGTCACAAAGCCTTCATTGTCTGGGGCCCCTGCAGATTTTTTTCCTTTTCTTTAGTCCCTGCTTAATCTTATGGGTTGCTAAATCAAGGGTTGCTAAAAAATCGAGAAAACAGCGGCAAGTCTGCATGGCTGAACGCTGTGAGTAGCTGCGCAAGTCACACAGCACACAATTCTGAGTAATTTCCACCTTCCAGTTTGCTTGCGACTTGGGTTTATCTGCTGACATGCCAAACAGCTCATAGCCTGCAGCGGTGATCCCCTCATAGTTGTCCCGCAGCCCGCATGCTTGTGTGGTACAGCCAGGGGTGTTTGCTTTTGGGTAGAAGAACAAGATGACGCCTTTGCTCTTCAGAAGCTCCTGGAGATCAACAACGAGCGCAGTTCGAGGGGGAAAATGGGTCAATCCAGGTGCAAGGTTTGTAGTTGTCGCGGCCGAAAAATATTGCAGTCGGGCTCGCTCATGGGCTTGTATTCGAAATTTCGTGCAAGATGGGGCGTAGCGTAGCGCTTTTGCATAGTTTTTTATGTTTGGTCCCTTGGTTGCTTCAGGCTGGATTCCCCTGCAGCAGTGAAGCCCTTGACCCAGTCTACCGTGAGATCGACGGTCTTCTTGTTGGATTCTGTGGATTCCTCGGTCTCGATGGGGCCCAAGTTTGGGAAGTCGTCCCCAACCTCGAGCCCAGACTTCAACCTGGGCTTCATGCCTTCCATCTCTCCCTCGCCTTCAGCCATGTCCTCAGCCAGGCCCTCGCCCTCTCCATCAGCCTTGGCCCCAGCCACGCCCTTGCCCGCTGCCTCCGCCTCTGCCGTGCTCTTGGCCTCAGCCTCAGCCAAGCCCTCGCTGTCAGCCGTCTCCTTTCCCTTGGTCACGTCCTTCGCTTCCTTGGCAGACGCTGAAACAGGTTCCGCCTTGGTCTCAGCCTTGCCTTTGCCCTTGCCCTTGATTACGACCTTGGCCTCCTTAATAGAAGTTGCAGCAGGTTTCTCCTTGGTCTCGGCCTTGTCCTTGCCATTGGCCTCAGCCTTCGCCTCCTTGGCAGCAGCTGCACTAGCTTTCCCCTTGGGTGCCTTTGTAGATGCCTCCGCGAAGGCCGCAACCTTTTCGATGCTCAGTTTGGGAGAGATCCCGTACTCGACAGCTGCCACCTAATGAGCAACATAGGGTGGGATCATCTCATCAGGTGTCAGACTATCAATGTTGGTCACCGGGATGGAGGGGAGAGGGGTTTAAGGCTTCTATGACAGAAGCCCATCACGGGCACCGAGGCTCCTTTCTAAACAGGTTGCCATTGGTTTATGCAACAACAAACAACCATTTTTAATTACGATAAATCTGAAAGATGATTCTCACAGATAAATCCCGTAGGCCTGCCATCAGGCCTGTTCATAAGCTGGTTAACCCTGCCCAAGCCCTGGGCCTGCGATATCTATCAAATCTTTCTCAAAGCCTGGCTTCTATGTGCATCATATATTCATATCATGCAGACTTGATAAAGTCGTGTTTCTTCCCCATCCATGATTCTTCCGTTCGTTGCAGGTCTTAAAAAGGCGCCTCTGACACCTGCAGCTTTGTCCAGGACTAGCAATTGATGGATTCCTGGTTTTGAATTTAAGTGTAAAGCGACACCTCACCTTTCCACCCTTGTTGACGATGATGTGCGACCGGTTCACCGACGTGCCGCCTTTGGCCACGCCAAGCTTCTTCAACAGCTGTGCAGTCATGCGCGGCAGTCAAAATATGAGGTGGAAAATATACATCTTCGGATGATGATGATGATGAAAACTATGTTCAACAAATACTTCAAAACATTTAACACATTTCAGTCACTGATATTAATTTAGCCCTCTTAGTTTCATCCCTGATTTCATCGCAAGCAAACTGGAGGCCTTTTTACAGACCGAATACCGATCTGCTTATACTTATGTTCAATCATCATAACAACCTCTTGGTTTTATGATTTTATCAACTTTTTCAGCGTAAAAATGAAGCGCAGATGCTTATTATTCTTAAATCTATCGTGTCTGTCGCCCCCACACCAATCCCACACCCCGACCCCCACAACGAGTTTTCATGGAGGCATACCAGCACATAACAGTGGGAAATATTTCGTATAGCTGCTGTACCAGGAGCTCCAGAATGTGCACCCAGCAAATCGGCATAGTAGGGGGATCAGCTAATGATCCCACCAGCCTGCACCAAAGCACACAGTTACAGATAGAACCTGGTGACTAAATCAGAGAAGCGCCTATTCGTCATTACCAACTTAAGAAATGGCCGCGCCTGTTGTGCCACCTTCTCCCTCAGGGTGTGGGGTGGGGATGCAGCTTTTGACCCACCTCGAAGGAGGGGTCGCAAAGGAGGTGGTAGGGAAACTTGTTCTTGTCCTGCATGCCAAGAGATGAACCAGTCAATGAGGGTATTCCAGCAGCAGGGCATTTGTACCTATCCATGCATAGCACTTACAACTACCCGCCCCACATGTCCACCTGTTGTCTACCGTATATGCATTGCTTTTTTGTTCCAGTTGTGACAGCGTAACCTATGCAGTCAACCGGGATTCAGGCAGAGCCAACTGTAACAACTGAGAACCGAAAAAATCTGCATGGCTCCATGCATGGCTGAATGCATGGCTGAATGCCATCAGTGCCAGCCAGGGTCACCATCAGCGCCTGTCTGTGACTGCTGCCCCACCTTCCAGTTTGCTTGAGACTTAGGTTTATCTGCTGACATGCCAAAGAGCTCATAGCCCGCGGCCGTAATTTTCTCATAGTTGTTCCGCAGCCCGCATGCTTGTGTAGTACAGCCAGGGGTGTTGGCTCTCGGGTAGAAGAACAAGATGACGCCCTTGCTCTTCAGGAGGGCCTAGGAGACCAGGGATGGGATCTGAATGATTCAAGCTGACTTCAAATTTGTAAGCAAAAATAGGCCATGCCATGGGGATCATGGGTTCTCTGTCATTGCAAGTTGTTGACATGAGATCCGTAATGGGGTCCCCGATTTCCTATTGCCAGGATACCGCCCGAATCGCTATACCGTGAGATCGACAGTCTTTTTGTCGGAGTCTGTGGATTCCTCTGTCTCGATGGGGCCCAAGTTTGGGAAGTCGTCCCCAACCTCGAGTCCGGACTTCGACTTCGCCTTTTTATTCTCGGCCTCAGCCTCTGGAACAGACTCGGTAGCTGCTTTCCGTTTGGGGGCCATCGTTATCTTACGAGGATTTTAAATCGTGATTGCGCGACCCGGGAACGAATCCAGGATGATCTTTCACACTCACTGACTGGCCATTCAATCACAACCACAAAACAGCCACCACTCAAATAAAGCCTCAGACTGCTGCCTCATGTCAATCTGACACCCATCGTCAGGCGGGTAGATCCCTTGCCTCATACAATGGCCTCCAAGGGTCTTCAAAGATGAATGCAATGATAAGACGGAAACAAACCAGTCCCGCCAATGCCATATACAGATATACATTTACTGCACACGTAATGTATTCCCGCACCAAGCTGGGTGCCAGCACCTGCCAGCAGCTGACCAGGTAGCTTAGGGAAGAAAATTAAGTTTCGAAATATCATGCCATGGGCCCCGACACCTATTACCGTACCACTAAATGTCAACCTTGCTAGTCTTTCAGGCCATAGACAACTCGGTCAGACACATGCCCCAGAGAAGCTTCGACTATTATGTAAGTCCTCGCCCTTGCAGGATCCATCTGATAAAAGACAGGACACTCGTCATCACACAAAATATTTGTTTCCGTATACTGGTATTCAGGGTTCTCTCCTATCCAAAAGGGGTTCCGCCAGCCTTGTAAGAGCAAAACTTGAACATGCCAGCAGAGCCCCAATCACATTCAGGTCTCAAACTGACCTTCGGACATACTGTGGAGGGTACCCCTTGGTAACAACTGGGAAATCCCTGAGGCCCTGGCGGTACCATATCGTTCACCCACTGCAAAATCAAAAATAAGTTATTTCAAATTCCGCACCGTCCTTGTGTGTCAGGATGGTCTTATCCCTCGGGCCTTTTGCCACCAGGACATCTGTACGATCCACTATTTTTTCTAGTACATGACGCTACACCTTTGCCTCCCTTGGCAGGCTGCTGGTTGGCCACCACTGGGCCCATGGGGACCAAACCTTACTCGGCCTACGGGCGGTGTCAACAGCCGAGCAAGGCTTGATGCACCCGCCCCCCAGGCCTCAGGGCAAGATGCGACTGAATTGCAGCAGCAGCGCGCTACCATCCACAGAGCTCATCTCCAAGCTACGCCTCTATGAGGCATGCACCTCGTCTCCATGCTTTGCATCATCGAGTGTCCCTGAGGCCAGCCAACGTGCCAGATTCAGGCTTCAATGATGACAAGCGTGCGGTAGTCGCGCTGTTGACGGAACCATGTGAAAGTCTCAGTACTCCTGGTTGAGGCCCTCATGTCTTGTCAGTAGATGCCTGCCTGGGGCAGGCAGGCCTTCAATCTAAGCTGCGCATGACGCCTGCCTGGTGTAACCAGGTCCTTGAGATGCCTGCCAGGCCGAGGCAGGCCCTCATATCTCATCAGCTGTGCAGGATACCCGTCTGGCTGATGCAAGCCCTCATGTCTCATCACTTCATCAGCTGTGCATGATTCCCGCCTGGTTGAGTCTGAGTCTGGACCTGTCAGCTTCTCTTCGGGCCTGCTCCAGCTCATGCTCCAGCCACCGCATTCTCTGCTGCACGGCCTGCTCCGAATTGTTCTTTGCGCCATTTGGTGAAAGCTACGGATAGGGGGTGCAAGGTTATAACTGGTGAGGTTTTGGTTTTGTTTCAAGGGGTCCAGCTAATTCAGATGAAAATTCCATTACGCGCATGGGACGGAAGCTTGGGACTCGGTTCACAGCGAGCAGCATGGCATGCATGCAAGAAGTTTATGGGGTAAGGGTTTAGGGTTTAGGGTCTGTGTTATGCGTTGTGTCGCCGTGATTCAAATCCCACTCGTATAATCAAAACGTGAGTCCTATCTGCATGCAGGCAGCAGGAGCCAGTGCACGACACCTTCACCTCCCCCTCATGCCTGAGGGACTGTCTTGCTATCTATCCCCCCCCTCACCTTTCCCTCCTCCCCTTCACCTACCCACACATACCTGTGCGGCTGTCCTGCTGTCTCTCCTCTCACCACTTCTTACTCCTCCCCCTTCACCTCTTCAACTCAAACCGGAGCGGTTGTCCTGCTGTCTCTCCTCTCACCACTTCTTGCTCCCCCCCTTCACCTCTTCAACTCAAACCGGAGCGGCTGTCCTGCACTCCTGCTGTCTCTCCTATCCCCACATCTTCCTCCTCCCCTTCACCTCTTCAATTCAAACCGGAGCGGTTGTCCTGCTGTCTCTCCTCTCACCACTTCTTGCTCCCCCCCTTCACCTCTTCAACTCAAACCGGAGCGGCTGTCCTGCACTCCTGCTGTCTCTCCTATCCCCACATCTTCCTCCTCCCCTTCACCTCTTCAATTCAAACCGGAGCGGTTGTCCTGCTGTCTCTCCTCTCCCCACATCTTCCTCCTCCCCCTTCACCTCTTCAACTCAAACCTGAGCGGCTGTCCTGCTGTCTCTCCTCTCCCCACTTCTTCCTCCCCCCCTACATCTCTCCAACTCAAACCGGAGCGGCTGTCCTGCTGTCTCCCCTTCATCACTTTTTCCTCCTCACCGCTCACCTCCCCGCTCATACATGTGCGGCTGCCCCGCTTTCTCTCCCCTCCTCAAGTTTCCGTCTCCCTCTTCACCTCCCCAACCCATACCTGTGCGGCTGTCCTGCTATCTCTTGAACACCTCTGCATGTTGAGCACCTGGTCTGTCAGCTGATCACACATGGACCTACAAGATACAAAGGGAGAGGTCAATGGACCTACATAGAACATAGGGAGAGGTCATTGCATTACTGCAAGCATGAGGAATCATGTGAAACATGCGCAATAGCGTGCCTGATGTTAAGGGAGGGATAATTAGAAGCATGTGCATGGGGTACGTGTGTCAGGGGCATACAATCCTACGAGTCACATGGAACCTGCCCAATGAAACACCCAGTCAACATTTCCCCATGGTGGGACACGTTTCGTCTCTCATGTCCCCTCACTGGACATGTTGATTCTCCATTGCTGCAATTCTTCTTCCAAATCCGCACTTTACAATGTTTGTATTATTTATTGCCGTAGTTCTGTTACCTTGCCCTCATTTGAGATCATAGTACTCCTTTTCCGCACTTCTGCTACAGGGCCCTCACTTAGTCACTTAAAATTCTTGTTCTATACGTTCGAAGTATGTCACCATGCCCTCCTTTCTTGCTATTCAAATACCAAACCCTCACTTGAGGTTCTTGTTCTCCTCTGTTGCTGTGCTTAGAGCCGACAGCGTTCTCCGGAGATCATCCTGCACAGAGACCTTTTCAGCAATAACAGATCTCTGCAGCAAGGAAGCAGGGCCAATGCAGGTCAAAGGCATGAAAACGGCAAGGCGGGTCTCGGGTGTTCATGAATATTAATGATAGGGAGCTTCCCCCCATCGTACGCATCGTCCTCTTGCACCCCACATTCCAACACTCCTTAACTCCACCCCAAACCTGTTGCCAACATGAAGAAAACAAAAGAATCCGAGGGCGTGCTGTTCAATTTCCCTGAATGAAACCATCATTCTTATATCCCTAACAGCGATTTCTTCCTCTGTCCGTCCTTCTTACCACCACCTCTCCATCCTTCTCTACACACCTCCCCCACACCCAATAATGATTGAAGTGTGAACCAGACCACCCTTGGCTGGCCGCTGGACAGCAATCAAATGGTTCAAAGGGGACCAAACCTTCACTGGCCAAAAACCGGCAGACCGACCGTCAGGACTTCCTGCACCAGGCTCCCACGGCCATAGGCCAGACTGTAGCTTAACTGTAGCTGAAACACCCCAAGACAAACAGCGCTCGCCCTACCTGATGCCTATCCGCTGCTTTCAGCTTGCCCTTCAGCTCGTCGATCTGTTGGTACACACTCAGGGGCTCTCGCCGGGCCATCAGGTGCCCTCCAATAACAAACGCAGGCGTCTGCATTAAGTACTCACGGCCAGCTTGGGTCTGGATGCTTGGCAGAGGGGCCTCCACTGCAGGAGGGAGTGAAACAACAGGGAGGTTGTACGGGGCTACTATCAGCCAGGGGAAGATGATATGCAGCTGAAAGATTATCTACAGCAGAAAGAGTATTTTAAGGAGGGGAGTGATATGAAGCAGAAAGATAATCTAGAACAGAAAGAGTATGTCGAGGGGGAAGCTGGTCTATTACATGAAGTTGATCTAGAGCGGGAAGACGATCTAGAGTGGGAAGTCTCTTGGTAGCAGACATTTGAAGTATAGAACGTGAAGAATGCCTGGGGCTCAGTCCTCCCAATACCGGTAGTGACAGCTTGCCTGTAGGATTCAGGACTGGGATCATCCCCCTAGCTTACAAATTTTCGTCAGGGAATGCCAGGGAGACAGTCTTCAAAGTCCAATAATGCAATTCAAATTACCCCCCGTCCAAACTTGGAAGGGCCGGGCAGAGCGGACTGGAGGTACAGAGAAACCTTGAGCTGAACAAATCCACTACGGCGCCTCTACCCCACAGCAAGTCCCTACCAGTGATTGGTTGTCCCCGTAAGCCATACTCCCCCCCTCAGCCATGCTGCCCCCCGCTAGCCATATTATGCCCCGTTATGCGTGCTCCCTCCACTCACCATCCCATAATCGTGGGGATTTTCCGGGCACCATGGGCACCTTGTGGTCTGGTAGCTCAATATTGGCCTCCGCAGCGCCCTTGATGAGGGCAGAGGTGGCCAGGCCGCTAGCAGGCCGGCTGCAAGCAAAGGGTGTGAACAGTTTGTGCGCTGTCGACAAAGAGTTGCTTCAACCCTAAAACCCAGCGAAGGGGCAAGCATGGCAGGATGGGATGACAAACTGCCCAACTCATGCAAAGCGGGCTGCCGTGGTAGCATGTCAGCCATGCGCTTGTACAACAGCGCATGGGACAGATGCCTGGTAACTGAAAAACTGAAATGACAGCTGACGGAAAAAATATAATACCTTACCGCAGGTCACCTGCAGCCTGGTTACCGGTAGTCCAACTAATATGTCCGACCTTACGGAGAGGTACCTGCCACAGATCCCCATCTCGCAAATCGACACAGACAAGACGCCATGCATGCTCTACCCATACACTACCCATGCTCTACCCATGCACTACCCATGCACTACCCATGCACTGCAATGACACCGCGAGGGCCGCACTCTTGGCATCCTCCTGCTACGGAGACCGGGTCGTGCTCTCTGTCACAAACAGTACGAAGACCAGATGCGGGGATGTTCATGCGTCAGATTTCCAGGCTGTGCTCTGGAAATCTGTAACGTGGATATCTGGCGCTGCCCTGGACAAAAGGCTTCCGCCTGCTATAGCTCAAAACTTCCAGACACTCTAAACTGCTCTGTTGGCCATGCAGTGCCTTTCTTGTTCAGCACGAGTCCACTGTTGGCAGACCGCTGGGCAGCCACCACTGGGCCAAGAGGAAGCAAGCCATGGGATGCTGTGTCACTGTGTGGGGTGAAGGGCTGGATGACGATGACTGGGTGCATTGGTAGATCCCTATCTTCATTTTCCAAACATGGATGTGAATTGCATGAGCATGCTTGGACTTTCATGGTAGTAGCTCGCTTAGTCGCTCCCTCCTCCCATAGGGCAGGTTTTTGCCCCTGCGGTGATGCATGGCCAGGCGGATCTTTGGGCCTGGCATTGATGCCCACAGCTGTCTCACCTTGGTTGCTCCACTAGCACCTCCTTCTTCCTGGGCAACGTTGGCTTTCTGGCGCTGGGGGGCTTCCGGGATGAAGGTGAGCCCTTATGTGCGTCGGCTGGCAACACTGGAGGCCATGCAATCTCCCGGCTGGGGGTCCCTGGCGGCTCTGCGCCCTCAGGCAGCTTTTCTGGATTGTCTTCTTTGCCCTGTAGGACAATCGGAGGCATCAGATATTTGTTGTATGCTTTGGTGTTGCTGTCCATCAGTGGGAAGCAGCTTCAGGGGCCGAGTAGTACGAGGCCAGGAGTGTGTTTGCGTTGTTTGGATATTCGGAGTAAATCCCTGCCGTACTTCCACAAAGCCACGCTTTGCAGCTCCAGATTCATTTTTCTAGTAAGAGCAGCTAATAAATGCCAGACTCCCCTGCACATTGCATTTCGGCAGTTTTGGGTTCGTCTGGAACCACGTAGGACGACTCTCGGCTCTCGCATACCTGCGAATTCTCTTTCAAGGCTAAGAAATCCCGGCATAAATCCAGCGTGAAGGCCATTTGATTCAACAGCAGAGATTGGCATCCACATGCAGGGTGACTATTATGGGAAGGTAAGCAGACCAAGCTCGATGGTATAAGCAGTACCGTGAGTACGCGCTGCCGTACACTGATTTCCTGTTGGGTTGTAAATTGTAACGCGTAGCGGGACGTTTATATCACGACGCATGCGCCCGCGGTCAAACATATTGACTATAATTTTCCCCAATGCGTCCTTCATGTGCGCAATGTCGAAGGGCTGTATCCAGTTGCTTTTTGTTGTGCAACCAAGGTACCGGTAATAACCCGTCATAACCCGGGCAAAAAGTGACTGGGTCGAGTTCGCCGGATGTTGCAGAAAGGAGATTGGGGAACATATACATCCCTTACTTCCTATACTTCCCGATGTTTATTTTAGAGTTTTAGTGCTCACCATTCCACATTATGTAGGCTGAGGGTTGACGAACACTACTAGGCTGGTCGGGACGAAATCACCAAACTATGACAGGCAAGGTGGGCATGCATGGGGCATGCTAAATGCCGCCTTAACCAAGCCGACGTGATGTGGCTTCTTTGCAGCAACAGTGAAGCACGCTAAATCTACTCCTGATAGAGATCCTCAGTCGTGTGAATGTTCATGTTCGGTGAAAAGTTTTACCAAAATAGTTAAGTATATTAGTTATAATGGCGCACTATTGTGAGAAAACGATGTACTCCTAGGTGAAAGCCATGCAGCTGTCAAGCTGCTATTGTCATAAATTAGGAAACATGTACCGTATGGTCGCATGAGTCATGTGCAATTGTGCACCTGGCCATGCATGCACATGTAAGCAAAAACTGTATCTGGAATGGCAATTGTTTTTGCCTGGATAAATGTGCAATTGTGCACACCAGCAGAACACTGGCATGGAGCGCCACATTCGCATCTATAAAACAACTGACATCACTGAGGTCACTAAATTGTCAAAAAACGACAAAAACTGACATGAGAGCTGAACCGTCACTGAAAGTTTTATTTTAATGTTCATTCGCTAACAGGAGAACAAACTAACAAAGCATGAAACCAGCGTAGTCCTATAACCAGGCGAATATCCGCAAGCCTGCCATCAGATATAATTCAAAACCAGCTTATTATAGCGGTTGTCGACGAGGGGGGGGCAAAAAAAAAGTCAAAGACCCCATCATAAAAAAATGTGAAACGCCCCCTGGCTACCCCCCCCCCCCCCGCCTCCGGAACCTAGTAAAACCTTCATTTCTCAGTCAAAAATCAGAATTTAAGGGATGGAGCGGGATCAATTTCAATCAGCTCAACAGTGCGCTTCTAATGGTGCTGATAAATGTAGATGGTTCACAAATGTCAAGAGGTGAAACAAAAGAATATACCAATGCTCTTGCTACCACCTGTCAGCTACCTATCCACGCTAGAGACCATGAGGTTCCAGAAACGAGAGGACTCTCGCACGAGTGGCAGCAAAGTAGCATTTAACTTGAGCGTGCTGACGTGCTCCTTCAGAAGCTTGATCTTCTGCTTCTTGGGGAGCTCCTTGCCCACCCACCCCTCAAACTCCTCAGCGCTGATGACATATCTCGTCACATCTGCCTCCGTCAGCTCCTGACCAGGGTGGGCTGACTCCATGTGATCTAGGAAGTGAAACTCCACACATAAGGGCGGACGGTGCCCGCGATGCTCCTGCAGATGGTGCAAGCCACTGGTCTTTTGGTGCAAGGATTGGTGGAAACCGGCACAGTCCACAGACCGCAGGCCAGACTCCTCGAACTTACAAGGCAAGGCCTGATGGCAGGGCCTGTGAGCCGCAAATGGCCAATTTGCGACGAAGGGTCGGCCGACAGGAGGTGCGTAGCCGGGGCAGCTGGAAAGCTCTTGCAACACCACAACATCAGGGGTCGCTTGGGTCGCTACATCCAAAGATAGGAGCTGCTGCTGCGGGCTCTCGGGTGAAGCCTCACCAGCAGGACCAGCAGCTGTTGCTAGAGCGAGAGGCTCTACGGCAGCCGCATGCTCGATAGCAGCAGCAGCAGCCGGAGCAAGAGAGCTGAAGGAGTAGCAGGAGTAGAAGATGAATATAATGATGTGATTGTGCGCTGTCGCTTCGTCGAGTGCTCCTTGGCCAGCCTCTCAGCTCCTCTCTTGCACTCTTTCCCCTGTTGGCGAATCTTTAGGGCCACTGGGTTGTCTGTGAATTTTAAGACCTTCAAACAATGCTCACAGCAGGTAGTCATTGCTTAATTCATAGCAACTACCAATGCAGCTACACCGTGTGAGTCCATAATGGGTGTACGCACAGCCGTGCATGTGGTTCCAGAGCCATGGCACCCCCCCATGCCAAAATTGCATGCCAGGCAGGGTCTGGTATTCTGTGTGGAATTTTTTATGAAGCATATCTGTAGCAAAATGACAGTAGGATTGCAACGGTGTAGCTATCGTCGCAATCTGATGTTTAAAAAAAATGAAAAAATCCAAAAAGGCTTTTTTTTTGTTTTACCCCCCTCCCCCCCACTTTGCCCCTCCGTATCTCCCAGCCTCCAGGGCCAAAAACAATTTTAAGACCAAATATGGAAAGCTCTCGTCAAGCTCTACAACTTAAGATGATGGGGTGCATAACTTTTTGTTTGCCTTCCCCTCGGTTGTCGATTAAGTTTGCCGATGGGAGTTGCTGAAAAACCAATTTTCAAACTCCCATCGGCAAACATAATCGATAACCGCTATAAGGACAACAAATTGGTATCGTGATGGGCAACTTCTGCTGCCCGGGCCTCTCGTATGAAGCCTACGAGGGAGGCACGGGAAGGTCCTCGCGTCCCGGCGCTAGCAACGTGGCTGGTAAGCCTACCATCAGCAACCAGGCCAGGAGCGGCGTGGCAGGTGTGTTCGCCACCCGCGGCGGTCTCCCCAACGACGACAAGATGGTCACGACATGGAGACAGACCGGCATCGTGGGGCTTCGGGACCGCAGCCTGAAGGAGGTCCCCAGCACCGTGCGTCTCGTCGGTGCAGACGCCAAGGTGCTCGACGCCACCAACAACAAGATCGTGGCGCTACCACTGTTGCTACAGCAGCTGAGCAGCCTGCAGCGCCTTGTGCTCTCTAGCAACCTCATAACCGAGCTACCAGGGCCGCTGCTGCTCTCTCTGGGTCCAACACTCAAGGTTCTGATGCTGGATGCGAACCAGATTGGGCAGCTTCCAGACGAGGTGAGGGTGTGGACAGGAGGGCGGCAAGCACGTCATGGCCCCCTCCCATGCGCCCCTTACCATGCATGGGGCGCATGCATGCCAGCATGCATGGTGCCTTGACGTGTATGTCTGCCTGCATGGTTTTCTTAAAGTGCATGGTCTGTGACTTGCATGCATGCATGGCTCCTGAAAGTGCATGCGTGCGCCATGCAAGCCCAATGCATGTACCACACGCTTATGTGCCAGCTTTGTAAGTTCCTCGGGTGTAGCAAACATCACTTACTTGGCTGAGCAATGTTGCTGACAGCCTGACAGCCTGACAGCCCAAAATACCACCAATGGAGGGATTGAGGGATGAGGGGCAAACCGTGAGCCAGGCCGTCAGGTCATGGGCAACATCTTGAGTCTGGCTGTGGGGTCAATCCCAGTTGCGGTATCCTGACTTGCGGTACTGGTATCCTGACTTGCGGTAGCCTGATGGTGTCAAGCGGGTGCTTCAAGAAGAGGGCATCTTAATATTTCCCCCATGGCATATATGTTTGTTAATATCAACTTTCCACCGCAAGCTGGGTGATCAGAACGGGCAAAGCCAGCACCCCCAAAGTTGCATACTGGTATTGGGGATGCTCACCAGTGGCAGGCGCAGAAGTGCTCGTTCGCAGACGCGGAAACGCATCCATAGACACAGCCCACACAGCCACACACCCACGCCCATGCACCCTCCCACCCACACCCGCCCACTCGCCCTCCCACGAATCCCCCCCTCACACTCACACTCATGCAGATGCCCATGCAAACACATGCACTCCCACCTGCCCACACAGGTCGGCAGCTTGACTCGCCTGGAGAAGCTCTCCCTGAAGGGTAATCGCATGACCTGCATCAACCCTTGCATCGGCAAGTGCCTGGTACTGCAGTTCCTCAACGTCTCACAGAACCAGTTGGCAGCGCTGCCTGCACACCTAGGAGACTGCCAGGTGCGGCTGCTTCCGGTTGCTGTTAGATCCGTCTGCATAGCTTTGGCTGCTGATAATGGTGTAACTGCGTCCAGGCAACCAAAACAAAAAGGTCAATGCCTTTTTCAAGAGGGTGGAGACAATTCAAACAGGATAAACAGGGGGGCAATGTGGTAAGCCATGTAGTGGTTAGATTCGGTTACTGGCCTACATATGGTGTCGTTTCCCCTCTTCTGCGCCCCTTGTAACATATGCCTTCATCGCCATCCCTGTGAGGGTTCAGATGCCTGTTTGGATGTTCACAAGTTGGAAGTGCGCAAATGCTATCCCACACTGTACGGCATTGGAACAGTGTTCAGGAGGATGTGTGCACAACCTCAATCCCTCTGTTATGCTCTTCAGGAGTTTCATGATTTCCAGCACAGAAACACAATCCGTTGCTGTCAAGACCTGGGGCAGTGCTCATGAGTGTTTAGTACCAGTTTTTTATTGGTGATCGGACCACCTTAAATGGGCCGCGCTGCGGCCACCACTGGGCTGATTGACACCAAATCTGGACCGGCCTCCGGCTGGCGGCCTTGGCAGCAGGGCTGGCCGAGCCAGGGGCTGGTGGACGTAGGCCACAGTGTAGCTGAAATGTAGGTGAAAGTGATGCGGTAACCACTGCAAAAAAACACTGTTTAGTACGTGAACATCACTCCCTCACTTGCAGGCTCTTGAGGAGCTGGATGCATCCAGTAACGGTCTTGGAGCCCTACCGCCAGCGCTGGGACAGCTGAACCGGCTCAAGACTCTCAATGTGGACAGTAACGGGATATCACAGGTAGGGCATTGGTAGGGCCTGCAAGTGAGGGATTATGTTTGTCTCTGAAAATAAATATACTCTTCATTGTTCTGAAGGGAATATCCCAAGCGCGATCTGCTCCTATAAACATCTGAAAGACAGGTTTGGTTTGCTCCTCCAGTCGCACTTATGTAGTCCTGTGCCTCGCCGTTTGGTTTCATTATGGTCCGCTGTGACGGCTAGTAGGCAGCACATGACACTGATGCCCTCTTCCCAGTATTTGAACTGTTTATGGGAGCGTCTGTATGACTCAAACAGTATACACACGTACATAGCTACCTCATATAGGGTTACGGCTAGCCCTAGGTATGAGGAGCTTACCACCTGTTTCTTGCAGGTGCCCTCTGAGATATTCATCAACTGTGCGTCGCTCCAGACGCTGTCGTTGCATGGCAATCCCATTGTGCCGGACTCCATCCAGGAGACAAGCGGATTCCAGGTGTGCAAGGGTTTTGGATCTGGAAATCACGAAATCTGAAAGGGGGATGGGTGTGAAGTGGTGAGCAGGATGGTAAGCACCGAGTGAATTTTTAAGTCTGGTGGGATACTAGGATATGCACAATTCAGGTTTTGGGTACCTGACAACAGCACCTGAAATGCACCTCACAACATTTCAGGCGCTGTCGGGGAAGGTATGAAACGTTGTACAGGCATTGCAAAACGCATTGGGAATATGAGGCGCTCAAGCTGGGTTGGGGCTCGTTGTGTTGGGACTTGGGGGGCCTTTTGACATGATTCTGATCCTCAGTACAAAATGATGCTAGCCTCATTGATGCTAGCCTGAGCATCAAGACTCCCTGGACACCTTCTCCTTGCTGCACACCTGAACAATGATTGGTGCAAGCCTCGTGAGTCGGAGCAGTGCACACTGCAAATAGCGTCAAGGATCAGTGGTGCCCAAAGGGACCCTAATGGAGTGATGATGCCCACCTCACGGCTCATTTCATTGGGTATCCCTCCTAGTGGAGGTGATGTTACAAACCTGCCCCTGTATGGCTGCCCAGGATTTCGAGACGCGGCGGCAACAGAAGTTCAGCAAGGGTATCGCAGGCGGAGTGCTGATGGGGCCACGAGGCATGGATGAGGGAGTGGACAGGAAATGAGTCAATGACACTGCGCTATGGAAATAAAAGGCGATCATGTTGCCAAGGTTAGAGTTGAGAGTGTTTGAGAATTTGCAGACCCTGTCCACTGTTTCCCCATTTCGATTCATCCATTCCTGGCTTCTAACCGCCTATTGTAGCTTTATTGCTTTCTCTTAGCGATTTATTTAGCTCCTGATTTGCTGAACTCATCCGTATTCTTCTACTGCAGTCTTGAATGGTTGATAAGCACCATTCTTTGTGATCATTGATCCCAATGCCTCGTTGTGCATCCCTGAGGCTACAAATCAAAATGAAATAACCACTTGTCCATCTTCAGTAGCACACAAAAAATGCAAAGGATCAAGTCAAGGGACGCTCATGCCAGATCAGAGTGTCAGACCCAGACTAATAGCCAGACTCTCCGGCCCAGGCTGCATCAGTATTTTGAAATCTATCACCTGCTGTCTAAAACGGATCTGGGCTCCCCTGACCTGGCCTGTTCGCAACTAAAAACCGAATGCTTGAATTACATTAAGGTCTCAAACTTTCAACAAGCTCTTTAAGAAGCTTACAGACCATACATTAGCCGAGATTTCAAATGTGATGCCCCGCTGAACTGAAAACAATTCAATGATACAGCACTTACCATCTGAGTTGCAGGTCAAAGGTTCACAAGAAGTCTCAAACAGGTCAATAACGTCACACCTCTGGGCCCTGCTTAAAAGGCTCAGTCCTGTCCGAAACAGGTGATGTGCACCACCCCTGATGTGCACTTATCTACAGGAAAATTTATGGGCCGAATATCCACTAATTCCAGGTTCTGGATTTTGCTATGCAGATACATAGATGTCGACGTTGTCCTCCTCAACCAGGTCCTGGCGGATGAGCATGCAAACGGCATGGCATGCGATGGAGCGCTCCTCGCCCATGCTGTCGACCTTCTCGTGCGTCTTGGCCTACAGCAGCAGACGAAGAAAACTTAGTCATTGAGCCGTGGTGGAAATCGAATCCACAATTTCAGCCGAGGTAGTGCTCGCCGATCATACTCAGGACCCTGCTCGCTGTTGTGCCCGTGCTCAGACAGTGGGTGATTGAATAAATGTGTACTCTTTGAATATGCCCCCTAGTCGGCATGGCATAGCGACTACTGCATCTAGGCTTACAAACAAAGGCCTCCCCCTGGTAGTAATACCCCCTCTCCCCTCACCCTACAATAACCTATAGTTAGAGAGTGGAGACACAGTACCAATAAGTGAAGGGCAACCACTACAGACACAAAAGTCCAAAACAACATCCATAGACACAAAGCTCGTGTGGGACTTCTGATCTGAGGACAGCACCCTTGCGCTGGTCTGTTGAGAGGTATGGCTCAATGCTACTTAAAGCATGCAGCATACCAACTGTATGGTGCAGCTGAGATGCAACCACTGGATCGACTAGGAGAGAACTAAGGCTAGCGTACGGCTGGTGGCCAAAGCAACAGGGCTTGCTGCCCCAGGACCCTCCGGCCGAAGGACAGTGTTTGGCTCAAGTGGGCTGGGATACAGCACTGGTATGGCCTACCTTGAGATTCACAACGCTGGGGTCGGCCTTCAGTAGCAGACATAGGTTGTCCCGGATGGTCTCCTGAAAAAAGGAAATGCAGCAGGCAGTACGCAACACATCAGATCTGATGTACGAAGAATAATGCAGCAGGTGACACAACATGCCAGATCTGATCTGCAGCCTGAGCTGAGTCAGGGCGCATCTGGGCGCCCAACGTGCTGTGGAAAAACATATGTAGATGTCCGTTTGTTAGAGCATAGTGCCACACCACTATACCAGGGGAGGGCTCTTCGAGCAGGCACTACCTTGATGACCCCAAGCTAAACCTTCCAACCCTAGGATCCCTCCGGAGATCTGAGGGATCTCAGGGTTGAAAGGTTTGGGTCATCACCCTGACGTTGCCACCATGACCTGCAAGGCCTCACTTCCCCAAACTAAATCCGTCAGTGATTGTTCCATGTGCTGTATTTGACCTAGGGCCGTGTTTGAAAGGGCCAGGCCGTACGCCAAGCGAAATTATAATGAGAAGTCGTCATTGACGAAGTCCCCAAATGGCTTCTTCAAAACCCTATACGTCAATTCAAGACCTGTATGGCCGGTTTAAAACCACATCATACGGAAAAGCAGTTCAGCACTGCCCTGCTCACACACGGCTGTGAGGATTGGTAGACGCTTAAAGACCACTCATATACTTTAGTAACACACACTCTCATCAGCCTCCATGATCCTGGGATTGTACTCCCTCGAGTTATCCTACCTTGTGCGGGGAGAGCTTGGGCTTCTGAGCGATGATCGTGCAATCTATGTTTCCAAGCGTGTAGCCCCGCTCCTCCATCATACGGACCTGGGGGCACAAGGGTTCAGGGTTCAGGTATCAGACAGCTGACGGGTTTAGGGTTATAATTTCAGCCAGGTGCAAGCAGGCGGGCAGGCAGCGGGTGGGCGCAGGCAGGCAGGCAGGCATCAATCATACCATGGCGACTGTGGAGCCTTGGCGAGGCAGCCTGTTCCGTTTTCATAGGACATGCCAGTAGGTGTAATTAGGCAGAGGAGGGCAAAGCTCAACACAGGCCTCAGGCAGCAAAGATTACCCTCTGGTATTACCAGACAGACCAGGAGAAGCAGATCAATATGGCAAACATTCGGGAAAAGGCAGATAGGCAGGAGAATCCTAAAAGGAAGGGCGCAGGCATTGGGTATCAAGCAGGCGAAATCAGGCTGGCAGGAATACAGGCTGAGCGCGGCAGTTATGCAGAATTACAGCCACTAGCAAAAGGCGGGTGGGCAGGAAGAGGCAAGCAGACAGGAAGAAAGAGACAGACCGACAGGGGGAAAAGGCAGTGATCCAGGAAACAATAGGCAGACAGGCAGGAGAAAATAGGCCCAGGTAGGGATAACAGGCAGGCAGGCAAGCAGAAACTAGTAGGCAGCATCAAGCATAGCACTGCCAGAGCTACTCACCATGCTTTCAGGAAGAAGCATGCAAGCATGCAACATCAGGCAGGCCGCATCAGGTGGGGCACTGCCACAGCAGCTACCCACCGCTTCTTTCAGGAAGATGTCTGAGCTTGCACCCTTCCACTTGGGGTCGGTATCAGGGAACAGCTGACCTGCACACACAGGGGAAAATGAGGTACAATCCTGTAGGGGGGGAGGCTGAAACCCTGAACCCAATCTTACCTAGTCAATCATAACTAGGCCGATACTAGGCCACACCTTCACGCTGATAGCATGTGCTGCCTCTGAGGCTTTGAATATCTAGGCCAAAGAAAACATCCTGAAAATAGTTGATATTTTATAGGCAGCATGGACTGCCCCTGCTAGGCAGCGCCAACATCCTGAAACAAATGCTGTTTTAGAAGCAAACAAGGAGAAGTAGGCAGCGTAACTTGGCAACGCCAGCGTACAGACAGGAGTTGCTGCTTACAATTTTGAGCAAGGAGTACGAAGCCTCACCAACACCCTGACAGCAGGTGCCGCCCCTGAGGCCACACAGACCTGGGCCAAAGCAACCTTAAGAGAATATTCTCTGCTAAAGAAGCGAACAAGGAGGAACAGGCAGCGCCAACACCCCGACAGTAGTTGCTGCCTCAAGGCTTTGAGGACCAAGGCTGAAGCAGTATCGTGAAAATAGCTGATTTTTTTAAAGCAAAAAAGGAGCACTAGGCAGCGCTAACTCCCTGCGGTCACAGATACCTAGGCCGCACCCACACCCTGCATCAGTAACAAACTCACCGATGTCTGGCAGGCACAGGGCGCCGAGGATTGCATCAGTGATAGTGTGCAGCAGCAAGTCACCTGCAAACAGCAGCATTCTTTTCGATGCACTTCGGCCGCAACTCAGCAACGGCCCAGCCTGGGCCAGAGGTCGGAGCTGGTGCAGAGAGCCTGCTTGCTCTGGCTACCAAATAGCACTTGACAAGTCCGCCCAAACAAAAGCGTTCTGACCCTGTCCGTTGTTTACACACTTTTCAATGCATGTCAAGCCCTGTGTGAGAGGCTCAGGCCGCCAAGTGCGCATCCGACTGTTCCCCCTCCCCCCCTCTCCCTTCCTCGTCGTCCAAGTCGGCCTCCCATCCTTCCTACGGTTCCCCCTCAGCCCCTCTCCCTTTCTCACCGTCCGAGTGGGCCTCACACCCTTTCGTGTGGGGGATCTCGATCCCTCCTATGATGAGCTTGTAGCCCTCGGCTGCACAGTCATCAATGCCACAAACTGATATTAGGGGAACCGAGCGATGATGAGGAATGATAAAACGCCAATTTTGTGCAGACGCCATGAGGAAGATGCGGATCAGGTGGAGGCAGAGGGAGACGGGACGGGACTTGCGCGGCATGGAGGCATGCCAGCGCATGGAATCTTGTATGCGGATTGCAGACCATGCTCCCCCCCATGCCCAAGAAATTGAAGCACAGCTGTGCTCAGGTAGGGTATTAGAGAGCCCCTGCCTCACACTAGCCACGCTTGGCTATCCTGTAATTTTCCTGTGTTCTGTCTGGGCCACACTGTTCAGATCTGCTTGATTTTTGCATTGATGCTGCTACAGCAACCACTCAACACTAGGATAGGAACGGTAATTTTTTCGCTGCAGCGTAATATTTTTATCCATCCAACAACCATTTTCGAAATGGCCAGGCCGTGCCCGAACAAAAAAACAGAGAAATTATTAGAAAGTTAACAATCGAAATATACTGAAAAAGCCAGATTTTATAATCTGTTTGGCTGTGCATCCACTACCCACCCAGGTTCTGCAATTTCAATGCAGTAGGCGTACTAATCATTTTTGGCATGCCCAACACCGCGGCACCCACCCAGGCGGTGAAGGTCAAAGCCGTGTCCGACACGATACGGTAGTGTACGCATGGGGGCCGCCATGGCCACGATTCGCTGCCCACCATCCCGCCTGCACATGCCCAGATGTAACACCGTGACGGGGTGATGACTTGCATGCATGAGAGGGGCATGAGAGGGGGGCAGGCAGGCGACAGGAGGTTCTGCCCATGCAGTCAAATGCCCATGCTGATTTATGTTTTGATGTAAAATGTCTGATGAGTGAGCTTTTTACTATTTGGGTTGGGGGCAGAATCATTTGCGCCAGTTGGCATACCTTGAGATGAGAGCTGGCCGAGCGCAAGAGCGCTTTGAGGAAGCGGCCTGCAGCATTCGCAACGGGTCCTTGATCAGCTGGTGGGGGTCCTGGCAGAAACACAGTGCATCGGCACTGTCGGAAGGCGCTGAGTCAGCCATCAAGTTACCTGGGCGAGGGACTTTACTCTGGATAGCTGCATCATGTATTTGGTTTTACAGTTACTGAAGGATGGGCTGCTTTGCAGTAATTATGTGCACAGATCTGCAAGGTGTGGATTGTCGAGCTCATACTTGTACGAGCCGGTCCTAGGTTGGAACCACCGATTGGAACTGAGGATGGAAAGTGCGTCCGGGACTAACTGCAACAGCCCAAGGCTCTCCTGCATCACCACTCCTGCCCAAGACATTTCCAATATCACATTGTAACCCTCGATCTCTTATTCAATCCCTACCCTTGTCGACAAGCAGTAGCCGGTTTACACGCGACACCCCGTTAGATTGGCTTGCAGTCCTTGGAATCACTCCCTCCATACAGAGTTTAAACGTGAGTATCACATGCTTCGGTTTTGCTCGCAGTCCTGTCCGGCTGTTCCCGTGATCACATGCCACGCTGGGCTTTCGTGCCTTTCGGCTTGATTGTTTGGCCCTCATTCCACCATCAGCGCTACCTCTCATCTCTGTCACCTGCTCTGTACTGTCAGGTGATGAAGAGCGCGCGAGTAGCGCTTGCTGCTCTTGTAGTGCTTCTCTTCGTGAGCCCGTCCCTCCAAGATGCCTCCTCGGACAGAAAGACAGCGGCCGGGAAGAAGAGCAAAGACGTCAGCGTAGCACCAGAGGTTGAGCTCATCAACGGCATTGATGACATTGAGCCTCTAGGTAAGCCATACACATAAATACATAGTGCGCAAGGTAGCATGCATGCACCATGACCTAACTGGGCCCCATGCGCTTGCAGGCATGCCCAGTTTAATATCACCGCACATAAACTTGCCTAGCAGCGCCTGTCATCTCCTACGCCTCTGCCGGCAGAAACATCTATCTTATGGAAAATGCGTAGGCCGCTCTGTAGGGTGCTTAAGCTACAATTTAGCTAGTTAACCTCCTACAGCTATGGGGGCCTGGTGCAGCATGCCTTGCTGCTTGGACCCAGCCAAGTTTTTCCCCCTATGGTCCCAGTGGTGTTTTCCCTGCAGCTTGCCAAGGATGGTCTGGTGTCAGTTGAGACAAACCTGGTTAATGTTTGCTGTAGAAGTTTCCGATCACTCAACATCTTAGCACGGTAACTCAATCTTTCATAAACCAGTGTTTTTAATTTGCGTTTCACTTTACAATGGACATTTCTTAGACGTAGCGGTAATCTTGGACAGAACTCTGCTGGCATGGTCTCATTGGTCCTGCACAGGGACATGCATTGAATGCACGTGCTGTGCCACCATGCAGGCAACTGCATGGAGGAGCTGAAGAAATACTGCAGCACTGTGGACGCTGGGCTTGGCAAGGCGGCGGACTGTATCAGTGAGCAGATCACCGAGTCCGAGGTCAATACTGACGGTGAGCTGGGCAGCTGGGACCCTGTTCATGATGAGAATGCAACTGATGGAGCGGAGGTTCGGGTGAGCGGAGCAGCTGGGATCCTGTTCACGATGATAAAGCGGTTGTTGGAGCAGAAGTTATGGTGAACGAGACACCTGGGACCTTGTCCATGATTTAAGCCCAACAGATGGAGCTGTGTCCCTAGAGAGTGTGTCATGAGGCACACTGCCTGGGACCCTTCTCACAATGAAACCCCAGCAGGTGGTGATGTTGACTGATCCCTGACGGCCAGCTCCGGTATCTTGTGACAGTTTCACAAGGCTAACAACCTGGGGAGCTGCAACCAGGACCCGTGGGAGGCCGTGGTTGCGATGTAACAAGAACTTGTGGAGTTGAGAGGGGAGGCAGGGGGATCCCGCCCATCATTGGGGTCCTCCTCTGAATTTGTGCCGCTTAGCAATTTCCCCCGCTTATGTTGCCTGATCTTGGCCTGTCTTTGTCACTTGTGGCTTCCCTGGCCTGCTGCCTGCCACTGCTGGATCTGACGCTGCTAGATTTGAGAAAGCTGGATCTGACCGCCCTCTTGCAATGTCTCATACATGCATGGCGTTGATCAGATAATGTCAATATTGTGCATGACATTAAATGGCAACGTTAGGTTGTGAGACATATTGCAAAACTGGATCTCACTGTCCAGTTGCGCAGCAATGCGCATAGGCCGGGTTAGACTTTCCCCTGTTACCGTATACCATGCTTCCCGGTATACCGCGGCCTAACCATCACACTGGCATACTGGTGCAAGCAGCATTTGAATAAGGCTACATAATGGTGTGAATTGCGTAGAGGAGACGGTGCGATTCATGATCTGCCGCCTCACCGGCCGCCGCTAACCATTGCCTGCCTTCCCATGGCCGGCAGACACGGCGCCCACCATCAGCGACGCCTGTCGCGAGGACACCTATCAGTACAAGATCCTGCGCAACTTGAATATCAACGCCAACGTGCCCCTCGGTGAGAGTGTGGTCTGAAATCATCATGTTAGCACCCACCCAGTGCTGTTTAGGGTGAAGGGCTAAGCCCTTAGCCCCAAACCCAGTGCTGTTTAGGGTTACAGGTAAAGCACTAAACTGTTAGGGCAGTGCTGTTGCTCTGCAGAGGGAAGGCGTCCAATCTTCCACACAAGGTCCATGGGAGGGTGCCAGAAAGCTCCTCAGCAGAGGAAGGCCTTGTCCACTGAGGCTCAACTCTGTGCTTGACCCGAATCTCATGAATGGAAGCCGATGGCATTGTGTTACAGCCATGAGATCCCAGAGGGATCACGGCTCATGCAGCAGGGATGCGGTTAGTTGTTGGAGTTTGCTGACCTGTCACTGGGACTGGGTCTATGTCCAGGGATGGGTGCCCATTAGCAAGGGAAAGGGTTGTTTTGTTAAGTTGGACAGGATGTGATCAGGGGAAACAGACCTATCACCAGGACATATGTGATGCTGGCCCTTGAAGCGGGCTTGGACCTTCAGAGTTAAAGATCCCCCCCTCCCCTTGTTCCCTTTCTGTTCTTGCTTCGCAGCCAAGGCGTGCAAACTGGATGCTGAGAAGAACTGCAACGTCACCTGGTTCTTTGGCTACAAGGCCGGTCAAGTTATTGCATGTCTCAGGTGGGAATGGGTGTGGAAGGATGTCGGTGATGCGCTGCTCATTCAGATGAAGGACCTGGCATGTGTCTCACCAATAACTGGATATGGCTCGCGCATAACTCAAGAAGGGGCATATGGCATGTATGTCACTCAGATATGGACATGTTGCTCCTTAGCAACAACAGAGGCTCGCCCCCCCTAATGAATGTTAAAACAAATGATGCATGCGAGAGCACCGCGCCTAGTGATTCTGAACCCTGAGCCCTGACCCCCCCCCCCATACACACATACAGGGACATCGAGGCGACCGTCGCGCCTGCGTTTTCCTCACCTGGGTATTTCTAACACCAACTCTCAACTTTTTGCCCTTGACGCTACCCCTTCCCACGTGAATGTCAAACCGAAGGCCTTGTAGGCGAAGCTTATGTCGAGGTCCATCTTAACCCTAGATCCTGAATCTTGAACCCTAGATCCTTAACCCTAAACCTTCAACCCTCCACAGGGACGTCAAGTCCACGGTTGCGCCCGCGTGCGCCAAGCAGCTGTTCAAGGTGCAGGAGGATGCCGCAGAGGACTTCCGTGCTGATGCGCAGCTGTATGATGCGTGCAAAGATGACTCAATCAAGCTGTGTGGGGACGTGAAGAATGGCGGCGGGCGTGTGCAGGCCTGCCTGGTGTGTGAGAAAGGGGTGTGGGGCAGCAGGGAGCAGGGTTCATGAAGGCAGCTGTGAGGTGGTATCCTGCCTGGTGAAGGCCCTCAGGGGACTGCCGACTAGCTGTCCCTCTGCCAGGTAATCAAAAGGGGTTACGGGGCAGCAGGGGGATGGGGCCCATGCTAACAGTTGCTCCTTTGCCTGGTGCGTGGTAGTGGAGCCTTGCTAAATCTACCACCGCCGTATCTGCGCCCTTACCCGTGAAAGTGGGTTACCTTAAACAACGAAAATGCACGGCTTCGCTTGTTGGTCAGGCGCACCTTAAAACATAAGGGGAAATCACGCCTCTGCACCCTGCTCCCCCACATCTTCTGATGCCCCCACTACACCCCTGCGTCACCCCTCCCCTCTGCCTCCTGCCCCCCTTCCCTCTCTGCTGCCCCTTTTCCCCTGCACCCTTCTCCTCTCCCCTTCCCTTTCCCCCCCTTTCCTCCCCCCTCCACCTCCCCTCTTACCTCCTTCCCCTGCTCCCAACCTTCCTTCCTCCTGTGCGCCCCTGCCCTTGCACCTACCCCTCCCTCCCTCCCTCTTTGCGCCTGAATTCTCAGAGAGACAAGCGCCTCCAGCTCACCTGGCTCTGTGAGGAACAACTTTTCCGTCAGGAGACAGAGGATGCAGACGACATACGCCTCTCGGTGCGCTCAAGGTTGAGGGGTTCATTATAATCCTGGCTGGGTATGGAAGTCAGCAATGACATTGCATGATTCAATCCCGGTCGCACAGCCATCAAGGTAGGACCGATACGGGTCCGGCTACTCTGAAACCTCCAAAATTCACGCTGGAAACAAAATCCTGGAATTCCAGGCTTGTGATTCCCAGCCTGGAACAGCAGGAAAACAGAGGCTACTTCAGAGAATTAGGCTCTTTGAAAGCCCATTATTAGGGATGGGGCTAACTGGATAGAGCAAGATGAAAGCCTTATGTCAGGGCTGGCTTGACCTGGTAGCTGCTCTTGCTGGCCAAACCGTAGGTTCCAAACTGACTATCCCCGTAAAGGATGTCTACCTGGAGGTACTACCAGGGTCTCTGCTAGGGATTGTTTTGGTCAGTACTTTGTATTGGAGCACGGGACCAAACAATTATTTAGGTCTTGAACACAATTGGTTAGTACCAAGGCTATCCACAAAATCCGCTTTCATCCTGAGAGGCACGTTTTGCGCCTGCAGCAAGGATTGGTGAAGTTCAGCACTGAACAATGTCTGGCAATGTCACTAAATCGCGCTAAAATGCTGCTAGTCCCTGCCCCTCTCGGTGCCAACTTGAAGCGCTTTTCCCTGACGCGCCTTTACAATTTCCCTCTGAAAGTAGATCCCCCCCCTCATTTCAGTCGCTTTTCCTTAAATCACCCTCTGGGCTGGTGCCCCTCCACATCCCCGGACCTCGGTCCCGACCTGGACACGACTGCCTTAAAGGGAAAGCAAGCAAGCGACCATCGGCCCTCTTGCAGCGTGATCAGTTCAGATTACAGCGCAGCCTAAGGCTGAGGCCACCTTCCCCAGCCCTCCCCCCCTATGTGTTGACTTGCATTTCAGCTTAACGGTTCACCGTCTTTGCATTTCTGCCCTTCTGCTCCCCGTTCCCGCCACCCTGCGTTTCCACAAGCCCTCATATGTGTGGCTCATCGGCCTGTTTGCAGCTGCCTTGCTGGCTGGTATTGTCCCCCCACCACTTTGTAAGCGCTGCTGTTGGTGGCCTGCTGCTGCTATTGAGTCATGACTGATGATGTTCCTCACCGCCTCCGTGATCACCTCTTTCACTGATCCCTCACCTTTCTCTCCAACTAGGTGCGACTGTTTACAAAGTGCTTGGTTGACAAGAAGAAGTTCTGCGGCGAGGCGCTGCCTGGGAATTCTATGGTGAGGTGGGGGAGGGATGCTGGGGGACAGGATGTTCAGGAACGGGTGGGAGAGGCTGATGCTGGGGAGAAGGGGACTGCTGTTGCTGCTGCTGCGAGGGGGAGGAGAGCGTGTGCAGGTGCGAAAGGCAGAGCTGGCTGGTGCGAGCAAGTTTAGCAAGAATAGAGAGGAGGAGAGTCAAGGCAGTACAGAGGGTTACTGAAAAATAAAACCCCTAACCTAAACCCTAAACCCTGAACTCAGGTCAAGGACTGCATGAAGCTAACCTGAACCCTGAACCCTCACCTCAGGTCAAGGACTGTCTGGAGCTGAACCGCAACCAGGCCGGGTTCAGCCAGGAGTGCAAGGATGAGATTAACGGAGTGATTGAGCGCCGGGTGCGTGACTTCAAGCTGGACTTCAGGCTGCGGACGGCCTGTGAGAACGACATCTACGAGACATGTGCCTTTTATGGGGTGAGTAGTGGGAGGGAGGAGGGGAGGTGGGGAGGAGCAGTGGGAGACAATTGTAGAGGGGCAAGAGCAGGACTTGAAGCTGGACCTCTGGCCTGTGCGATTCAGGTCTTTAAAAGCCAGGGAGTGTGAGGTGCGTGTTCCGTTGTTGGAGCGGACCAAACGTGGAAGCGTCGTGGCTTAACTTGTGTTTGCGCTGACCAATATCTGTTGCTGTGCAGGACGAGGCCGGTATGGATGGGGAGGGGACAAGCATCATCAGCTGCCTCCAGGACTACCTGTCTGAAATCAAAGATGACAAATGCAAGCAACAGGTAGGGGTGGAGGGAGGAAGGGAGGGGAGGGGGAGGGGAGAGGGGTGCATGGAAGGTTTGGGGGTGGGAAGAGAGGGATGGGAGATGGATCAGGGGGTCAGGAAGGGAGGGGGGCTAGGGAGCGGGGTAGGGAGGGAAGAGGGGGAGGTAGGTCGGGATTCGGCCATCAGGGGAGTAGAGAGAGGGGAGATAGCGACAGAGATGCATGAGATGGTGGCTGGGAGCAGGGGGTAACAGGAACAGATAGGTTGATGCCGGAAAATATGGCAGCAGAAACAACAGAACAGAGTAACGGTAGGCTATTGTACTTGTATTTGTGGGGGGGAGGGGATGTTGAACGCTGCGTACCTACCGTCTACCTGCCTGTCTGACTGCCCACCTTCTGTTTCGCCCAACTGCCTGCCGGTAAACATACAAATACCATCACCCTCATGATTGCTCTCTGGCTGGTTAACCTGCTACCTTTCTGCTGACTGGCCTGCCTGCCTGCCTGCCTGCCTGCCTGCCTGTCTAGTTCCCTTGGCGTCACTGCATTGTTTGACCCATGCATGTTTTTGCTGTTCTCTGCTGGTTTTCTGCTTGCCTGATAACCTGCTGCTTCCCTGCCCTTTGGTTCACCTTCCTGCCTGGTTACCCAGCTGCCCCCCCATCACGTATTGGCCTGCCTGCCTGCCTGGTTCCCTTGTTATCTCTCCCCTGTTTGAGTTATTCATGGTCCTGCTGACCTCTGCTTGTTTGCCTGCCTACCTGATAGCCCCGCTGCATTCCGGCCTTTAGCCCGCCTGCATCCCAGGTTGCCCCGCTACCCCTCCGCTGTTTGCTTCATGCATGCACCTATGGTCTCCTGGCTGTTTGCCTCACATTGTCTCCCGGTTGTTTGCCACAGGTCCGTAAGTACCAGGAGCTGGCGGCTGAGGACATCCGATTCGACGCCCCATTGGCTGACGCATGCTATGACGACAGGCTCAAGTTCTGCGGCAGTGTCCCACCGGTGAGTGTCAGGCTGGGTGGTAGGGGGGAGGGGGGCATGCATGGGAGATCAGGGTAGTGGGCGGCAGGGTTGCATGGGGCATGTGTTGTATGGGACCAGGAGTGCATGGGGCAAGGGAGGGCCATGCGGGTTATTGACTGAAGGCACCTGCAATGACGATAGGATAAAGCTCTGTGGTAGTGTCCCACCTGGAAGGCCACAGTCGGGGAGGGGGGAGGGGGAGGGGAGATGGGAGATGGGGGTACCTGGATAAATGGGGCCCATGCAGGCTTTGATGTTTGCTACGATGAACGGGTGAAGTTCTGACCCTATTCTGTCAAGTTCAGCACTGATAGGGTCAAGTGCATCGCCCCTGTCCCACCAGTGTCCCTCCCGGGGTACAGGAGGAAAGGGAGGAGGGGGGAGAGGAGGGGTAGGGGGCAGGGTGTGTGAAGAGGGGACATGCAAATTATGTTGCAATGTCTTGTTAATAGGCTTGGGGAAAATGAGCCCTTGCGATCAGTGTGACATGTCTTTCAACTTTGATCTCTTTACCACAGCCACCTGTGCTGTTTAACCTATTTTTCAACCCCAAACCGCTACCATTTCGCTGTGAATTCCATACTACAACCCCTGTACCGCAATGCCTGTGCAGACCCCTGTTTTGTAACTCCTGTACTGTAACCCTGCCCCACCCCTCTCAGGGATCAGCTCGCGTGATCCGCTGCCTCACTGACCAGCGCAATAAGCTGAGCTCCACGTGCAGGGCCGTTCTGTTTGACGAGGAGGTCCGCTTCTCTCAGAACCTGGACTTCCAGTACCCCATGCGACAGGTGAGGGCAAACACTGATAATACCATGCATGCGGTGCATGGGTGCATACCATGCATGGGTGCATTGGACTTCCAGTACCCCATGCGACAGGTGAGGGCAAACACTGATGATGCCATGCATGCGGTGCATGGGTGCTTACCATGCATGGGTGCATTGGACTTCCAGTACCCCATGCGACAGGTGAGGGCAAACACTGATAATACCATGCATGCGGTGCATGGGTGCATTGGACTTCCAGTGCCCCATGCGACAGGTGAGGGCAAACACTGATAATACCATGCATGCGGTGCATGGGTGCATACCATGCATGGGTGCATTGGACTTCCAGTACCCCATGCGACAGGTGAGGGCAAACACTGATGATATTATGCATGCAATGAATGAGGTGGGGATGATTGCCAGGTGTGTGGCTACGCCGGGTGTGAGTACGTAGACACGTGGCTGCGCACAGCACATTGTTGCCAGATCTTAGATCTGGACTGCCAGCACCACAAGCGCTTGGTGGCGATGATGCGCAGGCATGTGCTGGCATGTTATTTCTTGTTTGCAATAACATGTTGAATTTAGGTATTCAGTGTGCCAGGTGCTTGACACCCCATAGTCGGTAGCTTATAAATCCGGGATTCTCGCGAATTTGGAATATCAGTGCCCAGGGTGCATGGCAAAGGCGTGAAGGGTGTCACGAGCTATTACGACGTCCTCCCACGTACAACATTATCGAGCAAGCTTGCACTTCAAAATAGTGTGCCCTGGAAGGATTTTAGTTTGCAAGCATGCTTGACAGCTTGTCAGCAAAAGCAGTGCAAATTCCCGGGAAATGCCAACTTCATCAAAAAGATCCCCTCCTTACTCTTCAATATGCAACAAACAAGCACTAGTCCCTATGGAGGCCCCCCTGCGAAGATTTTAAGAAAGGACACACACCTGGTTGCACCAGGCAGCAGGGACGAACTGAACCTTGAACCTTATCATTGGACCAAAACTCCAAGGAAGGGCATGTCTTATCAACTGTTTGTGTGATACAGTGATCCAGTGGCAGGCCTTACCCCCCCGCCACACACCTGCTAGCTGACGTACTGCCCACCTGCCATGTACTGCAGTCCTGCGACAATGAAGTAAAGATGTACTGCAAAGACATCCCCAAGGGCGAAGCCAGAGTTATCAGGTGTGACCAGTGTGATTGTGGCTGGAGTGTGAGACAGGGTCATCAGGTGTGACGGTGTGACCAGTGTGATGTGAGCTGATGCATGAGTGCAAGACAGCCATAATGTGCAACCAGGGTGATCAGGGTTAATGCATGTGTGTGAGGAACGTTGTCAGGTGTGACAAGTGTGATCAGCTTTGGAGCATGTGTGTGATACTGTGTCATCAGGTGTGATGAGTGTTGGGGCAGGAGTGTGAGACTTGACATCAGGTATGACCAATGGTCCAGTGTGATCAGGGTTGGGGCGTAAGTATGAGACAGGATCGTCAGGTGTAACCAACGTGTGGAAATAGGCATCCGTTTCGTGGGCCAGTGTCTGTATTGGAGTACCCGGTGGTGGACCCTAATCTCTATTGTTTCTTCTCCTCCATTCCACCCTGATTCATGACCCCCGTCAGCTGTATACACTGGCTGATATCCAGCAACCTCTTTATGTCTCGATGCCTCTATGTATGCCCCTATATATAACCCTGATGCCTCCATTTACAACCCGGTGATGCCCCACTTGACCTTCACAACCCCCTCTGCACCATACCCTTGTTCACCCCTCCCTTAAAGCCCTCATTCATTTGACACCTGTACAGGTGCCTCCAAGAGAACAAGTACCAGAAGGACTTTGGCAAGGAGTGCAAGGAGAAGGTGAGAGTGAGGATCCTCTCCAAACGCACAGTGGAATGGGCCAACCCTTTTCCCCATCTCACCCCCCTGCCCTGTTGCCACTCCCTACTCCACAGCCAGACCCCTTAATCGGTCTTGCCCCCTTTCTTCTTGCCCTCCTCTCCCACAACCCGTCTTTTAAGACCCTGTATACAGTATAGCATGTTTCCCGGCCTCAACCTCCCTGCTCCCCAACCTACCTGCTCCCGAATTCTCCGCTCGACCCCCTTTCCTTCCACCCCCCGGATCCTCGTCATCTTCAATTTCCCTGACTCCATACCTCACCTCTACCTATTTGCCTTTTAGCCCCCCTCCCTGCCATGGGCCTCTTCTACCCTGCTCCTCTGCCTGCATGCTCCCCCCTGCCCTTCATCTCTACTCAAACTCCTTGGTACTATACCTGCCCGCCCCTCCAGGCTGCCCTTCGCTTTTCACCTTTCGCTCCCCACTGCTCCCAAATCTCCCTTTCTCATATATCCTGACTCCTTTGCTTCCAAGTTCCCCCCCCCTCCCCCCCCCTCCCCCCCTCCCCCCCCCTCCCTCCCCCTCCCCCCCCCTCCCCTTCTCTCTCTCCTCTTCCCCCTCAGGTGCGAACCTACGAGGTGGAGGCTGCCTCTGACTACCGCCTCAACTACCGCCTGTCCAAGTCGTGCAAGCAGGACATCGACACGCTTTGCAGCAGGGCCTGCTCGGCAGAACAGGGGCAGGTACAAATACGGGGGGAGGGAAATGGGGGCAGCAACAGGGATGCCTAGGGCCTACTCCTCTAAACATGGACAGGTGAGAATATGGGGGAAGGAGGGAAGGGGAACACAGCATCATAGTAACGCGGTGCTCGTTCTGCTGAGCAGGGGCAGAGGAGGGTATGAGGTTAGGGGACACAGACAGCAGTCTGCAAATTTACTGCAGTCTGCACATGTACTGCAGCATGCACACGTTCTGCAGTCTGCACAGGTACTGCAGTCTGCACAGGTACTGCAGTCTCTGTGAGTGATCCTGCATGTCTTCGAGGCCGTTGTGTCGGGCCATATGGACATTCACACTACCATCCCTACCCTGCCTCTTGCGAGATGCACGTGTACTGCTTTGTAGCCGGCACATTTACAGCCATTTGTTTGTGTACTGTATTACCGTTTGCACGCAAACTGCAATATGCTCGTGTAACCTGCATGTTATCGAGGGCGGTTGATTAGGGCCATATGAAGAATATGATTCACTTGGCCCATCCCGATCCTGCCTCTCGTGATATGTTTATGGAATACAGTCCGCTGGTATACTTGAAGATGCACGTGTCATCCTACTGGTTTAAAAGGGCTGTTGATTGGGGTTGTATCGGCATTTAAACAGCTCAGCCTTAGCCTGCCTAAGTAGCGACGACTGCTTTCGACCATGGTAAACTCTGCGCAAACCCGCCGAGCTGATAGCTCCAACCGCCCGCATCCTTCCCCCACCTGCCAGGTGTGCTCCGGAACCGTCCTGCGCTGCTTGACTGACAACCGTGATGACATCAAGGCTGAGGCCTGCCAGAGTGAGGTCAACTATTTCATGAAGATGGAGGTGCGTTCAGGGTATGGAATGGGAGTGTGGGGTTCAGGTTACAGTGTGTCAGCTTACCTCCCCTTCACCCTGTTTCGGCGAGGAAATATAAATGAAGGTGCAGATGGAGGTGAGGTAAGGGGATTTAGGTGAAGGTATAAGGGGTTATGCTGACGCCCCCTTGGCCTGCCTGCGAGAAGTCAACTACTTCATGACGATGGAGGTGCATGTTGGGTTCAGGGTTTATGCCCTTATCCCCTAGATGCTCTTGAAGTGAGTTCAGCTCACGTTGAATGGAGATGGTCTGGGATTTAGGGTGTGGGGTTCAGGTTGTATTCTGACTTCCCCCAGGCTTCACCTAAGAAGTCAAGTACCATGTGCCCTAATCCCACACCTACGCATGAAGATGCAATTGGATGTGGGATTGGAGCACATGGCAATATGACGGAGGTGGGCCAGCAGGATAACACAACATGGCTGTGATGAACACCATGTGCCACGCTGCTTGTTTTGGGGGGATGGTTGCAGGTGCAGTCCTGCAGCACAGACATGATTGCACACCAATCCAATGGACCCCTGGACAGCTTGACGGAGTGCTGTATCTCATATCTGGGAGTGTGCAAAGCTGCAAGTCACAGGTCTTGCCTGTTACACCGGAATCTGTGTGCGCCCTGAAGGAAAGGATGGGGCGACAAAGATGTTCCGCTAGTTGTGCAGGAAGGAAAACTCTGCATCGCTCAAAGCAACAACCGGCCCGCCCTATCACGCACACTTCATGAGGCATGAAGGTTCAGTTGCTCAGTGATATGAAACACAAAATAATTTGCTCTGAAGCTCAGGGATGCCACTTATCCCCGATTGCCTCATCCACAGCCATCAGCTTACCTTGCCTCCTTAACCTTTTTGGCTTCACGTTCAGAGTTCAAAGACCCAGTGCCAGAAGCCTGGGACCCCCCAACCACTGAAACCCTGCACGCGCATGTGGCCGCAGGTATCCGATTACCGTAATGATGTGATCCTGGCCGCCACCTGCCGTGGTGATGTGGAGAAGTTCTGTAAGGACACTGAGCCAGGTGGGGGCAAGGGTGTGGGCTGTGTTGAACCCACAGACCTGGGTAGGGGGGGGCTAATCAGCTTGTGTCTTTTCTGCCCAGGGCCAAAGGTCAGTAACGTTACAGGCGGGTGGGTGGGTGGGTGGTGACAGCTGGGGTTGATAGGAGATGGCGGAAGGTCAGGAGGTGGGAAGGGTGAATGGGTGGTGCCATCTTGTGGTTTGTGGTCTAGGGCGTAAGGTCAGATGCGAGCAGAGGTGGGTGGGTGTTGTCAATATTGAGTTTATAAGAGAGGGCTTCAGGTTAGAGATGGAGACAGGCCGGTCAGCGTTGTGAACGTGGGATCCAGGGTGAAGGTCTCGGTGTCAAAGGTGGAGACAATAGGGTAGGTTTTGTGCGCTTGCACTTCATTGTTAAGGGCAAAGGGTCAGAAGGATAATCAAGGGCACTGCCCCTCTCACATCGCTCTGTGCCCTCTTTATCTTAAACTCTCTTCACGTGTAAGCTCCCGTCACAGTTTTCATCCGTTTCTTAAACTACCATTCAGTGGATGCCACTGTGGTGAATACCTTTCATATGCTCATACTTCCTGCTCCTGCCCCACGTAGCAAGTGTCCCTTTTATCATGTACTCATGTGCATAAAGTGATCCCGCTCTTGTCTTATGCACTGACCCTCATCCCAGGTGAAGGCCGCGTGCACGAGTGCCTCCGTGGCCATCGCCAGGAGCTCAGTGACGCCTGCCGCAAGGAGGAGCTGCTGCTGGAGGAGCAGGAGTCTGACAGCCTGGAGCTCAGGACCGGTGTAATGAAGGTGGGTGGTCGAGGAGAACTGGAGTCTGGTAGTCTGGAGCCCAGGACGGTTGTGATGAAGGGGTGTGATAGAGGAGCTGGAGTCACGCCGGCCTACCCCCACACTTTGTTACACCTTTTCACCCGGAGTCTGGAAGTCGAAAGCTCAGGACTGGTGTGATGAAAGTGTAATGTTAAGGAGAGGCTGGAGTCACGCCGGCCTACCCCGACATGTTGTTACACCTTCTCACCCGGAGTCTGGAAGTCTAAAGCTCAGGACTGGTGTGGTGAAAGTGTGATGTTAAGGAGAGGCTGGAGTCACGCCGGCCTACCTCCACACGTTGTTACACTTTTTCACCCGGAGTCTGGAATCTAGAGCTCAGGACTGGTGTGGTGAAAGTGTGATGTGAAGGAGAGGCTGGAGTCACACTTTCGCTTGCCTGTCCTCACACACGGGGGGAGAAATTGGGTGTTTGATATTATGCTTTAAGACAAGAAAAGGGGGCGCGGGAAAGGGGATAATAACGTTGCTTCAGTGCATTTGTTGGTGGGGGAGGAATTGGAACCTGATAGTCTGTAGCCCAGTGCAGGTGTGATGAAGGCACTAGGTGGCGGGGAGAGCGAGCTACATCCCCCCTAGGTGTTTGATTATATGTTTTGGGGTAAGGGGAGGTGGGGAGGTAGTTTAGTTTCTCTAGTGCAGATATTTGTGTACTGCCGCAAAGGAAGCCTGCCCTGTTCCTGCCACTTGGCTTGGCGGGGTGATTGGAAGGGAGGCTGTGGGGGGGGCGAGCACGGGTTCTTCAGGTGCCTCATTTGGTCGGGTTGGTCTGGAGGCAGTGGGGGGGGAGGTTGACGCTAAAATACTTCAAGAAAGTTGCTGGAGCTCAGCATCTGGGCTGTCTGTTCCTTCTGAACAAGGCCCTAGGGTGGGTGGCGCTGCCATGTTGCTGGAGAAATAGCTGATTCCCGGCACAAATATTCGAAGCAAAATGCCGTCTTGTTTGTGTGACTCCTGGTTTGAATCTAGATTTGTGCCATCCCTGGCCCTATATTCGGTGCCCCTAGACAGAGAAGCATTCCAACGCCGCATGCAGATGGCCCGTAGATGGACCAAGAAGTGTCTGCATCTGCCCCACAAATCAACGCCCCCTGTCCCACATTACTCCATGCCCCCCCCGCCTACCTCATTGATTCCTCTACCCCTTGCCCAGCATGTCACACGCCTGTCCCATATTTGATCATTCCCTTTGACCTGCCTTACTTCATTCTTCTGGTTGTTTCCCTGCTGCCCAGCCTGTTTCCCAATCACCACCTTGACTATCCTTCCCTCAGACAGATCTGTCGGGACGAGCGCGCCACGTTCCCTCCCTTTATCCTGCCTCCTTATCGCACCCACAATTATTCTGCCCTTCAACAGATCTGCCGGGACGAGCGCGCCATGTTCTGCAAGGGCGTGGCTCCGGGCCAGGCGCGTCTCTTCAGGTGGGTGGTTTACCTGGTGTGGGGTTTTAGGGTTAAGAGTGAAGGGTTTCCAACATTGGCCGATGACTGTAGCGTGCCTGAGATAGCAGTCTTTTTGGTAGAGAGTTTCTGTTGCATTGCCAATAATCTCCCACCCTGACACTGCCAATAACTAAATGTCTTTCTGCCCCCCCCCCCCCGCATATCTTTATGACGGCACGATGTGTCCAGCTGATACAATGGCCGGCAAACCTTGCACTGCCTCTCTGCTCCCACCACACCCCCACACCCTGCATCTCTCTGTACTAATGTCTATCTTGGTTAAAAAGACAGTCTGCAACCCTGGCACATGCATGCACTGAATGGCTTTCTCCCTCCTGCATCTGAACCTGCTGTTTGTTGTGTCAGCCTCTGGGGGACAGACCGACCAGGAGTGTGTCAACAGTGTTCTGCTGACTGTACTGTTCAGGTGCTCGGTTGAAGATAGGCGTTAACTCTGGCACTGCTTCCCTACCACCTCCACATCCCCCCCCCCCCCTGCATCTCCCTGCCCAGGTGCTTGGCTGAGAGGATCGTCTGCAACCCTGGCACGTGTATTCGCTGAATGTCTTTCTTGCCCTCTGAATCCCTCTGCTCAGGTGCCTGGCTGAGAAGATGGGTGACAATGATTTCGGAGAGAGCTGCCGCGCAGAGATCATGGACAAGCTGCAGAGGAGGTGCGTCTGCATGGGTAGAAACTAATAATGCTGAAATACGGTGAACGCCCTTCCCGGACGTCTGATTGTCTATGTCCTACATGACATGGACAAGCTGGTGCGGGTATGATTATGGATCAAATAAAGTGCATGCCCCGTATTATGGACATGATGTTAAGGAGGTGTGTGTACACAGACATAAATATGCACTCAATGCTACACCATGTGTATGACATACACTTTGGGAAGTTTGCAAAGGCTTTTTTGTTTACATACAACAAAATTGCATGCTCTACCAGCCCGTTTGTATAGCCTCCACTTCAGGCAGGCTGCAGAGGAGGTTTGTGAGTGCAAATGAATGGCCCACCCTGCATTGTGTTTGCCCTACATCAGTATTTGTGTATCAGGGTGTGTGTGCCCAACAGCAGACGTGTGTATTCCGTGTATGATGATGCAAATGGATTCTCATATGCTGGCCTGCATCGTGCTTGATTGTGCCCACACTGGCTTCCTTCAATCCAGCCACACTGGCCTCAATCCACCCACGTGCGCTTGCATCATGCTTAATTGTGCCCCACACTTTTGATTACCCTCTTCCCTCCTCAGGCAAGCCAATTGGAAGCTGGACCCGCCCCTGCGCAAGGCCTGCAAGCAGTCCGTGCAGGGGCTGTGTAACGAGGAGGACAAGAAGAACTCGGAACAGGTGAGGGAGATTGAACCACTCGTGAGCAGATGGGGAGCAAGAGGGTGGGAGAGAAACAAATGCTATCTCCCCATTCAGTTGCCCTCCTTCCAGTCCACAATGGATGCATGGCCCTTTGGAAATCGTGATCAGGGAATGTGTGACGTTGTAGTATGAGGAGGGTGCGCGGTCTGGATTGACAGGTGAGGCCAAGGTGCGTCCATTAACACGGTGGTCAGGGAACCTCACTAAAGGCCTCTCGTCCAGACAGGGCCAAGGAGGGCAGACAGAGAGAGGGCTCAGCTTCCCTTTTTTTGCCCCCCCCCCCCCCCCCTGACTCTGGGGTGGTCTCCTCCCCCCCCTCCCTGTGCTGTGTTGCGCAGGGATTCGTGTACAAGTGCCTCATCCGCCAGTACCAGGAGCTGGGCCCAGGATGCCAGAAGGAGCTGGGCCGTGCGGTGCACATGGTAGGGCAAACGACAGGCTTTTAGGGTTAAGAAGTCGACCAGTCCAAAGCAGAACTGCCTTCAACACTGCCTTCAGCCTTCACTGAGAATAATATCAGAATACTCTGTTTTATACCAAATTTGGAAACAGGCTTCAACCCGTCTAGGCCACCTGGGCGCTTGCTTGATTTCCAGGGTGGCCATAACACTCTTTTAAGTACCTCTCAGCTGCAATGCAAGTGTATCGCGGCTTATGGCCCGTGGCCAAGGCTGCCTGTTGCAGCAAGCCCTGCATACCGTGCCACCGGTCGCAAGGCAGATTAAGGTTTTGTCCCTATTGGGCCGGGGGTGGCCGCCTGCACCCCCAAAGTCTGTGTGGTGCGCACTAAATCAAGGACTGAAGAGATCTGCCATTGTTTGCCCATCTCATTGAGGCAATGTGCAGCAGATGGCCTGCAAGTCTACACAACCTGTCTGACATGGCATGCATGGTCCGTGATCTTTTCTGACGAGGTTTCCTGTAGTTGCTGAAATGCTGAGTGCATTGTGCAGTCCAGTTAGGGGAGGAGCCTCATGACCCACCCACCCCCTGTCGCAATGGGCAGAGGCTTTTTGTTTTTACTGTCCTAAGATCCCTGGGGCAAAGGCCGGGATCTTGCTGAACTGTAGCTCAAGCCCACTGAGAAAACTCTGCTGCGCACATGCCTATAACTTACGCGGTGACCCAGAAATCCTTTACCCCATACCCTGCGGCCTTAGCTCTGCACTGAAGACCCAGTTGCCGTAAATCCTTAGCCTTGTTCACAGACCTTCCTTGCTTGTCAACTCAACGGCCCTTAATTCCTCAACTTTGCGCACAGGCTTTCTTTGCGTGGATGCCCAGTGGCATCATCACGGCGGACTGTGATAAAGACATTCAGAACCAGTGTCTCGTCAAGAGGCCCAGCATGGGGAGCACACCTGGAGCTGTGGGCACCTGCCTTTCCACAGTTGTAAGTAGTTTAACCGTCAGGCTTAGAGGCCCATCATGGATAACGCACTGGGAGAAGGTATACTTTTGTCAACCGTTGTGAGTAGCTTAATCAAAGGGCTTAGATGCTGAGCATGGGTGACATCCAGGGGCTGCAGGGACCTGTCTTTCCATCTCTGTGAGTATTGTTTATGGTATGCTTAGAGGTCTAGTATCGGTAGCACGCCGGGGCTGTGTGGACCTGATTGTCTTGCCACCCTTGTCCCCTACGCCTTCAGCTTCAGGAGATGGGTGTCAGCGGCGATAGCAGCGCTGCATCCCCCTCTGGTCGCCTCTCGACCGGGCCGCCACGTGCCCTGAGCGACAGCTGCCGCACGCTGGCCGACATTGCAGAGCCGCCCAGCACCAAGGCGGCGTTTGACGCCTCGCTGTCCGTGGTGCTTATGAAGTCACAGTTGGAGGCTCTTGAGCGAGGGACGGGGGCACAGGTGCGGGCTTGAAAAGACAAATGCTAGCGGAAGGGAAGGGGGTAATAGGTGCGGGACCCGGGAGATGGGGGGGAATTGGGGATGGGGCCACAAGTGCTTGATGAGGGGTGAAGTTGGAGCAGTGGGCAAGGGCACAGGTGTGGGCTTCGTAATGCGAGGGAAGAGAAAGGAAGGGAAGTGAAGGTGCGGGGCTTGTGAGATGGGGGATGAGGGGAGGGACAGGGCCCCAAGTGCTGGGTGAGGTGTGGCGTAGCTGGAATAAGAGATAGGGTCACTTGAGGATACCGTGCTCATTCATCACAAGCACACTCAGGTATTGTCACGTTTGTGTATTCATGAAGGCTGCGAGTTATAACGCTCTACGCTGCATCTGATAGATTCAGATTTGGGGTTATATGTTCACAGTTCTTCGGGCTCACGGTTGGGCAACCTCTAAGAAGGCAATGGAGAGCAGGCATGGAAGGTCAGATCAACCCAGCTTAGGAGGATACGGCTTGGCCCTCACCCCTTATGCACGCCCCGGCCAACTGCCCCATGCACGCCCCCTTCCCCCCCCATGTGCTAATCTTCCTATGGGTCTACCCTGAGCTCCTGTCCCATTTCCTTCCTCTTTCAGATGCTCAACCGGGACCGCTCAGGCAATGCGCAGTCTGTGACGCTCACTGGGTGGACCGCACTGGCAGGGATTGCGGCCATGGTGCTGCTCATCATGTTTGGCGTGTCGTACGCGTGGAACAAGTACCGCGGGTCGGCCAAGGACGGCTACACCCTAGTGGTCAAGGGGAAGGGGGGCCGGTGGTGAACAGTGAAACAGAGGGGGGTCACTGACAGATGGGGGGCAGGCAGGCCAGCCAAGGACGGCAACGTCTGGGCCTTGCAGTGTGCGGTTATGCCCTTGTGGCCATAAGAGAAGGGGGACTGGGGGCGATGAGTGCAACCTAGCCTGGCCTGGGAGCGCACAGCCAGGACAAATCGTGATATCGGGACAGCAGCAGGCTTGAAATGCCTGGATTTGGCACTCATCACCACCGAGGTGTAATGGTAGTTAGACCATGCACTCTGAGGTTGGATGGCGGTCCAATTGGCAGCCTGTTCCGTTTCGCTGCCTGCTTGCTCAGGAGTCCCTTGCTGCCTGCTGATTGTTTTGCTAGGGTACCGGCTAAAACGAGCGGGGCAGGTCCAGCATGGGTAGAGCCAGGGAGGTAGAACCTTTTAGGGTTTAGCAGTTGCAGCAACAGCTGTATAGATGGCAAACAGTGGTGGCTAACGTATGACTTAACGCTTCAACATAAATAGGAGGCTGCCTTATTCAAACTCCCAGCATCGTGTATTTTGAAAGAGCTAATGGAGTTGATGACTGCATTAGAGCTGTCTTGTTAAATCTTGACCTCACATGGGCGGCAGCAGTGCAAAACGAGCCAGACGTTTTACCGGACGATCACGCTTGATGACTTTCCCCTAGGGCAGGGCTGCAGGGGGAGATTTCTACCCGGGTTCGTCATTGCTTTGTTTGCGATCTTGCAGTCAACCACGCTAGCGTGTTGTGGCGAACTGACACCACATTGCTGCAGATAACACATACCTGTAACTGGCTTCAATCTGAATTGCAGTACTTCCTGGCGATAAAAACATAGGGCTGAATAATTCAGAGTTGTGCTAGGGGAATGGGGACATGTTCCTATCGATCCCTGCAGTAGCTCTGTCACCTTCCTTTCCCCTACGGTGCACTGCTCAATAGGGCCCTGCCCAAAAGCTCGGCCAGGGCCAAGGCCCGCTTGCTCTGTATATCAACGGTTTCTTCTCATTATAGGGCCCGGGTCGGTGGTTGACAAGTAGGTATGGCATGACCATGGGGTCCTCTCTCCACGCACGTGTGGGACGTCAAATGTGCATGGCCCTCCCATAAGCAGGGGGAGCTCCCAGCATGTGTTATTGTGTAGGATATGGATGCTCAGTTGGTCCCGCTCATGTTAGGCCCGCTAATACAAGTGCCACAACAAGACGTGCAAGGTCAAACATGGTGCAAGTGGGACATAAGTTGTATGGTACACCCCTGAGCCCTACAATGTCCCACTTGCTCCGTGTTTGACCTTGCACCTCGAGCTGTGGCACTTGTACTACCGTGCCTAATGTGTAGCAGGCCCGGCTCCTCGGCTTTGTGCAAGCAAGCCATCAATTGATGCAGGTAATTCAAAACAATAACGATCTTCGCAATAAAGATCGCTGCCACTCAGTCCAACCGCAAGTCCGCAACGATGGGGGTCCCATCAAGGAGCGGAACGCATGGCCTAGGTGCATGCATGGCCACAACCATTGATTGCGCACTTTGCTTGAGACATAAGACCAAGCAATAAAATGTAGTCACCCATGACCCATCCCATGCTGACCCAGGCCCCATCTAGAAATATGCACGGAATGTCACCCACCCCTCCTGACTTGCATGGCGCACTAGGACGTACGAAACGGATGCAAGTACCGGTACAACCCGCCCGATCGGCGCACAGTTCCCTAGACACAACCATTGCTTGCACATTGCAGGTCATTGGCAAGCCATTTTGTGCTCACCATAGCATTTCATTGAGATACACTAAAGTTGATTGGGTTTTGGGTACCGGTATTGTGACTTATCTAAAAAGAGTATGTCACATATCCCGATATTCAAGAAGCAACATGCCGAATGGCAGGCCGCAAGGCCGTCACCAATTTAACTGGCATAGAAAATCATTTAACCCCCCTCCATACAATTTTTGTGCCGTAGGATGGATGGTAAAGGTGCAGACGCGGCCTAAGCCCATGCCGCGCTGTTTCCTTAACCCTCACGCCCCTGCGGAGCGTCGTTTTCTTTCTTTCTTTCTGGTACCGTAGAGCCGCATAGACTCCGATCATAATTAATTAATTATTGGGGTGCGCGGACATGGCTGCGCGCCAATATTAATTCAAAAATCGCCGGTGCACGGAGTGTCAGTGATGTTCCCAAACAACTATCTTGGGGGTGCGCGCTGCGAATTAAAAACAGCAAATCTGAAAAAAACGCGTCTGCTTGATTAGACATCCGTCGAGTGGTCCTTACGCTAGTTACCGTAGTGAAGCTCGTCTTGGAGGCAGAGACGGGTGCTGACGACTTCTGACGTTTCGGGGCCTCAACAACCACACGTTTCCTTAGGCCAGGAACCGGCGGAGGAGGAGGATGACGACGATGCTGAGTATTGCTGACCGTGTATTATCTTTGCTAGCATCAAGCGAGAGTTTTACTTGAGTTTTACTGTATTGGCTGAAAGTGTTGCGCGGAAGAAAATTTAAATTATTTTCTGTGATGCGCGGCGTTAAATAAGATAATCTGTTGTGCGACGTTACATTAAATTAAAATTTCGCCGTTGCGCTGCCATTTTCAATTTTTTTTGGCTGTGTGATGACGTGGGTCGGACCATGGAGAACCTGTCAACGGAACATCAGAGTATAGGGGTAAAAGCATGAAACCATTGAAAATACCACTTCGATCCCTGGTTCGTCCCTTGCCGTGGTCATATGCACAGGTAGTGACTGTCCCAACATCTAAACCAGGATAAATTCCCATACATTCTTAGTTCTGCTATAAAGCTTTCTCTGGATTTCTGTGATTTTTATCTTAGCCTGCTAGTCTGAAAGCCATACATGTGAAAAGCCCGCCTATACGGCGGCCAGGGTACTTGTTCTACCTGCCTGATGCGATACAAACTTTTGCTTGTTAGCGCGCTCTATATGTACCTTATTTAGCAGTCGTTTCGGTCCGCCCCCCCCTTCCTTTCCAACGGTGTTTCCATCCCGGATTTAAACCGCCAGCCCAACTACCCGAGCTTACCCACGCCTGCTGTCGGAATACCGCGCCGAAGCCGTGGCATCACCCGGGCATCACACTAATCAGGGTCGTCAAGGGCGTGGGCGCGAGTTGACGAGCAGATCATCCATCAAGTTACCAAAAGGCAAACGTCTCGCATACTGGGAACGAATCGACCTTGGCTTGGAAGCCATATCGTGCCTAGCCATCAGCACCGTTCGCTGTGGATCTTAAACTCGGCTTATTTTTGTGAACGGACTACTAATCTACTATCACCCGGGCTATCACCTCGCGATCCTCGTCGGATGTGATCTATGAACAGGGGATTCAGCAATAGAGCAAATGAGGCAGCAGGCATAGCATCAGCGTATCGGCAGTTCGAAGACCAGGACTGGCACAAGCCTCCACGAGAGCTGCACCTGGTGCTCGCTGGGAAGGCGCTAAAAGCCAGCTGCCAAGAGGTTCTGAGAGCACCATGTCCTTTGCGCCCCTGCTGCGGCGCTTCGTGTCCGCGCACGACTCTGAGGTCAGTCGGCTTGCATGGTGAAGCACATGGGCACCAGTTACGACATGGGACATGACACAGCCATGGGATATAATACAGCAAAGCGTGCCAATACCTGATATAACACAGCATTTGACAATACGGGATTTCTGACCAACACAGGTTTTGCTACGCACTGCATAGCAGAATGGAGTTCATTAATTATACTCCATGCAACGCCTCTGCCTAGACTCACACTCTCCATGCATGCGGGCAAATGCTCAGTCAACAAGAATTGTTGCCAAAACGGTTCATACTGGGACTGCAGAATGGATATGATGTGCTAGCATGGGAACACTTGGCCCAGTGCAGAGCTGCATGGTCGGAAGATTTCTCGACAAAAATTGCGGGGGCAATCTTACAAAAAGTTGGGCATTGAGCATTGGGCGTCCATACAATTATGCGCAGCTAAAAAAAATGTATGACGGAGGCAGCACTGATTATTGCAGTACACACCAGACCACCTTCAGTGGGCCGCTGGGTAGCCACCAATGCGCCGATGGGGACCAAAGCTTGACTGGGCTATGTCCAGTGGCTAAAGCGTCAGGGTCTGTTACACTAGGCCCCTGTTCCTTGTAGCTGATATAGCTGAACTGCTGCTGCAGCACCCTCAAACATGCATAGGCTGTCCTGCCCACTACCTGGTTGGAGCAGAGCATGGTGTCGCTCAAGACATTACCATCTGACCTGCCATCATTGCTTGGGGCTGAAAAGGCTGGCATGCATAATCCTCATCATGTATCATTGGATCTCCGCAGGCAAAAACATCAGAGGCCCTATCTGTGAGCGACGTGGATCGCACATGCACTGGCAATGGATGCTGCCGGTGCCTTGACCTTATCTGCCTCAATAGGTCGGCTTTGAGACTGGGAGTCCTAGATCAGGTCCAAGCAAGCCCCATCCGCACCCTATGCCCGTCCCCATTATACTTTACCCAGATGAGACTGTGAGTGCATGCGTGTAATGTTCTCTAAAAAACCCATCGGACATCCTAAGCCTCCTTATTTTCTTTGTACCCTGTGGCTGCAGGTTGTTCTAGTCCTCTGCAGTGACACATCCTGAGCCACCGCATTTCTTGCCCCTGTGGCTGCAGGTTGTTCTATTCCTCTTTAGTGATACATCCTAAGCCTCCGCATTTTCTTGTCCCCTGTAGCCGCAGGTTGTCCTCTTCAGTCTCACATCGAAAGCCACCTCTTGGTTTGATTCCCCCTGGTCGCAGGTTGTTCCAGTCCGCTTCAGTCACCCATACCATGCCTCATTTTTTGGTCCTATGTGCCTGCGCAGGTTGTGCTAGTTGTCTTCAGCTTTATGACCCTTTTCTGCGTGAGCACCCAGCACAGCTATTCATTATAAGTCACATTTAGTCATTATTACTCACGTTCCGTGCTTTCCCCCAGCTAGTGTGGTTCTGATCGGGGCCTGTTGCCTGGGATCTGATTTCAGGGGGCAGCTATCTGATCTAGATACATGCACGCACTGCTGCCTTGTACATGTACTGCTCACGTTGTATTGTACATGCATGTGAGCAAAACATGTACAGCACCGCTGCATAGCTTTTACATCCGATGACGGCGTCAAAGGATAAGTCCGGCGCGGACATGTCAGTAGATGCGTTGCACTTGCCTAGCCATGAATCTAGCCCAATGTCTTATCTTGTGATTTGATGTATCATTGTATCGGCATGGTGGCCACAAGCTGAGTACTTGTGCAGCATGGGGTGGCAAGGGGGGCCGAAGACATGCAAGCACTGAACCAGCAATTGCCACCCAGCAGCTGTGCTCATGTCAGCATGTGAGACTCAGAATGTTCGGAGCCTCTCCACCTTGCTAAGCAACACCACCTGATCTAAACAATGCTCCTACTTTGTCACTCCTGATGATCCGTGTGCCCCCTCCTTTGTAACTTGATCTGTGCAGCTACTGGATTTCTACTTTGTGGTCGTGCCTTTGAGAGAGGAGGCAGGCATTGCTTTGGGTGGGTCATAAGCCGTATGCGTGCTATCTTTGCACCCATCTTGCAGCATGGAACATCTGCATCCTACACATTGAACATGGTAAGTACTTTTGAACAGCTACTGCTATCCGCAATATAATACGTATGCATTTTTAACTATTTCTTACTGCCAATGAGCATGTGAATGCTGTTGGCATGCTTTCTTGATTCCGGTGAGTGGTGTATTGGGTGCGGACCCTGGCTTATTCCCTGGCTGATTGATCCCTGACCCTACTACCCTAGTTGTCCAAGGTATCTTGAGGCGTGTTTCATGAAGGTGATTCAATGCTAAAGGCCTCTTAAGGGTTCAGACTCTCTTTTATATTCCCCGTTGTCGAAAGGGAGGTTTACAACTGCAGAGTTCGAGAGGCCTAAGAGGAGCCTATAGGACACGCACACGGAATCAGTGATTGAACCATGAATGAACGGATCAATCTGCTTTAGGTTTTGGGTGTAGGGATCCCTCCGTTTGTCCAGAGCATAGGTCTTGGCTGCTGCCTCAATCCTATTGTCCAATATCCTCCCTCGTGCAGGCACGGACATTATTTCAAAGCTTTTGTCATGCTTGCTGATCGGTGCTGTCCCCGGGTCTCCTCTGTCCGCTGCAGGCGCCGACACGCTTCCAAAGCTTTTCGCATGCACGCTAATTGGCACCATCATGGCAAGCCCGCTCACGAGTGTCTTCCTTTCACGGCAGGCAAGTGGGTTCCCCATTACAACATGGACTGGAGGGGGGTGGGGGGGCAGGGTGGTGCCAGGGCTGTTCTCTGGTTCTTTCGGGTTCACTGTTAAGTCCAGATTTTGATACGCGTACAGAACCTCATAGGGCTGCGTGTCTTATTGAGTTTGAAGGGGTAACCAAGTTGTGGCTGCAGTGGCAGTCGTTGGTGCCACATCATGCCTTGTCCTGGAAGTCCACGTTTAATGGACTGCAATCCTGATCCTTAATTATCACAGGGAGTGTCGCGTGAAGCTTTGTTGCGGCAGTTTTATGCGGTGCTTGCAACGGCCATGCTGGGTGGGTCAAAGATCTGGATAACAGTCGGCTTCAAGTGTGGAGACCTTCATTTTTGTTTGCGTGACAGGAAATACGGTAGTCTGTAACGATAAGCACATGAACATCATATCCAATACGGGAATCAAGGGCCCGAGGGCCCGGCAATGGAGGAAGAAGAACAGAAGGAAAAAAATATGTTTTGGGGTACCGTAGTCATATAAAGGTGGACCAACACACCACGGACTTGACTGGAGCTGGTTGGAGAGTGATACCATGCATGCATGCATAGGTATCAGAGTGATGCTATGTATGCATGTATAGGTATCTTGCAAAGCAAAAGTGTGAAACTCTACCGCCCATTGCTCCTCCCCGCTGGTGTAAATTCAATCCTATGGCTCACCTGTACAGGCTTCTACGTACTCTACTTCATCTCAGCAGTCCAGGCTCAGGCAACTCTGCGAATGTTTTCCACGGCCGTCTACAGCACGACCCCACAGGAAGGCTCCCTAGCCCTGCATTTGCTGAGGCAGGCTGAAGTCCAGGCCGCGGCCCTGCGCAGGCTACTGGATGTGGCTCCCAAAGATGAAGCTGCTGTGCAGATGCCCAAAGTGCAGCTGACGACCGGCTCTCCTCCCCCGCCGGAGCTGAGCGCCTCAGCAGCGGTGCACCGAGGGGACGCCTCTCTTGATGGATTCCACCGAGCGGTGAGCAGTACATGGTCAGATTGTGCATCCCAGCAATCTGAACGCTAGTTGACGGGGCTGAGGTCAGTCAGCGGTCAACAGCCCATAAACAGGATTTGAAACCTTGTATGTCAGCTAGCTGCTAGCGCTGTTGGGCAGCAGCATATATGCAGCCTTGGCCCCAGCTGTGCTGTTCCTCTGCCTCCCATGCTCCACATCCCCTGCTCCACATGAGGTGCGCTTTCTTTTCTTTCAGCCAGCGCTTTTGTTTGTTATAGCTCCAGCCTAGATTTTCCATGCAAGGGGTACATTCCTCGGCAAGGAGCTCTGAGCCTTGCAAATGAAACCCGCATTCAAATCAAGCCTTATGCCACGTGACTTGAGTCATTGGCTGAGAGCTTCCTGATGTCCCCCTCCTGAACAGGTCCGCGCTGCTTTCTACATCTTTCTCAATGTACAGAACCTCGTGGCCATCAGTGCCATTTGGGCTAGGTGAGGATACAAGCCACCTTCGGTAGCTAATATGAAAGGAATGCGCAATGCTGTGCCTGGTATACCTTGCTCGGGAACGAAGGATGATAGCCATGGCAGGTAGCTAGTTGAGGACTTCAGCATGCATTTGAACATTCGGAAATCAACATACCTACATACATGAACGAGGCCTGACATGTAGTAAATACAGACCTGCCATAGACTTGATGGGATGCCAGCTTGTGAATCAATGATTGATCCATGACCGTCTTTGACCCTCATTCGCTCCATCATTGCCCTCACGCTCAACGCGACATATGACTGGCTCTCAACCACATTTTCAGGTGTGCTGAAGTGTTCAGTGCAGAAGCTGCAAGTCTTTTGTTTGGCTTTTGTCCACATGCAGGTGTGCTGAGGTGTTCATTGCTGAAGCTGCGGGCCGTTTGTTTGGCTTTTCCCCACACATGCAGGTGTGCTGACGTGTTCAGTGCAGAAGCTGCGGGCCGTTTGTTTGGCTTTGTCAGCGCGGGTGAGTGAGGTGTGGGGTTCAATGTGTGCGTGCCAAATGTAGGGTTTGGTTGTTGTAGTTGTTGTTGTTGCAGCATCTTGCCACCCACCAAACATGGTATCCTACTATCCTAGTTAGGATCATCTGGCCATTGTTCGGGAATGGCCGGCTAGGCCCGGTGACATGCTGTTCCTTCACGTCTCTTGTGTTGGCTTATGGGTGGACGTTGCTTTACTTTTTCGACTAAGACTGGTGCATGAATAGGGCTCTGCTGCAAATGTGCATGCCAATGTAGCCCAGAGCCTTCGCATTGCACGGAGGGCGGCACGCCGCCTTGCGCCCCCGTCTAACAGCTACACTACAGCATGCTGGCCTGGTTCAATTTTTACACACTGTTGGATGGACCCTCTCTACACCTAGCCTGGATATTCTGGCTGCCAGCCCACCCGCTACACCCACTACCACGTCCCCTCCACCCTCTTCATCTCCACCCTATGCTTGTGACCCCTGCATTTGGGGCCCGTAGCATGGGTTGGGGCTACCATGCAACATGCTAGGCTCTCTGCATTAGGTGGAGGCTTCACACAAGCTGGGGGGGGGGCAGACCCATACCAGAGGCACCAGCACCTGCATGTGTGATTCATGATTTCATGACCCATCAACCTGAATGATCCTGATGGACCTCATGATTCCAATGATTTTTTTAACCACGCGCCGCACACCCACGTACAGGGGGGCGCAAGACCTTGGATGCAGTACATTCCACTGCGCGGCTGAGCGTAGGAGGTGAGGAGGAGCTCATGAGTGGAAGGACTGGAGAACGAATTGGGGATGTTTGGGAACTGGTCAGAAGACTGATATTATATACATGTCATACATCAAAATGTGTCCACATCTCTCACTCCTGCCAGGTGCTCTGATCACCGCAGCCCGAAAAGGCAATTCTTTCAGTGATTTCCAGAACATAAATTCAGTACGAAGATCCCTCGAAAGCCTGTAGCAGGCATGCAATATCCCTCGATTCACAGGATGTTTGAGTACTTACAGGAGGACTTCAGGAGTGAATGATCGCTTGATCCAAACACCGTAGAATGTCCTGAAATTGTTTGATGCATTGATTCAGTACAGGTTTATGGGTTAAACTTAATACCAGCTAAATAATAAATTGACCTGAATCTAAACGGTAATACCTAACGAATGCAGGTGCTGCTGGGGATTTGGAGCGTAGCTCTCAGAGTACCAAGGCAAGGCTGATGCAGGTACAGATGCATCAAAGAGGCGGGATAGCACTTGGCTCGTGAGAGGGCTCATTCAGGGATCAACAATTTAGCTTGATGTTGTCCGGAGCAGGAGAAATAGAGGAGGAAAGGGAAAACCGGTACTGGTACCTTCAGTCCTCGTGCAGTCGTGCGTGCACCCCCCTGGTGTAAGTGAGCATACGTTTGTGAGTGGAAGCTTTTGGAAGCATGTCACGTTAAATGGCACAGAAAATAGCAGGCTCTACAGACAATATGAAGGAGGGGAGGGATGCTATGTTTGCACCACTGGAGAGGTTTGCAAACTGCAATGTCAACCAGCATGGCCTGCATGGGCATGGGTCAGGGGTCCATGACTCAGGCTCCAAAGGCACACCAAACTTGACAAGTCTTTCTCAACTCACACTGTCATGAAGTGCTGCTGACATTTAGCATGCACTGACATATTTTGGACCAGCGTGTGCCCGCGCGGACACCGAAATGAACGAGCTCCCCATAGCGACGCACGCCCACGCTGCGTGGTGTCATGCAACACTACTGAGCCGTAATCGTGCGGACGGGCGGGGGCAAGGAGGGGTTAGTAGTGGATACAATGTGGTAAAGGTTTTCAAGCGACGTATTTTTAGTCAAGGCTAGTAAGCGGGCTCGCTGAGACAACAGAGGGAAGGGATAATGTGTTCTCACTCTACAGCAGCAAATTTGTGATAAATGTGTCCTGCGCCTGGTCCTGTGCGTCATGATGTGCGGCACATCATGTGCCCTTCCCACTCGGGCCTGCATCGGGGCATACGAGCTGCGAGCGAGTTCACACTCGTCGGAAGCGATCTTCCTACGAGATCTTGTGACATAGGAGGATCTAAGATGCTTGTCATATCGATTGGTCAATTCCTCCTCTACATGTCTTCAACTATGTGTCCCGCTGCTGACAAACCAGGCTCGCCTACAGCTCTGCGTCTCCTTTCAGCTTCTGGCGGGTCTTTGACTTCATGTGTGCACCACCCTTACGGAACAGTCTGTCCTAGGATGCGAAGGCAGTGACCTGGCTGCAACTGACGATGTAGAAATCAATCCCTGGATGGTTTCCCCTCTTGGTCGTCACAGCTGACCCAGAGCTTCACTCTCATCCTCAAGTCTCCGTACCTGCTCATGTTGTGCACGTACCTGATGATGACCTACGTCGTGGGTGGGTTGGGTGTTGGGGCGCTCCTCTGCTTGTAATGCCCCCTGGCCGCACGTCTGCAGTACCCCTTCAAGTCTCCTCACCTCCTCATGCAGATACCGTTGCCTGGTCATGGTTGGGTTAGAGCGGGCAGGCCTAGCTGCCTTTTCCTATGCCTGTTTCTATGTAGTTATGAGGAAGTTTTGAATACAGGCCATGCACATGTGTGCACCCAGTACCTGCTGCCAAGGAAGCCTCAGGAGCGGAGGCTCTAGGGCGTTCCATGTGCCATGCAACACGTACCTACATTGTGAACCCTGAAACCTGACTTGAAGCCTGACAACAGAAACTGGCACCCGCAAACTGGTGCAAATGATTACATTTTTGAAGTTTGAGCTTTTTGCACGGTTAAGAGCATTAGGACAGCTGCTGCTTGGGCTGCGATATCCTGCTTGGCGCCCACGTTGCTGGATTCACTCGATTGAAAGCTGTTTTTTATGCACTTTGAGCCGTAGGAAACACTCGTACCTCAAATTAGTTGCTGTACGTTGTATATCAAGAAATTTGAACCACTTTCTCTAGATTCTCTTACCCCGTTTTACGAATCTGCAGTCATTCATTGAGTGCGTAGTAGCTACATGTACAAATATGATCGTAAGCTGTAATGTTTCCTTTCTGTCCCCATTTGTGTAATACTTGCAAACTGCAGGTTCCCTCATGTACTTCCACAGGTCCCTAGTCATTGCGACTGTGGTCAAGGACACCAACAGCCGAACCACCTTCTTTGCGACGGTGCACAGTGTGTCTGCGTTTGTCATCATTCTGTTGCAAATGTTCGCCACGGGTGAGCAGGAGGGGGCAGGGAGGAGCAGCTGGGGAGAGCATAGGCAAAGGAGAGGCAAGAAAAAAGGCAAAATTGTACTAAACCGGTATAGGGCTGGGATTAATTTGTTTAATTCACAGGAAAACGTAAGGCCGATAAAATAGCACTTGTGAACCCTTAATAAACTTCAAACGTGCTTACAGCCAGAAAGGCAGCGCCCTAAACGAGTGTGATCAGATTTTTAGCTCAGCTCTGAGCATATAAAATAAGGAGAACCCATAAGCAAGCAGCGGAAGACCGGAAATTCTGCTGAACAGCGGAATCGAGGAAATTTCCCTCAAACAGATTTTTGCAAGTTTTGAGTAGAATTCTGCCCAGTCTTAACCAGAATCGGAATCTATTTCCCTCCAACGGAATCGCAGAATTACTGTCCAATATCGAATAATTCTGCTAGCGATATCGTACATTTCTGTGATTCCGACGATTCTGTCATTCCGTCCATTCTGCTCTTCCGACCATTCTGACGTTCCGATAGGGAGGATCCCCTCCCAACCCCAGTCTGCTATTCCCACCATTCTGACGTTCTGATAGGGAGGCACCCCTCCCAACCCCATTCTGCTATTCCCACCATTCTGACGTTCTGATAGGGAGGAACCCCTCCCAACCCCATTCTGCTCTTCCGACCATTCTGACGTTCTGATAGGGAGGAACCCCTCCCACCCCCATTCTGCTATTCCGACCATTCTGACGTTCCGATAGGGAGGAACCCCTCCCACCCCCATTCTGCTATTCCGACCATTCTGACGTTCTGATAGGGAGGAACCCCTCCCACCCCCATTCTGCTATTCCGACCATTCTGACGTTCTGATAGGGAGGAACCCCTCCCACCCCCATTCTGCTATTCCGACCATTCTGACGTTCTGATAGGTACCAGCCCCTCCCACCCCCATCTGCTATTCCAAACATTCTGACGGCTATAGGGTTTAGGGCTTGGGGTTTTAGGGTTAAGAGTTAAGGCCAGTGACAGAGCGAGTTAGGGCAGTGACACAGCGCGTGTGGGAGGGGACAGAGCGAGTTAAGGCGGTGACATAGCGAGGTAGGGTGGTTAAATTTCTGGGTTTAGGGTTAAGGTTTTAGGGCAGTGACATAGCGAGTTAGGGCGATGCCAGTTTAGGTTTGTGGGTTTAGGTTTTAGGGCGGTGACATACATAGCCAGTAAGTGCGGTGACATCTTAAGGTTTAAGGTTAAGGTTTAAGGTAAGGTTAAAGATTGAGATTTTAGGGCGGTGACAGAGCGAGTTAGGTTAATGACAGTTTTAGGGTTTAGGGTTGAGTTTTTAGGGCGGTGACAGCTCGAGTTAGGGTGGGGAAAGAGCGTGTTGGGGTGGTGACAGTTTTAAGCTTTAGGGTCTAGGGTAGTGACAGAGCGTGTTAGGGCGGTGGCAGAGCGAGTCAGGGCGGTGACAGTTTAGGGTTTTTTGGGTTCATGAATGCACCGTAGTTGAGGGACACCAAGCACCACCTGGTGCAGGCAATGATTTACATTCAAGGAACATTGATAAGGAAGGGATTTCAGAAAGATGCACTGAGTCACGAAGTAGGGAAGTATGATACAAATTTCATTGTGGTGCGTGCATGAGGTGTTTCACCCAGGCCTACCCCATTTTAAGCCCCACTGTACCTCTGCCATGCCTCCTTATGCTCCGTGAAGAAAGTGTGACGAAAACATGGGTGATCAGGGTTCTCACGCCAAAGCAAGGGAAAGTCTTGGAAGAAGTGCTTGTAGCCCAGCTGGCTGAGGTAGCCCATCAGGTCCATGGTGTAGCTGTCTGTCTTCTGGCCAGCCTGCCCTTGTTTCTGGAAGACCTCCTTGTCGTGCTGAATGTATTCCTGGTAGATGTCCTTGCAGTGGGCCATAGGCCAACCCTCCACCATAGGAGTCCAGCCCTTGCATATGCTGCTTGTCTCCTCAAGGTGCTTGAATAGCTCAGGCGAGAGGTCGTTGCGGATGATGTAAACAGAATCCCTGGTAATGAAAGATACAAGAATTACTCACAGACATATACAACATGCAAACATGCTTGACCAATACCAGTATCCTCTCCCCATGCCAAAACCACTCCCATACCCGAAACCACATCCATGCCAAATCCACTCCCATCCCACCTGTTAGTGTGGCCTGCGCTGTTTGCTGCTGCTTCTCCAGAGATGAGATGTGAGTATGCATTGAAAACCTTCGAATTCCAGCCTCCTTTGTCCTCCTGCTTTTCGACAGATGTGCTGAACTTCGTCCTGGTAATCGGCAATCAATGCACGTGTAAACGTCTATCCTGGTAATCGATGACTGTTTAACAGCGTCGATTACTGCCAAACAGGGTCGAGCGAGTGGTCGAATGAATGGTCGAAGCACGGAAACCCCACAAACAACAACGAACCTGTCGAAGATGGGCTTAGCTTTCCGCTGGAAGTGCGTGACGCTGGCGCAAGGCATCTCTGCCATGGCCTGAGTCTCCTTCACATCATGGGCGTGCACCTCGGCCGATACTCCCTTGACAGGGTCTCCAGTGTGCAGGAGCTTGTGGTCCCAGTGACTCCGGTTCTCCTGAGATAAACAGTTGAAAGGCAAAATATAGCGTCTCTTATAACATGAATGGAAGAAGGAAAGGCAAAAAGTGCGTATTAGCAGCGTCGGCAGTACCGTGTACTGGAGATGAATCGTGCATGATAATCTTCCCTGTCACCTTGTCAAGCCACTTTAAGCCTGGGCGAAGGATGCACAAGTCGTAGAAGACGTAGTTGAAAGTCCAGAGCCCAGGGCATTGAACCCACACGGTGTGCCGGGGAAACACTGACAGCTTGACCTCCTTGGTGTGCTTGTTCTTGAAAGCTACACTGACCAAAGCATCCAAAGGCCTGTCCATCACCATGCACTTGTCATAGGGCAACAGGGGGACATGCGGAGGGGGTTTCAGGTTAGATATGAAAGCCAGGCAGCCAATGCAGGCCAGGCACACCTTCTCATGGTAGGAAGACACCTCGGACAAGGCATGCCATGCCAGGTCAGATCAGACCCCTTCTCCATGCCATACAGACACCCCAGACACCCCATACCATGCCTGGTCAGGTCAGACCCCCTTCCCCATGCCAGACAGGCACCCCATGCAGCCCATGCCATGCCAGGTCAGACCCCCTTCCCATGCTAGGCAGACACCCTGTGCAGCCCATGCAGACTAGGCACACCTTCTCATGCGACTCATACGGATAGTACTTCAAGCCGATGTAGCGCATGTTCCGAAGGCTATCCCCTCTGTCATAGCCACCACCCAAGCCGAACACTCAACTGCACCTCGGATCGCCTTCAACACCTTATTCGGTTCGTCAACCCGAGGATGGATAAGGCAGACTCAGTCAATCAGAAGAGCAGAATGATCAGAACAGCAGAATCAGCCCTAAGGCAGACTCAGTCAATCAGAAGAGCAGAATGATCAGAACAACAGAATCAGCCCTAAGGCAGTCTCAGTCAATCAGAAGAGCAGAATGATCAGAACAACAGAATCAGCCCTAAGGCAGACTCAGTCAATCAGAAGAGCAGAATGATCAGAACAGCAGAATCAGCCCTAAGGCAGACTCAGTCAATCAGAAGAGCAGAATGATCAGAACGTCAGAATCAGCCCCAAGGCAGACTCAGTCAATCAGAGGAGCAGAATGATCAGAACAGCAGAATCAGCCCTAAGGCAGACTCAGTCAATCAGAAATGCAGAATGAACAGAACAGCAGAATCAGCCCTAAGGCAGACTCAGTCAATCAGAAGAGCAGAATGATCAGAATGGCAGAATCAGCCCTAAGGCAGACTCAGTCAATCAGAAGAGCAGAATGATCAGAACAGCAGAATCAGCCCTAAGGCAGACTCAGTCAATCAGAAGAGCAGAATGATCAGAACGTCAGAATCAGCCCTAAGGCAGTCTCAGTCAATCAGAAGAGCAGAGTGATCAGAACAGCAGAATCAGCCCTAAGAGGTCGGTCAGACTGCGTTACGTTTGGGGTTGCGTCAGGAAAAAGTGCAAACGCGACGCCGGTCACACTACCCAAACGCCAAACGCAACGTGTCAAAACGCGAAACGCAAACGCAGGGGGGGGGGGGGGGGGTGACGCTTCGCGTTTGAGATTTTTCATAAATTCCAGCTTAAGCTTGATCTTAAGCTGGACACGAACAATACATATGTTACAATGTAAGGAAATATCAACCCCGAGTCGCTGGGAGACGGAATTCGCACAAAAATGTACCATGCCGTGCCCTGACGTCGTCTTGCCCTGCCGCCTTGCCCAAACGCAGTGTGACCAGTTTAGCGTCAGATTCACGCTAAATCCAAACGCAACCCAAACGCAACTGCCAAACGCAACCTCAAACGCAACGCAGTCTGACCGACCCCTAAGGCAGTCTCAGTCAATCAGAAGAGCAGAATGATCAGAATGGCAGAATCAGCCCTAAGGCAGACTCGGTCAATCAGAAGAGCAGAATGATCAGAACAGCAGAATCAGCCCTAAGGCAGACTCAGTCAATCAGAAGAGCAGAATGATCAGAACGTCAGAATCAGCCCTAAGGCAGGTTCAGTCAATCAGAGGAGCAGAATGATCAGAACAGCAGAATCAGTCATCAAGGGCCTAACTTAAACTTGATACAACAGAATCACCCGAATATACGTACTTCCGTTGCTATATTGTCGGAGAACCTGCCGGTGCCAAGAAATGCAATCCATGCATGAGAGGGCCCGTAATGCCGTATAAACCGGTACCTTGCATGGTAGTGTCAGAGCGGTGCCCCTCGGTGGATTATTTACTCAGCGTAGCTAATTGTCCGTGGCGGATCCTGCCTTGCGGCTTTGTGCCTCTGAGTTAGAGCCGATTCACACCTGATTCACATCAATCGGTTTCGCGTGGTTTCGCATGGTTTCAGTTCAGTTCGGCGAAACCACGCCAACTGAAACCGGCCTCGGACCACCAGTTTCAGTTCGCTGGTTTCGCAAGGTTGGCTGGTTTCGCAAGTTTCGTCACGATTTGTCGGCACTGCTCGCTGCGGTCTACATACCGCGCCCTAATCTTCAAATCACAGCTTCCTTAACCGTAGGTCTTTCTATACCTCCAACGACTCGTTGCCATAAAGGTTGTCGGCAGCAATCAGACCCCAACTACGAGGCAAGGGCGCATCAAACAGCCTTCTAGGAACGTCATGCCGGATGAGAAGGCACAGCAGTGTAGGAATGTGTTATTTGATTGAACATCTCCAATTGTCCTACCCTGAGGATGGGGTTGAGTCGGCTGAGGATGACATGCCATGCATCCGATGTGCTTATCAGATCATCATGGCATTATGGCAATGACGACCATCCTGTCATGCTATCCCATGCTGTATTGTCTGTTGTTTTATGCTGCTTTCCTGGCCATTTCACCGCATAAGGTGACGTCTAAGCATGCGACGGCCGCAAGGTTCAGATTTTCTGATGTGAATTAGGTGAGACTGCAGGTTGCGAAACCAGTCGCCAAACTGACGAATTTAACCGAATTGAAAGCGACGAACTGAATAAGGTGTGAATTGGCTCTTACCGGTATGAATGGCATGTATTTTGTTTGTCTCACTTTCAGATTCTGGCACAGAAATACTTTTATTTTCGAAATTTCGAATTGTTGGGGTGGTGATGTGTTGGGGGCCTGGGAGGACCGGGGGAGTCCTTCAGTCCTCCTCGCAATCATCTCATTACCCAATGAACTCGCTTCCTCTGCGCCCTCCGAAAACCTTGCTTATCCTTGTTGGCAAGAGAAAGCAATGCCTACATTCAAACGTGTAAATTACCTTGTCGAACGGAGGAGCCAGCCTCGTGCATCGCACGTCGTCGTACGAAAATGCGAAACCACCTCCGAAACCAGGGAAACGCGAGCAATGGCGAGCCTCTGATGGCGAGCATACGAAAGAAAGAAAAATGCAGGTCGGCGGCACCCGGGCCGGCGGCGCGCATGCGGCACGTATATTTCGCGTTCCTGTGACTATGAGCCACTCCGACGGGTGCGTCCCAAATGACACCCAAACTCAGAGACTCACAGAGAGAAGGAACCAGGGTTACCCAGTACGGGCCGTATTGGCCTAAAATCCCGTACCGTACCGTACCGTTTGCAACACGGCCAAGTACGGTCGCCATTTCCTGCACTGCATGACTGCATGAGAGCGATGGAGGTAGCGCTGAGAACAGGAATGCAGCGTACACGGCTGATTCGCATTGGATTTTGCAGCCGTCATCGAAGGCTGGCCAGGCCAAGCGTGGGCGATACAAATTTTGTAATTATATGATCGTCAACACTACGCGATTTACCAATCACCTCGCGGGCATAAAAGGACAAGTTGCGGCGTGTAAGACGTTAGGACGGGTGATACAGGCATATTGCGGTGATGTCGTGTGATCGTCTCCCTCGTCTGGCAAATCCACACCGTCCACAGTCCACACATCCAGGGCATCAAAATCTACGTAAGCTCGCTCGCTTCCAGTGGTAAAGAGGCATTCGTTGCTCGTGAAAGTACAAGTCTAACCCAAAACCTAGTGGCAATAAGACAGAACTTGGCACCAAGTCACAATCCAAAGCTGCATAGAGGGAGGAGGGCAGGAGGCCAGGAGGAGTAGGAGCCCATGAGTCCAGGACTCCCAGGAGGGAGGCAAGACACAGGAGCTCCGTGTCTCCTTACGAAGTGATTTCCATGCATGCCATGCAACTCAGCAACTATGCAAGGTGATTCTGAGGCCTCTTGTTTCTATTGCTATATTCATGCATGTAAAATTTCATGTTCCATGCTGGTGGGTAGCGTTTATATGGACTAGCTGAATTACAGAAATGCTGAATGGCATGTTGGAACATTGTAATGGCGATCTGTGAGGAGTTTGGGATTGCATCAATGATCATATTTTCTCCTATCATGTCAGCCTGGTAAATCTGCATGCATGCATGAGATCCTTGGTGGTTATTTGGGGGCCATGCAAAAATTGCATGGGGACTGTCATGCAGCCATGCAGTATGTCAGGATGTGCATGGGATCAAACAGTCATGTGAGTGTTGCATGCATGTCTTTATCTGTGTGGATCCTGCTGTTCTGAGCCTTGAAAATGGGGGAAATCTTGGACCGTAGTGGCCTACCGTACCGTCCCTTTTGTCCGTACCGTACCGCACCGTATTCCCGTACCGTGTTTCCGTACCGGGTTACCCTGGAAGGAACTGCACCCCCCATTCCACCGAATATGATACAGGCCCTGAAGTAACCATCAGCCGTCACCCTCACATTTACCTCTAGAATGAAGGCTGGTTCAGCCTCAAGGCAATCTGCTCATTTGCTCACGAAATGGCAATGAATGGGTGGGGCGTTGCGACTTCAGTACTTTACCGCTACCCTGAGGGGTCAGAGGCCAGCGGCCCAAAAGACCTGTACATGACGACTACAGAAAAACAGGAGCTGATGCAATTCCAGATGAAAGGCAGAGAAGCTCTCTTCTTGGTTACCGTATCTGTTTATTAATTGTGATTACCGGTAGTGTCTCGGTAGGTGTTGTGAAATGTGTCTGTGGGCTGTATGTGTTCCTGAAAGTATGAAGGTGGATATGAAGGCCGCGTAGCTCAATGGGTATGCGTACCACGAGATGGACAATATCGCAGTAAGAGATGGACAATATCGGGGTGGAAACCACCGGTTCAGTCCCTCTTGTTCATTTGTCGCATCCACGAATATTCGTTTCTCTGTCTAAATCAATCTGCGCCGATGAGGAGCCAATCGTCATTTCGTAATCGTAAACCCCTGCCACTGAACCCTGGCCCATGAACCCTGACTGGGCCCCTTCCAAGTTTACCCCCCTCCCAGTTTGACCCATCTCCCGCAGGCCCCGTGACCCCCATGCAGCGAAGGCGCGCCTTCCATACTTTTCCACAACATGGACATCCTTTCTGAATTGTCCTATCTGGCAAAATCAAAACTGCCCTGAACCCCTGAACCCCCTACACTGTCCCACCTGCTCTGTGCTTGATCTTGTCCTTTCACCTCCAGCTGTTGCACCTGCGCTACCGCGCTCAGCCTGCGTGTACGGTCATGGGAGTCAAACTCAGGAAGGCATTCAGGGAGCAGGTGGGTGGCATACCTCTATAATGTACACAAATTGAATCGTACACCCCTGCCACTGAACCCTGGCCCATGAACCCTGACTGGGCCCCTTCCAAGTTTATCCCCCTCCCAGTTTGACCCATCTCCCGCAGGCCCCGTGACCCCCATGCAGCGAAGGCGCGCCTTCCACACTTTTCCACAACATGGGCATCCTTTCTGAATTGTCCTATCTGGCAAAATCAAAACTGCCCTGAACCCCTGAACCCCCTACACTGTCCCACCTGCTCTGTGCTTGATCTTGTCCTTTCACCTCCAGCTGTTGCACCTGCGCTACCGCGCTCAGCCTGCGTGTACGGTCATGGGAGTCAGACTCAGGAAGGCATTCAGGGAGCAGGTGGGTGGCATACCTCTATAATGTACACAAATTGAATCGTACACCCCTGCCACTGAACCCTGGCCCATGAACCCTGACTGGGCCCCTTCCAAGTTTACCCCCCTCCCAGTTTGACCCATCTCCCGCAGGCCCCGTGACCCCCATGCAGCGAAGGCGCGCCTTCCACACTTTATACACACAAGGGTGCACAGAGCAGGTAGGCAGTCAAGCAAGCAGTCGGGTAGGTAGCCAGCCCACCTCTACTCCTTCAGTCGGTGCACCAGTGTCGTCTTCTGCAAAGGCATCAGCTTGGTCAGAGTTGGTGTTAGCCTGCATACATAGGGGGGCATTCAGGTTAGGGACATGCATATTGGTTCAAGGGTTTAGGTCCCATCACTTGGGTGTAGGGGCTAGGTTCAAGCAGAAGGTACAAGCACAAGGATGCCATGGTTGCCCTTGCAGCTCCAGCTGTGGCCCTTGCACTAGCGGGGCCAGCCTACGAGCACGGTCATGGGGGTCAAAGTCAAACAGGCCTTCATGAGGCAGGGGGGTAACATGCCTTTGCTTTGTACAATTATGGAATCCCTATACAAGCAAAATGTCCCACCTGCGCCGTGCTTGCCATTGCAGCTCCAGCTGTGGCCTTTGCACTAGCGGAGCCAGCCTGCGAGCACGGTCATGGGGGTCAAAGTCAAATGGGCCTTCATGAGGCAGGGGGGTGGCAGAGGAACCATTCACCCCTGCGCCCTAACCATTCTGCCCCACCTGCATCACACTGCTTACCTGAGAATGTCCCTCTTGAAGCCTGGCTAGAAGCCCGTGGCATTCTGACATCTTGATCCATTCAGTTGTTCCATCTGCTGCTTCCACGCTCACGTCTACCAGGTTGCCGAACGTCGTCTGCTCCGTCTTCCCGACCATGCTGGCGAGCGTCTTGGACGAGACCAGCTTGTCGTTGCGCTCTGCTTCGGCCATGACCTCCACTGCGTCAGCCTGGCTTGTTGGTAGGCTGCCAATGTCCGTGATTGGAAGGATTCTGTACCCGCAAGGGTATGATCGCCGCAGACTTATCAAGGCGAAGATGACCTGTGGAAGAGGAATGCATGGTAAACGTGAATGCGTAATCCTTTGTAAACTTGAAGCATGCATGGTTAACATGAAGGGATATTCCCATGGCTCAAAGCGCTATACGCACCTGCTGTCTGCCCTGCTTTCCCTTCTTACATCGCAGGAGAATTATACGGACCGACCTGCCGCAGTCCCCTTTTAGCAAACATAGGTTCAAATCTTTGGGTCTCCATCCGTACAGGACCAAAAAAGACATGTAAAGAAAAGAGCGCGTAAAGAATACAGGAGCTTGACTTCAGGAATGAAGACTGCTCAGGTGTGTGGACAGAATCTGGAAATTTGAAATAATGTGTTGAGCTGTGAAAATTTGTTTTTTTTGAGCAGACCACAGGAGGGACACGGGTCGTGGTATCGGCAATCAGCCAAATGTATGAAGTCCCTGAGTTGTTAATCAGCAAATCTGTTCGAAATATAAACGGGGCCATTCGTGAACACAGCAGGCGCATCCTTCGCAAGAATCACGGGAGTACAAGTAACACCCCAATATTCACTGGCATCAGAGAGAACCCAGTCTTCCAGCGTGCGGTGGATGCCGTTAGCTCGCGCTATAAAAACAGCCGGGAAGTCGTCATCAAGAAGTTTCAAAGGTAGGGCGAACGTGTACTCACTGATGATAACACCAGCATAAACCAGAGCCAACCAAGACATCCACACAACGTTTTGGGCCTGACTCAAGCCCTTCAGCCCCTTCAGCCCTGCTCCCAAAACCCTAGCCTCTGCTCCCTTAAGGCCTTAATTCCTTAACCCCATGCCAGTATTCCCTAACCCCCCATTGCATGATGCATGCAGGTGCCTGTCCAACTCAGTGTACCAGGGGGTTGACAGCAGTGGTCAAACAGTGAAGCCCGCCGCAGCCAACCGCAGAGTTACTCCTCGTCCGCTCTTTGCGATGCCAGACCAGAAGCCAGGACCATCTACACCAGCCACTGACCCTCTCAAGCACAGTGCAAACATTTTCAAACTACATCCTGTACTTATGGAGAGTTGCAGGCCATTAATTGAGATGGCACTTGCCAAAGCCAAGGAGGATGAGGCATCACTACTGGCTGCAGCAGTGGCAGCAGCCGAGGTAGCAGAGAGGGAGGCTGCAGCGGTGACAGCAAGGTCGTCGGAACTAGCAGAAGAAGCAAATAAGAGGCTCCCGTCACCCTTGAAGGCTTGGATCGGCCACAGGAACTATGCTCTCCCCAACATGACATGCATTGTCCGACCAGAGGCGCAAGTGATGGACTTGACCATGTACAGGAGGGTGAGAGGATTGGTGGGGGATTCAGGGATGTGCTGCAACATAGGGGATCAGGGGAGTATAAGTATGGAGCAAATGGCAGTACTCAACAGCCAAGTCGCCCTCTGACCAGAATTCATCCACCCCAAGGCTGCTGAGGACTCGGGCATGTTAAGAAAGAAGAGCACATCCCCTGGAAATATGAACAAGTCCCACATGCCTCTAGCTATGATTATTAGGATTGCTCAAAAACACATTGAGCTGCTGCAAGTATGGAGCAAATGGCATCAGCCTCTCCCCACCTGGCCATGCAGAGCATCTCCCACAGCCTCTTGCACATCACTTGTTTGAAATGCTTTGATTTTCCCTCCTCACAGGAACAGCTAGAAGCGGCCATGACGGAGGGGTGTGCTACGGTTCAGTGGTGCATCTGGGTACGCAACGAAGAGGCCAAGGAGCTAATTCCATTCATCCAGACCAAGATGGCAGAGATACAGGCTGTGATGGAGGGAATGATGTAGTAACATGAGTGTCCCACTTCTTAAGTTCGATCCTGCAAATGGTTGACCAATCCAAAAGCTTGAGCACAAAAATATCTTACCTACAGAACTCTCTACATTTGTACCGATGCGCATGAGCCCCAGGGTAGGTGGGCAGGTTTGAACACGAAATTAAGATAAGCAGGTCTGGGGCTTTGATTCCACACTCCTGCTGCTATATTAAGCTTAACTAATACATTGTTAGGGCTTTCCCTAAGTTTGGTCGACAGCAGACTTAAATTGATTCAGTGAAGACTGAAGAGATGTCCAGCCCGATAAGCATGCGTCTAGGGGTAGGTAAGCATGTGTGAGCTGTGATTTGAATTAAGAGCATGCCACCTTAAACGTTGGCAGGGCCTGGAGGATAGGTTATCTAAGCTACCCTGAAGAGCAGGTCGCTGAATATTAAGTTTCAGGAAGCCTGCTCTTAATTTTCTATCCAGGCCTGACTAGCTAGGCTCCATCGCTACCGCATTGAGCTGTGGATCTCTGACCGGGTCCGAATTAAGAGCATGCCACCTTAAACTTTGATCTGTTACCGTATCTGAATCAAGTTCATACCATATTCAACTTCGGCAGGGCCTGAAGGTGAACAAGAGTGATTCAGGAAGAAAAAAATGTAAAGAAGTGAAAGGACAGGTCAATAACGTTACACCTCTGGGCCCGCTCAAAGCTCGGCCGCGTAGGCGCCCGACTGTTCAGAAGGGAGTTAAGGAGGCACTAAAAGGAAGAGAGGGGGAAAGGAACAAAAGGAGAGGCCGGGAAGGCTAAGCAGACCAAGTCCAACACCTGAGTTCCACTAGAGACTACCCATCAACAAAGCCTCTAAGAACAGAAAAGTCCAGGAAAGCAAGCGTATCCCACCCATGCTTGGCCGCGAGGGCGCTCCACTGATCAGAAGGGAGAAGAGAAGAAACTAAAAACAACCCAAACAACAACAACAACAGGCAACAACAAAAAAGGCCAACGACATGGGCCTCAGAAACCCCGGAGACTAACCCTCAATAGGACAGGTGAAAGGCTCTGAAGCATGTACGCCTCAAGAATATGTACCACAGCTTCCTCATAGGCCAACTCGGTGGAAGTCTGTAGCACTGCTCTTCCTCCTGCAGCTGGCCTTGCTCCTCCCATGCAAGACCACGTGCACTCACAAACCAGCGATGGACACAGTTCATACTGTCGGCCGTGCCACTACAACGTGCTGATCCACTGCTGGCTCGTGCTCATGTAAAACGCATCTCCCAAGCACGCTTTCTGCTCATACATCACCGGGGTGAACTCTGAGACCCAGGATGGGTACGATTCCTTGTTGTTAGGACCAGCCCTTGTCAGGACTTCGACCCCCAGCATGTAGGTAGTTCGCCCGCCCTGCAGCTCCTCCAGATCCCGAACAGCCGCCTCCAAGGACATGGGCGTGCGGGGCTCTTCATTTGTCGGACCCCTGGCCCGACCCGTGACCCGCCTGTGGACAGCGTACACAACTGATTTCCAAGCCATGGCATACTGGTTGGCGCGATCGTATCGCCACATGTTCCTGATGGCGGGCAACTCGAGGATCCTCATGGGCGCCAAGGTCCCGCCGCCCTCCCGCTGCAGACCGTAATCCCAGTCTTGCAGAATGTCCCAGATGGTGAGTTCTGCAGTCATGAACAATACACATGTACAAATCAACATTACTGGTCAAGGCAAATTAACAGTTTTGGAATACATCCAGTTACCCCCACCAGACATGCCCACCCTACCAAGCCTATCCCACACCAGGGATCCCCACCCTACCAAGCCTATCCCACACCAGGGATCCCCACCCTACCAAGCCTATCTCACACCTGGGACCCCCACCCTTCCAGGCTGATAAACCATAGCCATGTAAGGATCCCCTTTACTCCTCAAACACTCCCATCACTGACTGCCCTTACTCACTGATGCCGGTCCGGTCCTTCCTGCCACCCCAAGTTGTCCACTGCGTTTCCTGGCCGAATCGGCTGGGGATGATCCATTCCTCCAAGATATCGAAGGGCACGCTGACTTGGACAACCGTCTCTTTGAGGCTGTTCTTCTGCAGGACTCTCATTCTGAGCTCCCGAGTTGCCCCTGGCTGGACCTCCTGCTCCACTGCCCCTGGCTGGACCTCCTCTTCCACTGCTCCTGGCTGGACCGTCTGCTCCACCGCCCCTTGCTGGACCGTCTGCTCCGCCGCCCCTCGCTGGACCGTCTGCTCCACCGCCCCTGGCTGGACCGTCTGCTCCGCCGCCCCTTGCTGGACCGTCTGCTCCGCCGCCCCTTGCTGGACCGTCTGCTCCACCGCCCCTGGCTGGACCGTCTGCACCTCTGCCCTGGGCCGCACTGGACCCCTTGCTGTATCGAATCCAGGAACCGGTGTGAGATTCTGCCACACCTGCTGCCTCCTCATGCCCCTCGGCAGCTTGACGGGACGTCTGTCGGACCTGAACTCCCGTTCTGGCAGCTGAGGTATGGGTCCAGATTCCGGCAGCGGTTGTGCACGCCCAGATTCCGGCAGCGGCATTGCACGCCCATGTTCCTCATATCTGGCCAACCTTCCCGCCAGGTTGCTGAACTTCACATCGAGAGACGTGAGGCCGATGGCACCACCCCTGGCCATGTCCTGCATATGCATTCGACTCTGCTGCTGCTCGCTGATGATTTGGATCAACAAGGCCTTGACCTCGTCACTGCTGCTGCTGGGCCCAGGTAGGTAATCTCGGTTGGCAACTGAGGGAGCAGAGGTAGAGGGAGACCCGGACTCAGCAGCAGGAGCGAAGCTGGCCATTTGAGGAGACGAGCCTACGATCCTTATTTTGTTGTTTGATTGAGGGTCACCCTGTTCGCTGTTTAGCACAATTTGGCGGTTGTTCGTGATAAATGCCAGTGGGTATGTATCAGGGTTTTTTTAGTGGGATTTGCAATTAATTTTGGTTACTTTTTGTGCGCGAGCGAAGCGAGCAGGCGAGCGAAGCGAGCCGGGGGGGTGTGGGGGGGTTTCCCCCCCACATGGGGGTCCGGGGGCAACGCCCCCGGAGCTCAGAAAAAATGGCTCTATCTGCATAGGTAGACACATTGTGAAAATGCTCAGAATTAAATGATTTGAAGTTTACTAGCATTAACAGTGACAAAGCCAATGAGGTCCACATGGGGCACCAAATGTCCAGTGAAGTTCTGATCACTTGTCCACCCCCCTCCTCTTCCTTGCTAGCGCCCACCGGCTGATGCCCTTTCCGTAAGGGAAAGAGGCCAGGGTGAACCTCTTGGAGGCCTTCATTCTGATGACATCTGTGACGTGGGGATTCACTAGCCTATTCCTCAGGGAATTCTTGGTGAAATTCATGATGGAGAAGAGCCTCTCATCCTCCACAGAACCCGGAACCATCACTAGTGCAATCTGGGCGAGCTTAACCCACTCGGAGCACGAGCTAGGGAAAGCACTCCCCTTGCACAGAAGGGCCATGAATCGAGAGGCCAGCCCAACGGTCTCCGCCATCGATGGGACTCTCCTGTCCCCCCTGGCCTCCCCCCCCGCCTCCTCCTCCTCCTCCCTTGCATTCTCCGCTTCAACCATGCTCCACAACTCCTTCGCCGCCGCCGCAGCATAGACCCTAAAGCTGCCAGCCTGCTGCTGCAGCTGATCCGCATCAAGCATGGGTGGGATGATGGCACCACCCGCCGTTGCCTTTGCCACACCGTAGAAGGTGCAGATAGTGTCAAGCCTGGCCTTGAAGTCTGGCAGTGAGAAGTCGCCGCGCCAGTGCTGAGGGAACACCAGCGACAGAGCTCGCAGGAGGGGCTGCGCAGGTATGCATCGATGCTCTGGTCAACAGGAGACAGCGCTTCAATGAGATTCAGGGTCGCGCATTGATAGCCAGTTGAACATGGAGTTTGATATGACCCAGATTTGATAGAGTTTTCGAATAAAAATGAGCCCTAACCGTCTGTGACCTGACAGTGACTGAGCGTGGTCAGACGCACGCGCACGTACAGCCTCTCTTACCTGATCACATCTACTCATCGTGCCTTCCCATCCTCCGTCTAAAAATATGTGATCTACATGTCTGCATGAATTGCCAGAAATTCTTTGATGGGATAACTTGCTTGAGAGTGGCCCCGACACGTCATTGATCCGTCCAATCGACACGGCCCGTCTCCTGTCAGAGTGTCAGCCAGATACTCGTCGATAACATTGACTTCTGAACGGGGAGCGAACGCAAGCGCACGAAGCAGCCTTGAATTAAATGAACCTGTGCGATTGTTCAGTCTTAACGGAGGGGGAATAAGCAGCCTGGATCATGAGAGGAAGCGAGCGCTGTCAGTGGTTCGCGCAACGTGGCTAGGCGCAGGCGTTTCCACGCTTGCGAAAGTGCCAGTAATGAAAGCAGCATCAGTCTGCGATGCAGGTTGGTACCTATCCGGCATCCATTTCCCAAACCTGAAACTGCCTGGCCTTGAAAATCCTGTGGACCCTCCTAGCCATGAATGACCCTCCTGTCTGGTAGTCTCAGTTCTAGCCTGGGCATCTAGCTGCCTACTTTTGAGGGCACATTTGAACTTGGTTGTTAGCTGGAAAATGCGAGGTGGCATGGAAAAGCCTTGCAGGAAAGAGCCGTGGGAAAGAGCTTATACCTCAAGGTTCCTGTCCATCTGACCCAACATCATTCAACATCATGTGTATCGTGTGTTGCAGCACTGGGAGCATACTGGATCCGTGTGCGTATTCTGGTAGGACGTGCGGAGGACACCGTCTACAGCATCCCCAACAGAAATGCCACCAGTCTCGCTCACAAGCAGGAGATGCAGGCAGCAGCTGCAGAGAAGCTGGCAGGCAAACTGGTGAGCGTTGGGAAAACCTGTATATTTCGCATTCCTGCGACTTTGAGCCACTCCGACGGGTGCGTCCCAAATGACACCCAAACTCAGAGACTCATAGGGAGAAGGAACTGCACCCCTCCTCCACCGAATATGATACAGGCCCTGAAGTAAGCACCAGCCGTCACCCTCACACTTACCTCTAGAATGAAGGCAGGTTCAGCCTCAAGGCAATCTGCTCATTTGCTCACGAAATGGCAATGAATGGGTGGGGCGTTGTGACTTAACCGCTACCCTGAGGGGTCAGAGGCCAGCGGCCCCAAAGACCTGTACATGACGACTAAAGAAAATCAGGAGCTGATGCAATTCCAGATGAAAGGCAGAGAAGCTCTCTTCTTGGTTATCTGTTTATTAATTGTGATTACCAAAATGTGTTGTGAAATGTGTGTGGCCTGTATCTATTCCTGAAAGTATGAGGAAGAATATGAAGGCCGCGTAGCTCAATGGACAGAGCACCTGTCTACGGGAGGATGGAAAACAGGAGGTTGCAGGTTCGACCCCTGCCGTGGTCATGCACTACTGTCTTGTGCTTCTTGCCATGGTATTGTGTCGTGTGCAGTGTGTCTGGAAGCTTTCAAGGTCAGCATCTGCCTGTCAGGGCCTCACATGAGCAAGGGTCCCCCCAGGATATTGCCCATGCTTAGAACCTGCATGTTGAAACTGTCCGCATGACGACTGCCCTGGCATTATTCCATGTTGCAAGTTCCCTTTTGGCATGTGCCTTCCTAATGAATAGCAGTGTCAAACCTGTTCTACGGTACGTATCGTGCATGATAAAACTTCTGAGCCATGATTACATTGTCACGCAACAATGTAATTGTGACTCATAAGTTGTATGCCTTCAATTGGGACAGCTAGCTGATAGGCTGTTTCCTTATGCAGCAGGATTGCGTGCCTATCCTGGGGGACTGAAGGGGTCAATTTCAGCTGGCTCTCATTTTTGCTGTCGCCCATTGCCAGGTGGGGTGATGTGGCTGAATGTTAAGATGCGGCGTTTTGACACATTTGTTTTACCTCGCAAGTCAGTGTTTTGCGATTTAAAGTTGCGGTCCTGACGCTGTGGGCGTGATGAATGGATTGCTCTTGTGGCTTTCTGCCGTCTCTACTCTGTACACTGATTTTGCTCGTTGCATCCTTTATTTACATTCCTCCCCATGTTTGCAGGGAAAACCTCCGGCTGTGCCTCCTGCGGCCGCCAAGCGAGGAGCACGAGCTTGCCATGATCCAGCCTTGGCTGCATCCCGACAGCCACGACCCAGGGCGCGTGATGAAGCACCTCCGGGCATAGGTCGAGCATCGAGTGCGGAGGAGTGGGGAGGGGTGCGTGGAAGGCCTGCGCCGGATGATTTAGTGCTCTAATTAATGGCGAGAGTCAGCCAACGAAGTACGGATGCCGCAAGTGGAGCAATGTAGCAGTCGGACCACTATTAGCATTGGGGCTTTGTCTGCCAAGCTCCATGGAATCTGTCCATGGGAGCACTGCAATATTTGCCTGCGGTTATCAAGTGGGCCCAGACAAACATGTGCTCGTGGACTGCTGGGGGATTCACCAACAGTGGCAGTAGTGCGGCTGTGCGCGCCGGGGGGCGGTGTCATGCATGGACATGGGGGGAACGGGGGGAGGGAGATGAGGGCCGTCAGGCATGCATGCATGGACATGTAAATGTGTTACCATACCAGGTGCACATATCTGGTATGGTTCATCGCAGTGATTCAGTAAGTTCAGTGGTACACCGTGCAGTGATAGGGGCGAGGACGCGAGATCACTGTGACGACAACATGTGCATGCTAATGGCTAAACGGGAGGGTGCATCATGGAAATGTGATACGACATGTGAGGGACATGGAGAGGCGGATCTAAATGTCGGAGGCAGGTCTTCCAAGGCTCAGGACTGACCAGCTCCGTCAGGCTGTCCATTGGCGGTGAAGGGGCGGCAAAGGTGGTTGGGGTTCAAGGCGGCACGTGTTGTGGAAGCATGGCGTGCTAGGCTATTTGGATGGCAGAGACAGCAGATTTGCTTAACCTAGGCCGTTGAATCTCTCTGGCGCCATATACAGCCTCTGTCACGCCCCAGTCCACACCCCTCAATGCCCCGAATGGCAAAATCTACCCCCCCCCACCACTCAGGCACTCACCAGAAAAGACAGCCATGTCCTACACTCCTGCCAAGTGCCAAATACGGCCACATGACTTGCCGGCCTGCCGCATGCACCCATAACCATGTGTTGGCCCACCCGATAACCCACCCCCCTCATAATCACCAATACATAAGCACAACATTTCACATGTATTCCAAACGAACAGCGCCCAACTGTGTTCTTCTCCCTCTTTCCCACTTACCCCCTTTTTACTCCTTTATTTTGCCCTGCCCCCTTGTGTTGTTTCCATCTTTCCTCCCAACTCTTTTTAGTTAGGCGCCCACGCGGCCAAGCCTTTTTGAGCAGGGCCCAGAGGTGTAACGTCATTGACTGACGGCCATTGAGGGCTAGTTCTCTGAGGAGCAGGGGATTTGGATTCATTTTTCTCTTTGGGGGTGTCAGAATGGTGGTTGGTAATTTCCTCTTTTTAAGTTCCTGTCTTGCTATTTCACAATGCAACCTCTCCTTCATTTTCAACTTGTTCAAGGCGTGACTCCACAAGGGCGGGGAACTTCGCACTACCCCTCCCTTTTTGGAATTTGGGGGGGAGGGTATATCCTTCTCCTTTGTGTTCCTCTTCCTTGTGTTTCCTCTCCCCTCTTGCCTTTAGTTTCCGACTCCCAACTTCTCTGCTAGGCTCCCATGCGGCCGAGCTTTTGAGTAGGGCCGAGAGGTGTTACGCAATTGACCATCCAAGAGTTAAAAGCCCAGAGGTGCAACGTCATTGACTTTCCAAAAATAAAAGCCATGGCTTCACACCTATCCATGCCTGCTCTGATACAAATGGTGCAAGACTGTAGCGCCGTCCCGAGGTCCTGCCCATCCCCGCTCCCAACTTCAGTTGCGCCTTGATGCTAGGGCATTAGAAGCAACCATGCAACGCGTCCTTTTCATGCGCGCCACCACCCTTAGATCGTCCAACGTCCCTGGCTGCCTGCTGCGCAGTCCTCTTATCCCAGAGTGTCGGCTATTCTGACCGCGTTTTGTCAAGCCTGCCATTCACCTACCCCAGGTTGTCAAACTTCGCTTTTGGTCCTTTTTTGCTGTTGTTGTTGTTGTTGTTTGCCCCCTTTTAAGTTTCTTCTCTTCTCCCTTCTGATCAGTGGGGCGCCCTCGCGGCCATGCAGGGGTGGGATATGCTTGCTTTTGTGGACTTTTCCATTTTTAAAGACTTAGTTAAGGGCTTATCTCTAATGGAGCTCAGGTGTCGGACTTAGTCTTCTTTGCCTTCCCGGTCTCTCCTTTTGTTCCTTCCCCCCCCTCTTCCTTTTAGTTTCTTCTTTTCTCCCTTCTGGACAGTTGGACTCCCGCGGCCGAACTTTGAGCGGGCCCAGATGTGTACCTGTTGGGACCTGCTGAACGCTCGGCCACGTTGAGCCCTCCGGCCGGCCGGGTGATGGGTGCCGAATTGTAATATCCGCTGATGCTCATAAGGTTCACTCCTTATCAATTTTGAGTGGGGTCGGGATTGCTAGCAAATCACTAATTTAGGCTCCCAATCATACCTGTCGCTGACTGGACAAGCAAGGTGGAGTTTTTGTAGCTTTTTCAGTCCAGCAGAGCACCACATTTTATGCATGGGCCCGTAAGCCGGTACCGAGTACATGGCTGGGATCTGACCTCTTGGAAAGGTGGAAACCCTGACCCCTCCCGCCCAATATGCCTCAGGCAGCTTGTCCGAGCATGATCTTGCAACGAGTACTATATACAGTCCTAGAGCACCTATGAGGACTAAAGACCTTTCCCTACAACGAACAAAATGCAGGTCAACAGCACAAATAAAATATTTAAAACAAAAGTGTACACGAAATGTGTACTACCGTATTCACCTCACCTAAAAAAACAGCATAATATCCACAAGGTCCTTACCATACCTGCCACAGTGTCACAAACACGAGGAACATGCCAGTGTCATGAGGAGACTGCCTGCCAGGTAGGCCTAGATGATAGAGTCTGTTTGACGTCAAGCCTTGACGCAAATTCCCCGGCTGGCTTGTAGGACGGCAATGCGCCTCTGTCAAACATTTCCACAAACTTCACTGGACTGCACTCTGGGGTCAAGACCAGTATAACCTGGATCCACACAAAAAGTGTCAAGACCCAGTATAAACCTGGATCCACAATGATTGGTAGGACCCTGCCCTATTAGGGTTGGCGGCCCCAGCTTGAAGGCGGTTTGCCTGCCCTGGGCTGCCCCATATCCCAAACAGCTACCACACGACTCATGAGACAGGAGCATGCCGGGGCGCTTCACCTTCCCACTGCCCCTGGCTGGTCCTCCATGTCCTGCAGCCCAATGAGTAGCTGCCCTCCATGGGAGGCTTTCCACCAGGAAGGCCTACAGGAGAGCTTGCTTAGGGCTGGGCGCACCACTCCCGGCTCGTGCTGGCGAAAAAGGAGGCTCCCAGGCAAGCTACGTCCTCATACGCACTAGGAGTGTACTCAGGTACCCAGCCTGGGTACGATTCCCCTCTGCCGGGACCGTCTCTCGGCAGGATGTTCGTCCCCAGCATATAAGCGGTTCGCCTGCCCTGCAGCATCTGCAGATCCCGGACAGCCGCCTCCAAAGACATGGGGGTGCGGGACACTACATCCCTCTCCCCCCTGGGCACCCCCAGGACCCGCCGGTGGACAGCGTACACCACTGCTTTCCAACCCATGGCGTACTGGTTGGCCTGGCCGTAGCGCCACAGGGCCCTCAGGTCCGGCCATTCAAGGATCCTCATCGGCGCCAAAGTCCCGCCGCTCGCCCGCTGGAGCCCCTCGTCCCAATCCTGAAGAATGTCCCAAATGGTGAGTCCTGCAGCAACACACACGAGTCAAGACAGTTTGAAGCGAATCAGCAATTTTGGTGATGCATACAAGCATGTCCACTGGAGTCAGTGCTGTGCCAATAACGGTCCTTACGGCAGCTAAATTATGCAGCTGAGTTTCAGACACCGTCATTTCAAGGCAAATTCAGTTTCTTTAACCAGTAAGGGATCGTAATTACTTACACCATTTCTAAATTATGGCACGATTGCACAGCACTGCCTGGAGCCCCTGCTGGCCATGCCTTCACACGAGGTACAAAGCTCATCCCCCCACCAAGCACCCCACCCTACACACCGATTGACCCTGGTCTGTCTTATCAAGAACCCTTTGAGACTCTGATCGTCCTATGCCCTTAACTCACTGGTTCCAATGTGGTCCTTCCTGCCTCCCCACGCCACCCACTGCGTCTCCTGGCCCTGTTGGCCGGGGATGATCCACTGCCGCGGAACATCGAAGGGCACGTGCAACGTGACGAGGTCCACTCGGCGAGAGTTCTTGTGCATCACGTTCATGATGAGGTGAGCTGCAGGCCTTGGCTGGTCTGCCTGCTCCACGTCCCTTGGCTTGTCTGCCTGCTCCACGTCTCTTGGCTTGTCTGCCTGCTCCACGTCTCTTGGCTGGTCTTCCTGCTCAACGTCCCTTGGCTGGTGCTCCCGCTCCTCCCGCCTAACCAGCAGCTGTCCACTCGGCCCCCTTGCTACGTCTACGCGAGGAACTGTTGCCACGGCGGTATTCTGCCACAATTGCTGCCTCTTCATGCCCCTCGATAGCTTAGGGGCTGATGTCTCGGAACTGGTCTCCTGTTGTGGCAGCGGCGGTGCCTGCCCAGCTCCCGCCCTCTCTTCCAGGACCCGCCCCAGCTTCCGAGAGGCCTCCGCCATGCACATGGCTCTATTGTTGGCCATGCTCATGAGCTGCGCCTGAAGGCTGCGCACAATGTTTTCCATCTGGGACACGAGGGACTCTGTCACGCCGCCATCTCTGGTTGTAGCCTGCATGCTTCCTCGTACTTGAGTCATAGCCTGCTCCATAAGGCGCTGCACCTGGGACACGAGGGCGTCGGACTTGCCGCCATTGCTGATTTCTGCCTGCACCTGGGCCACGAGGGCCTCAATCTTGCCACCATTGCTGATTTCTGCCTGCACCTGGGCCACGAGGGCCTCAATCTTGCCACCATTGCCGATTCCTGCCTGCATATTTCCTATCGCGTGAGATATAGCCTCCATGAAGCCCATCATCTTATCCACAACTGCTTGATCCAGGCCCACAGGGACCGCCAAGGTCGGACGTTCAAACTTTCCACACCTCACATCAGACCAGTACTGCACCCTCGCCTGCCGCGTCAGCTGAAAGAACGTGTCCCTCCCATACTCCTGCAGAGACATGCACAGGCAAACATCAGAATTGGGGACCAAGGATTCTGTTGCGGTACAAAGCACAGCAGTACATGCCCCCACAGATTCAGGACACCCTCAGGTCATGACAAAAGTATGAACCTACATGACAAGCATATGTTAATGATGGAGGAAGATGTGGCACAACAGCCCTGCAATTAAAAGCAAACAGCGCAACCCCATGCAGTGCATGCCCCCTCCCCCGCAGCACAGCCCCCCACCCAAGCAGTACGGACAATTTGCATGCAGTACAGACCCCTATGCAGCACATTCCCCAAACACCCCCAGCGCCATGCCCCCCTCTCCCACCCTGAGGTACTTGTCGCACGTCTCCTCCATGACGTCGGAGTATGTGAGGTGGATATTGCACCACCGTTGCCACGCATCTGCATGCTGCGTGAAGAAGGGGATCTTCTGGAACATGACGTGCCCCGGGTTCTCCTGCCAAACCTTAGGCAGCTCCCTGAAGAAAGCCCTTTTGAAGAGGGTCGTCATGCAAGTGAGCATGCCCTTGGTCATCATGTCCACCTCGCTGACGTTCCCACTGCGGCTGGACTGCACATGGGGGGGGGGGGCAGGGCGGCCAGTGGGTCATGCGACATACCCTACAGTCGAGTCTGCCCCTCCCCTCCCAGCTCCTGCCCACGCCACCACGCCACCAGTAACTCCCCCTCTGGTCACACTTCATGACCCCTCCCCACCCCCTGTCTGGCCCCATTCCATTCGCCAAACGTCAAACACCTACCCTGTCATCCCCTCATCTGTAAGCAATCATGAACCCCACCTCTTTGTGCCCTTATTCCCTCCCCCAATCTTCAAACTGTGTGTCACACACTCTTCACCACCCCCCCTCCCCTCCTACTCCCTCCCTGCCGCACCCACCTCCAGGAGCTCCTCCAGCTTCATCTCAGCCGGCCTGAAAGGCGATTCCTCCCACATCTCCGGGAAGCCTTTCACCTCCAGGCCAGAGTAGCCCCGGTACCATGTCGTGCCGTCCTCCTCGAACCCCGGTTGCCAGGAACAAGGAAGCAGCTCGCGCAAGTTGGCCGCCAAGGAGCGGTCAGAATAGCCGGCAGCCACAGCTACTCTGTCGGCGAGGTCCGACCGATGGGGGGCGCTCTCGGGCATGCCATCAGCGAGGGACTCCCTGTGACAAAGGAGGAGGACGAGGTTGGAGGGAGGGCTGGGTCTGTCCGAGACAAGGGGATGAGTGTGTGGGTGTGTGTGAAGAAGGGAGGGCTGGGTCTGTCCGAGACAAGGGGATGAGTGTGTGGGGTGTGTGTGAAGAAGGGAGGGCTGGGTCTGTCCAAGACAAGGGGATGAGTGTGTGGGGTGTGTGTGAAGAAGGGAGGGCTGGGTCTGTCAGAGACAAGGGGATGAGTGTGTGGGGTGTGTGTGAAGAAGGGAGGGCTGGGTCTGTCCGAGACTAGGGGATGAGTGAGTGAGTGTGTGGAGGAGGGAGGGAGGGAGGGCTGGGTCTGTCCGAGACAAGGGGATGAGTGAGTATGTGTATGTATGAAGAAGGGAGGACTGGGTCTTTCAGAGACTAGGGGATGAGTGAGTGTGTGTGAGTGTGAAGAAGGGGGGGCTGGGTCTGTCCGAGACAAGGGGATGAGTGTGTGTGTGTGTGTGTGTGGAGGAGGGCGGACTGGGTCTGTCAGAGACAAGAGGAGGAGTGAGTGGGGTGTGTGTGGAGGAGGGAGGGCTGGGTCTGTCAGAGACAAAGGGATGAGTGAGTGTGTGTGTGTGTGTGTGGAGGAGAGCGGGCTGGGTCTGTCAGAGACATGAGGAGGAGTGTGTGTGGGGGTGGGGTGGGGGTCACTGGGTCAGAGACGATGGGATAAATGTGTGTGTGAATGTGCCTGAGATGGAAGGTGTGTGTGTGTGGGGGGGGGTCTGTCAGAGACAAGGGGATGAGTGCGTGTGGGGGCAGGGTGGGAGGGGGGGGCTGTCAGAGACGAGGGGAGGAGTGTGTGTGGGTGTGCCTGAGATGGAAGGGGTGGGGGAGGGGGGGTCAGAGACGTGAGGAGGAGGGCGTGGGTGTTGTGGGGGTTCTGTCAGGCTGGGAGTTCTTTCAAGCAGCTCTTCTGTCCAGGGGGGCATTTTTGCCCAGATGCCCTCGGATTATGGCATGGCCCTCAAAGAGTTAATTTGGGTGCTATTAGGGTGGGAGGACAGTCACTACTACCTGGCAGTACATCACCCTAGCAATAACTCACCCTGGCAGTACACCACCCTGGCGATAGCCGACCCCTACAGTATATCACCCTTTAAAAGCGCAGTCTGGCAGCCAACCACACAAGGAGTAACCCACCCTGGCAATATGCCACCATGTCAGGCAATCAGACTGACCGTACACTACCAGTACGTCTGTATCGCAGTACATCACCCTAGTCGTATTAGCTGTACATCATCACACTACCAGTACGTCAATCTAGCAGTACACGACCCTAGTTGTATTAGCTGTACATCATCACACTGGCAGCTCACCACCCCACTCACAGGGAACCGGCGGGGTTTGCAACACGGTTGACCTGGGTCATGAGCTCCGCCTTCTCCATCAGAAGCTTCTGAAGGAACCTCTCATCGCAGGTGTGGACCTGCTTGCCCAGACCCTTTAGAGGGTTACGGCGGAGGAGGAAAGAGGGGAAGGAAGGTGAGGGGTAGAGAAGGGACGTGGGAAGGGGAGGAGAGAGGGGGGGACTCAATGAAGACTATGCAAGCTTGTCGTCCCCTCTTTCCTTGGCGATGACCATCTCTCACACCATTTGCTCCACACCCACAAATCCAATTGCAGCTGCTCCAACGGGGGATCTGGGCTCACTTCAACCCAGCAGAAACCCGGCAAGGAATGGCTCATGAATTACAGCATGCTTCATGCTCCCTACCCACTAGCCAAGCCCATCCAGTTTGTTTTCTCGAGGCCTGGCTAAAGTTCAGCTCCAGTTCAGGTACGTCCTGGCATTAGGTCAGGGGCTCCATGCGCGGACAGCTATGCTGCCTGGGCCACCGGCCGTAGGTTTGGTCCCAACTCCCAATCCGCCCCGAAGGTGGACTCGTAACAAAAAAAATCACAGTGACATTGCGCCTCTTGGTTCCCACCATAAAATCCAATTGCGGTTGCTCCGGGCTGATTTGGATCCAGTCAAAGCCCCGGCCAGGCACTTGCTTGGGTCCCTGAGGCGTGTCCTCCGTGTGCTTGCCCATGATGCACAGGTCCCACAGGGTCAGGAGCATGGCGGCAAAGATGGGGCACTTTTTCCAATCCTTGTGCCTGCAGGCGAAGGAGGAGGCACGGGGGGGCCTCCTGTCAACAAGGGGCATTCTATTTACAGAAGTCGGGAGGCAATCCGTCACGGAAAAAGAGAAAGAAGGCTGTGCCCACAGCCTGAGTCTGCAGCCAAGAAATCCAGTCTAGTCAGTCCGGGCATCTAGCCGTGGCCAGTCTGGGCATCCAGCTGAGGCCAGCTGCCTACCTGGGCAGCAGCCTGCACCCTTTCCTCCCGTCCTCCATATCCCGAGAAGGCCAGAGACAGCACATCATGACGTCCAGGTCTGCCGCAGGCAGCAGATCAGTGGGGATGCCCTTGAAGGCACAGCAGTCCAGCCCAGCGTAAATCATCCGGCGCAGGCCTTCCACGCACCCCTCCCCACTCCTCCGCACTCGATGCTCGACCCATGCCCGGAGGTCCTTCATCACGCGCCCTGGGTCGTGGCTGTCGGGATGCAGCCAAGGCTGGATCATGGCAAGCTCATGCTCCTCGCTTGGCGGCTGCAGGAGGCACAGCCGGAGGTTTTCCCTGCAAACATGGGGAGGAATGTAAAACAAAGGATGCAACGAGCAAAATCAGTGTACAGAGTAGAGACGTCAGAAAGCCACAAGAGCAATCCATTCATCACGCCCACAGCGTCAGGTTGCCCGCCAGCGTCGTGGGTGCCTCTAGTGACACACCTCTCCATCATGGACCTCACGACCTTTTGTTCCAGCTTTGTGGAGAGGATCTTGCTGCCCTTGATGCGCATGTTTCTGGCGGGGGGCGCTCCATCCAGGAGGAACACCTGGGCCCGCTGCATCCAATCTCCTGCAGGCCTGCAGGTGCAGAGGGCAGACAACATGAGGCTGGAAATGACCAGGATATCAATGTGCGGCTGTATCTGGAGAGAAGCAGGTTACTTGGCCGCAGGAAGGGGACCAAGGAACATGGAGGCCCAATCATATTTGAATCTTTCATGTACCGGGTCATCACATTTTAGGCTGTTTGCAGTCCATGCTTCACTAGACACACATGCATGCCTGCCAGAGCTGTGCAGAGGAGCTGCTGCAAGCCCTTGATGCGCTGCGACCCATTCAGGTTCCAGATTTAAGACTTTCTACAGACGTACATGAACGCCTGCCAGAGTTGTGCAGAGAGGTTGCTCCGCACCCTTGACGACAGGTACCTCTTGGGGTGGCGCTGGACAAGCTTACTCTCATGACGCTGAATGAAGGTGAGGAACTTGTTAGGCGTCAAGAGGCTATACGCAGAGGTCCCGTACTTGTCCACTTCCTACAGGGTTTAGGAAGCGGTATCAGTGGGTAGTCCTGCAAGGTGAAGGGGTATAAGTTCAAGCTGTCAAACAGGTTTGCACACCACAAGGCACGGACTTGAGGTCTATCTGCCATGGGCAACGTACCTGAGCTGCTGTCTGTTTTCATCAGAAGGTTTGGGGTCCACCACTCCCGTCATGGCCGTACAAATGCCATTGCAGTACAATCATTTCCAGGTAGTGCACACCTATCATGAAAGTACACACATATCATGGCCTTATGCAGTATCCTTCTACACTCCGGTCCTCCTGTCACTACCAGCACACTTGCATCCTGCCAGCATACCCCTGTCATCCTAGAATTCTACTCCTGTCCTGGCAGTACTCTGGTGTGCAGGCATTCCACTCCTATCCTGGCAGTACGTCCACGTGATGGTAAAACTCCCACGTCTGAGCACTACACTCGTGTCCTGGCAGTACATATGTGTCTTGACAATACACTCTTGGTCCCTCACGTACCTGCACTGTCGTCAGGGGCTTGTACACATCTGGGTGGTGCACCATGTCTTTGACACAGGCCCGGATGCGGTTGTGGTGCAGTATCCCTGCCAGTGCTGAGGAGTTTTTGCCATGCCTGGCCAAAGACATGGAGATGAATGCCTGTACATGCCTTGGCCCGAATGAAGGCCTGGCCAGCAGCTCCTCCGGGGCGAAGCCCATTCCCTGGGCAGCCACACAGACAGCAGCAGGGGCACATGCCAGGAGAGGCTGTCGGCGCTCACGCCACAACAAAGGAACCCAAGCCCTCCCAGTAAAACTCCATACCCAAGTGCAACCTTGCCCATAACCAACACCCATTAAAAGGTGCGGCGCAGACAAAGCCTTGTTCCATACCACACTGTTGGCCCAATCCTGATGCCCCCGCTGCGGGTTGCAGCTTCCTTTCTCTGTCCCGCTGCCCATCAGCTGCCCCCAGATCCCCAGGGATGCAGCTTCGTCTACCCTTATATCTCCTCCCTCAGCCCATCACCTGCGCCACCACATGCACTGCGCTGATCCACTCCCCATCTGCCATCTGCTCCGGCGTTTGGCCGTCCAGAGAGGCAATCAGGTTCTCCCACTCGTCCCATGGCAAGCCATGATAGACCGTCCGGCCATTCTTCAAAGTCTTATAGACCTTGGGGTAGGATGTGGAAGAGGTCAGAGGTGTCAGCAGAGCCAGGGATTAAAGCAGCCCCTTGAAGTTTCATTTTCACCCCAAGTGTTTACGACTGTCCATCTTCCCTGGGGTCATCCTTATGTTAATTGTCTCCCCTGAGTGTTCAGGATTTCAAGGCAGGGTAACCTGGTGCAAAATGCAGTACCGCATCAACGTTAAAGGGTACGGTGCGAGTACAGTATGGACAAATGGGTTGGAGCAGTAGTGGAGGATCTGGGATCTGACCCTAAACTGGCCGCAAATAGTTTTCACTATGCAGACATGCAGCTGTGTCTTTCAAATCTCAAAACACTTCATTAAAAAATGTCAGGCTGTTCGTGGAATTGATGGGAAACGTCAGTGGGGAAACACAACGGGATGTGGGACGCAAGGGCCGTTTCAAGAAACCTGGATCAGGGTAGATTAATCCCCAAGAGTGTACTGCCCTTGACCTATATTACCTTGAAGCTCTCGTGCAAGTTGTAATCTGGGGTGCGCTTCATCTCCTCTAGGATGTCCCACGCTTCCAGATCCAGCTTTTCCTCCGCATCCGAGTCATGCATGACCTCGACCTCATCTTCCAGCACATTCTCGTCCTCCTCAGAATCGCTCTTCTCTGAATTACTGTCCTCCACCCAGATCTCTGCCCCCTGTTCTGCTACCTCAGCAACAGGCGCAGCAGCAGTGGCCCTGGCCTCAGCAGCTGAGGGAGCAGAGGTAGAGGGAGACCCGGACTCAGCAGCAGGAGCGAAGCTGGCCATTTGAGGAGACGAGCCTACGATCCTTATTTTGTTGTTTGATTGAGGGTCACCCTGTTCGCTGTTTAGCACGATTTGGCGGTTGTTCGTGATAAATGCCAGTGGGTATGCATCGATGCTCTGGTCAACAGGAGACAGCGCTTCAATGAGATTCAGGGTCGCGCATTGATATCCAGTTGAACATGGAGTTTGATATGACCCAGATTTGATAGAGTTTTCGAATGAGCCCTAAAATGAGCCCTAAAAATGAGCCCTAACCGTCTGTGACCTGACAGTGACTGAGCGTGGTCAGACGCACGCGCACGTACAGCCTCTCTTACCTGATCACATCCACTCATCGTGCCTTCCCATCCTCCGTCTAAAAATATGTGATCTACATGTCTGCATGAATTGTCAGAAATTCTTTGATGGGATAACTTGCTTGAGAGTGGCCCCGACACGTCATTGATCCGTCCAATCGACACGGCCCGTCTCCTGTCAGAGTGTCAGCCAGATACTCGTCGATAACATTGACTTCTGAACGGGGAGCGAACGCAAGCGCACGAAGCAGCCTTGAATTAAATGAACCTGTGCGATTGTTCAGTCTTAACGGAGGGGGAATAAGCAGCCTGGATCATGAGAGGAAGCGAGCGCTGTCAGTGGTTCGCGCAACGTGGCTAGGCGCAGGCGTTTCCACGCTTGCGAAAGTGCCAGTAATGAAAGCAGCATCAGTCTGCGATGCAGGTTGGTACCTATCCGGCATCCATTTCCCAAACCTGAAATTGCCTGGCCTTGAAAATCCTGTGGACCCTCCTAGCCATGAATGACCCTCCTGTCTGGTAGTCTCAGTTCCAGCCTGGGCATCTAGCTGCCTACTTTTGAGGGCACATTTGAACTTGGTTGTTAGCTGGAAAATGCGAGGTGGCATGGAAAAGCCTTGCAGGAAAGAGCCGTGGGAAAGAGCTTATACCTCAAGGTTCCTGTCCATCTGACCCAACATCATTCAACATCATGTGTATCGTGTGTTGCAGCACTGGGAGCATACTGGATCCGTGTGCGTATTCTGGTAGGACGTGCGGAGGACACCGTCTACAGCATCCCCAACAGAAATGCCACCAGTCTCGCTCACAAGCAGGAGATGCAGGCAGCAGCTGCAGAGAAGCTGGCAGGCAAACTGGTGAGCGTTGGGAAAACCTGTATATTTCGCATTCCTGCGACTATGAGCCACTCCGACGGGTGCGTCCCAAATGACACCCAAACACAGAGACTCATAGAGAGAAGGAACTGCACCCCTCCTCCACCGAATATGATACAGGCCCTGAAGTAAGCATCACCCGTCACCCTCACACTTACCTCTAGAATGAAGGCAGGTTCAGCCTCAAGGCAATCTGCTCATTTGCTCAGGAAATGGCAATGAATGGGTGGGGCGTTGCGACTTAACCGCTACCCTGAGGGGTCAGAGGCCAGCGGCCCCAAAGACCTGTACAGGACGACTACAGAAAATCAGGAGCTGATGCAATTCCAGATGAAAGGCAGAGAAGCTCTCTTCTTGGTTATCTGTTTATTAATTGTGATTACCGGTAGTGTCTCGGTAGGTGTTGTGAAATGTGTCTGTGGCCTGTACCTGTTCCTGAAAGTATGAAGGTGGATATGAAGGCCGCGTAGCTCAATGGGTATGCGTACCACGAGATGGACAATATCGCAGTAAGAGATGGACAATATCGGGGTGGAAACCACCGGTTCAGTCCCTCTTGTCCATTTGTCGCATCCACGAATATTCGTTTCTCTGTCTAAATCAATATGCGCCAATGAGGAGCCAATCGTCATTTTGCGTTCGGCCATACCCCTGGTCATACCAGACTGGACCAAAGGCAAAGGCCCGACGCGCATTGACAGGCTTTATCGAGCCACATTAATTGCAAATGTTTATAATTATATGTGTCGACCGTTGATTGCCACTTGAAAAGGGCTTCAGGTTTTCCCATTATTGGAATTTTCGCATTCTTATTGCAGCGGACATCCGCGGGGAGAGAGGTGACACATTTCTTGCCCTTCATTATTTCTAATTCATAGCTTTCTGCACAATGTCCGTGCAGGTTGACAAGATCGAGGTATGTCTAGAAAGCCGAGGGCGCGTTTCTCTGTGAGGGGCGAGGTGCCAATACGAACGGCTGGGGGCGTAGGCTCCGGCCTATAAAAATGGAGACAGACTCCCAAGACCAGGAAGGATGAGGGCCAAATGTAGATAGTGGCTCCATCATACATGCTGGCTGTCATACATGCTGGCTACATGTACTGGCTGGCATGCATGCTGGCTACATGCACTGGCTGGTATGCATGCTGGCTCCATGCACTGGCTGGCATGCATGCTGGCTCCATGCACTGGCTGACATGCATGTTGGCTCCATGCACTGGCTGGTATGCATGCTGGCTCCATGCACTGGCTGGCATGCATGCTGGCTCCATGCACTGGCTGGCATGCATGTTGGCTCCATGCATTAGCTGGCATGCATGCTGGCTCCATGCACTGGCTGGCATGCATGCTGGCTCCATGCACTGGCTGACATGCATGTTGGCTCCATGCACTGGCTGGTATGCATGCTGGCTCCATGCACTGGCTGGCATGCATGCTGGCTCCATGCACTGGCTGGTATGCATGCTGGCTCCATGCACTGGCTGGTATGCATGCTGGCTCCATGCACTGGCTTGCATGCATGCTGGCTCCATGCACTGGCTGGTATGCATGCTGGCTCCATGCAATACCTGCCATGCATGCTGGCTCAATGCACTGGCTGGCATGCATGCTGGCTCCATGCACTGGCTGGCATGCATGCTGGCTCCATGCAATACCTGCCATGCATGCTGGCTCCATGCACTGGCTGGCATGCATGCTGGCTCCATGCACTGGCTGGCATGCATGCTGGCTCCATGCAATACCTGCCATGCATGCTGGCTCCATGCACTGGCTGGCATGCATGCTGGCTCCATGCAATACCTGCCATGCATGCTGGCTCCATGCAATACCTGCCATGCATGCTGGCTCAATGCAATACCTGCCATGCATGCTGGCTCAATGCAATACCTGCCATGCATGCTGGCTCTATGCAATACCTGCCATGCATGCTGGCTCTATGCAATACCTGCCATGCATGCTGGCTCCATGCAATACCTGCCATGCATGCTGGCTCCATGCAATACCTGCCATGCATGCTGGCTCAATGCAATACCTGCCATGCATGCTGGCTCTATGCAATACCTGCCATGCATGCTGGCTCTATGCACTGGCTGGCATGCATGCTGGCTCCATGCACTGGCTGGCATGCATGACCTATAGCCTTAAAACCTACACTGTCCCACATGCATCATGCTTGACCTTGTCCTTGCACTTCTCGGTGGCACTCGTACCAGGGGGCCCAGCCTGCGAGCACTGTAATGGGGGTCAAAGTCATGAAGACCTTAAGGAGGCAGGGGGGTGGCATACCTTTAGTATGCACCCATATTGAATGCTACACCCTTGCCACTGAATCCTGGCCCATGAACCATGGAATGCTTTGCTCTGCCCTCCTCACAGGGGCAGCCGGAGGAGGCAATGCTGGAGGGGAGTGCAGAAATTATGTGGTGCAACCAGGTACAACACATGGAAGGCATTACAGTTTATCCAGACCACAATGGCAGAGATAGAGGCTGTGATGGAGAGAATGTTATAGTAACATGGATGCCCCACTTCTATCAGTTATATGCCACAATTATTAATGGCCTGTTTTTTCCCTTTCTGAATTTTAAGGATTTTTTTTTCCCTCTAAGAGGTCGGGCGCCCGGCCGAGCCTTTTGAGCAGGGTCCAAAGGTATAACGTCATTGATTTCTAAACTGCCATGGCGCCCCTCACAGTACTGCTACTTGGCCTAGCTTACCTTGTCCAAATATGCCAAGTATCAGCAGTTAAATCTGATTCCAAGTTCGGTGGACTGAAATAGATCCGCTGGGCGGTTTTATGTCAGATGTCCGTGCGATTCCTCAATGCTTCGCACTTTAGCGAAGGTCATGTTATCTTAGCTACTCTGAAGAGCAGGTCGCTGAACATTATGTTCCATGCTGGCCGCTCTCAATTTTGTATTCAGGCCTGACTCTATAGGCTTGGCCGCTACCACATCCTGCTGTGAACCTAGGGATGTAACCACAAGCATATCACTTTACACTCCTGCATGCCTTTCCTTCGTGTAGGAAGTGGGGCACTTGTGTTCCTCTTTTTCTTCCTCTCTTGGTTTATTTTCACTACTACTTTTTACAATACGTGTGATCAAACCCGTCCTTGGCTTGCCTTCCATGGGCATACAAATATAAAAAAGAAGAGCATGAGGCCTCAACTAGACGGGGCTGCGCCTGAACACGTGAAGTGTCTTGCGCGAGCCGCTACCAGCCATGGACACCTGAATGACACCATGGTGCACAAAGGGGGCACTGACTCTGACGATATTGAGGACACGCAAGATGGCAAGGGGCGTGCTGTAGATGTCGCCCTTCCCCTTGCCACAGCTACACATAAAACATTGCACCTTTGTATCCCGCCCTACCATGAGAAACATAACTTTCCGATCAGCCTCAGCGAAGCCATCACAAAAAGCAAAAACTGCCTTTCGCATTGGGGGCTTACACAGGGTGGGCAAGGACCTGAAGCTGGTCAGATCCGTTTTGAAGTGGATCTGCAAGCAATCCGGACCTACGCCATGCTTTCCCAGGACCCTCTGGTATGCGCCAAACACATCAGAGAGCCCTGAGTTCTTGATCTCCATCCCAACACCGTAGGCAGCCCTAAACAAAGCCACACCTAAAATCAGCATAATGCCGCTAGAAGCCCCTATGTCGACCAGCTCAAAGCTCTCAAAAGGAGAAAATGAGGCCATTATCGCCCCGAAAATGGTTGGCATGGACCCCATGGTGGCAGTCCCTGCCATCCCATCACCCGCACCACCCAAATTCCCGAGTGCCGCCACCACACGACATAATGCCTGCAGAGGAAAGAAGGGAGAACAAGGTTAACAAGATGTGAGGTTGATCAGCAGCAAGTTCTTCTTTCACTTGCTAATTTAATAACGCCAACAATATGCCTCTGCATGAAGAACCTCACCATTAAAAAAGCAGTGCGAGTAGCAGCAATGACGCCAGCAGACATATGGCGTGCAACCTGCATACCTCCAGCTGTTGCGCTCGTACCAGCGTACTCATCCTACGGTCATGGGGTCAAACTCATGAAGGCATTCAGGGAGCAGGTGGGTGGCATACCTATATTATGTACACAAATGGAATCTACACCCCTGCCACTGAACCCTGGCCCATGAACCCTGAGTGGGCCCCTTCCAAGTTTACCCCCCTCCCAGTTTGACCCATCTCCCGCAGGCCCGTGACCCCCACGCAGCGAAGGCGCGCCTTCCACACTTTTCCACAACATGGGCATCCATTCTGAATTGTCCTTTCTGGCAAAAACAACACTGCCCTGAACCCCCTACACTGCCCCACCTGCTTTGTGCTTGATCTTGTCCTTGCACCTCCATCTGTTGCACGTGCGCTACCGGACTCAGCCTGCGTGTACGGTCATGGGAGTCAAACTCAGGAAGGCATTCAGGGAGCAGGTGGGTGGCATACCTCTATTATGTACACAAATTGAATCGTACACCCCTGCCACTGAACCCTGGCCCATGAACCCTGACTGGGCCCCTTCCAAGGTTACCCCCCTCCCAGTTTGACCCATCTCCTGCAGGAATCGTGACCCCCACACTTTTCCACAACATGGGCATCCTTTCTTAATTGTCCTATCTGGCAAAAACAAAACTGCCCTGAACCCCTGAACCCCCTACACTGTCCCACCTGCTTTGTGCTTGATCTTGTCCTTTCACCTCCAGCTGTTGCACCTGCGCTACCGCGCTCAGCCTGCGTGTACGGTCATGGGAGTCAAACTCAGGAAGGCCTTCAGGGAGCAGGTGGGTGGCATACCTCTACTATGTACACAAATTGAATCGTACACCCCTGCCACTGAACCCTGGCCCATGAACCCTGACTGGGCCCCTTCCAAGTTTATCCCCCTCCCAGTTTGACCCATCTCCCGCAGGCCCCGTGACCCCCATGCAGCGAAGGCGCGCCTTCCACACTTTTCCACAACATGGGCATCCATTCTGAATTGTCCTATCTGGCAAAAACAAAACTGCCCTGAACCCCTGAACCCCCTACACTGTCCCACCTGCTTTGTGCTTGATCTTGTCCTTTCACCTCCAGCTGTTGCACCTGCGCTACCGCGCTCAGCCTGCGTGTACGGTCATGGGAGTCAAACTCAGGAAGGCATTCAGGGAGCAGGTGGGTGGCATACCTCTACTATGTACACAAATTGAATCGTAAACCCCTGCCACTGAACCCTGGCCCATGAACCCTGACTGGGCCCCTTCCAAGTTTATCCCCCTCCCAGTTTGACCCATCTCCCGCAGGCCCCGTGACCCTCATGCAGCGAAGGCGCGCCTTCCACACTTTTCCACAACATGGGCATCCATTCTGAATTGTCCTATCTGGCAAAAACAAAACTGCCCTGAACCCCTGAACCCCCTACACTGTCCCACCTGCTCTGTGCTTGATCTTGTCCTTTCACCTCCAGCTGTTGCACCTGCGCTACCGCGCTCAGCCTGCGTGTACGGTCATGGGAGTCAAACTCAGGAAGGCATTCAGGGAGCAGGTGGGTGGCATACCTCTACTATGTACACAAATTGAATCGTAAACCCCTGCCACTGAACCCTGGCCCATGAACCCTGACTGGGCCCCTTCCAAGTTTATCCCCCTCCCAGTTTGACCCATCTCCCGCAGGCCCCGTGACCCCCATGCAGCGAAGGCGCGCCTTCCACACTTTTCCACAACATGGGCATCCATTCTGAATTGTCCTATCTGGCAAAAACAAAACTGCCCTGAACCCCTGAACCCCCTACACTGTCCCACCTGCTCTGTGCTTGATCTTGTCCTTTCACCTCCAGCTGTTGCACCTGCGCTACCGCGCTCAGCCTGCGTGTACGGTCATGGGAGTCAAACTCAGGAAGGCATTCAGGGAGCAGGTGGGTGGCATACCTCTACTATGTACACAAATTGAATCGTACACCCCTGCCACTGAACCCTGGCCCATGAACCCTGACTGGGCCCCTTCCAAGTTTATCCCCCTCCCAGTTTGACCCATCTCCCGCAGGCCCCGTGACCCCCATGCAGCGAAGGCGCGCCTTCCACACTTTACACAACATGGGCATCCATTCTGAATTGTCTTTTCTGGCAAAAACAACACTGCCCTGAACCCCTGAACCCCCTACACTGTCCCACCTGCTCTGTGCTTGATCTTGTCCTTGCACCTCCATCTGTTGCACGTGCGCTACCGGACTCAGCCTGCGTGTACGGTCATGGGAGTCAAACTCAGGAAGGCATTCAGGGAGCAGGTGGGTGGCATACCTCTATTATGTACACAAATTGAATCGTACACCCCTGCCACTGAACCCTGGCCCATGAACCCTGACTGGGCCCCTTCCAAGGTTACCCCCCTCCCAGTTTGACCCATCTCCTGCAGGAATCGTGACCCCCACACTTTTCCACAACATGGGCATCCATTCTGAATTGTCCTATCTGGCAAAAACAAAACTGCCCTGAACCCCTGAACCCCCTACACTGTCCCACCTGCTCTGTGCTTGATCTTGTCCTTTCACCTCCAGCTGTTGCACCTGCGCTACCGCGCTCAGCCTGCGTGTACGGTCATGGGAGTCAAACTCAGGAAGGCATTCAGGGAGCAGGTGGGTGGCATACCTCTACTATGTACACAAATTGAATCGTACACCCCTGCCACTGAACCCTGGCCCATGAACCCTGACTGGGCCCCTTCCAAGGTTACCCCCCTCCCAGTTTGACCCATCTCCCGCAGGCCCCGTGACCCCCATGCAGCGAAGGCGCGCCTTCCACACTTTACACACACAAGGGTGCACAGAGCAGGTAGGCAGTCAAGCAAGCAGTCGGGTAGGCAGCCAGCCCACCTCTACTCCTTCAGTCGGTGCACCAGTGTCGTCTTCTGCAAAGGCATCAGCTTGGTCAGAGTTGGTGTTAGCCTGCATACATAGGGGGGCATTCAGGTTAGGGACATGCATATTGGTTCAAGGGTTTAGGTCCCATCACTTGGGTGTAGGGGCTAGGTTCAAGCAGAAGGTACAAGCACAAGGATGCCATGGTTGCCCTTGCAGCTCCAGCTGTGGCCCTTGCACTAGCGGGGCCAGCCTACGAGCACGGTCATGGGGGTCAAAGTCAAACAGGCCTTCATGAGGCAGGGGGGTAACATGCCTTTGCTTTGTACAATTATGGAATCCCTATGCAAGCAAAATGTCCCACCTGCGCCGTGCTTGCCATTGCAGCTCCAGCTGTGGCCTTTGCACTAGCGGAGCCAGCCTGCGAGCACGGTCATGGGGGTCAAAGTCAAATGGGTCTTCATGAGGCAGGGGGGTGGCATGCCCATGCTTTGTACAATAATTGAATCAAGCACCCTTGCCCATGAACCCTGCTTCAAACCCCTCCCAAAATTATCCCCTTCCCGAAGTGGCAGAGGAACCATTCACCCCTGCGCCCTAAACCATTCTGCCCCACCTGCATCACACTGCTTACCTGAGAATGTCCCTCTTGAAGCCTGGCTAGAAGCCCGTGGCATTCTGACATCTTTATCCATTCAGTTGTTCCATCTGCTGCTTCCACGCTCACGTCTACCAGGTTGCCGAACGTCGTCTGCTCCGTCTTCCCGACCATGCTGGCGAGCGTCTTGGACGAGACCAGCTTGTCATTGCGCTCTGCTTCGGCCATGACCTCCACTGCGTCAGCCTGGCTTGTTGGTAGGCTGCCAATGTCCGTGATTGGAAGTAGTCTGTACCCGCAAGGGTATGATCGCCGCAGACTTATCAAGGCGAAGATGACCTGTGGAAGAGGAATGCATGGTAAACGTGAATGCGTAACCCTTTGTAAACTTGAAGCATGCATGGTTAACATGAAGGGATATTACCATGGCTCAAAGCGCTATACGCACCTGCTGTCCGCCCTGTCTTCCCTTCTTACATCGCAGGAGAATTATACGGACCGACCTGCCGCAGTCCCCTTTTAGCAAAGATAGGTTCAAATCTTTGGGTCTCCATCCGTACAGGACCAAAAAAGACATGTAAAGAAAAGAGCGCGTAAAGAATACAGGAGCTTGACTTCAGGAATGAAGACTGCTCAGATGTGTGGACAGAATCTGGAAATTTGAAATAATGTGTTGAGCTGTGAAAATTTGAATTTTTTGAGCAGACCACAGAAGGGACACGGGTCGTGGTATCGGCAATCAGCCAAATGTATGAAGTCCCTGAGTTGTTAATCAGCAAATCTGTTCGAAATATAAACGGGGCCATTCGTGAACACAGCAGGCGCATCCTTCGCAAGAATCACGGGAGTACAAGTAACACCCCAATATTCACTGGCATCAGAGAGAACCCCGTCTTCCAGCGTGCGGTGGATGCCGTTAGCTCGCGCTATAAAAACAGCCGGGAAGTCGTCATCAAGAAGTTTCAAAGGTAGGGCGAACGTGTACTCACTGATGATGACACCAGCATAAACCGGAGCCAACCAAGACATCCACACAACGTTTTGGGCCTGACTCAAGCCCTTCAGCCCCTTCAGCCCTGCTCCCTAAACCCTAGCCTCTGCTCCCTTAAGGCCTTAATTCCTTAACCCCATGCCAGTATTCCCTAACCCCCCCATTGCATGATGCATGCAGGTGCCTGTCCAACTCAGTGTACCAGGGGGTTGACAGCAGTGGTCAAACAAAGAAGCCCGCCGCAGCCAACCGCAGAGTTACTCCTCATCCGCTCTTTGCGATGCCAGACCAGAAGCCAGGACCATCTACACCAGCCACTGACCCTCTCAAGCACAGTGCAAGCATTTTCAAACTACATCCTGTATTTATGGAGAGTTGCAGGCCATTAATTGAGATGGCAGTTGCCAAAGCCAAGGAGGATGAGGCATCACTACTGGCTGCAGCAGTGGCAGCAGCCGAGGCAGCAGAGAGGGAGGCTGCAGCGGTGACAGCAAGGTCGTCAGAACTAGCAGAAGAAGCAAATAAGAGGCTCCCGTCACCCTTGAAGGCTTGGATCGGCCACAGGAACTATGCTCTCCCCAACATGACATGCATTGTCCGACCAGAGGCGCAAGTGATGGACTTGACCATGTACAGGAGGGTGAGAGGATTGGTGGGGGATTCAGGGATGTGCTGCAACATAGGGGATCAGGGGAGTATAAGTATGGAGCAAATGGCAGTACTCAACAGCCAAGTCGCCCTCTGACCAGAATTCATCCACCCCAAGGCTGCTGAGGACTCGGGCATGTTAAGAAAGAAGAGCACCACATCCCCTGGAAATATGAACAGATCCCACATGCCTCTAGCTATGATTATTAGGATTGCTCAAAAACACATTGAGCTGCTGCAAGTATGGAGCAAATGGCATCAGCCTCTCCCCACCTGGCCATGCAAAGCATCTCCCACAGCCTCTTGCACATCACTTGTTTGAAATGCTTTGATTTTCCCTTTTCACAGGAACAGCTAGAAGCGGCCATGACGGAGGGGTGTGCTACGGTTCAGTGGTGCATCTGGGTACGCAACGAAGAGGCCAAGGAGCTAATTCCATTCATCCAGACCAAGATGGCAGAGATACAGGCTGTGATGGAGGGAATGATGTAGTAACATGAGTGTCCCACTTCTTAAGTTCGATCCTGCAAATGGTTGATCAATCCAAAAGCTTGAGCACAAAAATATCTTACCTACTGAACTCTCTACATTTGTACCAATGCGCATGAGCCCCAGGGTAGGTGGGCAGGTTTGAACACGAAATTAAGATAAGCAGGTCTGGGGCTTTGATTCCGCACTCCTGCTGCTAGATTAAACTTAACTAATACATTGTTAGGGCTTTCCCTAAGTTTGGTCGACAGCAGACTTAAATTGAGTCAGTGAAGACTGAAGAGATGTCCAGCCCGATAAGCATGCGTCTAGGGGTAGGTACGCATGTGTGAGCTGTGATTTGAATTAAGAGCATGCCACCTTAAACTTTGGCAGGGCCTGGAGGATAGGTTATCTAAGCTACCCTGAAGATCAGGTCGCTGAATATTAAGTTTCAGGAAGCCTGCTCTTAATTTTCTATCCAGGCCTGACTAGCTAGGCTCCATCGCTACCGCATTGAGCTGTGGATCTCTGACCGGGTCTGAATTAAGAGCATGCCACCTTAAACTTTGGCAGGGCCTGGAGGATAGGTTATCTAAGCTACCCTGAAGAGCAGGTCGCTGAATATTAAGTTTCAGGAAGCCCGCTCTTAATTTTCTATCCAGGCCTGACTAGCTAGGCTCCATCGCTACCGCATTGAGCTGTGGATCTCTGACCGGGTCTGAATTAAGAGCATGCCACCTTAAACTTTGGCAGGGCCTGGAGGATAGGTTATCTAAGCTACCCTGAAGAGCAGGTCGCTGAATATTAAGTTTCAGGAAGCCTGCTCTTAATTTTCTATCCAGGCCTGACTAGCTAGGCTCCATCGCTACCGCATTGAGCTGTGGATCTCTGACCGGGTCTGAATTAAGAGCATGCCACCTTAAACTTTGGCAGGGCCTGGAGGATAGGTTATCTAAGCTACCCTGAAGATCAGGTCGCTGAATATTAAGTTTCAGGAAGCCCGCTCTTAATTTTCTATCCAGGCCTGACTAGCTAGGCTCCATCGCTACCGTATTGAGCTGTGGATCTCTGACCGGGTCTGAATTAAGAGCATGCCACCTTAAACTTTGGCAGGGCCTGGAGGATAGGTTATCTAAGCTACCCTGAAGAGCAGGTCGCTGAATATTAAGTTTCAGGAAGCCTGCTCTTAATTTTCTATCCAGGCCTGACTAGCTAGGCTCCATCGCTACCGCATTGAGCTGTGGATCTCTGACCGGGTCTGAATTAAGAGCATGCCACCTTAAACTTTGGCAGGGCCTGGAGGATAGGTTATCTAAGCTACCCTGAAGAGCAGGTCGCTGAATATTAAGTTTCAGGAAGCCTGCTCTTAATTTTCTATCCAGGCCTGACTAGCTAGGCTCCATCGCTACCGCATTGAGCTGTGGATCTCTGACCGGGTCTGAATTAAGAGCATGCCACCTTAAACTTTGGCAGGGCCTGGAGGATAGGTTATCTAAGCTACCCTGAAGAGCAGGTCGCTGAATATTAAGTTTCAGGAAGCCCGCTCTTAATTTTCTATCCAGGCCTGACTTGCTAGGCTCCATCGCTACCGCATTGAGCTGTGGATCTCTGACCGGGTCTGAATTAAGAGCATGCCACCTTAAACTTTGGCAGGGCCTGGAGGATAGGTTATCTAAGCTACCCTGAAGAGCAGGTCGCTGAATATTAAGTTTCAGGAAGCCTGCTCTTAATTTTCTATCCAGGCCTGACTAGCTAGGCTCCATCGCTACCGCATTGAGCTGTGGATCTCTGACCGGGTCTGAATTAAGAGCATGCCACCTTAAACTTTGGCAGGGCCTGGAGGATAGGTTATCTAAGCTACCCTGAAGAGCAGGTCGCTGAATATTAAGTTTCAGGAAGCCCGCTCTTAATTTTCTATCCAGGCCTGACTAGCTAGGCTCCATCGCTACCGCATTGAGCTGTGGATCTCTGACCGGGTCTGAATTAAGAGCATGCCACCTTAAACTTTGGCAGGGCCTGGAGGATAGGTTATCTAAGCTACCCTGAAGAGCAGGTCGCTGAATATTAAGTTTCAGGAAGCCCGCTCTTAATTTTCTATCCAGGCCTGACTAGCTAGGCTCCATCGCTACCGCATTGAGCTGTGGATCTCTGACCGGGTCTGAATTAAGAGCATGCCACCTTAAACTTTGGCAGGGCCTGGAGGATAGGTTATCTAAGCTACCCTGAAGATCAGGTCGCTGAATATTAAGTTTCAGGAAGCCTGCTCTTAATTTTCTATCCAGGCCTGACTAGCTAGGCTCCATCGCTACCGCATTGAGCTGTGGATCTCTGACCGGGTCTGAATTAAGAGCATGCCACCTTAAACTTTGGCAGGGCCTGGAGGATAGGTTATCTAAGCTACCCTGAAGAGCAGGTCGCTGAATATTAAGTTTCAGGAAGCCCGCTCTTAATTTTCTATCCAGGCCTGACTAGCTAGGCTCCATCGCTACCGCATTGAGCTGTGGATCTCTGACCGGGTCTGAATTAAGAGCATGCCACCTTAAACTTTGGCAGGGCCTGGAGGATAGGTTATCTAAGCTACCCTGAAGAGCAGGTCGCTGAATATTAAGTTTCAGGAAGCCTGCTCTTAATTTTCTATCCAGGCCTGACTAGCTAGGCTCCATCGCTACCGCATTGAGCTGTGGATCTCTGACCGGGTCTGAATTAAGAGCATGCCACCTTAAACTTTGGCAGGGCCTGGAGGATAGGTTATCTAAGCTACCCTGAAGATCAGGTCGCTGAATATTAAGTTTCAGGAAGCCTGCTCTTAATTTTCTATCCAGGCCTGACTAGCTAGGCTCCATCGCTACCGCATTGAGCTGTGGATCTCTGACCGGGTCTGAATTAAGAGCATGCCACCTTAAACTTTGGCAGGGCCTGGAGGATAGGTTATCTAAGCTACCCTGAAGAGCAGGTCGCTGAATATTAAGTTTCAGGAAGCCTGCTCTTAATTTTCTATCCAGGCCTGACTAGCTAGGCTCCATCGCTACCGCATTGAGCTGTGGATCTCTGACCGGGTCTGAATTAAGAGCATGCCACCTTAAACTTTGGCAGGGCCTGGAGGATAGGTTATCTAAGCTACCCTGAAGAGCAGGTCGCTGAATATTAAGTTTCAGGAAGCCCGCTCTTAATTTTCTATCCAGGCCTGACTAGCTAGGCTCCATCGCTACCGCATTGAGCTGTGGATCTCTGACCGGGTCTGAATTAAGAGCATGCCACCTTAAACTTTGGCAGGGCCTGGAGGATAGGTTATCTAAGCTACCCTGAAGATCAGGTCGCTGAATATTAAGTTTCAGGAAGCCTGCTCTTAATTTTCTATCCAGGCCTGACTAGCTAGGCTCCATCGCTACCGCATTGAGCTGTGGATCTCTGACCGGGTCTGAATTAAGAGCATGCCACCTTAAACTTTGGCAGGGCCTGGAGGATAGGTTATCTAAGCTACCCTGAAGATCAGGTCGCTGAATATTAAGTTTCAGGAAGCCTGCTCTTAATTTTCTATCCAGGCCTGACTAGCTAGGCTCCATCGCTACCGCATTGAGCTGTGGATCTCTGACCGGGTCTGAATTAAGAGCATGCCACCTTAAACTTTGGCAGGGCCTGGAGGATAGGTTATCTAAGCTACCCTGAAGAGCAGGTCGCTGAATATTAAGTTTCAGGAAGCCCGCTCTTAATTTTCTATCCAGGCCTGACTAGCTAGGCTCCATCGCTACCGCATTGAGCTGTGATTCTCTGATCGGGTCTGAATTAAGAGCATGCCACCTTAAACTTTGGCAGGGCCTGGAGGATAGGTTATCTAAGCTACCCTGAAGAGCAGGTCGCTGAATATTAAGTTTCAGGAAGCCCGCTCTTAATTTTCTATCCAGGCCTGACTTGCTAGGCTCCGTCGCTACCGTATTGAGCTGTGGATCTCTGACCGGGTCTGAATTAAGAGCATGCCACCTTAAACTTTGGCAGGGCCTGGAGGATAGGTTATCTAAGCTACCCTGAAGAGCAGGTCGCTGAATATTAAGTTTCAGGAAGCCTGCTCTTAATTTTCTATCCAGGCCTGACTAGCTAGGCTCCATCGCTACCGCATTGAGCTGTGGATCTCTGACCGGGTCTGAATTAAGAGCATGCCACCTTAAACTTTGGCAGGGCCTGGAGGATAGGTTATCTAAGCTACCCTGAAGATCAGGTCGCTGAATATTAAGTTTCAGGAAGCCCGCTCTTAATTTTCTATCCAGGCCTGACTAGCTAGGCTCCATCGCTACCGCATTGAGCTGTGGATCTCTGACCGGGTCTGAATTAAGAGCATGCCACCTTAAACTTTGGCAGGGCCTGGAGGATAGGTTATCTAAGCTACCCTGAAGAGCAGGTCGCTGAATATTAAGTTTCAGGAAGCCTGCTCTTAATTTTCTATCCAGGCCTGACTAGCTAGGCTCCATCGCTACCGCATTGAGCTGTGGATCTCTGACCGGGTCTGAATTAAGAGCATGCCACCTTAAACTTTGGCAGGGCCTGGAGGATAGGTTATCTAAGCTACCCTGAAGAGCAGGTCGCTGAATATTAAGTTTCAGGAAGCCTGCTCTTAATTTTCTATCCAGGCCTGACTAGCTAGGCTCCATCGCTACCGCATTGAGCTGTGGATCTCTGACCGGGTCTGAATTAAGAGCATGCCACCTTAAACTTTGGCAGGGCCTGGAGGATAGGTTATCTAAGCTACCCTGAAGATCAGGTCGCTGAATATTAAGTTTCAGGAAGCCTGCTCTTAATTTTCTATCCAGGCCTGACTAGCTAGGCTCCATCGCTACCGCATTGAGCTGTGGATCTCTGACCGGGTCTGAATTAAGAGCATGCCACCTTAAACTTTGGCAGGGCCTGGAGGATAGGTTATCTAAGCTACCCTGAAGATCAGGTCGCTGAATATTAAGTTTCAGGAAGCCTGCTCTTAATTTTCTATCCAGGCCTGACTAGCTAGGCTCCATCGCTACCGCATTGAGCTGTGGATCTCTGACCGGGTCTGAATTAAGAGCATGCCACCTTAAACTTTGGCAGGGCCTGGAGGATAGGTTATCTAAGCTACCCTGAAGAGCAGGTCGCTGAATATTAAGTTTCAGGAAGCCCGCTCTTAATTTTCTATCCAGGCCTGACTAGCTAGGCTCCATCGCTACCGCATTGAGCTGTGATTCTCTGATCGGGTCTGAATTAAGAGCATGCCACCTTAAACTTTGGCAGGGCCTGGAGGATAGGTTATCTAAGCTACCCTGAAGAGCAGGTCGCTGAATATTAAGTTTCAGGAAGCCCGCTCTTAATTTTCTATCCAGGCCTGACTTGCTAGGCTCCGTCGCTACCGTATTGAGCTGTGGATCTCTGACCGGGTCTGAATTAAGAGCATGCCACCTTAAACTTTGGCAGGGCCTGGAGGATAGGTTATCTAAGCTACCCTGAAGAGCAGGTCGCTGAATATTAAGTTTCAGGAAGCCTGCTCTTAATTTTCTATCCAGGCCTGACTAGCTAGGCTCCATCGCTACCGCATTGAGCTGTGGATCTCTGACCGGGTCTGAATTAAGAGCATGCCACCTTAAACTTTGGCAGGGCCTGGAGGATAGGTTATCTAAGCTACCCTGAAGATCAGGTCGCTGAATATTAAGTTTCAGGAAGCCCGCTCTTAATTTTCTATCCAGGCCTGACTAGCTAGGCTCCATCGCTACCGCATTGAGCTGTGGATCTCTGACCGGGTCTGAATTAAGAGCATGCCACCTTAAACTTTGGCAGGGCCTGGAGGATAGGTTATCTAAGCTACCCTGAAGAGCAGGTCGCTGAATATTAAGTTTCAGGAAGCCCGCTCTTAATTTTCTATCCAGGCCTGACTTGCTAGGCTCCATCGCTACCGCATTGAGCTGTGGATCTCTGACCGGGTCTGAATTAAGAGCATGCCACCTTAAACTTTGGCAGGGCCTGGAGGATAGGTTATCTAAGCTACCCTGAAGAGCAGGTCGCTGAATATTAAGTTTCAGGAAGCCCGCTCTTAATTTTCTATCCAGGCCTGACTAGCTAGGCTCCATCGCTACCGCATTGAGCTGTGGATCTCTGACCGGGTCTGAATTAAGAGCATGCCACCTTAAACTTTGGCAGGGCCTGGAGGATAGGTTATCTAAGCTACCCTGAAGAGCAGGTCGCTGAATATTAAGTTTCAGGAAGCCTGCTCTTAATTTTCTATCCAGGCCTGACTAGCTAGGCTCCATCGCTACCGCATTGAGCTGTGGATCTCTGACCGGGTCTGAATTAAGAGCATGCCACCTTAAACTTTGGCAGGGCCTGGAGGATAGGTTATCTAAGCTACCCTGAAGATCAGGTCGCTGAATATTAAGTTTCAGGAAGCCCGCTCTTAATTTTCTATCCAGGCCTGACTAGCTAGGCTCCATCGCTACCGCATTGAGCTGTGGATCTCTGACCGGGTCTGAATTAAGAGCATGCCACCTTAAACTTTGGCAGGGCCTGGAGGATAGGTTATCTAAGCTACCCTGAAGATCAGGTCGCTGAATATTAAGTTTCAGGAAGCCCGCTCTTAATTTTCTATCCAGGCCTGACTTGCTAGGCTCCATCGCTACCGCATTGAGCTGTGGATCTCTGACCGGGTCTGAATTAAGAGCATGCCACCTTAAACTTTGGCAGGGCCTGGAGGATAGGTTATCTAAGCTACCCTGAAGAGCAGGTCGCTGAATATTAAGTTTCAGGAAGCCCGCTCTTAATTTTCTATCCAGGCCTGACTAGCTAGGCTCCATCGCTACCGCATTGAGCTGTGGATCTCTGACCGGGTCTGAATTAAGAGCATGCCACCTTAAACTTTGGCAGGGCCTGGAGGATAGGTTATCTAAGCTACCCTGAAGAGCAGGTCGCTGAATATTAAGTTTCAGGAAGCCCGCTCTTAATTTTCTATCCAGGCCTGACTAGCTAGGCTCCATCGCTACCGCATTGAGCTGTGGATCTCTGACCGGGTCTGAATTAAGAGCATGCCACCTTAAACTTTGGCAGGGCCTGGAGGATAGGTTATCTAAGCTACCCTGAAGATCAGGTCGCTGAATATTAAGTTTCAGGAAGCCTGCTCTTAATTTTCTATCCAGGCCTGACTAGCTAGGCTCCATCGCTACCGCATTGAGCTGTGGATCTCTGACCGGGTCTGAATTAAGAGCATGCCACCTTAAACTTTGGCAGGGCCTGGAGGATAGGTTATCTAAGCTACCCTGAAGAGCAGGTCGCTGAATATTAAGTTTCAGGAAGCCTGCTCTTAATTTTCTATCCAGGCCTGACTAGCTAGGCTCCGTCGCTACCGCATTGAGCTGTGGATCTCTGACCGGGTCTGAATTAAGAGCATGCCACCTTAAACTTTGATCTGTTACCGTATCTGAATCAAGTTCATACCACATTCACCTTCGGCAGGGCCTCAAGGTGAACAAGAGTGATTCAGGAAGAAAAAAATGTAAAAAAGTGAAAGGACAGGTCAATAACGTTACACCTCTGGGCCCGCTCAAAGCTCGGCCGCGTAGGCGCCCGACTGTTCAGAAGGGAGTTAAGGAGGCACTAAAAGGAAGAGAGGGGGAAAGGAACAAAAGGAGAGGCCGGGCAGGCTAAGCAGACCAAGTCCAACACCTGAGTTCCACTAGAGACTACCCATCAGCAAAGCCTCAAATAACAGAAAAGTCCAGGAAAGCAAGCGTATCCCACCCATGCTTGGCCGCGAGGGCGCTCCACTGATCAGAAGGGAGAAGAGAAGAAACTAAAAACAACCCAAACAACAACAACAACAGGCAACAACAAAAAAGGCCAACGACATGGGCCTCAGAAACCCCGGAGACTAACTCTCAATAGGACAGGTGAAAGGCTCTGAAGCATGTACGCCTCAAGAATATGTACCACAGCTTCCTCATAGGCCAACTCGGTGGAAGTCTGTAGCACTGCTCTTCCTCCTGCAGCTGGCCTTGCCCCTCCCATGCAAGACCACGTGCACTCACAAACCAGCGATGGACACAGTTCATACTGTCGGCCGTGCCACTACAACGTGCTGATCCACTGCTGGCTCGTGCTCATGTAAAACGCATCTCCCAAGCACGCTTTCTGCTCATACATCACCGGGGTGAACTCTGAGACCCAGGATGGGTACGATTCCTTGTTGTTAGGACCAGCCCTTGTCAGGACTTCGACCCCCAGCATGTAGGTAGTTCGCCCGCCCTGCAGCTCCTCCAGATCCCGAACAGCCGCCTCCAAGGACATGGGCGTGCGGGGCTCTTCATTTGTCGGACCCCTGGCCCGACCCGTGACCCGCCTGTGGACAGCGTACACAACTGATTTCCAAGCCATGGCATACTGGTTGGCGCGATCGTATCGCCACATGTTCCTGATGGCGGGCAACTCGAGGATCCTCATGGGCGCCAAGGTCCCGCCGCCCTCCCGCTGCAGCCCGTAATCCCAGTCTTGCAGAATGTCCCAGATGGTGAGTTCTGCAGTCATGAACAATACACATGTACAAATCAACATTACTGGTCAAGGCAAATTAACAGTTTTGGAATACATCCAGTTACCCCCACCAGACATGCCCACCCTACCAAGCCTATCCCACACCAGGGATCCCCACCCTACCAAGCCTATCCCACACCAGGGATCCCCACCCTACCAAGCCTATCTCACACCTGGGACCCCCACCCTTCCAGGCTGATAAACCATAGCCATGTAAGGATCCCCTTTACTCCTCAAACACTCCCATCACTGACTGCCCTTACTCACTGATGCCGGTCCGGTCCTTCCTGCCACCCCAAGTTGTCCACTGCGTTTCCTGGCCGAATCGGCTGGGGATGATCCATTCTTCCAAGATATCGAAGGGCACGCTGACTTGGACAACCGTCTCTTTGAGGCTGTTCTTCTGCAGGACTCTCATTCTGAGCTCCCGAGTTGCCCCTGGCTGGACCTCCTGCTCCACTGCCCCTCGCTGGACCTCCTGCTCCACTGCCCCTGGCTGGACCTCCTCTTCCACTGCTCCTGGCTGGACCGTCTGCTCCACCGCCCCTGGCTGGACCGTCTGCTCCGCCGCCCCTCGCTGGACCGTCTGCTCCACCGCCCCTGGCTGGACCGTCTGCTCCGCCGCCCCTTGCTGGACCGTCTGCTCCGCCGCCCCTTGCTGGACCGTCTGCTCCACCGCCCCTGGCTGGACCGTCTGCACCTCTGCCCTGGGCCGCACTGGACCCCTTGCTGTATCGAATCCAGGAACCGGTGTGAGATTCTGCCACACCTGCTGCCTCCTCATGCCCCTCGGCAGCTTGACGGGACGTCTGTCGGACCTGAACTCCCGTTCTGGCAGCTGAGGTATGGGTCCAGATTCCAGCAGCGGTTGTGCACGCCCAGATTCCGGCAGCGGCATTGCACGCCCATGTTCCTCATATCTGGCCAACCTTCCCGCCAGGTTGCTGAACTTCACATCGAGAGACGTGAGGCCGATGGCACCACCCCTGGCCATGTCCTGCATATCCATCCGACTCTGCTGCTGCTCGCTGATGATTTGGATCAACAAGGCCTTGACCTCGTCACTGCTGCTGCTGGGCCCAGGTAGGTAATCTCGGTTGGCAATGCCATTCAGCTCCTCCACTGCTGTGCCAAGAAGGCCCGCAGGGCCCTTCAGGGTCAGGTGTTCAAACCGCCCGTACTTCACGTGAAGCAGGAAGATGCCCCTCGTATGCCGCGTCAGCTCTATCATCTTGTCCTTCGCGTACTTCTGGATAGAGATGAACAGTGGACCAGGGGTTGCTTGTGTAGGATTTAATATGTGTACATAATAAAGGTATGCCCTCCCCCTGCCTCCTAAAGGCCCTCATGACCCCTATGACCGTGCAGGTTGGGCCCGCTAGTACATGAGCCACAGCTCGAGGTGCAAGGACAGGGGGTTTAAACTGTGAGTGGGTTCAAACTGTGAGGTAGAGATTAAGGGTGTGGGGGGGTCAAACTGGGAATGAGGGGTGGGGGGGGGAGTAAGGTAGAGATGGAGGGTGTGGGGGGTCAAACTGGGAGTGAGGGGGGTGGGGTGGGGGGGGTAAGGTAGAGATTGAGGGTGTGGGGGGTCAAACTGGGAGTGAGGGGTGTGTGGGAGGGGGGTAAGGTAGAGTCAAAACTTGCAAGGTTAATGCACACTGTAATACAATTTAGTTTTTAGTCCCCCAAGCGAATTCCCCCCATACCCTTGTGGTACAGTCCCTAACACACCCACATGCCGTATGTTCTATTCCCCCCTGTCTCACCGCATTGTACTCCGCATGCGCCTCCTCCATGACTGCGGTGTACACCAGGTGGATGTTGCACCACCTCCGCCAAGCATCGGCATGCTTCGTGAAGAAGGGGATGATCTGGAACATGAGGTGCCCCGGGTTCTCAAGCCAGACATACGGAAGCTCCTGGAAGAATGAACGCTTGAAGAGGGTGGACATAAGCGTAAGCATGTTCTCGGTCGGAGAGTCCATCTTGTCCACGGGTACTTCGCGGTTGGCCTGAACATGAGGTCAATGGTTCAAGGCCAAGGGTTCAGGGTTGAGGGTTAATAGTCAAGGGTAAAGGTTTATGATTCCTGGACAGGGGTGTAGGATCTGGAGGCAGGGGTTATGATTCCTGGACAAGGGTGTAGGATCTGGAGGCAGGGGTTATGATTCCTGGACAGGGGTGTAGGATCTGGGGGCAGGGTTTATGATTCTTGGACAAGGGTGTAGGATCTGTAGGCAGGGGTTATGATTTCTGGACAAGGGCGTAGGATCTGGAGGCAAGGGTTATGATTCCTGGACAAGGATGTAGGATCTGGGGGCAGGGGTTATGATTCCTGGACAAGGGTGTAGGATCTGTAGGCAGGGGTTATGATTCCTGGACAGGGGTGTAGGATCTGGAGGCAGGGGTTATGATTCCTGGACAGGGGTGTAGGGTCTGGAGGCAGGGGTTATGATTCCTGGACAGGGGTGTAGGATCTGGAGGCAGGGGTTATGATTCCTGGACAGGGGTGTAGGATCTGGAGGCAGGGGTTATGATTCCTGGACAGGGGTGTAGGATCTGGGGGCAGGGGTTATGATTCCTGGACAGGGGTGTAGGATCTGGGGGCAGGGGTTATGATTCCTGGACAGGGGTGTAGGATCTGGAGGCAAGGGTTATGATTCCTGGACAGGGGTGTAGGATCTGGAGGCAGGGGTTATGATTCCTGGACAGGGGTGTAGGATCTGGAGGCAGGGGATATGATTCCTGGACAGGGGTGTAGGATCTGGAGGCAGGGGTTATGATTCCTGGACAAGGGGTGTAGGATCTGGAGGAAGGGGTTATGATTCCTGGACAGGGGTGTAGGATCTGGAGGCAGGGGTTATGATTCATGGACAAGGGTGTAGGATCTGGAGGCAGGGGTTATGATTCCTGGACTGGGGTGTAGGATCTGGAGGCAGGGGTTATGATTCCTGGACAGGGGTGTATGATCTGGGGGCAGGGGTTATGATTCCTGGACAAGGGTGTAGGATCTGGAGGCAGGGGTTATGATTCCTGGACAGGGGTGTAGGATCTGGAGGCAGGGGTTATGATTCCTGGACAAGGGGTGTAGGATCTGGAGGCAGGGGTTATGATTCCTGGACAGAGGTGTAGGATCTGGGGGCAGGGGTTATGATTCCTGGACAGGGGTGTAGGATCTGGAGGCAGGGGTTATGATTCCTGGACAGGGGTGTAGGATCTGGAGGCAGGGGATATGATTCCTGGACAGGGGTGTAGGATCTGGAGGCAGGGGTTATGATTCCTGGACAGGGGTGTAGGATCTGGAGGCAGGGGATATGATTCCTGGACAGGGGTGTAGGATCTGGAGGCAGGGGTTATGATTCCTGGACAAGGGGTGTAGGATCTGGGGGCAGGGGTTATGATTCCTGGACAGGGGTGTAGGATCTGGAGGCAGGGGTTATGATTCCTGGACAAGGGGTGTAGGATCTGGAGGCAGGGGTTATGATTCCTGGACAGGGGTGTAGGATCTGGAGGCAGGGGTTATGATTCCTGGACAAGGGTGTAGGATCTGGAGGCAGGGGTTATGATTTCTGGACAGGGGTGTAGGATCTGGGGGCAGGGGTTATGATTCCTGGACAGGGGTGTAGGATCTGGGGGCAGGGTTTATGATTCCTGGACAGGGGTGTAGGATCTGGGGGCATGGGTTATGATTCCTGGACAGGGGTGTAGGATCTGGGGGCAGGGGATATGATTCCTGGACAGGGGTGTAGGATCTGGGGGCAGGGGTTATGATTCTTGGACAAGGGTGTAGGATCTGGTGGCAGGGGTTATGATTCCTGGACAAGGGCGTAGGATCTGGAGGCAAGGGTTATGATTCCTGGACAGGGGTGTAGGATCTGGAGGCAGGGGTTATGATTCCTGGACAGGGGTGTAGGACCTGGAGGCAGGGGTTATGATTCCTGGACAGGGGTGTAGGATCTGGAGGCAGGGGTTATGATTCCTGGACAGGGGTGTAGGATCTGGAGGCAGGGGTTATGATTCCTGGACAGGGGTGTAGGATCTGGAGGCAGGGGATATGATTCCTGGACAGGGGTGTAGGATCTGGAGGCAGGGGTTATGATTCCTGGACAGGGGTGTAGGATCTGGAGGCAGGGGTTATGATTCATGGACAAGGGTGTAGGATCTGGGGGCAGGGGTTATGATTCCTGGACTGGGGTGTAGGATCTGGAGGCAGGGGTTATGATTCCTGGACAGGGGTGTAGGGTCTGGAGGCAGGGGTTATGATTCCTGGACAGGGGTGTAGGATCTGGAGGCAGGGGTTATGATTCCTGGACAAGGGTGTAGGATCTGGAGGCAGGGGTTATGATTCCTGGACAGGGGTGTAGGATCTGGGGGCAGGGTTTATGATTCTTGGACAAGGGTGTAGGATCTGTAGGCAGGGGTTATGATTTCTGGACAAGGGCGTAGGATCTGGAGGCAAGGGTTATGATTCCTGGACAAGGATGTAGGATCTGGAGGCAGGGGATATGATTCCTGGACAGGGGTGTAGGATCTGGAGGCAGGGGTTATGATTCCTGGACAGGGGTGTAGGATCTGGAGGCAGGGGTTATGATTCCTGGACAGGGGTGTAGGATCTGGGGGCAGGGGTTATGATTCCTGGACAGGGGTGTAGGATCTGGGGGCAGGGGTTATGATTCCTGGACAGGGGTGTAGGATCTGGAGGCAGGGGTTATGATTCCTGGACAGGGGTGTAGGATCTGGAGGCAGGGGATATGATTCCTGGACAAGGGTGTAGGATCTGGAGGCAGGGGTTATGATTCCTGGACAGGGGTGTAGGACCTGGAGGCAGGGGTTATGATTCCTGGACAGGGGTGTAGGATCTGGAGGCAGGGGTTATGATTCCTGGACAGGGGTGTAGGATCTGGAGGCAGGGGTTATGATTCCTGGACAAGGGGTGTAGGATCTGGAGGCAGGGGTTATGATTCCTGGACAGGGGTGTAGGATCTGGAGGCAGGGGTTATGATTCCTGGACAGGGGTGTAGGATCTGGGGGCAGGGGTTATGATTCCTGGACAGGGGTGTAGGATCTGGGGGCAGGGGTTATGATTCCTGGTCAGGGGTGTAGGATCTGGAGGCAGGGGTTATGATTCCTGGACAGGGGTGTAGGATCTGGAGGCAGGGGATATGATTCCTGGACAGGGGTGTAGGATCTGGAGGCAGGGGTTATGATTCCTGGACAGGGGTGTAGAATCTGGAGGCAGGGGTTATGATTCATGGACAAGGGTGTAGGATCTGGGGGCAGGGGTTATGATTCCTGGACTGGGGTGTAGGATCTGGAGGCAGGGGTTATGATTCCTGGACAGGGGTGTAGGATCTGGAGGCAGGGGTTATGATTCCTGGACAGGGGTGTAGGATCTGGAGGCAGGGGTTATGATTCCTGGACAGGGGGGTAGGATCTGGAGGCAGGGGTTATGATTCCTGGACAGGGGTGTAGGATCTGGAGGCAGGGGTTATGATTCCTGGACAGGGGTGTAGGATCTGGGGGCAGGGGTTATGATTCCTGGACAAGGGTGTAGAATCTGGAGGCAGGGGTTATGATCCTGGACAAGGGGGTAGGATCTGGAGGCAGGGGTTATGATTCCTGGACAGGGGTGTAGGATCTGGAGGCAGGGGATATGATTCCTGGACAAGGGGTGTAGGATCTGGGGGCAGAGGTTATGATTCCTGGACAAGGGTGTAGGATCTGGAGGCAGGGGTTATGATTCCTGGACAAGGGTGTAGGATCTGGAGGCAGGGGTTATGATTCCTGGACAGGGGTGTAGGATCTGGAGGCAGGGGTTATGATTCCTGGACAGGGGTGTAGGATCTGGGGGCAGGGGTTATGATTCCTGGACAAGGGTGTAGAATCTGGAGGCAGGGGTTATGATCCTGGACAAGGGGTGTAGGATCTGGAGGCAGGGGTTATGATTCCTGGACAGGGGTGTAGGATCTGGAGGCAGGGGTTATGATTCCTGGACAAGGGTGTAGGATCTGGAGGCAGGGGTTATGATTCCTGGACAGGGGTGTAGGATCTGGGGGCAGGGGTTATGATTCCTGGACAAGGGTGTAGAATCTGGAGGCAGGGGTTATGATCCTGGACACGGGGTGTAGGATCTGGAGGCAGGGGTTATGATTCCTGGACAGGGGTGTAGGATCTGGAGGCAGGGGTTATGATTCCTGGACAAGGGTGTAGGATCTGGAGGCAGGGGTTATGATTCCTGGACAGGGGTGTAGGATCTGGGGGCAGGGTTTATGATTCTTGGACAAGGGTGTAGGATCTGTAGGCAGGGGTTATGATTTCTGGACAAGGGCGTAGGATCTGGAGGCAAGGGTTATGATTCCTGGACAAGGATGTAGGATCTGGAGGCAGGGGATATGATTCCTGGACAGGGGTGTAGGATCTGGAGGCAGGGGTTATGATTCCTGGACAGGGGTGTAGGATCTGGAGGCAGGGGTTATGATTCCTGGACAGGGGTGTAGGATCTGGGGGCAGGGGTTATGATTCCTGGACAGGGGTGTAGGATCTGGAGGCAGGGGTTATGATTCCTGGACAGGGGTGTAGGATCTGGAGGCAGGGGATATGATTCCTGGACAGGGGTGTAGGATCTGGAGGCAGGGGTTATGATTCCTGGACAGGGGTGTAGGATCTGGAGGCAGGGGTTATGATTCCTGGACAAGGGTGTAGGATCTGGAGGCAGGGGTTATGATTCCTGGACAGGGGTGTAGGATCTGGAGGCAGGGGTTATGATTCCTGGACAGGGGTGTAGGATCTGGAGGCAGGGGTTATGATTCCTGGACAAGGGTGTAGGATCTGGAGGCAGGGGATATGATTCCTGGACAAGGGGTGTAGGATCTGGGGGCAGGGGTTATGATTCCTGGACAGGGGTGTAGGATCTGGGGGCAGGGGTTATGATTCCTGGACAGGGGTGTAGGATCTGGAGGCAGGGGTTATGATTCCTGGACAGGGGTGTAGGATCTGGAGGCAGGGGTTATGATTCCTGGACAAGGGGTGTAGGATCTGGAGGAAGGGGTTATGATTCCTGGACAGGGGTGTAGGATCTGGAGGCAGGGGTTATGATTCATGGACAAGGGTGTAGGGTCTGGAGGCAGGGGTTATGATTCCTGGACAGGGGTGTAGGATCTGGAGGCAGGGGTTATGATTCCTGGACAGGGGTGTATGATCTGGGGGCAGGGGTTATGATTCCTGGACAAGGGTGTAGGATCTGGAGGCAGGGGTTATGATTCCTGGACAGGGGTGTAGGATCTGGAGGCAGGGGTTATGATTCCTGGACAAGGGGTGTAGGATCTGGAGGCAGGGGTTATGATTCCTGGACAGGGGTGTAGGATCTGGAGGCAGGGGTTATGATTCCTGGACAGGGGTGTAGGATCTGGAGGCAGGGGATATGATTCCTGGACAAGGGTGTAGGATCTGGAGGCAGGGGTTATGATTCCTGGACAGGGGTGTAGGATCTGGGGGCAGGGGTTATGATTCTTGGACAAGGGTGTAGGATCTGGTGGCAGGGGTTATGATTCCTGGACAAGGGCGTAGGATCTGGAGGCAAGGGTTATGATTCCTGGACAGGGGTGTAGGATCTGGAGGCAGGGGTTATGATTCCTGGACAGGGGTGTAGGACCTGGAGGCAGGGGTTATGATTCCTGGACAGGGGTGTAGGATCTGGAGGCAGGGGTTATGATTCCTGGACAGGGGTGTAGGATCTGGAGGCAGGGGTTATGATTCCTGGACAGGGGTGTAGGACCTGGAGGCAGGGGTTATGATTCCTGGACAGGGGTGTAGGATCTGGAGGCAGGGGTTATGATTCCTGGACAGGGGTGTAGGATCTGGAGGCAGGGGTTATGATTCATGGACAAGGGTGTAGGATCTGGGGGCAGGGGTTATGATTCCTGGACTGGGGTGTAGGATCTGGAGGCAGGGGTTATGATTCCTGGACAGGGGTGTAGGGTCTGGAGGCAGGGGTTATGATTCCTGGACAGGGGTGTAGGATCTGGAGGCAGGGGTTATGATTCCTGGACAAGGGTGTAGGATCTGGAGGCAGGGGTTATGATTCCTGGACAGGGGTGTAGGATCTGTGGGCAGGGTTTATGATTCTTGGACAAGGGTGTAGGATCTGTAGGCAGGGGTTATGATTTCTGGACAAGGGCGTAGGATCTGGAGGCAAGGGTTATGATTCCTGGACAAGGATGTAGGATCTGGAGGCAGGGGATATGATTCCTGGACAGGGGTGTAGGATCTGGAGGCAGGGGTTATGATTCCTGGACAGGGGTGTAGGATCTGGAGGCAGGGGTTATGATTCCTGGACAGGGGTGTAGGATCTGGGGGCAGGGGTTATGATTCCTGGACAGGGGTGTAGGATCTGGGGGCAGGGGTTATGATTCCTGGACAGGGGTGTAGGATCTGGAGGCAGGGGTTATGATTCCTGGACAGGGGTGTAGGATCTGGAGGCAGGGGATATGATTCCTGGACAGGGGTGTAGGATCTGGAGGCAGGGGTTATGATTCCTGGACAAGGGGTGTAGGATCTGGAGGCAGGGGTTATGATTCCTGGACAGGGGTGTATGATCTGGAGGCAGGGGTTATGATTCCTGGACAGGGGTGTAGGATCTGGGGGCAGGGGTTATGATTCCTGGACAGGGGTGTAGGATCTGGGGGCAGGGGTTATGATTCCTGGACAGGGGTGTAGGATCTGGAGGCAGGGGTTATGATTCCTGGACAGGGGTGTAGGATCTGGAGGCAGGGGATATGATTCCTGGACAGGGGTGTAGGATCTGGGGGCAGGGGTTATGATTCCTGGACAGGGGTGTAGGATCTGGAGGCAGGGGTTATGATTCATGGACAAGGGTGTAGGATCTGGAGGCAGGGGTTATGATTCCTGGACTGGGGTGTAGGATCTGGAGGCAGGGGTTATGATTCCTGGACAGGGGTGTAGGATCTGGAGGCAGGGGTTATGATTCCTGGACAGGGGTGTAGGATCTGGAGGCAGGGGTTATGATTCCTGGACAGGGGGGTAGGATCTGGAGGCAGGGGTTATGATTCCTGGACAGGGGTGTAGGATCTGGAGGCAGGGGTTATGATTCCTGGACAGGGGTGTAGGATCTGGGGGCAGGGGTTATGATTCCTGGACAAGGGTGTAGAATCTGGAGGCAGGGGTTATGATTCCTGGACAGGGGTGTAGGATCTGGGGGCAGGGGTTATGATTCCTGGACAAGGGGTGTAGGATCTGGGGGCAGAGGTTATGATTCCTGGACAAGGGTGTAGGATCTGGAGGCAGGGGTTATGATTCCTGGACAGGGGTGTAGGATCTGTGGGCAGGGGTTATGATTCCTGGACAAGGGGGTAGGATCTGGAGGCAGGGGTTATGATTCCTGGACAAGGGTGTAGGATCTGGAGGCAGGGGTTATGATTCCTGGACAGGGGTGTAGGATCTGGAGGCAGGGGTTATGATTCCTGGACAGGGGTGTAGGATCTGGGGGCAGGGGTTATGATTCCTGGACAAGGGTGTAGAATCTGGAGGCAGGGGTTATGATCATGGACAAGGGGTGTAGGATCTGGAGGCAGGGGTTATGATTCCTGGACAGGGGTGTAGGATCTGGAGGCAGGGGTTATGATTCCTGGACAAGGGTGTAGGATCTGGAGGCAGGGGTTATGATTCCTGGACAGGGGTGTAGGATCTGGGGGCAGGGTTTATGATTCTTGGACAAGGGTGTAGGATCTGTAGGCATGGGTTATGATTCCTGGACAAGGGCGTAGGATCTGGAGGCAAGGGTTATGATTCCTGGACAAGGATGTAGGATCTGGAGGCAGGGGATATGATTCCTGGACAGGGGTGTAGGATCTGGAGGCAGGGGTTATGATTCCTGGACAGGGGTGTAGGATCTGGGGGCAGGGGTTATGATTCCTGGACAGGGGTGTAGGATCTGGGGGCAGGGGTTATGATTCCTGGACAGGGGTGTAGGATCTGGAGGCAGGGGTTATGATTCCTGGACAGGGGTGTAGGATCTGGAGGCAGGGGATATGATTCCTGGACAGGGGTGTAGGATCTGGAGGCAGGGGTTATGATTCCTGGACAAGGGGTGTAGGATCTGGAGGAAGGGGTTATGATTCCTGGACAGGGGTGTAGGATCTGGAGGCAGGGGTTATGATTCATGGACAAGGGTGTAGGATCTGGAGGCAGGGGTTATGATTCCTGGACTGGGGTGTAGGATCTGGAGGCAGGGGTTATGATTCCTGGACAGGGGTGTATGATCTGGGGGCAGGGGTTATGATTCCTGGACAAGGGTGTAGGATCTGGAGGCAGGGGTTATGATTCCTGGACAGGGGTGTAGGATCTGGAGGCAGGGGTTATGATTCCTGGACAAGGGGTGTAGGATCTGGAGGCAGGGGTTATGATTCCTGGACAGAGGTGTAGGATCTGGGGGCAGGGGTTATGATTCCTGGACAGGGGTGTAGGATCTGGAGGCAGGGGTTATGATTCCTGGACAGGGGTGTAGGATCTGGAGGCAGGGGATATGATTCCTGGACAGGGGTGTAGGATCTGGAGGCAGGGGTTATGATTCCTGGACAAGGGGTGTAGGATCTGGAGGAAGGGGTTATGATTCCTGGACAGGGGTGTAGGATCTGGAGGCAGGGGTTATGATTCATGGACAAGGGTGTAGGATCTGGAGGCAGGGGTTATGATTCCTGGACTGGGGTGTAGGATCTGGAGGCAGGGGTTATGATTCCTGGACAGGGGTGTAGGATCTGGGGGCAGGGGTTATGATTCCTGGACAAGGGTGTAGGATCTGGAGGCAGGGGTTATGATTCCTGGACAGGGGTGTAGGATCTGGAGGCAGGGGTTATGATTCCTGGACAAGGGTGTAGGATCTGGAGGCAGGGGTTATGATTCCTGGACAAGGGTGTAGGATCTGGAGGCAGGGGTTACGATTCCTGGACAAGGGTGTAGGATCTGGAGGCAGGGGTTATGATTCCTGGACAAGGATGTAGGATCTGGGGGCAGGGGTTATGATTCCTGGACAGGGGTGTAGGATCTGGAGGCAGGGGTTATGATTCCTGGACAAGGGTGTAGGATCTGGGGGCAGGGGATATGATTCCTGGACAAGGGGTGTAGGATCTGGAGGCAGGGGTTATGATTCCTGGACAAGGGTGTAGGATCTGGAGGCAGGGGTTATGATTCCTGGACAAGGGTGTAGGATCTGGAGGCAGGGGTTATGATTCCTGGACAGAGGTGTAGGATCTGGGGGCAGGGGTTATGATTCCTGGACAGGGGTGTAGGATCTGGAGGCAGGGGTTATGATTCCTGGAAAAGGGTGTAGGATCTGGAGGCAGGGGTTATGATTCCTGGACAGGGGTGTAGGATCTGTGGGCAGGGGTTATGATTCCTGGACAGGGGTGTAGGATCTGGAGGCAGGGGTTGTGATTCATGGACAAGGATGTAGGATCTGGAGGCAGGGGATATGATTCCTGGTCAATGGTGTAGGATCTGGGGGCATGGGTTATGATTCCTGGTCAATGGTGTAGGATCTGGGGGCATGGGTTATGCTTCCTGGTCAATGGTGTAGGATCTGGGGGCATGGGTTATGCTTCCTGGACAGGGGTGTAGGATCTGGAGGCAGGGGTTATGATTCCTGGACAGGGGTGTAGGATCTGGGGGCAGGGGTTATGATTCCTGGACAAGGGCGTAGGATCTGGAGGCAGGGGTTATGATTCCTGGACAGAGGTGTAGGATCTGGAGGCAGGGGATATGATTCCTGGACAAGGGTGTAGGATCTGGAGGCAGGGGTTATGAGGGAGGCATATTCCCGCTTGACCCACCTCTTTCAACTTCACAAGCTTCTCCTCAGCCGGCTTGAAGGGGTTGTCGTCCCACATGTCTCTGAAGCCCTCCACCTCGGGCCCTTTGTAGCCCGCGTACTCCGTCTTGCCGTCCTCCAGAAAACCTGGCTCCCAGTAGGGTGGAAGGAGCTCTCGGAAGTTTGCCGCCAGGTCCCTGTCCACATAGCCGGCAGTCTTAGCAGCTGTGTCAGCGTTGGGTAGCCCACAGTAGGTGGACTTCACTATGCAATCGTCCCAGTTGCCCTTGGACCTGACGTCGTTCATGTTCATGTTCATCGCAGTCCTGCACAGGGTGAGAGAGGTGTGACTCTGAAACACTGGATGTATCATAGTGTATTGACATTGCATCACATGGCAATGGCAACATCATGGTAATCAGTGAACCACCTCAATTTTCAAGACCTCACCCTAGCTTTAAACCACACTGCTGTTTTCTGCTGTGACTTAACAAGATGTGAGACGGGCCGCCCAATCCCCAGATACCTGAGACGCTAACGCAAAAAAACAGCCTGGGTGCGCAAGGGGCCCTCGTCGACAGCTGAGAAAACTACTTACAACATAACCGCAGGATCTGTCTTGCGGTTGTAGTGTGTGAGCACCTTGGACCGGCCCTCTAGTGGCAGGTGAAGCATCCTTGTGTCACTCGCGTGGACCTTCTTTGAAAGTCCTAGCACAGGGTCTCCACTGTGGAAGAGCTGGAACAGTAAGGGGTGGATGGGGGCAAATGAAGTGTGAGATGTGTCAAATGAGCTCTATGCTGAGATATACTTTTCCTCGGCCATGCTCATCACACACACCAAATGGTCCTCACCATGTGCTTCCAATGCGTACGGCTTGGCTCCAGGTCTATCCAGTCAAAGCCCCGGCCTGGAACTCGCTGAGGTCCTTCCACTGTGTCCTCTGTGTGGCTGTCCATGAGGCAGAGGTCCCACAAGACATACATCATGATCGCGAAGATGGGGCATGTTGACCACACCTTGTGTCTGCATAGGGCATAATTTGATTGGGGAGCATCATGCAAAGAGGGAGAATTATTGAAGGATGGAACATCATGGCAATTTCTGTGAGGGGGGTCAAAATGTGAAGGGAGACCAGTGATGTGGGGGGGTCAAACTGTGAGGGGGGTCAAACTGTGAGGGGGGTCAAACTGTGAGGGGGGTCAAGCTGTGAGGGGGGTCAAGCTGTGAGGGGGGTCAAACTGTGAGGGGGGTCAAACTGTGAGGGGGGTCAAACTGTGAGGGGGGTCAAGCTGTGAGGGGGGTCAACCTGTGAGGGGGGTCAACCTGTGAGGGGGTCAAACTGTTAGGGAGGTTCAAAATGTGAGGGGGGTTCAAAATGTGAGGGGGGTCAAACTGTGAGGGGGTTCAAAGTGTGAGGGGGGTCAAGCTGTGAGGGGGGTCAAACTGTGAGGGGGTTCAAACTGTGAGGGGGGTCAAACTGTGAGGGGGTTCAAATTGTGAGGGGGGTCAAGCTGTGAGGGGGGTCAACCTGTGAGGGGGGTCAACCTGTGAGGGGGTCAAACTGTTAGGGAGGTTCAAAATGTGAGGGGGGTTCAAAATGTGAGGGGGTTCAAACTGTGAGGGGGGTCAAACTGTGAGGGGGTTCAAACTGTGAGGGGGGTCAAACTGTGAGGGGGTTCAAACTGTGAGGGGGGTCAAACTGTGAGGGGGTTCAAATTGTGAGGGGGTTCAAACTGTGAGGGGGTTCAAACTGTGAGGGGGTCAAACTGTGAGGGGGTTCAAACTGTGAGGGGGTTCAAACTGTGAGGGGGGTTCAAAGTGTGAGGGGGGTTCAAACTGTGAGGGGGTCAAACTGTGAGGGGGTCAAACTGTGAGGGGGGTTCAAACTGTGAGAGGGGTTCAAACTGTGAGGGGGTCAAACTGTGAGGGGGTCAAACTGTGAGGGGGTCAAACTGTGAGGGGGGTCAAACTGTGAGGGGGTCAAAGTGTGAGGGGGTTCAAACTGTGAGGGGGGTTCAAACTGTGAGGGGGGTTCAAACTGTGAGGGGGGTTCAAACTGTGAGGGGGTCAAACTGTGAGGGGGTCAAACTGTGAGGGGGGTTCAAACTGTGAGGGGGGTTCAAACTGTGAGGGGGTCAAACTGTGAGGGGGTCAAACTGTGAGGGGGGTTCAAACTGTGAGGGGTCAAACTGTGAGGGGGGTCAAACTGTGAGGGGGTTCAAACTGTGAGGGGGTCAAATTGTGAGGGGGTCAAACTGTGAGGGGGGTTCAAACTGTGAGGGGGTCAAACTGTGAGGGGGTCAAACTGTGAGGGGGTTCAAACTGTGAGGGGTTCAAACTGTGAGGGGGTCAAACTGTTAGGGGGGTTCAAGCTGTGAGGGGGGTTCAAACTGTGAGGGGGGTTCAAACTGTGAGGGGGTTCAAACTGTGAGGGGGGCCAGTTTCCTACCTTGGATACACCTTGTACTTGACCCCCCTGCCCTTCATCTCCTTTGAGAACATTTGGCAGCACACCATGACGTCGAGGTCGGCAGGAAGAAAGCAGGAGCTCATCGCCTTGTACGGGTAGCTGCCGAGTGCTACGTACATCATGTTGCGCAGGCCGTCTCCGCGATCCGATCCGCTCTTCAGGACTCGATCCTCCACCCAAGCCCGCAGCCTCTTCATCAAACGCCCCATGTCATATCTGACAGGATGTAGCCACGGGGAGATCATGAGGAGCTCATCCTTCTTGGTGCGTGGCTGGAGGAGGGGCTGGAAGTTCAGCCTGCAAAAATATTGCAACACGTCTTTTCAGCAAATTGCCTTAACATCTGTGGATATTTAAGGGTGACTCAGCTACAATTCAGCTACAACATGGCCTTGAGCTGGAGGGCCCTTTTGCTTCAAGCTCAACTGCTTTGGTCATCAAGTGATTTGGCATGCACTACATGCATTTTGTTTCTCACTTTTGCATGAGGTTGACCCTGTTTGTATTAGATTCAAAACGGCCCATCTCTGCGATGACTTGCGCGTTGCCCTTGAACTGCATTTCCCTGCTGGGGCCCAGGCCGTCCAGGAGCTGAAGCTGAGCCTTCTGCATCCAACTTGCAGCTGACCTACAGGTTATAGGGTGTACATCAGATGTTATTTAAAATTAATTTACTCCCTTCAGCGTCTCCCTTAATACTGCACATCACTGTTCTCCCTTCACACTTCTTTATCACAGGGCATTAGGGAGAAAAGAGGACTTCAATCTTCAAACATCTTCTACAGTCTCACCGAAACGCTTTCCAGAGCCTTGACGTGATAATGGGAGCAGCCATTGAGCCCATGGTCTCCTCATGATGGCGCTGGACATGCTTGTCCTCCAGGCGTTTCATGAACTTCAGGAACTTGTTGGGAGTCATGAGGCTGTAGGCACTGTTCCCATACTCCTGCTTTTCCTGCAGAGTTTGAAGCAGCATGATCATGAGGCACTGACATAACAATTGGCCATTCAGGGGAACATAGCCATGCATGCAACAAAAAGGAGCTTTTGCCAATATGTGACCTCACCTCCACTGTAGTCAGAGGCCTGTACACATCCGGATTGTGCACCATGTCTTTCACGAAGTCCCGCGTGCGGTTGTGATACTGATTCCCTGTTGACAGCGCGGACCTGGTGTTGGTGTTGGTCTTCCAAACCATGTTGGCGAACGCTTGCATATTGGCTTCTCTGAATGAGGGCCGCGCCAGCAACTCCTCCGGGTCGAGGCCCATTTCCTAGCAGCCAAGCAGATGATTTCAGCAAGGGGAAGATATCAGACATTACAGCTGCCCCCACAGACATTACCTTCCCCCACAGACATTACACCTTCCCACACATACATTACACCTTCCCCAACAGACATTACACCTTCCTCCATGGACATTACACCTTCCCCCACAGACATTACACCTTCATCCACAGACATTACACCTTCCCCAACAGACATTACACCTTCCTCCACAGACATTAAACCTTCCCCCACAGACATTACACCACCCCCACAGACATAACACCTTCCCCCACAGACATTACACCTTCCCCACAGTCAGTCTATTACCTTGGCCACAACATACATAGCGCTTGTCCACTCCTCCTCCTCCAATGCAGTTTGTCCTGTAGCACCCTGATCATGGCCATCCAATGTCTGAATCAGCCCAAACCATTCGAGATACTGCGTGCCATGGTAACCCCATCTGCCGTCCTTGAGAACCTTGTACACCTATGGGAATGAGGAAGGTGCAAGAGTTTAGGATTTTTGCTTGGAGTGCTTAGGCTTTCAGTAAACCCTCATGGTTGGCAAGCATCGAGGGTTTCAAGTTTTAAACCCCCTCAAAACGAATGAAGCTATTATTGAAGCTATTATCTTGAGGGTTCCAGGGTATCTTCAGGGATATAGTACATTCTGCCCAAGGGGACACAGCCCTACCTCAAAGCACATATGGAGGTTCGGTTCCGGGGTGCGCATGAGCGCCTTGTTGATGTCCCTAGGCTCCAAGTCAGTGTCGATCTCCTCCTCATCCACATCTGAATCGTACACGCCGTCCAGCTCAGCTTGCAGTGGGTCATAGTCTTCTGACTCATCCACATCATAGGGCCCTGCTTCATCATCATCATCATCAGCTGGCCCTGCTCCTCCTCCTTCAGCTGGCCTTGCTCTTGCTGCTGCATCTCGCCCTGCTCCTCCTCCTGCAGCTGGCCTTGCTCCTGCAGCTGGCCTTGCTCTTGCTGCTGCATCTGGCCCTGCTCCTCCTTCAGGTGGCCCTGCTCCTCCTCCTGCAGCTGGCCTTGCTCTTGTTGCTGCATCTGGCCCTGCTCCTCCTTCAGGTGGCCCTGGTCCTCCTTCAGGTGGCCCTGCTCCTTCTCCTGCAGGTCGCCCTGCTCCTCCTCCTGCATCTGGCCTTGCTCCTTCTCCTGCAGCTGGCCTTGCTCTTGCTGCTGCATCTGGCCCGGCTCCTCCTCCTGCAGCTGGCCTTGCTGCTGCATCTGGCGCTGCTGCTCCTCCTGCAGCTGACCTTGCTCCTGCAGCTGGCCTTGCTCTTGCTGCTGCATCTGGCCCTGCTCCTACTCCTGCAGCTGGCCTTGCTCCTCCTCCTGCAGCTGACCCTGCTCCTCCTTCCGGTGGCCCTGCTCCTTCTCCTGCAGCTAGCCCTGCTCCTCCTCCTGCTGCTGGCCCTGCTACTGCAGCTAGCCTTGCTCTTGCTGCTGCATCTGGCCTTGCTCCTCCTTCTGCATCTGGCCCTGCTCCTCCTCCTCCTCCTGCTGCATCTGGTCCTGCTCCTCCTCCTGCAGCTGGCCTTGCTCTTGCTGCTGCATCTGGCCCTGCTCCTCCTTCAGGTTGCCCTGCTCCTCCTCCTGCAGCTGGCCTTGCTCTTGCTGCTGCATCTGGCCCTGCTCCTGCAGCTGGCCTTGCTCCTCCTCCTGCAGCTGGCCTTGCTCTTGCTGCTGCATCTGGCCCTGCACCTCCTCCTGCAGCTCGCCTTGCTCCTGCAGCTGGCCTTGCTCTTGCTGCTGCATCTGGCCCTGCTCCTCCTCCTGCAGCTGGCCTTGCTCCTCCTCCTGCAGCTGGCCCTGCTCCTCCTGCAGCTGGCCCTGCTCCTCCTCCTGCAGCTGGCCTTGCTCCTCCTCCTGCAGCTGGCCCTGCTCTTGCTGCTGCAGCTGGCCCTCCTCTTGTTGCTGCAGCTGGCCCTCCTCTTGCTGCTGCACCTGGCACTGCTTGTGTAGCTGCATGTGGCCCTGCCCTTGTTGCAGCTGGCCCTGCTCCTCCTCCTGCAGCTGGCCCTGCTCTCGCTGTGGGCGACTTCGACTGGATTGCCTTCATAGCAATCATATCAGATGCTGTTGCCCGCTTGGGCATCAGTGGGGGCAACATCTTGATACGAGGACGTGCCTGCAGATAGGAGAGGGCCAATATTGTGGCTGTGTTTTGGGCATTACAACCAGTCAACCACTCGTGTGTCATGGACTCATGGTACATACTTAACCCCCTTGTTATGCTCAACTCTCATCCCACATGCCCTTGGTACATTCAGCTTGTCCCAAATCTTCAAACCCTGCCACATGCCCTTCATAATATGGCAGAGCATGCATTCCCATGGCCAAGCAAAACACACAGAACACTTCTGACAGCCACCCTCACAAACACCTGATCACGGATGCCTGTTCCTCTCTGGCCGTCAGTGTCTGAATCCGTTGCACCAGATGAGGAACCCCCAGATTCTTGCACAGGCCTGCTCACACTCTTCCCTCCTTTGAGCCTCTGCCTTTTCTGAGGAGGCTGAGGAATTTGCATGGGAGGGTGGGGTGTGCATGTATGGCAGGGGGTGGGGGATATTAGAGGCAGGGGAGGGGGGTATTTTAAGGTGCATGGCCAGAGGGTGCATGGCCCATGGTGCATGGACATGGGGTCATTTTTCCAGGGTGCATGGCCCATGGTAAATGGACGTGGGGTCATTTGTCCAGGGTGCATGGTCCAGGGGGCATGGCCATGGGGTCATTTGTCCAGGGTGCATGGTCCAGGGTGCATGGACATGGGGTCATTTGTCCAGGGTGCATGGTCCATGGTGTATGGCCAGGGTGCATGACCAGGGGGTCATTTTTGTCCAGGGTGCATCGTCTAGGGTTCAGGGTTCAGGGCTTCATGGTCAGGGGTGCATGGCCCAGGGTTCATGGTTCATGGTCCAGGCCCAGGGTTCAGGGTTCATGGCCCATGGTGCATGGCCAGGAGGTCACTTGTTCAGGGTTTATCCACTGACCTCATCTCTGATGAGAGTCCGCTTCCCCAGGTTACTCCAAAATGTGGCGTCATCCTCGACTTCTTGAAACGGCCTGTGTCTTCTGGCCACCATGTCCTTCCTTGCCTGCATATGTCCAGGGGGGCATTAGGGGAATTAATATTTTGATGAAGGGTAGGCAAGGGGAACTAAGGTGCGGACATACAGCAAATTAAAGAGGGGGCAAGTTTTTGTTGTAGTTAAGCAAGGGGAGATAAGGGAGGAAACGAGGGGAATTAAAGTGGGGCTCAAGGAACAACAAGGGATTGGGATTTCATGGCAGTAGGGGTCAAAATTTCTTACAGCAGTCAGCTTCATCCGCTATCCTAGTGTAGGGCTCAATCTAATGCTTAACTATATGGTCCAACCGTGTTTGAATCGCCCCCAACTTGCCCGCCTGTTGATAGCCTGGGCCTCCAACCGAGCTTCCTTCGTGGCCTCCAAATCACTGAACCAATTTCCACATGAGCCGTCTGCTGATGCTGTTGTGCCTGCACAAGAGCTTGAACCCGGTGCTCTTGTTGATGGGCCAGCCGATGACCTACTGCCAGCTGCCAACATGAAGCTGGCAGCCGAGCTGCTGGCCCCGCCTCTTTTGAAGATGGCAGACTTCAATTTCCACTGCCCCCCACCACCACTAGATGGTAGTGCTCCCGGCTGAACCATCCATGCCTGGCACCCTGGGCTGGTCTGGGCCTGGGGTGATGGGCTGAGGTCAAACTCAGCCATTATGTCCTCCATTATGTCGTCCCTACGGGCCGGGCTGGGCTGGGATGGATTGGGGTGGGCTGGGCTGGGCTGGGCAGGGCTGGGCTGGGACTGTCTGGGCAGGGCTGAGCTGGGCTGGGCAGGGCTGGGCTGGGCCTGTCTGGGCAGGGCTGGGCTGGGCTGGGCCTGTCTGGGCAGGGCTGGGCTGGGCTGGGCAGGGCTGGGCTGGGACTGTCTGGGCAGGGCTGAGCTGGGCTGGGCCGGGCTGGTCTGGGCCTGTCTGGGCAGGGCTAGGCTGGGCTGGGCCTGTCTGGGCAGGGCTGGCATGGGCTGGATACGCGTATGCAGTGCCTCCAGCCGAAGCCCAGTGTCTTGGGTAGCCCCTGGGCAGACCTCCCGGAACCTTGCCTCCAACCACGTTGTCATTTCCCTTGTCACATCCAACGCCATGGGCGTGAGGAATGCGTGCAGCCGGTCCTTTTCCTCGTCCAGACCCTCACTCCTTCCTTCCCTGTAAGCCTCCTCCAGCTTGGCGCGGTCCCCTTCCAGGTTGGAAGGGAAATCTCTCGCGTTGCGGCGCATGTCCAGCGGGTACAGCTTGAGCGTCTTCATTGTGAAGGCTTGCCAACAGACAGAGTTGCCCAGGTACCCCTACACAGAGCAGAGTCAGAGCAGTTAACAAGTGAAGCATGTGTGAGAAAATCAGTGCTGTCCCTCATGGGCCCAACATGCCTGTGTCCTCTTATGGGCCTCTTTGGCCAAAGTTGTCATGATGCATGGGCCTCGTGGGGAAACTGTCACGACGCAAATATGGAAGCACAAATTGGGAGCACTAGTGGAAGCGCAAGACGGACGCGCATTCCAGAAAGGAGGTGCATGATTTTTGAAAACACTAGTTTGACTGACATGTTTTTTATCTACCTGCATCCGGTAGAACATGGCGCTGTTCACGGTGCTCAGGATCGGCGCGGAGAAGTCCTGGCAATTCCTCGGCGGGTCCCCCTCTCTTGCTCGCTCCTCGTTGCGTGAGCTCTGCAGGTTCCACGCCCCGACGCTTCCCCTGGTGGTCTTCCAGACCGAGGCCCTCATGGTCTTCGGAGAAGTTTGCCTCAAGAAGTCTTGTAGAGGGTTTTTCCATTGAATGCAGAACAGCCTGTGCAGTTCCACGACCTCCGCGCTGCTGGTCGTTTGTTGCCAGTCCTGCAGTCGGGTGATGACGGGGAGCGGGCGTCCGGTGCTGGTGGGGCCGACAGCCCCGGCCCTGCTGGCCATACAGTGGGCCAGGGCGCGCGTTAAGGAACAAAAGCGCACGGTTTTGACTTTTTACGGGGGATATTTTCGCGTTCTGCGGGAAGACCGCTGACCCCCATCTTTTTGGGGGCGAGATGGGTGTTTCGGTTTCCTTGCCGTACACTGCCGTCTGTCTCGTCACCCCCTTAAATTAAGGACAGAGCACCTGTCTACGGGAGGATGGAAAACAGGAGGTTGCAGGTTCGACCCCTGCCGTGGTCATGCCCTATTGTCTTGTGCTTCTTGCCATGGTATTGTGTCGTGTGCAGTGTGTCTGGAAGCTTTCAAGGTCAGCATCTGCCTGTCAGGGCCTCACATGAGCAAGGGTCCCCCCAGGATATTGCCCATGCTTAGAACCTGCATGTTGAAACTGTCCGCATGACGACTGCCCTGGCATTATTCCATGTTGCAAGTTCCCTTTTGGCATGTGCCTTCCTAATCGTCTGCGTCGGGATACAGCCTAGTTTAACGGTGAATGAAGAGGAAGCTAGGAACATGAGGGGAGGAGCCATGGGTTTTGGAAGAAGGTTCAGTTCCAATCTATGACACGTTTCGGGCAAGTTTTATTGCCCGGTTTCCTGAAATGAAGCAGTGACCTTTACTGGTTACCAGTAATGGTGAATGAATAAGGTGTGCAGGCCACTTCAAGTAGGCAGTACAAACAAGAAAATAATAGTACCAGTACCAAAAAACTCGATAGGGCCCACGCACCCTTGTTGAGAAGTAATATATCAAATTTGTCACGCAGGCAAGAAGTACCCTACTCCGCGCATGCACAGCTGAAGTTTTTGATATTTCTTGCCGGAAACACTACTCCTGATGAGCACCACCAAAATTAGTTAATATTATTATTCTATCGCGCATCAACTCCTCGCACCCCCACCAATAATTAATGAATAGCAGTGTCAAACCTGTTCTACGGTACGTATCGTGCATGATAAAACTTCTGAGCCACGATTACATTGTCACGCAACAATGTAATTGTGGCTCATAAGTTATATGCCTTCAATTGGGACAGCTAGCTGATAGGCTGTTTCTTTATGCAGCAGGATTGCGTGCCTATCCTGGGGGACTTAAGGGGTCAATCTCAACTGGCTCTCATTTTTGCTGTCGCCTATTGCCAGGTGGGGTGATGTGGCTGAATGTTAAGATGAGGCGCTTTGACACATTTGTTTTACCTAGCAAGTCAGTGTTGAGCGATTTAAAGTTGCGGAGTAATTACGGTTTTCTTTTACACTGTAGGCCACATTTCACTGACGGCATAATAAGGTGATGGTAAGTTACAGGTGAGTACCGGTAACCATAAAATTAAGGGATATAACCATAAATTCTCAATTAGCACCATCACCTCCGTTACGGGAAGAGTCCGCAGAGTAGTCGCTGTCTGACTCAGGTTGGGTATGGTCGCTTCAGGTCCTCCAAGGCACTAAGCAGTTCCCTGCACCAGCTGCACCCTTTGATGCTCTGTGTGACAGCGAGCTTCATGTCGGCCGCCATGGCAGCAGCCAAGAAGGGGCTTTCTTGCTGTGCTGCTGGTACATGTACAAATGTGATCGTAAGCTGTAATGCTTCCTTTCTGTCCCCATTTGTGTAATACTTGCAAACTGCAGGTTCCCTCATGTACTTCCAGAAGTCCCTAGTCATTGCAACTGTGGTCAAGGACACCAACAGCCAAACCGCCTTCTTTGCGACGGTGCACTGTGTGTCTGCGTTTGTCATCATTCTGTTGCAAATGTTCGCCACGGGTGAGCAGGAGGGGGCAGGGAGGAGCAGCTGGGAAGAGCATAGGCAAAGGAGAGGCAAGGAAAAAGGCAAAATTGTACTAAACCGGTATAGGGCTGGGATAAATTTTTTAAATTCATAGGAAAACGTTAGGCCGATAAAATAGCACTTGTGAACCCTTAATAAACTTTAAACGTGCTTACAGCCAGAAAGGCAGCGCCCTAAACGAGTATGATCAGATTTTTAGCTCAGCTCTGAGTATTTAAAATAAGGAGAACCTGCCGGTGCCAAGAAATGCAATCCATGCATGAGAGGGCCCGTAATGCCGTATAAACCGGTACCTTGCATGGTAGTGTCAGAGCGGTGCCCCTCGGTGGATTATTTACTCAGCGTAGCTAATTGTCCGTGGCGGATCCTGCCTTGCGGCTTTGTGCCTCTGAGTTAGAGCCGATTCACACCTGATTCACATCGATCGGTTTCGCATGGTTTCGCATGGTTTCAGTTCAGTTCTGCAAAACCACGCCATGTTAAACCGGCCTCGGACTACCAGTTTCAGTTCGCTGGTTTCGCATGCAAGGTTGGCTGGTTTCGCAAGTTTCGTCACGATTTGTCGGCACTGCTCGCTGCGGTCTACATACCGCGCCCTAATCTTCAAATCACAGCTTCCTCAACCGTAGGTCTTTCTATACCTCCAACTACTCGTTGCAAAAAAGGTTGTCGGCAGCAATCAGACCCCAACTACGAGGCAAGGGCGCATCAATCAGCCTTCTAGGAACGTCATGCCGGATGAGAAGGCACAGCAGTATAGAATGTGTTATTTGATTGAACATCTCCTATTGTCCTACCCTGAGGATGGGTTTGAGTCGGCTGAGGACAACATGCCATCCGATTTGCTCATCAGATCATCATGGCAATGACGACCATGCTGTCATGCTATCCCATGCTGTATTGTCTGTTGTTTGTATGCTGCTTTCCTGGCCACTTCACTGCATAAGGTGACGTCTAAGCATGCGGCCTCAAGGTTCAGATTTTCTGATGTCAGTAAGGTGAGACTGCAAGTTGCGAAACCAGTCGCTAAACTGATGAATTTAACCGAACCGAACTCGACGAACTGAACCAGGTGTGAATTGGCTCTTACCGGTATGTATGGCATGCATTTTGTTTGTCTCACTTTCAGATTCTGGCACTGAAAGACTTGTATTTCCGAAATTTCGAACTGTTGGGGTGGTGATGTGTTGGGGGCCAGGGGGGAACGGGGGAGTCCTTCAGTCCTCCTTGCAATCATCTCATTACCCAATGAACTCGCTTCCTCTGCGCCCTCCGAAAACCTTGCTTATCCTTGTTGGCACGAGAAAGCAATGCCTACATTCGAACGTGTAAATTACCTTGTCGAACGGAGGAGCCAGCCTCGTGCATCGCACGTCGTCGAATGCGAAACCACCTCCGAAACCAGGGAAACGCACAATGGCGAGCCTCTGATGGCGAACATACGAAAGAAAGAAAAATGCAGGTCGGCGGCACCCGGGCCGGCGGCGCGCATGCGGCACGTATATGTCGCATTCCTGCGACTATGAGCCACTCCGACGGGTGCGTCCCAAATGACACCCAAACTCAGAGACTCACAGAGAGAGGGAACTGCACCCCCCTCCACCGAATATGATACAGGCCCTGAAGTAACCAACCATCAGCTGTCACCCTCACACTTACCTCTAGAATGAAGGCAGGTTCAGCCTCAAGGCAATCTGCTCATTTGCTCAGGAAATGGCAATGAATGGGTGGGGGGTTGCGACTTAACCGCTACCCTGAGGGGTCAGAGGCCAGCGGCCCCAAAGACCTGTACATGACGACTACAGAAAATCAGGAGCTGATGCAATTCCAGATGAAAGGCAGAGAAGCTCTCTTCTTGGTTATCTGTTTATTAATTGTGATTACCGGTAGTGTCTCGGTAGGTGTTGTGAAATGTGTCTGTGGCCTGTACCTGTTCCTGAAAGTATGAAGAGGTATATGAAGGCCGCGTAGCTCAATGGACAGAGCACCTGTCTACGGGAGGATGGAAAACAGGAGGTTGCAGGTTCGACCCCTGCCGTGGTCATGCCCTATTGTCTTGTGCTTCTTGCCATGGTATTGTGTCGTGTGCAGTGTGTCTGGAAGCTTTCAAGGTCAGCATCTGCCTGTCAGGGCCTCACATGATCAAGGGGCCCCCCAGGCAGGATATTGCCCATGCTTAGCACCTGCATGTTGAAACTGTCCGCATGACGACTGCCCTGGCATTATTCCATGTTGCAAGTTCCCTTTTGGCATGTGCCTTCCTAATCGTCTGCGTCGGGATACAGCCTAGTTTAACGGTGAATGAAGAGGAAGCTAGGAACATGAGGGGAGGAGCCATGGGTTTTGGAAGAAGGTTCAGTTCCAATCTATGACACGTTTCGGGCAAGTTTTATTGCCCGGTTTCCTGAAATGAAGCAGTGACCTTTACTGGTTACCAGTAATGGTGAATGAATAAGGTGTGCAGGCCACTTCAAGTAGGCAGTACAAACAAGAAAATAATAGTACCAGTACCAAAAAACTCGATAGGGCCCACGCACCCTTGTTGAGAAGTAATATATCAAATTTGTCACGCAGGCAAGAAGTACCCTACTCCGCGCATGCACAGCTGAAGTTTTTGATATTTCTTGCCGGAAACACTACTCCTGATGAGCACCACCAAAATTAGTTAATATTATTATTCTATCGCGCATCAACTCCTCGCACCCCCACCAATAATTAATGAATAGCAGTGTCAAACCTGTTCTACGGTACGTATCGTGCATGATAAAACTTCTGAGCCACGATTACATTGTCACGCAACAATGTAATTGTGGCTCATAAGTTATATGCCTTCAATTGGGACAGCTAGCTGATAGGCTGTTTCTTTATGCAGCAGGATTGCGTGCCTATCCTGGGGGACTTAAGGGGTCAATCTCAACTGGCTCTCATTTTTGCTGTCGCCTATTGCCAGGTGGGGTGATGTGGCTGAATGTTAAGATGAGGCGTTTTGACACATTTGTTTTACCTAGCAAGTCAGTGTTGAGCGATTTAAAGTTGCGGAGTAATTACGGTTTTCTTTTACACTGTAGGCCACATTTCACTGACGGCATAATAAGGTGATGGTAAGTTACAGGTGAGTACCGGTAACCATAAAATTAAGGGATATAACCATAAATTCTCAATTAGCACCATCACCTCCGTTACGGGAAGAGTCCGCAGAGTAGTCGCTGTCTGACTCAGGTTGGGTATGGTCGCTTCAGGTCCTCCAAGGCACTAAGCAGTTCCCTGCACCAGCTGCACCCTTTGATGCTCTGTGTGACAGCGAGCTTCATGTCGGCCGCCATGGCAGCAGCCAAGAAGGGGCTTTCTTGCTGTGCTGCTGGTACATGTACAAATGTGATCGTAAGCTGTAATGCTTCCTTTCTGTCCCCATTTGTGTAATACTTGCAAACTGCAGGTTCCCTCATGTACTTCCAGAAGTCCCTAGTCATTGCAACTGTGGTCAAGGACACCAACAGCCAAACCGCCTTCTTTGCGACGGTGCACTGTGTGTCTGCGTTTGTCATCATTCTGTTGCAAATGTTCGCCACGGGTGAGCAGGAGGGGGCAGGGAGGAGCAGCTGGGAAGAGCATAGGCAAAGGAGAGGCAAGGAAAAAGGCAAAATTGTACTAAACCGGTATAGGGCTGGGATAAATTTTTTAAATTCATAGGAAAACGTTAGGCCGATAAAATAGCACTTGTGAACCCTTAATAAACTTTAAACGTGCTTACAGCCAGAAAGGCAGCGCCCTAAACGAGTATGATCAGATTTTTAGCTCAGCTCTGAGTATTTAAAATAAGGAGAACCTGCCGGTGCCAAGAAATGCAATCCATGCATGAGAGGGCCCGTAATGCCGTATAAACCGGTACCTTGCATGGTAGTGTCAGAGCGGTGCCCCTCGGTGGATTATTTACTCAGCGTAGCTAATTGTCCGTGGCGGATCCTGCCTTGCGGCTTTGTGCCTCTGAGTTAGAGCCGATTCACACCTGATTCACATCGATCGGTTTCGCATGGTTTCGCATGGTTTCAGTTCAGTTCTGCAAAACCACGCCATGTTAAACCGGCCTCGGACTACCAGTTTCAGTTCGCTGGTTTCGCATGCAAGGTTGGCTGGTTTCGCAAGTTTCGTCACGATTTGTCGGCACTGCTCGCTGCGGTCTACATACCGCGCCCTAATCTTCAAATCACAGCTTCCTCAACCGTAGGTCTTTCTATACCTCCAACTACTCGTTGCAAAAAAGGTTGTCGGCAGCAATCAGACCCCAACTACGAGGCAAGGGCGCATCAATCAGCCTTCTAGGAACGTCATGCCGGATGAGAAGGCACAGCAGTATAGAATGTGTTATTTGATTGAACATCTCCTATTGTCCTACCCTGAGGATGGGTTTGAGTCGGCTGAGGACAACATGCCATCCGATTTGCTCATCAGATCATCATGGCAATGACGACCATGCTGTCATGCTATCCCATGCTGTATTGTCTGTTGTTTGTATGCTGCTTTCCTGGCCACTTCACTGCATAAGGTGACGTCTAAGCATGCGGCCTCAAGGTTCAGATTTTCTGATGTCAGTAAGGTGAGACTGCAAGTTGCGAAACCAGTCGCTAAACTGATGAATTTAACCGAACCGAACTCGACGAACTGAACCAGGTGTGAATTGGCTCTTACCGGTATGTATGGCATGCATTTTGTTTGTCTCACTTTCAGATTCTGGCACTGAAAGACTTGTATTTCCGAAATTTCGAACTGTTGGGGTGGTGATGTGTTGGGGGCCAGGGGGGAACGGGGGAGTCCTTCAGTCCTCCTTGCAATCATCTCATTACCCAATGAACTCGCTTCCTCTGCGCCCTCCGAAAACCTTGCTTATCCTTGTTGGCACGAGAAAGCAATGCCTACATTCGAACGTGTAAATTACCTTGTCGAACGGAGGAGCCAGCCTCGTGCATCGCACGTCGTCGAATGCGAAACCACCTCCGAAACCAGGGAAACGCACAATGGCGAGCCTCTGATGGCGAACATACGAAAGAAAGAAAAATGCAGGTCGGCGGCACCCGGGCCGGCGGCGCGCATGCGGCACGTATATGTCGCATTCCTGCGACTATGAGCCACTCCGACGGGTGCGTCCCAAATGACACCCAAACTCAGAGACTCACAGAGAGAGGGAACTGCACCCCCCTCCACCGAATATGATACAGGCCCTGAAGTAACCAACCATCAGCTGTCACCCTCACACTTACCTCTAGAATGAAGGCAGGTTCAGCCTCAAGGCAATCTGCTCATTTGCTCAGGAAATGGCAATGAATGGGTGGGGGGTTGCGACTTAACCGCTACCCTGAGGGGTCAGAGGCCAGCGGCCCCAAAGACCTGTACATGACGACTACAGAAAATCAGGAGCTGATGCAATTCCAGATGAAAGGCAGAGAAGCTCTCTTCTTGGTTATCTGTTTATTAATTGTGATTACCGGTAGTGTCTCGGTAGGTGTTGTGAAATGTGTCTGTGGCCTGTACCTGTTCCTGAAAGTATGAAGAGGTATATGAAGGCCGCGTAGCTCAATGGACAGAGCACCTGTCTACGGGAGGATGGAAAACAGGAGGTTGCAGGTTCGACCCCTGCCGTGGTCATGCCCTATTGTCTTGTGCTTCTTGCCATGGTATTGTGTCGTGTGCAGTGTGTCTGGAAGCTTTCAAGGTCAGCATCTGCCTGTCAGGGCCTCACATGATCAAGGGGCCCCCCAGGCAGGATATTGCCCATGCTTAGCACCTGCATGTTGAAACTGTCCGCATGACGACTGCCCTGGCATTATTCCATGTTGCAAGTTCCCTTTTGGCATGTGCCTTCCTAATCGTCTGCGTCGGGATACAGCCTAGTTTAACGGTGAATGAAGAGGAAGCTAGGAACATGAGGGGAGGAGCCATGGGTTTTGGAAGAAGGTTCAGTTCCAATCTATGACACGTTTCGGGCAAGTTTTATTGCCCGGTTTCCTGAAATGAAGCAGTGACCTTTACTGGTTACCAGTAATGGTGAATGAATAAGGTGTGCAGGCCACTTCAAGTAGGCAGTACAAACAAGAAAATAATAGTACCAGTACCAAAAAACTCGATAGGGCCCACGCACCCTTGTTGAGAAGTAATATATCAAATTTGTCACGCAGGCAAGAAGTACCCTACTCCGCGCATGCACAGCTGAAGTTTTTGATATTTCTTGCCGGAAACACTACTCCTGATGAGCACCACCAAAATTAGTTAATATTATTATTCTATCGCGCATCAACTCCTCGCACCCCCACCAATAATTAATGAATAGCAGTGTCAAACCTGTTCTACGGTACGTATCGTGCATGATAAAACTTCTGAGCCACGATTACATTGTCACGCAACAATGTAATTGTGGCTCATAAGTTATATGCCTTCAATTGGGACAGCTAGCTGATAGGCTGTTTCTTTATGCAGCAGGATTGCGTGCCTATCCTGGGGGACTTAAGGGGTCAATCTCAACTGGCTCTCATTTTTGCTGTCGCCTATTGCCAGGTGGGGTGATGTGGCTGAATGTTAAGATGAGGCGTTTTGACACATTTGTTTTACCTAGCAAGTCAGTGTTGAGCGATTTAAAGTTGCGGAGTAATTACGGTTTTCTTTTACACTGTAGGCCACATTTCACTGACGGCATAATAAGGTGATGGTAAGTTACAGGTGAGTACCGGTAACCATAAAATTAAGGGATATAACCATAAATTCTCAATTAGCACCATCACCTCCGTTACGGGAAGAGTCCGCAGAGTAGTCGCTGTCTGACTCAGGTTGGGTATGGTCGCTTCAGGTCCTCCAAGGCACTAAGCAGTTCCCTGCACCAGCTGCACCCTTTGATGCTCTGTGTGACAGCGAGCTTCATGTCGGCCGCCATGGCAGCAGCCAAGAAGGGGCTTTCTTGCTGTGCTGCTGGTACATGTACAAATGTGATCGTAAGCTGTAATGCTTCCTTTCTGTCCCCATTTGTGTAATACTTGCAAACTGCAGGTTCCCTCATGTACTTCCAGAAGTCCCTAGTCATTGCAACTGTGGTCAAGGACACCAACAGCCAAACCGCCTTCTTTGCGACGGTGCACTGTGTGTCTGCGTTTGTCATCATTCTGTTGCAAATGTTCGCCACGGGTGAGCAGGAGGGGGCAGGGAGGAGCAGCTGGGAAGAGCATAGGCAAAGGAGAGGCAAGGAAAAAGGCAAAATTGTACTAAACCGGTATAGGGCTGGGATAAATTTTTTAAATTCATAGGAAAACGTTAGGCCGATAAAATAGCACTTGTGAACCCTTAATAAACTTTAAACGTGCTTACAGCCAGAAAGGCAGCGCCCTAAACGAGTATGATCAGATTTTTAGCTCAGCTCTGAGTATTTAAAATAAGGAGAACCTGCCGGTGCCAAGAAATGCAATCCATGCATGAGAGGGCCCGTAATGCCGTATAAACCGGTACCTTGCATGGTAGTGTCAGAGCGGTGCCCCTCGGTGGATTATTTACTCAGCGTAGCTAATTGTCCGTGGCGGATCCTGCCTTGCGGCTTTGTGCCTCTGAGTTAGAGCCGATTCACACCTGATTCACATCGATCGGTTTCGCATGGTTTCGCATGGTTTCAGTTCAGTTCTGCAAAACCACGCCATGTTAAACCGGCCTCGGACTACCAGTTTCAGTTCGCTGGTTTCGCATGCAAGGTTGGCTGGTTTCGCAAGTTTCGTCACGATTTGTCGGCACTGCTCGCTGCGGTCTACATACCGCGCCCTAATCTTCAAATCACAGCTTCCTCAACCGTAGGTCTTTCTATACCTCCAACTACTCGTTGCAAAAAAGGTTGTCGGCAGCAATCAGACCCCAACTACGAGGCAAGGGCGCATCAATCAGCCTTCTAGGAACGTCATGCCGGATGAGAAGGCACAGCAGTATAGAATGTGTTATTTGATTGAACATCTCGTATTGTCCTACCCTGAGGATGGGTTTGAGTCGGCTGAGGACAACATGCCATCCGATTTGCTCATCAGATCATCATGGCAATGACGACCATGCTGTCATGCTATCCCATGCTGTATTGTCTGTTGTTTGTATGCTGCTTTCCTGGCCACTTCACTGCATAAGGTGACGTCTAAGCATGCGGCCTCAAGGTTCAGATTTTCTGATGTCAGTAAGGTGAGACTGCAAGTTGCGAAACCAGTCGCTAAACTGATGAATTTAACCGAACCGAACTCGACGAACTGAACCAGGTGTGAATTGGCTCTTACCGGTATGTATGGCATGCATTTTGTTTGTCTCACTTTCAGATTCTGGCACTGAAAGACTAGTATTTCCGAAATTTCGAACTGTTGGGGTGGTGATGTGTTGGGGGCCAGGGGGGAACGGGGGAGTCCTTCAGTCCTCCTTGCAATCATCTCATTACCCAATGAACTCGCTTCCTCTGCGCCCTCCGAAAACCTTGCTTATCCTTGTTGGCACGAGAAAGCAATGCCTACATTCGAACGTGTAAATTACCTTGTCGAACGGAGGAGCCAGCCTCGTGCATCGCACGTCGTCGAATGCGAAACCACCTCCGAAACCAGGGAAACGCACAATGGCGAGCCTCTGATGGCGAACATACGAAAGAAAGAAAAATGCAGGTCGGCGGCACCCGGGCCGGCGGCGCGCATGCGGCACGTATATGTCGCATTCCTGCGACTATGAGCCACTCCGACGGGTGCGTCCCAAATGACACCCAAACTCAGAGACTCACAGAGAGAGGGAACTGCACCCCCCTCCACCGAATATGATACAGGCCCTGAAGTAACCAACCATCAGCTGTCACCCTCACACTTACCTCTAGAATGAAGGCAGGTTCAGCCTCAAGGCAATCTGCTCATTTGCTCAGGAAATGGCAATGAATGGGTGGGGGGTTGCGACTTAACCGCTACCCTGAGGGGTCAGAGGCCAGCGGCCCCAAAGACCTGTACAGGACGACTACAGAAAATCAGGAGCTGATGCAATTCCAGATGAAAGGCAGAGAAGCTCTCTTCTTGGTTATCTGTTTATTAATTGTGATTACCGGTAGTGTCTCGGTAGGTGTTGTGAAATGTGTCTGTGGCCTGTACCTGTTCCTGAAAGTATGAAGAGGTATATGAAGGCCGCGTAGCTCAATGGACAGAGCACCTGTCTACGGGAGGATGGAAAACAGGAGGTTGCAGGTTCGACCCCTGCCGTGGTCATGCCCTATTGTCTTGTGCTTCTTGCCATGGTATTGTGTCGTGTGCAGTGTGTCTGGAAGCTTTCAAGGTCAGCATCTGCCTGTCAGGGCCTCACATGATCAAGGGGCCCCCCAGGCAGGATATTGCCCATGCTTAGAACCTGCATGTTGAAACTGTCCGCATGACGACTGCCCTGGCATTATTCCATGTTGCAAGTTCCCTTTTGGCATGTGCCTTCCTAATCGTCTGCGTCGGGATACAGCCTAGTTTAACGGTGAATGAAGAGGAAGCTAGGAACATGAGGGGAGGAGCCATGGGTTTTGGAAGAAGGTTCAGTTCCAATCTATGACACGTTTCGGGCAAGTTTTATTGCCCGGTTTCCTGAAATGAAGCAGTGACCTTTACTGGTTACCAGTAATGGTGAATGAATAAGGTGTGCAGGCCACTTCAAGTAGGCAGTACAAACAAGAAAATAATAGTACCAGTACCAAAAAACTCGATAGGGCCCACGCACCCTTGTTGAGAAGTAATATATCAAATTTGTCACGCAGGCAAGAAGTACCCTACTCCGCGCATGCACAGCTGAAGTTTTTGATATTTCTTGCCGGAAACACTACTCCTGATGAGCACCACCAAAATTAGTTAATATTATTATTCTATCGCGCATCAACTCCTTGCACCCCTACCAATAATTAATGAATAGCAGTGTCAAACCTGTTCTACGGTACGTATCGTGCATGATAAAACTTCTGAGCCAAGATTACGTTGTCACGCAACAATGTAATTGTGGCTCAAAAGTTGTATGCCTTCAATTGGGACAGCTAGCTGATAGGCTGTTTCTTATGCAGCAGGATTGCGTGCCTATCCTTGGGGACTTAAGGGGTCAATTTCAGGTGGCTCTCATTTTTGCTGTCGCCCATTGCCATGTGGGGTGATGTGGCTGAATGTTAAGATGCGGCGTTCAAACACATTTGTTTTACCTAGCAAGTCAGTGTTGAGCGATTTAAAGTTGCGGTGTAATTACGGTTTTCTTTTACACTGTAGGCCACATTTCACTGACGGCATAATAAGGTGATGGTAAGTTACAGGTGAGTACCGGTAACCATAAAATTAAGGGATATAAGTATGTAACCATAAATTCTCAATTAGCACCATCACCTCCGTTACGGGAAGAGTCCGCAGAGTAGTCGCTGTCTGACTCAGGTTGGGTATGGTCGCTTCAGGTCCTCCAAGGCACTTAGCAGTTCCCTGCACCAGCTGCACCCTTTGATGCTCTGTGTGACAGCGAGCTTCATGCCGGCCGCCATGGCAGCAGCCAAGAAGGGGCTTTCTTGCTGTGCTGCTGGTGCTACCACTGCATTGTAGAAGCGGAGTACGTGCTGCCACCAATCTCGTTGTAACCAGTGGAACTGCAGCTCCCTCATGACCCCCAGCTGGCGGCGGGCGCAGGTAGCTCCGCAGCCCGGCGCAGGTGCTGAAGCAAGCTAGATTGCATCCTGCTGCTGAGGCAATGCCGCGGCTTGAGGAGGCCGGTGGCCAACACCACATCACCGTAGTTGGCTGTAGGCGCCGCATAAACTGACGCCAACCCGATGCGTGTAGGCAGATGATGCCAAAGACGCACCTTGGCGGCCATGCAGTGGACACAGTGCCGCTCGGCAGCCAGAGGCACCTCTCTACCTTGCATGGCCTTCTCTTGTATACATTTCAATTTTCCTAGGCGGCGTTCAACCAAACTCTTTTGCACCCACGTCGTGTTTTATGACTGGGGCTTATCTTCTGCACTGTGGTATTCACTCCCGCGTTACTGGTTAGTGGTTGTGTGTTGGTTGGTCGCTCGCCGCTGCCCTAGCGTATCTAGTGCTTGTACCGGTTTAAGGGCACATGTCTCATGCATCAAATGTGATGCCCTTGTGTACTGTCAAAATTTCACGTTTGCCTTCTTTCGGAGGTCAATGCTTTGATCTCTCACCTGCATGGAGTTTAAAGCTGGCCTAGTCCTCATGTTTTACGCCCTTGGCCCTGCTGTTTGTCTAGCCTTTGCTAGGTTTAAGAAGTTACACCTAGAGGCCATGCCAGCGCAGCCGATCCGTAATGAGATGTCATGAGCCTATGGGCACAACTTAAGAAGCAGGGATGGGCAGGGCCTCCAGGCGGCGCTACAGACTCCCACCAGCTGTACTAGGGCAGGTTTAAGTAGGAGGCCTTGGCATTTGTGGAAGATGTGGTCCAACTTGTCGAGGGCTAGATTTTGAAGGGCCAGTGAACCAGGCATCTCGTCCTCTGTCTCTGTGAGGGAAGGGGGAATCTTCCTCCTTTCATTTATTTCTTACTTACCTCCCTAGTTTCTCTTTTCAGTTTCCAACCAGACAGTTGGATGCCAACCCAGCCGAGCCTTATGAGCAGGGCGTTCAGATGTCAAGGCATTGACCTATGGGCTATGTGAAAAAGGCTCGGCCGCATTGGCGAAGTGAGCTGATCTTCAGGGGAAAATGCTTGTATGAGGGCGCAATTAATAGTAAACACAGACTATGCCATCAAGTCTCTGCATTTGTAGGAGAGGTGATTGGTAGAGGACGACAAAAGGCCCTTTCGACCTTGGTGGGCATTTCCTACGAGAATGTTGCCTGCATTGCCTGATCAACCTATCAGGCCTACCCCCTGACGAAGTCATTGTTCACACAATGCAATTTATTTTGAACATGCTTAAATATCCTATGTTCAACGTGAGGCAGTGCCCAAGCTTGAATGTGTTGCTGCTTCATCAAAGCTCTGGACCAAGGTCAGAGCCCATCACTAAATAGCATCAGCAGGATCAAAAGGAATAGAGGCATCAAAAGGAATAGCAGCATCAAAAGGAATAGCGGCATCAAAAGGAATAGAGGCATCAAAAGGAATAGCAGCATCAAAAGGAATAGCGGCATCGAAAGGAATAGCGGTATTAAAAGGAATAGCAGTATCAAAAGGAATAGAGGTGTCAAGAGGAATAGTAGCATCAAGAGGAAAAGCACCGTCAAGAGGAATAGCGGCATCCGTCACCCTCTCGCCATCGTACTCTGACAGTGCCTCAGTGGTATTGTAATCGTCGTAACCCAAGAAGAACGTACTTGTGTTGCCGAACACACTTGTGTTGCTGTCAGGACAGAAGTAAATATGCTTGGTGAGCTAGAGAAGGGATCGGGCGTTTACTTGTTTGGGGGGGTTCCGATACAGTAGGCGACCTTTGATCTGAAACGTTTCATGCCATGCACCCATGCGGCGGCAAGCAACCCATGCGGTCCCATGCTCATAATGTAGTTCCTTGCCCATTGTTGGTGCCGAATGGCCCACAAAAAACGCAAAAGCATCAGTTTTGGAAGAAGTTTGTGTACAATGGGAAGGGGCGCGTCGGTGTGCATAGTGCTATTGGAAGGGGCATGTGTGCCAATGCCCAATCAATCATGTGTACTTTTTGTATCCATCCAGCAATGCCCCGAAATAAACGGATATGTGCTTTCATTATTGCTTGCGCCCATGAATCCATTCTAAGGACGCACATCACTAGCGTTTACACTTAGCATCGTTGATGACCTGAATTCTACGCCCCCAAGCAAGGTGCGGAGCAGCCCTTTGCTCGCTTCGTCACCCACTTCATCATTGCAATGTTTAAAAAGCATACAAAGGAATGCGATCCGATCAGCGCTGTCAATGCAAGCTTACTTCTCGTGAAATCGTTTGGGCGACCACTTCGCCCGACCGGTGCAGTTGTATCCGGCAAAGCCGTCGAAGACCACTCGATACTTGGATTGTGGATATTAAGGTCGAAAACGTGAAGCTTTGAAGATATGAATGTACTATGCTTCGCATACGCCCCTCATTTGTTCTAATACTATCTAGTGCAGAGGTGTTCTGCTATGCTACTACAATGCTTTCAAGCAATGCTGCGCCCAGTCATGTGTAATTACGAACGTCGTCCGTCAGGCATTTGCCTCACCGTATAGAGGGGGTTTTCTGGGTATCGGTGAAGCGGTTCACAGGGTATGATACGGGTTTGGCCAAAGTAGGGTCGACCGCATTGATATGCTACGCCCGCTGCGTGATGCCTATTGGGCATCGCGGCCGGCCGTTCTGTGACAGGGTGTGTGCGTCGAGCTTTGACAGCCACATAGTGTGAAAGAAAAGAAAAATACTGGAGGGCTCAGTACCATTGACGTACCAACTACGGTACTGCGACAGAGCCGCGGTCCTGCACCCTACAGAATCGGCGCGCAAGAAACTGACCACATCGCGGCGTGCATAAAACGTTGTCTAATTTCCCGACAATGCCATGTATAACGCCGATCTAAATAGCAGCTAGCGGAGCTTCGAAAGGGGTTCCTCGATTCATGACGAGCATGCATAAGGTGATGCGCCTTTCAATATCTCGGGAACTGGCCACATCGCCGCGCGTTTAATATTGCTTTAAATTTCCGAACGGAGGGCGCCTAGCTTGATGAAGTGATGATGCCCATCTCAACTTATCCCCGGGGGTAGGTCTTAGTTACGGTATGGTTGCCAAGAAGTCTCGTTTGATCAAGCGAGGTTGCACATACATGCTGGTCAGACGCACGCACGGAGCGAGGTAATCCGTTTCGTTGCCACAACGTCTGCCCTCGTACATGCCATGCAAACAAACAAGCCGCACCACCGAATGGCCCACTTTGTGACCTACATTTGCAAGCTTCATGCATCACCCCGAATCTTAAATAGCATACCCACATGCTTCATTTGAGACTTCATAGGCATGCACATGCTCAAGGCTTCGCAAGCTATGGCGACGTGAAACATGCGGCACATTGCCATGCACCATGCATGCAAGACTCGCATACCGGTATCCGTGTGGAGGCATAACTCTACAAGCTGTTTATTCCATCATGCCATTTCAATTGCTTCACACATAGCAGACATGCATGCCTTGTTTGAGACTTTATTGGCAAGCACGTGATCGAAGTAGCGCAAGTTAACCATTGTAATGCAGAACCTACGTCACTGTGCGGTTTGCATGCTGCCATGCACCAACCACACCTCAAGCCATGCCATGGACCAAGCGTTTCGAGGCGTCCTCCAACTAATTTAATTTTCTAGCGCACCCACATGCATGGGCGCTTAGTACCATGTTCCTCACATCCTATGCAATGCCGTGGGCGGCCGGCATGTCAATCAATGAAGCTTTGCATCAACCCTTAAGCCAGGTGCCACATTGCAACTTCAGGGTCCTCAAAAAGAAGGGGTAGCCTACGCTCGCCGCTAGTTGTAATGAGGTCGACACATGCGTCTGGACAATCTGTTGGAGCGTATACGTCAAACTCTGATTTAGCCTATACCTGAGATCAGTGACGCCGTCATGCGATCACTTGCGCATGCCATTTGATCGTCGATTGACGGTAATGCCGTATTTTGTACCGTGTTTTGTGACTGCCTCTCTATCAGCCCGTTTCCGATTGACCCCGGAAAAGTTCCGGGGTCTTTCCGGGGTGAAACGGGCACCCCGGAAAAGTTCCGGGGAGCTTCGATGCCGTACATTTACTTGACTTTTCTAAGAAGTATATCTTTTTCTGTGAGGAAGCAGTGCAATTTTGTCACCTCTAGGTATGGATATGCCTTGTATATCTGACATTTCATTTGCACGTATGCCACTGAAAGTAGTTGCGGGATACGAATCCGTCATCATTAGCATCAAGCAGCCAAGGCAATTAAGGCACCATACATGCATCAACTCCCTGCACTTGCCTGGAATTGGTGGCGTTGTAAAACCGGACAATTGTTGCATTGGTCAAGTTGCCGAAGGCTTCCGTTGCGTTGAATAGCGCTTGCAGGTACATTTCCCACACAGACGCGGATTGCCCTGGGAAGACGCAAAGAAAGTAAGATATAGGCAAGGTCTCAATCACAGACCACCTGACCAGAATCGGGCATGGGGAATGGAGCAATGCCTCTCAAATTCATTTCAGGCATCTCGAAGCAGGCAATTGGATTCAGAAGCTGTACGGTATTTGAAATAGGTGTCAAATCCTTTTTTTGAAGTCTGGAGAATGATAGTTATGTTGGGGGCAAGCACAATTTATATTATGATATGTGGCGTCGGCTGGGGCCTCAAAACATGCTCAAGATATATATAATTTCATTCCACCTGCCTCAGTTTATACTCCTACCCAACCCTTATTAATAGCCGCGCCTGTGCCAGTCCCCGCGGCAGGACGTAATGACTAATGAGAGGAGACATCGCACCCTGGCTTGGGCGACGGGCCGGACTTGTTATGCTAGTCACCAGTTGAGTACTGATAAAGAGGTAGGCCATGGTTTGCAGGCAGTAGTTGCCTTCAAGCTCCGGTGATGTTTATTTTAGGCTGATTCCGCTACACTTCAGCTACATCACAGCTTGCAGTCGTGAGGGCCTGGTGCAACAAGCCCTGCTATTTGGGTCAGAAGTTACAGTCTTTTGCCAACAGCCTAGAGGTGATTGCCATGCGACCTTTCGAAGGTAATATTTTGTGTTAAAGAAGCACTGCTTTGGCAGGTTGGATATGGTTGGCAGGTGGTGGCCAGTAGCCTGTTACCCAGAGTGTAAGTTGCCATTATCCAGTAGTCTGGAAGAAGAGCTTCTGGTTTCTTTACCCTCAACCCTCATGGCATGCGTCTAGCTTAGGGATTTTAAGCCTTCAACCCTAATTTACCTGTGGTGTTGGTTGCCATCATCAAGAAGTCAGCGATGGTCCCATTTGTTGAGTTCAACAGCACTTTCATGTACATTTCCCACAGGAGCACGTCTTGTGCTGAAGATGCAAAAAGGAAGGCGGTAGAAAAGCCTCAATAGGAGGAGTCATATTATCAGGAGCAGTCAGCAGGGGAAAGTAACCTGGCTCCCTAATAAACATAATACAGTAGCTGCCTACCGTCAGTGGTGTTGGTTGAATCCATCAAATCGGCCAGGGTCATGTTTGTTGAGTTCAACGCGGAGAGAAGTTGCATGACGGAGGTGCCGTTGTATTGCTGCAGGTACGCCAGCAAATCGGCGCCGTTGGAAGAATTGGTCATCAGGCTCAACAAAAAATTGAGGCCTGAGTCGTCATAGGTGCCCATGTCCGCCATAGTGTCCATGGTGTCTTCGTCAGTGTCGTCAGTTGTGTCCGCCGTCCCCGTGTCATCACCCATTGCGCCGGTTGTAGAGATGATGTCCACAGGAGACATCATGTCAGAGTAATCGCCGGTTTTATCCTCAGTCTCGTTACCATCCATAGAGGAAACCAAGGGGGTCATCGATGCCGGAGCGTCTGATTGGGCTCTTGAATTGGGGCAAGGAGCATGTTGTTGGTGATGGGGTTTGAACCTCTTCCGCAGGGAAAAAGTCCAGCAAGGTAAGGCAGGTGAGTTGTTGACAAGCACTGAAGGCACCTGGCCAGGTTGACATGCCTGAGTGATTGAGCGTGGCATGCATGCACACCTCGTATTGAATGCTGGGTACTGAGTCTGGCAACACACGTCAAGCATTACACAACTTCATTGCCTAGGCCTCCCATCCAGGACTACCGTAAGTAAAATGTCTGCAATACCCCCTTTCAGTTTGAGTACATACAACTAATACAAGGCAGAAGACTACGAGGCAGAGACGATGAGGCAGATGACTATGCATGATCCTCACAGCTTGCGGTGACTCAGGGTGCCGCGCAGTTTCTGGGCGACGAGAGGGCGTGACGCCACATTGTCAGCGTAGCCCTCCAAAGCCAGGATGGCCACCAGCCCTTTCAATTGAAATAGTGAGGCGGCAAGCAGTTTTTCGTTTCAGTTTTTTATTATTCAGTTTATTTACACAAATTTTGCAGGTTGTCATAATTGACGCTTTAATCTGACACACTAATCAGGGGCGCAGCCCAAAGAATGCATGGCCAAGGCACCCTTGAACATACCATATCACTGATATTGACGCTGCGTAACTACGCGCTGGAGACAGAAGGAAATACAAGACAAGCCTGGCCCAAGGAGATAAGACTCAAATAGATCAGGGTCTGAGCCTCACACCCGCAACCTGTTGTTGCCGAAGAGGTGGTGGGATGCTAGCATTTATAAGGGGCAAAGCCTCAGTAACCCAAGCAGTCCCCAGAACACACACACCGGCGAAGCATAGGAGAAATGAGAAGCCACTTGCACGGAAATCCATTTTGCTTCAGCCGCTCGTTGTGTGCCTGCAGTTGCAAGATATTAAGAGCAGTCAGTGGCCAGGAGGTGGCAGCTGGCTGGCAGGACCCCTGCCGGCTAGCTGAAGAAAACATTATAACAGCCGAAGCTTATCATTTGCTAATGGTGCATGTTGTCTGCCTGCAGTGGCACAGCAGCAAAGCAATCAGGTGCCACTATGATGAACAGCAGGTAGGCAGCAGGTGGCAGCCAGGTCAGCATAAGGAAACATTCCGACAAAAAACCATCTCATTCTTTCCGCTGATTTGCTCAATCCCCCTGGCTATCCTACCATCCTAACATCATGAAGTACAATTATACGATACTCCTGAGGTACCGAACAGCTTTGTCCTGACATGGAAATAGAGGGGGGGCTGAGCGATATGTCAACAACTCGACATCCTGCTGTCCTCCTAGGTTTATGCCATCAGGTGCAACAGCATGATACAAGGGATGTTGCACCTGTTGGCTTAGTGGTGTGCTCAGGCATTCAGTCCTTTGCAGTCTGCGCATGACCTGGTAACCAACCTTCAAGGATTATGAATGCCAATCCAGGAGTGCCTAGGTAATTTAGGCTCCTACGTACCGTTTCCCTCCGTGCTGCTTTGTATGTTTATTTGGAGGCAGTGTCAATGACTCTGGCCGGAGCACCCAATTTTGTAGTCGATCAGTCGCATAGCCATCGACTGCTGGCTAGCTTCGTCTGCCATGAATGAAGCTTCTTTGGCCCTGATCGACGGCCTACGGTCCGGACTGTCTAGTCCACTTTATTGGAAAGCGTGAGCTTGGGCGGGCAGCCCCACCCGGGGCAGCCCAGCGAGTGGCCCAACGCATCGGATATCACGAATAGGATAGGCCGAAGCACCCTGCGTCTCGGACGGTCGTAACCCCGTCTCCCGATCCCAGACTTGCCACATCTTGCTAGGCGACAAATGAACTGCAACATGAATTTAATTATCACATTCGATTACTGTTTGAGTCATGCAAGGAAGCAGTTCATGGCCCCAGGGCCGAATCTGCAGCCATCCATTACCTACCGGTATACCATATTTATTTTGTGCGGTGCATTTGTCACTGTTTGTTTAAGGGTGCTTAAGCAGATACCTCGGTTACTAATCAGCCACATCACGACCTACGGCTTGGGGGCCAGTCTTTCAGACCGGTCTAGGCTTGGTCCCCATGAGTCCAGTGGTGGCACTAAAACAGACACAGATATCCTTGACCCCAAATATCTACGCCGTGCATCATGAGAATAAACGCGAGTTAGCTGCGTCTCTGAACCCAATCAAAAGGGTATCCGGTCATGCCATGTGTGCTCAAGAGCGGCTTGGCTTCCAGCCCCTCTCCCTCTGGACCTTCCAGTCAGATGCAAACAGCGGCTATGCCAGAGACCCCTGTCAACGAAGCAGTTGGTGTCGAGAAAAAAAGTCTGCCAGCATTTTCTCTCACGGGCACAATTTCAGGTTGTCCTGGGCAAACTCGGTTCCAAACACCAGCATGAGCTAGACTGCCTCTAGATACAGGTTTCATTAACTAGCAGTAAAACTTCCAAGGACGGGAGATTGGGTATGAAGCGGGCTTGTGAACACTGTGAAAGGCAAATTATTGAGCTCTCAAGGAAACACGTAAATTTGACCTTACCTACTTATTCACGGCACAGGTACCTGCCATGCACCATTCGCTACCTTAATGTACTGGAAGTAAGAGGGAATTACCGTATGCATGGTATTTTGCTCTGTTTCGCAGTGAACCACTGCTCCGGTACTGCTATGCAGTCATTCTCACATGGTCGCATGTTTTGACAACTGGCCGCCAACGTTACGATCATAAATCCTGCCCTACATGCAGGACCTCAATGATGTTGCGGCTGTGCAATAGCCTGGAACCTGCCTAAGAGACTTGTCGGGGACACAGCCATCGGGGTGAGGGTACCACATGGCCCCGGTCCACACCTTGAAACGCATCTTATAGCCCACACCTCGGGTACCTAGAAGGCACGCCCTGGTGCTCATAGACATGGACAACCGTACGGCCCGTGTCTCATCCATCATTAAAATATAATCAATCCTCCAGCGGGACAAATATAAAGACCATGGCGATCAAATTCGACCAGCAAGCAATTCACCAGACACACCCACAATACCTGCAGTGCTGCCAAACATTGAGACTGTTGGCGCGACTAGCGTTTGTTGAAGTGGAAACATGCAGAGCCAGCCTTGTGAAGGGGAAGCTCCGGAGCTACGACTTCAGGCCCATTTTACTAGCACATCAGTGTATGGCATTCGGCAGAGCACTCACTCCCTGTCTTCCCCATGGTACTCCGGACCTGCATCCAGAAATATCACCCCAAGGGCCCAAGGAAAGTCGGGAGGGGCGAGGGCACCCCTCACTCACACTTCCACGACCCAATCGCGGCCATCCTGCACCAAGCGCATGCTGAGGTCTGCAACGCAAGCCCAGTCACTCGCTCATTCCTGCCTCTAAACAGGAATTGGGCACCCCCCAGTCCTGTGCCTCATTTCCAGCTCTGCTGCCCGCTCTGGCCCGTTGCCTTCCAACTTCCAAATCTGATCCGTCCCCCCCAGTATCCTCTCAGCTACGCACAGCTCAGAACCACCCCGAGAGGCGACGTATTCGACTGCCAGGTGCCCGCCACATGCACCCATGCTGCTGCAGGCAGATCCAACCAGATCTCCCAGGCCTCAGGGCGCATTGCGAGCCAGCTAGGCCTCAGGGTCGATGGCAAGCCAGCCGGCCTTGGTGCCGCTCTCCACCATGCGCATGAAGGTGTCCTTGGCCAGCGGGCCGAAGTCCACTGCCTCCTCATCTAGCCTGCTCTTGATGCGGGAAAAGCCCTATGGATCAGGGTGCAAGGAGGAAGGGGTTGGGGCCTCAAAGGGATAGGATACCACTTTATCCATGGAGTCTGTCTTGGTTTCAACTCTTCAATCTGCTGGTTCACAGACACGTTGATGTTGCAGTCACAAGAAGGGGTAAATGCAATGGGACCAAGGGAGGTGACGAGCGGGTGCGTTGACTGAGTAACAACACCCAAGGAAGAGTGAAACCATTCATGCTTGCCCGGAGCAGACTAGGCCCTATGCAGGCGGCATAGGGCCTTGCTTGACCCCAGACCAAACTGCGTGGTTTGAATGTGGACAATCACCCTGTCCACCCATTCCATGGGCATGCGGTCCGGCTCAGGCCCAGCAGGCAAGCAAGCGTCACCCTGTCAAGCTAGCAAGGAACTGGATCCGTGCCACCCCGTCAACCTAGATGAGAGGCTGATCAGTCGATCGGATAGCTATCCACCAGGTTGACCGGCTGATACCCGGCCAGCGCCTGGTTTCCATTTGTTTGTGACGAGGCTCTTGTCAGACCCCATCAGATCGCTTGGCGCCCGCAATCATACAAACCTTGGTCATTTGTGTGTTGCTGATCACACCAGACTCGGCCCATGAGGACAGGAGAGTGATCACGCAGTTAGTTGTGGCGGCCTGAGGGGAGAGCAAACGGGCAAGAGGCAGGGCAATTCAGCGACGCGCTGTCAAGGGGATGAGTGGAGTCGAGTCCTCAAATAGTACCCTCCCCCACCCAATACAACCAATCATGCCTGTATCCCTCCGTACATGCCCTGTAACAAGAAATAAAACCTGACAATGCCTAGGATGGGCTAGTATCCATACAAACTGTACACTCCTGAGGACCCTGGACAAAGACAAAACAAGTGACGCCACTTCAACGCCAGATCAATCCCGTTATCTACAACAGGGAATTTTCCCGCTCACGCCCCCCCCCCCACACCCTCATTTCCCCACAAACCTACATTCTCAAAAGCCAGCTCAATTGCCTGTTTCACTGCCTCATGGTAGTAGAAGGGCACGCCCAGCTCCGACAGGCAGCGTGCAGCCTCCACCCCATCACGGCCTGACACATACTCCGCCAAGGCACTCTGAGGGGGGGGGTCAACAAGGAAACAAAACTTAACATGCGGCGTTTGTATTTGAACATAACACGATATTCAATGTACAGAGGCTTCAGATCTCATCATGACAGCTGCGTGACATCCCTGCTCCTGAACGCCGCCAACGGCTGCCAATTCTAATGCTAGCGCGCTCCAGCTACAATGCAGCAAAATCACAACTTACTGCCCAGGGGACCTGGTGCAGCGAGCCCTGCAGATTGGGCCACCGGTCAAGGTTTGGGACCCATCCGCCCAATAGTCGCCACACGGCGGCGCTCCTCAAAGGTCGTCTGGTGCGCCCCATAACAAAGCCTGCCACCCACCTTAATCCTCTCCTTGATCTGGTCCAGGGACAGCGCGCCGCCATTCCAGCAGCCACTGAGGCGCTCCGCCCCGTGGCGTGCGCTGAGCATCGCCCCAGAGGAGCGCACCACGCTGATGGCACCAAGGCTCGTGGCCGGCAGCGAGCGCAGCACCTGCAACCAGGTTCCATAGAAGTCTGAAAGAGAGCAAATAGCGCAAAGAGAGGAAGCTGCGCCATGCACATGTCCAAGGTTCATGAAACAGTGCACCATAGGCCAAGGCTGGGGGCAGGCTGGCGGCATGGCGCCGTTCGTGTCAAGGCACCTGTATTGCTCAATATGTTTCCATACCAGTCACGAGCATGAGAAATTAGCAATCATCAGCTGCGTGCAAATATACAGTCATGCTCCCGTTTTCACGTTCAAGGGCATGCACCCTGAAATGCTCATTTCCTACTTAAATCTGAAGGGAACAACATAGCGGAACACCATAAGAGACCTAACGTGAATTTGCAGCTCCACAGCTTACCATTGCAACATTACGACCACACATTCTTAGCGCCTCACTGCAGTTAGAACCTCGGCAACAAATACTGCACTCCAGAGTGTATCTCTGGTACCGATATTCATCGTTAGTTATACCTGTGTGAGGAAGCTTGGCGGCAGGATCTCATCCACGATGGCCCGGCCCAGGAAGAGTGAGAGGAGGCGCACCTACACATCCAAATCAACGGCATCAGCAATTCAGTCACGTCTAATCAGTGGCCTAGAGTGGAGGGAGCATGCCCCCAGGGGGGGAACACATAACGTCCACACCAACACCTACCAGGGAATCAGGCATCCACAGGTAATCACATAATCCCCAGTGATTTCATGATCCCTCGAATAACATCACTGACCACCGTTGACAAGAGTCCAACACTGCCCACACCTACTTTTCCCATCTACATGTTTCCACTGCTAGGGCGGCCCCCCTCCCCCCTCCTACCGCATCCGGGCAGTCCAGCAGCAGGTCTTCTGTCGCAACCAGGAGGCGGGTCACGCCCATGGAGAGTTGGTCCGTGGTCAGCAGCTGCATGCATGTGTGTAAGGGCGATCATCAGGGAGGGGGGGGTGAGCCAACGGAACACATCCTTCAACATGAGCCGCAATATGGTAAGCTCTCTGACCTCAGCCCTGGGAATTCCTGGGGCATGGGTCAAAGGGCTGACCATACTGCAGCTCAATCTGACAAACCTTTTCACCGATCAGCTGGGAGGACCTGTGACCTCAACTCACTAAACCTGAAGGGCAAGAACGTTCAATTTTCCTATCGGACAGAATGCGCCAACGCTGGCATCAAAATATGCAGACTTGACTGCAGGGACCAGGGCCACAACGATGCAGGATCTTTGGGGGCGCAAGGTAACTCTGTAAGAAGAAAACGTATCTGACAAGCTGACCCTCCCAACCTGTGCAGTGGTCTAGTTTATACTGGGAAACATGAATTCTCGCAACCATCTCTCCCCCATACCTCCCTCATTTTACAGCTCCCATAACTTCTCATGAGTCCAGAGCGCCAGTCAGCCTTGCTCTCATCTCCTCCCATTCATACGATGTCCCAGTTTCTGTTTAAATTCAAATCCTCCAAGCTCCCACACCTTAACAGAGAGGTGGCACAGTAGGGAGCTGATGAGCTCCCTCTCCCTGTCCTTGCGGTCCAGGGACAGCACCACCGCCTGCTTGACCATGAGGTGCAGGAGGCCGGGGTCATCCAGCTCAGCCAACCTGGGGGAAGAGCACCCGGGCAGTGAGGATTCAAATTTAACACACATTTTGCAAGCCGACCGGAAGCTGCAAGATCTCTCTCAGCGAGGACTATGGCTAAGGCAGATCATGTCACATAAATGAACGAGGCTAGGATCGAATATAATCAAATAATCGACGTCTTCAGCAGCAAAATAAATACCCTCAAACGCATACACACGAGATCACCATGTTACATCGGCAGGCCATACAGGTTGCATGATCCGGCCCTGGGTCCAGGTCGTGCTTGCCATGCCACCTGAGCCATGTTATGAGTGCTACGCCCAGCAAGCAGCTGGGTTGCTCAAGAGGCCCGCAAACCAAATTTCTGTATCCCTGTATTTTTCTTAAAACCTGCATTATAAAATCCTGTTTCAACCAGATCCTGATTTCCAAACCGCCTGGCTCACCAAGTAATTAAACCCTGGTCTCCAATCAAGCCTAGCCAAACAGTGGTAGACGACTTGTCTTCATTTCTTAAACAAAGTGGTTTACGAACAGTTTCCCCCCTAAAACACGGGTCCATAAAAGCTGTGCCCCTCCAACCCTGGTTCTTAATCCTGCATTCCCCACAAATCCAGGACTTCCCCATAACCCTAGCAACCAAGCGCCCAGCTCTCACCTGGTTTCCACCTCATTGGCGTCACTTGAGTCGAAATACTCCAGAATAGCCGCTTTTGAGGCAGCCTTGAAGGCGGTCAGGGAGTGGCCTACCAAGCTGCCCGCTGCACCGCTTACAATGCCGCCATTGGAGCTCGTCGCACTGGCTGTGTCAAAGTGGTCAGCCGGTGAGGAGGCAGTAGCAGCGCCGAGGGAGTCCTCATCTAGAAGCTTGGCCAAACGCATGTCCTGGTCAGCATCAATTCCACAATTCATTTTTGCAGACCATACCATTGCCTAGTAAGGGACACCGATCATCAAAGCAATGCTACCGCATTCCTCAATAATGTATGAAAATTAAACACACACACAGTTGCCACAGATTTCAGGAGGGCTAAGAATCTCTGCGTCTTCCTTCCCTTCCTGCGACTGCCCCTGCCAGCCCTCACCTTGACCACCTCGTCAAACTGCAACTTGGCGCCCGGGCTGTCCAAACACATGTCCTGCACATTTTCCGCCACACGCCGTAGCCCCTTGGCAAGCTGGCTCTGGCTCACTTCCCCACTGGCACACAACCTACGACCAGGTGCAGCGGGAAGATCGTCATTAAATACGCTCTCACCAGAAGCAGCAGTGCGAAGGACGTGGTCGCATCCACAGTAAAGCGGGCACGGCAGGCAACGCCTCCATCTTCTCGCCCCCGTTTACACACATATAAATATATTTACTGACCCTGATTGCCAACCTGCTCTGATGCACCCATGTCAGCTTAAATCACCGGGCCTGGCTGAAGCTAGCCGCAGCCAGCCCGAGCCTGTAAACCACTCCTTGTAAACACCAATTTCCCACAGCCCTGGCGTGCAAAACCATTTTTCAGGATCCCCAGCAAAGCCTGCCCCTAGCCACTGCCAGCCACCACAGCCATGGGAAACAACCCTTAGGCTCCCAGCTGAGGCCGGTCAAGCTTTTGTCTTATGGGCCTAGCGACAGCGAAGAAATGTCCTCTTCAGGCGCACACTATTACCCCCCACCTACCCCCCACCTACAAGCACCTACCCCCCACCTACAAGCACCTACCCCCCACCTACAAGCACCTACCCCCCACCTACAAGCACCTACCCCCCACCTACAAGCACCTACCCCCCACCTACAAGCACCTACCCCCCACCTACAAGCACCTACCCCCCACCTACAAGCACCTACCCCCCACCTACAAGCACCTACCCCCCACCTACAAGCACCTACCCCCCACCTACAAGCACCTACCCCCCACCTACAAGCACCTACCCCCCACCTACAAGCACCTACCCCCCACCTACAAGCACCTACCCCCCACCTACAAGCACCTACCCCCCACCTACAAGCACCTACCCCCCACCTACACGCACCTACCCCCCACCTACACGCACCTACCCCCCACCTACAAGCACCTACCCCCCACCTACACGCACCTACCCCCCACCTACACGCACCTACCCCCCACCTACACGCACCTACCCCCCACCTACACGCACCTACCCCCCACCTACAAGCACCTACCCCCCACCTACACGCACCTACCCCCCACCTACAAGCACCTACCCCCCACCTACACGCACCTACCCCCCACCTACACGCACCTACCCCCCACCTACACGCACCTACCCCCCACCTACACGCACCTACCCTCCACCTACAAGCACCTACCCCCCACCTACAAGCACCTATAAAAAATCCCACGCGTCACAGCGGGCCATGGTCATCCCACTCGCCTCCTGCCGTCATGGCCATGTGCGGCAACTCTTTAGACCGTAGGCCGGTCAACCTATTATCCCTTTTGTTAGCTGCCAAATTAACAGGCCAGGTGTGCAACATCACCCGCCTCCTTTGCGCACCTGTCGAGGAGCCCCAGCATGGCCTCCCGCTGATCTCCTGCCGTCGCCATGGCCATGTGCAGCGCCTGCTTGACCAGCTCGTGGTGGAAGAAGGGCACGGACAGGGCGTGCAGGCAGCGAGAGGCCTCGTCCAAATCAAAGCTGGCGCTGTACTCATTAAGGAGCTTCTGGATGGACTCCTTGGTGTCTTGGTGCTTGATGCCAGCGCCTGAAGGGGAGGAGGAGGGTCTTTATTCATGGCACATTCGAGATGAGGATTTTATATTTTGGTTGGAACACGGACTCGAGCACAAGCAGAGGCAGGCCCAACTCAAGGGTAGGAATCGATATTTCTTCTCTGACTCTTGCAGGGCATTGCCATACCCCGATAACTCGACGAAGAGAAACGGCAGACTGAGACACAGAGCACGGCCGCGGGCGCATTCCCCACCAACTTAACCACACCTACCCGCGCATCCAAAAGCCTCACCCTGCCTGTGCACACGACTCTCCCCCTGCTGCCTACCCGTACCTGGTCCCCAGCACTGCAGGATTTTCTGCTCAGTGTGCTGGCTGTTCAACACCCATACCACAGGACAGGACCCGGCGCTGGCACCGGGAGAAATGGGCCAAACCCTTAACACCCCTACTCTCCTCTCCTCGCCCTCTCCTGGTCCCCGGAGCGCAGTATTGCCTCAGGAGTGTGCTGGCCCATCACACACATGAGATCCGAGACCCCCCTACTCCACACCCCCAAGTGGTCCCCAGCAGAGCAGGATCTTCTCCCTTGGCCTGCCCATACACTCCTCTCCCCTCCTCCCCGCCCTCACCAGGTCCCCAGCAGCGTAGGATCTTCTCAGCAGAGTGTCGGCTGTTCAGCATAGCCTCCGCCTTGGACTTGAGTAGTGCGCTGTGCGGCGTCGTGTCAGGAATCCTACAAAAAGAAATGGGCAATGAGGGGACAAGGCGCCACAGTCATGTTGAGGCCCCTATGAGGATGCATGAAGTGCATGGGGTGGAAATCATTACAGGGATGCATGGGATGAGAGGTGCATGGGTATGCATATGGTGGTAAGCGCCTGGAGATGCATGGGGTGGAAAGAGCATGGGGTGGTAAGTGCACAGAGTGGAAAGCACATGGGCGAGCATGACGTGGAAATCGCATGGGATGCATGGGGTGGGTAGTGCATGGGGATGCATGGGGTGGGAGGCTAATGGGGTGGAAAGTTCTTGAATCTGGCAACCTTGTGATTGATGACACATCAGAAGGCAACCAAGTGCATATGGGAGAGGCATGCGCATATGCACAGGGGGGGTGGGGGGCACTCTCATGGCGCACCCACTTTGAGACAATGATGGGCGGTAGGACATCGTCCACAACTGCTCGAGCGAGGAACAGAGACAGCAGCTCAGCTGCATCAGGGACATCCAGAGCCGTGTCCTCCAGCGTGTTAATCAGAGCCTCAAAGCCTTTGCGAACCTGGTCAGGTGGGATGACCTGCGGAGAAAAGACAAAAGGGGCATGGGCCACCATCACCGTTGGCCGTGATGTAGCTAATTGTAGATCAACCGCCTCAAACAAATAAACAGTGTTGCAACACCATGTGCAATGGAGATATTTCAGATATAATAAGAGTGAACAGTGAACCTGTTACCACATGGCTCCAGGGGCCAGCGCAGAAGATGGATGGCAATTACGCCTCAGGAATTTGAAGGGATTTTTGCCAGCATGCCAGCTGCGTGAAGGCCTAGGTGGGAACCATAGCGCTGTGATAAGCATGGGCTTGCATCAGGTAACAAGGGGACACATACAGATGCATGGGAAGGGTGCAGAGTGTACAATTTCAACAGCCGTACCAAATGAAGTGTGTTCAGCTGCATGCACCCATCCCGCAACCTCAGTGTTAAGCGTACCTCAGCATAGAGTGTGCTGAGCAGCAGACTAGCCATCTCCCTCTCCCGGTCCTTGCGGTCAAAGGCCAGGATTATCAGCCTCTTGACGAAGTAGTGCAGCATGTCTGCAAATCAGTGGGAAATTTGATGGGCAAACGCAAGTTCAGCAGCCTTGGGTGCAATGATCAGCAGCCTCTTAACACGGTAGGGCAGCATGTCCTCCTAGGTCATTTGATATGTCAGGTCATTTGATAGCGTGAGGGTTTAACATGAAAACATGAGATGGTGCAAGATGTCTACATCCGTAACCTGATGATGTCAAGAAATTCAAAACATGAAATCGCAAGGGACTGAATAACCTTTGGCTCATGAGCTGTGAACCAACAATAGTCAGCGATGCTTGACTTTAAACATTCAAAACCAGAAGCTCCTAAGGAAAGTGTAGATCCCTTTGCGGAGATACAGGCTTCCGTACACACAACAAACACGAATACACGAGATCTAGACTCCCAGAGCCAAACCACTGACCTACATAAATCCTCTGTCACTGGTGTGCGTGGATGATCAAGCTGATCTGATATAATGTTGTCCTCTGCAATCCACGTATCTCTATTATTAAACACGTCACTGAACTTTGCTAGCAACAATGTTAGCATCCTCGTGGCCTGAGGTGTAAACCCAGTGTGGAAAAAGGGTGTCGCACAACTGACCTACAGATCCCAAGTCATCCAGGGACGCAACAACTTCATTCACATCACCACTTGCAAAGTACTCTTCAACGATGGCAGCCACCTGCATGGCAGGGTGTAGCACTGCATCAGGGTAGACCAAGCAAGGCACTTGGGGTCGGCCAGTCATTACGCATGAGACTCTAACCTCTGTCCAGCGTCTGTGAGGTGAGAGCAACCAGTGGATAGCAGGCCAGGGCAGCGCACTTGTTTAAACAGGGATTGACTGTCAGGCAGTACCGGGACTGCTTAGCAGTCATAGAGCAGCCTCACAATGTTGGACCTGCCTGTCCAGCGGCTATTATTTTGTGCACCAGGCCACAGTACGCAGGCATTTAGGCAGCTTCCTCTTAAAGCCGATAGGGACAAAAGCCTGATTGTCCTTTGGCCCAGGGCCCAAGCAGCAGGGCTCGATGCACCAGGTCTGGCCGACTAAGGCCATCATGGAGCGAGATTCTAGCTGCAGTGTCCTGCCTGGTTTTTACTACGCTGCCTAGCATATCCATTTTCCAGGACCGAGTGATGGGCCGAGATGAGTGCTAACAGGAAAACAGCGGACAGAACAGAGAAGCACGGAGTAGCTTGTCTGCGCCCCTTCGGAGTACGGGAAAGCACCACCTTCTAGCCACAAAACTTCATCAGCTGGGACATTTCAGCATTATTTGATTATCCAGCCTATCGCACCTCGATCTTGTAGTTCTGCACTCGGCTCTTGACAGTGTCCTGGTGCCTCAAAACGACCGCCTGCTCCTCATCTGAGTCGTAGTTGGGATCATTGCGATCCATCACACCCTCTGCATGGTCGCCTGCAAGCAGCAAGAATGCGCATCAAGGTGATGGGCCAGGTATGGATCAAAATATGGGAGCCAGGTGTTAAGCTGGGTGTGGAGCAAGATGTTGGAGGAAATGGGGCAGTGAAAACACAATTGTTGATTGCCAAGGTTGCATAGGGTCTGGTTGCTGTGGAGAGGAATGATCTGATCTATAATTAACACTGCCAGCACGTGCTGCGCTACAGGAGCCGTCTGCATGGGGAGAGGATGCAAAGCCGCTTGGCTATGTCGCAATCCCCCGGCATGCACTGAGCCCAACTTAAAAAAGTCGTTGAACACAAACTCATGCTCCTCCTCACTTGCACCATGGCCAGCAATCTCCCCGCACATGTATTTCCTATCCAGATACATTGCTTATGAAAATATGAACCATGCAAGGTGTGCCGGTGAATATCAAGGCCTGTGACCAGCTACCGATACAGCTACCTGTCCTAGCCCCCACTCACTGTTAGTGAAGATGCTTCCCCAGGAGAACTTCCCGTTGTCCTTCTTGGAGCCCCCACCCCCACCGCCCCCGCCTGGAACGCCTGCAGCTGCTTTGGATTTCGCGGCTCCGACAACCTTCTGCAGCGCCTTCGCGATGGCGGCATTTTCTGCGGGGATGCCGATGGGAAGCTTTTCAAATGAAAAACATAAACGGGCTGCATTTAAAAAACAAATACACCTTAATGAGCGCAGCAACGTGCCTCATCATCCATCAATCATCGAGAGCGAGTGTGTGTGCGTGCGAGAAGTCATAAAGCCCTGTCGAGTGCATGCATCCCCGACAATATAGCTATCACCCACCTGAGGCTTTGGCGACCAGCGCGGAATCCAAAGCAGACCGTTGTTCGTCATTGAGGAAGCTCCCTGAATAGAGCTTCGCGGTGGATGACGACATGCTGACAAGGCTTCTGCCAAATCGCGGAAGCGTCCGCTAAGAAAGCTGAAGAGGGATCAGGGAACGCAGCTCGGATATTTGCGGATACAGGGACAGCTGCTGCTTGGAGGATCAGGGTAGCGAGGTCAGATCGTGGAAGGGCTCAACAGGTACGCCAACTGGGTATGAAAGGTCTTTCTGGAAATCGTTGGGGACAATCGGTGATCGTACAAGGGTTGTTCGATGAGCGTTGTTTAGCAATGCACAGATATCGTTAGTTTGACGTGGCTCGATTTATATGACACGATCAGCGATCGCTCTTGATGACCATGCCTGCTTGGTGCGTCAGCGTCCATGCGGCTTAGCTGGCGAAGAGTGCATTCAAAAGTGTGACACCGGGGTGTGACACAGCCGCTTGCCCCTGATCTTATATTATGCTCATGGACCCTGCTCATCACATTGGCCATAATGACCCTCTTTATGAGCTAAATGCGTATGCGTCATACGTCTCGTCAAGGGGCGGGGTTCGGCAGGACGCACAGTTTCAGAGTCCTGCAAGTCACATCAACACTGACTTGACCACACTCGTGTGGAACCAATCAGGAGTGTGATGATGTATACCAAACGAAGAGGTAAAACAAACGAACCAGTGTACCAGTATGGATATGCGCCGGGCGCAAGGCAAATTCCAAGTAAAAGAGTGCACAAAGATTACGACTTACGAAACAGTTAGGGGGGGCTAACCTGTCTTGACCTACCTCCAGCCCATGCCAATTACCGACATTCGAATTTCCAAGCCGCTGTCCTTCTTTATCTTCCCCTACGCCTCCATGTACCAGTGCCGCTTTGCCCACCCTTTAAATAATGTACTGCTATACTGTGCACTGCATGCACATTTTCCGATTGCCAATTCCCACGCCCATACATGGTTTCTCTGGCATTTTCTATAAAGATATCATGCACCTCTTTCCAGTCCTTGGTATCACACCCTTCAACGTCCCCCCACTGCTCAAACTACTAGCAGTTCACACTGTCCAATCTGCCTATTCCATTCATCGACTTCGCCGTTACCTTGAAAACAGTCCACCCGACTGCCGTCCAGCATCTCCCCCTGTTCTCACTGACCCGCCATAGCCCCTTTCTCCCTTTAAGGGTATACAGACCGGGGCTTGGGCGTCTCGTCAACCTGTACTTCTCAAAATCCACGCCGCATCGGCGTTCTCTTTTCTTTTCTTTTCTTACACATGCACATGCACATGCACAGTGCCCATTAAGGCCAACACACATAACTTCCAGTTGCTACACCAGTGCGGATCAATTTTTCATGATCTCCGGACTGCTTTGGCTCTCCCCCGACATGCCCTAATGCAGATGAATCATGGTAAGCCAGAGACTAGACGGACTCCCTTACAGAACATGCGGGCACGGCAATGTTTTTTTTATTAGGGCGCGACAGCTTCGGCTACACTTCAGCTACAACCTGGCCTACCGCCGATTTATTTCATGCAAGCCCAGATACAGGAATCATTAGTTATGGCCATTCAAGATTTGGTCCCAATCAGCTCAACCATGGCTTAGCGGCTACTCTAGTGGTGACTTTTATACATAATTATTAAATTTGAATAATATCATTAAAGGCTCTTCTGGGAACCACCCGAGTGACGATGTGCTGAATTGGTGATGTGTGGCTGCCCCTGACCTGGTGGTGAATGCGTTAGGGTATTGGGAAGTGTAACACAGGCTATACAGTGTGTTACAAAATTCCTTTGGGCCCTGCTAGTCGCTTTGTGCAAGAAAGGCTTGGCCGTATGGGCGCTGGACTGTGTGAATGTGACTCGTGAAGTAACATTGATGATCTGAACATGTGATGGTTGGGGGTGAAGGAGCCTCCTTCACTTCCGACGTTTTTTTCATGTGGGTCAAAGCGGATGGTACTAGTAGGTGGTGGCCAGGCGGATGGCATTGGCAAATGGCAACCCATGGAGTTGGACAGGCTATGACTGAACTAGGTTGATTAGGATGGTACATGATACCCGCTGGGCCCAGCTTAGTGCCCGGCCGCGCTGGGCTGATAGAGGATGACCAAGCTGAAGTAAGTTATTGACATTGCACCTCGGGGCCCTGCTAAAAAGCTTGTCCGCATAGGCGTCCAATGCTCGTTGAACTATTTTCTGGAGTTGCGAGTGTCCGATTTATTGCAATGACCCAGGCACTAGTAGCAGCTGATAGAAAGTTGAACCAGAACGTTCTATGACTCGTTAGGAACAGTGGAAGAGGCATGCAGGCTGCTGTGGTTGCGCATGCCTGTGGGTTTGACTTTGGGGGGGAAGCTGCTAGGTAACGTCCCATCTTCCTTGACGTGCATCCCTTACTGTGTCCCTGCTTGTTTTGCGGCGTCTACCATGCATTGCTCCTGACTTCTGCCTGTTTTGCAGCATCTGCCATTCTGTTATGCAATGCTTGTTGTCTGTCTGCTAGTTTTGCAGCATCTGTTGTGCATAGCTTGCCGTCTTTCTGTCTATGTTGCAGCGTCTGTTGTTGCATGTCTGCTGTGATTCTGTCTATTTTGCAAAGCTGTCCCGCACTACTTCCTGTTCTTGTTACTAATGGACTACATCTGCTACGCAGTGTGTGCTGTCTCTCTGTCTGTGTGACAGTTTCCACCGAGCGCTGCTTCGCTGTGTAGCGAGTTGGAGTATTGCACTGGACATCAGTATCACGAAGTTATTAAGACAGCACCTTTCATCTTACATTTTTAACCTAGCAACATTTCCTAGTTACGGTACAACCCAGATTTGCAGCTGGTATAAATGTTGAAATCTCTAATGCACTAAAAGTATATCATGCAGAGCTATGTTAAACAAACCAGAAATCTGAAATTATGTCCTAGTCATTGTCTTCACTCTTCACTGTCTGACCTAGTCGACTCAGCTGATCAGTCTTTGGATCAAGGAAACATCATGTACTGGCATGCGATTGACTGACAGTCTGGCACCACATTCCTCACACAAAAGCTCTCAAAAGTGAGCACACAACATTCAAGCTGGTACAAGCAACACTAGTCAACAAATACGATTTGTCCATATGTTTGAGATGGGAAATACAAAATATTTCCTCTCTGTAGACAGGGGGAAACAATCAATATCTAGTGGCTGGTACTTCATGAATGAGGTACCTTGTATCAATTTTAAACTTTTGCCCATGTGGCCTAAATTAATGACATGGTACAGGCATGCACAAATAAAGAAATTTCCTGCGGACTTATACTGCTGCTGCATTGTTTTCGGCAGAGCCCCCCCGGGCGGCCGAAGGTCGCGGGGGCGATGCCCCCAGTTTCCACCCGTTTCCGTCCGTCCGTCCGTCCGTCCGTCCGTCCGTCCGTCCGTCCGCCTGATGTTTCTGGAACGTCACGGAAACTTTATGCGCTACAGCGCAAATCAACCGGATGTATTTATGAAGGTTATTCCTGTCAGACCTCAAAGGCCGAGGTGCAGAAATGAGAAACTCAGCTACCAGGGCTGGATCTCACAGCGGATGACGTAAGGTGTCGTCACGCTGTCCCCTGGTGTCACGCGACAGGCCGACAGCTGTGGCTTCGCTTCTCTATGCGCAATTCGATATGCATCATTAAAAACACGCACTTAGCCAGCGATAGAGTTGTGACAAATATTTTGAAATCCTGCAACATGGCAAGGGGGTTTGCATGGGGTCCAGGTGACCCCGTCCGCACCTGGCTGCGCCTGCCCTCTGAAATGTCACGTACCCGACTGCTCTGCCGTTTTTCGTGCTGCGCAGCAGCACCTCTGATTACTTGTCTGCATGGAGTAGTAGCTGATATCTGTTCATATTGGGTTTGCAAGGCTAATATCCCAAGCCATGTAACAAACTATGCAAGGTAAAGTGTTTCTGAATGCATTTACGCAATGCATACAGTGAGACTGGAGTCCGCAATCATCACCATAGGATGAGTTCAAGCCAGAAAGCCTTACAGAGCAGGAGGGTAGACCACCGCGTTGCTGTCCATGACCACAGCTGCATTCAGCGCAAACAATCGGCCTGTGACCTTTGCGCCTGTCTTCATGGTGACTGCCGTGTGGGCCAGGACGTTTCCAACCACCTCGGATCCAACTTCAAATATAGCTGAGGTGCCCACTTGCCAGACAACATTCCTGGCCATGGCATTGTCCTGGAGCACCATCTTGAGGCCCGTGCTCACCTATTGTTTCAAGTGCAATGAAAGCAGGGACCATGTCAGAAGCATCCTGTATTTACCCAGTTTAAAATTGAATGGTAATCCAACAGCTGCGCACTCACTGTGCAGAGAAATGAGTGCAAAGACAGCATGCAGGTAAGCAAGACAGGGAGCGCATATGAAGTGTCAGCCAAATATCTTGGCTGCAGCTCAGGAAGTTGAATTCCTTATTTCTTCTTCGAAATGATCAAGGGATGATATGGAAGGGTGAACCAACCTGCAACGTCGTTGCGATCTGGAAGATGAATGTGCCGTTGCCACTCAGGTACAGTGTGCCTGAGGAAATCTCCAGAGAGGATGTGGTCTTGTATAGGCCGGGTGTAAATGTGAGGCCACCAACATTCACAACATTTATGTTCACTACATTGTCGACGCGTGATGCGGCATCTTTGTATGCAGTCATGGCGTCGGCCATGCCAGTGGCTGCTGCATCGGTGCTTGCACGGCCGTTGAGGGTGGGCAATGAAGTGAAGGAAATAGAGGTCTCTCCGGCAACTGCTGATCCAGGGCTGACACCAAGGAGCCCGCCGACAGTTGTACCACCCTGGGAGACAGGAAAGAGCCAGGCGTAGCAAATTGACGTATAGACAGTTTGAGCATTCCTGGCGTGTATAGGATAAGTGTGCCTTCCCGTTGGATGAGGTCAAATGAGAGACTAGTTTGTAAATGTCTGGTGCAGAATGCAAAATGGCCCGCCACTCGATCATCATCATACTAGCAAGGCATGACACCAGAGGTACTTTTATGTCTAATCATGACAGGGTAGTTAAAATTGTGTCAGAAGCGGCCCATGGAGTGGTTTATGGCACATTGGCATCTAAAACCTTTTCATGCATGCTGTCAGATCTGTCATGACCTGTTTTCGACTACCTACCTGGGCAAGTTTTTTTTTGAAATCTATCACAAGATAAAACAGGCTTTTATTATCTTACCAAAAGTTCAATTTTTTTATTTTCTTACCAGGTTTGTGACAGTGGAGTATGCAAGCACAGTGAAATTTCTTGCTGTTCCAAGGTGGACACGATGGGGAGAGACAGCCACACTGCTGTAGGCTGGCGTTTTTGGTGGTGGTGGCGAGTCGATCAGCAGCATGCGTGCATCAGAGGTGACGACAGATGTGGCCAAGACAATCAGGATAGCAGCCGCGCATCGCAGGTTCACGGTGGACATTGCATGGGGCAAAGGATCATGCAATTAGTGAGCCAGTGATCAACTAGGCAGTCTGATAGATAGCTAGACCATGACATCTGCGCGAATGGGGTACATAGATGGCCGAAAACCAGCATACAAATCTCGGCCACTCAATATTATGGTGTGCCCAAGTATCGCGCTGTCATGAACCGGGCTTAAGTAATTGTCACGAGACATGATTCTACTACAAGGTTGCTGTCCTAGTATGTCACTCCCAAAGAAGGTCGGTGTCATAGTAGATAGATCGCGCCCAGCAGCAGCAGTAAGTACACGTAAAGGACGCAAGGACCGGTTCATGCAAATTGATCGATAAGGGCTTTATGAAAGCGACAGCTTTTTGCAGATCCATCATGGGACATGCATCATGCACCATGGGCCATAATGCATCACACAAGCAAGAAAGAGAGAAAACGCCTGAGCGTGTCTTGTGGAATACGACATTTGAAATGCCGTACACCGGAAAAAGGAAATGGAGCCGATTATAGGATCCTAGCTCCGCGACCGAGCGGTACAATCACGACGAAACGATCCCAACGGTTTGGCAACACCGAAGGTGGCAACCGTGCTTCGAGCAGTTCATCATGACTGGATGCCCTGTCCACGCATCATAATTTTTACCGTCTTACTACTCAGTGTTTGGGACTGTCCAGACACTACGAACGGCGGGATATTTTAGGGTACAGTAAGTTCCATCCCACCCCAGTGGTTGGGATCCTTGTTTGGTATGGCAATCCCGGGGTGTCAGGTGTGCGCTGCGTGCATCCAGTATTCCTGATTTCCTGTCACTGATGACTGTGTGTGCATGTCGTTGAGGAGGGGGGGGGGGTGAGTGCGCGTGAACGATCTTGCACATTGCACGTATCAACTTAATGGTTGGCCGGTGTTAGGTAGGTACACAAATGTGGCTGTGTGTCTAAGCGACTGTGTCATTGGCTGCTGGCGTCGGGACAAAGTGCCGCCGACAAGCGCGTGGATAAAGTACGTCATCGCGATTCAAGAAATGTTAGTAGCACGCACATGACACGCGCTGCTTTCCTAGCTCACCTTTTGTTGACGGAAAGATGATGAGTAGATGGCTGAACGGACTCCGCTGTTGAGCCAGCAGCAGGTGATCAATGTATGTCTGTCTGTCATGAATGTCTGTCTGTATGTGTGTCTGTCATAACCTCTAACGAACTAAGACGGACAGGGTGGATGCGCGAGGGGGTGGGGTGCAGTCTCGACAGGGACAGGTGCTTCTAATGTTAGCACACGTAGGGAGTTGGGTGTCTCCCAACCCGAGAGACCGAGGCTTTATAGTGTGTCTGCCCATCGGCTAGTACGCCTATCTACCGGAAAAGAGTGACCGGATACTGGATTACGCTGCGTTAGATCGACACCCGCAATCCTGCGCGCCAAGATACTTTGGGATAGTATTATAGGAAGATTCCAGTAGCCCAGACACCCTTAGCCACGCAATCTGAAACGCTCGCTCCTGTGTCGTAATCTCCGTTCACAGTGGGGTTCGCCTGCTGCTTAGGTCGTGTTTCCACTGGTCGGGCAACCGACACGGTTTAAGGCCCAAATTTCGACCCAACTGCCGCAAACCGACACGGTTTAGGCCTTTCTGAAACCAAGCATTCGAGTATAGCCTACACCTCGTCGATGACCAGGTTTAAGCTATTCTGTGAGTCGGTTGCCTCTTGGTTTAAGGAACCATCTCAGCGCGAAAGATCGTTCGGCATTAAAGACGCCATTTCTATAGCCAGGTCGAAATAAGCGGCAACACTTGTGGTTCCGAGGTCACGAATCGTCGCAGAACGTCTCGGCGCCCCTAGATCAGACATCTGGCAGCAGGAAGTTCGCTGTGAACTTCCTGGATTTCAGTGGAAACAGTTTTGGTTTAAGGCGTGAAAAAATCACGGTCGCGAGCAACCGGATTCAAACCGCGCTGGTTTAAGGCACCAGTGGAAACACCCCCTTAGTTCGTCGTTAGTCAGCGCTGTGCGTGGCAGGGAGCACCAATGCCAAGGTTAGTGAGAACTTTATCAAAAAAATGTATACACTTCATCTGATATCTGTAAAAGCTGTGCCTATGGCGCAGCCCCCGAGTGACGTGTGTGCCCTGAAAGCTGTTAATAAGGTGTCCTAGGTTGCATGTTCCGGCAGCAATTGCCGATTTCGTCCCTTCCTCTGTGTGCATTCTGAACATGCTGGGTGATGGTGCTGCTTTGTTGGTTTAACGTTGGGTGTTGCTGGTGATGTGTGTGTTGCTTGTGTGGTGGGGCGTACTACTATGTTGAGCATGTAGGGTACCGTACTACAGCTTGTGCATGTCAATGACGTTACACCTACTGCTTGTGCGTGTGTGCCTAGTTGCTTCTGATCGGCTGTGAATGTCAGCTTTTTCACCACGTCTGCCACGCACTTTTTTTTGTCCGGCGAGGCATCACATTTCTGCATGGCATGTGCCTGTTAACCGGTATGACCATGGGATGCTTTCCTGTTCGGGGACCTTTTGGGGGACCGGTTGCGTAGCAGTAGGTCATGCTCACGTGGTCCGTCACATGATCTTGAGAGTCAACTGTCAATTAGAAGGTGCATGATGTGCTTATGGAAAGCTTTGAGTGCTCTTGCTGCATGTTTTCTGTAAGGTGCATTGTTGTCGCGGCTGCGGGGTGTACCCTAAGGAATAGGTGACCCAACATTGCATGTTGCGGCACTGTGCCTGTCTCAGTCCCTCTGCCAGGATTCCTGGTTCGTCCACGAGCTGTGCCTGGCACCTGTCACTATGTAATCGCAACAACTGCATGTGATGTTTGTGCAAGCTGGGTGCCAGAAGTGATACTGCGCACACAACAACAACGGTGATTGCAACGGTGATTCACATGATTTACTGCCCATTCTATACAGACCTTCGTTTTCAGTTTAACCTTACTTTCCATAATTTCCTAGAGGACGAGGATGAGGCCATGAAACGGTACGCAAATGGAGTGTGGGGCAAACTAAATGCAGCGGATTCTGCATATGTGTACTGGAAGAAATTTGGTTGTTTTACCTTTCAGTGTATGATGAAAAGAGATAATCATCTCAAAACTCTGCCAAAATTCCTGTCTCCCCCCTAACTCTGTAGGCGGTGCTCAATCGAACTCTTTTGCACCCACGTCATGTTTTATGGCTGGGGCTTATCTTCTGCACTATGGGGTTCATTCCCAATTCCCACGCCACTGTCGTGGTTGTGTGCTAGTTGCTTGCCCAGGGGGGTCACTGGTTTTCGCTTTCTGTCCTAGTGTATCAAGTGCCTATACCGGTTTACGGGCACATGTCCCATGCATCAAGTGTGATGCTCTGTTGGACTGTAAAAACTTCACAAAACTTCACAACGGTGATTGCACACCGAACACAGCCGCTGAACCAGTCGCGAGCAGCATGTCCTAAGCCTCAATCAGAACAGACTAAGGTGCCGATATGTTGACCTGGAAGTGTGCATAGGTAACTGTTTATTAGTTATGCTGCTGCAGTTGTGGTGTGCATGTATGACAGTAGAGTTGGTGCATAGCAATGGACGCTCGTAAGGTTGTCACTTGTCACACTTCATTCACGGGAAGCTGATGCATGCAAGCAATTCTGCCAACCCTAACATAGACAAGCAATCAGAGGTGCTGCTTTTCAGAGGGCAGGCGCAGCCAGGTGCGGACGGGGTCACCTGGCCCCATGCAAACCCCCTCGCCCCCTTGCAGGATTTCAAAAAGTTGTGACAACTCTATCGCTGGCTAAGTGCGTGTTTTTAATGATGCGTATCGAATTGCGCATAGATAAGCGAAGCCACAGCTGCCGGCCTGTCGCGTGACACCAGGGGACAGCGTGACGACACCTTACGTCATCCGCTGTGAGATCCAGCCTTGGTAGCTGAGTTTCTCATTTCTGCACCTCGGCCTTGAGGTCTGACAGGAATAACCTTCATAAATACAGCCGGTTGATTTGCGTTGTAGCGCATAAAGTTTCCGGGACGTTCCAGAAACAACGGGCTGACGGACGGACTGACTGACTGACGGATACGTGGTGACTCTGGGAGCTTCGCCCCCGCGACCTTTGGCCGCTCGGGGGGGCTCTGCCGAAAATGAGTGTGCGTCTAAAGCAAAGCTGCACGATAGTCCCTACGATGGTCTTTCACATGTTCTGCAGTCACCCTGGACCCTGGTGTCAAGTGTCAACCAAACAACCAGGGTGTCAACTGTCATCCTGCAAGTTCGAAAACCAGCCAGCCGCTGGCTGAAGCGATGCGGATGAACTCGAGCAGGCCTGTCATCACGGCTTACCTATTTAACGTGTTTGCGCTCAAAGCAGCGCAACGCAAGTGCACCTCACGTCTTCACGTACTGTGCGGTATGAACTTTCGGTGAAGAAAGTCCAAAACCTACGTGGCCTAGGTCGTGGCTGCCTTGCCACGCGCATATACATTTCGGGCAGACATGCAAACGACTTTGCGCCAAATATAAAGCAACACGACGGCCTATTTCTGAAATTGGCACCACTTTTGACAGCAAAACCCCTAGAAAAGCATGCCCAGAAAAGTATGGTTCGTTCGATTGTCTCCGCGCGCCTCCGCTGCAATGCACAGCCAGAAGTTAGGAAGCACGAGATACGCATTTGGAACAAAAAATATTACTCGAAACACTGGGGCGGGCGCGAAGAACGAGCCTTTCACAACAGCTGACACTGTGGCAGTTGGCAACCATTGTCCCAGTGAAACCAACTGAAATCCCAAACCCTATCCTTTTTCGTTCCTCTCAGTCACTCGGGTATTTCATGGTAAACAAGCGATCAGCTACATCATGACAAATCATGGCTTCCTGCACCTGTATAACAGCACGCACGTTTCCTTTTGGACCCCGAAAAAGCCGTACACGGTCATCTCATCTTCGGGAAAGTTCCGGTGTGGGTGTTTCACATGAGCATGTTAGCACTTGAAGTCTTAAACCCTGCTGGAGTGATTAAGGCCGAGGCCTGACGGGGCCTTTCTGCGCGTTCGCCCCCATGACGACCGCCCGATGCGTCCAGAAACAGAATCGTACATCGATTCCTATTCGTTTACAAAAGTCTTTCGAAGGCACACAAACTCTCCGGGGTCTTTGGAAGTTCCGGGAAGGGTGGAGGTCCCCAGAAAAACTGAACGACTCCAAATGCCGGTATGCAAGCAGGTAACGCCGCATGCCTACATGAAGAAACATGGATGGTGGATTTCGTTTCTAGGATGGACCCACGTATTGCATCTTGACAGCACTCACCTCCTTCAGCGACCATCCCCAAAGCGAACCTCTCACCGTTTGCCGGGTCCCAATACAAGGAGATGAAGGAGTTTACCGGTATGCATTTCATCCAACATCGTTCATGGCCTTCCATGTAGAACCGGGGTAACTCCGCTTCCGGTATTGATTAATTACTTTTTAAGTGCACGGACCAGCTGCGCTAAAAAGAATTCAAGAATTGCTGCACTACGCGGCCAGGCAGTCGAGGGCCAAAACGAATATTGTTGGGGAGCACGCGAGGTGTGGGCAAAAATAGCTTGAACCCCCATGATCAAAAAAATGTCTAACGACCGCTAGCAGACACCCCCCCGCCTCCGGAACCTAGCAAAACCTTAATTTCTCTGTAATAAATAAGGATTTTAGGGGGAGAGGTTCAAAACTCCAATCAGCTCAATCGTGCGCTTGTAATGGTGTGTAATTTGATGAGAAAGAAAATGGCAATGGTATGGCGTTCCCCAGCTCGTCATAATCCAGCGATGTGCACCGACATGAGATAGACATGGTATGATGTTCCAGATTTGACAGCTTGTATACGATGTTCAGCCCAGATTTCTATTGGTGGCGGCATAGCAAACCGTAGTTTTGAAGGTCGGGAAGTTGTGACCAGTTGTGACGGGTGGTCCATAGCGGCTGAAGTACGACGAACACGTTACATGTACTACCCCACGTCGACCAATGGAAAGGTACTTCCAGAACATCAGCTTGAATGCAAAGCTCGTGTTCTGATGAGGGCACTCTTTGTCCATCAGTTTGGAGCAAGCACTTGAGGCATACACAACAGAGGGGTCCATACATGAAGGTTGTTCACCACCTTGAAAGCAAGGTATGACAAGGAAGAATTTTCAAGGCCAAGTCGCATGCCTACATGAGGGCATGGATAAATGGTCGAAATATGTGCCAAACACATTATTCCTGTTAGCTCATGGACTGCACCTATTTTTGATTGCTCCCCAACCATCCAAGTGGCAAATAAAGGTGCATCATGCCGAGACAAAAAGATCGGAAGCTTATGTGGCGAAGCAAGGTCATATCGTGCCAGCATCAAGTTGCAATCTATGTGACAACGTCACTTGCCAACATTAAAAAGGATTTAGACGCAGGTCCATGCAGTCCACCTGGATTTGGACCACAGACCCCTTCCCTTCTTCCACATCCATACTAGACCTTCCCATTTGCATGTTCCGACGAAAATAAAGTAACTTTATATAGCATTTGGCAACTGAACCTCATTTTTTGCATGTCTCATTTCAAGGTTACCATTAGTGTGTGCATGGTCGTTGTGTTTGCTCCATGCGACCCATTGGGAATTACTTAAACCCTCCAGGCCGTGATATTTGGGTCAATGGCCGTAGGTCAGTCAAGGTTTGGCCCTCATCGACCATGGTGGCCGCTTGGTAGCCCCGGCGCCCCGCCCCTGCAGGTGACCCTGCTCATAGCCTCATACTCAAACAAATACTGGATACTGGTACCACGCTCTGAAACTGAGGCGCTCCGGGCGGCAGGCCCAGAAACCATGCTTCCGGGACCATTGTTTTATTGTGCCTCAGCTGCATTTCAGCTGCATCACGGCCTTTAAACGGGGGGGCAGATGCTACACAACTGTTTCTTAGGCCACCAAGTCACAAACCATACGTCGGGCAAGGTTGATCCCCCTTGGCGCACGGCTTGGCGCACGGCCTGGGGGACTGGGGGGACATGCGGTACAGAGGGCGGTACACAGATTAAGGGCCGAGTTAGGCGCATGTGGCATGCAGCCATGCAAGGCCCATTTAGTCAGGTTTAGCAAGTGCTTTGCTTATGCATGGAGCCACACGAAGGGCAGGTCAGTAGAGGGCACGTGAGCGCCTTGAGGGTGAGTGAGCCCCATACATGAATGCGTGTGCAAAGCCTTCAAGGCCAGGGTTTGTATGTGATATGACAGTTGGCAGGGGGGCGATATGGGAGTTGACTGGACTATGGCCAACAATGGGCGCTAAGCACGCTCCGTGTCATGGGCCCCTGAAGTCCACCATATGGCAGGCATGGATGCATGTCTGCAGAGGGCATGGGCCCCAATTCAGTGTGTACTCTAGGCGGCTCATAGATTGGCCTTTTATTTATGAGGCGTAGATTACAAGGCCATTACGGTGCAAAGCAATGCATAATTACATGCATGCCAGCTCTGGTCAGGGCACCTGCATAGCATAAGGCTTTCCGCATGCAGAATGTGTGGCATGCGAGGCTAGAGGAGCATGTGCGGTCAAGACTCATGTGGCCCTGATGATATTCAGATGCATCACAGTGCAGGTCGTGAGATTCTGACACAGGGTGCACATGCCGTATGCAAGGCTTCAGGTCGAAGAGGTAGGAAGGGCTACATAGAGCTCATGGAGACTCGCGTACCGTTATGGAACCTGCGTGCTGACTCTGGGCAAGGCGTGTCGTGCATGGGCGAGGCCAGAAAGGCCTCTTGAATGGTGATAATTGGCAGGACATGTATGGTGCATGCGCAGGATGTGCAAGTACCCTCACTATGCTCAGCTAATATGTCGGCAGTACGAGCCGCATGAATCCCATAGGAAGCGAGTCAGTCCCGCGTTGCAGGCCTTCAATCTTCTGCAGCCCTGTAGCCTTGTTGCACGAGTGCACGTGACTGGCAACCTCGTTGACTGAAAATCGAATATTTTGTAGACCCAGAGTTCAGAAAACAACTTGACTATTACTGACAGACAAGTAATCAGAGATGCTGCTGCGCAGCACGAAAAAAGGCAGAGCAGTTGGGCATGTGACTTTTCAGAGGGCAGGTGCAGGTGCGGACGCGGTGACCTAGACCCCATGCACCCCCCCTCTCCATGTCACAGGATTTCAAAAAAGTACCCATAACTCTACGCTGGCCAAGAGCGTTTTGGTAATGATGCGCATCGAATTGCGCGTGGAGAAGCGAAGTTGCAGCTGTCGCGTGACACCTCACGTCATCCGCTGTGAGCTCCAGCCTTGGTAGCTGAGTTTCTCATTCCTGCACCTCTGCCTTGGTCCTTGGATAGGGGGAGGACCGAGGTTCGCCGCAAAACGTGGTCGGTTCCGAAGCCGGTTCACCGTGCCTTTCCCAACCCGCGTGACTCCAAATTTTCACAGTTTTGCATTAGTATCGAAGTACTAACTTGAGAAAATTGGACTTTCGCGGTTTGACAGACGGCGGGTGTTGCCACCGATGTTGGGCTGAGGGAGACGGCATGTGGGGGATACTTTGCATGCATGCTTTCAATGCCCCAGCGTGCAGGATCAATTTAGTGAGCGGGATGGGCAGGTCCTCCTATGAATGCTAGAGACTTCTTCGAGTTGTACCAGGGCGGGCTTGGGTGGAATGCCCTGGCTTGTGTGGAAGACGTGGGAGATGTCACTGAGGCGAAGACGTTTTCAGAGGCTGAAACTTCCTTTGTCTTTCATCCAGCCCTTTGCCTGTCCCTTCACTTCAAAATGGACCTAACTTCTTACATTCCACCATCCCCCCTTGTGTTTATTCCAAACAGGTCTGTTTCATTCTTTCCTCCCAACCTTTCATTTAGGCGCCAGCGCGGCCAGGCCTTTTTAAGCAGGGGTCAGAGGTGTAACATCATTGACATAAAAGCAAGGAAGCCTTTCAGCCCTCCACAACGTCCACAATGCTACCTACAATGATACAATTCTCAACCGAGATACCGGCATAATGACATAGGTGTGCCGGTAAACAGCCTCTAGGGGGTCCTTGTGTAGGGTTTATGCCGGTATGCCGGTAAATAGCCTCCATGGGGTCCTTGTGGAGGGTGGAGGCCGGTATTCCCGAATATCGTTGGGGGTTATTACCGGCATACCATTGCCATTTTCTCATGAATAGGCATTAAAGCCAAACCGAGGTGGCACCAAGTGCCTGACAACAATCGTTTTCAATCCAAGCTGTGAAAATTAGTTGCATGGGACCTAGGTCCACAAATAGCATGCAAACACGCATATCAAGAATAACGGTAAGGAAAAAAAGTTATGGATCTTGTTCCAGGCAAGGCAAGAGAAGAAATTTTGGGGAATACCCCCGCCCCTCTGCATCAGAAATGGCCGGTCAAAGCAAGGTGTGCAAGCACTACTCATCAATCAAATACTTGGCATGTTGCAACCAGGTTAATTACGTTTCAATTTTATTTTTGCTACCAAGTGATCAAGTGTTGTTGTCATGCTAGCCATCTACAAAATCGATAGATGAGTAAACAACATACTAAATAGGGCATTTCAGCCATTCTCCAGTCGCCTAAATTGATGTTAGGAAAAAATAAAGCTCTAAACAATTTGTGGACGATGGCCACAGTATGAATAAGTACAATTGCAAAGATGAATATGCAGTACAGCTTTTGCAGCACGCACGCATTTTCTAGAAAACTTCACAGGCTTTTACTAAAAAAATGGATGCTGTTAGGCTGTTACTTCTGCTAAACCCAGAGGCCCTGGCTAAAACTGTCCTTCTCATGTTGCTGTGCAGCCAGGGATTATGAAACCAAACTTCACAGCTTGACTCCGTCACTCCATCAGCAGGGTATCCCTGGTTACACACTACTGAACCCCAAACCCCAAGCCCACTTAAAATACCACACTATTTCAACGACTTCAGGGATTTGGTGTGTGCAGCCCCAACCAGCAAATCAAGCCTTGAAAATCTGGAATCGCTGAGCTGTTACTTTAGAGCAGGTGGCCTGCTGCAGCAGAGCCCCGTCAGAATCCCGCTGGCCCGCGATCTCCAGGCAGAGGTTCTTGTTGGAGGCGGGGTGCAGCTCGTATTCCCCACCGCTCAAGCTGAAGAACCCAAACTGCTGCCCCAGGGAACCGTCACAAGGCCATGTCTGAACCCTGCGCGTGACAGGATTGAGGCAACGGGGTTGGTACATACATGCCATGGCTTACAAATGTTTTAGCAAAGATACAGGACTGTCTAAAATCTAGTTAGATACGTAAGATTAAGGTGAATACTGCAGTTCGATACTACGGGTTCTTGCCAGCATAGGTCAGAGGATGCAGCTGGAATCCACCTTCACCTAGGTAGGTATGTCAGAGGAGACTGGCCTGCCCAACACACATTATATCTTTATATATAATCCACTAGTATTTTTAGTGACACTGGGGTCTCTAGCATGCCTTGTCTAGCAAGCCTGATCAGCCTACGCTTATTCCTCGCATTAAAATACTCTGCAAAAGGCCTCTCTAGGGCTTAGGTATTGCTTAGGTTGTAATATCAGCCGAATACATAATTGTAACCTTTCGGTTCGCACACAAACCCAGTCCCCTGCACTCCATTCACTTCCATCAGAATGCCCGCCTTCTGAGGATTGTCTGGGGGTGTCATAAGCATCATATTTCACACAACCTAAAGCGCTGCCTTCCATCGGATGACACCCCTGGGATGACATTACTTGGAGCTACGTCAAACGGATGGGTCAGCTTGAGGGCTCACCTGGTCCCCGGGCTCGTGCTCCCGTCAATGACGGCCATGCAGAGCCCGTTGGCGTTGATGATGTTGTACCAATAGCCGCCTGTGTCGACCAGCAAGAACTCCTGAAGAGTAAGGATGCAACATCATCCGTGTAATAAGTACTTAGCAGTGTTCTGGTTGCGTATATCCAACCGAGTATGAGGGGTACTAACCGCAGCATTTATTTTAGTGTGCGGCAGATCCCCTCGAAGGCCTCCTAACAGCCAACACTGGACGGATATGGACAACAGCTTGACCGTCCTACAGCCGATGGCCCAACCAAAAGGGCTTATTAATGCGGATGGCTCCCTCGAGCGTAGGCCGTTATGTAGCGGTCGCGGACTATAAGCAACACCAATACTCATAGCTTTCTTGCGGCCAGTGCTTATGATGCCCTGCCTAACTCTTTTGGTGTTTGTCATAGCTTGCTCGTATTTTTTGAAAAGGCCAGGTCCGGAAGAGCGTTTATTTTGGTCTTATACCGTGGGCATATCCAAGATAGGCTGAAACAAGAGCCCACCTGAAGCAAAAGATAACGGAAATATAATGGCTAAGAGAAATAGGCCATTCTATTTCTCTTAGCCATTTCTCTTAGCCATTCTATTATTTAAATTATGAACTTGGCGTAGGCCTTGGGACGTTGCTTCTAGAGGTCAGGTGCTCCATAGTTTTGGTCAAATCAAAAAGGAACTCACTTGCGCTAGGTTTGTACTGCACTTGAGCTGTTGCAGAGTCATACCCTTGTTCGCATTGTTGCAAGGGACATCGATGCAGCTGGAGTAGCTCGTAATGGCGGTACGGAGTGTGAAGGAGGGACCTGCGGGTGATATCCAGCATCAGGATTCAGATTTCATGACTCATCTTACATGTTACAAGTTTCAGGCGTGATCACGTCTCCCCCAGCTGGTGTAGTTTGCGATAGTGGTATGGATTTGGGAGGGGGACCTGCTTATTGAATGAGGCTCCAGATATAAGGTTTAGGGCTTCAGGTTCCAGGTTGCAACATGAAATCAGGTTTCAGGTCTCAGGTTTGTTTAAATCGCCCTAGACCCTAACCAAACCGATAGTCAGTTTTCATATAATCAAATGATGATACCCGTCGTCTGTCAGTGGACAGATGTAACAGCAACTTGCAGGCATGCCAATAGGCCTGCAAATGGACATAAATGCATATGGCCCTACCTGGGGCTGGGATCTGTGGCGAAGGGGGAAGGGGAGGGCTAAGTTTGGTGACTGGCAGAGGGGGGGCGCTTGGCTTGACTGGGGGCGGAGGGCTTGGTTTGGTGATTGGCAGAGGGGGAGGGCTTGGCTTGACTGGGGGCGGAGGGCTTGGCTTGACTAAGGGCGGAGGGCTAGGCCTAGGAGCTGGAGGCCTTGGACTGGGGGGTGAAGGGCGGGGAGGTGTAGGGCGGGGAGATGGAGGCCTTGGACTGGGAGGTGGAGGGCTTGGAGGTGGAGGGCTTCCAGCAGCGCCAGCACGAGGCCTGTAGTTTGAAACACCCGGAGCGTTCTTTGTGATGGCTGCGGCGCAGTTCCCGATTGAAGCATCTCCCGTTGGGTACGAGGTGCTGCCGCGGTTCACGGAAACTGAGCGGGGGGAAGCAGAAAAGGGTCAAATCAGTTTGGGGAAAAGCAGTGAGGAAGTTTGTGTTATGCCCTGTATTGAAGTGCGGCATGCTGAATGAGTGGAGGGCATTTAACTATGTAGGAGACCAAGAGGGTGCCGTCTGTTTAGACATGAGAGTGGGAAAGAGCTCATGAATGGGACACACGTGCCATGCAGTATATGCTTGGCCAGATATTGCGCAGACATGCCGCACGACGCGCTCTTGTGCATGTCAACATGCAAAAGGCATACGGCATGCATGACCGCATGCACGAGACATGAGAGGGGGCGGGAGCACATGCATGACGCATGACGCACTCATGTACATGTCAGAATGCGTGAGGCATAAGGACTATATGGTTCCTACATGTTCGGACAGATATTGTGCATGCCAATTTTGACATTTCTATTTGCGATGACTTTTTGTCGCAGGATGTCAAACCCAGTACAGGCCTGTCAGTATCTAGATAAGGCTGCTTCAGTCACACTTCAGCTATAAACCGGTCTATGGCCGACAGGACTTGGTCCAGCCAGCCATGTATTTAGGCCAAGAGCTGTAGGCCGGTCAAGGTTTATTCCCATGGGCCCCGGTGGTGGCCGCCCTGCAGCCCCCCAAAGGTGGCATGCTGGCATGATGCGCTTGTATACCGTAAGAACTACTGATACATACCGGTACTGGTGAGTCAAAACTGGTTGAGACTAGCAAAAACTGGTGATTAAATACTGGTCAAGACTGGTACCTGCTGGATTTGAGTGGTGGAAGATCCTTGCGGGGCGGAAGCCGTTCGAGCAGCCGTAGGACATGATGGTGCTAAAGCTGTTTGAGGGTCCAAGGTCACACCTAGCAGGACAAAGCATAGGAAGGCAAACTTGACGAATGGAACAAAACATAGGAAGAGGGAAGGAGCAGGAGAGTGGCAAAGAGAGGGAAATCAGAAGGTCTGAATGCTGGACGTCCAAGATGGGTTCTCAATAGGAGGATAGCCTGAGCACCTCCTCAAGGGCGACAGAGTCAGAGCGAGACATACAAGTTCGTTCAAGTCGGCATGTCAAACCGGGCCAACCTGGCCAGAGAGGTAGGGGGTTGGGGGGGGAGGGGGCAGTGTAGATCTGCAGTCTGCTGTCAGGCAGGAATTTCATTTTTGCCTCCCAAGGAAGACAGTATTTCTGCCCTGAGCATGTGCAGGGCTCACCCTCTGCACACACAGTGTCCTTCTTCCATTGTAGCAGTCAGACATTCACTGTACCAGTGCAACGGCACCACCTGGCCAATTGCGAAAAATTCTGGGTGGGCATGCACAGAATCATAAAAGCAAAAACGCCGGGTGATAATCTGAATTTTGTTTCCTGCGCATGCTGTTATCAATACCTCCCCCCCCCTCAACCCTCACCTGGACCAGCCGCTGTACGGATTGGGGTCGCTATAGTAGTCGTGGCCGCAGCCCAAGTTGTGACCGATCTCATGGGCAGAGGTCCCGGACATCAGGCAGCCAGTCTGGACCACGGTGAAGCCGTACAGCTTGTTGGGCGAGCTGGGCTGGTAGCCGATGCCGCAGTATTGGGAGTCGGTGGTGATGAGCTGGACCAGGTCGGCGCCCAGCTGCGATATGACACCAGTCGGAAATGAGGAACGGAGGCGTTGTGAATGGTTCATAATCAGGAGGGAGTGCGGACATATTCTAGGCAAACGAGAGCGAGGCAAGAAATGGGACCTCTCTCTGAACCCTCTGGAACCTCTACTGAACCTATTTGTGACCGCTTCAGTCTTCACCATTCGGAACGTCTTGACAAAGCCCCTGACTGAGGGACTGGCCATTGGCCAACAGCGCTTCAAATCCACATGGCCTCAGAGGGCGGATGGACGGCTAGGGTGACATGATTCTGCCCCACCTGGTCTCGGAGGCTGAACGCGCCAGAGATCTTCCCGGATTGCAGATCTGTCAAACTCTTTTCAAATCCGATCTCCGTGTATGTAACCTGACAGGAGGACAGAGGCGGAGGTTGAGGGTGGAGGTTGAGGGCTACTGCTGGACACTACTGGATACAGAGGGGTGACCCTAAGAAGGAGAGTTGAGTTAGGGTGTAGAGGTTGTAGCCAGGGAGCTGGATGCCAGGGTTGAGAGGTTTTAGCCAGGGAGCTGGATGCCAGGGTTGAGAGGTTTTAGCCAGGGAGCTGGATGCCAGGGTTGAGAGGTTTTAGCCAGGGATTTGGATGCCAGGGTTGACAGGTTTTAGCCAGGGAGCCGGATGCCAGGAGGACAGAGACGGCGTGGCCACAAAGTGCGCTAATTGCTCAACTTTCTTGCTTGCCACAAGGGGTTCCATGCACTTTCTTCCATCTTTTGAACAGCAGGTGAGCAGCAGGCCACCTGGCTCACCTGCGATGCCCCAACTAGATTCAGCCGGACGTTGAGTTGCGAGTTGGCGTAGATTGTATTGACAAGGCCTATCTCAGCCGCCATCTTGTTCTGGGCAGCAACAAGCCCACCCATGGCTGTTGCAGCTTTGGGCGTGAACAGCATCAAGACGTCGATGTATGTGATGCTGGCCTGCAACAGCTGCCTGCTCCTGGGAACGTTTGTAACTTGGACCGGAAGAGTCGCTGCAACACCAGCAGAGGCTGCCTCAAGGCCAGCAGCCCCTACGAGAAGCCTAGGGGACACAGGGCCTGCTAGGGCCCCGGCGGCGGCGGGCTCCTGACCAGGCGTGTTCAATCCCATAGCTGCTGCTTGGCTGGCCATGCCAACGACATCAACTGGCCTTGTTGGCTCAGAGGCTGCAGAGATGGCAACGTCGCCGTGCTGCAGGTCTGGGGTAAAGTGCTGGTAGGCGACACCGGTGTTGGCCTCTCCAGCCAGGGACTCAATCTGCAAGTGCAAACAATTCAAAATTTGAAATTGAAACTCACAAGTCGAATTTGATTTAAGCAGGTCCGTAACCAAGGCAACCCTGAATTCCCTTATCAGAGCGATATGATACAAGCTAGAGCCCCCAGGGGTGTGGCAGGCTGCCCCCTCAGCTTCCTCAGAAAAACCCCTTGCTCGGGAAAAAAAATAAAGAAGCTAGACAAAAAGACGCCGCGACTTGCCGCAACTGTGGCGCTGATGAGCTGTAAATTGAACATCACCCCTGGCTCCCCCTTGACAGCTAACTGACCTGGTAAGTCCTCATGATGACGCTGCCGTTCCCCGCTAGGGTCTCTGGGACCATGATGGCGCCGAAGAACGAGGAGGCCGACACGACAAACGTGACCAACGTCTCCCCTGGGCCATAGCCCTGGACACTGCCAGTCAGAGTGAAACGCTCCTCGTCCAAGACCTCGGAAGCAGCTTCTAGCAGCTCTTGATCGCTGCCTTCCTGCGCTCTTGCCTGCTGCGCCAGAGTCTTCTGCTTCAGCTGCTGCTTGTGTTTCTTGCGCAGCTGCTGGAGCCGCTTCTCGGCTTTCTTGTTGGGGGCGTCCCAAACCACAACCAGGTTCACATCAGGGAGTAGGGGCAAGGTGACCTCGGGGTAAACACTGGTGTCGAGCACGTCGTCTTGGAGCTCAAGGACGCGTGTGGCAGCACCTGTCCCTGAGATGCGGGGATACAGACAGATAGTGCAATAAGGCTCTATGGATAAATCAGATTGGATGCATGTCTGCTACACAAACGTAACGTTTCTGTGTTTTGTGCCTAAGCTGTAAGTGACATCACAGCCTACAGCTCAGGGGGGCAGGTGCAGGAAGTCGTGCTTCTTGGGCCACTGGCTAGAGGCCCATCAAGGTTTGGACCATTGGTGCCCACAAACTAGACAACAAAATAAACACTGTGATTTCAGATACGTTTTTTGTGTCCATATGGTTCCGAGAAGGCGCATGGCACACACTTAAGAAAACAATGCAGACTGCATGTTGGCCAGTTGGCTGCCAGCTTGCTTACTTGCTTACCTCTAGGGATTGTGTTTTGGCTGACAAAGGGGATACCATCCACATCACTGCCTGCAGCCATCGCGTCCATCTCCACCGCAGCTGCCTCGGCCTGGTCCTGGGGCGCAATGCTGAAGAGAGAGGGAGGAGGCGCTGCAGCGGCAGCTGAAGGGGGTGACGTCGGTGAGGCCAAACCGGAGGCAGTGAGGCCTCTGAAGCTCCGAAACACAGCGGCAGTGGCAGCGCTCTTGGTGCTACTAGACTCCGCATGATGAGTGGGGGTACTGCGGCCCGCGCTGACCATCACTATGCCTACCGAGCACACAGAGATGAAGACCAGCAGCAGTGCCTGCAACCTGAGCATTGACAGCGACGACTTGACGACGCGAAGCATCGTGCAGCTGGACATTCCCAGGCAGTCAAGGCAAGGCCTGACACCAGTGATGAGCCTGATGAGGAGAGGGCCAAGAGGGGCGCCAGGAGCAACAGCAGCAGCAGGCAGGCATATTAGCAAGCAACACTGCAATACTCAGGTCAGCAACCAGAACTCAAGTGCGCACTAGACAAGGCAAAGCAAGGAGAGAGCTGTCTTCATCGCAGCCTGACAGGCTATGTACATGTGCGTAAAAACTCACAGGACTGTGACGTGTTAGCGAGCGAGGCGCGCGAGACCGGCTCCTTCGAATATCACTCTATCGACGACGCCTCCGACGACGCTTGCAATGGCTTGCTGGGATGGGAAGGGATACAGGGAGGCAGATTTAAAGATGAAATCGTGGATTTTTTGGCTCGTTATGATCACTATCGGCTTTTAACTATGTTGCCAGCCCTCTGCCGTCATGTCCTGACGGGACCCCGTCCGGACAGATGCCGGACAGTGCAAGGCCATGGTGTAACACCCACCTGCTTTGCACCTGCTGTCCACCAGCAGACATAGTGCAGGGAGGAATCCACCTTCTTCCGACCAGCAGACGCGCATCTGAAGCTACGGAGCAACTAAGCGGGCAGACGCGCAGGTCACGGGAATCGCGCCCTGTCGCTTCGAACTTCGAAGGGTACCAGGCAGATAGAACTCTGTTCCGGAAGCATTATATGACTCATGTTTCAACGAGACCAGAAGTATGAGGCCTTAGTTACGACTAAGGGCCTACGTCTAAGTGCACCGGGCCTGGTATGTCTCATGCCCAGCCGTTGTGAAAGCACCAGAACACCTTCAGTCCTTCACTGCCACAGTATTGCGGACTGTCTGTCTCAACAAGAATATTATGCCTAAGTCGGAATCGAATTTTGACAACAAAAAAATATTGGTTGAAACCAAATGGAAGCCGAATAGAAGCGCATACATGTGTCTGTGTGCAACAATCAGTCGCACGAAAGCACATTAAGAAGCAGATATACTGTAGTTTTAGTCAGATTTGTTTTTTATGATGTTTTTTATATTTAACCAATCATACAAACCAATAGTTTCAGGTACAAAACATGAAAACCAACCATGAAAAACCAATATGGTAGTTTGGAGTACCATTGGTACACCTGGGTTTTCAGTCAGATTTCGCTTCTTTTACGCCTCTGTCAGAGCGAACCAATCTCCATTTACGATGAGGAGGCAGTTAAAGTTCTTTCAGGCAATCAAAAGAGCGACGGCAAAGGCTACAGAGAAGGCTGCAAACCACGCTCAAGAGCTTTCCGACACAGATAACGACCTTGTAGTGATTAAAGGAGGCATCACCGCGACCCGTCCTTTTCCTCATCCCTTTCCTCCCCTTCCTCTCCTTCCGATCAATGAAAAGAGGGCGCAGCAAGCCAAAAGAGTGCGCGAGGCTCGGGGCAGCCCCACTTGTCGGGTAGCTCCACACGTCGAACACCCCCTTCTTCGCGTTCATTGAGCGGGCGAGGTTGATGGCTGTTGGGCGGGCCTCCGCCGATGAGGGGGGGGAGGGGGCCTCCACCGATGAGGAGGAAGAGCATTTACCGGTAGTGGCTGCAAGAAAGAGCGGCCGCGCAGTGTTCCTGCTCGTGCATCTAAGGGCAATGGGCCAATAAACGGTTAAGCATGCTAGCATGTCTGATTGTTGGTGCTGATTTTGTTTACTTTCCAACTTTGGTTTGACAAAGCATTCTGACGGGCAGAGAATCTGAATGTTGCACCTTTGGCCCCGTGTGGCCTCTTGTTTCAGTAGGTATTCAGTTGTAATCCATGATATATATTTTCTAAATAGTTAATACATTTTACTTAAGAAGCTGGAGAGCATACAAATGCATGCCTTGTTTAGGGACTTTTCAGGGGGAAACCAAATTTAAGCTCATAAAATGACTTTTTTGTAATAAAACCAAACAAATAGAAACCACTAGTTTCACGATAGTTTCAGCTCCTGGTGTCAGGTACAAAAAAGAAAACCAACCATAAAAAACCAACCGCTTTCAAAAGCTAATTCCGGGTTAAAAATGATATAAAAAAACTCGAGAAAAACCTAATCCGACTAAAACTACGGTACTGGACACTGCAGCTATGCAGCCTGAGTGACTCAATGACTGTGGTTGTGTGGGACAGTGAACCCGTGGATGACGAGAGGTGACAGTACTGCCACCAGTGACCCCTCACCTAAATCCCCCAGCTGCAAGAATGGAAGTTGTAGCAGATGCAGAAAGCGCACTACAGCAGCAGTAGCAACAGCTGTCGAAACTGCCGCAACCGAGGATGATGAGGTGATCCTCGAGCAAGTGAAGCATTGGAGCAAGCAGAGCTGGATACCAGCAGTCCAGCACCATATATTTTTGCTATCAGTTTTGATGCTCCAGAGAGTCCAACACAGGATAAAATCAGGGGAGCATGGAAGATGCTAGTTCTCTGCAGTCTGCATGCATTAGGTGGCAACTTGCATGCGGATAGCGAGTTTTTCATCTCGCGCATGATTCTGCTTTCCGGACCCAAATCAGCTGACTATCACAGATGTTAAGCTGATAGGCGGCCGTGTATGCATACCTTGCCAAAAGCCTGCACCAAATGTGCGCCCTCCAAACCGATCAGGCTGGTCGGTTCAGGAACGTAGACTTGAATGATGCCATGTTGGAGTTTGCCAGCATGTGCTTGTGGCAGGGGTGTGGAGGCATGCACAGGCCATCTGTCTCCGGCCTTGCCATACAACCATGCATGCTGCGAATGGCTGGTGCAACAATCTAGAAAGCTATCCATTCGCAACGATTGAATGATGCAGACCGGAGCAGCCTGCCGAGCCTTGCACTGTCGCCAATAAAAAGTGGGTATTCCAGAGGTGGTAGATTATTTAGAATGAAAAGTGTTAGCTGGGATTTAAGCGAGAGTGTGGGAGGCGACAAAGAGCCAGTTTGAAATGGCAAGATGCAAACCCGTAGCGCCCCAAACCTGCCCTCGGCATTCCCATACCCTTCTGGCCTCTGGCATTCCCAGCGCAGATTCTAACGGGCACTGCATAGATCAGTAAATGCATGTTCATTTTTCTTGTGTGCGCACTTATGCGACCTTCTCACGGGGCCAGTTTTGCTCAACTCTCTGCCTTTGACCTCCTTCGCTTTGCAGTCGCCGAGCAGAAACATGCTTCCGCATGAGGGTGGTGGCTGAAAATGGCGCTTACAAAGGACAGCTGACTACGAAGACTATAGCCAGTCTACACTGGCCAAAAAAGGCTGAGAAAGATAGAAACGATCCTCTACCTCCCCCTGTCTACATCATCAGGTTCCATACTTCCATGTCCCTGCCCCCCTCAAGTACGAGGATGGCATGGCAGCACCATGGTCCTGGCTGTGCATGGTGGCTGAAATTGAGATTGATCATCCCCTACCAGCCCCTGGCGACCGAGCGAGCAGCAGGGCCCAGCGGGTATGCATCGATCTCAACAGCTGAGGAAGGCTACCATAAGGGTTGCTTATAATCCATGTGAGATGTCCACCTGACCACCACGGCGTGCTATGGAAAACCAAATATTGTGACTACAAATGGTATTCTGCCAAAAAGTATGCATGTGCATGGCATTTGAGTGTGGGGGGAAGAAATTGCATGGTACTCGTAGTGAAGTGTGTTGTGAATTGTTTGTGAGCTGGGAGATGCTCATAGTTTGACACAAGTTGCTGTGCACGCCATTGGTAAGCTGTGTCGGTTTGTCCTTCATCCTACTGAGTGCACTAGCGAACCCTTGGCTCCCCGCCGGGCGTATCCGCGAGTGGTATCAAGAATATCCACCACAAGGGAATAATGCACGGGAGAGGGATTTGGTGGATATTCTTCCAAGAAAAAGGTCTGGAGGGACAAAATGCCTCGCGAAGGCGTGGCTTATGGGTGATCCCATTTATTGTTTGAAGGGGGAAAAGATGGACAGATGCACCCCAGCCTAGGTTACCGAGCTGCATTTCAGCAAGGCCCAGAGGTTTAGCGTCATTTAACCAACAAACAAAAAGTCAGCTAGGAAAGTCAAGGGAGAAGGCACGAGAGGAAAGAAAGGATAGCAAGTTCACCCCCCAGCCTAGGTGAGGCATGCTTTGAATTGAAGTCGTCCACCCGTCTCATGTAAATACCCTGATCAATACTTTTTCTTCGGGGCAGAGGGGGCCTGCTTTGGAAATCTTATCAGCGCTAAGATTCTCGCGCTGCTTATGGTCTTTTTGTAAGATTTCCCAAGCAGACCATGCAAAAAAAACCTTTGGGTTGCTTAATAGTATGGGGGCCCTGCATGGTCGGGGCCGTCCATGCAGGCCCAAGAACAAAATCATTCGTAGGGAAACACGCGCTAACAGTCTTTATTATTTCGTGATGTCTAATATCTTCGTGCACTGATTGGTGCATGCCACCCTGTCTAAACAGAGCACATACGACGTCATTATGCAAGCCTATGGGTTTGGTTCATGAAGGTTGTCAATGTGGCATGGTCTAGAAACTCCATGCGTGTTATTTTGCAAGGCGCATCATGCCTGAACCTCCGGTTTTAGTATGCCGATCAAATCTGCACCCTTCCTCCATGGGCGAAGCCAGTCCAGGAAGGAAGTCACACACTCTCAGGGAGCAGTATTGGGCAGGCCCCCCACAGTAAGCTTCCACTTGTTGTGCTCAGGCGGGAATGGGTGGGATGCCCTGGCTTTTCGTTGAAGATGTGGTCAAAGTTGTTGAGGGCTAGACTCTAGAGGGCTGGGGATTCTATCTTCTTCTCATTTCCAGCCTTGTCTCGTCTCACCTTCACTTCCGATCAGATATTTGGCCGCCCACGCAGCTAGACTTAAACCAGGGCACAGAGGTGTGACGTCATTGACACACTTTCAGGATATCAAAAGAAATTGAAAACAATCAAGCAAAATCGAAGGTGCATGAATGGATTGCGATTACATCATATTGGTGCAGCTTTGTGGCTTCAGATTTTGCATGAATGGGCACTACATCATAAATCGTTTTGTTCGTCCATTGAATGGTGCATGGAGTGGAGGAGAAAAACAATTATTGCATATTATATTATGAATACAGAAATTCAAAGATTAGCCCGGCATTCGTCAAGATCCCATGATTTAACGTTGAGGCCAAGTAGCAGTAAGGCTAATAGGGCCAAAAAGGCCAGGAATCGGCAAGGCCAAGTAAGGTGAGGTAGCATTTAAGCGAGTCGGGCTTGTCAGGCCAGGCATCAGTAAGGCCAGTAAGGCCAGGTATCATAACAGGCCTGAACTGTCTAGCCAAAACAACGAGAAACATTTATGAAGAATCCACTGTCTGGCAGCGATCGTGGAAAAAACCAGGGCCCTGTGAAAAATGGCCCTGACTATGACCCCTACAACACAACTACAAGAACCACGTTGGTCAAAACGTGTAGGAAAGAGCTTTGCAGGGTACAGAACCTGCATAGCCTTCACGAAAACAACCAGTGGTCAATATTTCAGAAGACTGTTTATGGCATGTGACAAAGAAAAGTCTGAGATGACAGCCCCCGATGGAGCAACCCCTGTAACCTATGTATCCAATGGAATTTACACAAGTTAAAAATGACAGGACATGAAGGCACAACAACCCTTCACTTTGTTCTTTGCTCGGGGCCTCTTGCCACTTCCACACAAACTCTTGGGCACTTCCACACAAACTCATTGAAAGGATGATTAAAGTATGCTCAAAATAAGTTAACACGATGAGGAATTTTGAAATCAGTGAACATGGAAGTTATCAGTAAACGCTGCAGCTCCCTGCCTCTGAATGTGGCAAACAATACAGCCTTGTCAGTAGAACGACAATGGTCTGAAGGTCCCAATATTCCCAAACAAGACATAGTTCGGACCTTCACCCCCAAACCTCATTTCCCAAACAAAACAATTCGGCTCCTGTCGTACCCTTGACACGGCCTTCCTCCCCCCCCGCTTTGAGCGCATGCTGCCCAGCAACCTAGCTACACACACACCTACATGCATTCTCCACAACTCAACTTCAATCCATGGGCAACACTCCTGGTGACGTCCTGGTGCTCTCAGCTTTAGCCCACAAAAACGTGTGCGCCATCCGAACAGGCTGGCTAGCTAAGCAGTACATCCCCAGGTGAAATATGGTGGACCTACTGCTCTAGCAAGCTCTGATTCTCGCCGGCATGGCACTGAAGCGTAAGCACAGTGGCTGGGCAGTCTCCCAGCGAGCAGGTGGAGGCCCCAAGAGCAGCCTGAGATACTCCGGTCCGTCTCCCGGCCTCCACATGCTCGCCGTCTTCCCTTGCCCAATATCGTGCCACCCGGCCCGCCCCCTGCCCCCACCCTTCCTACCCCATCATATGGCCGCTGTTGAAGTTGCCGCTGACCTGGATATAGGAGGCTAGCAGGCGCTCAGATTCCGTCGTATCCCTCAAAATTTGGTTCAAAAAGCCGCTCCATTCCAGACTGCCTGTGTCCATTGCTAGTACTTGGTCCAAGGCAGGAGGCTCCAGGCCAGGCAGCGGGTATTGCTCTTGCTGCTGCTGCTGCTGCTGCTGCTGCTGTGACAGCTGCTGCTGCTGGTATTGATGCAGCTGTGGCTGTTGCTGCTGTTGATGTTGCTGCTGGTATTGCTGCTGCTGCCGATGTTGCTGCTGTTGTTGTTGTTGCTGTTGCTGCTGTTGCTGCTGTTGCTGTTGCTGCTGTTGCTGCATCTGTGCCAGTTGTTGCTGCGGCTGTTGCACCTGCTGCCCCGGCTGTTGTTCTGCAAACTGCTGGTGTAGCCACGAGCCGTACTGCATCGGTTGCTCCTGTGGCATTCCGCTCCGCTCGGCCAGCTGACGCCGCATCCACAGCTCCTGCACAAACTGGGACTCATCGCCATGCTGCCGAATCTCATGCTGCAGCAACATCTGCTGCTCGGGCGTCAGACTGCCCGCCATCTGCTGCTGCTGTGCCTGGTTTTGAGCCTGCTCCTGCTCCAGCTGCTGCAGCAGCCACAGGGTCCACTGCTGCTTCTCCTCCTGCTCCAGATGCAGCTGTCGAAGCTGAGCCTGCAGTTGCAGCTGCTGCATTGCCCCCGACGAGCCCCGCGAAAGCTGAGGAGCGGCCCCGCCCACTGTTGCAGGTGGTGGCGGCTGCTGCACCACCTGGCTTCCAGCTTGGCCGAGGCCGGACGAGCTGCCCGACATGCTGGGAGCGGCCGCCAGACCTGCGGAGTTCCCAGAGCCGCCGCCAGTCGCAGTGCTGGTACTAGCAACTGCGGGGAGTGCGGGCTGCATGGCGCTCTCAATGATCTGCTTGATGGCGGATGGCGGCTGCTTAACGCCCTGTGTGTGAGAGGTGTGAAGGAGTGGGTCCTGGGTGTGAATGGTGTGGATCAAGGGGTGACTTGTGGGTGTCGCCAGTCTATAGATAGGGGTGAAACATTTGAATCAGCTTAATCATGTGTGAAGTGTGGACTGGGGCTAGATCCAGGGGAGGGCCTGCTGCATCAACCACTCTTGACTGGGAACCTAAGAGAGTTGTGTTACAAACTCGAAAGCCCTGTCTATAAAAGGGAGCTGCACACACAGGTCATCTTCGTCCCGGTCTATATATGTGGGGGCCTGCTGCAGCAAGCCTTTCTGATTGGTTAGCCGGTCAAGGCTCGGTTCCCATCTACCCAGTGGTGGCCTTCCTGCGGGACATGCTGCAGGAGGTCTGCAGATCTGCAGGCCTGTTCGGTGCACACTAAAATAGAAAACGGTCCTGCACTTCATTATCCCAGGTTCCCCTTGCCAAGCAACCAAGGGCCATTAGACAAAACAATGACGTGGCCCAACTGTGCGGTCATGGATCAGCATGTCCCTATGGGAATGGGGGGCAAAGGAGGGCAGTGGGGCACACCACATAGAGACCTCTGAGGCACAACCCTGAATCCTTAACCCTGGATGTGAAGCCTATTTTAGTTATGGAATTGAGCCTGGCAGAGATCTGGATAACTTGTCCCCACTACCCAACTTCGGCCTAAGCGATGATGCTGTCCGTGGCATGGGCGTTAAACAGGCCAGGCCCAGGCCAGGCCCAGGCCAGGCCCAGGCCAGGCCCTATCCCTGCTCTCAACTCCGCCCCTAAGGCAGCCCCAAAACCTCCCATGGAACCCGCCAAACCATTGATGGGTAAGGGATTGGAACTGAAGATATGCACCATGCAGATCAAAACAAATCTCCTTAACCCGTTTTCATCAACGATACATCCTTTTAACGAGCGACAGACTTGGCCAGCGGTGAGTCAGGTAGCATGAAGCCAATGGTTTCTCTACATCCGGAAACAAAGGCGAAATTCAAAAAAACAATCCTGGCAGCCATGTGTTAATTAACCTAGTGTCCCCACCCATAACCCCACCCCAACCTCACCTTCAACCCCTGCCCTCCACCCTTGCCTTGTGAGCCTGTGCTCAGGCCCTATCCCTCACCTCACCGCAAACCTGACTAACCAACGTCTCTGAGGCCGGTGGCTCTCTGACCCCCCCCCCACCTTATAGCTGACGGTCTCGGGGAAGTAGCTGTTAAGACGGAGGGCGCCGGGGGGCAGCTTCTCCTGATAGGCGGAGACATGAGGGCAGCAGGAGTCAGGGGAGCAAGGCACGATGTCATCATAAGCATGACAGCAACAGAGTTAAGCATGAAATCAAGAAAATGGGATGATCATGCATAGGATCAAGAAACATGGCATGATCATGCATGGGATCAAGGAGCATGGCATGATCATGCATGGGATCAAGAGGCATGGGATGATCATGCATGGGATCAAGAAACATGGCATGATCATGCATGGGATCAAGGAGCATGGCATGATCATGCATGGGATCAAGGAGCATGGGATGATCATGCATGGGATCAAGAGGCATGGGATGATCATGCATGGGATCAAGGAGCATGGGATGATCATGCATGGGATGATCATGCATGGGATCAAGAAACATGGCATGATCACGCATGGGATCAAGAAACATGGCATGATCATGCATGGGATCAAGGAGCATGGGATGATCATGCATGGGATCAAGGAGCATGGGATGATCATGCATGGGATCAAGAAAATGGCATGATCACGCATGGGATCAAGAAACATGGCATGATCATGCATGGGATCAAGGAGCATGGGATGATCATGCATGGGATCAAGAAACATGGCATGATCATGCATGGGATCAAGAAACATGGGATGATCATGCATGGGATCAAGAAACATGGGATGATCATGCATGGGATCAAGAAGCATGGGATGATCATGCATGGGATCAAGAAGCATGGGATGATCATGCATGGGATCAAGAAACACGGCATGATCATGCATGGGATGATCATGCATGGGATCAAGAAACATGGGATGATCATGCATGGGATCCAGTTTGCTTCTGTCCCTGCAGGCCTCCCTGTACCTGGAACCACGTGTTTCGGAGCACGCCCTTGATGCCCATTCTCCGTGCGGGATCCACTTCAAGAAGGCTCTTCAAGAGCGCCGAGGAGGAGGACTGTTGGGCGCCAGAGGGCAGCTGCACACGGCCGGCCACGGTGTTCTCCAATAACTTACCAACCTGCATGCACAAAGCATGTTCAGCTTTTGAAATGGGGGTAAGGGGATAGCGGGTGGTTTGGGGGAGATGCGTGTACAAATGTGGGCATGCCTAGAACGAAGGGCATGCCTAGGGGATAGCTGTAGCAGCAGGAGAACGGTATGCATACACATACACATATTGAGCATTTGGGAGGGGTCAGCAGACTTAGGGTTCAGGTTGAAATTGCCTCCAGCCCACACCCAATGACCAAGCATAATCTGCTCAGCTGTCATGCTCCCTTCATACCCAACATGTAATCAGCCCCAGTCGGGCACAAATCACATAAAAGAACTCATGGCCCTCACCAGGGGGCATGTTCATGAAATGCGCCTCCCATCGTTATCATTGCTTGTACCTGCTCGGCCTGGTCCAGGGCCAAAGCCTCTGGAGAGAGAAACGGATGACCGCCAAACAGCATCACGTGCAGCACCTGCGGGGAAGAGGCACGGAACTTGTCAGCAACCAAGGGCCTAGGGTTTAACCCACAACCTAGGCCCTAATCCCCAAACCCTAAGCCACGCAAGGAGAATGCACTTCCCTCGGCCACAGGTTCCTGTTGCGGGAAGCCCTGTGGTCCACGGCCAAAATCTTAGGCCGCGGTCAAGATTACATCTGAACATGCTCCACGGCGGCCGCCCGAAAGATTCCCAGAGATGATGTGGGTCACACTACAATTCACAATGCAGCTCGCTTGGCACACCACTTCTCATGCCTAGGCGTCCAGCGCCTCCCCGGTGTGCTTATTGCCGTCTGTGTCAAGGTCAGGTCCCAATTGACCCAGTGGTAGCTGCTCCCCAAAGATTGTCCAGTTCACACTCTTCACACACATTGCGGCAGACATCGCTCACCACTCCACATGCCCAGGCATCCAGCGCCTCCCCGTCGTGCTGAGTGCTGTCCGGGTCCAGGAATACCTCGGGGGCCGAGAAAAGCACGGAGCCAAACTGAGACTTGTGTTCGCTATCATTGATCTGCAGGCAAGCAGGAATGTCCCAACAAGAAAGGGTTGGGAGGCGAGAAGAGGGTCAAAAAGGGAATGCAAACGGGGTTGTCCAACAACAAAGTAGTGTGAGATCTTATGAGCTCAGCTTGGTTGACAATTAAGTGGAATACCTGCGCATCCCAGCATGGGCCAGGCCAGGAAATGACAAACAGTACAAAATAGACGATGCCCCTTGTTGCCCGAGAGCTTAGGCATGAGTGCAGCGTCTCAGACTAATTGAACAACCACACCATTTCGAGATTGCCTTTATTGTGAACCATCTTGCATTAAAAAGAGGCCTTAGATGAATGAAGCTACACATGCATGCCGGCTTGGCTAGCAGGGCGCAGCATCATGTGATGGTGTTTGTGTCAAGCGATCGCGCTGCCTCACCATCTCCTTGCTCAGCCCGCAGTCAGTCAGCTTCAGCACGGGCAGGCCTCCCTTGTGCATAATGAGAACCTGCGGATGAATTGAAAACGCTTGAGGGTCCCCCTGACTAGTGCTTGCATGCGTCGACTTGCATGGGCAGGATGGCCAGCATGGAAAACGGCAATGACACATGGGGATGCATAGGGGACTGATCTCAAACAATTTGGAAATTGGAACCCGCACCCGTCTCTTGCTCCAAAGCCAACATTTGTGAGTTTGAATGGGTGGACTTGCATGGGCACGATAACCAGCATAAGGAACCGCAATGACGCATGGGGATGCATAGGGAACTCCATGCAAGCAGTTTGGACCACGACCCCGTCTCTGTCTCCTAAGCCTACATTTGTGAGTTTGATGCCCTTGCTGATCTTCCCTCTGTCATGGAGGAACTCCACCTGGAGGGAACAGAGGGCCAGGAGGGTAAAAGGGCGCCATGTTGAGGGCTGAAAGGGTCAGGGGGACATCAGGGGAAGGAAGGAGAGACAACAACGACAGCGAAATGGTACAGGTAAGACAAGGAGAAAGGTGGGGACAAAGGAAGGGAAAAGGTACAGCTCAAGAAACAGCCTTGGGCTCCACTTGAACTGGTCCAATCCTTTATCGCGAAGGAGGTCATGGCAGACCCTACCCACACTAAGTGCAACCTTCCAACCCTGTACAACCTAGTGGGAGCCTAAAACCTGCATACGGCTACAGAGCACGGCGCTTTGAAGCTACGCCGCAGACACGTACCGCGACCACAAGCTGCTGGAACAGAAATCTTGAGCTGTCTTCTGTCAGGCTGCCGCCTCTCTCCAACAGGTAGGACTGCAGGTCCACTCCGTCTATATGCTCCATCACAATACCTGACGGGTAGAGATAGGAAAAGGTGAGGACTTGGGGAGGCCAGAAGAAAGGGGTGACGGGCGAGGGTGAAGGGAGAGGAGTTGATGGACATTTTGGTATGGTTGACAAGCGCGACCATACTGGTCACGTGTTTGTATCTATAACACAACATCTATTGTCAAAATATAATACGGCCAGCCGCCTCACCGTGGTAATGAGGAGTCAAAAAGACTTCGCAGAATTCCACATGTGTGCACAGGTTATGATATAACAGCTATCCTAGGATCAAAATCCAAGCAGCCTAACGCCTTACCTAGGTACCGAGGTGTCAGGAACACCTCGTAGAATTCCACAAAGTGCGGGTGCTTGAACAACGATACTTCTTGATGGCCCAAGATCTGCGCCAAGAAACAAGGGTGCACAGATTAGGTAGAACAACCAGGCAGTCCCCTCCATTTGTACTATACGCCGGCATGCATGCATGTCTAGTTCTGCTGTTTCGATGCTCAACCGAGCCCCATGCAACCAGTCAGGCATCTCGTAGAACCAGGTCGGTGTGCAGCCCCCGCAACACTGCCATGTCCAGGGTTGAGGGTTTAGGGTGAAGGTATGCAAGCATACAACGACAACATCAATGATGCCTCAAAACCGCGATGTACTCCTCCCCTCTAAGCATGCTCCAGAGCGGTACTGCTTCCTGTTGAAGATGTGCATTTTGTTACGGGCATGAGACCCTTGAATCTCCCTGACTATCTAAGTAACCTTTAACTCCAGTACTAGTGATTAAATAGTGAATATTGGAAGACACCTGAAGTTAAGGAAAACTAAAACCACTTGCCCTTCAGCAACAACTCACCTCTTGAATCAGAAACTTTGATGAAGCTGCCTCTCCCCTGGACAGTTGGAAATGCAGGTATCAGATAAACATGCACAGAACAGATGAAAATGCTCGCAAGAGGTGGAAATGCAACAAAACAAATGGAAATGCACAGATCAATTTTTAGACAGCAGGAGGATGATTGAGCAGGGAAACCGCAACAGAACCCATGAGATGTGAGGAGAGGCTGAGGGCTTGGGCGCTTGAAGGAGGAGGCAAGTGCAGGGTTGGAGGAACAGGGGGAGCAGACAAATACTTGAAATTGGTTCAGCTCGGCACACAAATTACACAGCTGGTGAGATGTGGTGCAGGTCAGGACTGTTGCCGGGAGTCTCAAGGGATCATCCGAGTTCCATCAAGAAGGCTGCAAGGCTTGGTTCAACCGGACCACAGGCATGAAGTGATTCTGACATTCAGTTGGACCAGATGTCACTCAAAGGGGCGAGACTGCTGAGCAAGGTTGGATAACAGTACAGACAGGCTGAATCATAAATGTGCGGCATGTATCCCGTATGCTGGCAGGATCCCCTCGCCTCCATGCTATGGAACAAATCACGGAGATGTTCTTCCTCATGGCATTGCCACACCTGTTTGAAAAGAGGCTATTGCAGCAACTCAAAAAAATGAAAGCAAGACAAAAATATTGAAATGTGGACTTGTCTATCGTTGCCTGACAACGATAAGATGCAGTCTAGGCCAGACGAGAACATGGAAATGCGGATTTCAGCCAATGCCCGCACGCCTGCTGGCGCCCTATGGATGGTGGAGGCGAGAAACCAGTGGAGGCGAGAAACCAGTCAGGTTGGACGAAGCATGCCATTTACAGGCGCAGACAGCAGGGCTGATGCAGAGCTGCATCATGGAGTGCCTCCAGGCGGCAGCTTGATTTTAATTGCCTTATCCTGATGGTCCCCTTGGGACTTCAAGAGCTCAAGTAGCAACAGAGCATGGTCTCATGCATCCATGCTCATAGCCTGAGACCTGACCAGCATTGAGGCAAGAGTCTAATCCAAGCAACCTTTCTGCTACGCAGTTAAGCACTCGTGCCATTCAAGGCGTGCATTCGTGCGCTTCCCGGCATGCACTTGTGCAATTCAGCAATTCATTCATTCAGATGGGCAGCCATCACCACCACCCTGGAGGCATGGACATGATCACATGAGAGCAGGCACCATGCCTGTGAGAGCAGTGTGTTAATTCCCTCTTGCCATACACGAGCATGCAGCCCACGACAGCGTGCCAGCTGCTCACCATGCATTGCCTAAGCAGACTCTTGTAAAAACCGTGCCCTTCATTTCTTGACTGCTGCCTGTCCGCAAGGCACTGAACCCTTGATAATTGTATTGGCTGGGCGAACCTAGAGCATGCATGCTTCGCAGGCATTACAGCTCTTTTTGCCCATGCCTGCACCCCCCATGTGGGGCTGCACCCACGATACTGTCACTGGCAGAGCGGAAGCTGCGGAACCCAGTGCATGCTCACATACAAGCATGCATGTTCTAGAGCTGTTGCCTATGCCAGTCCCTCCAATGCTTGAGAATTATGCATCCTGGGAGCCCTGATGCAAAGGTTCGGTGCCTATGGTCAGTGATGTTCATACGTGTATCCGTATCCATACACCGTATGTTTGTTGACCGTATGAAAGTAAGTTTGAAGATCCATACGGTGGTGCAAAACAAATGAAAAAGGGGGGATCGGGGGCGCAGCCCCCGAAAGCTAGCAAGTAGGCCTGTTTTCATTCCCATTATCTTAAAGCAAAAGTGAATCTAAGACAAGGACGCGTGATACACAGCATGTAGCGAAGACGGCGAGCAAAAAATGCGAATTCGCCACACTTTCACAGATTTCGCTCTTGGGACCGTATGACCGTAAGTAAGTAAAATATTTAAATATCCATACGGAGCTCCGTATGAATAAAAAACGTCATACTGGACCGTATGAACATCACTGCCTATGGTAGCGCCCACATGCAGCACACTCACGGGCTGGCATGCACCCCCTGCGCGGTACATCTGGACATTTGATTATGACAATCAAAATCATCTCCACCAACCTTAGGATATATTTGACGACGACCAGCCTGTCGTCGTGCATGCTGTCGAGGGCCAACTGCACCATACCCCGAGGCCCCTTGCATAGAGTCTTGGTGCCCTTGAAGCGCGCTCCGCTGGCTTTGGTCGGAGTACCTCCTCTGCTGTCTCCTTTACTGAAACTCGTATCCGAAGACAACTCACCGTCAAGCCCCATTCACGAATGACTACTACACGCTTTGAGGTGGGTCTGTTTCTTGCCCAGCCCGATTAAGTCCGTCCGTCACTTTAAGTAAGGGCCTTTAAATATATGGTGGACTTGAGATAGTGATGCGGAGCGGGCGGCACTTGCATGTGATACGGATGGCCAACAGCGCACTCGGCCTCAAGGGACTCATGCATCGTACTTCCATGACATAGCTTTTCGTGCAGTGCGCTCGAAGGTCCGCCCAGGGATCTCCTAGGTGGGCATGCCTGCGTAATCGTATTAAATGAATGCACAAGCTAGCGCCATGACGATTGAAAATCCGCCTTACTGATATGATGGTCATTCCAGGAACGTGCAGTCGAAAAGTTGGCACACCAAGTAATAATGGCGTACAGCTAGCGGTAAACAGGAAAATACGCAATAAAGCTTGCGGCCCACTGCCACGATTCTGCCACGTGTCTCTCGTGCGCAGATCGGGTTACACAGTAACCTAGAGGCCCTGCCTACCTTGGCCTGCTGTTTCATCTCAGGGAAGCAGACTCAAGTTTGAGAGCCTTTCTCCGATCACGCGTTATAATGGTGCATCGCATGCACAATTCAAAAATCTTGTCGATTTAGTAGATGAATGCGCATTGTCATGAACTCTCTCGTCTTCTTGCATGGACACTGATAGGGCCGGTGTGCTTGATCATGTATTCATGTGCACGCGGGAGGACTCTCCTTCCTGCCGTTTCCTTTATTCCTTTATGCCCCCCACCCCTCTTTCGTTAATTTCCATTTCTCCCAACCAAGATACACGTTCACGTCAGCGTGACCAGCTATGTGCTACAGCTTGGCTTGCTCCATCTGTAAGAGTGCTGAGGGTGCCATCCGTCCAGCCATGTGTGGAGCTGCCACTTCCTAGACCACAAGGATTCAGCCCACAATAGTCAGTAGCTAACTGAGGTAGATGTGGAGAGATGTGCCACCAGCGCTGAGGAGTTGAAGGGGTGCTGCGCAAGGAGACCACTAAGAGGGGAAGGGAAAGGTGGTTAAGCAGCACATGTCAAAGCTGGAGTTATATGCTAGGTTGCTGTAACAATTTTCTTGTCACTGGAGCATTTTGATCCCTAGCGAGGGACAATGACAAAAGCTCTGGGCCATGTGGTCAGGTAGGTCACTGGTATCCCTGGCTAGAACCCATGCTTGACATCTGTTCTTGTTTGGGTGTTTGATGTACAATCACCAGCTACAGTGAATGATGCTTCAGATGCGATTTGATCGACTGTTGGGATGACACAACTTTTTGTACCCTGTCAGCATGTTTCTTTTTACTGAGAATTTATGGTTTGACAGGGTTCCTGACCCCTGGTTCCTGAGGTTAATGACGTTACACCTGGTTGCTGAATTCAAATTCTTGGGCATCATTAAGCACGAAAGCGGCAGCATGAGGAAGGCCATTTAAGGTAGAGAGGCGCCTCCGGCTGCTGCGTTGCATACTGTTCGCCGCATGGCCGCCAGGGTGCGTTTGAGGCATCTGCCTACGCGCATCCGGCTAGCGGCTGTCTATGCAGCGCCTGCGGCCAACTACGGAGATGTGGTGTGGGCCACCGGTCACCTCAGGCCTCAACACTGCCTCCAGAGCAGGATGCAGTCCAGTCTACTTCAGCACTTGCGCCAGGCTGCAAGGCTGCCTGCCTCCGCTGCCAACTGGGGGGCCATGAGGGAGCTGCAGATCCAGCTGTTACAACGAGACTGGTGGCAGCACGTGCTCCGCTTCTACAACGCAGGTGGTGGCACCTGCAGCACAGCAAGACAGCCCACTCATGGGAGCAGGCATGGCGGCCGACATGCAGCTCGCGCTTTGACACAACACTGGAGAGCGCACATGGTGCGGTGAGCTGATGGAGGCGTTGAAGGAGTTGGAGCGTGGAGCAGCTGCCCCCAAACCGTGTGAGGCAGTCTCTGACCTGCAGCCGCTCCACCGTCCCAGAGGTGCTACACCTAGTGGACGCAGCCTACCAGCAGGTGCAGCTTCAGGGGACTGGCAACGGAGACCTCAAGGACCCCGCCACCGAGCACAGGTCTGCGGCCGCCCACTGCGCTTGGTTCCAGTCTACGGCAGGCGCCGTGTTGGTGCAAGCTAGGAGCCGCACCAGCAATAGGGCGTGCGCTTGTGTGCGCACAAACTTACGGCTGCGGCTCGGTGTGGTTAGCACGGCTGACACAAGAGGACGGCAGAGCGGTCAACAACGTGAGACACGCTGCTGCCCGCGGTGTTGGGCAAGGGGAGATGGCGAGCATATGGAGGATTTGCTGCATGTCTGCTTCCAGTGCCCTAGCGTGAAGGAGCGGCTTAGGGAGTGAGGTTGGACAGGCCCCCCGGAGGGCGCCACAGACTTTCAACAGTTGTACCGGGGCAGGCTTGATGTGAGGCTCTGACTTTTGTTGACGACGTACTAGGCTTTGTTGAGGCCTAGTTTGTTGCCTTTCTGTCCCTTCTTGGGGGATAGGCTTGAGAGGGGCAGGGATACTTCGGGCTGCCTTTTCCAGTTGGGGGGGTATTTCTTTCTCCTTTTTGTTCGTCTTCTTCTTTCCCTCTAACCACAACTTCCTTTTTTTTCAACGGGACAGTTGGGCGCCCACGCGGCCGAGCCTTTTTGAGCAGGGCCCAGGGGTGTTATGTCATTTACCTGGTTACTGAGGTGTGAGGGTGAGTTGGTTGCCAGCCAGGGGTATATAAACATTTGTTTGATGATGTGGGTGGGTACTTATTTTTGCCTTTCCACCGGGGTGGGCTAATAATAATTGGAAACACCTCATCACCCATAGTTGTGAGCTTTACAACAGCATTAAAAATCTGGTGTTGAAATGTATTTCGATCCAGGGGGGGGAGACAAAGTAGGGGGGGAAGGGGTTAAAACAAAAATCAAATGGTTTGTCAATTTTGCACCCTTTCTTGACACCATCTTGAGCTCATAGCTACACCGTTGCATTCCTCATGTCAAATTAGACGCCAGTGCTCATAGCTACACCGTTGCATTCCTCATGTCAAATTAGACGCCAGTGTGATGTGTGACAGCGTGAGTCCATTCGTTTTTGTATCCTCATGGTCTCTAGCGATAATAAGTCTCTAGAATAGCGAGAATGACGCTACACCTCTGGGCCCTGCTCAATAAGGCTCGGCCGTACGTGCCCAACCGTCTGGTCGGGAGGAAAAAGGGACGGCAGAGAGGAAAATAAAGGAGTAGGATAAAAATGTTCCCCCAAAAGGAAAGGAAGTCCGGGGAATCCATAGTCCCTTCTGAGTCAGTCTTACAAACAAGTCAAAAGAACGGAGAGGATAAAAGTGAGAGAGGAGCATAAAGACAAGTAATCAGAGGTTCTGCTGCGCAGCACAAAAACCGGCAGAGCAGTCGGGTATGTGACTTTTCAGAGGGCAGGCGCAGCCAGGTGCGGACGGGGTCACCTGGACACCATGCAAACCCCCTCGCCATGTTGCAGGATTTCAAAATAGTTGTCACAATATCGCAGGCTAAGTGCGTGTTTTTAATGATGCGTATCGAATTGCGCATAGAGAAGCGAAGCCACAGCTGTCGGCCTGTCGCGTGACACCAGGGGACAGCGTGACGACACCTTCCGTCATCCGCTGTGAGATCCAGCCTTGGTAGCTGAGTTTCTCATCTCTGCACCTCGGCCTTTGAGGTCTGACAGGAATAACCTTAATAAATACAGCCGGTTGATTTGCGCTGTAGCGCATAAAGTTTCCGGGACGTTCCAGAAACATCGGGCTGACTGACTGACTGACTGACAGACGGATACGGGGTGACTCTGGGGGCTTCGCCCCCGCGACCTTCGGCCGCCCGGGGGGCTCTGCCGAAAAAATATCCGCCCCCAAAATGAAACTTGAAAGCTTAGCGAGGATAGGTACTGGCAGGTGTTGGCAAAATTGCATCGGTGACTTAATCTCTCTGTTTCACCATTTAAAATTCGTGGACCAGCTACATTCGACACCATTCGAAGCGCAGTTGAGCTGATTGGAATTGACCTCTGCTCCCCTTAACAATTCAGTTCTTTACTGCGAAACTGCGGTCCGGACTAAGTCCGGAAGCGGGGGGGATGGGGCAGCTAGGGGTAATTACACCCGGGGTAGTTTAACATATTTTGATCTTAGGGGTTTAGGATTGATATTTGCCCCCCCCTCCCTTGAGTTTTTCCTTACGCTAATATAATGTTGTGATGGACCTTCACAACAGTATATTTGCGGTATATTTGCATCATACTTAATTCGAACCTGAAGTCAGCTTGAAGTCTCATGCTTCTTATTAATATCCAATGCACTGTGAACATGAGTCTGGCATTGTAGTACCGTCATGAATCTGAAATGTATTGTCCAGCAAGCGCACAATGTGTGGACAAGTGCAGCGGAAGCCTCCAGCCCCATCGCAAGATGTAGCAATCCTTACTCATGTTGTGGACTCCCATGGCATTATACCCAACCCTTTGAAGCAGGGGCGTTTTCCAGCAATTCCCCTTCTAGCCGCTGCAAACAAGTCAGGAGTAAAAAAAGGAGGCTCAAATCTGAAACTCGGTCCTCTAAACACTATGCATCTTGGACACTATCAAGGACTGCCTTGCCTGCCCCTGTTAGTGGGGGAACAGGGGAACGTGTCAAGAGAAAATTATTTTGGGTCGACATATAAATTCTCAGTCTTGCATGAGCACTATTCCCCGCCTAATCCTAGTCCCTAGTTTCAAGCATGATTTTAATTAAGGGCAGTTCCTCCCACCAAAGAGCACCTGTGTAAACTGTCAAGTGCCCTGCCTTGACCTAATCCCTGGCTCCTCCCATGATGTTGATGAGGGGCAGCTGTGCCCACCGCCGAGCATCTTCTTCGGGATTAATCGGTACATACCAGGCGGGCTGCGGCCCTCGAGGGTTCAAACGGTAGTTCTGCGTTCATGATGGCAGGCATCAGGATATTCAGGGGTGTAGGGTGCAGGGTGCAGGCAGTAGGGTGAAGGGGCATAGGGTGTAGGGTGTAGGGTGCAGGCAGTAGGGTGAAGGGGCATAGGGTGTAGGGGGTAGGGTGCAGGCAGTAGGGTGAAGGGGCATAGGGGGTAGGGGGTAGGGTGCAGACAGCAGGCGTCAATCAATGTTATATAAGTATATAACATAATATTTTAAACTAGTACAACAGATAGGGAGCTGAGCGATGCATTTGTACCTTCCATGGGTACAGACACACCTGTCGTAAAACATGGCCGAAGCACAGTATGCCTGAAGTATGCAGGTACAAGTATGTCTGAAGTATGCAGGTACAAGTATGTCTGAAGTATGCAGGTACAAGTATGTCTGAAGTATGCGGGTACAAGTATGTCTGAAGTATGCAGGTACAAGTATGTCTGAAGTATGCAGGTACAAGTATGTCTGAAGTATGCAGGTACAAGTATGTCTGAAGTATGCAGGTACAAGTATGTCTGAAGTATGCAGGTACAAGTATGTCTGAAGTATGCAGGTACAAGCATGTCTGAAGTATGCAGGTACAAGTATGTCTGAAGTATGCAGGTACAAGTATGTCTGAAGTATGCAGGTACAAGTATGTCTGAAGTATACAGGTACAAGTATGTCTGAAGTATGCAGGTACAAGTATGTCTGAAGTATGCAGGTACAAGTATGTCTGAAGTATGCAGGTACAAGTATGTCTGAAGTATGCAGGTACAAGTATGCCTGAAGTATGCAGGTACAAGTATGTCTGAAGTATGCAGGTACAAGTATGCCTGAAGATTGCAGGTACAAGTATGTCTGAAGTATGCAGGTACAAGTATGCCTGAAGATTGCAGGTACAAGTATGCCTGAAGATTGCAGGTACAAGTATGCCTGAAGATTGCAGGTACAAGTATGTCTGAAGTATGCAGGTACAAGTATGCCTGAAGTATGCAGGTACAAGTATGTCTGAACTGGTGTGTAAGTGCAAGCCCCTCGAATCTCCCCGGCACAAATTCGACTTGTGAGCGGTGAGCGGCTCCCCATGTTGCCGCGACCATCAGATGTGTCAACCATGATTTCACACTTCTGACACAAAGAAGCTGGAATTATAAAATCCGAAGGCTCACCTGAAGTAGCTCTTCACCGTCGTGTATTGCCCGGGTGGAGACCAGGGCAAGCCCGCGTGCGCCCGAGGCCGCTCCACCCCGCAAGAACAACTTCCGCCACCTCAGCAACCTCTGCTCATTGACGGCCTCTTCATCAGAGACAGATCCAGATCCAGACTCGGCCCGCCCAGCAGCGTCTGGCTCGTCTTCTTCCGTCTCCTCTTCCTCTGAACATCAATCCAGTCACACCAAACGGGTATGTCAGAGCAAGGCCCCAAGACTCAAGGGGGCCAGCAAGCTGTGAGCCCTTTTTAGCGCATGAACCACCCAAGATGCATTACACCCATCCTCTGGGATCAAAACAAGACTCTGCACACTACCATCAGATTGCACACACCAACACACCACACGCCTCATCCCGGATCCCAGATCTGGGTCCTGATTGAAGGATCAGGAGATCATAATCAGATTTCGGAACTTATTTCAAATATCCAGGCTTCAAGGCGGTTGCCTGCCTCCGTGACGCACCATCGAAGCGCAAGAAGGGGACATTCGGGACGTACATCCGCAACCAGGGTTCGTCGCCGGGCCTGGGCTCCCAAACAAAGCCCACTTCCAGGACATTGGCATGCATGCCTGGCGAACACGGGGTGGTGGGTGGTGGTTATAAGTGGATACATGCATTAAGTGCATTCAGGCCGATGCGTGCGCTCTACAGAGCATGCGGTGTTAAGGTTAGGGGGGTTACTAAAGAGCGCATGGGGCCCATGGCCTCTGCTGCATGGGGCACATGGCCGTGTTTATGCATGGGGCCCATGGCGGATACCACATGCTACATTGGCATGTGGGCCTGTCCAATCTATCATCACAGACATGAGGAATGAAGCACCCATGCCACTCCCCAGCTCCATAAGGGTTCATACGCCTTGATAGCGCCCCTCAACTCCCTCGTTGCCTACAGCCGGGGGAGACTTGTGCAGCGGGCCAGTTGTGCTCATGCTCAAGCCGCTGGGCGGAGGCTTATCTAAGTCAGGTCCACAACAGAAACTATTCAGCAGCCGACCTAAGCTGGTCTGCTTGTTAGCTAGAAATGGCACATGGCTGATTGGATGCACTGTCCTATTGGCAGAAGGGTGCCTTGCACACATGGCACAAGGGAGACCCCCTCCCTCACCGGGTCCAGGATGGTTCATCATGTGCCCTAGAGCCAGAGGGTGACGACCCTCCAGAGCCGTCAGGAGCTGCGCCTCTGGACAAGTGGGCCGGACCCAGCCGCTCCTTGCGCCATCGCCGCCGCCACCATCGCCCTCTCCCCAGGACTTGGAGTCAATGACATCCAGGTCAAACCTCCTGATAAGGTGAGGGTGGCAAGTGTACAGGGGTATTGCTCGTTTCAGACATCTGAGGATTTGAGTGATGCAGGGTTTCATACATTAACACATGGTGAAGTGTGAGTGCAGTACCGTACTTTACACTTTTGCATATCTGAAGGCATGAGTCCACCTGATACGTGAAGTTGTGAGTGCAGTCGTTCCACACTTGCACACATTTGAAGGTGTGAATGCAGTGGTGTCACACTTACACAGCTTAGAAAGTGTGGGTGCAACGGTTTCCTCTCCTGGCCACATTCGCCACTCATGGAACACATGTTTAGAGAGGCAAGCCCTGAAAATGGCCTTAGGGTGCTCTGGACACCCCCATCCTCTGGACAGGGTAGTTATAAGTTACAGCGATGGGCTGATCGCTGCAGTTATAACCCTCTGCCGATGTACGGCTTACCAACGTCGATGCGAGGACAAGCTGGCATCTTGCTGAAGTTTGGCTTCCGGGTTCATAATTAGGGTTTAGCTTCATGCTCACCTGCTCAGGTACGGGTTTCCGATGTCGATGCGCGGATAGTTTGGCATCTTGTTGAACTGTGTGCGGCTGTACGTCAAGCCGGGCACCAGGGCCACCACAGCCCCCGGGGAGACCTCACCATCCAGGAAGACACCCCGGCCTGCGGGGAAAATTAGGAACAAAGTTAGGCGGAAAAAGGTAGGCGGAAAAAGGGGCACGGAGGTGAAGGGCCCACTGGCCTGCAAAGAGAAAGAAAGCTACGCGTCCAGTGGGGCGAGGAATTGAGGGGCAGTGCGGCAGAGCTTTGGTGAGCTGGTGTTGCAGCGTCTTGCACATCCATTGGATTGCCTATTCGAAAAGGCCAGGGTAGATTTGGGCTGCTGTTGCCCCCCTGCTGCACCCCAGGCTCGGGGATGCAATAGCAACACAAAGCTGAAGGTAGCTGAATACCTCGTATATGTCTGAAGGGGAAATATGAGTCAGATCCCTCCCCCTACAGACATACCTCTCATCCTCTTTATGCAAGCCTCACCAACAGCATCCACCTGCCGATTTCCCCCCCTCTCTACAAGACATGCCTCCAACACCTTTGGAGGTTTAAGGAGCTGTCGCGACTCACCTGCACCCGGATGCTCCACAGAGGACGGCGCGATTCTTAATGAGAAGCCCAGACGAGGGCGAACCATGTCTGAGACTTCCACACGCCCAGTGAATGCGGCAGGCCCGGAAGAAGAAGCTGCGAAGAAGCCAAGAGAATTAAAGCCATGACGGGCGTTTCAAATAGTTCCAGGACAACACCAACGGCTTCATCTCTTCTTAAGCATGAATGCATGACAGGGTCGGGATTTATTTCCAAGCTGTGCTAGATTCGAAATCTAGGCTACATAGTGTGAAATAAAAGCAATCACACTGCTGGTGTGGACAAAGTGTGGATCAGGTCATGCCTGGAGTGCAACCCCAGGCTGAGGAGTGTCCCAATTACTGCTGTGCCATTATGTTGTAAACCGGCAATCATCCCAGTACTTGTAGATTGCTATTTGTAAAATTAGCTGGACTGCCTCAAAATTCCCTTTGTGGCTGAAACCCAGCATCATCACTCAGCTATACTAAGAACCGTAATCGGCACGGCACTACTCTCAGTCAGGCTGCATAATCCCCCTTCTCAAAATGCCCTTTGGATATCGTCTGGAGACGTCACTCTTATCTCTTTTTTTGTTTTTAATGCCTGGCCTTTTGGGAAAAGGCTCTTCAGAGGATGCACCGACAAGTGGGCGGCAACACCCTCAGCTAAGCTAACACCTACTCCGTTCAGGGTCCCTACGTCAGACACATCCACCTTTTAACAAACATTTGGTTATGAGTTTTTGTTTCGGACCTTGAGTGACATGGCCGCACCTCGGCACCTTGAGTCTGCAGGATGAAAGCTGGGAGAGGCGGGACTCCTCTCAGAAGCCGGTCCTTCTGAAGTCTGTGATTCCGAAGCCTGTCCCTCCGTAGCTAGTGTCTTGTCATCCGTAGGCAACTCCCCTGACATGGGGGTGCCAGCAGCTGGGGCGCCAAACTGAGGTGGGCCGGGGAGAGGCATGAAAAAAATGGGGCAGATACTTACTTACCCACAGCCACAGACCAATTTCTATGCCGACAAATTACGTGTTCGCGCCAAGAATCGCAGCTCTAACGAGTTTATGTTTCGTTGCCCCTGAATGGGGGAAACCGAGAAAACTTTCTCACACTGGATTTCATTCCATCAGAAGTATCATAGGTTCGTAAGTGGTCTGCGACTGCGGTTTTAACAAAAGCGGGGAAACCGGGGATAAACCGGGGATCAACCGGGGATAAACCAGGGATAAACCGGGGATCAACCGGGGATAAACCAGGGATAAACCGGGGATAAACCAGGGATAAACCGGGGATAAACCGCGGATAAACCGGGGATAAACCGGGGATAAACCGGGGATCAACCGGGGATAAACCGGGGATAAACCGGGGATAAACCGGGGATAAACCGGGGATCAACCGGGGATCAACCGGGGATCAACCGGGGATCAACCGGGGATCAACCGGGGATCAACCGGGGATAAACCAGGGATAAACCGGGGATCAACCGGGGATCAACCGGGGATCAACCGGGGATAAACCGGGGATAAACCGGGGATCAACCGGGGATCAACCGGGGATCAACCGGGGATCAACCGGGGATAAACCGGGGATAAACCGGAGATCAACCGGGGATCAACCGGGGATCAACCGGGGATCAACCGGGGATAAACCGGGGATAAACCGGGGATAAACCGGGGATAAACCACGGATAAACCGGGGATCAACCGGGGATCAACCGGGGATAAACCGGAGATAAACCGGGGATAAACCGGAGATAAACCGGGGATAAACCGGGGATAAACCGGGGATCAACCGGGGATAAACCGGAGATAAACCGGGGATAAACCGGGGATCAACCGGGGATCAACCGGGGATCAACCGGGGATCAACCGGGGATCAACCGGGGATCAACCGGGGATAAACCGGGGATAAACCGGGGATGAACCGGGGATAAACCGGGGATAAACCGGGGATAAACCGGGGATAAACCGGGGATAAACCGCGGTTAAACTGGGGATAAATCGGGGATAAACCGGGGATAAACCGCGGAAAAACGGGGATAAACCGGGGATAAACCGGAGATAAACCGGGGATAAACCGGGGATAAACCGGGGATAAACCGGGGATAAACCGGGGATAAACCGGGGATAAACCGGAGATAAACCGGGGAAATAAATACTGTGGACACCGTCATGCTGTTCCTCGGCAGGCATACCCCTAAGTAGTGGTCATTTACTCATGACCACACAGCATTCCATCATAACTCGGAATCCTCCAGACATCCTTTGGGTACACATACTTTGTAGCCAGTAGCACAGTTTCAAATTGATGATAGCACAATGAGAAGAGCGGAAACAAAAGCTCTTCTCACGGTGCAAACAAACCCACTCTTCTCAATCGGATGTCTACAAAAAGTATGTGTTTTTTCATCGGCAATTTGTCTTCCGGGGAGACATAATCCTCCGCACATTGCCCCCTTATAACGAGGAATGGATTTTCCAAAGATTGGTTACAAGATTGAACAGTAATGCCGCGGTCGAGTCACCTGTGTCAGCGCTAGGTGTATGGCGGCGGCAGCTGCGGCAATCTGCGCACGTACGTGTTCATCTACGTACTTCTGCTGCTGCTTGAATGGTAAGGTCCTTGCCTGCAGGTTGCGAGCCAGCAAAGGGCTTCAGGACTTGCTACGTGGCAAAACCAGGCGCTTGATGACACCTGAACTCCGCAAAGGAATAGGATCAAAGACAGTGCTTAAGCAGGCGACCTAGAAAAATGAAGCTACCCTGAATTTAATCCGTATTGATCATGCATGTGGACGTTCACGGGAGCGGTCGGACATGCCGCTCTAGTCCACGGGCTCGGCCAGACCAATGTATCACTCGTCCCACTAAGAAAAAGTGTGGTCAGAAGGTGTGGCAGTTTTACTCATACGACAACGGTATGATGACAGCTCCATCTCCACAGCCGCAAGAACCGTGCCTGTGACTGGGCAAGCTACACTGCGGTCCAGCCAGGGAGTTCAACCACCAGCAACTGCAGTGATCACTCTTCTACAGCCCCTACTGATGCTTCGCCGTTTTGTTAATAACTACCGTACACACAATATGGGGAAATAGAGGGCAGGGGGGCAATGGAGCATGCACCTGTTTGTTTCCTCCTCCTCCCTGCCTCTCACCTCCATGACCAGTGACTGGTAGTTGACAGAGGCTGCACCGCGTTGAGGGCCCCTGCCCTTCACAGCTAGGATCGCATTGAGGCGACACAGCATGAACATACGCTCATAGTCCAGCGCATTCTGGTGGGAGGAGGGGACAAAGCGCAGCCAAGCGCAGGGCAGCATCGGAATGTGTGAAACCCAGTGTAATGGTGATGTGGTGTGGAATCACAGTGTAAAGAGTGGTGTTTTGTTAGAAAGAGTGATCAGTGCCCTGAATCGACCCAGTGTATACTGCAGGGTGCTGATGCTACAGCGTGATAAGGCAGGCCCTGGATGCTACAAAAGGGTTGGGCGGGCGCACGGGCACATATTGCATCAGGCACATCATGGAATTATTGCAGCGGGTTCTGCTGGCGGGGTGGCATCTGCTCCCCAACTGTCAGTTTGGGGGCTTTCTCGTTCATGTGAAGCAAAGGTAGAGGATAGGCCATTAGGCCCTCCTAACTGCCAGAGGCTTGTACCAGGCCAGCCTGTCTGCAATGGGTGCTGTATGTGTGATGGTTCCCTGCTCAGAGGCCCAGTGGCACGGCACAGGACCGTTGCCCCCACAGGTTCTCAGCCCGAAACAATATTGGACCCCCCCCTCTTTGCTCTCCTTGATAGGCTGCCTTAAGGTAGTCAGGGAGATGCACTGCCTGCCTCTTTTGAAAGAGACTTGTGAGAGGATGAATTGATGCTGCAGCAGCAAGGACTGAGCATCAGCCCGTGCTGTTGCAATGAACACCATGCATTGTCGCAGCTGAGAGGTGCACCCTAAGGAGCGGGGACCCAAAGATTACAAGAGTACAAGACAAACACGGTGCAGTCATATGTCGTGACAGCACGGCTTGTCGTCATCGCGGCGGCCCATGGCTGGTGCTCAGTTTTTGTGGCATGCATGGGAGCTGATGCCATGACTGCCCTGAAATCGAAGACCTTTGTCAAAAGTGCCCACGACATGCCTTAATACAGCGAATTTATGCGGATGTTTTCCTGAAGGATCGAAGCCGACCCCATAGGATTCCGGCACTACTTTGTCTAGTGCCGTATCTGTCATGCCCTGCTTCGGCAGACCCTGTACACAACCTTTGGTACCCGCACCTGTATCCGCCTCTCCTTGGGAATGGATACGTTGTTCACCAGATTTCGGGCCCAATCGCCCTCGATGAGGCCCAAGAAGCGCTTGAGTAAGGTGTTCATGTAGGGCACCGAGCGGGTGCCTTAAGCCCTCGATTGAGATACCTAGATTTCTTATCGGTGACTGGCCTTACTGAGCAATTTTGTATGGGTGAGAAAGGTTGTTTAGGCATAAAACGCTGATCTTCGGTTCACACCCCGTCAGATCCACCGGTCAGATCTGAAGATCCACACTCGGCCTCTCTGTTGATCTGTTTAGCGTGATAGGGAGCCTGATATGATGACTCCTGGACACCGAAAATAGTGCCTCCCACCGAGAGTTACTGCGTAAGACCGTATGTTGGGCTTCGCTGCCCAGTTTTACCGGGCCAGGCTGGTGGTTACCCACATACCGGTATTGACCAAGATGGAGTTCAACATTGATCTGCCCATATTAATGAGTGCCAGCTGTTCCCTGCAAGATTTGAATTCGAACTGGAACCTGTAGGTAGATCTGCCCCCTCTTGCCCCCTTTGTGGCCTAGTTGCTCTGATTGCGTTGTTTCGTGGTGAGACGGCATATGGGTAGCTCTGGTCAGCTCTTTGTGTGTGGGGGGGGGGCATTCCTAATTGTGAACCATTAGCGTGACCATTAGCCATTTTCCCTCCTAGTTTCCAGACAGCTCCTTCTCCAGCTTCCTGACTGGTTTTTGTCTCCTTCCGTAGGTTGGGTGCCTTTTCATCGGATTAGGTGCTGAAGGGTGGCAGGTCTCGAGGGGGGGGCAAAACAAAGTCAAAGACCCCATCATAAAAAAATGTGAAACGCCCCCTGGCTACCCCCCCCCCGCCTCCGGAACCTAGTAAAACCTTAATTTCTCAGTCAGAAATCAGAATTTAAGAGAGGGAGCGAGGTCAATTTCAATCAGCTCAACAGTGCGCTTCTAATGGTGTTGATAAATGTAGATGGTTCACAAATGTCAAGTGGTGAAACAAAAGAATATACCAATGCTCTTGCTACCGCCTAACAGCTACATATCCACGCTAGAGACCATGAGGCTCCAGAAACGAGAGGACTCTCGCACAAGTGGCAGCAAACTATCATCTAACTTGAGCGTGCTGACGTGCTCCTTCAGAAGCTTGGTCTTCTGCTTCTTGGGGAGCTTCTTGCCCACCACCCCCTCAAACTCCTCAGCGCTGATGGCATATCTCGTCACATCTGCCTCCGTCAGCTCCTGACCAGGGTGGGCTGACTCAATGTGATCTAGGAAGTGATAGCTCCACACATAAGGGCGGACGGTGCCCGCGATGCTCCTGCAGATGGTGCAAGCCACTGGTCTGTTGGTGCAAGGATTGGTGGACACCGGCACAGTCCACAGACCGCAGGCCAGACTCCTCGAACTTAAAAGGCAAGGCCTGATGGCAGGGCCTGTGAGCCGCAAATGGCCAATTTGCAACGAAGGGTCGGCCGACAGGAGGTGCGTAGCCGGGGCAGCTGGGAAGCTCTCGCAACACCACAACATCAGGGGTCACTTGGGTCGCCAAAGATAGGAGCTGCTGCTGCGGGCTCTCGGGTGAAGCCTCAGCAGCAGGACCAGCAGCTGTTGCTAGAGCGAGAGGCTCTACGGCAGCCGCATGCTCGATAGCAGCAGCAGCAGCCGGAGCAAGAGCTGAAGTAGTAGCAGGAGTAGAAGATGAATATAATGATGTGATTGCGGCATTGCGCGCTGTCGCTTCGTCGAGTGCTCCTTGGCCAGCCTCTCAGCTCCTCTCTTGCACTCTTTCCCCTGTTGGTGAATCTTTAGGGCCACTGGGTTGTCTGTGAATTTTAAGACCTTCAAACAATGCTCACAGCAGGTAGTCATTGCTTAATTCATGCTTAATTCATAGCAACTACCAATGCAGCTACACCGTGTGAGTCCATAATGGGTGTACGCACAGCCGTGCATGTGGTTCCAGAGCCATGGCACCCCCCCATGCCAAATTGCATGCCAGGAAGGGTCTGGTATTCTGTGTGGAATTTTGTATGATGCATATCTGTAGCAAATGACAGTAGGAATGCAACGGTGTAGCTATCGTCTCAATCTGATGTTAAAAAAAATGAAAAAATGAAAAAAACCAAAAATGCCTTTTTTGTTTTACCCCCCTCCCCCCCCCAACTTTGCCCCTCCGTATCTCCCAGCCCCTGGGCCAAAAACAATGTTAAGACCAGATATGGAAAGATCTCGTCACGCTCTACAACTTGAGATGATGGGGTGCATACCTTTTTCTTGCCCCCCCCTCGGCAGGTCTCCCTAGTTTTTGAGTTATAATGTTTTGCACCTCAGTTGTTGCGAAGTGTGCTGTCAGTCGTGTTAATGACAGTACACCTCTGGACCCTGCTTAAATAATTAAAATTTTGGCCACACCGGCAAATAAAAAGCCAGCTAGGAACCTCAAGGGGGAAGGCACAATAGGAAAGGAGATAAAGCAAGTTCGCCTTCCAAACAGCAGGAACAACAACAACAAAAGTCCGAAAAATCGTATCACCTGCCCCTGCAGAGATTAGCCTTCGAAAAGCTCAACTTGCCGTTGTGGGAAAAGAAAAGAACCTATAGGCAAGAGGGAAAGAAGGAGAAGAAACTTAAGGAGAAAGAATTAAACCCCCTAAAGGGAAAGGCAGCCCGAAGTATCCCTGCTCCTATGAGGCCTAATTCCCATGATGCAAAGAAAAGCAACAAACTAGGCCTGAACAAAGCCTACCACGTCCTCAACAAAAGTCAGAGCCTCCCAACCAAGCCTGCCCCAGTACAACTGCTGAAAGTCTGTGGCGCCCTCCGGGGGACCTGTCCAACCTCTCTCCCTAAGCCTCTCCTTCACGCTAGGGCACTGGAAGCAGACATGCAGCGTATCCTCCACATGCTCGCCATCTCCCCTTGCCCAACACTACTGCAACAGCGTGTCTCACGTTGTTGGCTGCTCCGCCGTCCTCTCGTGTCAGCCGTGCTAACCGCACCGAGCCGCAGCGCACACAAGCCCTATTGCTGGTGCGGCTCCTAGCTTGCGCCAACACGGCGCCCGCCGTAGACTGTGCACAAGCGCGGTAGGCGGCCGCGAACCTGTGCTCAGTTGCGGGGTCCCTGAGGTCTCCTCTGCCAGTCGCCTGAAGCTGCACCTGTTGGTAGGCTGCGTCCACTAGGTGTAACACCTGTGCAGCTGTTGTTAAGGGTTAGTCTCTAGGGATTCTGAGGGGCCGGTGTCGTTTGCCTTTGCCGGCTTTCGCTTTTGGTCCTTTTTTGCTGTTGTTGTTGTTGTTGTTTGCCCCCTTTTTAGTTTCTTCTCTTCTCACTTCTGATTAGTGGGGCGCCCTCGCAGCCAAGCAGGGGTGGGATACGCTTGCTTTTGCGGACTTTTCTTTTCTTAGAGGCTTCTTTTGAGGGCTAGTCTCTAGTGGAACACAGGTGTTCGACTTGGTCTTCTTTGCCTTCCCGGCCTCTCTTTTTGTTCCATTCCCCCTCTCTTCCTTTTAGTTCCTTCTTCACTCCCTTCTGAACAGTTGGGCGCCCACGCGGCCGAGCTTTGAGCGGGCCCAGAGGTGTAACGTTATTGACCTGTGTAGCTGTAGGCCCTGCTCATCTCCGGCCAGCGCTCCGCTGTAAATGTCTGCTTTGTCCGCTTTCCAACTCAGGGGTGTTCTGCTCCTTGCCGCTGGCTGGCCAGCTGTAGGCTGACTCCCCCCCACATCGAATCCGCTGTCTCCAGGTGGCTTGAGGGTGGCCGCAACCGGCCGATGATCTGGGAGATTTGATTTGGTGGGCAGCAATGCGCTAGCGATGTGGTCTACGCGGGACCGGCCAGTAGCTGCCAGGTAGGTCGCGTCCCCCAGGTCTTCCTTGCGGCCTGTGAGCTGAAGCATGCTGGTGGCTGCCTCCGCGTTGAGCAGCATCCTAGCCTGTGGCTTCAAAATTCTGGGCTGCTCAACACGGAGAGCTCGGTGCATGTGCATCTCAGGCGAATGCTGGATTGCACATGCGTGGTCCACGCCGCCATCAATCTCTAAACGCATAGCTTCATCCGGAGCTCGCTGCCGTGCCACACGTCCGCATTGAAGTTCCCCGCCCAAATGCAAGTGCCACGCTTGCTAAGCTGTTCCGTCTGTTGCTGCAACTACTTTAGGCGCTGCTCATACTCTCCGGTATCATGTTTCTCAACAACTGGGGGCAGGTATACACAAGCCAAGGAAATTGGCCCGGGGCTGCTGAAAAGCCGCCCGCTGCATTCCAGCTGGGCCAAGCCCCCATGGCTGGAGGTTTTGTTCAAGCTGCAAAGCGCTGATATGGTGCAGGCGATCTCGAAGGCCCCCCCCCTGTCCCTTGCCTGGCTGCTGCTGCGCCCAGATCAAGATGTGATTGGGTGCCAGCAGATCCTGCATCGCCGCCTCGTTGATGCCATCGACATCCTGATGGGCCACTACGTGATGCTGCCGATTGACCCCTTCTCCTTGTAGCATCGCAACATTCGAGGTGTCGACACTTGAGGGCGCCTTGCCCACTCGCGTTGAATTTCATAGATGTTTTGAAGAAAGTTAATTTAGTTAGCAAACCATGTCTTATTCATAGTCAATCTTAATAGTGTTAGACCACAATGGCCCACCCTGGTCAGGGCTGACAAAGCCATTTGTGACGAGATATGCCATTTGTGAACCAGCGACGTTGTAAGACCCCATTAGAGGCGCATGGCTGGGCTGGTTGGAATCGACCCCTCCCCCCCGAAATACCTTGCTTCTTACTGAGAAATTACGGTTTGACAAGGTCCCGGAGGCGGGGGGAGGGTCAATCGAAAACATCGTTTAACATGATGGGGGAGTTTTGCCCCCCAAGTTAACCTTCATAAATGTGCGCACAAAAGAGCGTGGCCTGTACCTGGCCAACATCTAGCATGGCAAGCAAGGCCCTCAGAGCCATAAAACTGGTGAGATGCAAAACATGATAGCTCAAGACATCAGAGGTTTCAGGCTTTTAATATCCGCCCGGGGTGACACCAACCCAGCCTTTCAGGCCGGGTATCTCCCATTCCTTTGCCCTCTGTTACAACGAAACCAACAAAATAAGGGGCAAAAAAACCCACATTGAGACAGGATACTTTTGATAACAGTGTACTAACATCTAGTTACTCCTTCCAACTGCAATATCGTTCTCCCCTTTTCATATTTGAGACATACGAATTAAGCGCTCTTTCCAGTCATGGAAGCAACGTCTGCTGCCAGATCAAATGTCTTCTTCTCAATGCCCTCGCCTAGTTGGTACTTGACAAAGCGGCGCACGGAGATCTTCTCCCCAATGGCCGCAATCGCCTCCTTCACAGCCTGCAACGGACAAGCAGCTCATCTCTCAACCTCACGTCCAACAAAATGCATTTAATTACACTTGAAATTTCGATTTGCACTTCATTTTCACACTCACCCCCTGCTATTTCTACAACCCTAGTCATCCCACCCTCTCTCGTGTCTCCCATTCACCCCATACTGACCTCATTCCCCCAGCCTGTCCCCTCCCGCCCACTGTGCTGACCACCGTGTCCCCAGGCCGCTCCCCCCATTCTCACCTGATCCACTGTCTTGGAGTTGTCCATAAGGTAGGGCTGCGGGAGCAATGCCATCTCTTGCGCCAGCTTTTGAACGCGTCCCTCGGCAATCTTGGCGCGGATGGCCTCGGTCTTGTTCATCAAGTCCTCACGCCCCATCTCAATCTCCTTCTCACGAGCGTACACCTCAGCTGGGATATCCTCCGCAGAGACGTACTGCACCTACAGGGACAGGGGAGCGGGCCGCAACAGGGGCACACGGTTCAAAGATATCAAGTCACCTCAAGCTTTCTATCAGCTTTCCTGGCTGATGCAAGGAAGGCGGGAAGGGCGACCCTAGCAAGCTTGAATTCCGTACTTCAAGAAACATGCCACCTACAGCCTCCAATCTGCCATCCATCCAGTTATCGAAACCATGAAGGCGGGAAGCACGACCCAAACATACATTTTTAATGGTCCCTTGAAAGAAAGAATGGAAAAGGAGAGAAACAGGGAAGAGAGAGGCTTGAGTGGGATAGATGGTGTGTGGATGTGTGGAAGTGGTTCTCTCAGTTTCAGGCACAGGTGCTTGTTCCCCCCTTCATAAAAACTCACTGGCCTGGGGATCAGCCCAGGCTCAGCCAGTAGACTGTCATTGATTCCTGTCGAATGAATCTCCCCGGCCCTCTCACCATAGGTGAGGCTGCCAGCTGCATGGCCAGGCCGTTGACCAGGGCCTGGAAGCCATCAGAGGCTGCCACAAAGTCCGTCTCGCAGTTCACCTCCAGGAGCACGCCCAGGCGCGAGCCGGGGTGGATGTAGCTGCAGGGCAGTGGTGCAGGGGATATCAGAACGCAACACTCACTAGACGTGCTCACACTCAATCCACAGCAGCTGGCTTGTTTTCGAGTTGTTAATCTCCTGCTTCCGATGGGCTGTGGTACATTGAAGGGGGCTGGGTGGATGATGGCACACAAATACTTCTTAAACTACAGGCAAATACAAGTCCATGGGCTGGTAGACCAGCAAGGCAACTTCTGCCGGGGTTCCCTGGGGTGGCCGACTAACTTCCCTGCCTGGTCCTCTTTAGGACAGCCCCAAATGGCCGCAGTGATTGTCTGTTGAAGACACTACATTAAGTCCATGCAGGCTCATGAAACGAAATGAATAGAACCCCAAATGGCAACAGATCATCCCCTCAGCCCAGCAGGGCACACTCCCGTGTCCGACCACCCTCAGCTGGCCGCCTTGTTCCCCTCCTCCGGCCCCTCACCTAACCCCTGTTCCCCTCCTCCAGCCCCTCACCTGGCCACCACACCCTCCGCTGCCAGCCTGCTCCCCTTCTTGTCGGCACCTGCAAGGCCCTTCTTACGCAGCCACTCAATGGAGGCCTCCATATCGCCATCGTTCAAACCTAACACAGGCAGAGCAGGGTCGTCCAATGAAAAAAACACCGTGGAGCTTAGTAGGCAGGTTTTGAACAGAGAAATAAGGTCGTGGAAATCCAGGTCAGATAGCTCATATAGTTTCAAATACCCCACCCAGATGCCGGACCTCTTCAGAAAAACCTCTCAAAGAGGAATCTAGAAATACGTTTAGTCTGAACCATCCATTATTTTGTTGTGCTGCAGCGACAGTCCCGCCACATCATGGCCTACGGTCAAGGGCTTCAGGCGGCATGCCCTCTTGCCTAAGCAACCAACCTTGGTTGACATTCGTTACACATCTGCCTGGAAGTGGCCGCCCATTGGCCCTTTTCAAACGGTCTTGCGCGTACCAAAATTAACCTGTGCTTAGCTCCCCTGCCCTCAAAAGGGTGCTCTTACCCAGCGCCTTCTTGCAGTCCATCATGCCAGCACCAGTCTTGTCGCGCAGCTCCTTGACCACCTTGGCAGCAACCTAGGGAAAAGGGCGCAGGCATGAAACCATTGTCTCAGCAGCAGTCGCACTCGCATTATATCTGCCACCCACCGCACTGGGCAGTCGACAGGCCAACCACACAAGTGACATGCAATTCTGCTGAACTGAGGCAGCAGCTGAACCAACAGCGGATTCACTCCACTCGGTGTGACCTCCGGCGATGTAAATCGAGGCCATTCGAGTTCAGGCAGTGCCACTTCAGGTAGGCTGCAGCTGCAGCTGCTACGCTGTCCTCCATCTCGATCATGATCATCATCCATAACACTCAATATTCAGATTAAAGCCTAATTCCTCCTCTGACCTGCACCATGGCTTTCGCAGGCTCCTCCTTGGCCTCCTCCTTCTTGGGCTCGAGGGCCTTGGCCGGCGCTGCGGCCGCCTTGGCCTGCATCTGCTGGGCCACCTCTGCCGCAAAGTCATTGCTGCGCTTCTCTAGACCCTCACCAAGTTTGAACCTCTCAAACCGCCGTACTGATACCTGTACATGGAAAATAGAGAAGATCCACACATCAGTGGACCAAATACCAACTGAATTTTGCTGAACATGCATGCAGACTGAACACGTAATTTTAATGTTAATTTGTGGATGAGATTCCGACTAAACACTTAACAGGTGATCACTAGTGGGGCAAATAGTGGGTAACAGGGTCGCAATCAGTGCTGTGCCATTGCGCCGTAATTTATAGATCGTGCACGTAATTACGGCATCCTAGTGAAGTGGCTTATTTTGCCTTATACGGTGACTGAAGCTCAGCTACGTAATTCAGCCACCGTAACGATCGTAATTGGCACAGCACTGGTCGCAATGGTAAAACATCTTTAGATAGGTATATGATATGCGAGCAAGTTGTGTCCTGTCCTCATCCACACCTTGTATCTCCCCCTCCATGCCTCTCACCTTCTCGCCCAGCGCTGCGGTGGTCTCCTTCACCAGCTCCGCCACTGTCTTGCTGGGGTTGCTGAGGGAGTCCTGGTTGACCAGAGCCATGGTGTTCTTGATCTTCTCAATGCGACCCTCCACGATCTTGGCCCTGGCAGAGGAGGTGAGCAACCACTTCATCATAGCGCAGAGCACAATTGACTAAATCCTGTCTTCATTCACCATCTCCTCTTCATCCAGCGTTTCCAGCTCCCTTCCACATCATTGCCTGCTCCCCCCAGTCCCTTCCCCCTCACCTGACTGCCTCCGGCTTGTTCTTGATGTCCTCCTTGCCCATCTCCACATCCTTCTCCTTATTGAGCAGCTCTGCAGGGACGTCCTCGGGGTTGACCACCAGCACATCTGGGGAGGCAGCGATGATCATGCCCAGCTCGTTAATCTGGGAGGGAACGCAGGGGGGGGGAACGGTCATTCAGATGCCTGCCGAGGAGATGGGTATTGAAGGAGTTAAGAGGAGACAGGTCAGCGAAGAAGAGAGGGGCTCTACAGGATGTGGTTGATGGTTCTGGATGAAGGGGGAGGAGTAAGCCTGTGGTCACTTTTGGTTCCCAGCAGTACAACCTGAATGCTGACCCTTATCTGCAGCCAAACATCATTCCAGCTTAGTCTTAGCCCCACCCCACCCCACAGCAGTGGTCAAATAGACACACACTCCATTAAAATCTGAACATCCGACATGTGTGACACTCATGAAAACGTGTCGTTCAGGCTCGCATACACAAGCACATTTGTGAGGGGCAGCTACAGCCTTGTGGAGAAATACACAGAATAGAGCCTGGCACTTGTTGCAGGCAGCCATGACGAACATCCACTTAATGTTAGTCCGCTCCTCCCTCCTGTGACCCACTGTGGCCATAGCTACTGAGACACCTACCAGGGCCTGGAACTTGTCAGAGGCCGCCACAAAGTCTGTCTCGCAGTTGACCTCCAGAAGCACGCCCAGACGCGAGCCTGGGTGGATGTAGGTGCAGACAGCGCCCTCTGACGCCACGCGCCCGGACTTCTTGTCCGCACCCGACAGGCCCTTCTGGCGCAGCCACTGCAGGAGGGAGCGGGGCACAGGGGGGGAGAGATACCTTTGGCTCGGCCCAGAGGCTTCAGTGGCATTTGAGGGGCATGTGAAGAGGCAGGCGACATTCAAGACAAAGCAAGATACTGGATCATTAAAAATGCTATCAGGGGGGGGCCAAGCTGCCAGGGGGAGCTCTCAGGAAAGTCATGCTTCAGGTGGAACATGCTGCACTGACTGGGAAACGAAGAACAGTGGCCGACCGCACCTATAATCCAGAGAAATGGGAATGATACAAACGATGCGCAGGCACTTTACAAGTGTAACTTCACAGGCAAAAAGACAATTCAGGTCATTCGAAACCACGGAGGGGTGGGGAGCGGCGCCTCCAACCCACAAGTCCACGCAGGCATGTTGAATAGAAATCAAGTGTGCGCATCAATGCGCCATGGCCAACAGCCACCATTTCGGAAAGTACAAATCATTTGCAGCCAAATGTAGTTTGCCCTGTGTCGTGACCCCAACCAGTTGCACCAATGCCCAATCATGGCAATCCGTTCAGTACATACACAGAAAGGAAACATAAAATGAGAGGAAGAGAGGCGCTCATTCTCCTCCAAGATCACGCACGCCGTATTGGCTAGGCCAGTGCCCTTCCCTTAAGCTCCTGCAGGCCAGGCAGGCCTTTCCTTCACAGACTGAAGCGCAAACTGACTGCCCCACAGCCTGGCGGCAGCCATGGGTCTGCTTCTCTGCTGCTGCCTCTGTTTATACCTCGGTCGCCTTCTCCTCGTCTAGGTCATTCTCCAACAGCGCCTTCTTGCAGTCCATCATTCCAGCGCCAGTCTTGTCGCGCAGGCTCTTGACGGTGGCGGCAGCGATCGCTGCGCGCAGAACACAAACAAAAAGCAGGTTCAGCAAAGAGCCAGGTTGCAGGTCATCAAACCTACCTGCGTTGCAAAGGGCGTGTAACTACCAACACCCGGCGGCGCCATGCAAACACAGGCCTCAGGGCATGCACCTCTGTGAGAGACGGGTGGGAGGTTAAGGTCCCAGGGCTCGCGCTATAACCATTCAAGACATATTTAAGCTGCTTTTAGACGAGCGTATTCAAGAGATGAGAGGACGTTCAGTACACAGGCGCGTCTGGTAACATAGGGCGAGGTGCTCCTTCAGGCCACTAGGGGGTGGGGAAACATTCCGGCATGCTGTACCACCAGGTGCTGGGCAGCCACAGCGGCCATAACTGTGTAGTCCATCAGGGTCGAGACAAAACTCTGATTCAGCCCTTGACCATACATTTTTCCACCATTGGCCTCTGCCCCGCCCACACACATCCATACCCAATGCTCAGGCACAGCCCTTCCCCACACTCAGGTCCCCACTCACACTGCACAGCCACTGCATAGACCAATGGCCTCCTCATCGCCCTCAGCGAGAACTCCGCCTCGCCCTCATCCGCCTCCATGAGATCGTCAACAAAGGCTGCAACGCGTGCCTTCTGGTCCGCACCCAGGGTGGCAAAAGACACATCCACCTGCGCAGAGGAACACAAACAAGAGGTGGGAGGGTTTAGGTCGGCATCCTACTCGGGTTGCAACAACCGCATTCCAACACACATTCATAGCGTGGCAGACAAGTAAACAAGACTAAATTGAGGTTGCTTGAAGACGAGATTGTCCTATGGATCACATTCCAACAGGCCGATGTATAGGTCCCACCGCTTATGCACATGCATGCTAGGTCCCTACATCCATGCACAAGCTTGCATGGTTGGGTCTGTTGTTCCAGTACATGGCTTGTGGCCCTCCACTTACATCGCCAACATCGGTGCCCTCAGAGACACCCTCGTAGACCTCAGACTCGCCCTTCTCGTCGAACCTGATCTTCAGACCCATCTTCTTGAGGACATCCTGGGGGTGGGGGAAGGGGGTGCAGTACACCTTGTCAGCATGGCTGCTCTCACAAGGTTTCAGGCTCAAATGCAGGGTCACGACAAATCGCAGACCATGAGAACAGTTAAAAACCTTGAAGGTCCGGCAGGCGCATTATGGGCCTCGGGTTGCTCTCGAAATAGAATCCTGCAAAACACCCACTGGCACACCCAGCAACAATGCTTGTATAGAGCTCCTCTGTAAGCGTGTGTACCCTCAAGGAGACAAAGTGACTTGCATACCCTCACAAAGCGACACATTCCACACTGCTCGGGCCTCACCACCTCATTTCAATCGGGCGAAAGAATTTCAGCTTCCAGCAATTTCAACAATTTGGGCCGATAATACTGCACCTCCCCCCAAACTTGTCCATCACCACCCGTTCCCCTCCTGTAGCCTGACCTTGGGCACGTGGATGGTTTGCTGCCACAGCTCCTCCAGGTAGATCTCGTCCCCATCGAAGTCTGTGTCGGTCAATTGTAGGTTGCTCAGGGCAAATGAGTTGGCCTTCTCCTAAAGGGCCAGGGGAACCAACAGTCCACAGGTCAGGGGTCAGATGATGCAGGATTCCATCCAGCGCTGGTATGCAAGCAGGGACCAGCTGCTGAAGGCAAATGATTTGGTATCCCTCTGCAAGCCCAGGGGAACCAACAGTCCACAGTTGCTGCTGCAGTTTCATGTACAAGGGTGTGGCTGTATCCATGTGTGGACAAAACTAGCCTTGACAGAACCCTGCTCAGATCGAGGACGGGAGGAGTAAAAAATGTCTGCAGCAAACGCAATGTAACTTACATCCTAAAAATCCACCCTGCCACAAACTTGGCTAAATCCTACAAACCCACTCGTCACCCCCAGCTGCCTCAGACGTACCAGGGGTCGGTCAGGGAAGTTGACCGAGGGCACAGTGAAGTTGCCACCCTTGGTGAAGAAGCCACCTGTCAGAGGGCCTCGTTGGCCCTGAACACAAGGTGGGGGAAGGGAGGGGGTCAGCAGACACACACACACACACTAAAAACTCAAGAGCAAAGTAGTGCAAAAAAAGAGAAACAAGAAAAGCTGACAGACACCCATATGGATGGACGGACATTCCAGGGTACAAAATATGTTGTAAACAAGCCACTTCCTGAAGCGTGCACTGTTCAGTCCTTTGAGACAAAGGAACTGGCGATATGCATCCAAGAGACTGCTGGGGGCGCTGCACTGACTGAGACACTGCTGTGCCCTAGAGACTTACACAAGGTGCTGCAGAGGCAGAAGCAGAAAATAAGTGGTACTGATACCGTACTACCAGGAACTGCACAGGCAGATACCATGCAAGCTTGTGTTGAATCTTCACCTGGTATTCAATCACAACTTCGGGCACGCTGCCGTCGCCAGTCGAGACCGCATCGGAGTCGCCGCTGGTGTCCTCAAGCAGGTCCTCCGGCATGAGCGCCATGACATCCAGGCTCTGCATGTCCCCCATGACGGACAGGACCTCGTCGCTGATCTGCAGGCAGGACAAACAGGAGACATAGGGAGGGAGAGATGAGAGGAGGAGCCTGCAATAGGCAGCACACACCGCGACCAACCGTATGACCTGTGACTGGGTATAAATTAATTCAACAAGGGATGATCAAGCCTTTTTGAGTCCCCAATCATGCAGTGCCAACCACCCCTCAGACTGGCACACTAATACTAAATCGTGTGCTGCCGGCACACACCTAACAAAACTCAATCTGTGCGCGCTTTGAAAAACACGCGGCACCACAACTTACATGACCACCACTCATCCTTTTGGGGCATTCGTAAACCCATCACATAACCACCTATGCACATTGTCTCCGTACCTGTCCCTGCCTGCTTACCTCCCTTGTCCTACCTGATATATCAATGCCCCTGCCTGCTTACCTCCCTTGTCCTACCTGATATATCAATGCCCCTGCCTGCTTACCTCCCTTGTCCTACCTGATATATCAATGCCCCTGCCTGCTTACCTCCCTTGTCCTACCTGATATATCAATGCCCCTGCCTGCTTACCTCCCTTGTCCTACCTGATATATCAATACCCCTGCCTGCTTACCTCCCTTGTCCTACCTGATATATCCATACCCCTGCCTGCTCACCTCGCCCTCATCATCATCATCACCCAGCTCCAGACCGTCTGCCTCCACCTCAGCGTCCGTGTACTGGGTCAGGTTCATGCCCTGCAAACAAACAAAGTCAGAGGATCAGGCCACAGGGGGGTCATGAGGCAGTGTGGTGATGTCGGGTAAAAGCCCAGTACGTGGTGTATACATTGATCACATTAATCATCAGAAGGGGTGGACCTGCAGGTCAATCCAACACCATCTGGCGTCACCTGGTCATTTTTACAAAGCAGCAGGTGGTTTTCAATACATCCCTGACTAAGTTCAGGGTTGTCCCACCTCACAATTCTTGAACTTTCATATTCCACAGATTCAAGCACAGTTTTCACATCCTGAAGATAGAACACGCACCTTGTCCGTGTACTCCAGCACAAAGGCCTCGATCTTATCGCCCTCCTTGTAGAACTCCTTCATGTCGTCGAATTCGGTGGAGATGTAGACGGGGATATCATCGCCTTCCTCAACGTATTCAGCCAGCTCCTTGTCAGTCATGCCGGCTGAGGGGATCTGAAGGCATCCAAGGGTTTGGAGGGCAATGATCAGATCCACAGGGATTGGGGCAGGGCAAGGCAATGCCACTGACTGTTTGCTCCGCCTAGACTAAGGGCGAGTGAGGGTCGGGCGCACCGCTAGACGTTAAGAGGGGGCATCACAGCAGAAAGCACCAATACTGGTCCCAGGCGCTGGCTGGAAACATGCAAGTCTCGTCGCATGCAATGCGCCCGACCCCAGGTGGTTCATTAAGGTTGATGTACAGAATAACAACACCTCAAGTACACTATTACATCATGACCAGTGTAGCTGCATAACGTTAGCATTGTCCCCACCTTGGCCTCATCGCGCTCCAAGAAAGCTCGGACCTCCTTGCCGTTCCAGTTGATGGAGACAAAGGCACCGTAGTCCTCAACACGCGTGATCTGCAAATATCATGCAAAACAAAAGATATGATACCCCAGGCTGCAGGGCTAGAAGTACAAAAGCATCTTGACTGAAAGCCACCTCACATCGGCAGTCAAAATTGAAGTCAAAAGTCTGTTGCCCACCCTTACAATCGAAGTTGTATTTGAACACATCCTATTTCACCCTGTTGCCCTTGCCTCTGCATGGTGAATGATAATCATGCATTCAATAATAACGAGCACTGCTTTCCCTTACGCCCCAGCCTTTTGTCTCATTCCAGGCAGTCAGCGACACCAGGATGATAGCATCCACGGCTCTCCCATCTTTTAACAATGATCCTCCATCTTCAACCCAGGTCACCACCTGACCTCATCAGGATGGACTCATCCCACCTATCTTGAATAATCTCCCCAATCTACTTTGTCGGCCATCCTTCATCCATGCCCTGTGCAGCCAGCAGCCCCACTTCCCACTCATTCCACCCTTGATGGTCAATCAGCTGCGCTCCAGCTCTTACCGTTCCAGTCACCAGGGCATTCAGAGGAATCTCAATGTCCATGACGCGCTCCACCACTAAGTCATCCTGCTCCTCAAACTCCGCGACGGCGGATACGGTCAGCTCGCCGTCCTCCTCTTCCATCTGGAAAGGAAACTGGAAGTCTGCGGAGGCGTCGGCGTACACAAACTCATGGCCCTCCTCAGGCTGCATGCCATCATCATCGTAGTCCTCATCATCGTCTTCAGCCTCAGCAGCGCCTGCAGGGAAAGACGGTGGAATAGGGAGGAGCGCTTAGCAGGCAGAAGCCAGCAGGGGCGGGGGCGGTCAGCACTAAAGTATGCCAGACAGATGCAATGAATCAAAAAAAAAATCAACCTCCAAGTCAATGGCAGAGACGACCACACTGTCCCCTGAGGTGCATCATCACATCAGGACAGCATCTACGCCAGCATCAGAAGTCATGGCTGTTCAATATTACATCGCAGGCCTCCATACTTCCTTGCACACATTGGAAAGGGTATCATGCACAGGGCACAGGGCTGTGAGGTTCTGCTCAGAAGCTGATGAAATGGTTTAGTCCAGCCTGGAATTTCATCTCCCCTCCAAGTTTGCCCATCATTCAGGCTCCGAAGATTCTTTAGTACTTAACGGTACAAGTCTGAGCCAACTTGCATGCTACTCACCAGTGGCGCCCTTCATGGTCAGGGCAATCTTGCCGGAGGCGACATCGAAAGAGAGGACGCGCACTTTGACCACCTGGTTGACTGAGACCACCTTATCAGCGCTGCCAACAAACTTGTTCTGCAAACAAAGGCGACAACACAAGCTTAACTCAAGCGAAGAGGTCAAGCATGGCTTGCAAACATTGCCATCCAGCCCATTAGTAAGCAATCGGTACGGTAAGCTGAAATCAGGGCGACAGCAAGCTGTCTCAGGTGTCGTCATAGAATCCCAACGCCTACTTTTTCATGACCTCCGTCCCCTCAGATGCAAAATTCAGGGCAGGGTAATGCTGCATGGGGTATTGTTTCACAATCTTATACACTGAGAGAGGCATCTGCGGTGTGGACAAGTTCATGGCCACAAACTGGGCAAACTGAGTCCAAAGGCCCCTCCCACCTTCTCAGTCATCGGGAATCAAGCATGTCAGGCTTTTGAAACCGATGAACCACATTGAATTTCCACGCAGCATGGAATATTCCAGCCTTCAGTCCCCACCAGCGTGGCCGGTTTGGAGAGGTCATGGGAATCAACCTCTGTACAACCCCCGTATTCTCGCTTTCTACTGCCCTTTCACCCAGTCAGCACCCTGCGCACCGCAAGCTGGGAGATATGGACGAGACCTTCCTTCTCAGCACCAAAGTTGACGAATGCACCAAAGCCCTCGACGGCAGTCTGCAAGGAGGGACGCGTAGGGGTGGCCGTCAGTCGGTATCGACGTGTCATGATGCACACATGGTCAGACCCAATCGCCTCTAGACCCCATGGAATTCGTCCATCTTTCTGTCAGACTAATAAACCAGGCAGTCCAGATCGCGGCACTGTCAAAGTTGATGTCCACGGGGCTAAGCAGTCGCTTATCACCGCTAGGCTGTTCTCCGTGTAGAGGTGATCACTTGCACTTCGTCCCCATCATCTAAATGGACTTTGAGTACTGGACTTCCACAATGAAGCTCATGCACATTGACAGCAGTGCTTCACCGCTGCTCTTGGAATGCATCGCCGCAGCCAGGTGAGGTCGGCTCTGTGAGCACCCCAGAACCATGCGTGCATTATATTGGTAGAATAGCCCCCATCAATAGACGACTAAGCGTTCCCATGTCGGCTGTTTGACGGCTCGCTACGCACCACAGTGCCCTCGAACTCGTCACCAGGCTTGACGGATGCGAGGTCGACAGTGACCTCCCTCCTGGCACGCCTGGGAGCACCACCACCACTTGAGACACCAGCAGCTGCAACAGCGGCAGGCTCAGGGACGGCAGGCGCTTCGGTGGAAGGCGCATCGCTCTCCTCGGCAGAAGCCTTCACACGAATAGCCTGTCGGCCAGTGCTCTTGAAAGCAGCATGCCTGCGCCGAGACACAACACTGCAAAGAAATACAATTGAAATATGATTGATCAGCGAGGCCCGACGTGCTGATTGACCTCATCATAACCTCTCAACACAAGCTGCGATACCTTGTGGCCACAGAGTTGAGGCGAACAGGAGCTGCTCCAGAAATAGCCTTTGCCTACATACAGCAAGTGTCCAAATTATCACCCAGGACCACGAGATCGAGGGAAAGCACGATCGATGCCAACCTGGCTGCCAGCCGCCTTAAGCATCATGGTTCTTTGCCTGCTTATGAGCCAATTAAAGCGGCCGATTGCCTATCTCAACTGGAATATGTGAGCGGCGCTGCCTTATCTCATTTTCAAACCGACCAAAACCGATCACCGTACAGAAAATATTTTCTTGTTGTCGGGCACTGCTTAGGCCTTTCTGTTCTGAGTTCGAGTCCACGCAATGTCTCGTTATTTTACAAAAATCCAGTCACACCAAATACCCAAAATGTGCCAGTCTTTGGGTTATCATCTCAGAGAGCTCACTCTTCGCCGTTCCATACAACCTCACTCTACACCGTTCCAGATTCGCTGAGTCACGTTAATTTTAATCAGCAACATGGCAGATTATTTGACCGAGATGTTTCAGCCACATGGCCATGGGAAAGGCTTGCCATGCCCATGGGCGCACATCCACCTTCAGCAGCGATAACAAAAACAGTAGCCGCCAAGTATCATCCGCATGGCGCGCCTCCTTTGAAATGGTGTCTGTCCGCAGGGCTAGGCTCCACGATGTTGGCCACTACCAGGGTGCGCATTTCACAGTTCTCATACCACCGATGGAGGTCTTCCTGTGTCGTAGAAAATGATGGGTTGGTTGACAAAAAGTGGCAAATCAGCATCAGCGCAATCTGAGTAGCAAACATGTGCCTAGGACACATGCTTTTAATCACCACGGAAGACGTGTGACAGAATTTCCTAAGTGCCCATGAATGAATCTTGCACCTCCAAGATGTAGCTTTGTGCACTGAAGCTGCTAATTTGATGGATAGCTTATGGCCGCACACCAAGCCCACAAGCATTGCCTGCGGATGGGCAGATATCCCAGGGCCGCATGTAACAAATAGATTCAAACGAGGTCTGGGCGTGCTCCATTTTCCAAAATTTTCAAATGTATGCGTGACACTTATAGAGTCCCAGACACAGGCCAGCACCACCCTTCAAGCAACACCACCCTTAGGCTGCTAGGAAGCATGAAACATATAATAAGGTCCATATATGCTCAACCTAGCATGACCACAGGAGTGGCTCATTCATTCACGACAGGACGGTCCGAAAAAACAATCATTTTTATTGGCCACACTCGCCTGGACAGGCTTGGAGAGATCTTGGCCGAAGGAGGCGCTCAAGTGCTTGAGGAAAGAGCTGTGCGAGACCACAGCGATGCTGCTCTCAGGCCGCCTGCACAGCACATACCATGTTGGTTACGCCACACCCATGACAAGGGTGAGGTCAGAAGTATGTGGCAGGTCAGGATCGCGTTATCGTCAGCAACATCTGAGCCAGCTTGGACACAACATTCCGGTGTTTTAAGTCATCAGCGATGCCACGGCCTTGGTTTCACCTTGGCAAGCATAGACCAGGAAAGAAGCTAGCTTCTGTAAACAGTGTCAGCGGGGACAATGAAAACAGCGCAGAGCCGTCCAGATGTAGCAAAGGGAACCGAGGCTATCAGAATTTAAGATTATTTTGCCAGGATATTTGCAACACAACAGGGGCTTACAGGATTCAGAAGATCTCATGAGTTTGCCCCTGATTAATCTCCATCCCAGTCTCCCTATGCAGGGCCGCGTGGTTGCATTAGGCAGGGGCTATCCAACAACGTAAGCACCACGTATGTTGCACTCTGGGTGGCTGAACATATCAAGCTAGGCTGCCTCGGGGTGCTCTTCACTGGAAAGTGGACTTGTGCATGCATGTCCCTAGATGCGCAGGCTGGGGCATGCCTGATGTTTACGAGCCTTCCCAATATCTGTTTTAGGACAAGCTGGGGGGCAAGGATGCGGTAAACGAGGCCTACTCACATCATGAGCCACAGAAGGAACTCGCGACCTCGGCTCGTGATGTCAGCTTCAGACTCGCGAGACTCTGCTGTCCACAGCATGTCCTGCGCAGAAGGTTGCAAGCATCTTCACTCGCATCTTGTGACGAAAATGACAGAATAAAAACCAAGATTGGAATGCCTGTTTAGCGCTGAACGGTGAGCCCAGGCACATACACTGCAGACACAGCAAAAGGCAGCAACTCCAGGTTCAAAGTTGTTTGCAACAGTGCGAGGCTTGGTCGACTTTATCACCCGCTTATCTTCTATTAAAACCTGCTCTAGTTTGCAGGTGCAAGCTTCACGCTCCTTATGATGCCCCACAGACTGCAAGCAAACTGAACCACTGAGAATACAGCAGACAGAAGTGGTCATTGTGCTTTGACTACACTGATTGCAGCAGGCAGTGATTGTAGTGCTTTGACTATGATGCATGGTTCAACTACATTGAATGCAGCGGGTGGCGGATTTCATTCTCTGACTTAAGAAGCAATTCATGCCAGGTTCAGGCTCGTGTATCACCTCCTCATCAGTCTGCAGCGACCAGTCCATGCCTGGGAATTGCGCACGGGACTCCGAAGTAAACTGCCTCTTATCACAAGGGTGCTCCCCAAGCTGTTCCCTGCGTTTGAAATGCAGAGGGGTGTGCCTCATGTCAGCTAGCACAAGGGATCAACAATCAACATGTCACCAGTTATCTTAGCTGGTCGTCAGAGAGAGTGGCAAGGTACTTCTCCAGCAGACCCAGTGCCAATGCATAAAGGATGTGGAGTCCAGAAGTATTGTTGTGGTATCTCTGGCGCGGAGGCTAAGCATCTGTACTCTCACAGCATGGCAATGCATACCGTGCACTTAAACGTTTGCCACCTCAGATATCCATAATGAGATCAGGAGGTGGACATTGAGGTCAAACGTGCTTCAAGCGCCAGGTCAAAGCGCATGTTAACAGGGTATATAGCATGTGTCACATGGGGAAATTATATCATCCCTACACCCGAATCATGCACCTGAAAATATCTGGATGGTTTCGCACTCAACCACATTCCATGATGGCCCATTAAGATTTTGACGCTGAAGATAGGCTTGCGTTCAACAATCCGTCTTATGGTTCTAGAGTGCAGGGTTCTCCTTAACCCCTAAAATAGGAGTTGTACCTGCACAGCTCGTGGACGAGGAAGGGAGGTGTGCCTTGGGCAGTCACAGCAGAATGGGCCACACTATGTTTCCCATCTCCAGCACGTGCAGCCATCAGAGGTATGTCTCCATTTTGAGGTTCGCCCCTGGACACAGTGGTACGGGTTAGAGGGCCAGGACTGACCAAGGCATGGGGGCACCCAAGCGACCTGCCCCATCGTGCTTTACATGCCATTGGCAGGGGTGGCATGAAGAGTGGTAGTCACAACTCCCTTAACCATAATCTCAGCTGTGGGCTGCCAGGAGGTGCAGGGGACGCGTGTCAACTGACCACAAATGCTGGATTGCTGATGCGCAATTTATGTAATAAGAAATACAGATCAGTGCAGCATGCCAGTTCCTTAATCATAAAAATGAAGCAACACGGCAAGCCAAGGCCGGATGCGGACATGAAAGCAATGCATTCTGTGTTCCAGGTAATGGCCTGCTAGAATCGATCAGCGCGTAAGAATACTGGGCCTTCCATGAAGTTGACAGCACACACCGTCCAAAAGCAGCGACAGAAGTCTCAAGAGCCCGCATCATGGGCGATACCACCACCAGCTCTGGCTTCAGGCCTGCTGCCACGATGTGGGTGTTCAGCTCCTCACCCTGCCTCCAGCCCTCTGGTGTCAGATGAGCATCGAACCTGGCTCGGAATTAGGAGGGATAGGAATTATGTCTCACTTGCCTACTTCAGAGTAGTCTATGCCTTACAGGGTGGCATATTTTGCTTCAGCATGATGCAATCACCCTTCATAACTGTAGTTCATCACTTGCAGGGTTTCATCCAGTAACCTTTACAGTTGATCATATTTTGCCTGGCAAGTTTCCCTTTGTTCAAGATCCTTTTACGCTTGGCGTGAGGTGGATTTGAGCAAACAACCAGTCTTTGTGATCCAGCTGCCTGGGATGGACGGGTCGACCCACCCTCTCTCCCAACTCAAGTCAAGTGGACGACCCCCACGGGACGATACCCGCGAAACGGTATTCGGATGGAACAAATAATCACAGCTGCAGGCAACCGCTTGTAGCGACCGCGCCCCAAAACTGAGGAGAATCTCAGCCACTTCAATTGTTGGCGCGTGCAACAATGCAGACGTGCCTTCGACCGGCGCAAAGAGGCAAAGAATCGCCTCGCGGCCGGGGTGCGTGACAGCCTGGCAGTCGCCTATGACACCCAGTCACCCACCCCACTGGCACGAGGCAACATCATCCTCACCACTCCTCGGACATGTAGTTGTCATGGTCGATCGCCCCTGCCACATTGTGGTATCCCTGGCCATGCCTGATGAAGTGCACCTGCTTGGTCTGCCGCAGAGGTAGCATGATCAACGGGTAGGCACCATTACTGCCATTCAATTCTGGCACCGGCTCAACCGTGGCAGCAGCGCTGATAGAGTGCAGCATAGTAATTCTTATCGGGTGAAGAGTCTTCGCGATCACTGGGTTCGTTTTTGATCGCGTGGAGGGATAGTAGCTGCCTGACACTCGAGAATACGCTGAGTAGCCAGTCCTGGATGTGTGCAGCATGTAGTATGCTGTACTTTATTGAAAATCACGCTTGGATACCCTTGGAATATCCTACTGTCACACTAGAACGTGTGAACCAGAACGTCTGCCTGCGTTAGCAGTGTGGACCGGCTTCGAAGGTGAGAAAGAAGTACGGTAAGTGCGAATAGACCGTGGACTGGAGGGACATGTCTTCAAATCTGACAAACCATAGGGCATGAGTTCACATTTAGCATACTAATTCGCTCTTGGGCAAACTTGTCCAGTCCCCTTCACAACCTTCTTAACAGGGACTTTCTTGTCTCATGCCCCACTCGTCCAGCAAAGGATCTTTGCAATTTTGCATCCAGCACATGCGCCTCAATAGCAGCCCCATTTTTTCATTGTCCGAGCGGCGTCCCCTCCTCTTAGCTCTCATCCCATCATGCATCAGTTCAAATACCAAACGCCATGTGCTGGACCAAGGAGGTCAGTGAAGGCTTCACCCTCGTGGAGCTCAACCTAATCGCCATGATGGCATGGTTATGGCGCGGACTAGACCTGGGCACCTGGCAGCATGATGGTCACCATGATGGTCGCGGTCTTTATGTTTGAAGTCATGGTGGTCACTGGCAGTTCAGTGGCAGTTGGTGGAGCTGCTGTCCGGCCTCAAGTCAGGAGTGACGCAGTGCGCACCGGTATGACCCTGAACTCATTCATGGGCTGATGCAGGGCAGGGCAGGGCAGGCTGCGCGGCAGGGCAGGGCAGGAAAGGACTAGACAGGGCAAGGTAGGGCAGGATAGGGCAGAATAAAAGAGGCTGTGTAACAGGACAAGGTATAGGGCAGGCTTCACAATCTGGGCAGGCCCGTCAATAGGAAACTTCTCCAGGTCAAAGTCTTCGAGGCAGACTGGGACCTGGCCATCTCTATCCTCTGAAAGTGTCTGGTATAGTCTACGGGTGCAAGTCCTATGTGGGCATGCGCCTTCTTGACGCCCAATGGACCACAAGGAAACGGTGCAGCTCAAAATGCAGCAGACTGTGGTTTTCGTGCTTGCCTTTGCATTCGCCATTCAGCTCACCTGATTGCAGTCGGTAGGATCTTTAATTTCTTTATGCTTCGACTTAAGATGCCATCTGAAGTCGAGCCTGAACCATGCTGTATGGTTCAGGCTCAGAGGTGTCACCTCCTCATCCGTCTGCAGCGACCAGGGCAAGCTATGCCTGGAGACAGAGCTCGTGACACTGAAATGCATTGTCTTTTGTCACTGTAACAATCCTCACTCTGTTTCATGCAATTGAGTCCCGGAGAGATGTGCCTTTAATCAGCCGTCACGAGGGTTCACCAAGTGACCGAAGGCCTGTCATCTTAACTAGTCTAAGTCTAACAGTCTAAAAGAGTGGGATGGCGTTCAAGCAACAGGCCCAGTGCCAATGCATTCTGAAGGTCAGCTACGGCATTCTTAAGATTGCAGTGACCCATGGACAGAGGCTAAGCATCTGTATTCTTACAGCATGGCAACGTGTATTGTATTTGTCAGTGTTTGCCACGTCAGGCCTCCAGTGTGAGATCAGGGATGATGAGCATCGAGCCGTGATCTGCTTCAATTACCAGTTGAAAGGGCAGTACCCGGGGTAAGTGGCAAAATATGGGACACAGATAGTACAGGCCTGGGATTGGCCGGGGGGGCACATTATCAAATTACCAGTACAGTGACCATTTCATAGCAGGACATATTTGTCACGACAGATAAATCACGACCCAAGTCGACTTCGATTATTTATGATGTTGCTCACATGACATACTTACATGACATTTAAATTCATTATACTGCTGCCACTGAAAGAAAGCTTGCCTTCGGAAGATGCCCTGCATGCTTATTGAGACATGTACACACCTGCAGGGTATTATCCTTAATCCACAATGGGCAATGTGACAGAGCCCACAAGTTAACCCCTAAGGTATAACCATTAACCCACTGTGATAACTGAACCATCAGGGTATATACCCCCCTACAGCCCACAAGGTATAACTCCTAGCCCACAGTTAAAACTGAACCATCAGGCTCGCCATCGGGGTATAACCCCCTGAATCCACAGTGCGTAATCACCGAACCCCCACAGGGTCGAATCCTTATGCCCGCGGGGGGAGCTTACTCAAACTTTCACACAGCAGATGTACATGCACAGCTCATGGACTAGGAACGGAAGTGCGCCTTGGGCCGTCACAGCAGCATGGGCCACACTATGTTTCCCATCTCCAGCACGTGCAGCCATCAGAGGTATGTCTCTATCTTGAGGTTCGCCCCTGGACACAGTGGTACAGGTTAGGGGGTCAGGATGGACCAAGGCAAGGAAAAATCCAAACTGCCCACTCTCTTTTGCGTGGCATGCCATTGGCAGGAGCTGGGTCATGAATGGTAGTTATGACGGCTCCTTTCCCGAATCCCTAGCCATGGGCCACAAAGAGGTGCAGGGGACGAGTGTCAAATGGCCGCTTAGGCTCAATAGCTGATCTCGAATTTAAACCTGTGTACACAAATGAAATGAAACATACATGTCGAAGCATGCTAGATCCAATCTTTGAAACCCTGCTTTGAACACGCAACAATAAAGCAAGCTGCTGCAATGACTCCAACATTGAAGGAACATATGCTCATTTCGGGTAAGGGCCAACCTACCTGAGTGGGCCAACGCTTCATAATATTGATGTCCATGTAGGGTAAGGGCTGGGAGTCACCACAGAGGCCGGAGAATTCATTGAATGGATAGCAGTTACCATCCAAATACAACGACAGCAGTCTCACTCAAGGGCCCGCATCATGGGCGGTACCACAACCAGCAACGCTGGGAGTATGGGATGGCTTCAATCACGTCGTCACAATTAGGGCATTATGGCTGTTCAGATCCTTAGCCTGTCTCCAGCCCTCTGCAGTCAGATGGGCATCGGAACCTGAGTACCTGACTCGCATAGGGGAGGGGCAGGAATGATGGACCACTGACCCTGTTTAAATTGTTGCTACAAGGTCTATACCGTACATGTACCTGCCTTCGTTCTTTACTGTACGAGGGTAGCCGTGTAGGTCATCACAATTGCAGGGGGTCACTCCCTCATCCCAAGTAAGAATGCCCTATCATTGCATAAAGCCCCGACATGTTTTAAGGCCACGAAGCTCTGATGAGGATACGCCAAGGATTTCAAGGCGAAGGAGCATGAAACCAGCAGTTTCTGTGACCCAGCTGCCGGTCAGTGCACCCACCCGCACTTTCTCGCACAGGACAGCGTAACCGTAGCCTGGGCTATCACATGCATCGGCACCATGGAACGAACCACCTCGTCAGCGAGCATCAGCTAGCAGTGACAGTGCCCCGAAATCTATGGGTATCGTTGGCTCGTCAATTGTCAGCACTGCCTAGCTTTAGAAGCGCCTTCGGCCTGCCGACGAGACACGGAGCCGGGAGCCACGGCGGACTGGCCTGCCTCACAGCCATGTGAAGGCGCATGTGGGAAGGCGCGAGAACCCGACTGTCGCTCGTCTCACTCTCGCTCCACTTGAGATTGACCGGCATTTATTTCTCGACGAATGAAGCCTCCTCGCGATCACCGGGCCCATTGTGGATCGAGTAGATAGAGGGACAGTGGCTGCTTGCCTGCCTGTCACTCGAGTAGGTAGGCGCGTCAGGGTGCCCCAAATGTCGCTCGCCTCACTTATAACGTGTGGACCAAACGCGAGCTTGCGTTTCAAATGTGCATTTACCGGTATCGGTGCAGAGTAGGCAGAGATCTCTAATGGTACCGGTAGATGGTGGGTAATTTCTAGCGCCTCTGATGATCGGACTGGGGTAATGCCAATTTATCTTAATAGGCGCGCCATGAAGTGTACGGCATTACACTCCTCAAGCCACGATCCAGTGCCACGATCCGGGGTCTCCTTCCTATCTTTCTTACTCGGCGAGTGCCTGAAAACCTTTGACTGGAGGGGCCAACCTTACTTGGTCTCTGTCCCATCAGACCCTTTGTCTACCGGTGGTGGAGCACCTAGCTCCTTGCAGAACAAGATCTATTACCAATATCTTGGATAACATTACTTGGATTGGTCCTCTCGAATCTGCATGCCCTGGCGCACCTAAACGATTAAGTTGTTTCAAATTCAACACATGCGCCCCAGTAGCAGCACAGTGTGCCCCATTCCTTGAGCCATAATTTCTCTCCGTCGTGCCCAGCTGATCACACGCCAGCTAAAAATCCAAACGCCATGTGCTGGACCAAGGAGGTCAGTGCAGGCTTCGCCCTAGTGGAGTTCTCCCTGATTGCCATGATAGCATGGCGAAGGCGAGGTCTAGACCTCGCAGCGTTACCCCTGCTGGTAACGGTGTTCATGGTCGAAGCCATGGAGGTGATTCAGTGGCAGTTTGTGGAGCCGCTGCCCAGCCTCAAGTCGGGACTCTTGCAATGCCCCATGGTACGTTCTTGTAGGGTGCAGCTTCCTCACGGTCCCCAGGCCAATTGTGGATCGAGTGGAGGGCTGCACTGAACGCATGTGTTGTTGCAGGATGTAAGGGAAGGGAGTGGCAGGACAATATTGGGGCAGGGCAGGACAGGACTGAGCAGGGTAGGAGAGGGAAAGGGCTTGCAGGACAGCATAGGACAGGACAAGGCAGGGGAGGGACCAGCAGGCAGGGTACAGCAGGGCAGGACAGGACAGGACTAGCTGTTCAGCAGTGCATGGTAGGACCATGCTCATTCTGACCAGGGATCTCATCCAAACCTCTGTGGAACGCTGAACCACCTCATCCTACCCTCTGTTGTAAAGCTTGTCAATTCTGATGATGAATGGTCTGTCTGTATAATGTATGGCAAATCAATATAACATAAGTACATAACGTATGACAAGAACCATGATACCAAGCAACTGCAGCATGTCCACGTACATGTCAATGCTCCGTTCCCCATGTTTGTTATGTCCAGAAAAGATTTATAAATTGGACGCCATACGGAATTTCCCATTCTCCTGCCCCCTGCCTCTTGTGCCTCAGGCTAACTGGATGGCCATGATCGTGGCCATCCTGAGCGTGACCAGCCAGCCCTTAACTATTGCCTACCTCTTGGACAAGACAAACACCAACCGCAGCCACGCCTCGCTCTTTGCGTTCACGAAATGCGCATCCTTGATCCTGTGGCTGTTGTACATAGCTTCCCTGATTGCCGGGGAGGTGTGGGGCTTCAACACGGCCAATGTCGATTTTATGAAATCTCAGCAGGTATGGAGGCTGTCACACTTAGTCATACCTTCTGCATGGGGGCTGTAACACTAAACCGTAGTTCATACCATTTGTATCTGAAGCGGATAATAGTTCCATGCACCTCCTTGGGTGCTCATTAGACTGCAGGAATATGGAGGGAGGGGAGTAACAGGATTTTTTTCCTGACCAGAAACTGTTCTATCTGGCTCTAGTGACCGAGCAGTGATGCGTCTGGGGTGAGCGCTGCAAACCCTTAACCTGCACCCTGAAATCTTATCCCTAAACCCTTTGTTCCTTGCGGGATGGTTAAGCCGCGACCGAGGTTTTTCAAAACCTCAAAGAGTTTGATGTTTGGCTTATTTCACGGACATGCTTATGGTGTGAAATAAGAAGAGGCAGAGGCAGAACACTAAGATGAATATTACTGAAGGATTACAAGCAGTCGATTAAATGCATCATGGGCTGCCTGCAGGGCTTCCGATGCCTCTTTGGCCACACCATCTGCACATATGCTGGACCCCACGGCCCCTTGCAACGGAACATGAGCATGCCGCTGCATGAGCTGGCACCTTCTGCCCCAAATGTTCCATTCGCTGCCTGCAGGGCTTCCGAAGCCTCTTCGGCCACACCACCTGCGCATATGCTGGACCCCATGGGCATCTTCAGTGGAGCATCCGCCTGTCATTGCATGAGCTAGCGCCTAACGCGTTGCCGTATTTTATGTTGTTTAGCCTGCCGCTGTTTTGGCATCGTCCAGCGTATTTGGCCGCACTGCCCATTGGGGGCATGCTGGCAATCTGGGTAATTCTGCTGGTGGTGCTTGAGGTAAGTTTGCCTTGCCTGAGGGGGGGGGTACTTTGAGAGGTTGTTAGATTGGGAAGACGGTTGTGGCCGTGGTAGGGGGGGGTCTATTGTAAATGGCTGTGTGCAGCTCCAGCTGTTGACCCCTTATTTTTTGCAGTGCCAAAACCAATTGGTAAAGAAGAAGGAGGTAGCTTCAATACAACTAATTAACCCAGTGCCAAACAAGTTGCTGTAGGCGGCAACACAAGGTGTGGCCCCGGCTTCAATCAGGGCCTGTTAACATTGTCTATCTGTATGTTTTGTCTTGAGGATTGCTTCCTTGCTTGTGCAGGGGAACGTGGGTGAGGCTGGCAGTGTCTGGTGCTTCAGTGGCATCCTCTTACACCTCTACTATGGCGCCTTGCCCTACTTCTGGCCTGAGGATGAGGCCGGAGCGAGGGCGGATAAGGAAGGACAGAGCGCAGCCAGGAAGCTGCAGTTGGGCATGCCCCTAGCTGCAGGGACTACTTCCACTCATGTACATTGTGCCTCGGAATCACATCCGGGGCAAGGGGGAAGTTCAGTGCGCCTGGAAGCCATTAGGAAGAGGCTGTCATGAGGTACGAGGCGGTTGGCTTGAAGCCGGTATGGCGGGAAGCCTATGGTGATCCAGCTGGCACAGGAGGCAGGCCCGTTGACAGCTCAAGTCCTCCACCCTCAGCACACCAGTTGTGTTGGTCTTCGGAGGTGTGCGCTTAATCTGCTCCGCAGTGTTGCATATATTTCAAATACCGGTAGTCACACTTACTCCGCTAACTCGGTAGATGTAAATATAGGTTCAGTTCCCTAAACCCTTAACCCTTTACCCAGTCATTTAGTTAGGGTGCCTTCACACTGCCTACACTCCCCTGTTCACACGCCACCAAGCCCTGGTTTTCTGCAACTTGTAGTTGAACTTTTTGAAGGCTACTCTCTTCAGGGGCAGGGGATACGGCTTGCCAAACTTTGGTGTTCTTGTTGCTTATTGGGTAATCTTGCTACCCTTTCTTTCCTCTTGTGCCTTCTCCCTTGACTTTCCTGGCTGACTTTTTGTTTGCCGACGTGGCCAGTTGCCGAGCTTCGCCCAGAGCTGCATCATCATTAACATGCCACCCATCCTCCACCCAAGAGTCGAACACGAGCAGGGCAGCTTTGGCCTGTAACCTGCGACCCTTTGCACAGGGCAGGTGCATAAAACCATGAGCGACCTTAAGCCAGAAGTAATGTCAGCACATTTTGCCCGCAACAAGCATTGGCGACACCTTCTGCCCTGATAGTGATGTTGTCTTGGTCTCTCTGCCGTGTATGGTCTTGGGGTCAGGGGGGCATTTCTCTTCTTCTTTTGTTGATGTTTTCTGCATTGACTGATACTGGTTTATACATGAATCTCATTATTTTCCAGCTGTCTGTCTTAAATTTCAGAATATTTGCACCTCAAGGCCGGAACATGACCGGCGCGTATGACATGCACCCATGATATGGCAATGAGAGAGAGTGGGTTGCGATTTTTGTGGTTGATTTAGGGGCTTTGTTTGTGTGTCGAGGGATGACATTCACCAGCCTGTCCTGGTCATCTGATGAGGCCTCAACATGCTAATTAATATGCTAATGAGCTCATCAATCTTGAGTAAAACGTCAGGGCACGACCCAGCAGTTGCCTCCCGGGTTGAACCTGCTATTATTTCACTAATGCTGTCATGCGTCGAATAACATCTGATTTTTGATGCCTTGTGGCCTGATTCTATCTTTCCTGCAAAATATTTCGGTATCAGGCTGCACAAATCAGAAGTCTGGGTACCTAGCCGCCCCTTTCAAAGCTGTAAGCGTCCCCTTTGGGCCCTTTCGATCGCGCCAACACCTCATCTATGGCTGTCATGTCAGCGGCATCCAGCTCAAAAGTGAACACACGGGCGTTGTCCTCAATGTGGCTGGTGCCCCTCAGGCCGATGAGCGGGTTGACCACATCACCGTCCCCCTGCAAAAGGGATGATCGGAACATGCGATTGTTGCTACCCTGGTTGCAGCCAGCCCAGCCAATAGCGGGTGGACCACATCATTGCCAGCCTGCCGCCCAGCACATAGAAGGAATAGGACATGGGAGTGACATAACCGAGTCCGTCAATTATCAAGTCAGCCAGGGCGAAGCTGATCTGCAAACATTTCCCGCACATGACCGCCCGACACACGGTCTACACAACACCCATCACCAAAACATGCGTGGATCAGGTACAATCAGACACCTCTAGGGAGCCTCCAGAACACTTACAGGTACAGCATCGTACTCAACGGCCCCACATACCACCCAATTCACGTGACCCATTTGCATGATTTGGGTGCTTGGCAGCCAGGAGGCCCATTCATGAAGGCTACCACTAAAATCAGGACCCAGCTGTGTTTAACGTTTGTCTTGCACCACACCAGCTGTGTTTAAAGTTTGTCTTTGCACCACACCCCTCTTGGCAGGCCGCCCTACAACAAGGACTGTGCTGATAGGAACCCAACCTGGAACAGCCGACAGCTGGGGGCCCAAGTTGCGGCACAAGCTTCCCCCCGGCTGGAGGCCATGGCGTGGCTGAAATGTAGCTGAAGCGCTCTCTACTAAACAGATTTTACCCTGCCTTTTGTTTGCACCGGAAGTGACGTGCATGTACAAGCCCTAGGCGCCCAATAGACTGAAATAAACAGTTGACACCATACATAAATACATAATTAGATACCGGTATGGGAACCAGTAAGAAAGATGCTTACAAATATGAGTGTGTAGCATACATTTGATTTGCCTTCCTAAAGAAATGCATGAATAATTTCCCGCACTGCTGTCTTCGGATCAAAACTAAGGCCAAAACTCTCGATTTTCGACCGAAAACTGGCATGGACAGTTCATAGTTAGTTTTTGAACTTGTCCCTTATCCCAAACAAACTTACAAAAAGGAAATCACACCTACAGTACCATTTGACACATGTCGTGAAGGCAAGGCCCTCACTATTCAGCGCACCTGTTGCATGACCCAGCGCAAAGCCACATTGGCAGTCGACACGCTGTGCCTCTGTGCGATGCCATGCAGCACCCGCAAGAGCTCACGCCATAGCTCCTGCACAGCGCCAGCCGCGCAACCAGCAGCCATTCGTCAATCAATCAGAGCTGGGAAAGTGAAGACGTTATTTCATTATTTGGCTCCAGGAGAAATGATGATGGCCAGGCAGGTAGACCTGGCACGGGCATTCCTTGCCTTCCTAAGATCTTGCTAAAATCTCAGATCTTGAGTAATTGAGCCATGTGCACAGCTCTGGTAAGTGCTCTGTAAGGGCCTCATCACAGCCCCGTCATTGTGTTCAATCCTACTTTGCTCAGGCAGCCTGACGTCCCGGCCACTATACTGAGCGAGAAACAATATCTTCCCCAGGTTCTGCTGGTCATTTTTAGCCGGTCATCATTCCCAGGTTTTGCCGGCTATTATTCTCTTATTTGCCCGTTCACACTTCCTGGTATTTTTTAGGATTTTATGTGGAGGAAGGGACGACTAAACAACATCAGAGGAACAAAGGCAGTCCAGGCGTGAGCGGCTTCTGAATGAACCCGTCCGTAAAGTATTGGAAGACCAACCATGCTGCTCAGGGAATGCTGTTCAAGGGTTAGTAGGCATGCTACCTATGTTTAGTTAATACCCACACGGTGTCAAACTGCAGGAATATGCAAGACACTGGAAAATCCCCCCCAAGGCGCAATTATGTCATGCCGTAGCCCATGCCGTCAAATAAAGCTGTCTGACCCAACCACGTCAAAGGGACAATTTACAGCTTACCGGTATACACAACCACAGTTTCACGAAGGAATGCCCATGTAGTTCATACGTAAGTATGAAACGCTCCACACCTCACCTGGCCTCCAAACTGCTTGGTCACATTCCAGTACATCTTGAGTGATGACGTGTTCAGGTCCACCGGTGAATGCTTGGCACCCCCTACCCAGCAAGGACACAAGTGCGTCAACACCGGCGAACAAATTAATACAGACATCCAGCGCCCCTGGGACTCATAATATGCCAGCATTCAATACCGTACTGTCAGTCTCATTTGGTTTTTTTTGCTTTTGGTGTCATTTGAAAAACGTAATTTAAGGTATTGATTGTCACGAGTTGGTTTGCCCAGAATTTTTTTTTAACTAATTTTGGTTTCTCACTGAAAACCACTTAAACATTTGGTTTAAGCTAAAAAGGGCCGGAAGGAAGCACATGCCCTTCCCCTAGCAAACATAAACAACGTGTTGTATTATCTGAGCATCTGGAGCAGAAAATATCACAATAAAACAACAGGAGGCGTAAGCAAAGACGCCGATGCTGCGCTTGTGCTTGCTAGAACTGATGGGAGGGACGGCACGCCTCCGCTCGGCGATAGTACCGATGTCGCTGGCAGCCAGATCGATCACCTCACGGAAACGTGTGCAATATCACCCATAGCTATGGTAATAGACGATTTGCAAAGCCAGGCTGCAAATGGCGCGAAACGCCTATTTCCACACTTTTCCGTACAATTACGAATTTCTGCGATTGTCACGAGTTGGTTCGGCCAGTTGAACGCTTAAATACGATGGTCAGCAGTAGTTTCAATTTCAGAAACCATAAGTGACACCAAATGAGACTGACATAACGGTATAGTAAATAAAACAGCGGCCCCAGAGTGTGGATGAAGGGGGGGGTCCTTCCATGATAATCCATCAAGGCACACCCTGGCACTGCCTACGCCCTGTTTCAGCCTTTGCACAGCCTGTGGCAACATTCACCCCTTAGGCCTCCTCCACTTCCCGTCACATCATGCACCTCCACAAGCCTGCCGGTTTAGTGAAATGATTCATTTCAAATAAAGCGTGCTCTGCACGCGCACAATCTGCAGTCTGCACCCAACTCATCCCATGGCGTCACTCACCAAACCACCCCCCTTTGGGCGCAGGCTCCACGAACCTGCGTTTGCATCAGGGGGCCACATGATCAGGATGTGCTCCATTGGTGGAGTCATCACAGCAGGGCAGCCGTAAACCAGTGGCTAGGACACAATTCGCCGGCTTTCTGCAGGTGTGTACCGTTCCTGATTCTTAGTCCTATCTCTGTTCGTGCTGCCAACCCTTTTCAAAGAAAACCAGTAGGTGGATTTATTAAGATATTGCAGCAACAACCGTAAGAACGGCTCATTTAAGTCAGCTTTAAAAAGAGTATACCGCGTGTGGGTGCCTTGTGCAGATACAGGTGTCTATCACACCTGGAAAATGTGAAGGTGCGTCTCACACCTTCAAAGGGGACGAGCTCTTCATACCTCAACACAATTAAAAGCGAGCAGCTTCAAATTCAAGCATCCCTCCCCCCACCCTGACCCCTTGATCTCACTTATCAGATAGAAGACCGCCTCCTTGCATTTTCCACACCTCCACAAATCAGGAGGTACGTCCTTTGGAGTCGAAGCAGCTCCCCCCACTACCACCCCCAACTGCTGGAAACACAAACTAGGTGAATGCTTTGACGCTGAAACAACACCCCTAGGTATCACTGGTCAGGCAGGAGACCGCCTCCCTATTATTCAAACCTCTAACAATAAGGGGGGGCGTCCCTTAAAGTTGAAACAACTTGCCCACCATCGTGGCCCCTTTAAGAACAAAACAAGGTGCTTTGATGCTTCAACGACACCCCTAGGTCTCACTTATCCGACAGGAGACTGCCTCCTCATTATTCACGTCTCTATACATGAGGGGGTGCGTCTTTTGAAGGTGAAACAGCTCGCCCACCATCCTGGCTCATTCAAGAACTTAAGGAGGTAAATGCTTTGATGCTGAACGACACCCCTAGGACTCACTTGTCCGATAGGAGACCGCCTCCCACACTGCCGTATGAAATGATTTTAATGCCGTGCTCCTTGCAGTACTGCACCATGCCGTTCAGCGGGCGCCGGTCCAGCAGTGAAAATTGCACCTGCGCGCATCACCCCAGCAACAGGGGATGAGACCCACTTCACACATCAACAACAACCACATGTGCTGTTATCATTTACCAGCCTTGCAATCTGCATCGCTCGAGTCTTACTGATCACCCCTGCTGGTCATCAGGGCGGCGAGCCTTAGGGGGGAATCATGCGGACAGCAGGTAGTGCTGGCCTGTAGCTGATTTGTGGCTGACACAAGCTTTACATAACGCTGCAGCAGCAGTTGATGGCTGGCATAGCGTTGTGCAAAGCGCTTACCTGGGTGCAAGCTACAGGGCATGCTGTGCAAGAGAGAGAGAGGATACAACCCGTAGAGTTGCCAGGGTGTAGGGTTTAGGGCATGCTGCGTACCTCGAGACCTCTGAAGCAGGCCGTGACGTTGCTGAAAAGTAGCTGATGTGTAGCTGACATGTAGCTGACTTGCGCTAAAACATAACTTTCACTCACAGTTCTAGCATCTGCTGTAAGGCTGACGTCTGATGTGCTGAAATGCATTTCAAACAGCAAAATCACGTACCTGATAGCAAACTGCACTTGGACGTCTGTTCATAGGCTGACATCTCATGAATGCAAATGCGTTATAAAAAGGACAACGGCACTAACCTGATTGCACGCCACCTGCACGCCAGCGTCCACTATCTGGCTCATAGCTTCCACGTTCTGCATGATGAAGGAATGGCGAGTCAACTGGCGTGAGAAAGAGAGGGTGAATCAGCTGGCATCACAGACTAGGAAAAAGTCTCCCAAGCTGGGGTCCAGGCAATTAATGCAAAGCAGCCACGGCCCATGCTGCTAGGGCCAAATGAAAGGCTCCGTTTACTAGTCGCCCCCTGCAGTGCCCCAATTAGTACCCCCCCGGATATCTGAATTCATTGATTTTCAAATAATTTGAATGAAGAAGCCGCAGGCCGCAATGACAATTAATAGGCTTTTCTGATGCATGCTGCTGCAACCGGAGGTTTCAACTGAGTTGCTTGACCCCTTGAGGGGACATAAGACCTGAGATTCCCACATTCTCATATTTAAGCCTCCTCAAGCGGCTCGAGATTCCTAATAATAAGTTGCACATCCCACCACACCCGTGTCTCTCACCAGATTTGTGAGTCCCACATGCTTGATGAGGCCCTTGGCCTGCAGGTCCGCCAGGTGCTTTGCAGTATCCACCATGCCAGGCACCTTGTAATCCCACCTAATCGCCAGCAGGGGCACAGTTAGTGGGATGAAATGAACCCTGAACCCTTTGAGTATGAGGTCAACATCTGTAACCCAGGCTGAACCAGTGCATCGCTAGTCGACACAATATCCAGGCGATCTATTGGGGCTCAGGGTGAGGGCTACGCATCTATATTCTACACACAGGCAAACGTTTGTATAAATAGCTCACCCGTATATCTGCAGAACGCCCACCCATACATTCGAATTTGAATTTTAGCCATGCGCCCAGCCCGTTTACCAGTGCATCTGCACCAGGTCCAGGCTGTCCATTTGTAGGCTGGCCATTGATTTCCGCACAGCAGCCTCCACTGCCGCTGCGCTGGGCCTGCCACCTTGGAAGATGTTGGGCACATACCTAGGTACCAGTTTAGGGTTCAGGGTTTAGGGCCAGGGTTCTTTAACAGCTTTTTGTCCAGACCATACTTGTGTCCAAACATTTATATGCCATGGATAATATGAATCATATGTTGTTCATGGCATGTTCAGCTATGAGTAAAAGATATTCATAGCTGAATCATTGTTTGTTCATCAACCACGCCTTTTCATCCATGTTTCTGCTATAGCTTTACCATAACGTCATATTGCACCCCATGGTAGCTGCCCGGCAGCCCCCAAAGTCAGTCTAATGCGTCCTGAAGACAACCCTGGTCAGCAGCACTCACATCAGCAGGCTGATCCCAGCAGATCCGACTCACAAATCCCCAGCCCATCCCATAGTCATCGCACCAATCCCCTCCAAAACGACCACCAACACCACCGCAGGTCCATCAAGCCAGCGTATTCAATTACACTTTTTCAAGCTGGCGCATTTCACAGCGCGGCATCAACCTGAGAGGCTTTGGATTTAAATTTAAACCTGGCGCCAAGCAGGCTGCATCAGCACAAACACCTTGATGCCAGGTCATCAAGCAGGTTACACCCACGACTTCTTTGGCAGGCAACCTGCAGACTCATTTCCAGTGGCTCCTACAAAGGTGCCTGATCTCTGAACATGTCAGAGAGGAAACCTGGTCTAGGAGCTCACTGTTTCCCCAGGAAACATGTCTTGACCTCCTTGTATTCCATAATTTGGGGAATATGAGTGGCAGCAGTAAGCACCACCTACTTGGTCAGGATCTGCACAGGTGGCTTGCCGGACTCCCGCCAGCCCTTCTGGAACTGCCCCAGGATCTCTGCGATCACCAATGCACAAACACCGCAATATGGGTCAGCAGGTTCCATCCAGCGTCATCCATAGGATGAAACAAAAAGTAAATAATATCAGCCAGCAAGGGTCTCATTGGAGGAACAAACGGGTACATGTGACGCTCGCATTGTCTAGAGCTGATACCTATTTTTGGAAGAAAAGTAAAAACAACAGTGGAGACACAATTGCCTGAAGGGTCCTACTTAAGGGCTACGAAAAAACTTCACCTTTAAACCATTAGTTTAAACTAAACCTTAAACCCCTGAACTCATGGAAACTTCAGTGTGTTCGGATTCCTTCCTTTCCTCCCATTATTCGAAGCAGGCGAGAGTTTGTTCCCTAGATATGCCTTGCATCCAATGCACCTACCCCTCTGCTGAAGCCATGAGGGTAACAATACTCCATTATCAATTGTACCGGAACATGATATGTGTATATCCAAGTAGGTGTGCTACCATATTCTTTATATGTCACTCACCCTCGCTAGGTCCGTATATATCTGCAGTGCTGCAGGGGAACACAGGAAGGGGTGTATCATTCAGATTTATTTTGATATGTTTTAAATCGAATTTTGAAATATTTCCAGTAGATTCCACAGTTTGATGAGGATACTGATACCACATAATTTGCCGCATTGCATGTAGGCAGGGAGAGGCTCAAGACCATTCGGCTGTGGCTGGTTCATTATTACCCTGAAAGCAAGCCTGCCTTCAGGAACTCATGAACATCAGATTCTGGTCCAGGTCATTGCTCCGTGCAGGGGGGCATCTTACTCAAAGGTTGTGAAGCCAGCCTCTGCATGGGCTGTGAGCTTGTCCCCAATGTTGTCATATACCTCGCGTCCATGGCCACCTGCCAGCTGCCAGCATCCCTGGATTTGGAACAAGAAGGGTGCGGATGACGGGAGGATGAGGGTTTAGATATGGGGCAAGCAGAGATTTCTCTATGAGGCTTAAGACGTACCAGTGACCGCTCAAAGTTCAAAAATATTTAAATGCTGGTTGTGATTTCTCCTGCTCTAATCCACATTATGGTATGGAAGAAAATTGCGTAATTGAAGGATAGATTTTCAACCTGTTTGCCGGTGCTGTTACTTTCAGCACAATTTGAGCCTCAGACAGCGTTTGTTTGTTTTGCCTGATTGCCTTAAAACTGCTTTATTCGCTTTTGCGTAAACTTGTTCAGCTTCTGTTCCTATCTTTTCAGTTCGATCTGCCTCGACCTGCTGGAAAATCCTTGGGGTGGCTGCGTGAAAGCTGAGACAGTGTCAGCATGCTGGTTCAGCATCAGCTCTAGCAAGCTACTCGTGGCAAGGATATGTAGCAGTGTGATGAGCTCATCCATCGAGGCAGGCATGGATGAAGGCTCGTCTGGTATGTGCTACACTTAGGACATCTCAAATTAACCAAGAACGCCAGTGGCAGCATGTTCCTAATTTAGTTTCCTGGTACACAGCCCATCATGACGGAAACACTAATCATCATGGATCGAGCAACACAACTAAAATCTGAAGCCAGCTCACTTCAACGCTGCCCTACCCAGGCATGGTGTCATGCTTAACTTTCTCAGCTACTATCCCCTCTCACATTGATGACTTGCGAAAATTTGAAGTCCGGGTCCTTACTGAAACTTGTGGTGGGGATAGCGCTCACGCTCGCCATGGCCCGGAGACGCACGCTGAGGGGCCTGGCTCCGGGAGATCGGCCGCCTGAGAATGGCAAACGCTTTTGCATGCTACGGATTGCCATCATCGCAAGCAAACAGGCAAGCACTGGTCTCTTCGGCGTGCAGGTAATGGACGCATGGAGTTGGTATGACGAAGGTGTGGACGACGAGCTACTGGAGTGTCCAAGTCGTGTGGCTAGGGTGTGCGAATACGCTGCGTAGCGCAATCGCATTTCAAGAGTTACATCCAGCATAATATCAACTGTCCTGATCAAACACAGCCTGTTCGCTGAGCCCTAAGCCACACGCACCACTGCCCTCATTCTTCACTTTTCCTGCCCGAGCGATCCTCATCTCTAGATCCAGCTCCAAAGATCGTCATACAACCATCTACTTGGCTGCAACATCATGGCGGGGAACAACCCGATCATGTACTGGCTCCAGGAGAGTCTCGGCTTTAAACAGAGCCGCAACATCTTGGCTTGGGGCGTGGCTGGAGGGATCGCCTACTATCTTTGGATTCTTCCTGCACAACAAGATGCTGCCCGGAGAAAGGTATGCTCAAGGGGGCATGCTCATCACTATATCAGGGATGGGGTGCCCATGCAAGAGCAGGGCAGGCAATGCAGGCAAGATCTAAGGAAGCACAGGCAGAGTGGCAATTTGTTGATGAAAAGCTCCATGTCTCGTGGGGGTGATGAATGCCCTTCACCTGCTTTGTTCAGTTGATGATGCTCTCCTCCGCATTTTTTTATTATTATTATTCATTGCATGCATTGCATGCATTCAATGCACTTATGACCGATAGGAAGGTGGGTGCGGCCATGCAATTGGATCACCTCTCCCCTTTAGGACGATGGATCCCCCTATGACTGCCGTTTGCACAGTATCTGTTGTATGTGCCAGGGGCGCTATACTGTACATTTCATTTGCCTTCCCTCATGATTTACGTTGTTTGGGGTTGAGGGATCCATGGATTTACTAATCATCGATTTTCGACGCCAGTTTTCAGCCGGAAGTTGAGAGTTTTTTGTGGAGCTTTTTGCCGTTGGGGCAGCATTGAAAGAATTCCTTTTTTCGTATCCGAGGGATGGCAAATCAAATCTACATTAGGGCATTGAAATTGTTTCCATGCGCTTCCGCCACACAGAGATGTGAAAACCCTTGATCACAACCTAGGGTATTGACGTCGCCAGGGGTATCCATTCTTTATTTATTTCCCATACCTTCGGTGTCTTGCGCTGTGATGTAAGAAAATGTACTTGACCCCAGTGTGCTTGACCCCAGTGTGCTTGACCCCAGTGTGCTTGCGTGCACATGCTCACCATGCAGGCCATCGTAGAAGAGTGGAAGGACAAGTACAAGTGAGGCGGGATCTGTACCACAGAGTGTACAGCCATTATCAGCCTGATTGATGGCCACTGTGACAGTCCGATGATGGTCTAATATGTGGGCAAGCAACATATGATTCGCATTCTTTGTTCTTCTGAAAGGATGGGCAGCTCTGTCATTCACTGGTGGCTCCTTTGCCTTCTGAAGCTAGACTGGCTCCACTGCGTCAACTTGGGATAGCTCATGCTGTCTTGACCTGAAAGCAAACGCAAAACCTGGATGCAAACGCATAGCCTGATAGCAACCATATCGCCTAAAAGCCACCATGCGCAGACCCTTGCACCAAGGTCTCATGTCTTATGTTATTATATTAAGCTCACTACCGACTCCCTGCTGTTTCAATTCACTCAGTGAACGACCAGTATGCAATGATCGTTTAAATGGATTGATTTAGACCCCCCCATTTGATTCGCTTCCTTAATGCATGCAGGGAGAACCCTGCTCTCTACCCTATCGATAAGATCAAGAAAGAGCAGTCGGCGGTGCCCCCTTTGAAGTCTGACGCTGAGGACAAGGCGTAGAGGAGTGGATGAAGAGGTGGCGAATCTGCTGAAGTAGTCATTTTGGAGGAGCAGCGTAGCTGCTGCATGTGCCTGGGGAATTTGGAAGCGAGTGAATGACCCTTGACAGCAGTTATGAATGGGCGTTTGCCTCAGGAACACTGAAGAAGGAGGGGAGCCAGGACAACAGCATGGCTTGCTTTATCTGAAGACAAGGACTGAAGTGTTTATTTCTGATTTTAGCCTGATGAAGTGATGTTGGAACCAGGGAGTTATGAGGGGTTAGCCAGGCTTGGGTTGGCATGTTTGACCCTTTGGATTGGATTTCGAAACTGGAATAGTTTCGGATTTATGTACTGTTACCTACGACGAAGGGTGGTGTCTGATACAAAAATGTCCACAAGTAGTATATGGACACACACTGAGTGGACACATATTCGATGTGCTTATGATTGAAAAAATATTGGTGGTTGAAAACAAACTGAGATTGGCATGCACGTGTTGGGCACAGGCTTATGACCTAGCGCAGCATGCATTCCTGGAAGTCTGATGCGTTCTTCAGTTTTGACTGTTTTGGAATCAGTCGCATGCTCGAATTGTAGGATGACAGTTCCAGAACATGCTCTTCCTGGTCCCAATACTGTCTTGTGTCGGGCGGTTTGTAATTGTTGTGTAGTTGTGTACATATGTCTTGACGATTGTCCCAAAAGAGGAGAAGCAGATTCCAAGGATTACAAAATCGATTGCATCACAACATGTCGGGGTCAAAGCCTGTGCATATCAGGTCCTATGCAAATCTAACTACACAAATGTCAACAGGCGACGAATGCAGACCTGTTCAATGGTCTCTGCTCATTTCCCTTCATGTTACCTGCCGCCTTTTCCCAATAATACCGCTCTGTGCCTTAGCAGGGTAATACTGCAACAGTCACTGAATGTGTCTGGCAGCATTAAATGTCACTTAAAAGTAATGCTCGGATAGTGCACGTATAAATAAGAGAAAAATGAGAGCAACTGACATAGGACAGTCGATAAATACAACCAACTCAGCGTGAACACGAAATTTAAATTCCCTGTTAACAAAACGGTGTTGCTCAAATGTCAGCATGGAGAAACATCAAATGATTACTTAGCCATATTATCTGACCTTCAACATACTCATTTTCTCATACCCTGACACTGCACTGATGCATGCATCATAACGCTCAACTTTCATTGGCTCCCTAGACCTCATCTCAACCTTAGACTTATCCAGGCGTGTGTCGCTTCTACACGTGCCTACGCCACAAACGAGACTCTTGAATAATGGAAATGTCAATACCAGCGTCAGACCAAAACAAAGTCATGGTCCTCAGCGTCTGCCTCAACTGCCTGCGCATCAACCTGCTGCTTCTGCCGCCGAAGCTGCCTGCTGTTGGGGCGCCTCTGCCGTGCGAGCTGCACCAATGCTTGCATGTCGATGACCAATGGGCCAGAGGGTGCAGCCAGGAAGCTCTCCTCCTCATCCTCGGCCTCAACATCCAGCGTCAAGCCATCGCCCGACCCGGCCACTGCTGCAGGGTACGCCAGCTCGGACACTGTGAAACCAAGGAGGCTAGGGATTCGGCCCAGCAAGCCTGGGATACGACCAAGGAATGTCAGAGCAGGTGAAGCAGTCACCCGGTCTGAGGCGGTAAGAGCTGCTTCAGCACCACCTGCTACATTAGGAATTGGTGCGGGCTGGATCTGCTCCTGAGGGGACAGAAGTTCCTCGCATGGCTCCTCGAGTTCACTGTTCCCAAAGAGGACAGCGTTATGGTCAGAGTCCCTGCAGTGATCAAGCGACAAGGAAAGGGGGTCAGGATTTGGAACAGTGCATGAATAGTGATGCCATTGAGGGCTCAGGGGTCGAGAAATCAGAATTTCTGAAGGTGAAGGCAGCAGAAAAAGGGAGCCAGGGTAGGTTAGGCCCTACACAAGACTATTTTGGGATCCAGGAACGAAACCCAGGCCAAAGTTGAGGTCTGAAAGGAGATGGACGGCCAGACCCAGCCCTGCCACTCCACACAGACATTTGAGTCCCTCACTTTCACACTCACATCCATGCGGCACCCTTGCGTCCCATCACAGCGCCCGGCAGGCGGTGCGTGGTATGATGCGAGGGCTTGGCCAGGGCCAGCACCTTCCTTGAAGCATATGCCGGGTGATAGCAGCCGGGCTGGAGCTTTCCCTCCATGTCTCTGTTGGGCCACAACCCCCTGCAGAGGAGGGATGGCACTCAGGTTAGATGAGCATCAGATGGAAGTGAGCCACAGCCCCATTGAGGTACGGTGTATCATCTTGAGCAAACATGATTGACCTATCAGCTGCCTGATGCAAGTACAGGGTTTCAGGCATACACCGATACACATACACAACCCCAGGTACAAGAATCTTGGCCCTCTACAGCTGCTGCACCAGAAGGATATATTCATATATCTGAGCGTTAATGGACTACCAATGGTAGTAAAGACATACATTTATCAGTCCATGATGCCTGATGAGTGCTGCGCCACTTACAGGCAGCCGTTGTACGCGTCCGTGCTGGTGTAGGGCCCTGAGCGAGCGAGCTGGATAATGGCATCCGAGGCCTCGGGTGCTGGGCGATCAATGACATCTTGCTTGGTCTGCACCCATGCCTTTTGGATCCTGCTGCCTGCTGGGCCATTTGTATTCACCACGTACATGTCCGTGGAGACTGCAGGTTTGGGACGGGAAAGTTTAAGGTCTGAGGGAGCTGAAAAGCAGCTGGACATCACAGCCGGGTTTGGGTCGGATGCAATCAGGAGTGCAGGAGGGAATGAGGGATTTAGTGAGTGGAGGAGCTACTAGGGCGTGCGCGGACCAGGTCTGATTGGGCATCTTTGCTGATAGCACATCAGAAGAGAATGCCCCAGCCAGCCAGGAAAGTCAGTACGGTAAATTGGACTTCGAGCCTCGCTTCGAGCTACCGTATGTTTTCTCATCACAGCTCTAAGTCCAATTTTCTACAGGAATTGCGTTGGGGATTGCGCTAGAGGGGGCTCTCTTCGAAGCACGCAAGGCTCGCAGTCGGTAGGAAGCCCGGAGGACAGTCCGCAACCCGGCCGCAAAGGTGGTCGGCAGTCTGTGACCACGTCTTTTCACCCGCACGTCAGCTAGGGTTGTTTGCTACTGCGAGCGGCCTCAGAGGCTCCAGGGATGCAGAGGAACGAAACATCATTCCAATCACACAGTATAAATGTGGTCTCGTGCTACCAGGCTGAGCTAGCGTAGTGACCTACCGTCCAGGCGTGGTCGGAAGCGAGGATCACTGTTCAAAGGGCCGCGTGTCCTCTTGGGGGCCTTGGAGCTTTGAATGCCATCCTTGTTGGGCCGAGCCTTCTTCAGCTTTCCACAGCGACTGCGGTATCCCATGAGCTTTTGGGTGGAGAAGGCGTCAGACATGGCACACGGACCGGCCTCGGGCGAAGCAGCGCGAGTCAGCAGAGGGCTTGAAAGGACGGTCCGAGGGAGAATGGCCAAGGCCTTGCAAACAGGGATGGGCCGTTCAGGCTGTGCCGGTAATAAGATTCGAACAGAGAAGGCAGCAGGGCCCTGGTGTAGAAACCTCGAGTTCTCAACAACCGGTAACAAAAGGAATTTAGACGAGGGAAGACCTGGGGATGGGGTATATCGTCTTTTGACACGCGTTTGCAATCAGAGGTGTCAGCTGTATTTTCAAACGAGCTGATGGGTTTTCAAGGTACCGAGGGACTGAAATGTCGTCGTGGAAACTGGGGGGTCTTAAGAAGGGGCTTTGACGAAACTGCCAAGAAGCTGCTTGTGAGCTCCGCTAGGGCAGGGTTTTGGATTAGTGTAAATGTTAACGAACCTGGCTGGCACCATCCGCCAACTGCTCACCATCTCTCCTTTGGAACGGCCTTCCGAGCCGCTGGGTCCCGGGACACCTGGGCACATGCAGATGACACATGCATCCTGTCGTCGTTCCGCCTCGCACGTAGACATGTTCGTATTTTCGGCAGAGCCCCCCGAGCGGCCGAATTCGAAGGTGGGATAAATGGGCGGAATTCCCGTGCGAGACTAAGTATCCACTCCCCGGAGTCGCGTCGGTGCCCCGGCGGAGCCCCCCACGGGAGCCCCCTCGCGTGCGGGGCTTTTGGTCTGGGACTGAGCGCTCTGGGCAGATCTCACAATCTCGCCACCGTCTCTGGGAAGGGTCAAAAATTCGGTACACGACATTTGCTACTGGCACTCCCAGCTCTCATCCTTGCGACAAAAATGCCCCCGCTGGCTCTTCCAAGCTCCAAGCAAAGTCGACAGCAGCCTCCTACGGCCAAAGTGGGTTTTAGATGCAAACATGGGCATGTGGCCGGCTGTCAAACATTCCCACGAGTGAATGCATAAACAAACATAATAGCTTTTTATGCAGTACTCGTGGGAGCAGATGAGAAATATTTTCTGTTGTCACGCTCCAAGCAATGTGAAGGATGCATGCACCAATAGCCAGGTTTGGCAGTTTGGCGTAAAGCACCCGTGCTGCCTCAAGCCTGTGTCCCTGCCCCACTCCCAAAATCCTTGTGTCTTGTGCTGGGCTGCTCTACTCAGAAACGATCTTTGCTCTGGCCTCACGCATTTGAATGAAGCCCCCCCCCCTCCGCCCTCAATTCCTCTTACAGGTACACTCCCATCTTGAGCCGGCCTAGCACCGCATTGATAAACTAGCGAATGAAGCCCACCCTTGCGCTGCTGGCCTCACATTTGAATTGAGTTCCCCTGTCAACCAGTCAGGCAGCTAATCCAATTAGACACATTGCCACATGGCTACTTAGTTGGCTCAGGCGCTTGACATCTGAACAGCCTTCAAGCTACCCTTTTAACATCAAAGTAACCCACACCAGAGACCTCTGGCTAATTCACAGTTGGCCTGGTAGGGGCATCCGACGTCAGGGTTGTCTAGCACAGTGCTTAACACACAGCATCTACCTTGACCCTGAACCATAACCCTTAACCCGCCCTTCAGGCCCAAGTCACATGCACGCTTTCCCAGGAGTGATGCTTACACTCCCCATGCACCACTGTTCACAGGTCATACATAATTGAGTTGCAGTGCTTTCTATGGCCCAGTGGGCCTGGTGCAGCAAACTTGCTGCTCTGGCCATCGACCATAGGCTGGTCGAGGATTGGTTGAAATCGGGCTAGTTGAGGCACACTGGCAGACAAAGGGTGCGCAAAACAAAAACTGCTATGCACCAAAATCTACCCCCCACGTTCCAAAGCCTGCCCTCCATGGATGCACGCAGAGGGATGCCTGTTTCGATAGCGGCTGGATGCTGCAGCAGGCCACTAAGGCTCCAGAGCCCCTTGCCCGCTTCATTGCCATTGCGCGTCTGGTGCTCGGCCTGGTGTGCGACGTGGCGCGGCCCAGCTCCGACCGACAGAGGGCAGGAGCCGGGAGCATGATGTTGACTCCCCAGGGGGACCCGCAGGACACGCCTGTGACCATGCTCGGACAGCACTACCTTTCCCATCGGGAGCTCGGTGAGGGTTCAGGTTGCTGGATGTAGGGTTTAGGGTTTAGGGTTCAGAGCAAAGGTGTAGGGGGTGCGGGTACGTGGCAAGGGTTTGAGGCTTTCAGGGTTACAATCCAAGGGGCACACGCAGTAAGCTAAGGTTTCAGCAATGAGGATATGGGCTGTAAACCCCTGAACCTAAACCCTCGGAGATCTGGGTGAGGGGTTTAGCTCTCGCCTGGTCTGCACAATGAGGACGAGTTGAGGCAGGGAGGGAGGGGGCAAGGAAGATCCTGGAGGGTAGTGGCAAGAGTGAAACATATATGAGAGGTTGGATGGGAAGTTGAGCCAGCAGCGAGCCAGCATAATCACAGGATGCAGGTCAAGGGCTAGGAATTGAGGGTTGAAATCCACAACCCGTTACCCTTACACAGGAACCTAGTAATGAGCCATCTTGAGCACAGGATCCATATGTCCATGATTTGAACTGTCCTTGCGACCATGGGGCGGAGATTGAAAGCTTTCCCCAGGTTAGCACACTTTCCTTGCTGACTGTGCAGGAACGTATTCCGATGGCAGCCACGATAGGGTGTACCTGCAGGAGATTTGTACGTTTGACCAGAACGAGGGCCCCAAACAGCTCAGGAGGATCCGCGAGGAGGTGAGGCACCTTGATGAGGAGAGGGAAGGTACAGGAGGGCAGGGGGCAAGGACAGGAGCGGGGACAGGAGGTTTGCTATGCTCCTGCCCCAGGGCAGGACTAGGGCCAGGAGCGGAGGCAGGAGCGGGGTGAGGAGCGGGGGCAGGGCTCGTGGCAGAGTCTACAATCCACCAGCTCAGGGAGACCTGCAAGGTGTGCTACCTTGCTGGTGTTGGAGGTACAACACCTTTGTGACGGGGGAAGCAGGAGGGGAGAGGGGGGCAGAGTCGGGACCCTGGGGACAGGATCAGGACAGGGGAAGAGGCAGGGTGGTGAGGAGGGTGGGCTAAGGGCAGGATAGGGGCGGGGTAGGGCTGGAGACAGGGGCAGATTTTGCTTCAGAGTTTGGGGTGGGGGTGCAAACAATCTGGTCAGGAAGATCCAGGAGGAAGCGCGCTAACTTATTAGGGTGGGATGTAGGAGGGGGTCGGTGGCAGGGTTTGGGGTGGAGGATACAATCAAGCAACTTAATCAGATCCTGTTGGTGTGACACCTTGCTGGTGTGGGGGTTTGCGATTCTCTTTCTTGGTGGGGTGGCTGGGCAGGAGGGGGGGGGGGGGGGGGGGGCAAGTGTCCATGAACTGGTGGGTGGAACCGGCATAGGAGAGATGCTCATGAATTCCTTAGTTTGTAGAATACCGTATGTACTCATGCCTGGACTTTGTTTTCCCTCAGGGTGCAGTCCCCCTGGCATCTATGAGTTGGTGGGTGGACCCCTCTGCTCGCGCCAAGTACAGGCGACTCGGCGGCAACAGCTACGCAAAGGTGAGGCAACAGATGCCATGGAATGTGCACATGACGGAATGTGCAATTGTGCATAAGACATAATGTGCATGAAACTTGCTTGTGCTAACGGCGGAATGTGCATAGGGTATAATGTGCATAGGGTATAATGTGCATAGGGTATAATGTGCATAGGTTATAATGTGCATAGGTTATAATGTGCATAGGGTATAATGTGCATAGGGTATAATGTGCATAGGGTATAATGTGCATAGGATATAATGTGCATAGGTTATAATGTGCATAGGATATAATGTGCATAGGGTATAATGTGCATAGGGTATAATGTGCATAGGGTATAATGTGCATAGGGTATAATGTGCATAGGATATAATGTGCATAGGTTATAATGTGCATAGGATATAATGTGCATAGGGTATAATGTGCATAGGGTATAATGTGCATAGGATATAATGTGCATAGGTTATAATGTGCATAGGTTATAATGTGCATAGGTTATAATGTGCATAGGGTATAATGTGCATAGGATATAATGTGCATAGGGTATAATGTGCATAGGGTATAATGTGCATAGGGTAGAATGTGCATAGGGTAGAATGTGCATAGGGTAGAATGTGCATAGGGTAGAATGTGCATAGGGTAGAATGTGCATGAGATGTGGTGGATGCATGGGACACTGACCTGAGTTTCTCACACGTGTTATGACCAAGACAATTTCCCCATTGGGCTTTCATGGCAGGAACTTCCTATTTGCACCTGGCAGGAACTTCCTATTTGCACCTGGCAGGAACTTCCTATTTGCACCTGGCAGGAACTTCCTATTTGCACCTGGCAGGAACTTCCTATCTGCACCTGGCAGGAACTTCCTATCTGCACCTGGCAGGAACTTCCTATTTGCACCTGGCAGGAACTTCCTATTTGCACCTGGCAGGAACTTCGTATTTGCACCTGGCAGGAACTTCCTATTTGCACCTGGCAGGAACTTCCTATTTGCACCTGGCAGGAACTTCCTATCAGCACCTGTACTTTAGAGGTTTGAAGTACCAGTATGTGCAGATTGTGCTGAGATGAAAAGTGCACGTGGCAGAATGTGTGCAGCATCAGTTTGGCCCCCCCTGGGCCAATTAGGCCCAAACCTTGACCGGCCATAGGCAGCCCGGTCCAGGTGGCCCAAGCAAGCTCTTGAGCTTGCTGCACTAGATCCCCTCGGTCGCAGGCTGTGATATCGCCGAGGAATGCTGATGTCAGCAGTGGCAGTCACACAGACCTTAAACCCACAATCAAAAATGGAACTGTCGCTGGCATTTATGAGCATCCCACTGGCAATTGTTTAGCCTCAGGGAGCTCTTTCAGGTATGCCACTTTTCCAGATGCTGTATAGTGTATACCGTATTGTTACTCCAGGTCGAGGAGGGGGGCAAAAAAAAAGCTGGGGACCCCATCCCCCCCCCCCCCAAACGAGCATCCAAGCCTACCCCCACCCACCCCCCCCAAAAACGAGCACCCAAGCCCCCCCCTCCCCCCCCGCCTCCGGAACCCATTGAAATTCAAATAACTCAGTCAAAATTCAAAATTACAGGGCATGTAAGGGGTGTTTTTGATCAGCTCGTAAAGGCGCTCTAGTGGTATATTTCAATTTGTTAGGTGATAACCATTCATGCTAACAGCCAATTTTGTTACTGGGCTCAGCCAGGCTACTGAGTACTGACCTAGGCTTGCTAGCGATCACAATTCATACCAACAGTTAATTTGGGAACTGAGCTCAGCCAAGCTATTGACTACCGACTATTTCTAGCTCTACAAAATGGGGGATGGGGTCGATTTTTTTGTTTTTGTCCCCCCTTCGCTCCAGTTTCGTATCTTTAGTAAAATCCGTTTCCACTTGAATACTGTGAGTAATACAATAATTTCGTTTTCACATTAAATGATTCGTGAACTCTTCAAGACGCTGCAGAACAAATTCTTCATGGCTTACATTTCCCTTATTTTTGTCAGTTTCAAACCTCAAAAGCGTTTCAACATGTTACAGCAGACCCGGAAAGGGCCTAGCAACGACACAATCCAGTGTCGTAACCAGCTGATTATCAGCCCCATAGCAGCACTTTACGCTCATGAAAGATGTGAGGTAACATTGACCTGCTCAGAACTTACAACCGAACATTAAATTGGCATTCAGGCATGTTCTACTTCAAGTCCCTTATTACACAACGTTCCTAGCATCAGCTACCACTACTTGGCCCCCCTGCAAGCCCTGTCTGAGCGGCTCATGATGGAGAGGCCCAGTGACCTGCACTTAGCAGTCCTACTAGATAATGCTCGTCTGAGTCACCAGTAATGTAATGCTGGACAACTTGATTAGACTTTTGGAAGGATCAATAAACAGATGTTGGATTCGTTCATCTTGAAAGTGACGCAATATTGAACAAAACAGTGATTTGTCGATTTATCTCCTCTTATATGTGGTGACAAAAACGAAACTTTATTACTACGGTATGTGCCTTGCCGTCCATCATAAGTTTAAGGGTGAGGGGAAAATTAATATACTGTCTATCACTTGTTTACACCTGACTTACAGTAAAGACTTTGGGTCAATTGTTTGCTCTGAGGCAGGATTATAAGAAATGACTCGAAATAAAAAATGACTTGATCATATGAGGAAAGGCAATTAAAGTCCATAATATGTACGTTTGTATGACAAACCTTAAGATACCACTTGTCCAGATACCCAGTTCCCCCCCCCAGCTTACCTTTTAGCATACTTGTTGCTGCATTGCGTCCCTCACCTGCAGCGTTCAGGTCAGTTTCTTACCCCGACCAGACGCCTCAAGATATCCATTTCAGTTTGTTTAGAGTTTTCGGTTGTCCTACGGCAGCATATCTGGATCCTGCATGGCATGCAGGTGTCCCTTGCTGGTGGCGGCAAGGTGAGCTTCCTGCCCCGCCCCGCTGCCTCCACGGCGCAAGGCGAGGGCGAGGGCTTACCGGCGGCATCGGCAGCTGAGACCTACGAGTTCTCCCTGCCTAGCCTAGTGCTGCATGAGCCACTCTCCAGCAGCTGTGGGCTGGAATGGAAAGGTGGGGTTGGACAAGATTGGGTGGCAATAAGTGAGCGGGCGGGCAAACAAAGGCAGTCTGTATGGGACGGGAATGAAAAGGCAGATTCTGGTGGGCTGTGTTTTAAAAGCAATTTACGTGGGCCCACTACCTGGCCTGATGCAAGATGCGCTTTCAAGCAGGGGTGGAGCGGTTCGGAAATGTGCTTTACAATTGAAATGTTCAGTTTTCGTGGGGGGCCATGCAGGCTGCAAAAAAGGCTTATGTGGAGGGTGGGTCATACACTCATACTGTTCGTTTTAGGGTGTGTCAAATCATAATTCAGTTACATCACGACCCAGGTCCAAGGGGTCCTGATGCAGCAAGATGCCTGCTACTTGAGTCTCAGGCCGCAAGCCATCAGCCCTGTGGTGGCTGCCCAGCGGCCTGCTGAACGTGATCCAGAGCACACCATATAAAAGATGACAAAGCATTAGGTGGGTAGGGGCCAAGAAGACCAGGGGAAATTTCGCTTTGGACAGCCGTTAAGGCGGCTTCAATACTTTGTTTTAGCTGTTCCATGACAGCCCTTAAGGTGATCTCTTGCTGCTTAGGAAACTTCTGAAGGGGGTTAGTGATCCCGATGGTCATGTCATTCAAGGAGAGAAGACGCTGACGAGGTATCACACAGCAGTCTACCCCGGCACATTCCATATGTATCCTTGCTTCCTTGAGATATCCTTCCCCCATATCATGACCTAGGGCTGGGGGCCCGAGTACAGCGTGGAGTCAGCTGCTCGGGCCATCGGTCTAGGTTTGGTCCCCATCGGCCCAGTGGTGGCTACTTAGCGTTGGCTGCCCAGCGGCCTTCCCAAACTGGTTAGGCGAGCACCGAAGTAAGCACTGGTCACACTTATGATTTCAGATTGGAGCAGGCTGAGGCGCCCCCCCTCTCGTACTGCGTCCAGTGATGCCTCCCCCTCTCCCCCCCCCTCTCCGCCCCCCCACCCCACCCCCAACCCCTGCAAGCTGTCGGGCGCCCTCAAGTCCAACGTTGCACCTCCACCTCCATGCCCCTACATACCTGCCCCCCCCCCTAACTCACTCTCTACCCTGACTCCAGGCGATCTTGTCCTCAAGTGCCCTGACACTGGCCTGTACGCCAACTTCACGTTCAAGGAGGGGGGCGAGGTCAAGGGCAACCTAGAGGCCGCCGAGCAGCCCAGCGGCGCCACGGCACCGGGTGCGCGCCTGACCAAGATCGGCACCTTCTCAGGGAACTGGCGGGAGGACATCCGCGTGTCATGCCCCAGCCTGGTGAGGCAATGTGTGCTGTGTGCTTAAGGGGGTGTAGCACGCATGAAAATTGACTGTAATGTTCACGCTCTGCTCCTGGGACCAGCCCTATCCCCAACCTTTGCATCGACTGCCCACCGCACTCCTTATTTTGAGCTTGTTTCCTCTTGTTTTTATGCACCAGTGCCGGTACAACAATTTAGGAGGTAATCTTCTGTCACTATGGCAGGGACTGGAGGCATTCTTGCATGGCCGGCCGCTCTACACTCGAAATCCACATCTGATTTTTCGCACCTGCATCTTTTCATCTGCCACTGGGCAGGGACTGGAGGGACTGGTGCATAGCTGCTTGGCCGCCGCCCTTGCTCCTGCTGATCAGGGCAGTGCCAAGGTGCCCCGCTCCACTGCGAGCGGATCGGCCGCCACCGCAGCTGCCTTCCCTACCCCCCCGCGCCCCCCGCTGCCGCTATCCTCGCTCGACCTCAACCGCCTGGGCCCCATGCGGCTGCCGCGGCTCTGGTCTGCCCTGCATGACGCGCTGATTTACAACGACCCAGCAAGCGCCCAGGGAGGAAAGGTGATGACGCATGGGGAGCGCTAGCCACGCTGTTTTTTGCTGTGTGCTTTAGCTACAATTGGGTCACATCCCAGCCCATGGCCCAGGGAGCCTGGCACAGCCGGGTGCCTGCTGCCATGGAGGCGCCTGCTGCTTGGGCGACCATGAGACTCGTTAGCCAGCGCCTAGGGGGAGGAAAGCTGATGAGACATACCGAACATCAGTTTTTATTAAGTGCACACCTGATTGGTTTCTGGGCAGTAGCCGCTGGGCTAATGGGGACCAAACACGCATGGGGGGGGACTAAACCTGGACTGTCCAGCGGCCAGGGACCTCAAGAGAGGGGAGGGGATGACTGTTGAGGAATAAGCACACTGACCATGCTGATTAAAAGGATAATCAAATCGGTGGGGCATGCCCAGTGGTGTCCGGCCAGCGGTCATTCACATATTGTAAAAACAATCCTGGTTCCATAATCGACCCCCCGACTCTGCTCTCATGTTAGAATTCCGTTCCATTATTTATTTGAATCCCCGTCCTCTTTGCTCGTTGCCTGGCTCCAGTCTGCGGAGGCACTGTCACTCGGTCTGGCCCGCAGCCTCCGCGCGCTCTTCTTTGACCCCCTGGAGAGCCGGGACCTGCAGGCAGGCCCAAAGGCACTTTCGGCAGGCCTAAAGGCCGGGGACGCTGCGGGTCTAGCGGAGAGGGCTGGTGGCGGCAGCATCTCCTCTGATGAAGATCAGGCGCCCCCCCAGACGTCTGCCCTCACCGAGGGAGCTCAGAGGGTCCTGGACTCAAGGAATATGCCGCCATGTCTCAAGGTAATGCATGAGGGGGGCACGGGACCTGGTCGAGGGCTCAGCTGGAGGGTTGATAAGCGGGGGAGGGAGGTCTTGTTCCAGGGTCTTGAGGCGTGTTCCTCCAGCAAAGCGACCCGCGGCTTATGCAGGGGACGCTTGCTGTGGAGGCATGATGTCATGCGGTATCAGAAATTGAGGGGCAGTAATGCAACACCTTGGCTTGGAGGCCCATGCCCTCCCATAGTCCCAATGCTTATATACAGCCTTTTATACTGAACACAAGTCCGGCCCCTGCCGGCCCTAGCCATGATGGCCCTCAGCTGATTTAGGCCAAGTCCTGCAAACAAGCTCTTGGTTGTCAAGTCAATCCAAATCCTGCAACTTAGGCACAATTGAATGAACGAATGAATGGACGATCAGAGGAAGCATCCCATGTTGTCCTTTATATGTGTGTACGTTTTCCTGCTGTTTCGCCTAGTCCTCAAGGTTTGACAATCTAAAATCCCCCCTGCCGCCACAGGCTGAGCATGCTTCTGCACGCAAGCTGAGGTACCAGGTGCACATGTTACTGGTGCTCATGCCCAACCCTTTTGCAGCAGCGAATGCCACAACTGCTTAGCCCAGGCGGTAGCCAGGAATGTGTTGCGCGTCAGGTCATCCTGGGTTTGCTGGGCAGCCACATCTGGGCGGATGGGTGGACCAAACCTTGACCGGCCTGTGGCAGGCAGCCCAAACAGCAGTGACCCTGCAGCATCAGCCCCCCCCTGGACGCAAGCAGGGTCTTAGCTGAAGTGTAGCTTTACTGCACTGAGACCTAGACTGATCCGGATGCATGAACGGTGTAACTCCTTGAACAAGTACCATGCACTTCCCATTGCCCAATGGACTCCAAATATCTGAACATCTGAGATCGGAACACATTGGAACTCACATTGGTGGGTGTGGCCAAGTTTGTAACAGACGAACAACTTTCAGGACTTTCAAAAACATCAGATATAAGATATTCAAATACAAATGACGTAAGATCCAAAGAATATTTAAGGACATCACCCCCTGGACATCATACGGTATACATTTTGTACTATAAATCGAAGGTGGCATTGGATCCAACAGATATTCGGCTTTGGGCTACTTGTTCTTGCTCTGCAGGTCTCGAAACATAAATAGGCATGAGCAAGTCAATGACGTCATACCTCTGGGCCCTGCTCAATAAGGCTCGGCCGCGTGGGCGCCTGTCTAATAAAAGTTGGGAGGGAAGATGGAAACAACACAAGGGGGCAGGACAAATGAAAGGAGGAAAAAACAAGTTAACTCATCTCATTGTCACCCGCTCACCAATGCTCATTGCTGCAAAACACTTGGTTTGTCCAAACGACCAGAGCTAAGTGCTCCCAGCACCTGAGTCAGATGACCCTGAGGGATACCAACAATCAAATCTGAATGTCGCATATTGCGGATGGAAACTTATCTTACAGCCAACCCTGTACTGTTTTTCCAAGGAGCTTGAGGATGACTTCTTAACATTTACAGCCATAGTGCGCAGCCTGCATGACCATGGGAATGCATCGACTGGAGGAGGGTGGGTTGTCTAATCTGTTTTAAGGGCAGGTCAATGCTCTTAAACAGTTCCTTGTACTCCATAGACCGGGCACAAAGCAAATGGCTGCTTGTTTTGCCGCCTCTGCTCCAGTGTGCATTGGGAACAGAACAGGACAAGGGTACGAAAGCATCGCAAGAGAGGGCCGGCTTGCAGCCCCTGTAAAGCCCTAAGTGGACCGTGTCCAAGATGCGATTGAATTTCCGTAGGCTTCTTGGGCTTCAAGCCCTGCCTGTAGCAACCTTCCGGGACGCTGCGAGCACTGCTCGAATGGCTGATGGCATTGTAAGTCAGAATCCAGGACTTCGGAAATGCATCATGTTGGTGACTTCTCACCTCTGGGCCCTGCTCAGGCTCAACGGTGTGGCACCCAACTGTCCAGTTGGGAGAACAAGGCAGGAACAAGGAAAGCGGGGCCAGAAGGATAAATAAAAGGGTAATTTTAGTTTAACGGACAGGGGAAATGCTAGAAATTAAGGGAGGTCTGAGTCTTTGAGAATTCCCCAGCCCCTGAAATGTTTAGGCCTCAACAATGTCTACCACATGACCTACAAAACGATCACCCCCATGTCTGCTTAGGAACGATTCATAACTTGTGTGGTGCCTTCCGAGGGCCCTGCCCATCTCCGCCTCTTGGCTTCTCCTTGACGCCTGGGCATTGAAAGCTAAGTCACGTACCGGTAGCATGAGAACTGAGTAAACGTTTTACTCGGTTGCCCCCTCAACTGCCTCAAGCCTGTTGTTAATCAACTGATGCACAGGTTTGATGATTCCCCTCACACATGAAAGTAAGACACTGCTACATTGAAGTCCTAAATCAAGCCACGATGAAATCCCAGTGTTGAAGATGCATGCATGGGCATGTCACTGTGTGAGTGATTTCACCACGCCGGTGATTTCACCACGGCGGTGGCCGCTAGCCCGCTACATCACAGAAACCCTATCAATTTCAATGACCTGCCTACGTTTTGTCAAAAGTGGAAATAAGTGGACACACCCAAGCCATGAGAGAATGAAACGGTCAGAAGTAGAACATTGGTTGAGTCCGGTACCAGTACCAGTATTCGATCTTTATATTTGAGACTTGCCTGAGGCTCACCTGGAGATCAATAGCATGGTCTCCCCTCATAGATGCAATGTGAATGCGAGGTCCAGTTGAATTGTAGGTCAAGCAAAAGAGCAAATATATCCGCAAATGACATGAGATCTTGATCAGGAAACCGTTGGGAAGTCACCCCAACACCAGTCCCAAACTTATTCACACTTAATCTCTGCAATTGACATCCACCATTTGACGCGCTGCGAAGCTACGCGTTTAAGCTCCACATCGGAATACTGACGTAGACAATAAAATCCCATCTTTCATTCAAATATCGTGTGACGAGGATGCTGACGCCGAGCCTTCGTGCTGGCGCCATGCGTAGAGGGGCTCTTTGCTGCAGTCGTTCAAAACGTTGCCATATAATCGGTCGTCATTATGTCACTGAACGCTCTCTGGGACTCGCATCCCGAATCTTCAGTTCGAAACCTGACGACGACGGAGGAAACGCCAGCCTGCCCAGCGAAGAGTCTCCGTTGGCCGGAGAGGCAGAACACCCACCCGAGGACAAAGAAAGCATTGCGCCAGCTTCATCAGCCTCTCGGACTGGGTGGGACCAATCCGTGGATGAGGAGACAGAGCAATGGGGCCCAGCTGTCCAGGCTGCAGCAAGTACCGAGCCTGAGCCTCCATCTGCCACTCCCCAGCCTGCAAGCAATACATCTGTCATACAGGAGCCATCGAAGCAAGGTGAGAGCTGTTGACCTCATGCTGGGAATGGGCTGCCTGACAGCAGCCCTCAGCTCCAGGTATATACCTAGAAGGCGAGAACGTACATGCTGCCCGCATGGCTTTGTTGTCTTCAGGTGCTAAGTCCACCCTTGGCCCTCTGGGTGTACTACAATATAATACATGGTGCCGTGCCGAAGGTGCACAAGAAGAGATTTAGCACACAAAGCAGTGCCAGAAGGTCTCTTGATTTCAAATCTGGCTCGACTCTGGCACAGAAAGGCCTTCAAATCACGTGCGATATTCGAATGCTGAAATATTCAAAAGGCTATCACTTGGATGCTTTAACGCTGTCGCATTGACTCTCTGGGTGCCTGCATTTCACCATATTTAATGCCCATGATTTAGGATTGGCCCGGTGCAACCTTTGCCGTGAACAGTCCTCCCGGTAAACATGTCTTGTATCTGAGCTGTGAGTAAGCAAGCCGCCATGTAATAATTCCAAAATTGTGTGGGTGTAGGAGGCTGGTGGCTTTTGCCTAATTGCCCTGAAGTAGAAATGCGGTACAAGCATATCTGCATGTTGTTGATGATCTGATCCCCTCCCCATACCCCTCGTTCCGTGATTCCTTCCTCTCGGTCCATTCTCAAGCACATAAGAATCCTCATCATCCCCTTGAAAAATTTAGGCGCTGAACTGAACCTGGGGCTGACAAGTTTCAGCATTAGGGTGTGATTGTTGGCAGGCGTTGGTTTCTGGAGGGAGGGAGCATGACCTTCAGCAATTCATATCTCTCATATTTTGTGGGTGGGTGGGAAGCGTGCCTGGGCTTGACTACATGAGTATGTCTTCAAGTTATAAGTGCGAGGCAATTGCTTATTAATCCTTAATCTAACGCACAATTTATTGTGGCTGCCGGGCTGTACGAGATCTGTCCCTGATCTCCAGTAAGCCGCTGCTCATGAGGGCCACATGCGCACCTGGCTGTTTTGGAGGATTAGCCCCGCAGGTTTTCAAGGTTTTTTGGGCGCCTCACACTTTGTTACAGAGGCTCTGTTAGTCTGAATTAAAACAGTTAAACACACACACATGTCGATTTCCTTTGTATTGAGTGCACTGCTGGTATTAAGAGTTGGTTTTAAGTCTCCAATGAGGGACTCATGTGTGCATTTACATTAACGTGCTCACAGGGCAGATACATATTTATTTCTGTCCGTTTGATATCCAATTGCCATCCATTTGGCGTCCGGGATAGCGCACTCCTCACAACCCCCAAATTATCCTCAAGCACCTGCAACCTACGGCTGTGTGCCTTTGCAGGCGCATACCTTCTCTCTGCGCTCATCCTCAGCATCACCTTCGCGTTGTGGTACCTGTCACGCATGTTCGGTGCGTCACCCATTGGTCCTAAGTGTAGGTTGCAGTGAGCAGTACAGATACAAGAACGCAGCGGTACAGTCCTGCAGACCGCCGGGTAATTGCTTCCTCATTGCACTCAATGCTTGCTTCAGCATTGAGCCCAAAGGGCATGCATCCATTCTACAAGACTTCCATGCGGAGCAGTATGCCTGGCTCTTCCTTTGGAACCTCCTTCCATACCGTCATCTGCCAAAGTCCTGATGCTTGCATCCCTTGGATCAGTAAGGGGGGCGATCCGGCAATCATCCCATTATTTAGGGCTGCGTATCCAAACAAGTGCATCAGCATGCCCTGGGTCCTGTATGAAGGGGTCTTCCCATTAGGGACAAGAAGGCCTAGACTTCACTCATCCCCTGGCTTGAACCCTGGACCCTTGACGCGTTATCCCTCGGCTGCACCCCATGTGGCTCCCTCCCTATGCTTCAGGAGTCCACAATGACCCTAAGCCTCCTGTGCAACCCAAGGTGGACGAGGCACCAGCATCAGTTTTGGGACGGCAGCACCTGAACCGCAACCCAAGGTAGGCGCATGGTTCAATGTGAATGACAGGGATGAGAGTTAGGCCATTCGATCTGTGGTATCCTGTATGTAGCTAATTTTTGACAGTGCAAATTAAGTAAACGATGCAGCGGGACACGAATCATTCAGGACAGACTTTGTTTCTACTCGTGCTGTCCGTTCCAAAGCCTGGAGCCTAGCTAGGGACATATTTAGCAGGGGCAGATAAAGTACAGGAAACGGCTTGCCAGGAAATAAACGAAGTTCTTTGCACCTGAATTTAAGCAAGTTAATTATTTTGACAGGTACAGATTAAGTGTACGGTATATGATGCTGTATGCCAGTAAATGCAGATGCTTGAAATCCCCCAATTCCTGCACAGTTTGAGGAAGGACCGGAGCAGCACCTCCTCAGCGACTGCTGAAGCCCCGTCAGCGCCGCACCCAGCTCCAGCTAGGCGCAGTGCTGAGGAGCGTCACGATGCCACCAAGCAGGCGCGGCTGCAGCAGGAGAAGGCAGCCGCAGCGGCAACGGCGGCGGCTGCTGCAGCAACTGCGGCCGAGGAGGCGGCTGCTGTGGCGGCCCCGCTGCTCGTGGAACCTGCGGTAGCAAAAAAACAGCAGGAGGAGAAGCAGGAGGCCCCATCAAAAGCAGGGGCAGGAGCGGCAGAGGCGCAGGGCAGCTCGCCGCCTGGCCTGCCCCTCTTCGGATCAGCACACCGCGCCTCACCATCTCAGGAGCAACAAGGTGCAATACCACTGTCTGGCTCAGGATCAGGGATAAGCTGTGAGAAGGTGGCGGTTGCATTGACTGCTGCGTTATGCTGCAATACGTGATCCCCGCTTTCATGAGACCACGCTCACACATCCTTACGTCCACAAAACATGCATTTACACGTCCAAGCACGTGTTCACGTACCAATCGACACACATTCACGCCAAGACTTAGTGTTCGTTCAGCTTGTCGGCTTGTTCGTCTGCCACAAGCCACAGTAAGCCAGTGGTAGATCGGCATTCTGGTAAATTTCAAGTGGATCTGCTTTCCAAGTTTCCTGTGAGTTCCTCATTTTGTCAACCGCCGCCCCGTCAGGCTCCACTGGTGACTTGGAACTCCTGACCCCTGACCCCTTAACCCACCCCTTGAACCGCCTGAGTTCCCTCTCTGGGCACCAGTCACACTTCTCCGAACACGCCGCCAGCCCTCACCTGGTCATCTTGTTTGCTCCTTGCAGGCCCTGCCTCAACCGTGGGTCCTGGGGGGCCGCTGCCTCTGCGGCCAGGCGTGCGTCCCACCACCTCTGGCACCGCTGAAGGTGCTAACACTGCCTCCACACACTCGGGGTCACGGACTGCGTCAGGGGGCTTGGCTGGAGCAGGGGACCCGGCGCAGGCACCTCCGGCTGCTGCTGCTCCGCCCTTGTGGCAGCCACTGTTTTGGCAGCAACAGGTGGGGGACCTCCAGTGGATGAGCTTAATAGTGCTTAAATTATCCAGTGGATTGCTTGTCATGCTTATCGACTATTACCGCAAAGTGTCTCACCCAGATTTCATAACCGTCTTAATCTGATGTGACGACCGTGTAAATAAGTTTCAATGATTGTTTCATTTAGTCTTCACGACAGCCCAGCCTACTGCATATCCACACTTAATAATTCCTGCAGTGTGCTGGAGCTGCTAGCACAAGAGTGACCAGAGAGTGACCATCCTGTCTGCCCAAGCCCAAGAGTGATGCATCTATGACGTTGGGATGTCCAACTGACTGTGTGATTACCCACCCACCCCAGTTAGGCAGAGGCACCAGGGGGGGGTGTTGCCTGCCCCCCCCTCCTATCCTTCCCCGCCGCATCACGGCCCTCGGTCCCAGCGTGACCCAAGTTTGATGTTGGTGACCCCTTACTGACTTAAGTTACCTGCCCCCCCACTCAGGCGGACACTCCGGGAGCGTCACCGCCTGCCTCTCCTTCCCCGGCCGCTTCATCTCCCCCTGCGCCGGCCAGCCTGCCAAAAGGGAGCAGCCCGCAGGTATGGCCATGTGCGCAATGCTCAGGCTAATCACCTGTTACCAGGCTTCCTTCATCTTGCCCTGGGTTCGCTGTTCAGGCTGGTCAGCTGCCAGCCCGCTCCCTTAACCTTGCCCTGGGCTAGCTGCAGGAGTGGGTGTGTTCAGGGTTGATGTTCCTATGAGGAGACAGGGGCAGCTTTCAACGCAAACGTATCAATGGCTCAGCCGTGCAAGCTTGAGCCTTGCAGCATGGGCCCAGAACCCACCAGTCCAGACCTGAATCTGGACGTGCTGTCCTGGTGCGCCTCAATCCTGAAATGTGGCCTCAAATCAGCCCCATGATAATGCATTCACTGGTTTTCCTCTTTGGTTGATTTTGTTTCAGCTGTGAAGCTTGCAGCTCGGCCTGACTCCAATGCCTTGGATGTTGCTCGCTTCAGCTAGATGCTGCCGAGGCATTTATGCTGGTTCCTGTGATCATTACCAGATGGTGTTCAGGGTTCTGGTTTCACAGGTGCATCCTAAATACTGTCAACATGCAGTGACAATGCTGGAGACCCTATGTTGGGGGTTTAAATTTGCCTCAGATTGTCCCCTGTTGCCATGTGCATAGGCCTTGACGGAGCGAGCACAAATGGCATTGAAGGCCGCTGCAGCAGCAAGCGATGCCAGCCAGCGCGCCGCGGTACACTCTGCTGCGGCCTCTACGGTATGCTACTGCTGGCAGGGCGTTCATCTACTCTTTATTGAAAGTCTTGTTGCACATTCCATGTGGTGAAGACTGGCGGGGCTTTGACCTGCTATATATTCAAGGTCTAGAATGTGCATGTGTGTCACGTTATTAAATACTCAGAAGTATACCTGTGCAATGAATATGTGGGCTGGGCGTCAATTTAGGGAGACACGCTAAGACCAGGTGACCAGTGAGTCCATGAGCACGCGGCCAATAAGGAGAGGCTGACCGAGCAGGTGCATGTCACTTCTGATATGATATGAATGTACATAAGATGTATACCCTGGGCATTCAGGGAGAAAACCTGGGACCAGGCGCCGCCCTGTGATTCCTTGCACACGTGGCTGTTGACGATAGCCTAATCGATTAGGAGCAGGCCTCTCCTGGCATGCGTGCATCTGCCAATCATGTATGCTCATGCCCGTACATGTTAGCCTGCGCTGAGAATGCATGCTTGGGCCCATATGCGCAGGCTGCTTCTCGTGCTGCGGATGCTGCTGAGCGTGCTGCAGTGGCTGCCACACAAGCGCAGGCTGCCCTGGAGACATCGACAGAGGACGCCATCAATGCAGCGGAGGGGCGAGCAAAGCAGGTGGGATGTGAGCATGGGGCTTGTTGAGGGACGTCGGGGCCTGCTTTGTGCATAGAGACATGCAAGTTAGTCCTGTCTGCAGTAGATATGTGATGTGGCTCTTCAGCCAGATGATATGCAGAATGACCCCAGAATGACCCTTTAACCACGTTGAAAAGAGATGCAGATTGGCCCTACAATCAATCAGGAGACGTTGGTTGATCCTTGTTGCTGGTACCCGTTTGGTTTCGACTGATCACTGATATCTTCGTAATGGCATGAATATCTGGCTGCTTATAAAGTGGCATGTGTATGTGCCCCCCTGGTTCTTAACTCTTCCTGCCTACCGCAGGCCGCCGTCATTGCCAAGGAAGCGGAGGGTCGGGCGGCTCGGTCTGCCACCTCAGCAGCAGCCTATGAAGAACGAGCTCAGGTAGGCCTCAGCCTTGTCGCCAACAGGCTGGACCCAAAGCATCAGCCATGGAGGCGTTGGGGTGAGGTCTTTGCAGCCAGTAGACAGGGCAGTTCAGGACCAAAGCCCAGGCTGTGCCCGCTGAGCTGTTTGTTCTGAAAAGGCCTGATATTGGGTCTGGAAGGGTACCGGTATGCAGTGGAACCTAGAAGTTGAGATTGAATATGGTGGGTTGGGAAAAGCAAGGGGAATCCACAGGCAGACACAGTTTTGTTCCTGCCCTGCATGACTGGCCCTGGACGGCCGCTTGCCTGTTGAAATAAACAGCAACCATCAGCCATATGCCCTCTTGTTTCAAGCTTGTACCTTGCACTATGTATACCAGTCTTCTTGCACCCTCCATCAGGCGCAAGCTGCGATCGCCTCCGAGGCGGCCAAGGCAGTGTCGAGCCAGAGCCAATCAAAGGATGGACAGGAGAAGGTCCCTGGCCCCGCAGGCCAGCAGGAGGCCTGGTCTCTAGAGGGTGCCTGGAGAGCCCTCATGGGGGGCGGGCATGGCGGCAGGAGCCACGAGGACCATGCCACGCTGCAGCACGCTGCGGAAAGTCTTGGAGCAGGAGGCGCTCCTGCACCCGCGCCGGCGCGTACAGCTGGGCCGGCCCCGGGCACGAGCAGCGGAGGGGGTGCCCCTGCGCAACAGAGCCCGTCCTCTGTGGGGGAGAAGGTTCAAGACAGCAGCGGACCCAGGGCAGATCAGAAGCAGGAGCAGCATCAGGCCTCTTCCACTGCCACCTCTCCAAACGCAGGTCAGTGTGCAGTGCACTAAGAAGGGTTCCTTCTGGCCAGCAAAAGCTATGCCGTGATGGGGTGGAGTGTGGTGACACTTGTTGCAGCATGATGCATCCATTTAGCAGTCTGTTAAGGGCCTCGCAGTACAAACCGGAAATCAATGGTAGTCCTGATGGCTGTACAGAGAAGAGCACCAAAGATACATGCCCACATCAATTACCAAATGTTTGAGAACTGTTGTTTTACGTTTTCTTGCGCCCAGTTGCCCAGATTGCAAGGGATTTAGAGCCTGATTATGCCTAGGGGATTCTCTTGGGGGGACGTACAACGACTTTTTCGGATTTCTTAAAACTAATCTGACTCTGTTGCCTGCCAGGCAATGAGGTTCAAATGTAGCCCCATTTGGCTCAGCAGATGTAAAAGCTGATGGTGCTTGAACAACGCATAAGATGGAACATGTGGGGCCATTGTTGGAATATTTGGGGGATAATGCGGGTGCAGAGAGGGGCAGGTACTGGGTGGGGAGTTCTTGGGCAACAAGATTTAGACGTGTCTGAGGTTCTGAATTTGAAATCTGCTGTGTAGGATCTCCGTTGCCAGACATCGGGGCTGCCGCCAAAGGCTTGTGGCATCGACTGGCCGGAGGGGAGCCTCCAATCGAAGGACCATGAACCCTATTACCGCACCATATGTAGATTGAACGGAGGCTATGTTAGAACCTCGTCCATAGCGTGAGCGTAGGCATTTTCAGTTTTCCAGTGCATATTGGCCCGGGACGCCCCGAAGGGAACTGTGCTGGCCTCGGTAAATATTTTGATGTCCCTTTCATAAACAGTCTGCCAGAGTGGTGGGCAGTAGGGGCGGAGAGGCCTGCTAGGGATCTGAGGGCAATGCACCTCTTAACACCAGCCACCACCGCAGCCAAGGTGAGCTCAGATGAGCGTACTAGGATACGACAGATGGCTCAGCCCCAAGAGATTTTGTTGCTGAAGAGTGTGGGTCTCGAGGCTTCAAAAAGGCTGACGTAATTCGGCCACCAACCAGTCCTCATGCATTGGCTGGCAAGACTGCTCAATAGCATGGAAGCGCTGCGCTGATTAGATTCCCCATTAGATTGCAGGGAGGCACTTGAATCCCCATGAGGTAGAGGTCAATGAGTGGACAGAATTTCAGCAATAGTAGGAGACCTCTAGTGGGAGATCAGTTAGAACGCTGGTGGACCTGCGTACCGGTACATCAACATTGCCATCCTTGGACACTGAGCGAGGGTTAGTATAATGGCGAAAGTCGTTGACTTTGCATCTCTGGGCCCTGCTCAAGAAGGCTCGGTCGCATAGGCGCCCAACTGTTCAGACGTGAGAAAAGAAGAAACTAAAGGGGGAAAAGGAAGGAACAAAAGGAAAGGCCGGTAAGGCAAACAAGTCCGACACCTCAGCTCCTCTAGAAACTAGCCCTCAACAATGCCTGCAAAAGCCTCCACAAAAGCAAGTGCATCCCAACCCTGCTTGGCCTGGTAGTACTAGGAGATGGTAAAATGCTGATCCCAGAGGTTATGTCGCCCGGGTCATTCTTTTGGACTCCAACCTGTGACGATTCCTGTGGCTCCAGCATTCTGAGGAATTCTTGCACAAGCTCCAGCATCAGAGGACATTCGCCACTGAGCATGAGCAGCATTAGCGTGGACAGCCAGTCAATGTTGGTAAAGTCCGGCCTGTCCTGGAGGGCGTCAAGTCAAAAACGTCACACCTCTGGGCCCGCTCAAAGCTCGGCCGCGTGGGCGCCCAACTGTTCAAAAGGGAGTTCAGAAGGAAATAAAAGGAAGAGAGGGGGAAAGGAACAAAAGGAGAGGCCGGGAGGGCAAAGAGGATCAAGTCCAACACCTGAGTTCCACTAGAGACCAGCCCTCAACAAAGCCTCTAAGAAAGAAAAGTCCACAAAAGCAAGCGTATCCCACCCCTGCTTGGCCGCGAGGGAGCCCCACTGATCAGAAGGGAGAAGAGAAGAAACTAAAAAGGGGGCAAACAACAACAACAACAACAACAACAACAACAAACAAAGGACTAAAAGCGAAGGCCGGAAAGGCAAACGACACCAGCGCCCCAGAATCCCTAGAGACTAACCCTCAACAATGCCCACAGCACAGTCCACAAAAGCAAGTGCGCCCCACCCCTGCTCAGCCTGGTACAACTGGTGGAAGTTAGTGGCAGCGCCCAGAGGACCTGCCCACCCCCGCTCCTGTAACTGCTCCCTGACACTAGGGCACTGGAAGCACACATGTAGGGCATGTACCGCCTTTGAACTGCGACAGACTGGGTAACCAAGTGAAGGGTGCCTGCTGTGATTGCTCAAAGCACAGTCAAAAATGCCCTTTCCTTTAGGGTGGGTGGGCAGGTCATGAACGGCCTCTTGCATCCTCATGCACTCCCCTTTCTACCTTTTCCAATCTACTAACTTTCTAAAACGTGTCCTTCAAAATCTACCCTTCCCTCCTCCCCCGTCCCCTGCTTCCAGCCCCCCTCCACCACCTTCCCATCCAACTTTCTGCAACCTCGCCCTCATTCCCTACCTTCCGTGTGGGCGGGAAGGTCATGATAATCTTGACCAACGCAGCCAGCATGGGCCTGACCAACATGTTGCCGTCGTACACAATTAGATACTCGATGAAGCCCTCTGCGATCCACAGGGCAGGCTGGTCACACTGAAAGCCTTTAGGGGGAAGGAAGAGTGGGGAAGAGTAGAGACTCGGTCATACTTCCAGGGCAAGTATGCAATTCACTCACCCGTACTCGATTATAACATATTTCATTTGGGGCAAGGAGGTATGTGTGTGTAAATGGGGAGCACTGTGGTTCCCTCTCTTTGTCCCAGTCCTCCTCTTCATCCCATTTCCTCTCTTTATCCCGCCTGAAGCACTCAGCGTTCCCTCCATACCCTATATCTATGCTTGCCTGCTCCATCACTACCCTCTCCCCCTGCTCCTTAAATACCATTCCTGTCTCCAAACCCACCTGACACACTCAGCGTCCCCTCCATGCCCTGTTTTTACGCTCTCCTGCTCGTCCACTCTCTCCCCCCTGCCCTCGAGACCCACCAGAGGCACACATCGCTAACGCAAGGCCCTGTTTCTCCGCTGCCCCGCCGCTCCCATCAGCGGCTCCACAGGTCTTGGATAGATCCGTAAAGATAAACATGCGGTATGCTCCTCCCCGCTTGGGCATGCCTCCTAGGACATACAGCTTCAACTCATCCACTGCACCCGTATCCACCTCGAAGTCAGGACGGTAGTTTATAAAAAACCATACCACAATACCCTACCAGAAGTTTGGTCACCCTGCCTTCTAAGAAATAGGCACCTTAACACCGGATATTGAGAGGTCCCTCCTTCCCACTGACCAGGAGGTCATGCCACCGGCCATGTGCGATTATCCAGCCCTGCTCCCTGGAAGCATCCGCCATGCTTGGGTACCAAAACCTGCTCCTGGAACCTGATGGGAGGCACTTTATGTGTTAGGGCACTTCATCTAAATCTTAGGCTGCATCACAGCCGCTGTGGCCAGGTGTAGCAAGCGCCTTGGGCTACCGGTTGCCCAGGTTCTGTTGGCCCAATCATGGCCACATAGCATCCCCAGCGGCCTGGCGGAGGTAGTGAACTTATGCAGACTGTTATGATTGCAAATGAGAGCTGGGAGCTAGGTGGGGCAAGGACTTACATGGCATCTGTATTGAGCTTGCATGGGATCTGAACTGGGCATACAAAGGGCCAGTGTCCACAGGATACTGGATTCAAAGCAGTGCAAAAAGTTATTTCCAAGGAGACACTTGGGCGACCTAATATCAGAGCCCTTCAGCGTCACATCATGACCTTACATTTCAAACACTCAGGTGTCCAAGTTATATACGGTAAGCTGTGCAGAGAATAAAGTACGAGACTGGTCTTTGTTCGGCGCGCAACACTGGGTCCAGATGGATGTGATGGTGTTGAAAAACACCGGTTTTGTTGTCGTTTGTGATGTTAGGGTTGTGGACATTTAGACCTCAGCAGACTCTCCATCCTTCTTGCTCTTCTTGGGCAACAGGACGGAGTGAATGTTGGGCAGGACGCCACCGGATGCTATGGTGACGGTGCCCAGCAGCTTGCTCAACTCCTCATCATTGCGGATGGCCAGCTGGATATGACGGGGGACGATGCGGTTCTTCTTGTTGTCACGGGCGGCGTTGCCAGCCAGCTCCAGCACCTCAGCAGCGATGTACTCGAGCACTGCGGCGAGGTAGACCGGGGCACCGGCTCCAATGCGCTCGGCATATTTTCCCTTCTTCAGGTAACGAGCGACACGTCCCACTGGGAACTGCAGACCGGCCTTGGCGCTGCGCGAAACGGCCTTCTTACCTCCAGCGGCCTTGCCGCGACCACCACCAGCAGATACTGTCTTGCCTGCCATATTATCTAATTGGGAGAGGTTTGGGGAGAGGCAGAATTCAAGATATTGTATGTTTAAGCTGCCTCAAGCTGTTTAAGTATAAATGTCAAGGGTCGGATCAGCAGACTAGCTGTCGGGGCCTGCTGAATTGCTGATCCAGTCGTTGGAACACTTGCGGAACACTTGCGGAACACTTGCGGAACACGACATCTTCGTCGACATAAACGTCTCGCAAAAAATACTCAGCACACATCTACCTCGTGCAGAAACATCACTTCAGTTTCCGTATCCTTTCAACCAACAGAATGGCACCGAAGGTAGCCGCAACAGCTGAGAAGAAGCCCACAGAGAAGAAGGTCGCGAAGGTCGCTGTCAAGAGCGTTGATGGCAAGAAGAAGACAAAATCCGGCAAGGCAATGGAGACCTACAAGATCTACCTACAAAGTGCTGAAGCAGGTCCATCCTGATACTGGCGTCTCCTCCAAGGCCATGAGCATCCTCAACTCTCTCATGAACGACGTGTTTGACAAGATCGCCACCGAGGCTGCTCGCCTGTCCCGCTACACCAAGAAGCCCACAATGACCTCCCGCGAGATCCAGACCGCTGTGCGTCTTGTCCTGCCTGGAGAGCTGTCCAAGCATGCTGTCTCCGAGGGCACCAAGGCTGTAACCAAGTTCACCTCAGCCTAAGCAGCTCACATGCCGTCTGGTTCAACCCAGCTCAAGGCTCTGTCTAAAGTCTCATCCCCCCAAAACGGTGTTTTTTAACATTACCTTTCTTGGTCTTATCCTTGCAGTGTTGGCTCATGGATTTTTGCTGCAGTGTGCGCTCACACGATTCCTGAGGCTTCACACATGGTACGTCTTGCTGCTAAGTTGATTCAGTTATACCCTGAGAGCACTGAGGCCCTGCTGGAGGCCTTGGATATGGTGGGTGCTGCAGAAGATCCAGACTCGCAGCCGAAGCGGACCACGGGCAGATCTCAACACATATAAGACAATTGGACGCAGCCGAGCCTCATGAGCAGGTCCCACAGGTGTGACGCCATTGGCGCGCAAGACGATGCACTTCTTTTCTACGTTTGGGGTCTGCACCATCCTCCGCCTAAGGCTGCAGCCAGAAAAGACACAGGCCGTGCTAAGAGCTGAACCCTATACTCTTCGTAAACGCCCCTCGCTGGTTGGAGAGAGGTACTTGAATGACAACACTCCCAGTGAGCTTGCCATCTGGACCACTTCTACAAGGATGGGTCTGGCCAAGAGGTGGATGCCACGGTGTCTCCTCCAGAGACGTAAAACCAGCTGGCGATCACAGTGCTAGATGTTCATACCATCTTCACCAGCACTAATGAGGAGGCGTTCTAGGCAGGGGTAGGTTCAAAGGGTTTTGTGGATTTCATTAGTGGGGTTTGGCCCCTCAGCCTGAGGGGCACTGCACACTTGCCCAACCTGACGTTAGTACTGTTGCTCATGACTCCATGTATCATGTCTAGCTGGCCAACCTGATCAAGATGATACTGACGAGGTCCTAGTACATGCGAATTGGAAAATAAATGATGTAGGGAACTCTGCTCAGGTGTCTGAAATCGTGAATGGTCAGATAGTTCCCTCACCATCGCTAAGAGACAAACGAATAAGAATCGACGCGCAACGGCCTGCCGAGGTGGGCGTGGCCGGAGGGGGGGCGAATATCGACATCGGGGGGGTCCGGAGGCTGGGAGCCTCCCGATACCCGGCAAGTGAAATTATACTGTCAAAATAAGTCCCTGAGTAGCAACAGAGACTCGAGTCCAGCTAGTCCGCTAGTAGTGATTTCCAGATACCGATAGTCTGATCCAGGTATGATCTGAGATTTCATGCCCATGTTTTGAGTGAAAGAGCTATTTTAGACTACCGGTATTTGAATGTCATCTCTTGTGCTGGTGGTGAAACAGACAGTACAATGATCCACCGCGACAGGTCCGCCATACGGAAGAGGAGCTTGGTAAAGCACAGGGAGATAATATGCCCAGAGCCCAAGAGGCTGAAGGCCTTGATGAAGCAACGACAGCTTAGTAGAAAGAACAGCTGGCCTTTGTAAGTCCAACCCACAGACTCGTCCGCCTGGTCTGATAGCATTTGATTCAAAACATTCAAGACCTAGGGCTCCTCAAATCGCGTCCAATGAGCTCTTCATAATATTGGTCGATCTCATCCTTTCAAACTCTCCAAAATTCCTAATACACTCCGTTGCAAGGGGCACACGAATGGCACATGTATGGTTTGCTACGCTGTTTGTTTGATACCCACGAGGAGACCTAATAAGCTGCATTTGCATGCATGTCTCAAGGTGCACCTCATGTCACCCATTTGGGTACGCCACGGGCTCCTAAATCAAGGTTGAGCAGGCATGCGGCTGTTATTCCTCATTGCATAACACTGCCACCACATGGACCTCAGACTCACTTCAAGTGCTGTAGTGGCTGCGGCAGCAGCGACAGCAGCAGCTGCATGCAATGGCTGTCATGGCCAGCGCGCATGGCTGCTTCCACAATATAACCAGCAACTGCCGTTCGTGCCAGCTCGCCGCCCAGCTAGTGCTGTTCGTGTCAGCTCGCCACCAGCACATGCCGTTCATGCCAATTTTCTGTCAGCTCAAACTATTTGTGTCAGCCCTTGCCAGCACGTGGCATTTGTGTCAGCTTGCCACCATCACTTGTCGTTTGTGACTGCTCGCCGTCATCACGTAACGCTCGTGTCCACTCGTACGCTCTATTCCATGTCGTATCCGGGGCGCGGCTGGCTGGAGGCTGTCAGCGCTTTCCAGATGCGGCATGTGTTATCCTGCAGGGCCGGGAATTGTAGTATGGGTGGCACCAGGGTTTGAATCATCAAGGCTGCAAGCAACAGATATGGAATAAGGACTGGGATCATCAGGGTTGGAACCAGAAGAAGGGGTTCTCTGAGTTGGAATTGATTGGGGTTAATTTAACATGGGTGAAATCAATTGGTTGACATCACGATTGAAAGCATGGAAGTGTTGAAATCAAAGCATGTGATCAGGGATTGAAGCATGGTTGAAATATAGGCTGTAGGGAGAGCCAAATCCAGATGGGTAGGCGAGAGGCTCCTGGACAAACCAATGAACAAATGCGTTTACAATCTTAACATGCACTGATGAGTATGTTTTCAACCGCAGAAATAAGAATTACCCCGGATGAATCCATTCCAGGAGCATCATTTGAACGTTTGACAAATGCAGTCCGGCACGCATCCTCAACCCTGTCAACCCTGGAAAAGCCGCTTAAGCAGTTGTAGGCGTTTCGCAAGCGAGAATTCAAAGTATTCTTTTTCGTGACGCACCTTGGACCCTGTGATTACGAAGTCGCCTTCATAGTTGAAGGCGCAGCTAAAGATCTCATCCGTGTGGCCTTCCAAAACTTGAAGGCAGTCCCCGTTCTCAGTGTCCCACAGCCTTCGACACAAACATGCAAATAAAACAATTTATGAAGGACTTGGGTAGGACCCTCCAGCAATTGGATGCCGACATGGTTGTTAGCATCCCCCTGCCTACCCCTAGTGCATGGGAATTCACTCAGACCACATGAACTTTTATGTACTCAGCATACATCAGAAAGCAAAATACATGCAAGGCGTCAGAGGCAGGGAGGTGACAGCCCATCAGAGGCAGCAGGATGCAAGGGGTAGGCATGGTCGGCAATAGTGTCAGTTTGGGATGAAGAGGAAAGTCACCGGACCCTTGAGAGTTGCTTCAGGGCTCTGGACCCTGGGATGGCCTCAAATGTGCCTGACCCTGAACAGTTCCTGACCCCTCACACCCTGCGGGGAGCACCGACCCTCCCTCTAACAGGTGCTTTGTATCCCCTGTTAAGAAAGTTGATGACCTAAGCCCCCTCATCCCTGGAGGGGTAAAAGATGCCCTGAACCCTGGAATGGACCCGCTTGCCTGCAAGACTTGTCTGAGGAGGCCGTGATGACCCGCGTCCCTTGAGGGTTAAAGGACACCTTGCTGATCTCCCCCTCATGGCCGATGAGCGTGTGCATGCACTCCCCTACGAGGTAAGCAGGCAACCACGCAATTAATCGTTGCCCTAACGTCAATGCATGCACTCCCCTAGGGAGGCCGGCAAGCGCTCCACCAGCACAGGTTACAACATCAAAGCACACACCTGCAAGGTGGGCCAGCCAACACTCACAAAGGCGAGGGGATGGGGAGATTCTGGGTGGATGGGAAGACGGTATAACAAAATCTCAATGAACCACTGGTCGTTTCTTTTGGCAGCCAGTCTGTCCACTAAAATCCCATGCAAACCTCCAACTTGGAGCAAAGCACTATCAGGATGCATGACCATGCCCCCATCATTTTATTTTGCAGTCTTGCTCGTTAAGAAAGCATTGGGCTGTGGACCAGCCCATGTCCCCGATCTTATAAGACGCTGTCCATGATCCTCTCCTGCCCTGAGGCACACGGCCAGGGCCTGCTGCTTCACCAATCAGCAGCGAGGGCAATGACCCTCAGACTGCGGTCTCTGGATGCATGCAAGGCACGGACACATACCTGTTAAGCTGTTGTACACGCGGGCTGTGCCGTCCGCGCTAGCGCTCACAAACTTGGCTCCAGATGAGTCAAACGAGACGTCCAGCACCTGACAGTCAAAATTGGGATGAGGCAGACAGAAAATTCGAGTTAGGATGAAGCCGACATATGATTGGCATTGAAATCAGGCATTGAATCAGAATGGGGAAAAGAACAAGCATACAATCCAAATAAGAATTGAGGTAGACAACAATCGAAGATGGGATGAGGCAGACTGACTACCTCATTCAAAAATGATACCGTAAGCATGAAAATAGATGGACAATAGGTTGCACCCCTTCCTCTGTACATCAGGTACAGCTAGACAAACTCAGGCCTCCCTCCTACGTGACACTACCTTGCTTCTAATGGAACCGGAAATCCTGCAGCTCCTCCCCTAAACTGTATAATTCACATGAAGCAGCATAACCCCGGGGAAGCATGGTCTTCCAACAATGACTGAGGTAGGAAATAATACCCTAATTGATTTCAGTTCGTTAGGTTTTTATTTTCGTCCCCTGTTTTCTCCCGTATTACTTGTGCCTGGCCCTTTCGAAAAAGGTTGTGGCCAGTGGGTGGCTGCATGAACAGCATTAAAACCTCAATTAAAGCTTCACTGCAAACTATCCCTTCAAGTAAAGCGTTGTAACGGTCAGCCTTCCGTTCAAGACGGGTCTGGTGTTTAGCCCTGACATCGCCTTTGTGGCCCTTTCATGGACAGGCAACGCCCAGCCCGCCCAGCCTTACACCTACTATTAATTATTTTTAAAACTGGCTTTGCTTGGGGCCCCTTCCTTTTCTTAATCTTATGTACCCCTTCCTTGCTTAATCTTAGGGGTTCTTAAAGCCCTTCGTTCCTCACCTCGTCTGTGTGACCCTTTTTGATGGAGAGGCAGCGCCCCGACCTCACATCCCACAGCTGAGCCGTACAGTCAATGGAGCCACTGATACACATTGTGCCTGAGGCCACAAACGAGGAGAGATTACACCCCGGTTACATGCGCTGAAATGCTTGCATGAAGAACATATAGGTGCATGCATGGGGAAACATTAGGGTGCATGCATCTTGGTCTTGGGCACACATGCTAGCATGCAGGGCATTACAGGCATGTGAAAGCAGGCATGCACGGGAATGCACGGAGATGCTCAACTGCGTGGCTGGACTGTGTGGAGTGGATCCCTCCTCATGTCAGGATGAATGTGGATGCATGAGGAGCATGAATGTGAATGCATGGGGTCATATGCTTACCCGAGTGGTTGAACTGTGTTGAGCTGACCTCTCCTCGGTGTCCAGTTAAAGTGTGGACGCACTGTCCAGTCCGCACATCCCAGATGCGGCTGTCGTGGTCGAAAGAGCCTGCGACAACAAGCGAAGAACCAGGTTTTGAATTATGACTCAATACTTTATAAGGCAAAGAATTTATGAGGCAAAGAATTTACATGCTTGGTACAAACACGCAAGATAAGCTGGGACAAAAGGTAACAAATTAACAAATTAACTGCACACAAGTTAAATAAGACTAACAGAGGGAAGAGCTGAGAAAGATGAAAACAGAAGTCAAGTCAATTTAAAAGAGACAGTATTTTAAGCCTTCCTACTGCGAGCGCAAGTGCTAGCATGGTATTGCCTGCTTTGAAGTCAAGCCTCAGCTCGAAAATGAATACTAGTAGTTGAAAATAAAAGCACAAAAAGCCGTGTCGCTGAAAACTAGTGAACTGCCTTCACTCATACAACTATAAACAAGGGCTTCATTTCCTTGAGGTGTAAGATTTTGCCTGGCTTGCCCCACTCTGCCCTGAGAGCTTATGCAAAGCCCCAGTTGCTACCTGTAATGATGAGATCTCCGCCCGTGTTGAAGCTGAGGGACACAATCTCTGCACGGTGACCCTGCAGCGTTGCTCTCTCCTGCCCACTCTCCACATCCCACAACTGCAGGTTGCATCAACAAGGGGGACAGTAAGGCGGTATACAAGGGCACCGAAACATGTCCCACACATTAATCCAATGCTCCACAAAACTTCAAAATCTTACATTTTTTTATGCTTGCAAGACACAATTTCACCCGGCACAGAGGAGCCACTTGGCCCAAGATACTCGCTGCATTCTCTGCTGATGGCCTCAGATGACAGCATGGTATTCACCTAAAAACACGGTATTGTCCCACAGGGTATCGTCCGAAACGACAACTATTGTCATGGCACACCAGGGGGCGGTCATCACAACAACAGCAACCGCCCCCTGGTGTGCCATGACAATAGTTGTCGTTTCGGACGATACCGTGTGGGAGAAAACTGTGTTTTTAGTCCATGCTATCATCTGAGGTCGTCAGCAGAGAACACAGCGGGTACCTTGGGCCAAGTGGCTCCTCTGTGCCGGGTGAAATTATGTTCTGCAAGCGTATGAAAACCAGTGCTTATCTTAGGGATTTAGACCAACCTTCATCTTTTAGTGCCTGATTTTTTTACTTTCTAAAATCTCAGATTTATAGTGAATCCAAGGCGAGTAGGGCACCACTCCCACCACCACTGGTCACTGGGGCAAAGCGGCACACACTACCGCTCGTTACACTACTTCATGGCTGAGAACATCCACTCCTCCTCCACTGACCCCAAGACCATGACGAAGATAAGCTGAGCCAGCAGGATCCACTGCTGCATGGTAGCTCAGACTCCTTTTCCAGACGGGCTTGTTTGCGTGCAACACCAGAGTCGAAGCCTGATGCAATGGTCTGTCTAGCTGACACCTTGGCCTTGAACTCTGCTAGTTTCTTCTGATGGCGGTATGTTTGTTCGTGCTTGAGGTTCATGTCCTTCAAAGTCCCGTTATTCACGTTGCAAAACTTGCATTGCCACATGTACTTGTTCTAGCTATCGTTTAAGCCGCCCTCAATAAGCCACTCCCTTCACGAATCGTCTTCTTCGAAATAAGATTCTTGGAAAGCATTCGTCCCAGAGCCATTAACAGTTCTCCAAGTGGCATTGCTCTGGCCTTTCACAACTTAATCTGACATTGAACCCTTAGCGTCGGAGTGGTAGTTTGAAAGACAATCTCAGCAGTCACAAGTGCAGAATGCGAAAACCTAGGTTTTATCATGCCGGCCAGCGTCGATTTACCACCGTTTCATAGTGAATCACGATTTAATTCCATGTTACTTAGGGAGATAACAGCTGTGTTATATCATGGTAATAGGGGGGCGGATATGATGAAACACAATGATAGCAACCGCCTCTAATAGGACAACTCCTCCAGATTTAGGGTATTTTTACTTGTAGATCAGGATCGCAGTTTAGCGCCTTGCTCGGGGCAACAGCATGCCCTACTAGCCAATGGTACCGGTATTTTGGCCCAAGTAATTTGGGCGCAGCAAGGTGCCAAGGCTGAGCGCAGTTTAGCGCCTTGCTCGGGGCAACAGCATGCCCTACTATGGTAGCCAATGGCACCGGTATTTAAGGCCCAAGTAAATAAGTAACATATCGTGCCTTCAAATAACCACTTCATTGAAAATGTTAGCTTTTGATGTTCTTCGGAGCATTGGATTAATGTATGGGACAGGTTCCCGCAAACCGGTTGAGCACTAAAATAAACTAGGGCAAACAAATTTAAACCACTGCCGCCCCCCCCTTGGCCTCCGACATTTCTCCGACAAGGGGGACCGTTATCTGACCTACATAAACAATTTAACATCCTGACCAAGGGAAATCCTAAAACCATGTGATAAGAAATCCTTCAAGAAATCCAGATTGGAATCTAAAAGATGCAGCTGCCCTTGCCTCAGCTTGCCAAAGGTGTGCAATGGCATGACAAGCTGCTAAGGTGACGTTTTTTGAACTCAATTCTCTTCATAGCCAGTAAGCCACCCTTAGTTAGGTAGCATCTCCCCAATAGGCTTGCGATCCCATGTCCCATGAGTCTCCTGGTCTGCATACTTCAACGATCTTGAACCATGGCTCTCACTTCAATTCTGTACATATAAGTATATAACGTTTGAGGTACAAAACCTAACCTCCAAGGATCTCCAGAAAGGAATCCAACACAGCCTGCATATGCCATCCAGCCACCACATCATAACGCCACCACGGAGCTCTCAAACTGAGCCTTACACATTTGCAGTGCAAGCAATACAGCAAGCTCAACCTTTATCCATCAGATAATGAAATACGATTTCAATTTCAATTTCAAAGGCGAAACAACGAACAAGCAACCAGTAAATAAAAGAACTCCCTCCCCCCCCCCACTGCATCAGTATTGACCCTCACCCACCTTGGCTGTGTTGTCCATAGATCCAGTGGCGATGATGGTGCTTTGGGGATTGAAGGAAAGGCAGACAATCTCTGTCTGGTGCCCTGGTGTAAAAAGGGTCAGGCAGATTACGTCTGACATATTTTCATGAGCCAATAGATATCTTCAGGGACCCAAGGTGACCTGTGCTGCGTGGTGGATGCCCTGGATTAGGACCAGTTGTTGCAGTTTGACGCCAGGGAGGCCAGGGTCACAAGAAACCACACAGACAGCGGGTCAATGACATGGTATCCCGCCTTGGCTCCAGGCTCCCCCCTGAAGGTCTTCCATGGACGTCCGGCCAAAACGCCCCCATTGAAAATGTTTATTCAACACACCCACAGAACACCAGTACTCCGTTACCTTTAAGTGTATAATACAGCTGGCCGGTGTAGGCATCCCAGAGCTTGCATGTCTTGTCAAACGAGCCTGTCACGATTTTGTCTCCGTAGGGGTTGTTGAACGCGATGGCATACACCTGGAGGATGTGAAATTGCAAACTTGCAATGCGTTCATGTCATTAAAAAACGCTGATGGCATACTGTTAGTTACCGTCAGGGGGGTAGTGGCATGTTATTAAGGGGCAACGTCCAAACTATACCCTACAAATCCTTAACATTTTGTTAGTCATCCTATCTACCGGTTATGAATTAAAGATTATGCATCAAACCAAATTCACATGCGGCACAAGCATGATTTTGCCTGATGTTTCCTTGGCGGCATTAGGATGATGTCGATTCAACACTAGATGATATATCGTAGATTGGGATTGCTTTCCTAGGTATGAATTCAATATTTCTTCTCATGCTGCCCTCATGCCCCAAACTCCAGCCCAAATCTTGACGTCCGAACAAAATCTGGCTTCGACAATCCATAAATAGCATTTTTATGTTTCCCTTGACCCTTAACAATGTTGACTTAGAGGGGTGGCAAAACACATTTTTCAGTATCTCATGGGCCACGTAAACGTGAATACCGTAACATTATCATGACTATGAAAGAGATGAGACGGGTTTAAATCCAGTCATCAATCCTAAGACGGCCGAACTTGCTGGGCAGAAACAGGAGTGCCCAAAGGTGTCCATGTGCCTTGCGAGGGGCTCTCTGCTGAAATTATATGGTAGGATCCAGCGATCCACCCTTCAACCAGGGTCAAGGGCCTAGACCAACCTATGACACTGGGCAGCGGCCATAGATTGCAGATAATGCGGTATAATGCGGCGCTTTGGAATCTGCGGAATGCTGTACAAGGCCTCGCTTTGGGAAAGATGTCAGCGCCACATACCACTCACCACATTCTTGTGCCCCTCCAAGGTGAAGACGTCTTCTCCGGTGAATGTGTTCCACACCTGAAGAACAGAGGGGGACGCATGGTATAAGGCTGCTGCGTTGAAGTGTTGACGATGCAACTCCAGCATTGGCACGTCAGGAATGTCTGGCTATTGAACAGATACAAAGATGTTGCCGCAGCCCCATTAAGCTATCAAGCTGTCGCGCGGATACACAAACACTGCAACTAACAAGGACAGTATGCTATCAGGCTACCTAGGGAGGAAGATCAACCATGCAACAAAAACAACAACAGTATTCTGGCTTGGCTTTTTAGTTCTCAAGGAAGTCAGACATGTGTATGGGGCACACCTTCAATGGTGGACCTAAGCCCATCCTTGACAAGCGGGCACATGCGATGTCATAACAGGGCCATGAGCTTTGCACCAGAGGCAACCAAACTTTTGAAAGGGTGCCCACAAAATGAAGTGTCAATAAGCGGATCAACCCCGCATAAAATCCAGATGCTTGCCATACATCTATTCAATACCCAACACACTGAGGGCCTGAGCTTAAGCCGCATCTTGCAAATCTCCCCCCCCCCTCCCCCCACCTTGCAGGTCCGGTCGTAGCTGCCTGTTATGAAGCGGTCCCCAGACTTATTGAAGGCGCAGTTCGTGAGCGGTAGCACATGTGCTCTGAGTACCTGTGGGTGAGGGGCAAGAGGGGCAAGGGCTCAATGCGCAGTGAGGGCAGCCGAGCAAGGCAGCACATGTCCCCTTATCTCTAGAAGCCGAATGGGTTTTTAGTACCGCTCTCCAACCTGAGATGAGTGCCTATGCCCCCATCATGTCTGCAGAATATTGCTCTAAAATCCATAGTACTCACCCCTTCCTCAGTTCCTCCCTCTTTCCAGAGTCACGGACTCCATTCACACATTAAATACTCTGCATCAGTAGCACGCTGCCAAAAGGAGAAAAAGCTGCATGCTCAATGAACATTGGAGCTCTACACAGCGACACAAATAAGACCTGCAGACCTTTTCTCCCCAACACGGATGCGGGTCCCCATGGTGCTCTAATCCCCCACACAAATAATTGTAGCCCCCTGCTGCCTGCATGATCGGTGCCATGGAAATCACCATCACTTTTTAATGCATGCCTCTGCTACAATTCAGATACATCACAGCCTACGACCATGGAGGGCTGGTGCAGCAAAGCCTGCTGCTCCGGCCACCAGCCGTAAGCAGGTTTATGTTTGGTCTCAATCGGACAGTTGGCACAGTGGTGGCAGCCCGGCGGCCACCAACACGTGGTCTGGCACGCACTGAAGCAACACTGGAGGTCACCTCGGTAGCCAGGAGGTCGCTGGGATCTAGTGGAACTGGAAGGGGTTTGGCACGCACTAAAAGAGACTCTGGTATTCTCTGGGGTTCGTTTTGAATAGAAAGATGGTATATCAAATGATGTCGTATAATTTACCAGTATCGTAGTATGATATGGTGTGACATGATATTGCGCGGCATGACATGATATGATTTCTACCGGTATGCATGCTTTGGAGCCCCTCTACTTCACACATTCGGCGGGGCATAAATCAGGGCTTGCAAATTACCCCCCCGCAAGTACCCAATAGTCACACGCAAATTTAAATACTATCAGAGTTCGGCTTCTTTTAATGCTTGCTGCTTCTTCAATTTCAGTGCAATGTGGCTGACACACAACATAATGTGCGGGTATATTATCATTCCCTTGGTTCGTTTTGTGCGCTTGTTACTTATATATAAGGCATGCTGAACTTATTTTGCCTTATTTGCTGACAGGTGTCGTATCAGAGCTGTCATCGACCGTCTTCCGAAAGACAGCTACAAATCACCCTCCATTGCAAACAATCAAACCATCGGAATTCATCTGCACCTTTGATGTATCCTCCCGTCATAATCACCCTCAGATTTTGATACACCTGGAGGCTCCCACATGACGTCTGTTAGCTCCCTGTGCAGGACTTGCAGGTGTTCCATGCCCTGCAACATCTGTGTGGCATCGTGCATGTCTGCATGCATGCCGTATCATACAGGTGCTGCATGCCCTGCAACATCTTTACAGGACCATGCATGCCGTACACCATGCACTATGATACTTGATACCTGCATGATTTGCCCCCCTGACTGAACATGTGGTTAGAGGTAGTGTTGTGCTGCTCAGGAACATCTGTATAAGACCATGCAAACCAGCCTGAATTCAGTGTCATCCAGATCCCTGGATATTGAAACCAGCCTGATCCTCCCTAAGGTGACTTCAAAGAGCACGCACCAGTAGGTGGTGTTGCACGGTCCAGCAACATCTGCATGGCACACCAGAGCCATGCACCAAAGAGTGTTCTCCCGGTTTAGAGACATCCTATTCGGCAGCAAATCCAAGTCAGGTGCATGGCATCTCCGCCTCGTACCTTGAATAATGTGAAGCTATGATGCTGCGTCTCCTGCATCTTTTGCAGAAGACGGTCGATGACTGCTCGAAGCGTCGGTCTCCTGTTTTCGCTGATCAGCGGTTCTCTTTGAATGATCTGAGAGATGAGCATCTGGGCAGGAAGGGGAGACGCGGAGAGATGAAATCGCGCGGAGAGTGTGGAGCGAGAACGAGGCAGCAGGTTGAGGGAGTGGACCATTCGGGACAGGGCCGAGGGTTGGAGCATGCATCAGATGCACTTACAGGAAGGGCAGACACAGAAAACATGCAAGTTTCATGTCGCACCTAGGTCGACGCGCGCGATGCTCGTCCAGGACTGGTTTGACACGAAGCACATACCTCGATATCGACATCCAATGAGAGGTCCAGCAAATCGATCGGCTTTTGCTTGACGACACCTCCCCGCTCATACTGCAAGATAATGCCGGGGGGGTAGTATCGCAGCAAAAGCTTCTTCAACTTCGATTCCGCCATCGCACACGCTTTCCTTGCTGAATTTTATACAGTCCTCAATGCCCTGTTAGCTCTAACGTATATGAGGGGCTTCAACTGACAGACACAGCGCGCAAGTGTGATGCAGCGAAAGTATGACACGACAACTTGAAATAGCAAGACCGGGCGTTCGTCATCAATACCGGTTCCGCGCCTGTTGAACTGGGCAGGGAAAGAGACAGAAGCGCATAACATAGAAAAGAAAAGAAAGAGAACGTCTGAGAAATACGGGATTTTAAATGCCGTACACCGGGAGACAAAAAACCTGGTGGTTAAGGAGGATCGTCAAGGGGTACCGGACAATAATGGGCAGGGGAGTTTTCCAGATGGCGACGCTGACGAAGGATGTTTATATGGCAGCTTATGGTATGCTTCGTGAGACGGCTGAGGACGGAGGAGATGTCGTGGTTGGAGACACCGAGCATGCTGAGGATTTTATCGGCAGGACGAAAGAGGAAGCCTGCGGTTCCCAGAAGGATGATATGTGTATGAGAAGAAGGCGGGGAAGGATGAGGGGGGGGAGATGGGCACGGTCGGCGAAGGATCAGGTGGAAGGGCAGGGTGGAGAACGGGTGCCAAGGAAACTGTCCAACCATTATGTTTGAGGAGAACGATAAGTTGTAAATGTTGTTCTGATTTACAGGCATGGCATTGTTCGAAAGAAAATTCGGATGTGTAACCGACTTCAACTACGTGTACAGTGCAAGTCCTCTGGAGGCGAGACATTGTTTGTGAGCTAGAGAGTTGACCAGCGCAGTAAAGACGAAGGAATTCGGAATGTGGGAGACTTGGACAATAAGCAAATCCGGTCGCAGTTTGTCACAGTAATCAAATGTGTCAGGGAAAGTGGGGGTCGTCGGGGCACTAGTCAACGAGGAAGACGGGTGCCATTGGAGGCAGGGACATAATGTGCCCCATGACATGGTCTAGGAGCTAGTATGTCCGACGTGTCTTTGCGGCGATTGTTGAGCATGTGGCATCGGTACTCCAGACTACGTTGATATGCAAAATAATTCCGAGGGGAGGTAATCTACACAGTATAAATCTGTAACGCTCGCGATGTCGACCCGGTGACGATCGAGGATTTGACAGGCTCTCTCTCTCTCCCTAACGGCAGAAGTATCGAAGATTGCTTCATAGGTAGCTACATCCATTTAATCAATAGAACTCCATCTGGCAATTAGCCGACATGCAAGTTCATGTGCGAAGCCGTGGAGTGATCTGTCGGGGTCGGTCCATCCAGTCAGTCCGCCCCATCAGCCGGGCATGCAGGAGTGTCATCATCACTGCACGTGCATCTAATGGGATGAAGGGCATGCAGCTTGTTGGAGTGGGCAGCTGCGCTCCCTCTACTGTCGTCACGAACGATGACCTGGCGAAGCTAGTCGACACAAACGACGAATGGATCGCCAGCCGAACTGGCATCCACAATAGGTAAGCTCATAAGAAACTTACGATTTGGATGTACATGTGCATCTTTCATCTGTTTTCTTCTCAAGATGGCGTTGTCACCCTGCGCATGGAGTGAGGACCGTTGTTGGGATGCAACGCCAGCACTGACTGCACTGTCCAAGGACAGCATGCCAAGCTCGTGACTTAAAACATCCTCACTCATTAGGCACGTACTGGCCAAGGGCGAGACACTGTCGTCTCTAGCCAAGGTGGCCAGCGAACAAGCCCTTGAGATGGCCGGCATCCGAGCCGACGAAATCGACCTGATCCTCTTCGCAACCTCGTCTCCTGACGATCTGTTTGGTGGAGCTGGCCAGGTGAATTGCGGTGAATTTCATGGGACTGGGCTCATCGAGGTCCGCTGGGCCCATCTAACGCACCGTCGGCACATACCGACAGCTACTGCTGAGGGCTGCTTCTGCTTCTGCTGCTAGCATCTGTTGCAGTTGCAGACAGGTGCTGCTACTGCCGGTATGATGTCATAAATTCAAAGGTGCAATGCTTGTTTCTTAGTTTGTAGTGGCATGCCACCCTGTAAGGATGGTGAAGCCTGAGCCCTCGGCCCTCCGTGGGGTCCTGCATTCTGTGCTATTTCATTGGCCTGATTCTCCATTCTTAGGCCGGGCCGCAGCTGTGAAGCTTGGGGCCTCGCCAGGGCTCCCGCCCTCCACCATGTCATCTGCATGGATGCCGTCTGGTAGACAGGCTGCGAAAGGGCATGAAGCCACGGCCAACTAAAACTATAAATCTGCAGGAGGACCTGGGGGACAATCAGGTCACTCGGATCTAGGATCTAGTAGATGCAGCCTGTACTGAAGGCAGCCCTTCTGTGCCGGTCTGCAGCTTCAAGCCCTCATTGGAGCGAAGAACGCCGTGGGGTTTGACATCACGGCAGCCTGCAGTGGCTTTGTCCTGGCGCTGGTCACTGCATCGCAGTTTATCCGCGCAGGGACATCCAAGAGGGTGCTGGTGGTGGGGGCGGATGCGCTGTCTCGGTTTGTGGACTGGCGCGACCGATGTGAGACCCCCAAGGGTTGGACCTTCAGGGGGTAATTAAAATGATTGGTTCATACCCTGAACCATGAACTGATGGGCATATGCAGGCCAATGGTGTGTGTGAGGGCTGGGCCCGCAGGGGTGTGTGGATGGAGCCTGGTGTCATACACCGCTGGACCGGGCAGGGCTGCATGCATGGCAAGTTTGTGGGTTGGGTGTTTGCTTTGGGAATGTGACCTTCTTGAGAGGTTAGTCAGTGAATAATGAAATATTAAAGGTAACCGGTTACAATGAGGCATTTTCTGGTGTGCTGCTGATGAGTCCGCCTGACTCGCAGATCGTCTGACCTCGCCCCTTGGACCCCAAACAGCCCCTTATGCCCCATGCAACTCATTGTGCCCAAGGCCTGCTTGCCGTGGATGGGTCGTATTCAGTCCCCGTGGCGTATCCAGGCCTTGATGCACAATCGATATTATTGAAACCACAGCAATTTCCTCTGGAGGACACGCCTGATTTGACATCCCTAGCCCTCAGAACCCTTAACCCTGGACTTAAAGCTGTGTGCCCTCAACCCTGCTCATTGATACCTGACCTTACCGCCCTGCACCTTGACCTGCGCAGCTACCTGCATCCTGTTTGGTGACGGCTGCGGGGCGGTGGTAGTCCAGGCCACTGATGGACCGTGCGGTCTCCTGGGGCTGGATATGCACTCAGATGGCAATGGCCAAAAAAGCCTCAACTGTATGTTCGCTGGCGAGGTGGGTTCAGGTTCCCGTGGTGAGTTGATGGAGGAGGGGGGGTGCATGCTGATGCCACTGGTGTGCCTCCTGTGACTGACTTGGTGAATAGTAAAGGGCAATCTACTGCCATAAGTGTTTTTGTTTGGGGTCATGATACAGTTATTGAAGCTCTCAGTCGATTGGCATGCCGGCTCTGTCATGGACTAGCTGTTGCTGCTCTGGGTGTACCTCAGTGTTTGGGCATTGTATTGTTAGGGGTGCAGCTACAGTTGTTCTTGTGCACAACAGCCCTGAGGCAGTTTAAGGACCTTGGGCCAAATAGCCTGGAGATGTAAATAGGTAAAAACTGGTGGGGCATGCAGCTGAAGACTGATAGATTAAGAGTCCGGGACGTTGAAGACTCTTAGATTTATAATTCACAGAGGCTACTAAGGGATGAATCCCAGGTCTTGTCCCAATTGAATTGCAGTCCTGCACCCTCTTCAGAATTTAGAATCCCCACACCTTGAGCCACACCCTGCCTTTGATCCAAACCCATGTCCCTCCTCAGGGCATGAAACCAACACAAGACAAGGGTGCTAGTGATCAAGGGTCCTACAAGAATGTGGCAATGGTCGGGCAGGATGTGTACCGGTTTGCTGTCAGATCCGTCCCCCAGGTGAGAGGGTAGATCCTAGATCTAGATCCGTCCTGTAGGAGTTAGTCAAATCCGAGATCCACAGGCTGTGTGATGGTTTTGATTTCGCGTTTCTCAATGTGACAGCTGCCCGCCAGCCTCATCTGTGTTGGGAACCACTCTGTTGGCATTTGTATTCTCGCCGCTCTGTCCCGCTAAGGGACTTGTGTGTCAGATCTTACAGTGTGAAGTGGCGCACAAACCTGATGTTCATTTGCCTCATCGACTGGCATGCATGGCACAGGCCAAGGCCTAAGAGGGGAGGGCCGGAGGGATAAGGTAAGCATTCTACCCGTGACTGTCCCAGCAGTGTGAAAGGCTGACCTACAGTGACCCCAGTGGGCCCACCTTGGGGAAAACGCGACCTATGGCTGCTGCATACCTGTAAAAAAAGGTTACCTGCAGCTGAAGCTGTCTCATGAAGCCCCTCTTCTCCCCGGTAACGAGCAACACCCTCTGCGCACGAGGCATAGCGCAGAGCATGCATATTTGTGTGGTTTCTGTGCCTGAGCAATCGGGTTGCGTTGGTTCTGTGCAGGTGATTGAGAACGCGCTTGTCAATGCTGGGCTACAGAAGGAGGACGTGGACTGGCTGGTGATGCACCAGGCAAACCAGAGGATCATTGATGCAGCTGCGGAGAGGATTGGCCTAGCGCCAGGTGTGCTTTTTTTCAAACCCAAACCTATAACCAGAGGATAATTGGTGCGGGTGTGGAGGGAATTAGTTTGACACCGAGTGAGGTCGTATTAACTTGAAACCCTCAACCGCTCCCTGTTGCTTGGGGCTGCTGGTTCATGCTGAAATACAGCTGTGGGGCGGCAGGGATCTGGCATGACAGGCTGTCAGGCTCACAGTGTCGCACGCATACAATAATCCCCCCCAGATATTTTGGTTAGCAAGTTTACTCCACTGTGATCCTGTGGCTTTGTGGAGGAGAAGGTAGGGTCCCTGGCTCCATGCACTGTGGGACATGCTCCTTTCACCAAGCTCCATGCGCTCTGCGCCGTTAACCAAGCTCCATGCACCTTGCTCCATAAGGGTACGCATCTTAACGAGCCTTTTGGCCACAGCCAGTGTTCCTTGTCCCGAGTGACTTGGGCATGTATGATTCAAAGCGGCACGAGGCTATTGACGCACGGATTTGCAAGCCAGTGCAAGCAAGGCTGACGTCTGTTTATTTCTGAATGGCCCTTTGGCCACGACTCATTCTCCATATATAGTACCGTAGTCTCAAACGGATTTCAATGTCTCCAGATTTCGTCGCTGCTTAAAAATCGCCTCTCTGTCGAATTTTATAATTCGTTGCCCCTTAAGAGGAATCAATCCAGTAGGAAACACTTGTACACATGATTGTGTAGCTTTCTTAAGAACTATCATAACATTGTAAAAGGTCCGCGACTACAGTATGAAGCCCCTGGCATGAGGCTCCCTTAATCTACCCCTTGGGGCGCATCATTGAATAGGCGTGTTGCCCCTTCCAACCCATTGACACCCTTTGACATCCCTGCTGTGTATGGCGTGATACCAGATACAACTAGTCACATTTCTCTCGATATCAATTGGAAGGTCTCTCTCATATCAATCTGAAGGTCAATTGTTTCCCGCTGCTTGCAGACCGAGTGGTGTCCAACTTGAAAGAGTACGGCAACACATCTGCCGCATCCATCCCTCTGGCATTGGACGGTGCAGTGCGCAATGGCAGCATCAAGAAGGGCGACGTGGTAAGTCCACATGCGGGCATGCACCGGTTTGAGGGGACAGTGGATCAGAGGGGGGGAGACGCAGGGCTTCCACCAGTCAAGGGGGGAGGGCGCATGGGTGACATGGTTGATTTGTGCGGTGAGGCTGGGCTTATGGGGTGGATGTTGTGGGAACATCCACATGTCCCTCCAACAGTCTTTGCTGGAAGGACCAGGCAGTGACCTGTGAAGGTCGGTGTGGAACACATGTGGAAGGTCAATGTGACAGGGATGTGCAGCAGCTCAACAGGACAGCACGTGGAGAAAGAGCACAAGACCGTTGCCAGCCAAAAAATCTGTGCTCTGGAATCATGAGTTTCTTTAGCTCCTAGGAACCTGTAGGGTGGGGCTAGAAGGTGGACCTGAGGTGGCCACCTAACGGAATAGCTGCCCCCCATATCACTCAAAAATACATTTGGCTCTCAGAACGGGCCACCAAATTTGCATCATTTGGAAGGTTCATGGATACACTCTGGCTTACGGGAAAGAGGGACCTGAGGTGGACCCCTGGTGGGAAAGAACAGGGGAGAGAGAGAGGCTTCATCAGAGGGTGGGCTGTGGTGTCACGAAGGGAATTGTACTTGATCCGAGTTGATCAAGGAAGATAGCACCAGGGTGGATGGGGAGAAACTGGGAAAGGAGGGATGGTGCGGACTGAGAAGCAGCAACGACTCCTATACAACGAGAAAGGAGGAGGATGGTTTGGGATTTGGGGTTAGGGTCCCTGAACCCAAAGATGGTTCAGGCCGAAGGACAGACACCCCTTAACCATCCTCCTCCATGCTCACTGTGTATGACGCGTCGCTGCTCCTCAGCATCCCTCTCTTGACCTGTTTCGTGATGAACATGAACGACTTTGGTTTTGAGTCGAGGGCTGCATGTTAAATTGGATGCAGTAGGGGCAGCAGCTCGATGGGTGCGGGGATTCAAATCCCACGCATCTGCAAGCCTGCTGGTTTCTGGCCTGCGGACTGTATTCGTTCTTAAATGTCATGCACTTGCTTGATGCCTTGATGCTGGGTATCTGTAACAGAGATGGAGCTTGAGAGAAGCTGAAGGGTGGACAGGTTTTAGCTAACTTGTTTCTGGTTATTTAATTGTCCGGGTTTTGTTCCGACATGTTATCGGTCGGGCAAGTGTGCATGGCTGTGGGGCAATATCCTGCAGGGTCCATATCTGCGCTCCAGACTCATCATCACTGCTCAGGTCATCATCACAGCCAAAAGTGTGTTGACAATTTATATTGGTGCACCTGCAGATTGCGATGGCTGGATTCGGAGCCGGGCTCACTTGGGCCTCTGTCATCGTGAAATGGGGTTGATGAGTTTGGGAATGGAGGCAAACAGTGCTGACACTGAGGTGTCTGGTTTTAATCTGTTACGCTCTCGAGCTGCTGGGTCAGAGCTTCTGATTCGCAGATGTCCTGCCGAGTCAAAGCTAGGGTTTTGTGTATGGATGTTTGGAAGTACGGATGTTTGGGCACATATCCCAATAACCACTCTTAACGCGAGTCAAGGAGTGGGTGTCATACCAGAAGCCAGGTGCGACAAACTTGGATACAAGATTTGGAGTCCCGATGCAGTCTCATGCTTTTATCCATTGCTGCGATGTGGCTTCTGTGAGATGGATGCCATCACTGTGTGGAGGTCCCTTCCAGCAGCCCAGGGCATGGGGGTTTTGTGCTCGTCTGCTGCTTTAACTCGAAGTGGTCCGGGAGGATAAAGATCTGTGCGCCGTCATGGGGCCTAAAAGGCTGTAAATCTCTGAAATCTGAAGTGCCACCAGCCTGATATAGACCTGCAGGTTGATGACTCCATTGGGTTCTCTATGCATGAGCTGCTAGTATATGACCTATTGGAAAATGATGAGGCTTCTGCATGAAACTTCGGCACATGCATAAATGATACGTTTATAACCAACATACAGAAAAAACCAGCGCCAGGGCGTTATTCCAGTGCCAATCGACGAAAACATGTCATATACCACACTCGCCCGAGAGATAGTCTTCATTGATGTGAATCACAGTTCTCTCATTAGTTACTCAACAAATAAGGCAGCAGCTCTTCGGCCTTACAGAAGCAAAAATAAATTAACACAAATACAACCCAGTCGTTGATATGGCTCCTCAAGGGAGGGAGATGAGGCCTACAAAGTGGCGGCCATAGCTCAGTGGTACGGTTCTTCATTTATATCCAGGGAAACGTACCATTCACCTCATTGGGGCCCCTTCTCTTCCTGCTCTAGAAATTGCCCATATGTGCACGTTCCTGACCCAGATTTCTCTTATCTGGAAAGTCCTCCATAGGATTTCTCGCCACACCTCACAGCAGCTATGATCAACAAGTAGGACAGGTCACAGATCCACACTTCAATCGTGCCTAGTTCAGGCTGTTGCGACTCCTTTCTCCTCCCCAAACGCACCATGCCCCGGCCCCCCGAGCGCTCCCTTGGCCAGCAGGGGCGCATCTTCAGCTGCCTCCCGCCCCTCCGCCCCCCACTGTCGCTGTTGCAGCTCTTTCTCCTGCTGCTGCTCCTGCAGCAGATGGGGCTGTTCCTGCAGCACCCCGGATAGGGACGAAGAGCCGGACGGGCGTAGCAGCAGGGCCGTGGTGCTGCCGGCCTCGCGATCGTCCTCCGTGGAGTCCCCGCCCTCAGTCCCGATGCCATCGCCAGGAGAGGTATCCTCCAAGGGGCGGCCTGCAGGGGATGGGTTTCTCAGCTTTCCAGACGTTTCATTTTGTCCAGATGTTCAGCTTTCCAGCCCTCCCCCCCTCAGCGTCCAATATCTGTTTTGCAGTCCTTGGTTTGACAAGGCGGTGCACACGGGTGCAGCAAAGAGTATGCTTGCCTTTTGAGCCCTTCTATGCCCCAAACAGCGAAGGATAAGCTTCCGCTGTATTATTTCTTGAGAGGGGAAGGCTCTAACCAGGAAGCAGTGGGCTCAGGAGGCAACAGGGCCCCCCCATTTTTCGTGCGGTGCCCGAAGCCCAACCTTAAAACCTATTCCATAGGGTTCATTACACTTTGCTCGACTCAATTAGCAAGAGTATCATTCGGAGGTGAATGGGGATGCGGGTCTGATTCCCGCCTAGGACAATTTATCGGCAGGTGAAACCTCCCGGCAGTGTATGCTGTAGCCTGTCAATGAGGCAATCGGCGAAAAGAGGTACCTCTGAGCGTCTGTAACCCCAGGCGTGATGACAAGCCCTGGTTGTAAGATGTGTTGAGAGGTAAAGAGATTCCTTAATCTAACAAACTTCGTAATTGTTTAGTCAGGGTTGGTCCTAAGCCCTTAGCCCCACACCCGAGACCTTGGGTACCTGTCACCCAGACATAATGGTAATCATTGAGCCCTTTTTCTGTCTTTGTGTCCAGGCAGCTCCTTCACTGCCTTCCTGTCTGCTTCATATCTGATATCTCCTTTTGCAGGTTGGGGGCCGACTTTCCTGACATAGTGGATACGTTTGCAGTTGCTTTGGGGAGGGCTTCTGGTTGTTTAGCTGTAAGGGGGTGCCGAGGCGGGTTAGTAGTTATTGTTTTGACATAAACCCAACATTTCACACACAAGTTATGGTGGCGGTGTGAGTGGTGTTGGTCTGTTCGTTTCCTGCTGCTGCTTGCCTTCTCAGCTGACAACAAGGGTCAAATACACTCTTGGGCTGATTTTTGCGTCCGCGTCTCAGGTTTTCAAGGGTTGGGCGGCCCTTCCCTCACACATTGAAAATTCCAAGCAATGATAATAGCTGATTTCCAAACATTGCATTGGTTTGCTCTCGACTGCTTTGACCGAGAATCACATTTACCACCCTCGAAAATGCGGAGCAAACTTGTGAGTTCAACCTGTAACCCTTCAAGCTCCCTCAAACTATATTCCGTCCGTTTCAAAAACCTGAACACTGAATGCTTCCCTTAAAACCTCTTTTCTGCCTACGCTCAAATCCCCAATAGCTTTCACCTGAATCCCCTCCGTCCCTCAAGCCCTTCTCCCTCCTCCCCTCATACCTGCAGGCTCGGGTAGCATCATCATGGCCACACTCCCCGCAGCCAGCAGCGCCGCGGCCAAAACCAGGGGTGCCCACAAACGCCACTCGAGGAGTGTGCCTGTAAGTGTGAAGTCGTGTGGAATGGTGAGATGAGTGTGTCTTCTGTCAACGAAAATGTATGGATTAATCAATGGCGTTTCCGAACTATGGCAGGGAAGAGGTGATATAGGTCGCATGCCGTTACCACAAGCAGGCAAGGGCAAATGCATCGGGGAATGCTTCAACGTATACATCAGTATCAGTAAAAGGCATCTATTGGGTGGGGGAAGCAGCGCAGCTCCAGAGAGATACAGCTGTTTGGGCGGCGGGGAGCAGCTGCCTCTGTTTCTGAATCGATTCGTCTAGCGCCCCCTCAGGGTTGAGATTGCCCCCCCCCCAAAGGTTCAGGCTTCAGGGTCCAGCCCCCCTCCCCGCGCGCCCCACCTGCTAGGTAGGTGGTGACCAAGGAGCTGATGCGGCCAGCCGCCCCCAGGAGCCCAAAGCCAGTTGAGCGGACCTGCAGGGATCAAAGGTGGGAGGCAGGGACTGTGCCGCTGTTGCGCCTAAAGGATCTCCGTGCATTTTCAACCCATTAATCTGCCTTCCAAACCAAACAGCTTAAAACCCTCAGAACATTTGCCTTCCTTCCTCCTTTCAACACATTGATGTGGGGTGCAGCTCATAACTGATATCACAAAATGAATCACACTTCAGCCTAACCTCCCTCTCAACTCCCCTAGCTCCGTTCTCCCCCTTTGAACCCACGGATGTTGGGTACAGCTCAGCGCTGATGGTGTCCAGTGCGTTCCAGCCACCAACGCTGACGGCCGTGAACACACAAGCAGCCACTACAGGGTCCAGGGTTCAGGGGTGGGGCCCAGAGGCTGGATGAGGGTGAGGGATTGGGGCTCAATGGTTGGATCAGGGTTTGTGATTCAGGATTGACAGTCAGGGTTGGAGCTCTAAGGTAGTAGATACTTGTATCAGGGTCGCACCATAGCAGCCCTGATGCACACGGGTGCGCTCAGCCATGCCAAAATTATTTTGAGTGGAGGAGCATGCCATTCCGGTATCAAGCACTCACCTGTGGGCCAAACTCCGCTGGCAGGGGCTGCGGCAAAGAGAAGGGCACACACACATGCGCCCGCCATGCAGACGCAGGTAGTGAGGCGCCTGCCCAGCTTGTCCGTCAAGTACAGACTCGCAACATTGCCTAAATGAAGGGCAGAGGGGTGAGGGGAGGGCAGACAGGAGGGCAGAGAGGGGGACAAGTTAGACTGAAGTGAGGGCAGAAAGGAGGGCAGAGGGGTGGGAGGGGGCATAGGGGAGGACAGTGCTGGGTTCAGCTTGTAAGCATGACACAAGGGTTCAGTATAAATAAATACAAAGATTCAGGCACAAAGATCCATAGTTCAGTGCCAGCCCACCTGCTCGAATGTTTGGTAAATATCACTTCATGACATGCGCAGCCCTGACATGCCTTGCCCTTAGCGGCTTGGCCCCTGACAGGCCTAGTTAAAGAATATGGAGTCACTCGCGTTGAAGTATGTAATGCCTGAAGCTACAATGTAACCAATGAATCGCGGCTTAGTGAGCTTGAAGGTCAAAGAACCCTCAGGCTTGCCTGGGCATGCTATTTTGTTGAGCTTTCTTTACCAGGGATATCCGCCGGTGCCACGGACGAGCTCTGCATTATTGTATTTGGACCTCAGGGTTTACCCGGGATTATCTGGGACTATCTGGGCATGCCATAATTTTCTTGGGCTTGCCATCGGGTCCCATTTTGTTTACCTGGCAGGTTGGCCAGCGCCACTGCAAAGGTCTGTGCGTAGATGGACCCCCCCCGGGCTCCTCTTGCCTCAAAGTACTTGGGCAGCCAGAGGACGGTGCAGTACCAACCACCGCACAGCCCAATCCATGCCACCACCAACGGCCAGGTATAGCTCCTGTACGCGTGAGCAGGGGGGGATAGAAACGATGGAAAAGGGAGCGGGTTCAGCAACCCTACACTTGGAAGGAAGGGTGAAGAAAATTGACAACACGCCACCTTTCGGATCAAGGCCACAACACCCACTACAGGTTAGGTAACTGTCTGTTTGGTTTGCATGGCATTTAGGGTTTGGGGAGGAGCCCAGAGTCATGCATCTCACTGCACCACCATGTGCCCTCTGATTGCTTCCAAAATTCTGCGGATGTAGGAGCAGATCTGGATAGCTGCATTATAACCAAGGATTCAAAACTGGAGAAAACTGCATTGATAACTGGGACTCCTGCTAGGTTAAGGGGTGATTGTCCTAACGTCTGAAGAAACTGTATTCGAAACCAAGTTCAACACTGCACATTGTACGCAGATGGACAACCTTCTGTCAAGGAAGCAATCAGGAGATTTGTGTCCAAACTGGCAAGTCTGCAAAGTGTTGGAACAAAAGTGAAACCTGTGTACCGTTTGTGTTCACAACTATTTCTTTCTTCCTTAACTTGACCCCCTGTGTTGAGTCCACCTGAGTGGCATCTGAAGGGTCAGGCTCTTCACGGCCACCCACGTGTGCCGACACTCGACACCAGCTCGTTGTCTCCATGACTGACCTGTGGCCACAGAGGGAAGGCGGGGACAGGCAGATCCAGGAGAGCCGTACAATGGACACAACAGGAACATTCAAGGCGGACTTCATCCACATGCCAACATATGTCTTATTCATTAAGAGTACAGTCAATGTCATGCGCCTTAACCCTTACAATTAACATTGTTCACAGGACAGATTTGTATTGAATCCCTAGTAACCAATCGTCAACGTCAGTTTTCAGTCGGAAATTAAGAGTTCCAGTGAAGTTTTGGTCCTGAGGGCAACATGAATAGAAATCACATATCCAAACCTAAGGGCAGAAAATTCAAATCTGCGGTACACAGAGGTCAAATAGTACAAAGAATTTACTCAATACTTTGCCTGTCCACGCTGTTTGTGAAACAGGACCCGAGGGTGGAGGAGGCAATTTTCCGTAGAGAGGGTGTCAGACAAATTTCCAACTCACAAATATACTGCCGGGAGATCGCAGCTCCCCTCGCGTACCCACTGGCCAGTGTTTATTTTTGGGTGCATTGGACCACCTTTGGCAGGTCCCTGAGCAGCCACAGATCGTCCATTGGGAGCCAAATCCTGGCTAGCCCACACCGCCAGCAGCCAAAGCAGCAGGATGTTCAGCACCAGGAAACTCCCGCCATAAGCCGTGATGTAGCGGAATTGCAGCTGAAGAACAAACTAAAATAAATAATGTCGTCCTCAACTCATCACGGCCCGGATTAGACAGGTTTACGTGACAGATGCCAATACTATCATACATGCACCATGCAGTCATATGGAGCCTAGTCTGATCCAATGCAAGTGTCATGCTGCATTATGGTCCGGATCCGACAGTTATCTGGATTCAGATCTAGCCTAGCTCTGGGTCTAGATCCTATTGGCCTGCTCACCTGACTTCTGGGCGGATATGTGCGCATCATCCAGATTGCGCGCCACCGGCCGCAGCGTGAACAGCAGGGGCAGCTTGCGCCCATTAGTGGCGGCCATACGCTCAATAACCTGTGAAGAATGCAGAGCAACGAAGAGGTAGTACACCAGCCAGGTAAATTTCTGATGAGTCAAGGTTTTAATGTGTCAAGGTTTGGGTTCTTTATTGAAGGTATTCCACCAGAGTATTAAGTCTTCTTGGGTTCAAGCTATGATCTTACATGGACAGACATACCTGGAAGAAATCCTGACCAGGGTACAGGTGTTAGGGTTAATTGATCAGACATACTAATTGAAACCTTCCGGCCAAGCAACAGCCCTGTGCACCTCCCTAATGCCCCCCAGCCGCCTCAATCCTGCCAGGCGCTGCTACGGCGACAACAGGTTAACCTCAAAGCCGTTTTGAAAGAGCCAGGCAACGCAAACGGGAACAGCAGGGGAGATCTAATCGATGAACAACTGTCCCAATAACCACCAAATAATGAAACAATAGTGGCCGTGGATTTGAACTTCCTTCCCTTCGGTATACATTAATGGTTTCGTTCAAAGCTGCAATTGAGGGGGAAATCAACAAAATCTCTCAATTGCCAACTGAAAACTGGTGTTGACCAACGATAACTAGTGTTTTTATGTACTGTATCCCTCAACTCTTAACAACATGAATTATGAAGGAAGGCAAAGCATGCCTACATTACAAATAAATATAAACACCTTCCTCGCAACCCCTACCCGTGTTGCCTTGTGCACGTGCCCCTTCACGGCGAGGTGGCGAGGGGACTCTGGGAGGAAAGTGAGTGTCAGAAGAGCGGCCGTCCACGCGGGTAGAGATGCCACCACAACAAACACGCGCCAGCCAGCCCTGGCCATGTACACAAATTAGGGTTAGGGGGCATGCTCCAAATCGTATATGGAATAGCGGCGGTAGCTTCAGACATTATTTGCCTTCTCTCATAATTAATCTTGTTTGGAAGGGAGGACATGAAGATGCTTTGTATTGACAGTCAGCATCTGTTCTTAGTCAGGAATTGACAGTTTCGGCCGGCATCCAGACAGCAGCAAGCAAAGAGGGAATTCATAAACAACTGAGAGAAGGCCATGCAAATATACGGAAGAAAGGGTCTGCTGCCAGTGCTCAGGGCGACCCATTCCACAGAGATCTCATTTTAAGAATATAGCTGCCTACTTCATGCACACGGCTCAACATTAGTGAGCTTCCTTCCCGGGGGGTGATTTGCTGGTGCTCAATGCAATCATAATCAACGGACCTCTCCAGGTAGAAGAACAGCTTTTTCAGCTAGGTTCGATCTGCAGCAGCTCCTGGTACTGAAAGCTATCACGTTAAACAGGCTCTCCTCCTAGAAGCATAGCCATTTCAACAACCGCGCTTCGTCAGCAAGTGGCACTGACGTGGGGCACGCCTTCCTCACTTCAAACAACTTCACGTATTTAAATTATATTTATAGCACTACTGTACACACCAACCAGTTAAATCCACAGATACATTTGGAGGTTGTACGCCTATGTTCTGTATCAAGCAAAACACGTGCAACAGCTTCAAGCGCTGCGCATCCAGCTCCATAGCAGGGTGAGGGTCGACATCACCATCACCCACCTGGTGATGATAGCCCCCCAGGCCTCACCCCTACCTGGTGATGATAGCCCCCCAGGCCGCACCCCTACCTGGTGATGATAGCCCCCCCAGGCCGCACCCCTACCTGGTGATGATAGCCCCCCAGGCCGCACCCCTACCTGGTGATGATAGCCCCCCAGGCCGCACCCCTACCTGGTGATGATAGCCCCCCCAGGCCGCACCCCTACCTGGTGATGATAGCCCCCCAAGGCCGCACCCCTACCTGGTGATGATAGTCCCCAGGCCGCTCCCCTACCTGGTGATGATAGCCCCCCCAAGGCCGCACCCCTACCTGGTGATGATAGCCCCCCCAAGGCCGCACCCCTACCTGGTGATGATAGCCCCCCCAGGCCGCACCCCTACCTGGTGATAATAGCCCCCCCAAGGCCGCACCCCTACCTGGTGATGATAGCCCCCCCCAGGCCGTACCCCTACCTGGTGATGATAGCCCCCCCAAGGCCGCACCCCTACCTGGTGATGATAGCCCCCCCAGGCCGCACCCCTACCTGGTGATGATAGCCCCCCCAAGGCCGCACCCCTACCTGGTGATGATAGCCCCCCAAGGCCGCACCCCTACCTGGTGATTATGGCCCAGCCCATGGCAGCGCTGTAGAGACTGCCGAGCATCCAGAACGAAGCGACCAGGGCCATGAATTTTCCTCTGCATGCAAGGTGAGGGAAACGAGCAGGCGGTCAGTGCAGGGCCTAGACTGGGCCCCGTCCAACTTACACGTACACACCAGCAATCAAAACAAAAGAAGAATCTGACAAAGAGGTTTTAAGCCCTGGCAAAGTGTTATTTTCTCATAGATATTTTTACCAGAAGCCACGTGCTGCCAGCCTTGCCAACCTCAGGCTCCATTCCCACCTGCTGCGCGCAGTGCAGAACTCTGACATTGTGGTGAAGACGATGGGCACGGAGCCGCCAACCTGAAGGGGTGAGGGTTTAAGGTTCAGGGCATGAGGAGCATCACGGGAAGTCAGACGGTTTGGGGATGATGGGATTCGAGGTCCACAGGCACGGAAGAGATTAGGTCAAACGTAAGGTGTTTTTCTTGGGTATTTGTTTTAAGTGGGAGAGGACAAGGAGGGCGAGAGGACAGAGCGAGCAAGGGAACGAGCTGATTCAATAGTCGAGGACATCAGATGAGCAAAGAAACCAACAGGGGAGTCATAGATTATTGTATGGAAGGATGCACCTGGTAGGGTACGCAGATACTCCTGATGGGCAGATCCTAACGGTCCTAAAAAGAGAAGTTTGCTCAAAATCAATATTGTAGGAGATCAGGCGGGAGATGGGCTGTATGATCGGGCAGGGCTCAGTGTCACCTGCAATTCCCTGAGCCCAATTCGGTATCAGCTGTGCCCCCCCCCCCCCACCCTGTCTGCCGGTCCATCACCCCTCGCCTCCCCAGTGCCCCACCAACATCCTCACCGATACCAACGTGCATCAGCTATTCAGGCAGTCAGGCCCCCTCCCCGCCTATCAACCTGTCCCTCTACTGGTTTACCACATATTAATGATTGAAGATTCAGACTCTGCCCCTTGCCATGTCCAACAAGTAACGGCTGCTCCAAAGGGGGCCTTCAGACCCCCCCCCCCCATAAGCCTTCCCCTCATCCCCTACAGGGGTAGCATTTATAAATTTAGCACACCTCACACCCTAGAGATTGCATACTTATAATTGAAGGTTTAGCTTGCCCCTCACCTCCTCATGGCCATGGTGCTGCAAGGAGTGGCACCCCCTATTGATGCCTCCAGACCACCTCCTCCCTGTCAGCTTGCCCCTCACAGCTCGTACATCAAGTTTCATGATTATGCCTGCCTCTTCTCCCCAACAGATGCAGCCCACCCCTCACCCCCAGTCCAGCCATCATCCTCATAGCCACCAGCTGCTCCAGGGATTGCGACGAGGCTGACAACGCTCCAAAGGAGGCGTTGAGCAGCATAGCCAGGAGCAGGGAGTTGCGGCGACCTACAATGGGGGAGGAGGGGGGTATGATTTCAGGAGGGGGTATGGGGGCAGGGGTTGTCATTGAAGAGAGGGGGGTCACTGGAAGAGGAGGCTGACTTGACGGGGGTAACAAAAGTTGGGTGTGTCCTTGGGGGGTAGGGGGGGCTAGGAGAGGGGTCCTGAACTACTCGTCGGGCGTCCGGGGTGAAGGGTTCATACCAGGTTGAGCCCACCTGAGCAGTGCCTGCATGCAAGAGATACATGGCAGCTTCAAGGCAGCTTCTATGCAGCTCCACGGAAGGTTAAATACAGCATAAAAGAGGGTTCAATGCAGCTTCAAGGAGGATTCAATGCACCTAAAAATGAAGTTCAAAGCAGATTCCAGGAGGGCTCAAGGAAGATTCGATGCAGCTGCAAAGGAAATTGTAGGAAGTCCCAAGGGAGATTCAGTTCAGTTTCAAGGAAGGCTGAAAGAATGGTAAATGCTGCTTCAAGGAGGCTTCAAGGAACCAGACTAGAGTCTTCAGATATTAAGTTCACGGGGGGCTACCCCCTGGGGCACAATACCATGCCTCTTGCCCTCTCTCACCGATCATGTCTCCTAGCACACCCCACACCAGGCCTCCGATGAACATGCCCAGGAAGATACAAGCATTGAGGATGCCCACACGCCGCGATGTCAGGTCCAGCTCCAGCTCTGAGGGAAGGAGACGCAATTCAAATAATATAAAGTCAGATTTGAAGTGGTAAAGACTACCTTCATGGCTTTAAAGTATGGAGTGGCAGCAAAGTATGGAGGCAGGAGGGAGACTTACGATAAAATAACATGTCAAATTTGCAAATAATATGGCTCTAGCGATAGTTGGCAACCCATTGAAAAACCGGAGCCCATAGCCAGCCTGCGTTCTTGGGAAGCATCAATTCATCTTCCAAGGGCCAGGCCCTTGAGAAAAAGGCCGAGAGGTGGACGGCAGAGGTGATATTCCGCCATGGGGGTCCATCATGCTGCAAACAAAACTTTTACCACTCCCATGCCCAGTTTGAGTCCGGAGGTCCAACTGGCAGTGAGGCAATCCTAGGCATAGGACCCAATCCCTACACAACCCACACCTCAGGCATACACCTCGCCCTGCTCAAAATAGCCGAACAAAGGTTCAGGGTTCAGGGTTTACTTCACCTTACCCCACCCTTAAAAGGCTCTGGGGTGAATATGTTAAGCCTGTTATGATAACTACACACCTGGCCACCTCCCCCCTAAACCTGCACCTGATCCCAGCAAGCCCAAAGAGGGGGCATCAAAGCAGCTTATAAAGAACTCAGGCGAAAGGGTGAGGGGTTCACGGTTTACCTGCGCCTGTCCCCAGTAGGCCCACAGATAGGATCTCCACCGCATCTGCCGCGTTGGAGAGGCCACACACAAGGAGTACCAGGAATTGAAAGCGCCCGGTGCCCACCTGATGTGGAGGAAGCGAGGGAGGAGGGGAGGCAGGACAGCTAGGTCTTTCAATCGATGTGCTAGTCAGCTGCTGGGCCTGGAGAGTGCACGGGTGGGAAGAGGTGTGTTTCTCTGCATATGCACGAGGGGGGAGGAAAGGGCCAGTTCCCAGGCAGACAACATCAGCCTGAAGCTTCTTGCAAGCACTAGAAAAATAAAAACCCTTGTCGCTATGCCTTATGTTGACAGGGCACTAAATTAGCTTTTGCTCAGATGCAACTGTATCCAACTTGAGTCGCTAACAGCGGCCTGTGCACAAGGCTGTCCCCAGTCAAATCATCTGGCAAACAAAAACAGCCTATAGCTTCTTGGCAGCCCTTGAAATAATAGAAGCTTGCCTGTTTTAAACAGGGCATTCTGCACTGATTTAAATTTTGCTCAGATACAACTATGTCTGACTTGAATGGCTAACAGCGGGCTTTGACCAGGCTGTGCCCAGCCTCGCCATTTGGCATCAGATGAAAAGCATTCCCTGCAGGCCCACATACTGTGCACCGCCCGAGCGGGTGATTCCAAATATATGACAGGGGCATCGCTTCCATGCTGACAGACCCAAACACAGATCAGCCTGATCCACAGCAGGATGATCCAGAGGTCAAGACAGAGGGTCTCAACAGTCGCTGATCAGTATAGGGCATGGAGCCTAAGTACAGGCCTAGGCCTAGTCACTGTCAGGGGTCAGGATGGAGGGCCACAGCTATGTCGAGAGAGCTGGTGTCACCCATGCCCATGATTAGGGGCTCACATCAAAAGGGCCTCCGACGCCCACTGGTAACCCCAGAAAAACACCGTTTTAGCCTAGCACTGATAGACCCCAAGCGCTACCAAAGGACGGTCTGGATGGAAATGCATCACGAGAATGCAGTCCAATGCATGAATATAATGCAGTTGAACGCATGGCAAGGTTGCAATCAAATGCAATCAGATTAATGACATCCACAACATGACATACAATCCAATGCAGTACATGGATTTCAAGAAATGCAATGAAATGCATGGCAAGTGTGCATGACCCAAGGCCACCATAACTCCATGTGGGATACACCTACAAGGTTAAGGGCTTCCTCGAGGCAGAATGGAGCAGCGTCTGTTGCAGACATTGCGAACGATTGCCCTCCGAGAAACAGCTGGCAGGGAAGGCGTGGGATCCGAGGAGAGAGAAGGCATCTGTGCGGAATGATGCGAAAGTGTGGGCCGGACACGTGGGGTGCTGATCCTGGCGTTGCGGCTGCGGGCCGCTGGGGAAACGAGAGCCTCAAAAAGGCCACCAAACCCTCCTTCTACCCTACTCTCGGAAATTGGGGGCGTCAGATCTGCGTGCAGACAATCGGTCAGCTTTCTACGATTTTCATTTCATCGAGCTTTAATCATTCTTGGGGCTGGGTTGGGCAGCCCAAGCGTTCCTTGAGAAAACCGCACCTGGCGAGCAACTACGATCAGGAGTGCAGGCAGGTCTACGTCGCAATATCTGAAACGCAGGCTGCGATTGCTGCTTTGAATTGTGGGAGAAAGAAGGAACCTGGAAAGCCGTGGCGTTGGAGATAATACGACAGATAACCTACCACCCTGCTACTACGACGCAATGATCGGCTCCATGCTGCCAACCATTATGAGGCAAGAGAAGGAATTGGGAATCTTACATCGCACTGATCGTTCGATTCTTCGTGCAGGCGCACTCTACTGCGATTACGATGACATTTTTCATCCACTCAGATCATGCTCCCCCCCTGACCCATGCACAGTGAGGGCGGTCTACCTTGGACGGCCAGTGAGGGTGGAGGTGGTGCCGGTGACTCCAGCTCTGGTATCAACCATGCTGCTGAGGCCATGGAGGCTTTGCAGCTGGAGAGTATGGAGGAAGAATTGCTCCTGGGCAGAGCAGCAGCGGTGGCAGGCCATGCACGTCTCCTGGAGACCCCAGCCGCCAAGGCAGGCATCCTCCGGCGATTTAGCGCCAACGATCTAGGCGGATCCGGTGGTGCCAGAAGGAGCTCAGGTACTGCTGACACTGATGCTGCTCACACAGCGCAGCGGCCGCCGATGGTGCCTCCTGCCAACACCACTGACGCGCCCGATGGGGAGGCGCAAGCCGCCCCTCAATGGGGCGGCACAATGGATTCCCTGAACCTGCCTGGATCACTCTCTGGCTTCACCGTATCAAAGCCCATGGTATCCAACCTGCTGGAGGGTGGGATGTGGGGCTCGGCCCTGCTGCCGCAACAGCACGCGCTGGCCTTTGAAGGCGGCGGCGATGGCAGCAGCGATGGAGGCAGATTTGTCGGCGGAGGTGCAGATGGAGGCGTTGACAGCATTGGCTATGGGAGCGATGACGACAGCGGGATGATGAAGCTCATGATGGAGGGGGGTGGGGAAGGCAGGCCCAGTCGCCACCTCTGGTTGGGCAACATTCCGCTGAGGCCCAGCAAGCAAGCGATGGAGATGCTCTTCAGGTGACTTCAGGGTCTAAGGCCAGGGTTTAGGCTAGCTTTTAGGGAAAGTGACTCAGGTGACTGTTAGGTTGCATGATCAGCGAAGGAGGTGCCCTTCATGCCCACGTCTGAAAACGGAGGCGAAAACACTTTCCTCTTTCATCTTACATATGTTGTTGCTGCATGGTCCATGCATAACCCCTTAAGCTCTCTCTTCTACATTAGGCGTGTGAGTGTTATGTTTGAGCAGCCGAAACCACTGGTCACCCTTGCTGTCGCCGATCGCAGCGGGGGTGACCACCGGCAGTGGAGAGCAGCGCAGTTATTTTGATGCGTGGAGCCATTGCAATGTCTTGTCAGGGTGTGCATGATCCTGGTCAGGGCGGAAAGTATACCATTACTGTCTGAATCACTTCTTGATGTTGTACAAGGGCATGGAGTTGCCTGTAGAGTCACAAGATCCTGCCGCAGGTCCTGTATGCCTGCAATAGCCTTGAGTTCAATTGAACCTCACAGTTGAAACAAATATTGGCATGATATGTATGCCAAATGAAGCACCGTCTGGATAGATCGCTCGCTGTAGAAGTCAGGCTCATACCTCGCGGCCTTGAATAGCTGAAAATGAAGATTGCTGTGCAGCTGTGCCATGAATATGTGCTGAATGAATGTCAGCACACAAGAATAGCTGAAGAATTAACATCTTCACTGGCCTACCATAATGGACCCATCCTCCATGCATTCACACTGTCAACTTGCATGATCACTCACACACAGATCTCTGCTCCTGATGTGAATGATGCTGATGTTGATGCTTACCTGACATCATCTATTGCAGTGCGTTTGGCCCCTTGGAGTCCATCCGGGTCTTCCCTGGGAAGACGTTTGCCTTTGTAAACTTTGTCAACCCGCTTCACGCCATCTTCGCCAAGAGCACGTTGGACGGGCAGCCGGCACCATCCATCACGGGATGCAAGCCTCTAGCCATCAGGTGAGAATGTGTAACCAAGTGTGACATAGCTGTAACTGAAATAATGACCACCCAGTCCTTCTTTTGTGTGGGGTTTGGCTATGACCTGGAAATCAAGACCGGACAGCCATTCGTTATTAGTTAGCTCCCAACTGTATTGATCCATACCTGTGGATGCTGTAACAGTGAATGCAGGGTGTGTTACCTTCGCGTAGTCTTGATGGACAGTCAGACACTGACAGATTGTTTTTTTTTGCAATCCAGAATTTGCATTTGAATTGTTTCCCTGTCTGTGGCCATTCTGGGCTGAGGCATTGCTTTGAACTCCTGACTGCATGGCAGGGTTCACAGGATGAGAATGTGACCAACCCTTTGCTCCAAACCTGACTGCCCTCAGGTTCCAGAGGGACACGGCCTCTGTGCCAGCAGGCATGACTCATTCATCCTCCTCTCCAACTTTGGCCGCGGCAGCAGCTGCTGCAGCAACCATGGGTGGTGGCCTCGATCCATCAGGTGGGGAGCCACCACGACCACCTTAACCCTCTTCTGACTGGGCAAATGGGCGATCTCCATGGCAATCTAGCCTTTTCCAGGATGGCACACGTATGGGTGTGCCTGATAGAGCCTGGTATGCTGCAACTGCATCCCCCTTACTGATACCGGTAGACTGCTGTCCTTCACCCTCTTACCACTACTGTGATGAGACAGAGATATATACTAGCGCATTAGGCGGTGTACCAGAATCATCGAAGTCACATGAACACCTGTTGCAACGCCCCTGCAACAACTATGTAGTATGTAACAACCTTGCAACGTCTGTGCAGCAACAATGACAGGCCCGACCAGCAACAACAGCAGCGTCACCAACCTGGCCTCCCTTGGGGGCCTGGCGGCAGTGGGGACTCTGACTCACATGCTGGATGAGGACAGCAGTGCTCCGGAACCTGCCATCAACCTCTCCAACCGCCTCAACCCCAACAACGTCCATTTCGACAAGGAGCTGGCGCAGAGGTGTGTGGCATTGTACAGGAAAGAATGCATGTCTTTCGGGCTAGGGTAGCCTGTCCAGTGCTATGGCCCACCAGGCAGCTTGCTTTATCCACATTCGGGGTCTATTAACGTACCGTAAAACGCCTTTTACTCCGCTCGTAATTAAATAATTATAGGGGTGCGCGGACATAGCTGCGCACTAATATTAATTCCAAAATTTCCGGTGCGCGGAGCGTCAGTCAGGTGCCCAAAAAACTATTTTGAGGGTGCGCGGTATGAATTAAAAACAGCACTTTTTACACACACAAAAAATGGCGCGCTAGCGCGCGACTGTTTGATTCGACATCCGTTCAGCCATCCTTGTCCGGTCAAGTCTGCTCAAGTAGCCGTGCACAGCAACACTACTGATGACTCAGATGAGCACTACAGGCTGGAAGTGCTGAACATTGACAGTGATTCGAACCGCAGACCTCAGGGTGGACTGCCAAGTTCCGTAGTACCACTGAGCCCCCTGGGCACCAATAGCCACACGTTTCCTGAGGCCAGGAATCGTCGGAGGAAAGGGAAGGAGGCTACGGTATGCGGGTCCTGCTAGCTTCAAGCGAAGTTGTAACAGAGTTTGACAGTACTGGCTGAAAGTGCTGCGCGGACGGAAATTTAAATTATTTCAGTGATGCGCGATGATTGATTAAATTTTGTGCTGCGCGGCGTTAAATTAAATTAAAATTTCGTCGCTGCGCGACCGTTTTTCAAATTCTTTTAGGGGTGCGCGGCCGAAAAATAAATTCTTTTTTGGGGGGGTGCGCGGACCTTAAGGCGTTTTACGGTATTTATTATCACCTGAAACTGGTATGGCACGTTATGGTTGTATCGCGTCCCTGTGGTGGGGTCCGATTTGTCTATGCAGTGGTAGTGTACTTCTCTCAGTATAGCAGAGAGAGAGTGCGGGGAGGAGCCTTGGTACTGGATTGATTCACACTTCCACAGTATAACTACCGGCACCTCTGTCAACACTGCCCATCCAAATCTTCTGAGCAGGTTTTGTTGGAGATCTCTACATCTCACCCCCCTGGTTTCGTTGGAGTGTCGGAACCTGTGAAGCCCCGCCTCCCTCTTGAACCTGTTGAGCCCCGCCTCCCTCCTTCATCAGGTACAAGCGCATGTCCAAGACTGAGAAGGAAGCCCTGTGGGCACAGGACCGCGCTTTCCAGCAGCTGACGGCGGGCTCCATGGGCATGCTCGGTCCATCGGGGGACGTCATCGGCTCCGAAACTCATGTGGACTCTTCTCCGTCTACACCCCTGTTTTCGGCATCTGGCACCCTGCTGCCCTCGGCAGTCGCTGCAAGCCTGGTAAGGCCAGAGGTGCTTGTTGGTCATCAGAGCACTCCAGGGTCAATGCTGTATCCTAGATCTCTCTGCCCTAAGGCCTTTTAGAGGGTGGCCACACCTACGCAATCCATCGTCCGCACTGTTGGCGGCCAACTTGGGCACCTGGGTATTGACCTTCTGCGCAGCCCACCTTTCCTCTGTCCCTTGCCTCCTTAGTGCTGTATACCTCTCCGTTTTGCTCACTTTGTTGTCTGTCATCTCCTTGCCCCCCCCTTCCCTCAGCAGCAACAGCAGCAGCAGAGGCAGAGGCTGATCAACCGGGTATTCTCCACGGGTGCCCTGGACTCCCTGTTTGCCGCGTCCCAGCAGAAGAAGCACCTGATGCAACACCAGCTGCAACACCAGCCGCAGCAACAGCAACAGCCACATCAACAGTGGGCCGGCGATGGTGCAGAGCTGGGCCGAGGGATGGGTCCGCAGGGCGGCATGTTTCGCGTCCAGTCACACCAAGGTCTTCAGGGCATGCAGCGGGCGGCTGCAACGGCGGCAGCCGCCCGGCAGCTGATGCACGAAGCCTCACGCCATATATCTGGCCCGGGTGTGGAGCCAGGCGGACAGGGCCCTTTGTACCCCATGTCGGGCATGGACCCGTACCAAGGCGCACTTCTGCAGCAGCAGATGGGCGGCCCTCCCAACGACAACCTGATGCCGCAGCATGGTGTAGGTGGTATGGGTATGTACCAGCAACAGCAGCTGCAGCAGCAGCAGCAGCGTCACCAGCTGCAGCAGCAGCAGGTCGCGCAGCACCAGCATCAGAGGCAGCTGCTGTTAGCGGCTCAGGAGGCAGGCGGGCAGCACGCGGTGGGGAGCGGAGGGGGTGCTGGTCACGGCTGGCCCCAGCAGCAGCAACAGCAGCAGCAAGGGAGAGGCATGTCTGATGCAATGGGGGGTCTCAACCTGGGTGCCATGGCTGGTGGCGGCGGGGGTGGTGGGATGACCAGCGATGCTTACCACAACTTGTCGCTTCAGAAGGATCTCGCGGTAGCTTTGCTTCAGGCCCGCGGAGATCCTTCCATGGGAGAGCCGGGTGTCGGGGGGATCTGGGACGCCATTGGGCAGGCCGCGCCTCCGCACCTTGGACAGATGCCGCCGGGCGGTGGCCTGGGCAACAATTCCTGGGAGCCCCAGGTCAAGCTGCCTCCTTCAGGGAGCAGGACTGCTAGCTGGGACAGGCACCAGTTTCAACAGCAGCAGCAGCAACAGCTGCACAAGCTGCAGGTTGGCTCCCCTCCTCAGCACCAGCAGCTGAACCAGCAGCAGCAGGGGCGTCCCGGTGGCCCTGGGGCATCGTCGCTGGGCCCTGTGCCTCTGTCCTTCCTCTGCCCACTGTCGCGCGTAGTGATGGCTGACCCCGTCATGGCTGCGGATGGCGTGACGTACGAGCGGGCGGCGATCGAAGCGTGGATGCGGGGGCAGAGGGGAGAGACGTCCCCGTCTTCGGGCCAGTTGCTGGCTAATAGGTGAAGGAGGAGAAAGGGGGGGGCGGACAGGCGATAGGGCAAGATAGGGGCCAGTAGGCCATAGGGGGACTGGGGGAGTGATCAGATGTAAAGATATTCAGGGGTTGTGTGTCAAGGGGGTGGTTCAGGGGGGGGGGTAGGAAGGAGAGGGGGGGAGGAGTGTTGTGTTTCCTAGTGGGAACGCCTAGTGGGAAGTCATTAACGCTCGGGAAGTCATGAACCTATGTGCACGAACCTTACCAGTACATGAGCGTACCGCGGCCACAAACCACGTTTCATGTAATGACATTCCTGATGAGAGCAACGGAATGAAATTGAAAGAGGTTGTCCACTTGTAATGTGCACTTAGGGGGCAGCCAGTCATTTAACTAAATAAATTTTGATTATTGAAGCTAGCAGAAACGCTGATAACATTGAAATTTGTTTTTGACTGTAGTTAGTGATTGCAACTGAATTTATGATACCCTCCCAACTGTGCAGGTATTTGGCTCCCAACTTCCATTTGAGTAGCCTCATTCAAGATTCCATGCGTTAAACGAAAAGCATGTTGGGAGCAGCCTCATTCAAATGCTAACGCGCTGAAAGCAGAAACATGCGGCGTCCCCATCACCTTGTGCATGGGTGCCTGCGGTACCGCGCCGGGTGGGATTGGAGCTAAGAAGAGCAGTGACCCACATCCCCCCAGCGTAGAGTTCTGCCTTCTTTGCGTCTATGTACCTTTGAGTGTGATGAAGGATACCTCCTACATGACAGCAGGCCAAAGAGAGAGAGAGAGAACGGAAGCATAACTGTTATTGCCGGCGCTGCTTTTAGAAGTGTGCAGAAGGATAATTATGTTTTGTAGTCGAGAGTTCATTAGGGCAGACGGGACTGTGTATGTAGTGGTTTGCGGGGACAAGCCCTGTGCGCCTCCTTGGCACGGAATGGACTGTTAAACCTGCAATAAGCGAACTGCTCGGTGCGAAAGGATCGGATTGGCTACTAGGCAGCTGCTGTTGGTGTTTGTTCTTTTACGCACCCAGCAACCAAGGCCGATGAGCCGCATCCGGTGACGATGTTTTTAGTGGTTGATATTTCTTATGCACCTGCTCGAGGGAGATGTGGGAAGCGTGACGTCACGTTGTGGCATGTGGCTGGTTGCAAAGGTCTAGGGGTGAAGAATGTGCAATTCTGGCCTGGAAAAAGAAGATAATGCATGGCATAGACTTATGCGCCTCTTCCAAATTACCGGTTCCTTTTTCAGTGTTTAGATTATGAATTTGTTGTCCTCTTGCGACAGATTTCCCCTTGAAAAGTGTGACGAGCTCCGATGTAAATGTTTGAATTAATAGAGAACTGGGCCAGAGTTGGTCGAAATTCTTACCATTATTTTTATTGAAACAAACGCACCCTCGGGCGAGGGGGGGCAGAAATAAAAGCTGGGGACCCCATCCCCGAATATAAAATCGAGCAACCAAGCCTACCACCCACCCAACTACCGCCTTCGGAACCCATTGGAATTTAAATATCTCAGTCGAAATTCAAAATTACAAGGCATGTAAGTTTTGTTTTTGACCAGCTCGTCAAGGCGCCTCTACCGGTATATTTCAATTCGTTAGGTGATGACAATTCATGCCAACAGCTAGGCCAACAGTCAATTTGTGTACTGGGCTCAGCCAGGCAATTGAGTACCGACTAATGCTCGCCAGCGATCACAATTTATGCAAACAGTCAATTTGGGTACTGATCTCAGCATCGCCATTGACTACCGATTACTGCTCGCTAGCGATCACATGTTTCCAGAGGGCAGATGGCCTGGATGGCGGTGGCAATGCGTTGGCATCAGCCCGCATCTTGGCCATGAGCTCCCTCACTGCCTTATTCCTCTCCCTCAGCGGGAGCTCTTTGTCCATTACTCCCTCTAATTCCTTCACCGTCACCGCCTAGCTTGCCACATCTTAATCCACCAGCTGCTCATCGGGATGGGCTGTCTGCATGTGATGAAGGTAGTGATAGTACCAGACCCACGTGCGGGGGACGGGCGGATCCCTGCTCCTGCAGACAATCAGACATGGCATGGCACTGGCCTGTTGATGTTAGGATTGCTGACTGACACCTTGTGCGCTGAGCCGTATGACATCTTGTGGTGCAGAGGGCATGCCGAGCTAAAAGCTGGTGTCGGGGTGTCTCAAAGGAGTCAAACCCTCAGCATGGGGGGCCAGGGTGTCACGTGGTAATTCAAGCAACATTTTAGGATGTAAATGGACTCATGTTGGCAAGAAGAACACAGGTGTGCCGCGGCTAGCCTCAACAGACCTCCAGAAAAAAAGATACACAGTTTCCCAAATATTAGATTTTTTGGGAGACCCCCCCCCCCCAACTTTGCCCCCCCATATCCCCCATCCCCCTGGGCCAAAAAACATTTAAAACAGCTATGGCACGCTCTCGTCAAGCTCTACAAAAAGGGGGATGGGGCCGATCTTTTTCTGCCCCCCCCCCCGCCCTCGGGCACTTTTTGTCATTAACTTGCTGACCCTATACACACAAACACAGTCTTGTCATCCAAATCTGCTGACCCAGACACGCTTCACCTTCACACCAGCCTTCCTTTGAAAATCGTGTTCGCACTCGCCACCCCCAAACTTTCGTGTTATAGGCACCCATGAATAACCTTCTCATCATGCACACCTGCGACAACCGCACACTCTCGATATCCCCACCTACCATCGACACGCTCATCGCAACCACAACTGCCACTCCAGACACTCGCCACATTCACATCAGCCACCCTCGTACACTAAATTGATTTCCATCTGCAACCGAAGGGGGGGGGGATACAACAATCATGTATTTATGTACCCCATCACCCCTAAGTTGTAGAGCTTAATGAGAGCTTTCTCAATCCGTCTGGTCTCAAAACAATTATCCCAAGGGAGCGGGGAGGGGGGTAGATGAGGGGAGCAAAGTTTGGGGGGGGCTTCACAAGAAATAACTAAAATAAGTGATCATATATAATGCGACAAAATAATCGACACATATATACATTTTTCACACCAGATTGAGACGAGAGCTATACCATAGCATTCCTCGTGGCAAATGCCATTGATTCGCACCATACAACATAGCATGTAACAAAGCCACATCCCCTAGACATCCCATTTTTGCAGAGGGGGCGGCTCCGCAACCAAAACCGCTGTTCTTGGTATGCCCACTCTCGAGTCAAGCAGTACACCAGTAGTTGCTATGATATAAGCAATGGCTGTAGTCTGTGAGTTTTGTGTTTGTCATGCTACCTGTGGGTGCTATGGTAGGCCATGCAGTTGTTGTTGCATTGGCGGCCGCCATGCAAATTCCCTTGGTGACAGACAAGAGAGTAAGATACTCAAGCAGGCGTCCAGTGCTAGGGAGGCGGAGGATGTGGTCGACCTATAGCGGAGGCTGTACCAGACGGGGGGTTCCATTCTAGACACCCTGAACTCAGCGGTGCTAGGGGCTCGCCGCAAGCTCTGGCCACAGTTCAAAGCGGCTAAGGAGAAAGGGATCCCAACGTTGGTGCTTTATCCTATTTGCATCATGGCAAGAATGTTGGTGCTTGCAACACCATTGATTAATTCATCTCAACCCCGTCCCTTATTTTTGATATGATAGGAGCCATCAAGCATGGATGTGATATGCATGTATCTCAATGTGCCAGGATTCCTGCGCGAGCTGATGGGGGTAGGTTTGACTATGTTCCTATTTACCTTATTATTAGCCGGCCCTCCTTAAAGACAGCCGTGTTCGCTAGAAGGAACTGGGCAGGCCCACGGGCCATGGCCCTACTATCCGCAGTGGTCACACCGGGGAACACACTGGGTGCGCTGTAGGGGCATGCCCGCATGCCCTGCCGGCGGCCATTAAAGGAAAAGAGGCAGGTGCATGCTGCACAGTAAAGTGTCAGAGCAGCGGCAACACTGCCTGACGTCTTTGTTGACCTCTTGGTTGGCCGCCACGCACCATTTGCAAGACATGCCCTCATCGGGGCAGGTGTGCATAGTGTGCAGGCAAAATGTGCAGAGGCTGGTGTCACGCATTGTAATGCTTACACCGCGGCATTGTGAATGCCATGGAACTTGACACACAATGCACGGCGTGCCAGCTCCTCATCAACGCCTTGATGTGCGAGGCACCCAGCGCTCAAGGTGGTTGATCCACCCTGTGGCCCGTCGCCCATACTAACCGGGGGCATGGGAGGCTTCCGAGGGCGAAGGGTTGCATTGTTAGAGACAGGGTCATGGGAACCATAGCCCTCTGGAACCACATACGAGCCATCTGACAGGACCGGAGGCCCTTGGACACCATAATGACTGGAACTAGTGGGGTTGGAAAGGGCCCCGGCGATGAACCCTGACAGGCATAAGCTTGTGGAGCATGCCGCCTTCTATCATGGGGGCAGGAAAGCCACATGGGACCGGTCAGCATGGAGCCGAAGGCGCCACATCAATTAGGGGCGGGTAGCATCAGAAGAGGCCCGGCCCAAGGAAAAATGAATATTCTAGTCGAGAACCAGGGCTGCCGTCTCTGCGGTGCATGAATGATAATCAGCAGGAAAGTCCAAGACCAGGGATGGTGGATCCCTGGACTCAGGAGACAGGCGTCTCATGGTTCGGAAAGCGAGGTCAAGGGATCATATCATAATATGTATGAAGATCCCTGGGACTATGGGAGACGGGCCAGGGATCTGAGGGGTCTGGCCAGTCAGCCTGTTCTGAAACCATAGGTTCCTCCCATGCCCTAGGAATTGGAATAGGAGGAGAACCCGATCCCATGGCAACGAAAGTAATTGACCCCGATCCGACCTGGTCAGGCATTAAACCCCATCCCGTAGAGTAACCTGGACGTTGAGGGTCCTTGGCATCGACCAATTCGGCGCAACCACTGGCTTCAAGGGAGCTTGAGCTCATTGGGCCGTTGGGCGGCGGGGAGGTGTCGCGACCCCGTAGCGAACCTCTCGCTGCTGATACCCAGCCAAACCTTATATCATCATTCGCCATGTCAGGAATGTGCCATGTGGTCAAGTTGATGGTGGCGAAGGCCGTGTGGATGTTGTACGGCTGCTCGTACCCATAAGGGGACATGATGGCAGCCGCCTCTACCTGGTGCTCTGTTTCAGAGGGCAAGATCGTTACATAAATCTGCTCATCTGAACTCTTCACCGTCTTTGCCATCCTTACTTCCCGAACCTTAGGTCGGCCCATCAGGGTCACCGAAGTCCGGGACGGCCCTGCTCACAGCGGGCCAAAAGCAGAATGCTAGATGGTGAGTGGGCCGCCTCCCAAACGGGCAGCTCGCCAGGCCATGAGACCAGAACTGCCGGCGGAATTGCCAGGATCTGAGATACCGATCCCTCTCCTCCTAGCGGGTCAGGCAGTCGTTGATGCCGATGGCAACCACAAGGTTGTTGTTGAGCTCGTGCTCGTGAGCCCAAACTGGCAACCCATGATCATACGTGGGAACGTTAGGCAAAACCCGAACGCCCCCCTGTCCGGGAGCCATAAGCAGGGAAGAAAATTCACCATAACAGTTGTGGCTGACAGCTGCTCCGGTCTCATGGCCCTGCATAGGGTGTACACGGGCAGAGGGCAGGGTCACACACCTCAAGATCAGTAATGGGATCAAGTTTGGTGTCAGAGCTGATATCAGAATCATCATCCTCAACCCAAATTCTAGGCTCCAGGTCCTCAGGCAGGACCACGAGCCCAAGAAGAACGGGGATAGGCTTCCCCCGTGCCTGCGTATTGGCCAACCATCGCCACAAAGCCCCACTCCAATTAACACATGGGGCTGCCCCCCAGCCCTTTGCAAATTCTGGAGGACTACACCGGAATTGTTATCAGAATCATGTAGCCCGGGCTGCCCTACGGAAATAAGTCTCCGGGCAATGGATTGAAAGGCTAGTTGATACAATTCATTCTGGCTGGGAGGCCCCTAGGGGACCATGAAAAGGATCCCACAAAACAGGGAGGTAATGGTGCAGAGGCTGAAAGCCTCTGAAACCACCGCGCCGGGCCATTTCTGATAGGGGAATATGTCGCAGAGCAGGAGGGTCGAGCCATGCCCTCGTACCTGTCCAGGCTCCTGTCATTGGCATAAGGTAGGTGGCGTGGCGGACTGGCCCTGACGGTTGCCCTGTCCATGCCCTTGCATGTACTGAAAGGGAGTGGCCGGATAATGCGCCCGCGGCCAAGAAGGCCAGTCTGCTGATGACGGGCCTGGCAGGCCCGAACCAGCCTGCTGCCAAGCGGCATGTGGCCCTCCCGCTGGTTTTGGGGGCCATGTGTCACGTGGTACCAGTGACCTTGAAGTATCACTGCGCACAGCAGTCACTTGGAGTGCTAAGTGCCCTTTATAGAGGTTAACTAGCGTGTGCAGGAGCGATAAACTGCTGGCAGACAGTTTATCCTCGACTAATCCTCGGGTTACCGCACTAACCTTTGATGATTCCTCTCTTACTGTTGACAAAAGTTGCGAAGTGAACTCGATCCTGCTGGGTCTAGTTGTACTGAAGCCGGCTGTTGACAGTAGGAAATGGTATGGAACGAACTTGAGAGACGATCCAGCCGAAGTGATGAGAAGGGATGAGCCGAAGAGGCGACTCTTTGATGAGGAGGATCGGCTGCTGGAGCAGTAAATCGACTTGGTAGCCAGAAAAGGTCTGGGTAGCAGCTCACAGTGTCGAATTATAGCCTAGAGATAGAACTGTCGAAGCTCGCAGTGTAGGGTATAATCGAGAGATAGAGCTGAGATGGATGAAGTAGAGAAGGTGATGCTAGAGATCACGAATAAGTGTAGTGGTGAACTAGAGATAATCGATCAGTGTAGCGATCAGGGCCTGTTACTGAATGATGTGGTCTTGGAGAAATAGGATCAGTGTAGTGTAAACTAGAGATCTCCTATTAGTGCAGTGTCCTGGCCTTGATAAGAGGCCGAAATATCACAGATGGACGTTAATCCCAGAACTGTTTACAGGTAGCGGGGTAATTCAACTTCGGTATATTACTTGAGTAAGAAGAGAAGAATGCCTGGAACGAGCCAGGCATTCTCGAAGTACCACAAAACATAATGGATCCGAAACCAAAAAGGATGTATCAGTGCAGTCCTTCACTGCTTCAGTATTTCCTCTCCTGGAGTTTAATTTACCGCAAAATAATAGGAGGGGCTGAAATCCCTTTTCCAGACTTTTCCTTTTTTCACATGTTTGCTGCCCTATTGCCTTTCTAAGTTTTCTCTCTCAAAGCGAAGTTGAACGCTGAGCCTTATTTAGCAGGGTCCAGAGGTGTAGCGGCTTTTAAAATCTGTGGGCACAGGGGACTGGCTTTCTACCCCGCCTTGTTAGTAACGTTACACCCTGATGCGCCATGTGATACCGGCAGTTGCAAATTCTTTATAATTTACCCACTTCTTCGGCTAGGGCTTACCAACCGCATTCTGACTTATGAGGTTCATACCTATCACACAGTGTGCCCTTTTTTTGCTAGCTGCAGGAAGCTCAAAAGTGCAGTGCCCTGTTGGACCCCAATTACATGCCTCTCCCACGCAGCGTTGCAGTGCCCTATTGGACCCAACTACCTTTTTTGCGCAGCGGGGCAGTGCCCTGTTAGACCCCAACAACCTTTCCCACGCAGCGGGGCAGTGCCCTGTTGGACCCCAACAACCTTTCCCACGCAGCGGGGCAGTGCCCTGTTGGACCCCAGCAACCTTTCCCACGCAGCGGGGCAGTGCCCTGTTGGACCCCAACTACCTTTCGCACGCAGAGGGGCAGTGCCCTGTTGGACCCTGACTACCTCTCGCGCGGAGCGGGGCAGTGCCCTGTTGGACCGTGAAGCAGCCACGAGCGCTACCAATCTTGGTCATCACTTGCGTGTGCACCTGCTGGCTGCTGAAAGGGTGGCCGCTCACTCAGGCAGCTGGTACTGGGCGGCAGCCATTACTATTGAAATAAATGCAGGATGTCTCATAAATATTGAAACCAGACACGCCCATCCTCCTGCAGTTTCCTAGTACTTTCTCCTCTTTTTCTCCACTCCGCCTGAGCCTTCATACCAGCAAAGGTCTAGGACAGGGGTGCATTTAAAACGCAACAACTCTACTGTGTCGGCCCGCATGTAGTTCAGACTGGGCTGGTCGCTCCATAGCCATTGCAGCCACCTGTATCGTGACTGCACAAGTCATCCAGGACATGCATTTTGCACAAGGATCAGTATCAACACAAGCAAACACATAGAGCAACGAGCAGCAGCCCCGGAGGTTGCACCATCATGCGGTGCAACAACATGGGTGCCAGTGGCACCGCGCTGCTCGCCATGCAGGACAGCAGGGATTCCAGCTTCGTGATATCCGGCCTGCCAGAGGGTCGTTTGGGGGAGAAATGTGCAGCTCTGGTCTGTGAGACAGTGTGCAAGCTCATGGGTATCACTATCAATGTCAGAAGCGCCCTTCTGATGAGTAAGCCGGATCCCAGCGGCAAGTTAATGCGGAAGATCAAGTTCCGCATGGACAATTGCAGCGAGGCCGAGAGCATAGTGTACAGGAGGATTCAATTGGCAGTCAAGGGTGTCACAATCTGGGATGACATGTCCCCTGCAGAGCTGTCAGCCAAGCACGGCATGAGCTCTGGCCAAAGTTCCAGCTTGCTAAGGAAGTTCAGGGCGTTTTTCACGTGTGCTCGGCTCGTCGTCGATGGGATGGAGGTGTCAGCCGCATGAGTTTAACACACGTTCGTTTCTAACACACCAATTCAACATTGGAATCACTCAATTACAGAAATTCCGCATGCTTAAATCAATGAATTATACACAGATTCCACACATTTCACACTTTTAATCACGTAACTCACGTAACTTAAGCGTCACACACCTTCACACAGAATTTTCAGGTTTGCACTCAAATACTCTTATATGTACAGATTCCAAACAGTTCACACTTGTAAACATTTTTTCGCGTAAGTTTCACGTCACATAGCTTCACACAGAAATTCCAGGTTGATACTCAAAAACTCTTACATACATTCACAAATTTCCTAAGCGGTGTGCAAACGAATTATTTTGCACCCACGTCATGCATGTGTTATGGCTGGGGCTAATCTTCAGCACTATGAGGTTCATTCCCATGGCCACTACCCGGTGGTTGTGTGTTAGTTGCTAGCCCAGGGGGGTCACTGGTTTTTGCGCGCTGTCCTAGCATATTTAGTGCCTGTGACGGTTTACGGGCACATATCCCATGCACCAAATGTGATGCTCTGTTGGACTGTAAAAGCATCACACAACTTCACAAGGAACGTCAGCACTGACAGCTTACTATAAGCGCTCAAATGCAAAAGGGTCGCTGAGGTTCCGTTGTCGACAAGGACCATGCCGCCTTCAGATCCTCCTTTGCTGCCTTCTCAGCACATCCCTCTACCCGCTCAGGCCCCGTCTTCATTTCCAAGGTAATGGCGTCCAGCTTGCTGGGGACCCGCTTGCGCACCAAGCGTCCTGGCCAGCCCTGCCACACAGCACCGGCTGGGAGCATTTCTGTGCAGGGCATGTGGCAGGGAATGCACCATTCTGAACTGGCCCCTCAAGCAAGGTTAGGGGCGTGTCATGAGGTGCACGATGAGCTGCAGTCCACTGACAAGATACGGGGATACAGGGCATGCGGCACATTCACATGCAGCATGATGAAGCAGACCTGAAAACAGATGAAGAGCAAAAATGCTTGAGAGATACCTGATATAATTTGAATTTAGAGTTTCTGAAATACGACCACATGAGACCAGGGCAAGGGGTCTGGGGGGGTAGGGATATCACCCTCTCTTCCAGCATAACAAATGTTTTGATTCGCTGGATGCCCCTTATGGCAAGGCTTACAATAAGGCCGACAAAGAGACACATACCAAGGGAGCTATGCATGCACACGGCCCCCCTCTGCCTAGTCACCTGACCCGCTGTGGTCTTGATGGTGACAGAGAATCAGGTGGAGCAAGGTAGGATGGGTGGGGGGGGGCTGACTCACTCACCTCCAGAGGCCACCAGCGTGTGCTCCAGCAGCATGCTGTGGGGACCCATGGAGGCACCGCTCAGCAGGCGTGTCTTGGAGCGCATCACCGCGTACTCCCCCACCACGAGCTCGTTCAACTGAAACACGCCACGGCTGTTGATGTGGGTGATGAGCGAGGCGTTGTCGATGGCTGCCCCTTCGCCAATGGTCACCATGTCAGGTTCGGTCATGACCGGGTCACCCATGTTCGGGTACCTGTCAGGTGGAAAAGTGTGGACGGGAAGTGTGAACTTGTGTGATATGTCTGTTTCGGTCATGACCGGGTCACCCATGTTCGAGTAACTGTCAGGTGGAACAGTGCTAGATGTGAACGGGAAGTGTGAACCTCTGTGACGAGGTCACGTGGGAAGTGTGAATGTGAACAGAGGGAGGATGGCGAGATGAAGTAGCAAAGGGACGACGGTGAGACCGGATGCGAGAGGGGTGAGAGAAGTTACAGAGAAGTTGAAGAGAAGTTACAGATGAATTACAGTCTTACATACAAGTTGTAGAGGTTACAGAGAAGTTACAGAGAAGTTACAGAGGAACACAGGCAGGATGGAACTTGTGGGAGAGGCTGTGGTAGGTCCTGCATGCAATGTGCCGCCTCAACACTAAGTCAAATTCAGCTGGGACTCTCGACACATTCCTCGCAGCAGGGCTTACATGCAGACATTCTTCCCGATCTTTGCGCCGTTTGCCTGCAGGTACCAGGTCAAATATTGGCTGCCGCATGTGCGGTCGAAGATCTTGCACATAAAGCTGCTCCGGATGGACTGCAGCACCTTGTGAATGATCCACCGCTGGCAGTAGTCTGCCTTGTCCCAGGAGCACTCGCCTGTCAATAAACAGGCCGGGAATTCGAGATTTGATTTCATTGTCAGGATAAGGAGCAGGGTTTTTTCTAGTGGGTACCGGACCACATACCGCTATAATCCAGCCTGTCGCCCAAAGCCCCTGTGAGGCCAGCCCTGCTGCTTGGGCCTCTGGCCACAGGCTGGTCCAGATTTTGTGTGAATCAGCCCAGTGGTGCCCGCAGGGCAGCTCCTGACAGCTGGTCCGGTACCCACTAAAAGACACACTAATTAGGATAGGCTACACAGTTTAGGGTTGAGGTGTAAGGTCTAGTGTTAAGGATATCAGGGTTTTCAGTACCTATACCATGCCACAACAAACGGCGAACCTGACACACGAGATGTCATGTCCAGGTCCCCTCCCCTGCCCTGAATAATCAGGTGAAGATGAAAAGGGGCCAGACGAATGGCTGAGATGATGCCGTGTGTTGAGAGGCCCGCAGAAGACCCTTACAGGCGGCTGTGGGCAAGCAACCTCAAGCGTCTCCCCAACATCATTCAACACCAATACCGGACCATGCTTGCTCGGCGGGCCGCCACGCGGCCGGGAAAGGCCCGGACTGGAGCGAGCACGAGCAATGATTGTGGCAGGACCCACCAGATTTGCGTTGCCCGATGATGAGCCACTTTGCAGAGGTGTCCACCAGGACGGCGCCATAGACAACCAAAGCATTGATGGCCAGATAGAACGCAGCCATCAGGGCCAGCTCGCCGAGCAGGCTGGCGCTGAAGCTTGCATCGCTGCAGTGCATGGAGGGTATATGTATCATGAGTTCGCATCATTCAGCTGTGGAGCTCGAAAAATGCTTGTTTTTTCAAATGCTGAAAACAACATGACATGTTGTTTAATCATCCAGCTCCCCGGAAGGGTTTAGGGGCGAGGGTTAAGTACCCCCCTTAGTGTCTCGTGCTCAGGCCCCCAGAAAGTGCGTGGGGTTAGGGTTTATTCCCCCACTTAACAGTCCTCCTCCGCCCCCCTCCGTCCCCAATGGTGAGTGCACTTACTTGTTGAGCACCCTGTGCGTGTTGTACACCAGGACCTCACTGAGGGCCAGGGCACCGATGAGCGGGATCAGCCAGTACCCCGCCACGAAGGCAGTGACCGAGACACTGAACACCGTGTGCAGCCACGTGGGCCACAGGAAGTAGGGCGCGTTTGCACGATTTGAGCAGACGCGGCTGTAAGGGGTGTCCGTGGGAGCAGTGGCTGCGTCCACAGGGCCTGCGAGGGCACAAGGCTGTTCAGATGAGTGATGGAGAGCTGGGGAAAGGACAAGTGGATGCATGCCTTCAGTTCCTCAGCCCTTCCTCCACCGTACCACCGTCGCCAAATACATTCACTATTGCCCCCCTCTATTCCCCCCAACCTCTGCTCCCCTCCCCCATCAACGTGCCCTCCCAACTACCTCCGGACGTCCTCACCATTGCTCCACAGCAAGGGTACACCCTGCTTGCAGCCAATCCAGGTGGACCCGTCTGGGAGAACTGTTCCTGCCGGGATAAAGCCACCAGACCCCTACAAGAGGGTTAAGGGTCAAATTGTGGGTTAACGTTTTACATATCTAGGGGTTGACAGGGGTGGGTGTGTCAAACTCCAGAATCCGGAATTGTCCAGACCTCTACGAGAGGGTTAAGGGTCAAATTGTGTTGTTCAGATTCATGGCTGGAGACCTGTTATACACGGTCAAACATCCCCACTTCCAGATTTTAGCAAGGTTCAGCTACACACAAGCTACATTGCAGCTACTGTACGAACTTCGCCGGAAGTCCAGAGTGTGGCCAGGCAAGCTGCATGGCCCCCCGGCAGCTGGTCTGGATTGGGGGCAATCGGGCCATTGGAAGCCGCGTGGTGGCCTGCCAAAGTTGCCTCGATGGTACTGAGCACTGACTAAAAATAACACTGCGGACAGCTTCAGTCTCTATGGCAAGGATACTGTGGTTTGGCAGCAAGAGGGGGAGGGAACTCCAAACACTGAGCCTTGTTGAACGGACCCTTCTCGGTGCTGCTGGACCCAGTTGACACGAGGCCCCTCAATTCCAACATTCCAGCAGTACAGGGGCGTGAGATGCCTTGCAACACCCACCATGACAGTGTTGCGCCCCAAGCCACCCACCACCCACCCACCATGGCAATGTTGCAACACCCACCCACCCACCCACCATGACAGTGTTGCGCCCCAAGCCACCCACCCACCCACCCACCATGACAATGTTGCAACACCCACCCACCCACCCACCATGACAGTGTTGCGCCCCAAGCCACCCACCCACCCACCATGACAGTGTTGCGCCCCAAGCCACCCACCCACCCACCCACCATGACAGTGTTGCAACACCCACCCACCCACCCACCCACCATGACAGTGTTGCGCCCCAAGCCCCCTCCCGGCTGAACACAGCAGCGGTCAGCCAGCATGGCCCCGGCTTGGATCTTGATGGGGGCCCGCGCATGAGCTCCGGAGCATACCAAGGAGCTGCGCGAGCCAAACACTGCATGGTCCCCAATCTGAAGCAGGCAGTTACATGCAGTTACAGGGCAGATACATGCAGTTACAAGGCAGTTACATACAGTAACAAGGCAGTTACATTAAAGTGGGGCTCCGGAGCAGACCAGGATGCAGCACGAGCTTAACACGTTCGTAGTCCCCAACCTGAAACGTAGGAGGTGGACAACAGGGGACACAGGGAGCAGCGTTTTTATCAGTGACCTCCAGCTACATTTCAGCTACACTCTGGCCTCCAGCCGGAGGCCCCAGGTGTTGCCAGGGATGCTACTTGGGCCACCGGCCAAAGGCCGATCATGGTTTGGGGCCAATCGGAGCGGCCTTCCAAAGGTGGGGTTTTGGTACCCAGTACCCACTAAAACAAAACTGGCAGGGACTAGAATAGTGCAAATGTCTTGAATATTTTGGCGACAACAGCTGCAAGTCGTCTTTATTCCAGCTGCACTCCAGCTTCTGGCCCCAGGTAAGGCCAGGCATGCTGCTTGAGCCTTCACCTGGAGGTTGGCTAATATTGGGGGCCAATCTGGTATATGGTACTGAGTACTAACTAACAAAAGTGAGTGTTATCAGCAAAGGCGGTCAGGTACTGACCCCGGGGATCCAAACCCTATCGACCTACCTCGATCATGTCAAGTACTGACCCCGGGGATCCAAACCCTATCGACCTACCTCGATCATGTCAAGTACTGACCCCGGGGATCCAAACCCTATCGACCTACCTCGATCATGTCAAGTACTGACCCCGGGGATCCAAACCCTATCGACCTACCTCAATCATGTCAAGTACTGACCCCGGGGATCCAAACCCTATCGACCTACCTCGATCATGTCAAGTACTGACCCCGGGGATCCAAACCCTATCGACCTACCTCGATCATGTCAAGTACTGACCCCGGGGATCCAAACCCTATCGACCTACCTCGATCATGTCAAGTACTGACCCCGGGGATCCAAACCCTATCGACCTACCTCAATCATGTCAAGTACTGACCCCGGGGATCCAAACCCTATCGACCTACCTCGATCATGTCAAGTACAGACCCCGGGAATCCAAACCCTATCGACCTACCTCGATCATGTCAAGTACTGAACCCGGGGATCCAAACCCTATCGACCTACCTCGATCATGTCAAGTACAGACCCCGGGGATCCAAACCCTATCGACCTACCTCGATCATGTCAAGTACTGACCCCGGGGATCCAAACCCTATCGACCTACCTCGATCATGTCAAGTACAGACCCCGGGGATCCAAACCCTATCGACCTACCTCGATCATGTCAAGTACTGACCCCGGGGATCCAAACCCTATCGACCTACCTCGATCATGTCAAGTACTGACCCCGGGGATCCAAACCCTATCGACCTACCTCGATCATGTCAAGTACTGACCCCGGGGATCCAAACCCTATCGACCTACCTCGATTATGTCAAGTACTGACCCCGGGGATCCAAACCCTATCGACCTACCTCGATCATGTCAAGTACAGACCCCGGGGATCCAAACCCTATCGACCTACCTCGATCATGTCAAGTACTGACCCCGGGGATCCAAACCCTATCGACCTACCTCGATCATGTCAAGTACTGACCCCGGGGATCCAAACCCTATCGACCTACCTCGATCATGTCAAGTACTGACCCCGGGGATCCAAACCCTATCGACCTACCTCGATTATGTCAAGTACTGACCCCGGGGATCCAAACCCTATCGACCTACCTCAATCATGTCAAGTACTGACCCCGGGGATCCAAACCCTATCGACCTGCCTCGATCATGTCAAGTACTGACCCCGGGGATCCAAACCCTATCGACCTACCTCGATCATGTCAAGTACTGACCCCGGGGATCCAAACCCTATCGACCTACCTCGATCATGTCAAGTACTGACCCCGGGGATCCAAACCCTATCGACCTACCTCGATCATGTCAAGTACTGACCCCGGGGATCCAAACCCTATCGACCTACCTCGATCATGTCAAGTACTGACCCCGGGGATCCAAACCCTATCGACCTACCTCGATCATGTCAAGTACTGACCCCGGGGATCCAAACCCTATCGACCTACCTCGATCATGTCAAGTACAGACCCCGGGGATCCAAACCCTATCGACCTACCTCGATCATGTCAAGTACCGTACTGACCCCGGGGATCCAAACCCTATCGACCTACCTTGATCATGTCAAGTACAGACCCCGGGGATCCAAACCCTATCGACCTACCTCGATCATGTCAAGTACAGACCCCGGGGATCCAAACCCTATCGACCTACCTCGATCATGTCAAGTACTGAACCCGGGGATCCAAACCCTATCGACCTACCTCAATCATGTCAAGTACTGACCCCGGGGATCCAAACCCTATCGACCTACCTCGATCATGTCAAGTACTGACCCCGGGGATCCAAACCCTATCGACCTACCTCGATCATGTCAAGTACTGACCCCGGGGATCCAAACCCTATCGACCTACCTCGATCATGTCAAGTACTGACCCCGGGGATCCAAACCCTATCGACCTACCTCGATCATGTCAAGTACTGACCCCGGGGATCCAAACCCTATCGACCTACCTCGATCATGTCAAGTACTGACCCCGGGGATCCAAACCCTTTCGACCTACCTCGATCATGTCAAGTACTGACCCCGGGGATCCAAACCCTATCGACCTACCTCGATCATGTCAAGTACTGACCCCGGGGATCCAAACCCTATCGACCTACCTCGATCATGTCAAGTACTGACCCCGGGGATCCAAAGCCTATCGACCTACCTCGATCATGTCAAGTACTGACCCCGGGGTTCCAAACCCTATCGACCTACCTCGATCATGTCAAGTACTGACCCCGGGGATCCAAACCCTATCGACCTACCTCGATCATGTCAAGTACTGACCCCGGGGATCCAAACCCTATCGACCTACCTCGATCATGTCAAGTACTGACCCCGGGGATCCAAACCCTATCGACCTACCTCGATCATGTCAAGTACTGACCCCGGGGATCCAAACCCTTTCGACCTACCTCGATCATGTCAAGTACAGACCCCGGGGATCCAAACCCTTTCGACCTACCTCGATCATGTCAAGTACCGTACTGACCCCGGGGACCAAAACCCTGTAGACCCTACCTCGATCAAGTCAAAATCTGTGGTGTCGAAGCCGCTTCCGCTCAGAAAGACGCCTGTGCCCACTTTGCAGCCCAGCCGCCGCAGCAGCCAGGAGGCACCTGAGGGGAGGAGAGACCAGTTGGGGGCTGCAGCTCAAAATGGGGGGGAGACCAGTGGAGGGCTGCCACTCAAATGGGGGGGAGACCAGTTGAGGTCCTAAACTTGAGGGCACACGCAGGCAGTGACTCTCCCGACCACAGCCTGAGGCCTTTTGCATATTCGGCCTGTGCTCAGCGTACTAGGTCCTGTTTCAAGTTGCTTAGCGTACTAGGTCCTGTCTCAAGTTGCTTAGCGTACTAGGTCCTGTCTCAAGTTGCTCAGCGTACTAGGTCCTGTCTCAAGTTGCTCAGCGTACTAGGTCCTGTCTCAAGTTGCTCAGCGGACTAGGTCCTGTCTCAAGTTGCTCAGCGTACTAGGTCCTGTCTCAAGTTGCTTAGCGTACTAGGTCCTGTCTCAAGTTGCTCAGCGGACTAGGTCCTGTCTCAAGTTGCTCAGCGTACTAGGTCCTGTCTCAAGTTGCTTAGCGTACTAGGTCCTGTCTCAAGTTGCTTAGCGTACTAGGTCCTGTCTCAAGTTGCTCAGCGTACTAGGTCCTGTCTCAAGTTGCTCAGCGTACTAGGTCCTGTCTCAAGTTGCTCAGCGGACTAGGTCCTGTCTCAAGTTGCTTAGCGTACTAGGTCCTGTCTCAAGTTGCTCAGCGGACTAGGTCCTGTCTCAAGTTGCTCAGCGTACTAGGTCCTGTCTCAAGTTGCTTAGCGTACTAGGTCCTGTCTCAAGTTGCTTAGCGTACTAGGTCCTGTCTCAAGTTGCTCAGCGTATTAGGTCCTGTCTCAAGTTGCTCAGCGTACTAGGTCCTGTCTCAAGTTGCTCAGCGGACTAGGTCCTGTCTCAAGTTGCTCAGCGTACTAGGTCCTGCTAGGCACCTTGCTGACCCTCACCTGACAGGTTGGGTCCCAGCATCCGCATCACTCTGCTCAGCTTGGGGCCCACAAACCACGCCTCCAGCAGGTAGTAGTGCAGTCGCTCCCACTGGCTATGAGTGCGAGGCCCTGGCTGGAGCGGGCGGAACATGAGGTTCTTCAGGACGATGGCAAGGAGGAGTCGCAGGAAGGGGACAGCGGTCACCTGGGTGGCCTTGTTGAGGATGTACCAGGGATAGCGGGCTGTTGAGCAGAGGATGGCCGGGGGCAGGCAGATGGTTGGATGCAAAGGGAGGGGAAGGTAGGCAGGGTGGTGAAGGGCGAGCAGGCAGGAACGGGAAAGGAAGGTCAGGCCGGAAGGTTCTGTGACACTGCCAGAGGGATATCGGGCTTCGACGCTGATCAGAGGTTGGATGTGGGAGGAGCCAAGGCATGTGGTCGGATGGGAGGGGAGGGGAAGGCAGTCCTCTGCCAGAGTGATGATGAAGCAAGGGCAAGCGGCCAGGCAGGAATGGGATAGGAGGGTCGTCAGGCGGCCTGTATGGGAGGTCAGGGGGTGGGATTTGGGATGGGAGGGTCAGAGGTTGCTGGGTAGGCAGTGGGAGAGGCCTGGGCAGCAGGCAGGCGGTCTGACGTACACCCATGAAACAAAGGACACTAAGGGAAGTGACTGTACATGATGCCGTGGATGCAGCGGCACCTCACCTGGGCTTCCAAACCAGATCAGGATGCTCTGGAATGCGCCAATGGAGAAGATGATGGGGCTACCATTTGTCGCCCTGATGAGTCCCACGAGGACGAAGAATTGCGGGGTGCGGGCGATGACCTCGACCAGCAGCAGAAGGGGCCAAGCCACGAATAGTAGCATCAGGAAGTGGGGAAGCGGGGCATTGTCCCTGCAGCAGAAGGGGCCAAGCCACGAATTGTAGTATCAGGAAGTGGGGGGGCGGGAGATTGTTACTGCAGCAGAGGGGCAGAGGACGTAGTTGAGTTGAGCGCTGCAGGTTTTAGGGTTGATGCATATGCGTGGAATAGGACAGGGAGAGTGAGATCATCAGAGAAAAAAACACTTAAGGGAATTACTGCCATGGATTGTGCAACGGACTGGATTGCACTACTGGTGCTTGTTGGTCGTGTGCCTTTCCTGTTCCTTCTGGCCTTTTCTCAGCTGTCGACGAGGGCCCCCTGCGTACCCGGGCTGTGTAATTTGTGGTGGCGACTCAGGTTTCTAGGGTTGGGCGGCCAGTCTCATACCCTGAAAGTCACAGCAAAAGAAAATACTACTGGTGCAGCATGGTGTAACCTCATACCACGACTCTGCGGAGGGTGGCGCCACGGTATGAGGGCGGTGAGTGGGAAGGCAGGTAGGGGCAGAGGCAGGGGGGTAGCAGGTAACTTATGGTTATGCAAAGTGTGGAGCCTTCACACCTGTTGTACATGCGTGCCACCTCAGGCCCGACTCCCAACCGCATCTCCTCGCTGCTTGAGCACGAGCCCACGGCCGCCCGGCTCGGGAGCACGGCACCAGGCAGCACGATGGACTGAGAGCTCACGGTGGCATCCTCCCCGATGACGATGCGATGAGTGCTAAAGCCGCCGCTCACGAGGTGAAAGGGCCGCACCGTGGCTCCGGAGCCGACCCACACGCCATCGGCGATGTCAAGCAGGTCGTACTCTCCCAAGTCTGCTTTCCTGTGGATGATGACTCCGTTTCCGATCTTGGCGCCCAGGAGCCTGTAGTAAACCACGAGCAGCCAGCTGCAAGGGAAGGAAGGGAGGTCGGTAGGTAGGATGAAATGCAGGTGTCAAAACCACTGTGTGTCAGCAGTGCAGGCAAAGGCGCAGGCGCAGCAGGCACAGACGCAGGGTGCTGGATTTTCAGGGTTTTCAGGGCTCAGTGTTCAAGGCTCAGGGCCCAGGGTGTAGGAGGCGAGTCAAAGGCGAACTTGACAACGGTTCTAACAGGTCAGTCATTCAGGTCCAATAGTTGAGAGGCAGGCTGCACTCACACAGGCATTTTGAACTTTTGGACACACACTTCAAAATTGAATGGGGTTGCGTCGGACACTCACTCGGACCACTCAAAGCATCCCTTCCCCGCCACTTCGAGGATCTGTCGTACCAGCCACCAGCTTAGGTACTGGTATCCAAAGAGAGCATGTGGCTTGTCCCCGTTGTCGCGATAGACGCCTACGATGAGCCACTTGAGCGCGATGCCGAACCAAGGCATCCCAATGGCTGACATGAGGCCCGTAACCGCGGCTGCCCCCACCAGCATGATGATATCAACTGAATTGTTCAGGATTGGGGGGGTGGAGGTTGTAGGATTGGGGGGGTGGAGGTTGTAGGATTGGGCGGGTGGAGGTTGTAGGATTGGGGGGGTGGAGGTTGTAGGATTGGGGGGGTGGAGGTTGTAGGATTGGGGGGGTGGAGGTTGTAGGATTGGGGGGGTGGAGGTTAGAGGATTGGGGGGGTGGAGGTTGTAGGATTCAATGACTGATGAATTGAACCCTAGGCATTAGGCTAGGCAGTGTTTCTTTTAGTCAGTACCGTAGGACCACCTTTAGCAGGCCGCCATGTGCTGCCAAAGGCGCGATTGCTGGTCCCCTACCTAGACTGGACTCCGGCCAGAGGCCCAAGCAGCATGCCTGGCGCCAGATGTGGGGCGTCTGGCCGGAGGCCAGAGTGTAGCTTCAAAATAGCTTAAGTGTGTCTGAACCTTTCTACAAGAAGGCCAACGTACTGGCCGGACATGCGCAGCAGGGAAGGAAGGTAAATTCATGAATGCAAATTACATGCTGCAAAACACAGGGTGCTGAAGTCACTTACCTATCAGCCGGTCTGTCTTTTTCATCCCCGGGTGCCTGGGCAAGGCTGAGTAGACGAGTAGGAAGAGGTAGTAGGTGGCCAGGCGGCGAAGGGGGTTCAGCAGGAACAGAGGCAGGGCCTGTGAGGAGGGCATCTATGTAAGCAGCAGCAGGTCGAACGGCCCAGGGGAATTCCAGTGGGTGGCACCCAGGACACACGTCAGGGCCAATGCCCCTGTGTTCTACCCAAGCACAATGAGTGTGTGCATTTGTAATGGGGGGAGACAAGGAATAAGAGCCCCGCTCACTGGGCCAAAGCCACACGCACCTGTGCCCTATACAGCCACCATGCACCGCATGCTTCACACACGCCATGCTCCACACCTGCCATGCTCCACACCTGCCATGATCCACACCTGCCATGATCCACACCTGCCATGATCCACACCCGCCATGATCCACACCCGGTCTACCGCAGGATGCTCTGTGACCACGTCCAACTCTCTCTTCTTTAATCGTGACCCAGTGGCCCATAGTCCAGAGGCATTCTGCGCACTTGAACCCCTCAGGGATCCTGAGGGGTGCTGGCACATTTCCTATACAGTGCTGTGCAATTGCGCAATTCAGAAACTGTCTGAGTAACTACAGTCCCTTGCGGGTAAAAGTAGCTGAACTTGCCTAGCAATTGCGGTGACTGAAACTCAGCTACGCAATTCAGCTGCAGTAAGGACCGTAAGCGGCACAGCACTGGTCCTATACCTCTAGATTCTGCCGAGAGCGGAGAGGGGATGCAGCCCCCCGGCGCACCTGGATGATGAGGGCAGCGGGAGCGGTCGGGCTGTGGGGGCGGCATTCTGGGGCAAAGACTTCATGGATACCATCTGCCTTGTCTTTTCCACTGCCAGCGCTGAGCATCCGCTCGTCGGCGCCGAGGCCACGCAGGGCCGAAGAAAGCTTAGCGGCAGAGGGCTCGGTGTAAATGATGCTGACCTGGCCAAGGGTTGAGAGTTAAGAGCTTAGGATTATGCTTTGACCAGGCCAAGGACAGGGAGTTGCAGAATTACATTTTCCTTTCGAATACTGTAAGCCGTGACATTTCCCACAATTTCATGGGAAGGACTCCGTATGTGACACTGTGCTGCTGGTCTCACCCTAACGCACACCCTGGGCATACATACGAACACACAGGTGACAGGTGACGTAGCTTAAAGCTGAATGGCAGGGCCCCCTGCTGCTGGGTAGGAGCTGAACCTTTACCAGCCTCTGGATGGACACCCCAGCAACATGCCTGGCCACACCTGGGCTCTCCGGCCGTAGGCCGAAGTATAGCTGAAATGCAGCTGATAGGAGTGTAGCTGAACCTCATTCACACAATTTTGGTTGCAATACTCCCCCAATCCCGATGTTGAATACATGGTAGCCCGATACGGCATGATACGGCGCAAAGCAATACGGTTCATCCGGATTGCACTACCAAAGGCCTACGATACGGCACAGGTTCAGCCGGGTTGTGCTACCATGGTTGTGCATCTCACCTGCAGCTCCAGAGAGGGGAGTGCCGCTCGTAGTAGGCTCACGAGGCGTCCCGCCCGCATCGAGTTCCCACCGTTTGAGAAAAAGTCATCCTCAGGTTGCAGCTCCTCCATATTCAGGCCCAGCACCTGACAAGGGCAGGACATGTGTTGGAGCGGGACAGGGCAGGGGCAGGGGCAGGCAGGCAATTAAATGTGTGGATCATATGGCCACACCCTGGGCAGGGCAGGGGTGGGAGCAGGGGCAGGGGCAAACATGCACATACATGTATGGATCCTTCGGCTACACCCTGGACCATCGGCAGACAGTGTGAATATGATATATATGACACACATACGTTGGGGAAATGTGAAATGGTGTGGCTGCTGCGGGAGATGCTTCTTTCCCCGCACAATTTCCACCGCCGACCTGAATGTCAACTAGGTTGAAGCTGGTATGGGGTAACATTGATGAGTTCAATAGCCCCACATGTTCATGGTTTTACTCGTGCTCATTCATTTATGAAGAGCACCCTTGATAAAATCGTAGAGTCTCCTCTCACCTCTGACATTATGCGAAGGACGTATGCGCACAGCTCCGTCGTGGCTTCTGTATCGCTGGACATGCTTTCGCTGAGCATCCACCTGTCGTCCAGTCCGTCACCACCATCTTCCTTACGGTGAATCACGGGTACAAAGATCAGCGACACCGGCACCATGTACTCAGGGAGCACCGCCTCACGCATACCAGCCAGCAGCTCCTGCGAGACAATGCAACCAATGGTGGCAGCTGGTCAGCGAGGGAAGGAGCCACAAACCATGTACTCGGGAGCAGCGCCTCACGCATGCCAGCCAGCAGCTCCTGCGAGGCAATGCAACCAATGGTGGCAGCTGGTGAGTGAGGGAAGGAGCCACAAACCATGTACTCGGGAGCAGCGCCTCACGCATGCCAGCCAGCAGCTCCTGCGAGGCAATGCAACCAATGGTGGCAGCTGGTGAGTGAGGGAAGGAGCCACAAACCATGTACTCGGGAGCAGCGCCTCACGCATGCCAGCCAGCAGCTCCTGAGAGACAATGCAACCAATGGTGGCAGCTGGTGAGTGAGGGAAGGAACCACAAACCATGTACTCGAGAGCAGCGCCTCACGCATGCCAGCCAGCAGCTCCTGCGAGGCAATGCAACCAATGGTGGCAGCTGGTGAGTGAGGGAAGGAGCCACAAACCATGTACTCGGGAGCAGCGCCTCACGCATGCCAGCCAGCAGCTCCTGAGAGACAATGCAACCAATGGTGGCAGCTGGTGAGTGAGGGAAGGAGCCACAAACCATGTACTCGGGAGCAGCGCCTCACGCATGCCCGCCAGCAGCTCCTGAGAGACAATGCAACCAATGGTGGCAGCTGGTGAGTGAGGGAAGGAGCCACAAACCATGTACTCGGGAGCAGCGCCTCACGCATGCCAGCCAGCACCTCCTGCGAGACAATGCAACCAATGGTGGCAGCTGGTGAGTGAGGGAAGGAGCCACAAACCATGTACTCGGGAGCAGCGCCTCACGCATGCCAGCCAGCAGCTCCTGAGAGACAATGCAACCAATGGTGGCAGCTGGTGAGTGAGGGAAGGAGCCACAAACCATGTACTTGGGAGCAGCGCCTCACGCATGCCAGCCAGCAGCTCCTGAGAGACAATGCAACCAATGGTGGCAGCTGTTGAGTGAGGGAAGGAGCCACAAACCATGTACTCGGGAGCAGCGCCTCACGCATGCCAGCCAGCAGCTCCTGCGAGGCAATGCAACCAATGGTGGCAGCTGGTGAGTGAGGGAAGGAACCACAAACCATGTACTCGAGAGCAGCGCCTCACGCATGCCAGCCAGCAGCTCCTGCGAGACAATGCAACCAATGGTGGCAGCTGGTGAGTGAGGGAAGGAGCCACAAACCATGTACTCGGGAGCAGCGCCTCACGCATGCCAGCCAACAGCTCCTGCGAGACAATGCAACCAATGGTGGCAGCTGGTGAGTGAGGGAAGGAGCCACAAACCATGTACTCGGGGGCAGCGCCTCACGCATGCCAGCCAGCAGCTCCTGAGAGACAATGCAACCAATGGTGGCAGCTGGTGAGTGAGGGAAGGAGCCACAAACCATGTACTCGGGAACAGCGCCTCACGCATGCCAGCCAGCAGCTCCTGCGAGACAATGCAACCAATGGTGGCAGCTGGTGAGTGAGGGAAGGAACCACAAACCATGTACTCGGGAGCAGCGCCTCACGTATGCCAGCCAGCAGCTCCTGCGAGGCAATGCAACCAATGGTGGCAGCTGGTGAGTGAGGGAAGGAGCCACAAACCATGTACTCGGGAGCAGCGCCTCACGCATGCCAGCCAGCAGCTCCTGCGAGGCAATGCAACCAATGGTGGCAGCTGGTGAGTGAGGGAAGGAGCCACAAACCATGTACTCGAGAGCAGCGCCTCACGCATGCCAGCCAGCAGCTCCTGAGAGACAATGCAACCAATGGTGGCAGCTGGTGAGTGAGGGAAGGAGCCACAAACCATGTACTCGGGAGCAGCGCCTCACGCATGCCAGCCAGCAGCTCCTGAGAGACAATGCAACCAATGGTGGCAGCTGGTGAGTGAGGGAAGGAACCACAAACCATGTACTCGGGAGCAGCGCCTCACGCATGCCAGCCAGCAGCTCCTGCGAGACAATGCAACCAATGGTGGCAGCTGGTGAGTGAGGGAAGGAGCCACAAACCATGTACTCGGGAGCAGCGCCTCACGCATGCCAGCCAGCAGCTCCTGAGAGACAATGCAACCAATGGTGGCAGCTGGTGTGTGAGGGAAGGAACCACAAACCATGTACTCGGGAGCAGCGCCTCACGCATGCCAGCCAGCAGCTCCTGCGAGACAATGCAACCAATGGTGGCAGCTGGTGAGTGAGGGAAGGAGCCACAAACCATGTACTCGGGAGCAGCGCCTCACGCATGCCAGCCAGCAGCTCCTGCGAGGCAATGCAACCAATGGTGGCAGCTGGTGAGTGAGGGAAGGAGCCACAAACCATGTACTCGGGAGCAGCGCCTCACGCATGCCAGCCAGCAGCTCCTGCGAGGCAATGCAACCAATGGTGGCAGCTGGTGAGTGAGGGAAGGAGCCACAAACCATGTACTCGGGAGCAGCGCCTCACGCATGCCAGCCAGCACCTCCTGCGAGACAATGCAACCAATGGTGGCAGCTGGTGAGTGAGGGAAGGAGCCACAAACCATGTACTCGGGAGCAGCGCCTCACGCATGCCAGCCAGCAGCTCCTGAGAGACAATGCAACCAATGGTGGCAGCTGGTGAGTGAGGGAAGGAGCCACAAACCATGTACTCGGGAGCAGCGCCTCACGCATGCCAGCCAGCAGCTCCTGCGAGACAATGCAACCAATGGTGGCAGCTGGTGAGTGAGGGAAGGAGCCACAAACCATGTACTCGGGAGCAGCGCCTCACGCATGCCAGCCAGCAGCTCCTGTGTGGCAATGCAACCAATGGTGGCAGCTGGTGAGTGAGGGAAGGAGCCACAAACCATGTACTCGGGAGCAGCGCCTCATGCATGCCAGCCAGCAGCTCCTGCGAGGCAATGCAACCAATGGTGGCAGCTGGTGAGTGAGGGAAGGAACCACAAACCATGTACTCGGGAGCAGCGCCTCACGCATGCCAGCCAGCAGCTCCTGAGAGACAATGCAACCAATGGTGGCAGCTGGTGAGTGAGGGAAGGAGCCACAAACCATGTACTCGGGAGCAGCGCCTCACGCATGCCAGCCAGCAGCTCCTGCGAGACAATGCAACCAATGGTGGCAGCTGGTGAGTGAGGGAAGGAGCCACAAACCATGTACTCGGGAGCAGCGCCTCACGCATGCCAGCCAGCAGCTCCTGCGAGACAATGCAACCAATGGTGGCAGCTGGTGAGTGAGGGAAGGAGCCACAAACCATGTACTCGGGAGCAGCGCCTCATGCATGCCAGCCAGCAGCTCCTGCGAGGCAATGCAACCAATGGTGGCAGCTGGTGAGTGAGGGAATGAGCCACAAACCATGTACTCGGGAGCAGCGCCTCACGCATGCCAGCCAGCAGCTCCTGCGAGGCAATGCAACCAATGGTGGCAGCTGGTGAGTGAGGGAAGGAGCCACAAACCATGTACTCGGGAGCAGCACCTCACGCATGCCAGCCAGCAGCTCCTGCGAGACAATGCAACCAATGGTGGCAGCTGGTGGGTGAGGGAAGGAGCCACAAACCATGTACTCGGGAGCAGCGCCTCGCGCATGCCAGCCAGCAGCTCCTGCGAGACAATGCAACCAATGGTGGCAGCTGGTGAGTGAGGGAAGGAGCCACAAACCATGTACTCGGGAGCAGCGCCTCACGCATGCCAGCCAGCAGCTCCTGCGAGACAATGCAACCAATGGTGGCAGCTGGTGAGTGAGGGAAGGAGCCACAAACCATGTACTCGGGAGCAGCGCCTCACGCATGCCAGACAGCAGCTCCTGCAAGACAATGCAACCAATGGTGGCAGCTGGTGAGTGAGGGAAGGAGCCACAAACCATGTACTCGGGAGCAGCGCCTCACGCATGCCAGCCAGCAGCTCCTGCGAGACAATGCAACCAATGGTGGCAGCTGGTGAGTGAGGGAAGGAGCCACAAATCATGTACTCGGGAGCAGCGCCTCACGCATGCCAGCCAGCAGCTCCTGCGAGACAATGCAACCAATGGTGGCAGCTGGTGAGTGAGGGAAGGAGCCACAAACCATTTACTCGGGAGCAGGGCCTTGCGCATGCCAGCCAGCAGCTCATGTGTGGCAATGCAACCCAAAGAGGCAGCTGGTGGGTGAGGGATGGAGCCACGAACCATGCAAAGAGAGTTAAGGCAGGAGGTACTGATGGCCAAGCAAAGTGGAAATGGCAAGCAGAGTATCTTGAAGTTAGGTTCAGCTAAACGTCAGATACACTTCAGCTGGAGGCCCCAGGTATGGTTAGGCATTAGTGTATCTTTTAGAGGGTACCGGACCAGCTTTCATGGGCTGCCCTGCGGGCACCACTGGACTGATTCACACCAAATGTGGACCAGCCTGTGGCCAGAGGCCCAAGCAACAGGGCTGGCCGTACAGGGGCTTCGGGCCACACGCTGGATTGTAGCTGAATGTGGTCTGGTGCCCACTAGAAGGAAACCTGCCAGGCATACTCATTGATCCCCCGGCTGATGGCCAATTAAGTTTTCCTGGGGGGCAGTTGGGTCTTGGGCGGCTGTGAGGCGGCCTGCCTTAGGTGGTTTGCCAGTACTGAGCCAGCACTGAGCATCGACTAAAGAATACACTAATGGCAAGAGGGCAATGATGACAAAGGAGGGCAAGGCGGGGCAGGCTGGTCAATCATTTTCTTCAGGGCCCCACGAATGGGGATGTTTCCCTTGCATGTCTCACTTGTAGGACAGCAGATTTTGCTAGGCAAGGGTGCGAAGCAATATCGACTGCCACGACTGCCGGGCCTCACTTTTTTCAATTCCTTGGCCACTGCTGGAGCCGGGCGCATGCCATCACTTAGCACCATAAAAACGCAGGGCCCATCACTGCCAGGCGGCACGGCGACGGCAAGGTCTGTCAGCGTGCAGCTCAGGCGGGCAGAAGCGAACGTGATGGCGTCTCTGATGACCCCCTCGGTGAATGCCGGCTCAAGGTCAATGGGCCTGCATGAGCACATTTGGCATTCAGATCGGAATCAAGAATGCACTTCCGGAAAATGTTTGGAAATCAGCTTGCATACTACGGGGTCGGCGTGAAGCATGCATCTTGAGTGTGCACTATTTATCCGAACACATGCATTTAACACATACACTCAGGCCTCCAGACGGAGGCCAGCCCATCTTCGGGGCTGGCCTAAGATGTACCTAAGATGCCACCATAGGCCTGAGTAAGCCAATGAGGCCTTTGGTGATGGCCTGCCAAAGGTTGACTGTCAGTACAGAGTATTGACTACAAAAAACGATAGGCCCCATCCGAGTACCTGCATGAGATCAGCCCTTTGACATCAGAGCCCTTCGCTGGCGTGTAAGCTTCAAACAGGCGGGCGGCCATCGGCGTTTTGTCGGTGATCTCAGCAAGATCCAGCCGCCTCGCCATGTCCACCCTGCGGGTTGGGGCCCCATACATGTGAGGCGATACTAGGTGGGGCAGGAAGACAGGGAGAGGAGGGGGTGTGACAGCAGAATTAAGGTTGGCCCGCGCCATGCAGTCAGCTGCTCATGCAGATGGCCTCATTGTTACTGTGACTCCCCCAAATAGCCCCCCTGGCATCACTAACCAATTGGTATATCATGTCAAACAACAGGCACTGGGGGGATGGGACTCAGACGGCACTCACCTGGTGATCTTGTTGGTTGAGGTAATGGGAAGGCCATCGTCCATGAAAACCAGCAGCTGGGGCCACTTTGAAGGGTGCAGGCTTTGAGCGGAGTGCACCTGTCGGCAGAATTTCAAACTGAGCCATAGATTGCTAGCAACTGGGCACGAGTCTGCGAACAAAGTCTCAGGATTTCAAACTGAGCCATAGGCCGCTAGCCACTTGGCATGAGTCTGCAAACAAATTCTCCAATCGAATCTGTAAGCCCTGATTATCAGCATCAGCCATAGACATCCACTACAGCCTGCTGACCCAGCCCATCCAGTCTGAGTCTATGCCCCCCAGCCCACACACATGCACCCCACTGCCCCCAGCTGTCTCTCACCTGCAGCTGCTTTAGGCTGGGCCGGGCCTTGCCCTGCCGCGTGACCACCACGACCCCCACCACCTCCTGAAGGGTATCATGAGGCACACTGATGGCGGCGATGGACAGCACCGCAGGGTGGGATGACAGCGCGTTCTCCACGTCAGCCGGAGATATTATCTCCCCGCCTCGGTTGATCACCTCTTTTGAGCGACCAGTGATGTAAAGGTACTGGTCGCAATCCATGTACCCCAAGTCCCCTGTGTCAAACCAGTCATCAGGGCTGAAGGGGGAGGTGGAGGGAGTGGCGGAGTCGGCAGCGGCGGCATCCGTGTCATCGCATAGGTAGCCATCGAACATGGGCGGGCCTCGGATACAGATCCGGCCGATCTCACCCTCGGGTACTTCCTGATTCAGAGACCCGTCTCTGATGGACAGCTCGGGTCCGACCGCCTTGCCGCTGGTCCCAGGGCGATCCAGAGCATAGTCAAGGGGTGGGCAGCTGATGGGCATGCACTCGGACATCCCGTACGATGGGAGCACGGCTGTGGCAGCTCTGCGGAAAAGCAAAAACAGGGGTTCAGATTTAAGTTATAAGTTTGGAGAGCGCCTATATTATTCAGTACCGTATATGGAGGAAGAGTTAAAAATGGCCCCACCGGATCAGCCAGAGCCAGCACGAAGCAGAAACGGAACAACAAGCCACCTTAATTCGTTTAGGATATTTTGGCAGCAATGGCGCAGATGTGGCTTCAGCCCAGGCCGCGCTGTTTCCTTAACTATCACGCCCAACGCAGGGCGTAACTTTCTTTCTTTCTTTCTTATGGAAGAGTGTCTAGGTGGGCGAGGGTAGAGAGAGAATGATAGTGTACTGGATATATGTGCTTATGCGGTGTGGTGATAAGGACTAAAAAGAATCTCGAGCCTGAAAACTTAAGGTGGGGCTTGAGGCAGGAACGCACTATGGGGAGCATATTGCTCTTAAGCTGCATGAATTCCTGCACAATATGTCCTGGTGGCAGTGCAGCTCATACCAATGGGCATGCGCCATGAACCCACCCGAACGTGGCCTTGATATCTGCTGCCAGGGCGGGAATGAGTGGTCCGGCCGCGTTCCCGACCAGACGCACACAGTGCTTTGGGATATACTCCATGCGGGCGGCGCTCTGCGCGAGAAATAGCGGGGAAATCAGAGTCATGGTCGCATGGTAATATACTAGCAGCAAATAAACCCCAAATAACACACTTCCCGTCCCCCCTGGCCTGCTGTTATGCTGCTCCGGCATACCCAGCATTCTTTGTCAGTCAACAAAACCATGGCTGACGGCACTAGGCCGGATTCTGAGCAAAACCTGCCCCCGTTTTTATAAGGATTAGAACTTAGGGTTTAGGGTCCGCCATGATCTTCTGCATGCTGGGATACTAGCGGCGAGAGTGATGCAAAACAGCGGCTGGACCTCACAACAACCGGCCCCACCACCAAACTGAACCATGCTCAAGTGGATTGTAGGAGCCGCATTATACCATGTGATGCCCAGGCTCCCCCCCCCCCCCCCCCATACCATGTCATGCCCTGGCTCCCCACCACCCGCCAGAAGGCTTCTGGCTCCAAACCCATGTCGAGGCAGGTGGCGACGATTTGAACCTTACAAAAACAGGTTGGCCCCATCACAGCCTACCTGCACGATGCTGAGGTGAATGGTGGGCGCGGCATAGTACCATGTGATGCGGTGGCTCCCCACCACCCGCCAGAAGGCTTCCGGATCAAAACCTGTCTCGAGGCAAGTGGAGCTGCCGGCCAGGATGGGCGCCAGCAGGTTGCGCACGATGCCTCCGGCGTGAAACAGGGGCATCGTGTTCAGGCACACGTCGGTGGGGCGCAACCCCCACGAGGCGGCCACGCAGGCCGCGCCCACGACCAAGGCATCGAGAGTGTAGGGGACAATCTTCTTCTTGCCGCTGGTGCCTGGAAGGAGGTTGGGGGGCCAGGAGGAGGGGGGGCGCACACGTTAAGAGGGTACTGTCATGCAGAGGCTAATATCCACAGCCCGCCCATAAAGCCTCCACACAGCACACTCAGCACCATGACCCAAGTGGTGCCTGCTGCTGCTACTAGGGTGTCCACTGTCTAGCGTAAAAGAGTGTTTTACAACCCTCTGATCACTCATAGCATTGAAGCTGCTGGTGCAAGCCCGTCCGTCCATACCGGCGGCCCACATTGAGCATCAAAGGCAGCGCATGGAGACTCAATTATGGGTCCCCTATGATGTATAAATAGGATACATACAGCCCTGGAGTTGTGGCAACCTTGCGGATTGGCTGGACGTACACATTCCTTTGAACAGTGTTAATTTTCTCAGCTGCAAGTCCAACTTTGGCAGGCCGCCCCGCGGCCGCCAAAGACCCGATTGGGACCAAACCTGGACCAGCCCACTACTGATGGCCAAAGTAGCATAGCTGGCCACAAATGTGGCCTCCAGCCAGAGGCTGGAATGTAGCTGACATGTAGCTGAGTCGCGGGGAAAAAAATGCTTTCGAAGGGGACCAGAGAGGATCCGGGCAGACAAAGGAAGACAGCACACTGTCAGCATGAACCCTTGCTCCCCACTCACCAGAAGTGTGCAGCAGCAACACCACCTGATCCCTTGCTGTCTGGCTGACTGGCCGGTTTCGCAGGCTGGCGATCCTTCCAAGCCGTCGGGCCACATTCGAGTCACTGCGTGGTAATGGAGAGGTGGGCTCGTTCCCTGGCCCCAGGGCGTAGCTGGTCAGAGAGTGGAGGCTGAAGAGTCCTGCGGGGCCCTCAGTACTTGGGACGAGGCTCAGAACCGTGATTCCGGCCGTCTCCAGCGCCTCCATCAGACCATTTGGAAGAGCCGACAGCCCGGCGGCATCTGAAGCAGCCTGCCCCATGACGAGGCAGCAGGTCACACAAAACGCCAGCAGCTCTTGCACCATCTCGTCCATTGTGGCCGCTGGGTTGATGGGGCAGCAGATGCCTGACGGGGAGGGGTGGATGAGGTGCAGTCAGTCAGCAGGCATAAGATATACCGCAATGGCAAGGCAGAGATGACCGACAAGTCAAATAGTGTAGGTTCGCAGGAGGAGGGGTGCATGGGTGTGTCGGATGTATCACTGAGTCGCCTACCGTAACACAACGCAGTCAAGACAGCCAAGCCGGCATGGGGTCCGTTGGGGACAACGATGCCGATACGACGTCCCCCCCGACGACAGTCGTCGGCCACGCCAAGGTCCCCAAGGCCTGCTGACTGCAGGTGTGCGCTCACGTCCTCCATCAGAAACGTAAGGAGACGTCGGTGCGTAAGGGGCAGGGAGCCTGGGGCTGTGCCCAATATGGCCGTCTCATCGCTGCCACTGTGGAGCAGGTCGGAGAGTGTGTGGAATTGGAGGCTGGACTGGACTGCCTTGCCGCTACACCCCAACGCCAGGAGCGCGTCCAGATACGGTGAGGAAAGCTTGGAGGCGGACATGAAGATAGTTATGTTCGTTGATGGAATCTGCGTGCACGCAACACTGCGAGCCTCATAGTGCCCCCTCTGATGAAGTGATGAGGGATGAGGGGACTTATATATGCATGGCGACCTTAAAGTCGACACTACCGTATACCGTGAGTGTTAAGTACTTCCGATACGAACTCTAGTTATATCTGGAACGAAGGCAGGAGACGAAACAATTGGCGTTCAATTGTTTTCAGGGATTGAGGCGGGGTGGGTCAGGGGTGATAATGGGAGCGAAAGCGCTTGGCACTTACACATATGCTATAAGATGATTCCGAACAAATAAAGAAACGGTGCGGTAGGGAGGATCTTGGCTTTGTTTCGACTAAAACATTGTTAAATAATAGCGGGCTGATATGTTAGCTTCGTGTCAATATTAGTAATTGGTAGTTCGAGAGGTTATATAAGGAACTTCGAACGGCAAACATGGGTTTAAATCGAATCAAATAAAGAGATTCCGTCGAATAAAGTGGAAATCCCGTAACGTATGGGGCAGAAAAAATGTATTCACCGCGGTACACGCACCCGTCGACTGCGTCGAACCTGCCCTCGCCACATCTCAAACATTCGGAATATGAACTTATGAGCCTTGCAAACGTACACTAGGTCAACGAACGTAGGCAAGACAAACAAAGAAGGAACGGTCAAGATGAAACAAGTGTTCGACTTCATGTCACGTTAGTCACGTGTCCCTGACGTCACGTCCGACCGCGCGCCTCGGGGACGCAGTTTACCCTAATAGCGCTATGACCTCACCCACCAAACCCGGAAAAACCTGACATCAAAATCTGAGGCATCTGGGCTACTGACGACGTTCGTAACTAGGTCGCCGAACGTAGGCAAGACAAACAAAGAAGGAACGGTCAGGATGAAACAAGAGTTCGACTTCTGGCACAAAAAGTGTGATGTCACGTGTCCCTGACGTCACGTCCGACGGCGCGCGCCTCGGGGACGCAGTTGACCCTAGAATCGCTATGACCTCACCCAGCAAACCCTGAAAGCCCTCCTTACAATCTGGGGCATTTGGGCTACTGACGACGTTCGCTTTAAAGGTGTTCAGGCATACACCGCTGACGTGACCCTGACGGACTGACATGACCACGTCAATCACATCAGGACGGCATGCTCGACGGTCTTGTCGGTCGCACGCGGCGACGCCGGGGGGGTGGGAGGGTGGGGGACGCGGGGGAGCGACTGCCTCGGGGGCGCAGTTGACCCTAGAATCGATATGACCTCACCCAGCAAACCCTGAAAGCCCTCTCCAAAATCTGGGGCATAAGGGCTACTGACGACGTTCGTAACTAGGATGCCGAACGTAAGCAAGACAAACAAAGAAGGAACTGTCAAGAAAAGAGACATGTTCGGCTGGCACAAAAAGTGTGATGCCACGTATCCCTCCAACACAGGCCAAGCCTGACGCGATGATTGCCTCGGGGACGCAGTTTACCCTAAAATAAAGCGCTATGACCTCCTCCGCCAAACCCTGAAAAACCTCGACGTATGGCGAGGCATTTGGGCTTCTGACGACGTTCGTAACTAGGGTGCCGAACGTAGGCAAGACAAACAAAGAAGGAACGGTCGGGATGAAACAAGAGTTCGACAGGCACCAAAAGTGTGATGTCACGCGTCCCTGACGTCACGTCCGACTGCCTGCCTCGGGGAAGCAGTGCACCCTAAAAGCGCTATGACCTCCTCCGCCAAATCCTGTAAACCTGGCACCACAATCTGAGGCATTTGGGCTACTGACGACGTTCGTAACTAGGATGCCGAACGTAAGCAAGACAAACAAAGAAGGAACGGTCACGAAAATAGATGTTCGGCTGGCACAAAAAGTGTGATAGATGCCACGTATCCCACCAAGACGGGCCAGGCCAGGCGCCTCGGGGACGCAGTCCACCCTAAAAGCGCTATGACCTCTTCCGCCAAACCCTGAAAAAACTCTCCAAAATCTGAGGCACTTGGGCTACTGACGACGTTCGTAACTAGGTACCCGAACGTAGGCAAGACAAACAAAGGAGGAACGGTCAGGATCAAACAAGAGTTCGACAGGCACAAAAATGCGTAATGTCACGTGACCCTCCAAGACGGGCCAGGCCTGACGCGATGTCTACCTCGGGGACGCAGTCAACCCTAAAAGCGCTATGACCTCTCCCACCAAACCCTGAAAACCTCTCCAAAATCTGAGGCACTTGGGCTACTGACGACGTTCGTAACCATTTTTATGAACCTCGCATACTTAACTAACTCATGAACCTCACAAGCGTAACTATTTTTATGAACCTCGCAAACTTAACTAAATTATGGAACTCGCACACTATTAACATATTCGATTTTCGATGCTACTGGTAGGAAGTCAACTATCATATGTCTTGCAAATGGAATATTTCCATCGGCCACACACCCAACTTGGATTGGTAAGGATGTGCATTCACTGGCGATTTTGGATTCCTTAATCGGGGGCGGTTGATTACCGTAATGCAGTTGGCCGTGAAAAAATCCTCTTTATCGCTCCTACAACGTCCTTAATCCGAGTTGGTTGGACCAGGAATCGCCAGTGGAAACACGGTCCAAGTGCTCGCCCCACATTCATTATGATACGAGCTGTAAGGGTAGCTTCTACCCAGCTGCCGACAGACACAAGGTGAAAACCCCAAACCCACCTCTACCAACCCTGTTCTTGACACGAGGCTCAGGTCCGAGCAATGTTTTTTGGCGCGACCTTCTCCGATCGGCCTGGCGTCCGGGGCATGCAATTACTCGCTGTGGCCTACATACCGCGCACTGATCTTCAAATCACAGCTTCATTTACTGTTATACGTAGTTCTTTCTACCGGTATACCAACTACCACTACCGGTAGTTCCAATGAAGGTTGTCGGCGGCACTCAGACCCCATCTACGAGATGATGGCGCATCAAAAGGCCTATATCTTGATCATGGCTGTGGGTGTGATGAAAACCCAGGGAAAGTGGAGCACGATGACCACTGTGGTGGTGAAGTTTTGTATTGGACGGTCTTGTATTCAGAAAGAAAGAAAGAAAGAAAGACTACTCCTCCGCCAAAGCAGGAAGCGTGAGAACCGCTCGACCCACAACAGCTCTATCCATATTCCACTTTGGTAGGATAGCCCGCTCACGATATTCTGCGGTATTATTGTATTCAACAGTATGGTGACAAGGGCTGCAACGGCATGGCTGGCATGGGCGGTGGCATGGGGGGCATGGGCAGTACGCCCCCACCTTAAAGTAAATTCCTCTTCCTCGCTAGCTCCCTAGAGCTGTCCTGCTAGATCCATCCATGGCATGGACCTCTGCCCTGCCATGCGCCCCTGCTATGCGCCACTTACCTGTGATGCGACCCTGCCATGAGCTCATGCGCCCCTGGCCTGCACCCTTGCCATGCGCCTCTACCCTGCCATACGCCATGGAAAAAACGGCAGCCAAGGCTGCTGCAAAGAACGACCCCCTCATCAAGATTATGGACAAGAACCAAGCTGACACAACAGAACGGTATGGACTGGACTCCTGACACTCAGACTCCGACACATGAGCCAAACACCCCTATCTTCCTCACTTCAATCCTTGCAACCGTTCCCCGGTACCTCATCTCTGTTCCAATCCCCCAGCTCTTCACTCACATACCTTTATGTCTCTCTTCCACCCACCTCCGGCCTTCCGGGACCTCAGCGTCCGGGTCGTCACGCCCCAACTCAGCTAGGTGATCAAACATGTCCGGGTCAGTGTTGGCCAAGAGCACGGCATAGACACCTTCAAGTGGCTCGGCATGGGAGTGACACGGGACAAAAGGGGATCTTTACTTGACGCCTTGATGCAATGGATGCCTCATACTTAACCTTGCATCAAGGCCTCATACTTAACCTTGCATCACAGTGTTTTCCTACCTTCCCCATGACATTTGGACGGACATGCTGCTTCCGAAAAAACACCTGCCTAGTTTTATTTGGTTCCCATCAGGCAAGCTTGCCCGAATACAAAATATCAATACTTATTTCCCTCCTAGAATTCCCCCCCCTCCCTCTCTCCCATTCTAGGCCCACGCACGCAAGCAAGGCCCCGCCATCTACATTACCCCTCGCCTCACCTTTGGAATCAAACACCATAGTGAAACTGCATTCCACCCCGCCAGCTGGAAGCTGGCGGCGGCGGCGGCGGCGGCGGCGCGGCTAGCTCCGCCAACATCCACACTTTTTCAACGTGCACCCCTACGATCACACAATCGGGGGGCAGTCTTAGGTGCGTCAGCATGGGGCAGGAGCAAACACAAAAGTGTGGTCAGGCTGCCACCTCCCTCAGAAGTTGGTCCAGATTTGGCGACCCACTAAATGTGAGGCATTGCGAGGAAAGAACCACGGCTCATGTGAAGAGGTGAAGAATACATGGTGACATGCCCCATACACTCTCGCCATTGCCCCAGATCACTCACCACCCGCCAGGGACGGGCTCCGCCGCATAGCCAGCTGCGAACAATAATCATCCATGTAGCGCTTCCTTGACGGACTCGGCATGCTTTCATGGCCGCCGTCGTCCACCAGGTCCACGGCGTGCGTTCGAGCAGCCTGCTGTCGGAGCGCTCTTGCCACTGTTCTGCCCACCGTCGCAGTTGCAGCCCGAAGACGGGGAAGGGAGGGCGGGGAGAGGGGCAGAATCTGACACAATGTGTGAGATGAAGGGTAGAACAATGCTGCTTGCACTGCCAAGTTGCGAAAATCAGGGTTCGTCAAATTCAGGCATGTGTCGGCCGTTGCCGTGTCCCATTCCCACCGAGCATTTTTGTCTTGATCACTGACTGGCTAGCAGAGCTCAAAGGAGTTCAGCTCAGGCTTGACCCTGCATCCGCGGTGGTAATGGAGAACAAGTCCTGCCACATGCTGCGTTCTCTAAGAGTGTATCTCGAGGCAGCAGAGTATGTTCTCATCTGCCCATGCACCCAGGGAGGGGGGCTCGCTGAGCGCCAAGAACAGCCCGTGCGCCCGCAAACGTCCAACAAGGCTACGCTGTCCTATGCGCAACTAGGCGTCCTCAGCAGCAACAACAAGCAGTGACCCTCAAGTTTCCCTCTGTGTCATTGAGCGACCTTCCACTTTTCAAAAAGGTAGTGAGAAAAGTGCACATCGAGGGGATCCCACAACAGAGTCATGCGCCATCAATGCATGCCAACGTTGATGCATTGCCTCTTCTCTTAGAGTGCACCACTCCACCACCGACCTGCCTCTCTCACCCCAAGAAGACATTGCACACATGCTCCTATCTTCTCCCAACCTTCATAACTATCGCTTATTCTAAACATCTTTTGCGCCTCCATCGTCCACCAGAACAGTCATTGCGTCGTCGGTTGTCAACGTGATGGATTCGTAGGTGGGTGTGTCACGAGGCAGCAGTGAACATGAAGTTTCACTGCGCACAGAAGACACTATTGGAGTGCTAAGTGCCCTGTATAGGGGTTAACTAGCGTGTGCAGGAGCGATAAACTGCTGGCAGACAGTTTATCCTCGACTAATCCTCGGGTTACTGCACTAACCTTTGATGATTCCTCTCTTACTGTTGACAAAAGTAGCGAAGTGAACTCGTTCCTGCTGGGGCTAGTTATACTGAAGCCGACTGTTGACAGTAGGAAATGGTGTGGAACGGACTTGAGAGTCGATCCAGCCGAAGTGATGAGAAAGGAGGAGCCGAAGAGGCGACTCTTTGATGAGGAGGATCGGCTGCTGGTGCAGTAAATCGACTTGGTAGCCAGGAAAGGCCTGGGTAGCAGCTCACAGTGTCGAATTATAGCCTGGAGATAGAACTGTTGAAGCTCACAGTGTAGGGTATAATCGAGAGATAGAGCTGAGATGGATGAAGTAGAGAAGCTGATGCTAGAGATCACGAATAAGTGTAGTGGTTAACTAGAGATATTCGATCAGTGTAACGATCAGGGCCTATTACTGAATGATGTGGTCTTGGAGAAATAGGATCAGTGTAGTGTAAACTAGAGATCTCCTATTAGTGCAGTGTCCTGGCCTTGATAAGAGACCGAAATATCACAGTTGGACGTTAATCCCAGAACAGTTTACAGATAGCAGGGTGATTCAACTTCGGTATGTTACTTGAGTAAGAAGAGAAGAATGCCTGGAGTTAGCCAGGCATCTTCTAAGTACCACAAACAGATAAAATCCGAAACCAAAAAGCGGTACAAGCCACCCATACGTGCGGTGCACCCATATGTCGTGACAGCTGTCACGAGGCAGCAGTGAACATGAAGTTTCACTGCGCACAGAAGACACTCCCCCCCCAGTCCGACCTTCATAATGCAAGAGCTTAATTAAGGGAGGACTGTATAAGTACCTCCCTGGCCAATTTCGCAGGATGAAAACCCCAGTGGGGAAATCCTTACGGCCATAATAAAGGACTGTAAACAGTTACCTTTCAAAAATGCTATGGAGGTTAACGATCCATAGCATATAATCCTGTGGTTGTGCAGTAGGCTACGTGGCGTTATGGGGCACGACATTGACGGTCATAAGGAAGCCCTCTTGCCAACATAACGTCTGCACTCAAACACCACAAGATTCTCCCCCCCAGCTCTTGACACTATCAGCTTCCCCGCCAGCGCCAGTGTCGATTGTCCCATCAGTCCATCCCTCGCAAGCCGACCACGGCTCCAAGGCTCCACTCCACGACGCGTCCTTTATTGGCAGGCCTACCTAACCAGGCACCCTATCCCTCCTCGCGTTATGCGCCCCAAACCACTACTTGACTCAACTCGCTTTATGCGCCCCGGACAATCCCACGCGTGCACGCGTCTCCTGCACCCTACGTGCTCCTTCACTCAACTCTCTGATGCACTAGACCTGCCAGCATTAACGCCCCGACTCGATCTCCTCAATTCCCCTCTGATGCGCAGATTTCTCACACTAATTTCTCCCATTGTCCCCAAACTCCACTCTAATCCTGCTGACTACCCCCAAATCAACGCACCCGGGCTATCACTCACTATCGCAGCATGCGCCCCATGACCTCCCGTGACGCAAAGACCAGAATCCACACCCTAGGCCTAGCCCCACTTCCTTCCCCATACCCTCCAGACACCGCCTTAATGGCCATCCTCCCCTGCAACTGTAGTTGCCAGAGCCACTCAAATCTTGCTGGAGAACACCTCAGAAAACTAACCGCTACCAAACAGCAGACCACGTGTGGGACTGCATGTACTGCGACAGCGAGCACAATGTCCTCAAGTGCTGCCGCTGGGTGGACAATGATGACGTGGAGACCGTGATGCTTCCTCAGAAACCGATACGAGGCGGGCTGCATGGGGTCCAAGTGATAATCCGTCCTGCCCGCGGGGTCGTTGCAGTTGGTGATGACACCTGGCCATCGGTTCTCCAGCATGGCAACAGAAACACGGGGCTCAGAACACATAAGCACGACGCTAGGAGAGAGACTGAAATCAACAGCGGCGCACATCACATCACATTCAATGACAGATAATGGCAACCACTCTAGCAGCGCGGTTCTTGGATCACGGTTTAACTCAGTAATGATTAACTCGACTGCAGCGTCTCGTCCCGCCCATAATCCTGGCATCAGCCACATCGATCCACTGCGGACACCGTCTTTAGTGGTCCAGTCGAGAAACAACGCGGGTGAGCATTGATCAGGTACCGTCGTGAGATGGGTTTGCAACCGCAACGGAAGACGGCTTACCCGGGCTGCTGGCTGGCCACTCGGTGGTCTCAGTGGAACGGTGGTCGTGGCGGGTGCCGCTGACTGAGAAGATTCACCGTCCGGGTAGGACGTGTGATCCTCTGGCGGCCTTACCATCACCCGCGGGGATGATGGCGGTTCGCAAGCCTGTGCAATATGGAGTTGCTGGCTGGTCCGGCCCGATGACGGAACTGCTGACGATGCTCGTGGTTCTGAGGGAGGCCGCGGCCGTAGGACCGGCCGCGGCGCAGGGTTCAGCCAAGGTGCAGCTTGCGACCATGGCGCTGGCAGCGGTGGTGATGAGCTGACTTGCTGTGGCTTGAGCGATACCTTTTGGCTCTGGGTTTCCCCTCGGTCATAGCCTGTTCCCTTAACGTCAGTAGAGCTGGGGTGCCAGCACCAAGTGCCTTGCACTGTTCGCAGACCCAGCTGCCCTTCGGAACCCTGCTCAAAGGTGGATTCATGCAGTAAGTATGACAACCTCGGTTACATGAATCACAAAGGACAAGCAGCCTGTCAACGTCTGGCAACAGGCACACCTCGCACGGCGTATCTAAGGAAGGGCGCAAGTATTGCAAAGGCGGCCCTCTCATCTCTTCAATCGGCAAGTGACAAGGGGCGCAATTGAGAACATTCTCTGATATGGTACGACCATCCCTGCCAACCAGCACCAAAACCCCACTTGGGCGTACATCATGTACTCGTAGCACTACAGGCCTGGCAGTATGATGCAATCTGTCCTCGCTGCGGACGTACACAAACTGCCCCACCTGGAACGTGACAATCCTTGGCAGGTATGCTCCACTCCGTAGCTTGGCATACCTTAGTGTGTCGCGATGCTGGGCAACTAACAAATTTTGCCCAGCCATTGCAGAGTCCTCAGCCATGATCTTGGCTCGCTGCAGCACGTGCTCAGCTGCAACGTCTTCATCCAAAAACGTGTCAACCAATCAAGGCATTCGTTCCATCACATCAGGGGGAATGATAGGGTCGCATGCAAACAGCAGCTGGTACGGGCTCATGTTCGTGCTTTGATGCTTCGTCACACGGTAGCCCAGGGCAACCCATGGCAGGTATGTGTCCCAGGACTTAATATTTGCCTCATCCTCATGCATGTGACGAAACAATGCAGTTTTGACCGTCTGCACTAGCCGTTCAGCGGCCCCATTAGCTTGCGGGTGATGAGGGGTGGTGACCCTGAGATCTATTAAGGCTCTGACCAACAGTTCATCCATTTCACCCTGAAATTCACCTCCTCCGTCAGTGACTACCTCAGCACAGACACCATACCTGGCCAGAATGCCATGCAAGAAGTGGTAAGCTACCTCGGCTGACGACTTGTCCTTCATTGGGAACACCTCCACCCATTCAGAGTAGCTCTCGATAGCGACCATGACGTACTTGTTCCCCTGGTTGGACACAGCGTATGGGCCAGACAAGTCTAGGTGCCAACGGTACATCATGCCTTTAATTGGTAGGGGGTTGAGCACGGCCTGCTGCTGATTGAACGCGGCCTTGGTGAAATCACAGGCTGCGCAGGTTTGCACCACGAATTTGCAATCGTTCCATAGGCCCTCCCACCAATGCGTCAGGGTGACTAAGGCCGTTGCACGGCGTCTGCCAAAGTGCCCATTCTCAGTGTGCATGCGGTTTACAAGCGGAATGCGTTCTTCTGGGGATGGTACACGTTTTAGCCCCCCCCCAGGCATGCGCCTGTGCAACTGTTGATTGACAGTCCACTCAAAATGCGATGATCGTCTCAAGATCCTGCGGCGTTCTGTGGCCGTGCTCTGATCTAGACAGTCTGGGTCAGGGTGCTGCAAATACTGCATGACAGCGGAGTCCAACCAGACATCTAGATGGTTCAGGGGGTCAGGGCAGTTACTCAGCTCCTCATTCTTGGCTGCCAGGGCCTGGGCTGACTGAAAAATCAGGAAGGATCCTGCACAAATCCTGTCATGCAATTCCTGATGCTCCTGATTGCTTCCCCCCCCCAGCTCAGGACCAGGCATGGCGTCAACCGAAGTCGTGAAAGAATTGGGCCCACGGTCACAGGTGAGACGAATGGCAAGACTAGTCGCTATCAAGTGACTCACCGCGTTTGCGTCAAATGCACTGCCAGTCAGGTTGTGTCTGGCGGCAAAAGAAATACCTGGCGCAGCAGTGCAATTATCCATGTAACCCATGCATCACTCTCTCTCCAAAATAGTGAGGTCAGATAGGCCGCGGTCACTGTCGATTACCAGTCCCTGACCAGCAGGACCGAGCGCCCCAAGTGCACTGTAAGCCCACGAGTGTTGTCGGGCAAGGAAGGTGGGGAACACAATGAGTGGTAATCCGATTACATTCGCTTGGTAGTAAGGCGGTCGGTTGACCTGCGAACATATTTGCGTAGAACGGCCCCGTTCTAACAGGGAGACCGCTGTCTTCGTGTCATCTCTCACGAATGAAGACAAGACCACCTGCAGTGCCAAGGGGTCACACCAGTTGGACCAGAAGTTACGTAACCCGTGTGCACAGCTTCCAAACTGTGCCGCATCAATGGTGACTGGGTCACCTAGGCGCTCTCTCAACTCTACAAAGCTGTCACGCATGGCAGCGGATGCGGCAATGGCATGTTGTACCGCCACATTTTCAATCAGATACAAAGGCAGGGCAGTGTTCTGCTGCATGGTCTGCAAGGTCCCCAGGATTCTGAGCAAGGGAAAGTAGGTGGAACTGTGTTAACCCTTCAACCCAGTTCGTTTGCCTGCCGAGGACAGGTCGTTGCACATGAATCCTGCAATCAACATCCATTGGGTGCCATTTAGTTAGTGCACCAGCGTTTATCAGGTGGGCTTCAGAGATGTCATACACGTCCTGGGGCAGCACCGAGAACGCATCTGCGTAAGACTCCTCGGGAAACAACAATGGGTGGTCTTTAGACAATTGCTGCATTCGGTACAGTGCCACCGTCCTTGCAGAGGTGCATGTGTCACAGAAGAAGTAACGGTTCACTCGAATGCCATTGCGCATGACACAATCCAGGCCACTGGCCATGCCGCCAAACAGCTCTATGAGGGATATTCCATCACGCAGTGCAACAGCAAGGTCCAGCTCATGAACAGGGGTAGAATCAATGGACTGGTTGAAATCGCCTGTGGAGCTAGTACCCACGACAAGTTGCCGGGGAACAGCCGCCGGTGTACGGCGCAGCCGCAGGAGGCAAGCTTCCACTTGCGTAGCAGCTAATGTGCGCAGGGCAGCCTGTTGACGGGTCAAACACAAGGAATCATAGATTGAACAATTGGTGGCCAAACAGTGCAGTCCAGCAATCTCTGCATCAAACGACTGTAACACTGCATGGGCTCCTACGGGGTCACACGTACCAGCGTGATAACTGACAGGTGGCGCCTCAGCTAGTTGATCGGCCAGACATTGAATGCGAGAAGTCAGGGAAGGACCAAACAGTATAGGCTCAGAGAGGGTGATTTCGATATCTATTCCTGGCCACACTCTGGGTCGAGGGATGGAGACAACGTCAGGGACTGGGTGGAAGTCAGGGGCCTCTGCCACGTGCCCAAGCGACTGAGCCATGGCTGACATGGACCACGTCATTGGTACCTGCGGCGTTCTTGAGAAGCAGGCAGCCATCAGTGAAAAGGCATGCGGCCCATCGTCTTTCGCTTTCTTGCAGTAATCCTCATTTAGCTGCGCCGGCCAGTCACTGCCAAAGTGGGTTTCTCTCGTGCCAGTGGTATCGGCGGAAGAGGGAACAGGGAACCGGCTGGGGACATCTGCAACAATGTGTTTCACCCCAGGTTTATACTCTAGTTCAAAGGAGAACGGGCTGAGCATGACAGACCATCTGGCATACTGCCCCTCTAGCTCCCTATTGGACATAAGCCAGGACAGGCCTTTGTGATCGCTGATCATTAAGAAAGGAAGCCTGGCACCTAGCAGGTAGAACCTAAAGGCCCTTACTCCCCAGACCGCGGCGAGCATCTCCCCTTTATAAGACCCATAGTTGGCCTCATGGACGTTGCACGTACGGCTGACGCAGGCCACCAGGAATTCCTGCCCATTATCATCCATCTGCCCCAGGATTGCAGACATACCTTTCTGTGACCAGTCGGTATGCAAGATATACCTTCGGTCAATGTCGGGGTTTCGCAGTGCATTACCAGGCAAGCACAGGGCGTCCTTGAGAGCGTTCCATGCCGCGTCCCTCTCCGGGGTCCAGTCCCACGGGACGCCTTTTCTGAGCAGCTCATTGAGGGGGCTGGCAAGGTCAGAAAACTTGGGTACATAGCATCTGTAGTAATTGGCAAACCCAATCACCCTCCGCAACTCATGCACAGAGGTGGGGGTGGGGAGGGCCCTGATAGCCGTGACCTTTGTCTCACTGGGGCTAATTCCCGCAGACCCTATCATGTGCCCAAGATACTCAACTGAGTCAAAACAGAACTTGCACTTGCCAGGGTGCACCTTGAGCCCAACTGCCTGTAATGCAGCAAGCAGGGCAGCTACTGCCACCTTGTGCGAGGCAAGGTCCTTGGTAAAGATAAGGACATCGTCAATAAAGCAGCAACAACAATTGGACAGGCCGGCGTCCGTGATGGTGGTAGTCATGACACGTTGGAAGTAAGCAGGCATGTTAGACAGCCCAAACGTGTTCCTTTTCGTTTGCCAAAGCATGCGGTTCCACCAGAACGCAGTCTGGTGCTGACAGTTAATGTCAAGCTTGGTTTGCCCGAATCCAGACTTCATATCACAGACAGAAAAGAACTTGCTGCCCGCTGTCTGGGCGAACAACTCCTCAGGCAAGGGAAGCGGGTACGGGTCAGGTGGGGTATAGGCGTTGATGCCACCAGCGGCCTTACCGTAATTGATACAGCAACGTTTGTCCGTCCAGGCCCCAGTGGCTGGATCTTTCTTGGCTGCAATTACAGCTTCGTGCGTTAGTGAGGCATAGGGGCAGGGTACAATAAATCCTGCAGCCAACAGAGGCTCCATGTGCTCATTCATGACATCTGTCTCCAACGGGGAGCGGCGCCGGCTTTTCCTGGCAATTGCGCTAGGGGGTACGACAACTGGGACCCCGGGTGGCCCAATAGTGAAATCTGGCACCCGCCCGCAATACCCAGTCAGATCCGCTAATTCGTAAGCACTAGCAGCCTTGATGGCCCCACCCAACTCAGCCAAGAATCCCTCCCGGTCACTCACAGTCATATCTGGGTGATCCCCCATGGTCCAGCCGTCCTTAGTCTTGTGCTGTCGTCCAGGCTCAATGGGGTCAGCAGGACTGTCAGGTGTCAGACTATCTAACGTCCACGACTCTACCAGCGGGACATCGCCCATTCCCAGGGCTGGCTGCAGGTATGGTTCTATAAACGGATCTGGGTAGGCGCTGGCATCATCCTGGTAAGCGGCCCAGGGCTGCCCATCATGTAGCGGCTCACATGGGAGGCGGGAGAAGATAGCCTCTTGGGCCAGGGTGGGCATAGCTGTCAGGCCTGGAGTGGCCCAGACTGATCCCACCACTAGGAACAGGGTGAGCACTATTACGAGCGCAATTCGGCCGAAGCCAGTGAAGGCACGAGAGACAGGTAGACACACGTTGCAGCGCACTTTCTTACAGTGAGCCAGCCTCATCCGGCTTTGTGCTACCCTCTCATCCCGTTTGCAAGCGTTCACCACAGCTCGCACTGCTAGCTCTGAAGCCTCCCTGACTCTGTCTGCCTTGCGCTTCAACCTCCTGTCCCTGAGGCCTGCCTTGACTAGGTTCAGACGAGAGCGCCAAAGCCGCAGGCGCTGCATGCGTAGTGCACGCAGGAGAGGGGTGCTACCTAGCTGGTGCAACCTCGGCTGAGCCACGATCGGGGGGGCAACGCGGGGAATGGGGAACATCCTGAGAACTTGCTTAGTCAGCCCCCAATCCCTGCGCCGCACACACCTTCACGGGTTAGGATTCCCATTTGCGTCTAGGTCCATCGCAGCCCTGCAGTAGGCTCGACAGAGGTCCTGGTCATCAACGTGGATGCCGGAATCGACGACTAGCTCTTCGATCCTGTCCCTCTAGGCAGTGGATCGCGGGTCCCGGTCGAGCTCCTTCCGGGCTGTCTTGAACCCATCCTGGTCAATCCAGTTCACCACTTCATGGATGTTAGAGGCGTTGAAGCGCCGCGCTGGCTCCTCTGCGGCCATCAACTCCACGGGACCTGCTGCTGCTGCGGCTGGTTGAATTCCTAGGAGATCATTCCGTTCGGCCAAGTAGGCGTCTAGGGACATCTCCAGCCTCCGAGCCACTTCCGCAGGGTCAACGGGCTCGGGGTCGGCCAGCTGACCAGCCTGCCCCCCGAAGACGGGAGCAGATGGCCCAGCGGCTTGCTGCTGATCACGGCCACCTTGGCCGCGTCCGCTGTTGCTGCGTCCACGGCCTCCACGGCCGCGGTGTGTTACAGGTGGCTGATGGCCCTCGGCGGCTGACTCCGGAAAGAAGGCGTCGAAGGCGCTGCTGACTCGGAAGCGGAAGGCGTTTTCCTCTCGGTAATAAGCGCCGTTAGCCCGGCGCTTCATGCTACGGGGTTTGGGCCCAGCTGGGCCACGCCCTCGCTGCTCGCGGCCGCCGCCGCGACCTCCATCAGCTCCTCCCGCTTGCTGATCCATCTGGAGGGGAAAGCACGCGGACCCAGGCACGTTCATGCCAGCATGGGGAAAAGGGAATAGCAGAGCATTTACTCGAAGACTGGCCTCTGCAATAGCTCCCGCAGTTCAGCAATCCATGGCTGGGGCGGGAAGGGGGCGGGCATATGGCGAACCCCAGGCCAACCCGTGAGCCACGTGCGATAATCAGAACGGGCCCGGTCCAGCGCAGCACCAGCGGCAGCTCTTCTCTCTGAATAGAAGGCAGCAAGGCGTGCCACTTGCTCCTGCGTTTCCAGCGCGCGCGCTGGGGGAACGGGTTCGGCGATAACGCCTGGGCCCCGCTCAAAGGCGGCGCAAACGGGGGCCCCTTTCGCAACCTGATGCAGGGTCACGTGCCCATCTACCAACGCCATAAGCATGGTGTGTGGTATTTGCAGTAGCCGTTTTAAGGAGGCTATGGTGGACAGCAGAATTCTCTTGGCCTCCTCTGCATCGCCGTAAATCCTTTCAAAGAGATCTAAGAGCTCCGCGGTGTAACCGTCAGGCTGCCAGCCATGTTCCGCCCACGCCCTGTCGACCGCTGCAGCGACCCGATTCCTAGCACGCAATGTACGCTCGGACAACTGCTGTCGCTGGGCAGAAACACGTGACTGGAACATCTGCACAGTGCAGGGACCATCCATCACTCAGCCATAGGCATAGAGGAGGGTAGATCAGGAAGAACTACTACATCCTTCTCATAGAGAAGGACTGATAAAGGACACGGAGCACGTCCTAATGACGTGCCTTGTCCTGTTTGCTTGCACTGGGGATACTGGGAAGACCAATCTCTCAGAACTGTCTACGAGCTCATGCTATCTTAAGCTTTTTATTATCTCGAATCCCCACTCACTTGGAGCTTGGATTGGTCGCGTAGCGACCACAAAGCGTAGAACGATCCTTACCGTGAAGGAGGCAGGTCTCTACTTAGCGTGAGTTTCGCAGACACTGTCTTACGCTGGTCCGGGTACTCACTTGTATGAGTGAAGATCCTCCTGCGGGGTCTGGGAAGGCGAAAGCACATTGGTATCAGCACGTGGTACTCATGAAATGATAAGCAGGCAACATCCCCCCCCCAGCCTGGGAAAGAACAGATTTAGGCTGGTAAACTGCAATGAGTGAGGTATCATGTATAAATGGCTACGCCACTGAGGAAGCAACGTAGCTGTCATCCTAATAGCAAAACATTCAGTCAGAAATCGGGGTCGGGCTCCTAAGCACAACCGGGAGCGACAGGGCGAAGGGAGGCTTGATGGAGGTCAAGCGTAGCGATTCCGCCCCGACATCATGCACAGCACTGTACTGCGCTCCATCTGGGTTTCCGAAAAGAACGGAAAATGAAGCATTGCTGGGTTCTTTAACGACTAGCATGCAGTGATCTGTGCGCAGCTCAGTCGATCCAGCCCCATACGATACTCTGATCGGTCCAGTGACCCCCAGAATCGTGCTAGATCCATTGCTCGTGTTCAGCGCAATATCATATGATACAACAGGGATACCGAGGCGAGCCGCTTCAACGTCAGTGATCAGGAAACAGTTCGAGCCGAAGTCAAGCATAGCCTTTCGAGGCAGGAACTTGTGATTGTGAATCAGGATCCCCACACACTCACTGGGTTTGTTGACTGGGTTCAGGAAGTAGAACAAACGACCTGGAAGGCGCTTGAAATATTCAGTAATGACCGGTGCACAGCTCACGAGTGCTGATAGAATGACCGGGTCAGCGACCTGAAGAGAACCTACCGTGAACGACTCGGGCAAGACCCTCTTTTCTCCAGATGGAAGGACGAGCACAACGGGGATACGCAGTTGGAAAGCAGGATCACCGTCATTGCTCCCCCCGTCTTTAACTCTCACTGAACCCTTGGCTGAACTCTCAACCCCAGAAGGGGCGGTTATCACAGGTTGCCACCTGGCAGATCCTGCACCGTAAGAATTTGTCACACCTGTGACGTTATCCCTTGGGTCCAACCTCTGATTCTCCGAACCCGAAGGTCGCTCATGCCAGACAGATTTAACTTTATTGCGAATAGGGACCCCCGCGGGTTTCCCGAACGATTCCGGAAAAAAAAATCCTCCCATTTTGGCATATCTCTCCTTTGCAGCCCCCAAGGTGTTTGCCAGGGAAATGGGCTGTTCCTCAGGGCAGTACCGTCAGTTTCCTTGTTGGAGGTCCACATCAATCTGGTGGTTGAAGGACTCAGGCAATACACCCCACCTGCCCTTACCTGCGTATTCGCAAGCACCTGCCTGTGTGGAGTTGGAGGCTCCTTCGAACTGCTTGACCACTCGATCCTCGTGCAGAAGGCGCTCTTGCTCCTGCTGCTCCTGGTACCCCAGGAACGCCCACGCTTGCACCTGTCCGAAGTGGGAGTCTCTCACGAGGGGAGGTGGTGAGTCCTTCCCGAGGGGACCGTTAGCGATGCTGGCCCTCCCTTTGTTAGCAAAATCCTTGAACTCAGGCCAATCTTTGCACATGTCAGTCCAGTGGTCCCCAAAGCAGAGTTGGCATATCCTGGGGCGACCGGGAGGCCTAGGTGCGGGAGGGCCCGTTCTGGGTGTGGGAGGCATGGTTGCCCCGTAGGTTCTTGGTGCAGAAGTGGGTGGTCCCTGACCGACTGCCCCCCCTCTGCCCATGGCACTCTGGTTCCCTCTGGGCGGGTGCACGGTGGTGGGGTACACCGGTTTGACCTGAGCCGCGTTGTTCCACAGGGCACTGGAGCGTTCCACTGAGGAGTCTGCTATCTCGTGATCATTCCTATCCCGAACCTGTTCCTCCTCGTGGACAAGTGCCCCCGCGTGACTTCTGGGGGTTGATTTAACCACAGCTGTTCCAGCTCTGTCAGTGGTACCAGCGACTTCATCCCACATGTCTGCTTCAAACGCGTGTTGCGCCGCCTCTACCACTCTGGCGAAACACACCTTGGGCCCGAACGTGTAAATTCCTGCCCTCCTGAAAGCGTCGTCACAGGCTAACTTGAGACTCACAGGCAGGCCCTCCCTCACCACTGTCACCTCAGCCCTGTTCGCAGACACACCCAAGAAAGCCTCCCGGTTGCTGGCCAGGAAGGCATCGTAGGTGGCGCACACGCGGTCAGCGAACTGCTGGGGCGTTTCGTGCGGTGATATAGTGGGATCCAGGGCGTTGGGAGCACCCATTTTCATGGCTCTGTGCCAGAGCCTCATCTCACCTTGAGTAGCCACATTGAGATAGCGGTGGCCCACCGCCAGCAGAGCGTACCAGAAATTCCTCTTGTTACCTCCGAAGGATGGGTAAGGCTCCTGAGTCAGCAGGCCCTGACTCACCACGTTCATGTTGACTAGGACGTTCCGCCGCATGTTGGACATGAGCTCCACGGTTTCATTTACCACTGTTAACCCACCTCCAGTGGCTCGGAAGTTTAACTCCTCTCGCAGGTGCCTGCCTCCTTGAGGGCACAGCAGTGTGATATCAGAGATGTGCCTCCGCATGAAATCCACCCCCTGCTGATTGGATTTGGCTAACATGAGCATTACCTGCACCTTGTAGGCCTTCCCAATGCTGTTGTTGGCAGCGGCCGCGTAGGAGTACAGTTCCGTGGAAAACTTCTTCCATGACAACATACCTGCTATGGCTGTGAACTCGGGTAAGTTTTTGGACTGGACGTTCACCCTGTCATTGATGAACACCTCATCATCAGACTCATAATCACCTGCGGGTGCTGCTGCGCTGGGGTCGTGTCCTGGTCCACCAGACCCCCCTGGCCCACCCGGGTAACCTGATCCTTGAGAACCCCTCCCTTGTGGCGCATTGCCCCGGTTGGGTCCAGTGTCCCAACTGCCGGAGTTCCCTGGGTCATCAGGGTCATTGGGTCCGCCATGGCCCCTTGACCTTCCGCCAGTCTCCCGACGCGGGGGATCTGGCCTATCATTCTCGCGCTCACCTCCGGTGAATCCTGACTGCCCGAATGACCTAGAACCCCCGTGAGGCCGATCAGGGTCCGAGCGAGCCCCACCTGAGCCTTCTGGAACACGGTGTATGTGTCCTCCCTGGATCGAGGGCCCTTGCGGGTCATGGGGACGTCGTTGACTCCCATCTGCCCAGGGATGACTAAGTCCTTGAACCCGAGCTGCGCCTACCTGCGGTTGTACTCCGTATGCATGCGCTGGCGGGGCAGCTGCATGGGACCGTGACTGGCCTTGGGGAAAGCCCTCCCTTTCCTGGTGATGAGAATCACTGAACGGGCTTACCTCTGACAGAACGCTTCCAAACCCTTGGTGTTGCTGCGCATGCTGCTCGGGTTGCTCCTGCAGCACCACTACGGGTGGTATTGCACGATCTATGTACTGTCCTCGCCCGAACAGGTCCCGCAACAAATCCCTTAACTCACCCCGGGTGACCACGCCAGTGGTGTCAGTGCCTCCCGTGACAATGGCTAATTGCTGCCCCATGTTCACCTGCTTACCGTGGTATCCGTCGGGCCCTGGACGTACCGGTCCTCCATCAAGGGCGAACTCACCTGGGCGCCCCCCAGATTGCATGGCCATACCTGACATTGCGCTCACGAAGAAAGGGGTGGGGTTGCATTCAGGCGCAGCTACGCCAGCCGTTGAACGAGATGCCGTGGGTGTCGCATGCATCACCTCTTGCTCGAAGCCGACTGGTACACGGACAGCGACGGCTGAGTTGATCTGGTAAGCCACGTCAGTAGCTTGGTGAGGTCCAGCGACCTTCGGGAGTTCCTGCATGGTCATTACTGGGAGGGAGGTCTGCCTTCCTTCAAGCACAGGTGCACCCTGGGTCCTTGCACAGACAGGGAATGAGCGCACGCTGCAGCAATCATCCTGTGCAACGATATAAGCAGGGTTGTCGACCAACTGGTCGATTCGCTCAAGGCCCTCGTAGCGGGTCCTGACTACCTTTGTAGGAGTCAACGCAAGCCTCTCATCCGCATTACGAATCATGCGATCCTGCAATTCTCTTTCAACGCGCCGCGATTCTTTTTCATCCGCAGCTTCCTGCTCGGCATGAGCCTGCTTGGCTTGTACCTGCGCCTCAGTCGCACGCCGCAATGCATCAAGACGACACATTTCGCGCTGACGCTGCTGGACTTGTTCGGCATGGAGTGCTTCCGCGGCAGCGAGTTTCCTTGCCTGAGCCTTTGACCTCATGTAAGCTTGGTTAGCTAGAATGGCCTGATCTTGGGCTAGCGTCTGCAGAATGCGTTGCTCTGACTCACGGGGAGGCTTAGCCTCCTGTACTGGGGGCTCCCTTCCTGCATCAGCGGACGCATCCCTGGTAAGCTTACTGCTCACTTCGGCCTCATGAGGGTCCAGGCTGTCGGCGCTCCTGTCTTTATCAGCTCTGGTATTGCGCTCCAACTTTTGCTGGTGGGTTTTAACCGCCTGCATGGCCTTGTTCTTGTCAGACTCCTCTTTTTCTCTCTGAGCAGCTGTGAGCTTGAGATTAACTACAGGCTTGGAAGGAATTGGGTCCTCCTGCCCTTTCTTTCCCTGGAATGAATCGTGATTCATTCCAGAATTGAACACGAAATTAGGATCTGTCACTGATATCGCTCACTTTTCGGCCTAAGAAAGCGATTTGGCTCCTTATTCCCGGTTTTTACTCGCCAGCAGATTCGAAGCGATGCGAACCTGGATTCTTCTCTTCTTATTGGAGTGCTAAGTGCCCTTTATAGGGGTTAACTAGCGTGTGCAGGAGCGATAAACTGCTGGCAGACAGTTTATCCTCGACTAATCCTCGGGTTACTGCACTAACCTTTGATGATTCCTCTCTTACTGTTGACAAAAGTAGCGAAGTGAACTCGTTCCTGCTGGGGCTAGTTATACTGAAGCCGACTGTTGACAGTAGGAAATGGTGTGGAACGGACTTGAGAGTCGATCCAGCCGAAGTGATGAGAAAGGAGGAGCCGAAGAGGCGACTCTTTGATAAGGAGGATCGGCTGCTGGTGCAGTAAATCGACTTAGCCAGAAAAGGCCTGGGTAGCCAGAAAAGGCCTGGGTAGCAGCTCACAGTGTCGAATTATAGCCTGGAGATAGAACTGTTGAAGCTCACAGTGTAGGGTATAATCGAGAGATAGAGCTGAGATTGATGAAGTAGAGAAGCTGATGCTAGAGATCACGAATAAGTGTAGTGGTTAACTAGAGATATTCGATCAGTGTAACGATGAGGGCCTATTACTGAATGATGTGGTCTTGGAGAAATAGGATCAGTGTAGTGTAAACTAGAGATCTCCTATTAGTGCAGTGTCCTGGCCTTGATAAGAGACCGAAATATCACAGTTGGACGTTAATCCCAGAACAGTTTACAGATAGCAGGGTGATTCAACTTCGGTATGTTACTTGAGTAAGAAGAGAAGAATGCCTGGAGTTAGCCAGGCATCTTCTAAGTACCACAAACAGATAAAATCCGAAACCAAAAAGCGGTACAAGCCACCCATACGTGCGGTGCACCCATACGTCGTGACAGGTGGGTGGCGCATTGCACGGCGCTTTCAACCTTGGTGGGCGGAGCTGACATGATTGCTTGTAGGCTACCACCCTCACTTGCCTCCCAACTCTTGGTTCAGATCAGGGCTGTGTGAGCAATGTTGAATCCTGAGGTAACCTCTCAATGGCCCTTGGGTACATGTGCATCATATCCACAGCCACCGCAGTCCCGGCTGTTGACGCATCCGTCCTACAGCAAATGAGACTGACAGAGCTCATGAAACATGACATGACTGCATGGATGGATGCATGGGCCAAATCATGCGTGGGGACTAGAGTTGGCAGGCAGGTGAGGGTGAGAACCTATAAGCTGTCATGTCAGCTCTGCCCATCAAGGGTGAAACCCCTGACAGGATGCCGGCCAGGAAAGGGCTGAAATTGCAGTCGACATCCCTGCTGCCCCGCATCAATTTCTAGGGGCTGCAAAAGCCGCTGCTGCCCTTGTCGTCCCAACTGATGTGGCATGAGGGGACTGGCCTTTTTGCCCGTCTTGTTAGTAAAGATACACCCTGATACGCCATGTGATAGTTGCAAAACATGTGTCATTGATCCATTTCTTTGGCCTGGGCTCACCAACCGCATTCTGACTTCTGAGGTTCATTCCTAACACACAAAGTGCCCATTTTTGCTATCAGGAAGCTCAAAAGGGGCCACCGGTCTGCCCTTGTTTGCTGCCCTATTGATTCAGTACAAGGACCAGTTTGCGGGCACCTGTCCCATGCATCAATTTGTTCGGCTATACTTCAACATTTAATATCTTCATGGATTCTCAAACAATACCCGGTTAGTTTCCATCAGTTATAGCCAAGGGCTGACGAAATTTGTGTCAACACATGGTCATCCACTTCATGTTCAGATTCTGCGGCCGAGCCTTTTAGCACGTCATAGCTGTAACGTCATGCAATCACCAGTCCAATGGGATTGGGAGGCGCCAAGCAAGAAGACGACATGCCGTAAGGCCAATATGGGACATTTACCCGCAAACCATCAGGGAATTCACACCCTGAGATGCTATGTCGACAGATCTGCATTATCAGCCCATCTCCAAAATCCAACGAACATTTCAAAAGACCAGAGGTCCCCCTTTGGGTACTATGAAGGGCACTCAAGGCCCAGTTCCGGTAAAACAGATTCCTCACGGATTCGATATCCTCTGCTGATTGCACATCTGATTTCGGGTCATGTAGGCCAATGCCCCTTCGGTGCTGGCATGTGAGCAGCATGGCAATGAATCAGTCTTCATTACAATGTTTGGTTCACCTCCGAAAAATTTCAAGCCAAGCCTGCTTCTCGCTGAGAGGCTAGGAAACCACAGGTCCAACGCAATCTTCTCCATGTGCATCGCTTGCATGAAACTGCCTCAACTGCTTAACCTGATGAAGGGCTAGCACTGAAGTGAGCAACTGCATTTATCATCATCTTCCCCAACTATCCCAGCCTAGTTCGCCCCCCTGACCGGCCTCGAGCACCCCTGCCTCTTCTCCCCCTGGCTGACCCATGCACCACCACTGCCGGGAAGTGCATTCGAGATCAAAGCATCATAGCTTCCTGCCGCCACTTGCTGGTTCTGTCCGGATCCAGATCCAAACAAAGATCCACCCTCGCCAGCTTGCGTATCAAGACCTGTTGGATCCATGAAACCAGCAGATCTACTAGATCCGCCAGCAGCAAGAATCCTGTCAGATGCATCAGCGTGGATGCCTGTCCCAGCACCAACGTTCATGTCCGGGGGTTGACTGCCTGCGGGCGGAGATGATCATCAAAACAAAAACAGATATCACTCACACTTATGGACATACGTCGCAAAAGCCCAGACGCAAAGCTTTCGGACGACTTACTAGTTGGTCTGGGGACCGATCTAGACAGCACTCTCCTTCCCCCTCCGCATTTTTGACCCATTCATTGCAAGTCTCCAGCGCCTCTTGGCATGGACCCATGGCATTGGTTGTGAACAGTCGGTAAATTTGAAATGCCGAGATCCACATGCTGCCCTGGGTGGATGCTGACTTGTCCACGGTCAGGTACATTGTGCACTGTTCAGTCATGATTTCTTCGATCTTGTTTGTAAGTTGCCCCATGGGATGGGAAGCAGAAATTCCGGGGCAGCATGAGCACATGTCCCACTGCATTCATTTCCCATTTAAAACCATTAGGCATACTACGTTTGTAAGCATAGCAATGAGATTTCACATTTGTTTCCCCTCTTGCTCGCTCCCACCCTGAAGGTCGTTCGACTTGACGATATTTTGGAGGCCAAGACGGCTCCCTACATCCATTTGATCAAAATGGATTGCCAGGTGAGCTCGTCAAGATCAGAAAGGACGAAAGAAAACCACGTCCCCTAGGGGCGTGCGGGTTAAGGGTACATCGCAGACTCTCGGGGCACATACGCTACGGTAGTTGAGATGAAGCATATTGCAAACTTGCAGGTTAATAAGGGAGCAACGCAGCCTGGGCCGAAGCCGCATAAGCGCCGTTACCGTAAAGCCGATGGCGGTCAACAGGATACGGTAGGCGAGGGCTTACTACCATAGCTGTGCTCAGCCTCAGGCATGGCCACCTGCCCAATCACCCAAGCGATGCCGCTTAAGGACCATCCGTCATGTTAGATCTCGTTACAAACCTGCAACGTTCGTTTATGGCTCAGAATAGACCTTTCAAGGCATACATGTCGAGGGCCTGCTCATGCAGTATCTCTCGCACGGCGAGGGGCAGCCTCTTGAGCGCCAACTGATGTTTCCGGTGTAGACGTGGCTTGGGCCCCGAGCTGCGCTGCTCCCTTGACCTGCATGCCCCTAGGGAGGCGTACTTTTCTTTCTTATTATCTTTCTGAGCGCGGACAGCCGTTTGTTTCTGAATCTGTTTTACGAGACTAGCATTCAAGTGATAATGTGGTTGAATACCTTGCATGCATGCAGGGTTGTGAACTGAAGGCAATGAAGGGCATGGTGGGCATCCTCAAGGAAAAGAGAGTGGGCATCATCGATTTCGAATACTGCCCGGCTTTTCTGCAGACGGCAACGGGAGAACTCCCCATCAGCCTCCTCCTCCTTTTCTTGGAATATGACTATGTGCTTTGGACAGAAGGCGGGGTAGCCCTAGGAACAGAGGCTGAGATCATGGCTTGGGATGTATGCAAGCCATGCCGCAGCAAAGGAAGCTGATAACAATTGGAATGCCAATGTGTTGGCTCTCCGGAGGGGCATGAAGCCAACTTGAAGGTTACTAGCGGATCTCCACCACATGATGCATGACATTGTTTTTGTCACGGTATATTACGGTATACGTGCCAAAACCGTTTAGGCCGCAGTTTGCGACCGCGGAGGCTTCGCAGCTTCCCTGCGGATCCTCCTTATTTGAATAGGAACCTAGAAACCCGCTTACGCCAGGGGTTTAGCTGTCCCGTACTCTGAATTGGGCCTGTCGGGTCCCGGTATCCCGGCAATTGCCTAAACTAGTTACTTCGTCCCTTTCAAAAGGACAGACCTCTTCTGTGACAAGCTCCGGCCGTCACCCAGTGTGTAAGACCCAAGGTGTTCCTTAAGTCAGTACCTACAACAAGTCAAGACTACCTCAGCCTCCGATGAGATAGCAAGAGAACAAGACCTCAGTTGAGGAACGAGATCCCTACAGAACAGTAGTTCGCAGTCTACGATCCCGTACCCTCACCGCGTGTGACGCGGTAAGTGCACCTGATATTGCCTAGCTGGATCGCGACCAGACGGCCTGAAGGCCTGCGCCAACCCTTGCTATTGCCAGACATACAAATACAAATCTAGAAGCTTAACTCGTTGAGCACCCGCAGCCAGTGAGTAGTCACGAAGTCTGCCCGTAGGCGCCCATCACTGTCGTGAGGGAGAAGTCCGCCACGGACCTGAAGCGCACAACGCGTGTCCTTTTGAAAGGGTTTGCCCCAACCACCAGAGCTCCAAGAAACGCCATTGACACTACCAACTCTGCTGCCTGCTCGGACAACACTGCCTCCTTCGCGCACAAATGCAGCCCCCCTAACCGAGGTCACATTCCCCGACTCACCTAGATGTGCCATCAAAGGTAGGACTAACAAAGGACAGGAGAAGACGCATGATATTGAGAGAACAAAACAAAATAAGATGGCTCCCAAAGGAAACCTACGTAAGCTCAAAAAAAAGCAAACCAAGCGCAACAATGCCCTACCGCACACAACGGAAGGAAAGAAACCGAAAAAACTGTCACAGGCCCTCATTTTATCATATATCACTACCGCAATCACTGACACGCCCAAACCAGCTAAGCAAAACACAAGGGTGAAACAGATCTTGAAGAACAGGCTTGACCAAGAAAATACAAGCCTACCACGCCAACCAAGTGCTCCACTCCACGGAGAAGATCAAACAGCCTGCCAACCGGCTACGTTGCGCATGATCACAGCCAATGTCCAGGGTGCTTACACTGCAAAGTATGACATAGAAATGACCATCCAGCAGCATAACCCAGATATCCTCGTACTCACCGAGACAAACATGCTCCCCAAGCGGAAAAAGGCCAGATGGTTGCAAGAAGCCCTGCAGGGGTATCAATACTGGGCGTGTACACACAGCGAACAAGGCAGAGGCTTGCGAGGGGTCATCATTGCCATCAAGGAACACATTGCAGTGTTAGGCAAGGCCACCCGAACAGAAGGCGACAATTGCAATGGGAGAATTCTGAACGTTGCCATCCACCTGCCCCACTCCAGGCCCATCAACATCACCGGGGTCTATGCGCCGGCAGGTTGCTCGCCAGAGGAGGAGACAGAGAGACTAAAAATGTACAGCATACTCACGGAAAGCATGCAAGAAACACAAAACTGCAACCCTTCTTGCCATATTATGCTAGGCGACTGGAATGCAACGCTGCTTGAAGGTGACATGAGCAGCGGACACACCTACCACAAGGATGAGACACACAGTAAATTTGTTGAAGCAGTTGAACTTTCACCCCTAGAAATAGGCCTTAGCCCTCGAGGCCACACCTACACCCACCTAAACAGCACTAGTGAGTCCCAGACGACTAGCAGAATTGACGATATTCTCACAAACCTGGATATGGGCATCATCAAAAGTAAGACCAACGTCCTCCAAATAGGAACCCAATCAGATCACACACCCCTGCTAGGCATCATTGAACTGAGAAACACAGGGATTTTCATCCCCACCATAAAAAACCAGCCCACACGCCCCTCCACCCGGGTCCTTGTCCGCCCTATCAGCCTCACCGACAAGACAGCCTTCGCCAACAAAATCTCCACCTTCTCAGAGGGTATCGCCGGTGAGACTCGAGACCTACACCAGAAAATGCAGCTGGTAATTAAAGAAGATATCCAGCCGTACTTCGACAGAATTGAGTCCGAAGACGGGAAGACAAGCAATCGCCTACCCATTATTCAGGGACAACATGCGGCGGTAAAAGTGAATGAGCTAAGTGAACAACTGTTGAGTGCTCTACAGAAGACACAAGCAATCGCCTTACATACATGCGAGTGCAAAAACACTAACCCCTCTGGCACCCACCTCCGCTCACGGGTTTTGTCCCGAAAAAGAGTAATGTTATGCAAGCACTTTCATGCGAGTCGTGAGATTAGAAATGAAGTCCGCAATACTGCTATTGACACAACTACAGGGATGCAAGAAATCATAGCTAACCAAACTGATCTCCCCAGCGGTATGGAGAAGAGATTGAACAAAGCCACAACCTTGGAGACAAACGTGGGCATGAATAATGGGCAGATCCTCTCACAAGTCATCAGAGGCATTAGGTCCGAGATCCGGACCATGGACAAGGAACAGGACAAGCAAAATCTCGACCAAGCGATCAAAGCTACCAGAGACCTCATTAACAAAAAACCAAAGATGGCGAACATGAACATCTTCAAGAAACCAACCTCCTGAACCAACTACAAAGCCCTTCTGGACCCGGCCACAAACCAAATCACTGTCGACCCCAAGAAAATGATTACAATTGTCGAGGAACATTTCACCAAATTGCTGACCCCATGTGCCCCCAAGAGCGGCAAATACCACCCTCATGAGGTCACTCGGCAGTATCCATGGACAAAGGGCCCTGATAAATTTACCTTGGAAACGCTGGCAACCCGTCTCCCAAACCGAACATGGTTGCACAAAATAATCCAGCAATCCTCAGTATTTGAAGAATGCCTGCACACCCTAAGTGATGGGAAATCACCGGGACCAGATGGGATCGTGAATGAACTGCTAAAAATGATGACCTACGAGTTCAAGGAGTGCATGCACATGCTCATGATCATTATGTGGGCAACCGGTGTGACCCCAGACGAATGGAAACAAAGCACTACACAATTGTTGGAGAAGGCGCCGGATGGAACCTTGATAGATAAGAAGAGGCCTATCGGGATGCTAAATGCCCTATACAAACTCTGGACGAGGCTCCAAACAAGGGCTATGTCCGACTACGCTGAAAAACACCTGCTTCTGAGCTCTACCCAAAAGGGGTTCAGGACAAAAGCCAACACCATGGACCAACTTCAGATGCTAGTCATGGCGCTCGAAGATGCGCGACACACCGGCCAGAATATCTATAACCTACAAGTCGACTTCTCATCAGCCTTTAACATGATGGATCACGACATTCTCCTCATGATCATGTATGACCTAGGGTTCCCTACAGATGCGGTAGATGCAGTTAAAAACCTGTACATGGGGGCAACAACCCAGGTCCGATAAGGCACAGAGCTCACTGGAAAGATCCCCATGGGGCGGGGCAGCATACAGGGGGACACTCTGTCACCCCTCCTTTTCCTCATCTACATTGAACCACTGCTCCGGTGGGCCCAAGTCGGGGCCAGGGGCTACATGTTTGGATGCATAGATGACATTAACGCTCGCATGGAGCACTCACTCAGCAATGCAGCCTATGCTGACGACTTGTCAATGCTGACAAGTAAACTGTCGGACCTGCACGTACAAGCAGAGAAACTTAGTCTCTACTCCGACTTTGCGAAAATGAAGGTCAACACTGGGAAAACTCTAGTATCAGGTGTCCTTTATCAAAGATCCGCACATGACTATATGGGAACAAGGATGCTATGGTGCAAATAAGAAGACAACTAGAAAACCAGATAACGGTCCAAGGACAATATGTGCAACACCTTCCCCCCATAGATCCCTTCAGATACCTCGGTGCAGAGCTCACGATGACACTAGACTGGAAGTTCCAGCACCAAAACTTGATAAAGAAGGCAAGGCAAAAGATTGAGGAGCTGCAAGCCTCACATAACCCCATGCACAAGAGCTGACCTTCAGATTCTAGACAGCATCATGGCCACAGCCGTCAAGAAGGCGTACGGACTGTGGAGATGTGCCAACTCAGCTACCGTACACCAAGATGTCGCGTCCTTTGGGCTGGGGTGTGCATCCCTGGCGACAGAATACGCAAAGAAGAATGCAGAACTGCTCATCACATCCCTACGCGATGAAGGACGCATGGGCACAGTCACTCGAAGTCTCATGGAGAAGCAGCTCAAATACATGGGCGGGTGCCCCACAGGGTTTAAAGACACCCAACAGGCTAAACATTGCATGCGGCTCAGAAAACTGTCCCATATCACAGATAATGACCTGGTCATCATGAAAAGCAATGTGCAACAATTCACTGCACATACCCCGGAACTCGCCCAAGCGCTAGAACAGCTTAACCCTGCCACTGCTGCCCTCCCTGCCACAGACCCCCTCAATGCGTACACCCTGCTTCAACCCTTGTTTCACCTGGGGATCACTCACCTAGCAGACCTGACGGAACAGGGAGGCAAGCACGTGATGGATGGGAGAGGCCTGAGAAACAGATACGGGAGAAATGTCAAAGACAAGCACATCATAGCCTTAAACAGACTCTCAGTCATGGCAAACAACGGACCCGGTGCAGACAGAGACCTTAGAGACATGATACGAAAAAGAAACACGGTGTTGAGCCTCCCAAAGGATCAAAGAGAGATACACGAGGGAAACATGTACATCACTGCTATAGCAAGAAACCCCATGCCAACGGGAACCATGTTTCAGGCTTCCCTTCACCCCGACCAGACATTGATCACCCAGTATCTGAATACCAAGGACATCGGCATTCCAAAAGCAACAGAAACTGGGCGACCGGGAGACCTCGCTTATACCCCAGACCCCACACAGCAACAAGAGGGCACAGCAAACCTGACTGGACAGCAAGGCAGCAAGAAGAAACAGCACTGGCGCAAGGACCCTACCCTCCATAGAGACAAGAAAAGACAAGGATGCTCGTCAACTACGAGCCTACGGAAAGAGATTGCGGCCCCACGCAGAAAGTGCCAGATAACAGGAACATGCCTATGTACCAGACATGACTACAAAAGGGAAGAGGCAGAGCGCATTTTTGCATTTGCCGAAAGCAAAATATCAGAAGGAGAAAGGGCGGCAACAGTCATACAAGAGATGTATGGGCACACCAACCAAGTAGCAGCCATCACAGGCTGGAGGATGGTCACAGAGCCAAGCAAAGGACGCCACCAACGAGGGAAAGACAGAATCAAGCAAATTCAATACCAAGTCACCTGGCACCCAAGCATCATCGATGAATGGGCCATCCCATACCACAGCATGGCAGGGTACACACCAGAGAAGATAGAGGCTTCTTGCCGGAAGACTCTTGGACTTGGTCAAGACCTGCATTCCCATGATTGGGCAGGTGTTGCAGCATGCGAATGTTGCTGGAACCCACATAGCCTGCAGTACGATGACGCATCGGGATGCTATGATGACATCATCACATGCGATGTTTGCTACAAGTACTTTCAAGTCCAATGCCTAGGCCAACCAGTGGACTGGAGACCCAGCGAAGACAAATGGACATGCCCGGCGTGTACACATGCAACTAGCACCACACAAGTCGAGGGGCTGGTTAAAGTCACATGGGAGCCTAGCTGGGAACCTGAAGAGATGCTCATAACCGAAGAAAACACGGCCGCCCTCCTACGACCATGGATCTTTGAAAACCACGACCAGCCACCTGCGAGGACCTCCGAAGGCACCATGCTAGATAGGCACCTGTCTAACGTGGCCCGACAAGGGTTTCACCAAAATCACAGCGATTGGGATACCACCCTGGGAAACAATATCCGGGAAATGATAACCTTCGACATGGAGCCAATTAACCCGCAACTGGACATCCATGTGCTGTGACGGGAGAGTGTAAAATCGAAGTGAGAGAGTTTGAGACATGGAACCCTAAGAGTACCAACCAAATCACGACTACGGAGATGGCATGCGTGTACAAGGGGAACGGCCGGTGCGTCGGGACAATCGCCAAAGACAGACTCGTCACCCTCAGAAGATTGTATGAACAAGCTGCATATGAAGGCATCCATGCTAAAATGATGCCTCCCCCATCCTCCTTAAAAGAGGAAGTGGTTGACCTCATCATCAGACACAAGGAGGGGACAAAGACACAGACCAAACAAATACAAGACAATTTCAGCATCCCACCACAATTCAGAGCGTTGATAGACACGCACTTTGGCATCTCCAAGGAACGGTTTTCTAGCCCCCTCCAAGTTCGAGATCACGCCACCACCTATTGGAGTATATTCCCGAGGGACCAGGCCTTCCAAGCACAAACAAATGCCTTCCAACACAGGTGGACAGGGTACTCACATGCCTTCCCAAACCGGGACGAACCATCCCTCGAGAAAGCAGTCCGATGGGCAGTATGGTCTGCAGATATGACCAGGGAACCGACAGCTACTGTCTTGTACCTGCCCAGGGGGATGAAGTCGTCAGGCAAACCCTCATACCAAAAGTGGTTGGACAAATATCCGCAATACTGTACAAGAATAGCCAGCACCAAGAGCTCCCCTTTCCCCTTGTGGAAAGAGGAGAGTTGGACGCAAGGAGCAACCCCGCCACCCATGCACAAATGCCACATGGACATAATCGTTGTGTGGAACAAAGAAGCCCAGTCCGAGCAAATCGGGTGGAAACAGGATCTTCTCATCAGACTGCTCCGCACAACCCTCGCACATGTAGAAAAACACCCGCAAGCCGGGGCCACCCCCCTGCTAACCACAACATGGACCCGACCTCCTCCCCCATTTGGGTATAGGGTGGAAGAAGATCAAGGAGAGCAGAACCATGCCCAACCCATGATAGGATCACACTCCTTCCAACAATCTCCAAGGGACACAGAAATCCCTAGCACAACAAATGCAGACCCAATGGACGCATGCAATTACCTGGAGTGGTTCCAAGAAAACAGCGCACTGAAGCACAATTGGAGGGAGTTAGCCTACACCGATGGCAGTTGCATTGAAATCAGCCTTAAAGATGGCAGGAAAGCTCAACTAACTGGCGCTGGCCTCCACACCCCGAGCGCCACCGCCGATCAACAAGACACCACCATTAACCCGGCCGGAGAGGGTCCCACAAACATCATAAACAGAGCTGAGCTGGAAGGGATTTTTGGAGCCCTGGTGAAAGAACAGACCAAAATAGCTGTTGACAGCGCCACCTCCTTGTACCAAATCCGCAAAGCCATCCGATCCCCCATGTCTCTCACCTACCACAAGCACAGAGACCTCCTCCAGCATATCGTGGGCCAACTCCAGCTCATGGCGTCCAAAGGCAAAATAGTCGAATTCCATAAAGTGAAAGCCCATAACGGGGATATCGGAAACGAGAAAGCCGACGGGGTTGCAAAACGGGCAGCCACTCTAAGGGGAGAATGCGATCTGACCGTACCTGTGAGCTCCGAACCCTCGCAGTACGATTCTTTCTGGCTTTTCACAAAACCTAAGGAAGAGGACCCTATTCAGGGTGAGCCGCAAGGATTAGAAGATCTGAAGGGTGCCCTGAAGACGCACATTCACGAGCGCCAAAAGTTGGGTCGATCCAACATCGATAGCGTATACTTTCAAGGGTGGCAACGGTTGCAATCGATTGCTAATGGGGCCCTCAGCAACAGTTTCTTTAACCACCCAGGAGTCACTCTGGCGGAGAAGAAAACAGCCCTTCGATGGCGACATGGATGCCTTTGGAATAACAAGGTGGCTTTCAGGTGGGGCAAAAGTACCACGGACAAATGCCCCTTGTGTGGAGAGCATGACAGTGCAGGCCATATCACAGGCGCATGCAGGCACCCCGAAATGCAAAAGATGTACATAGAGCGCCACCATGGCACAGGAAGGATTTTGCTGAGGGCTGTATCGAAAGGCAGCATGGGAGGGGTCATCGTCATGGCAGACCTGGGGACGGCCGAGAAGTGTGAGAGAGCAGGAGCACCAGCCATGCTGAAGAATAAAGTCCCCTCGTACTTAATCCCCCACGCTGAGGCACCAGCACTTGGAGCCGTCCAAATGAAAACGAAAATGCAGCCTGACATGTTGTTGATGCAAACGACAGGACAAAAGAAGGACGTTATAGTCCACATTGGGGAATTTAAGTATTGCATAGACACTGAGCATGGGGACCAATTAAAAGCCTGCTTAAACCAGCACACGGATCTCGTTGAGCTACTGATCTTGAACGGGCACCAACGAAACAAAATAAAAGTTATTCCAATCTTGATTGGCACCTCGGGCACTATTTATAATAAGCACACAATTGAAGCCATGATGTCTCTATGGATCACCGCGTTCCATGCTAAGAAATGCGCCCAGAAAATGCATGTCCATTCGATAAAACTCTTGCACATCATAGTACAAACCAGACGCAGACTCGAATATTTTTCAGCCACAAAGCCTGCCACTAGGCCAATAAAGCACACCCATAAGAGAAAACCACCGTGAGGAAGTTGTTTCTTTCTTTTTGCCTCATGGTAACGGCGCGGATGTGGCTACGGCCCCAAGCTGCGCTGTTTCCTTAACCTCCACGCCCTTATAGGGCGTAGCTTTCTTTCTTTCTTTCTTGTAAGGGACGAAGTAGATTGAGCTTGATCAGCCTGATTTGCCAGTTCCTGCAGAAGGTGTTTGTGCTTCGAAAATTTGAATTTTGCTTGTCAGCAAACAGCCTGGAATTTGGTGCCTGAACTGCAATTTGGCTGAGGTAATCTCCAGAGAGAGATTGCCAAGTTAAACCCTGTGAATCACTGTGTGTGGCAACACAGTGCTGGGTCTAGGAGAGGCTTGAAGAATTGGCTGTGGATTTATACACCCAGCAATTTGTACCTGTGTGATTGAAGATTGTGATCAGGTGGATCCAATCTGTCATCATTGACAGAAGTTAACTTGTGGATAGAAGATCCAAGGTTGAAATTTTGTGGTGGGCCAAAGCATCCCCGCAGGACCACAGAGCTGAGCGGACACCACGCAAGAAGCTACATCCACGCAGGGCGTGTGACACCTAGAAGCCACCCAGCCAGAAAGGTGGGAAGTGCTGAAGGCGACGGAGGATTCCGCCAGATTCTGATTATTAGCAAGAAAAAGCAGGAAGGCAGAGACCTGTCCTGTTTTTTGCTGTACCTGTCGGCTTGACCTGACTGGCAAGCCCTCACCAGGCTGCAGTAGGTGCAAGAGGCAGAAGCCTGAGCGTTAGCAGATCCTGTTCTGGTGTTGCCAGCACATTGCAGGATCGTGTGGATCGTATAAATTGCCTGTAGGAATGGCAGAGATTAACCTGCATCCTGATAGGCACCAGCACCCCGACGTCCAGCGCCGCAGCAGGCGAGTACGGGGGCTGGAGCCAGGTGCAGACCTGATAGAGGTGGCTGATTCACTGATTGCAGAGGAAGCCCTGCGGATGGCGGAGAAACTGGCAGGGCCAGTGGATCCGGCCGCACGGGCCTGCAAGGTGTCAGGACCTGACCACTTCCTGCCCAGAGCGGCAGGAATGCTGGCCGATGGCGCTGTGTGTGTGATAAGGACAGGCATTGGGCGAGGAGGCCCACTGCTCGCTGATTCCAGGAGCAGCCTGGAATTTGAGCAGGGTCTGACGCAGGCGGGAACCCCGGATCTGATCTTGGATTAGGTGGCTGAGGTGTCCCAGAGCAGCGGCATACAACGTGACAGCGATTCAGATGCCGCTCCGCAACAGATTCCGTCCAAGGTGACGAGGGTTGCGCAGCGAGTATTGGTGGAGCCCTGCCAGCCGGAACACAGTGCAGAGAGCGCTGCAGACCTAGAGGGGCTAGCAGGCCATGACAAATTACAGCCAGGTGGAAAGGAAATGGGAAGCATGCGAGTGCCTGCAGTGGTCAAGCGCGAGGGGGCAGGTGCCCAGCCAGCGGTGACCAGGCAGATTTGGCAGGACAGTGCAGAGCCGCTGGCAGCATTTAAAAATTCAGCGGTGCCGGTGGGAAAGCCTTGGGCTGACCTGATATCCGAGGAGGAGATGTCAGATCCAGCCCAGGAGGAAAGGGTGCAGCGATCCAAGGCAGGGATGAGGCCTGTGCAGCAGCTGCGACAGCGCAGAATGCTGTTTAGAAGAGGAGCAGGTTCCACGGCCTACGGGACACCACTGTCCAGGTTTCCCCAGTGTGGGTAAACCGGCGCAGCGATCCAAGGCAGAAGCGGGCAGCAGGTTCCGGACAGGCACCAGCAAGAAGGGCAGCCTGTATGGATTCTTCCACAACCCAGCTTGGGCACATGAGGAAAGCTCAAGAGATCCAGAGAGATCCAAGGCCAGGACTGTGGTGAAGGTGGAAGAGGCAATAGAGGAACAGCCGCAGCCGTTTGGCTGGGCAAGAATCTTGCTGTGGGCAACGCACCTGTGGAAGCAGATTTGCTCCAGGACGTTTGCTCATTTCAGTGACCAGGTCACAGCAATTGAGGAGTTCAAGGCCCATCACCTGAGGGAGTGGGCGACAAAGGCCATGATGGGTATTCCCCATACATGCCAGGACAGGGCGACGCTGTTAGCCGCCCTTGGACAGGTGTCCAAGGGGGGGTGGAGCACGAAGCGGCCTTGGCTGTTAAGACCTTCGCATACGAATGGTGTAACGGCGTGACAGGAGATCAGGAGGAACCTGGATCTGAGCCTGAGGACGAGGAGGATCAAGAGTGGGAAGGATTTGAAACAGTGGCGCAGCGGCCTGAGGAACTCAGAGAGGTCCACAGGTGGCAGCAGCAGGCAAGGGCCGCGCCAACGCCGATACCCAGATCAGAAGTTTTTGAGATCAGCAGTGAGCCGAGCCTCAGGGGGCGGCCAAGAGGCGGGGAAGCGCCCAGGGCCAGCAGCCCAGCTGCCAGTGAAAGGGCAGAGCTGACTAGCCGATCGCTCGCCGGGATGGCAGAGCAAGGCGTAGACACGCGCAGAGCCAACATACAGGAGTCATATGCGCTGCTGCGCATAGTGGAAGGCAAGGAGAATATTTGCCAAGAGGTGCAAGTGGACCACATCGAGGAGTTCTTGAGGAACAGACAAGTGGGACCAGCAAGGGGGACCCTGCAGGAAGTTGAACCTGCAGGCAGCACCAGGAGCAGCGGACCCAGAAGGCAGGAGGCCAGGGAGGAGACGCGATCAGACTCCTACGCCAGAGACTATACTGGTGGAACACAGCCAGGCAGGCAGTACCAGGCGCCGCCCAGGGGGCAGGCAGGCAGTACGGAACAGCCAGGTGGATACAGCCAGGAGCCGCCCAGGGAGCAGACAGGCAGCAGAGAGCAACATGACCGGCAGAACCGAGAGCCGCCCAGGGGGCGGGCAGACGGCGCGGATCAGCGAAACTGGCAGGGCCAGGATCCGCCTAGGGGGCAGGCAGACGGCGCGGATCAGCGAAACTGGCAGGGCCTGGAGCCGCCCAGGGGGCAGGCTGGAAACAGCGGATCAGCGCAGCAAAAATGGCAGGGCCAGGAGCCGCCCAGGGGGCAGGCTGGAAACAGCGGATCAGCGCAGCAAAATTGGCAAAACCAGGGGCCGCCGAGGGGGCAGGCAGAATCGGACAGAGGAGCACAGCCTTGGAGATCCAGACCTGTGGAGCAGCAGAGTAGAAGTGAGGCGGGGTGGCCGCCACCTGCAGGGAGCAGAGACTCCGCAGGCAGGGCAGGCAGACGGCCGTCTAGAGAGAACCATGCTTAGGAGGAGCCAGATAACGGACACAGCGGATACCAGCAGGATCGCAACTCATCAGGGGGCGGTGGAGATGGATCTGGATCACACTCTGGATCAGAGGATTCAGGGTCAACTAGAGCAGACAGGCGCGGGCCAGGGGCCAGGCGGGAGTCAGGTGACCAGGAAATGAGAAGGCTCGAGTGGGAGCAGGCAAGGAACAATCTACAGCTGCAGCAGCAGATGATCTCGCAGTTGGCAGGTGTTGCCAAATTTGCCAAGATTCCCACTATCCAAGGCAATGTGCCGGTGCTGGACATGTCGCACCCGGGCGCGGTTGCAGCCAGGACGTATTGCCAAGCTTGTGGCTACTGGGGTTCACACAACAGACTGGCGCTGTCTGATGAGCCGCCAACACTGGCTGTGGTAGCAGGGGAGATTACAGGATCGTGCCAATTGCCATCAGCTATGGCTATGCTGGTGAAATCACTGGTCAAGCTGTGGGACAGCAAGCCTGCGTGTGTGGGGCCGCTGATGTCGGCCATCAGGGCAGCGCCCCACGCAGGGGAAAGGGCTGCTAGAGAGGTGGACAAGATCAGGGATCTGTGGACTGCCCCAGTGGGGGAACAATGCCGCGAGACATCGTTGCTCACCCTGTGGATCAGGGTGGTGCAAGTGGAGGTGGGGAAGCCAACCTCAGAGGAGAGGACAGCTATCTCCAACCTCAGGTTGGGAGTGAAGACCACTCTTGATCCGGAAGTTAAGTCAGAGGAGACTGTGGAGGCGTTTGCTCACAGAGTACTGTCAACAGCGCAGTTGCTGCAGATCTCGAGGGATGCAGTGGACCACTTTGGCAGGCGACACTCAGTCTCGCACATGTTTCATGACGGGCTGCCAGTAGCTACAAAAGCAAAGCTCAGCGAATTCGTCGTCACAGTACCAGGGTACCTGAGTATGACGGATGAAGACCAGATCACAGTGCTGACTCAGCAGGTGGTGATGTGGGAGAAGTTCGCCCTGGAAATGGGGGACCTAGGAGGAGCAACCCTGAGGCAGATGGCCAACAGTGGACTTGGCCAGGGCAAGGCACAGTACAACAGAGGAAGGAGAGAGCGGACTGGACAGTGGGAGATGCGGGCTCGCCTTGATGGGGCAGTGATCCCCGCAGGCCCAGCTGCAGCCCAGCCACAGCGGAGTGAGGGTAAGCCCAGAGGAGCACCAGGCGGCACATGTGTCGCATCTGACCAGCCCAACAGGACAGGCTGAGCCTGAGGGCTGGCACCAAACGATGGCTGAGATGCTCAGCGAGTCGGTGGCCCTAATGACGCAGGTTGGGCTGATGCCCAAGCCTGTGGAATTCAAACAGGCAGTTCACAATGCCCGCCCTAAGTCATTCTTGCCCGAGCCTTTCCGGAAGGAGGAACCTGAGCAGAGCCTCAGGGAACCTGCCTCAAGGAAGGGAGAAAAGAGGCTGGTGTTGAGCAGATTGGCTGACGATATGATTGATATCCGCCTGCAGGTGTTCAAGCTGAACGAGAGGTTGTCGTCGCTCTCTTGCGCTACCTTACCCATGGGAGCTGACCAGTGTGGTGAGGCCAGTAGGGGCAAGCAAGAGAGCAGGGTGGTGCCAGCAGCGCCAAAGCTACAGTACTTCCGAAACGACAGGAGCAACCTGGAGCAGTGTGTGGGTCTCATGGTGAAGGGCAAGGTCCTAGTGGCTCAGAAAGCGCTGATGGACTCTGCTTGCTCCTGCCATGTTATCACAGTGAACATTGCTGAACAGCTAGTGGCCATGGGCGCTGAGCTGGTGCGTACGGATGAGAAGATCCGTACCACGGACAATGCAAGGGCAGACTTGTATGGTATCCTGTTATTTATGTGGTGTATGGTTACGGTGGGCCTAACGCCATCATGGACTCTCTTACAACATGCCATGGCCCACCGTGCAGGTGCAGCCATGAAGGCTTCAACAAACTATGGGGAGCCTCATGACCACCACAAGACGGCGTGGGGGGCGTTACCAGGGTAAAACGGCTTTTTACTAGGGTGAAAATGTCCGATACTAGGTAAACGCGTTTACCATGGTAAAAGTCGTTTACCCTGGTAAGGGTAAGAGTACCATGGTAAAGGAAATGTTACCATGGTGGTACCCTGGTAACAATACCCCGGTATTTGTGTCCGTTACTATGGTAACAATACCCTGGTTGTACCATGGTACGTGTGTCCGTAACTATGGTAACCATACCATGGTACAAATGTCCGATCACTACTACTCAAACCCCCTGTTTTGGTAGGCAGAAAACCTACCAGTTTCAAGGCAAATGCATCATTTGGACAAGGCCCCTAAAATGATTATGGTAGGTGAATTGGTAGGTTAAAATCGGCCGAAAACGCGACATCTACCGATTTGCATTTTGGTAGGTTTAAATTTCGGTAGGCCCAGAACCTACCGAAATAGGTACTCCTTGGCTACCATTTTTGCCCTGGTTGGCCTACCGATTGCCCTACTGTCGCTACCATATTTACCTACCAGTTATCATCATTTGGTCGACCATTTGTTGCTGTGATTGGCCTACCGATTCCTCTAATGTCGCTACCATATTTTCCCGCCAATTAGTATGATTTGGTCCACCAGGCTTTGCCCAGACTAGGCCGATTCATTGCGCTCCTTTTGGTATTAATTGGGATCGGCTTGCTGTACCCCCCTATGTAGGTGGGGCTGACTAATGATGTGCTGGCTATTTCAATAAACTGGTTTGCTCATCGCTTGCTGGAGGAATCAATTTGCAATGAAACAATTGCCAGGAGATCTATACCGGTAGAAATTAAATCAATATTTGACAGCTGTGGAATCTATACCGGTTAAAAAATTAAATCAATATTTGACGGCCAGGAGATCTATACCGGTAGAATAATTAGATCAATTTCAACGGCCACGAAATATATGCTGGTAGAATAATTAAACCAGTATTTGCTAGCAAGCAAGGAAATGCATGGCAGAGGAAACGAATAAATCATAAATAAGCGACCATTGTCAGACCATATCAAGCATTCACTTGTCATACGTGTCTTGATCAAATTCAAGAACAATCTGCCTAAGACAAAACTGCCATTGGCGCAACACCCCTTGCAGCTCCCTTGACACTTCATCAATGTCCTTCTGGGCCAGCCCCTGAAGGGGCTGGATCTCGTCATAGCCCAAGGTGACCAAGCTGCTCCAGGTTTTGGGGGTGCACCACGCCTGCGATTGGGAAATTAACACTTGATTTAAAGCATGGCTGCCGAGCAATGCATGGAATACGGGCTCATGAAATACGGGTAGGCGGGAAGGGCACCCAGAAACCATCTTCAAACAACGGAAGGGGTCAGCAGGTCAGGCACTGGGGTAATGGACATCAGTAGGCAGGGCAGGAGGCAGTTCACAGGTAAGGCAGGATGGCAATTCATGGGTAGGGGTCAGCAAGGCAGTGCAGGTCATGAGGAAAACTTACCACAAGTGTTGCAACATGGCCGATGAAGCAGTCCCTTGATTGACACATGATGCTTGCCCCAGCCAGCCAGCTGGAGCTGCGGGCAGGCCAAGGGGGGGTCACCGAGGGGAGCACCGGTGAGGAAAGACATGCTTTTAGGCGGGCCCTTGTTGAGGCGGCCGTTGTTAGCAATGAGGTCTTCAACCGTAAGCATAAAATGTCGGCACGTCGGTATAGCAGGCAGGCAAGTTGAAGGGCATGTACATTTAAACAGGCACCCTACATGGTAGACAAGCACGCCACATGACACGTTCGTGCGTTGTCATGGCGTGCTTGCCTCATGGTTGGCGTTACATGGCAGTTAGTCAGGTACGCTTACGCTTGTGGCCACCATGTTGCATGGTTAACAGGCACAAAGCCATGGCAAGCATACTTCATAGCATGCACGATACGTTAGGAATGCTTCATATTACGATTTTTAGGGCATGCATGCTCCATGGTTTTCTCGTTCTCAAGCAGATCACTATTCATGATCCATCATATTGTCAAGTAATCCACTTACCAAATTTTAAGGGATACATGCTAAAAGGCAGTCGGATTGGATCGCTGGATCGAAGGCAGACAAGATACCAGTAGCGGGAAACGGCAGCGAAGAAGGAAGCATAGTTTTAGCGTCAGCGAATGGGATCTACAATCGCATGATGCAGTAAAATTCAGGAACTGGGTATAGGCTTTTCGCGTTCATGGCAAGTCAAAGACGCTGGCAATAACCGACCAGCGCTCGTCAAACTTCTTGAAAGACAAAGTGTGTGTATGTGTATAAAACGAATGCTTTCATTGCAAGCGCCCAAGCTGTCCATTCATGACGAACCACTGCACGTTTGCCCATGCCGGTGATAACATGTACGGCATAAGGGCATGCCGAGCTGGTTTTCACAAAGTCGAAAATATTTGAACTGTCGTCACCCCTGATCGTCATTATGCCGCTCTAATTCCAAGCTCTGTTTGAACCTTTTGTGTGGTGCCTGTCCCACATTTTTCATCATTGATAAAATCCCTGATAGAACGCAGGTATTCCGCTGGATGGTGGACATACTCAGAAGCTAAGTGTTGGAATGTATTGAGGCGGGTCATGTATACGAACGGTGCCTTGACATATGTGCATCACAGCGCATGCCCGACCGCCAATACGGTAATCTGGGCTCATGTTTTGATCATTAGATGTGGACCTCTAGGGTTTAGGGTTTAGGGTTTAGGGTTTAGGGTTTAGGGTTTAGGGTTTAGGGTTTAGGGTTTAGTTTTAGTCTTTTCATTTCAACATCCTGCCTGTCTTTTTGAACGAAGCGCCGCCCTACCAAGACACGCATGCGCGCATATACGCCGCTTTCTGCTGTTTCGAACACTGTTTTATCTAACGTGCCATACACGCCTGATGCCTCAGGTGACAGCAACAACATGTTCACCCATCAGTTTTTTGCAACAACATCTTACCGATCTGCGTCGAAGCCACGCCGCACCACTCCGATCTCCAATCTTCTTGCTTCGTCTACAGGTTGGCCACGCAGCCCTCGCCAGCTGTGCTGCCTGAGCGCAGCAAGAGGTGGCAGGAGGGCACACCCAGCGCGATTGCAGTGCATCTGATAAAGCAATCATGCAAAGCGTACCTCGCCGTTCCTACAGCTCCACGATCAGTGTTACTACTAGATGGTGTTGCATGATGTTGAGCGAAACCTCTGGTTGATCTTGTAGACCTACACCAGGAATGCCAATCTCAACAGACGGCCATGATACGCCTGGAGACCGAACGTCTCGACGCCACAGCCATGGGGCAACGTTCCACACTTTGTACCACCTGTCGACGATCTGGAATGCACTTCTCAGTACCACCAGTGTACCAGTCCCTTCTTGAAAGATCAACCAATTCAGGTGAGCTTGGTAGCACACGTAATGCTACGCTCTGATGGCGACCCAGCTTCATCCTGAAATGCCCGATCATGCTTTGCCACGGATTGGATCTTGTATGAAGTTCTCTGAGTAACGCGTTGTACTCATACGCAATGTAATGTATAAGCAGCATCTTCCTCATGCGTACCGTCAGGTACCCAACACACCGGGGGCCGACATCCCCACGCATCCCCAAAGCGCCATCGTAAACGCAAGAACAAGGAAGATCGAGAAGCCCAGCAACTACCATCCCCCGTGCACAAGACTCCATCACCTTGCTACATCAGATCAGAGTGCCACAACCACTCGACCACACGACCACTCGACTCGACCTTCCTGCTGTTTGCTGGATGAAAGGCAAGTAACAGCGTGTCCCTCCCGCATGGCCCTCCAGCATGGGCCATGTGCCCTCTAGCCTGTCCATACCCCCCCCCCCCCCCTCGTGCTTACACCCCAGGCCACCAGCCACAAGTAAATTACAGAGCAAGGTACCAGTACCTGTCCCCGTGCACACGACTCCACCTCCATGTTTTTATCAGAGCAGCGTACAAGTACATGTTCCCATGCACAAGACTCCACCATCCTGATACATCAAGGCAAAGTAACAGAACCCCCTCCCCAAACACCTCTCCCCCTCAGCTGCCTAGCTCATGCAGTCCACATATCCCCCTTTGCTGCCTAGATCCAGCAGTCCACCTCTCCCCCTCAGCTGCCCAGGTCTTGCATGCCAAAGATACCCCACAACTGCCCAGCAATTTAGGGTCCAGCCACTCAAAGTCCAACCAGTCAGGGTCCAGCCACATCCAGTACCCCCATGTGCTCTCCTAGACTCTCCCACATACCCTCCCGTACATCCCATGCCATAAAGCATGCACCCTTTATGTCCCTTGCTACCACAGGACTATGCTAGCTGGCCTACCATGCATCATGATCGTCTGAAGGTACCCAAGCCCAGCCTCATCACCTACTGCTTCTCAACAGCCAAAGCACTCCACATGCTCCCTGTCGGCCCATCCTCCTTCGCAACAGCCAATGCACTCCACCTGCTCTACCGTCTTCCCATCCTACTTCTCAACAGCCAAAGCACTCCACCTGGTCCCCCGTCCTCCCATCCTGCTTCTCAACAGCCAAAGCATTCCACCTGGTCCCTCGTCCTCCCATCCTGCTTCTCAACAGCCAAAGCACTCCACCTGCTCCCCCGTCCTCCAGTCATGTTTGTCAACAACCAAAGCACTCCACCTACTCCCTTGTCCTCCCATCCTGCTTCTCAACAGCCAAAGCACTCCACCTGTTCCCCCGTCCTCCCATCATGCTTCTCAAAAGCCAAAGCACTCCACCTGCTCCCTCGTCCTCCCATCCTGCTTCTCAACAGCCAAAGCACTCCCCCTGCTCCCCCGTCCTCCCATCCTGCTTCTCAACATCCAAAGCACTGCACCTGCTCCCTCGTCCTCCCATCCTGCTTCTCAACAGCCAAAGCAACATGGGCACCAACATCCTTGCGACACAAGCAGGTACCCAATAACTCCCGGGGTCCATCCAGACGCCCTTAGACTCAGATCCCTCCATAACAAGGACCATGCTGCTGCAAAATCCAACCAGTCAGGGTCCAGCCACCCTCATGTACCCCCCGTGCTCTCCTAGACTCTCCACCATACCCTCCTATAGACCCCCCATACCTTCCCATACCTCCATGCACCTCCTTATACCTCCTCGTACCTCCTTGTACCCTCCCGCAGCCCCTGTGCCCTCCCGTGCCCTCCTATACTCTCCCGTACCCTCTCCCCACCTGTGGCATAAGATGTAGCTGAAGTCCTCAGCTGTAGTTGAAGCCTCTCCCCACCTGTGGCGTGCTTCCGTCATCTCCAGCCTTGCCCTTAGCCCTGGTTCCTGAGCCTCCAACCTTGCCCTACACCCTTGGGTCCTTATCCTTCCAGCCTTGCCCTCAACCCCTGGGTCCTTAATCCTCCAGCCTGCCCTTAACTCTGGATCTTGAGCCCTACAGCCTGGCCCACAACCCTGGGTCCTGAGATCTCCAGTATTCCCCTCAATCCTGTATTTAAAACCCTCCAGCCTTGCCCTCAACCCTGGATCCAAAACCCTCCAGCCTTGCCCTCAACCCTGGGCCCTTATCCCTGCCCTGGCTTTTACACCCACATGCCTGGCCCACAACCCAGGGTCCAAAACCCTCCTGCCTTGCCCTCAATCTTGGATCCAAAACCCTCCAGCCTTGCCCTCAACCCTGGGTCCTTAACCCTGCCCTGGCTTTTACACCCACATGCCTGGCCCACAACCCTGGGTCCTGAGATCTCCAGTATTCCCCTCAATCCTGTATTTAAAACCCTCCAGCCTTGCCCTCAACCATGGATCCAAGACCCTCCAGCATTGCCCTCAACCCTGGGTCCTTAACCCTGCCCTGGCTTTTACACCCACATGCCTGGCCCACAACCCTGGGTCCTGAGATCTCCAGTATTCCCCTCAATCCTGTATTTAAAACCCTCCAGCCTTGCCCTCAACCCTGGATCCAAAACCCTCCAGCCTTGCCCTCAACCCTGGGTCCTTAACCCTGCCCTGGCTTTTACACCCACATGCCTGGCACACAACCCTGGGTCCTGAGATCTCCAGTATTCCCCTCAATCCTGTATTTAAAACCCTCCAGCCTTGCCCTCAACCCTGGATCCAAGACCCTCCAGCCTTGCCCTCAACCCTGGGTCCTTAACCCTGCCCTGGCTTTTACACCCACATGCCTAGCCCACAACCCTGGGTCCTGAGATCTCCAGTATTCCCCTCAATCCTGTATCCAAAACCCTCCAGCCTTGCCCTCAACCATGGATCCAAAACCTTCCAGCCTTGCCCTCAACCCTGGGCCCTTATCCCTGCCCTGGCTTTTACACCCACATGCCTGGCCCACAACCCTGGGTTCAAAACCCTCCTGCCTTGCCCTCAATCTTGGATCCAAAACCCTCCAGCCTTGCCCTCAACCCTGGATCCAAAACCCTCCAGCCTTGCCCTCGACCCTGGGTCCTTATCCCTGCCCTGGCTTTTACACCCACATGCCTTTCCCCCCCTTCAGATGTTTGCGGTGGCTGGGGAGCTGGGAGAGATGAGCGAAAGGGGAGTGGAGGGCACGGCGCAACATGGGCACCAACATCCCTGCGACACAAGCAGGTACCCAATAACTCCCGGGGTCCATCCAGATGCCCTTTGACTCAGATCCCTCCATAACAAGGACCATGTTGCTGCAAAATCCAACCAGTCAGGGTCCAGCCACCCTCCCGTACCCCCCGTGCTCTCCTAGACTCTCCAGCCTTGCCCTCAACCCTGGGTCCTTAACCCTGCCCTGGCTTTTACACCCACATGCCTGGCACACAACCCTGGGTCCTGAGATCTCCAGTATTCCCCTCAATCCTGTATTTAGAACCCTCCAGCCTTGCCCTCAACCATGGATCCAAGACCCTCCAGCCTTGCCCTCAACCCAGGGTCCTTAACCCTGCCCTGGCTTTTACACCGACATGCCTGGCCCACAACCCTGGGTCCTGAGATCTCCAGCCTTGCCCTCAATCCTGTATCCAAAACCCTCCAGCCTTGCCCTCAACCATGGATCCAAAACCCTCCAGCCTTGCCCTCAACCCTGGGCCCTTATCCTTGCCCTGGCTTTTACACCCACATGCCTGGCCCACAACCCTGGGTTCAAAACCCTCCTGCCTTGCCCTCAATCATGGATCCAAAACCCTCCAGCCTTGCCCTCAACCCTGGATCCAAAACCCTCCAGCCTTGCCCTCAACCCTGGGTCCTTAACCCTGCCCTGGCTTTTACACCCACATGCCTTTCCCCCCCTTCAGATGTTTGCGGTGGCAGGGGAGCTGGGAGAGATGAGCGAAAGGGGAGTGGAGGGCACGGCGCAACATGGGCACCAACATCCCTGCGACACAAGCAGGTACCCAATAACTCCCGGGGTCCATCCAGATGCCCTTAGACTCAGATCCCTCCATAACAAGGACCATGTTGCTGCAAAATCCAACCAGTCAGGGTCCAGCCACCCTCCCGTACCCCCCGTGCTCTCCTAGACTCTCCAGCCTTGCCCTCAACCCTGGGTCCTTAACCCTGCCCTGGCTTTTACACCCACATGCCTGGCACACAACCCTGGGTCCTGAGATCTCCAGTATTCCCCTCAATCCTGTATTTAGAACCCTCCAGCCTTGCCCTCAACCATGGATCCAAGACCCTCCAGCCTTGCCCTCAACCCTGGGTCCTTAACCCTGCCCTGGCTTTTACACCGACATGCCTGGCCCACAACCCTGGGTCCTGAGATCTCCAGTATTCCCCTCAATCCTGTATCCAAAACCCTCCAGCCTTGCCCTCAACCATGGATCCAAAACCCTCCAGCCTTGCCCTCAACCCTGGGCCCTTATCCTTGCCCTGGCTTTTACACCCACATGCCTGGCCCACAACCCTGGGTTCAAAACCCTCCTGCCTTGCCCTCAATCATGGATCCAAAACCCTCCAGCCTTGCCCTCAACCCTGGATCCAAAACCCTCCAGCCTTGCCCTCGAACCTGGGTCCTTAACCCTGCCCTGGCTTTTACACCCACATGCCTTTCCCCCCCTTCAGATGTTTGCGGTGGCTGGGGAGCTGGGAGAGATGAGCGAAAGGGGAGTGGAGGGCACGGCGCAACATGGGCACCAACATCCCTGCGACACAAGCAGGTACCCAATAACTCCCGGGGTCCATCCAGATGCCCTTAGACTCAGATCCCTCCATAACAAGGACCATGCTGCTGCAAAATCCAACCAGTCAGGGTCCAGCCACCCTCCCGTACCCCCCGTGCTCTCCTAGACTCTCCAGCCTTGCCCTCAACCCTGGGTCCTTAACCCTGCCCTGGCTTTTACACCCACATGCCTGGCACACAACCCTGGGTCCTGAGATCTCCAGTATTCCCCTCAATCCTGTATTTAGAACCCTCCAGCCTTGCCCTCAACCATGGATCCAAGACCCTCCAGCCTTGCCCTCAACCCTGGGTCCTTAACCCTGCCCTGGCTTTTACACCGACATGCCTGGCCCACAACCCTGGGTCCTGAGATCTCCAGTATTCCCCTCAATCCTGTATCCAAAACCCTCCAGCCTTGCCCTCAACCATGGATCCAAAACCCTCCAGCCTTGCCCTCAACCCTGGGCCCTTATCCTTGCCCTGGCTTTTACACCCACATGCCTGGCCCACAACCCTGGGTTCAAAACCCTCCTGCCTTGCCCTCAATCATGGATCCAAAACCCTCCAGCCTTGCCCTCAACCCTGGATCCAAAACCCTCCAGCCTTGCCCTCGACCCTGGGTCCTTAACCCTGCCCTGGCTTTTACACCCACATGCCTTTCCCCCCCTTCAGATGTTTGCGGTGGCTGGGGAGCTGGGAGAGATGAGCGAAAGGGGAGTGGAGGGCACGGCGCAACATGGGCACCAACATCCCTGCGACACAAGCAGGTACCCAATAACTCCCGGGGTCCATCCTGATGCCCTTTGACTCAGATCCCTCCATAACAAGGACCATGCTGCTGCAAAATCCAACCAGTCAGGGTCCAGCCACCCTCCCGTACCCCCCGTGCTCTCCTAGACTCTCCACCATACCCTACAGCCTGGCCTCTCCACCATACCCTCCTGCCTTGCCCTCAATCTTGGGCCCTTATCCCTGCCCTGGCTTTTACACCCACATGCCTGGCCTACAACCCAGGGTCCAAAACCCTCCTGCCTTGCCCTCAATCTTGGAACCAAAACCCTCCAGCCTTGCCCTCAACACTGGGTCCAAAACCCTCCAGCCTTGCCCTCAACCCTGGGTCCTTAACCCTGCCCTGGCTTTTACACCCACATGCCTGGCCCACAACCCTGGGTCCTGAGATCTCCAGTATTCCCCTCAATCCTGTATTTAGAACCCTCCAGCCTTGCCCTCAACCATGGATCCAAGACCCTCCAGCCTTGCCCTCAACCCTGGGTCCTTAACCCTGCCCTGGCTTTTACACCCACATGCCTGGCCCACAACCCTGGGTCCTGAGATCTCCAGTATTCCCCTCAATCCTGTATCCAAAACCCTCCAGCCTTGCCCTCAACCATGGATCCAAAACCTTCCAGCCTTGCCCTCAACCCTGGGCCCTTATCCCTGCCCTGGCTTTTACACCCACATGCCTGGCCCACAACCCTGGGTTCAAAACCCTCCTGCCTTGCCCTCAATCTTGGATCCAAAACCCTCCAGCCTTGCCCTCAACCCTGGATCCAAAACCCTCCAGCCTTGCCCTCAACCCTGGGTCCTTATCCCTGTCCTGGCTTTTACACCCACATGCCTTTCCCCCCCTTCAGATGTTTGCGGTGGCTGGGGAGCTGGGAGAGATGAGCGAAAGGGGAGTGGAGGGCACGTTGCAACATGGGCACCAACATCCCTGCGACACAAGCAGGTACCCAATAACTCCCGGGGTCCATCCTGATGCCCTTTGACTCAGATCCCTCCATAACAAGGACCATGCTGCTGCAAAATCCAACCAGTCAGGGTCCAGCCACCCTCCCGTACCCCCCGTGCTCTCCTAGACTCTCCACCATACCCTACAGCCTGGCCTCTCCACCATACCCTCCTGCCTTGCCCTCAATCTTGGGCCCTTATCCCTGCCCTGGCTTTTACACCCACATGCCTGGCCTACAACCCAGGGTCCAAAACCCTCCTGCCTTGCCCTCAATCTTGGAACCAAAACCCTCCAGCCTTGCCCTCAACCCTGGGTCCAAAACCCTCCAGCCTTGCCCTCAACCCTGGGTCCTTAACCCTGCCCTGGCTTTTACACCCACATGCCTGGCCCACAACCCTGGGTCCTGAGATCTCCAGTATTCCCCTCAATCCTGTATTTAAAACCCTCAAGCCTTTCACTCAACCATGGATCCAAGACCCTCCAGCCTTGCCCTCAACCCTAGGTCCTTAGCCCTGCCCTGGCTTTTACACCCACATGCCTAGCCCACAACCCTGGGTCCTGAGATCTCCAGTATTCCCCTCAATCCTGTATCCAAAACCCTCCAGCCTTGCCCTCAACCATGGATCCAAAACCTTCCAGCCTTGCCCTCAACCCTGGGCCCTTATCCCTGCCCTGGCTTTTACACCCACATGCCTGGCCCACAACCCTGGGTTCAAAACCCTCCTGCCTTGCCCTCAATCTTGGATCCAAAACCCTCCAGCCTTGCCCTCAACCCTGGATCCAAAACCCTCCAGCCTTGCCCTCGACCCTGGGTCCCTATCCCTGCCCTGGCTTTTACACCCACATGCCTTTCCCCCCCTTCAGATGTTTGCGGTGGCTGGGGAGCTGGGAGAGATGAGCGAAAGGGGAGTGGAGGGCACGGCGCAACATGGGCACCAACATCCCTGCGACACAAGCAGGTACCCAATAACTCCCGGGGTCCATCCAGATGCCCTTAGACTCAGATCCCTCCATAACAAGGACCATGCTGCTGCAAAATCCAACCAGTCAGGGTCCAGCCACCCTCCCGTACCCCCCGTGCTCTCCTAGACTCTCCAGCCTTGCCCTCAACCCTGGGTCCTTAACCCTGCCCTGGCTTTTACACCCACATGCCTGGCACACAACCCTGGGTCCTGAGATCCGCAGTATTCCCCTCAATCCTGTATTTATAACCCTCCAGCCTTGCCCTCAACCATGGATCCAAGACCCTCCAGCCTTGCCCTCAACCCTGGGTCCTTAACCCTGCCCTGGCTTTTACACCGACATGCCTGGCCCACAACCCTGGGTCCTGAGATCTCCAGTATTCCCCTCAATCCTGTATCCAAAACCCTCCAGCCTTGCCCTCAACCATGGATCCAAAACCCTCCAGCCTTGCCCTCAACCCTGGGCCCTTATCCCTGCCCTGGCTTTTACACCCACATGCCTGGCCCACAACACTGGGTTCAAAACCCTTCCGCCTTGCCCTCAATCTTGGATCCAAAACCCTCCAGCCTTGCCCTCAACCCTGGATCCAAAACCCTCCAGCCTTCCCCTCGCGCCTGGGTCCTTAACCCTGCCCTGGCTTTTACACCCACATGCCTTTCCCCCCCTTCAGATGTTTGCGGTGGCTGGGGAGCTGGGAGAGATGAGCGAAAGGGGAGTGGAGGGCACGGCGCAACATGGGCACCAACATCCCTGCGACACAAGCAGGTACCCAATAACTCCCGGGGTCCATCCAGATGCCCTTAGACTCAGATCCCTCCATAACAAGGACCATGCTGCTGCAAAATCCAACCAGTCAGGGTCCAGCCACCCTCCCGTACCCCCCGTGCTCTCCTAGACTCTCCACCATACCCTACAGCCTGGCCCACAACCCTGGGTCCTGAGATCTCCAGTATTCCCCTCAATCCTGTATTTAAAACCCTCCAGCCTTGCCCTCAACCCTGGATCCAAAACCCTACAGCCTTGCCCTCAACCCTGGGCCCTTATCCCTGCCCTGGCTTTTACACCCACATGCCTGGCCTACAACCCAGGGTCCAAAACCCTCCTGCCTTGCCCTCAATCTTGGATCCAAAACCCTACAGCCTTGCCCTCAACCCTGGGCCCTTATCCCTGCCCTGGCTTTTACACCCACATGCCTGGCCTACAACCCAGGGTCCAAAACCCTCCTGCCTTGCCCTCAATCTTGGATCCAAAACCCTCCAGCCTTGCCCTCAACCCTGGGTCTTTAACCCTGCCCTGGCTTTTACACCCACATGCCTGGCCCACAACCCTGGGTCCTGAGATCTCCAGTATTCCCCTCAATCCTGTATTTAAAACCCTACAGCCTTGCCCTCAACCCTGGATCCAAGACCCTCCAGCCTTGCCCTCAACCCTGGGTCCTTAACCCTGCCCTGGCTTTTACACCCACATGCCTGGCACACAACCCTGGGTCCTGAGATCTCCAGTATTCCCCTCAATCCTGTATTTAAAACCCTCTAGCCTTGCCCTCAACCCTGGATCCAAGACCCTCCAGCCTTGCCCTCAACCCTGGGTCCTTAAGCCTGCCCTGGCTTTTACACCCACATGCCTGGCCCACAACCCTGGGTCCTGAGATCTCCAGTATTCCCCTCAATCCTGTATCCAAAACCCTCCAGCCTTGCCCTCAACCATGGATCCAAAACCTTCCAGCCTTGCCCTCAACCATGGGCCCTTATCCCTGCCCTGGCTTTTACACCCACATGCCTGGCCCACAACCCTGGGTTCAAAACCCTCCTGCCTTGCCCTCAATCTTGGATCCAAAACCCTCCAGCCTTGCCCTCAACCCTGGATCCAAAACCCTCCAGCCTTGCCCTCGACTCTGGGTCCTTATCCCTGCCCTGGCTTTTACACCCACATGCCTTTCCCCCCCTTCAGATGTTTGCGGTGGCTGGGGAGCTGGGAGAGATGAGCGAAAGGGGAGTGGAGGGCACGGCGCAACATGGGCACCAACATCCCTGCGACACAAGCAGGTACCCAATAACTCCCGGGGTCCATCCTGATGCCCTTTGACTCAGATCCCTCCATAACAAGGACCATGCTGCTGCAAAATCCAACCAGTCAGGGTCCAGCCACCCTCCCGTACCCCCCGTGCTCTCCTAGACTCTCCACCATACCCTACAGCCTGGCCTCTCCACCATACCCTCTTGCCTTGCCCTCAATCTTGGGCCCTTATCCCTGCCCTGGCTTTTACACCCACATGCCTGGCCTACAACCCAGGGTCCAAAACCCTCCTGCCTTGCCCTCAATCTTGGAACCAAAACCCTCCAGCCTTGCCCTCAACCCTGGGTCCAAAACCCTCCAGCCTTGCCCTCAACCCTGGGTCCTTAACCCTGCCCTAGCTTTTACACCCACATGCCTGGCCCACAACCCTGGGTCCTGAGATCTCCAGTATTCCCCTCAATCCTGTATTTAGAACCCTCCAGCCTTGCCCTCAACCATGGATCCAAGACCCTCCAGCCTTGCCCTCAACCCTGGGTCCTTAACCCTGCCCTGGCATTTACAACCACATGCCTGGCCCACAACCCTGGGTTCAAAACCCTCCTGCCTTGCCCTCAATCTTGGATCCAAAACCCTCCAGCCTTGCCCTCAACCCTGGATCCAAAACCCTCCAGCCTTGCCCTCGACCCTGGGTCCTTAACCCTGCCCTGGCTTTTACACCCACATGCCTTTCCCCCCCTTCAGATGTTTGCGGTGGCTGGGGAGCTGGGAGAGATGAGCGAAAGGGGAGTGGAGGGCACGGCGCAACATGGGCACCAACATCCCTGCGACACAAGCAGGTACCCAATAACTCCCGGGGTCCATCCTGATGCCCTTTGAATCAGATCCCTCCATAACAAGGACCATGCTGCTGCAAAATCCAACCAGTCAGGGTCCAGCCACCCTCCCGTACCCCCCGTGCTCTCCTAGACTCTCCACCATACCCTACAGCCTGGCCTCTCCACCATACCCTCCTGCCTTGCCCTCAATCTTGGGCCCTTATCCCTGCCCTGGCTTTTACACCCACATGCCTGGCCTACAACCCAAGGTCCAAAACCCTCCTGCCTTGCCCTCAATCTTGGATCCAAAACCCTCCAGCCTTGCCCTCAACCCTGGGTCCAAAACCCTCCAGCCTTGCCCTCAACCCTGGGTCCTTAACCCTGCCCTGGCTTTTACACCCACATGCCTGGCCCACAACCCTGGGTCCTGAGATCTCCAGTATTCCCCTCAATCCTGTATTTAAAACCCTCCAGCCTTTCACTCAACCCTGGATCCAAGACCCTCCAGCCTTGCCCTCAACCCTGGGTCCTTAACCCTGCCCTGGCTTTTACACCCACATGCCTAACCCACAACCCTGGGTCCTGAGATCTCCAGTATTCCCCTCAATCCTGTATTTAGAACCCTCCAGCCTTGCCCTCAACCCTGGATCCAAGACCCTCCAGCCTTGCCCTCAACCCTGGGTCCTTAACCCTGCCCTGGCTTTTACACCCACATGCCTGGCCCACAACCCTGGGTCCTGAGATCTCCAGTATTCCCCTCAATCCCGTATCCAAAATCCTCCAGCCTTGCCCTCAACCATGGATCCAAAACCTTCCAGCCTTGCCCTCAACCCTGGGCCCTTATCCCTGCCCTGGCTTTTACACCCACATGCCTGGCCCACAACCCTGGGTTCAAAACCCTCCTGCCTTGCCCTCAATCTTGGATCCAAAACCCTCCAGCCTTGCCCTCAACCCTGGATCCAAAACCCTCCAGCCTTGCCCTCGACCCTGGGTCCTTATCCCTGCCCTGGCTTTTACACCCACATGCCTTTCCCCCCCTTCAGATGTTTGCGGTGGCTGGGGAGCTGGGAGAGATGAGCGAAAGGGGAGTGGAGGGCACGTTGCAACATGGGCACCAACATCCCTGCGACACAAGCAGGTACCCAATAACTCCCGGGGTCCATCCTGATGCCCTTTGACTCAGATCCCTCCATAACAAGGACCATGCTGCTGCAAAATCCAACCAGTCAGGGTCCAGCCACCCTCCCGTACCCCCCGTGCTCTCCTAGACTCTCCACCATACCCTACAGCCTGGCCTCTCCACCATACCCTCCTGCCTTGCCCTCAATCTTGGGCCCTTATCCCTGCCCTGGCTTTTACACCCACATGCCTGGCCTACAACCCAGGGTCCAAAACCCTCCTGCCTTGCCCTCAATCTTGGATCCAAAACCCTCCAGCCTTGCCCTCAACCCTGGGTCCAAAACCCTCCAGCCTTGCCCTCAACCCTGGGTCCTTAACCCTGCCCTGGCTTTTACACCCACATGCCTGGCCCACAACCCTGGGTCCTGAGATCTCCAGTATTCCCCTCAATCCTGTATTTAAAACCCTCAAGCCTTTCACTCAACCATGGATCCAAGACCCTCCAGCCTTGCCCTCAACCCTAGGTCCTTAACCCTGCCCTGGCTTTTACACCCACATGCCTAGCCCACAACCCTGGGTCCTGACATCTCCAGTATTCCCCTCAATCCTGTATCCAAAACCCTCCAGCCTTGCCCTCAACCATGGATCCAAAACCTTCCAGCCTTGCCCTCAACCCTGGGCCCTTATCCCTGCCCTGGCTTTTACACCCACATGCCTGGCCCACAACCCTGGGTTCAAAACCCTCCTGCCTTGCCCTCAATCTTGGATCCAAAACCCTCCAGCCTTGCCCTCAACCCTGGATCCAAAACCCTCCAGCCTTGCCCTCGACCCTGGGTCCCTATTCCTGCCCTGGCTTTTACACCCACATGCCTTTCCCCCCCTTCAGATGTTTGCGGTGGCTGGGGAGCTGGGAGAGATGAGCGAAAAGGGAGTGGAGGGCACGGCGCAACATGGGCACCAACATCCCTGCGACACAAGCAGGTACCCAATAACTCCCGGGGTCCATCCAGATGCCCTTAGACTCAGATCCCTCCATAACAAGGACCATGCTGCTGCAAAATCCAACCAGTCAGGGTCCAGCCACCCTCCCGTACCCCCCGTGCTCTCCTAGACTCTCCACCATACCCTACAGCCTGGCCTCTCCACCATACCCTCCTGCCTTGCCCTCAATCTTGGGCCCTTATCCCTGCCCTGGCTTTTACACCCACATGCCTGGCCTACAACCCAGGGTCCAAAACCCTCCTGCCTTGCCCTCAATCTTGGATCCAAAACCCTCCAGCCTTGCCCTAAACCCTGGGTCCAAAACCCTCCAGCCTTGCCCTCAACCCTGGGTCCTTAACCCTGCCCTGGCTTTTACACCCACATGCCTGGCCCACAACCCTGGGTCCTGAGATCTCCAGTATTCCCCTCAATCCTGTATTTAAAACCCTCCAGCCTTTCACTCAACCATGGATCCAAGACCCTCCAGCCTTGCCCTCAACCCTGGGTCCTTAACCCTGCCCTGGCTTTTACACCCACATGCCTAACCCACAACCCTGGGTCCTGAGATCTCCAGTATTCCCCTCAATCCTGTATTTAGAACCCTCCAGCCTTGCCCTCAACCCTGGATCCAAGACCCTCCAGCCTTGCCCTCAACCCTGGGTCCTTAACCCTGCCCTGGCTTTTACACCCACATGCCTGGCCCACAACCCTGGGTCCTGAGATCTCCAGTATTCCCCTCAATCCTGTATCCAAAATCCTCCAGCCTTGCCCTCAACCATGGATCCAAAACCTTCCAGCCTTGCCCTCAACCCTGGGCCCTTATCCCTGCCCTGGCTTTTACACCCACATGCCTGGCCCACAACCCTGGGTTCAAAACCCTCCTGCCTTGCCCTCAATCTTGGATCCAAAACCCTCCAGCCTTGCCCTCAACCCTGGATCCAAAACCCTCCAGCCTTGCCCTCGACCCTGGGTCCTTATCCCTGCCCTGGCTTTTACACCCACATGCCTTCCCCCCCCTTCAGATGTTTGCGGTGGCTGGGGAGCTGGGAGAGATGAGCGAAAGGGGAGTGGAGGGCACGTTGCAACATGGGCACCAACATCCCTGCGACACAAGCAGGTACCCAATAACTCCCGGGGTCCATCCTGATGCCCTTTGACTCAGATCCCTCCATAACAAGGACCATGCTGCTGCAAAATCCAACCAGTCAAGGTCCAGCCACCCTCCCGTACCCCCCGTGCTCTCCTAGACTCTCCACCATACCCTACAGCCTGGCCTCTCCACCATACCCTCCTGCCTTGCCCTCAATCTTGGGCCCTTATCCCTGCCCTGGCTTTTACACCCACATGCCTGGCCTACAACCCAGGGTCCAAAACCCTCATGCCTTGCCCTCAATCTTGGAACCAAAACCCTCCAGCCTTGCCCTCAACCCTGGGTCCAAAACCCTCCAGCCTTGCCCTCAACCCTGGGTCCTTAACCCTGCCCTGGCTTTTACACCCACATGCCTGGCCCACAACCCTGGGTCCTGAGATCTCCAGTATTCCCCTCAATCCTGTATTTAAAACCCTCAAGCCTTTCACTCAACCATGGATCCAAGACCCTCCAGCCTTGCCCTCAACCCTAGGTCCTTAACCCTGCCCTGGCTTTTACACCCACATGCCTAGCCCACAACCCTGGGTCCTGACATCTCCAGTATTCCCCTCAATCCTGTATCCAAAACCCTCCAGCCTTGCCCTCAACCATGGATCCAAAACCTTCCAGCCTTGCCCTCAACCCTGGGCCCTTATCCCTGCCCTGGCTTTTACACCCACATGCCTGGCCCACAACCCTGGGTTCAAAACCCTCCTGCCTTGCCCTCAATCTTGGATCCAAAACCCTCCAGCCTTGCCCTCAACCCTGGATCCAAAACCCTCCAGCCTTGCCCTCGACCTTGGGTCCCTATCCCTGCCCTGGCTTTTACACCCACATGCCTTTCCCCCCCTTCAGATGTTTGCGGTGGCTGGGGAGCTGGGAGAGATGAGCGAAAAGGGAGTGGAGGGCACGGCGCAACATGGGCACCAACATCCCTGCGACACAAGCAGGTACCCAATAACTCCCGGGGTCCATCCAGATGCCCTTAGACTCAGATCCCTCCATAACAAGGACCATGCTGCTGCAAAATCCAACCAGTCAGGGTCCAGCCACCCTCCCGTACCCCCCGTGCTCTCCTAGACTCTCCACCATACCCTACAGCCTGGCCTCTCCACCATACCCTCCTGCCTTGCCCTCAATCTTGGGCCCTTATCCCTGCCCTGGCTTTTACACCCACATGCCTGGCCTACAACCCAGGGTCCAAAACCCTCCTGCCTTGCCCTCAATCTTGGATCCAAAACCCTCCAGCCTTGCCCTAAACCCTGGGTCCAAAACCCTCCAGCCTTGCCCTCAACCCTGGGTCCTTAACCCTGCCATGGCTTTTACACCCACATGCCTGGCCCACAACCCTGGGTCCTGAGATCTCCAGTATTCCCCTCAATCCTGTATTTAAAACCCTCCAGCCTTTCACTCAACCCTGGATCCAAGACCCTCCAGCCTTGCCCTCAACCCTGGGTCCTTAACCCTGCCCTGGCTTTTACACCCACATGCCTAACCCACAACCCTGGGTCCTGAGATCTCCAGTATTCCCCTCAATCCTGTATTTAGAACCCTCCAGCCTTGCCCTCAACCCTGGATCCAAGACCCTCCAGCCTTGCCCTCAACCCTGGGTCCTTAACCCTGCCCTGGCTTTTACACCCACATGCCTGGTTCACAACCCTGGGTCCTGAGATCTCCAGTATTCCCCTCAATCCTGTATCCAAAATCCTCCAGCCTTGCCCTCAACCATGGATCCAAAACCTTCCAGCCTTGCCCTCAACCCTGGGCCCTTATCCCTGCCCTGGCTTTTACACCCACATGCCTGGCCCACAACCCTGGGTTCAAAACCCTCCTGCCTTGCCCTCAATCTTGGATCCAAAACCCTCCAGCCTTGCCCTCAACCCTGGATCCAAAACCCTCCAGCCTTGCCCTCGACCCTGGGTCCTTATCCCTGCCCTGGCTTTTACACCCACATGCCTTTCCCCCCCTTCAGATGTTTGCGGTGGCTGGGGAGCTGGGAGAGATGAGCGAAAGGGGAGTGGAGGGCACGTTGCAACATGGGCACCAACATCCCTGCGACACAAGCAGGTACCCAATAACTCCCGGGGTCCATCCTGATGCCCTTTGACTCAGATCCCTCCATAACAAGGACCATGCTGCTGCAAAATCCAACCAGTCAAGGTCCAGCCACCCTCCCGTACCCCCCGTGCTCTCCTAGACTCTCCACCATACCCTACAGCTTGGCCTCTCCACCATACCATCCTGCCTTGCCCTCAATCTTGGGCCCTTATCCCTGCCCTGGCTTTTACACCCACATGCCTGGCCTACAACCCAGGGTCCAAAACCCTCCTGCCTTGCCCTCAATCTTGGAACCAAAACCCTCCAGCCTTGCCCTCAACCCTGGGTCCAAAACCCTCCAGCCTTGCCCTCAACCCTGGGTCCTTAACCCTGCCCTGGCTTTTACACCCACATGCCTGGCCCACAACCCTGGGTCCTGAGATCTCCAGTATTCCCCTCAATCCTGTATTTAAAACCCTCAAGCCTTTCACTCAACCATGGATCCAAGACCCTCCAGCCTTGCCCTCAACCCTAGGTCCTTAACCCTGCCCTGGCTTTTACACCCACATGCCTAGCCCACAACCCTGGGTCCTGACATCTCCAGTATTCCCCTCAATCCTGTATCCAAAACCCTCCAGCCTTGCCCTCAACCATGGATCCAAAACCTTCCAGCCTTGCCCTCAACCCTGGGCCCTTATCCCTGCCCTGGCTTTTACACCCACATGCCTGGCCCACAACCCTGGGTTCAAAACCCTCCTGCCTTGCCCTCAATCTTGGATCCAAAACCCTCCAGCCTTGCCCTCAACCCTGGATCCAAAACCCTCCAGCCTTGCCCTCGACCCTGGGTCCCTATCCCTGCCCTGGCTTTTACACCCACATGCCTTTCCCCCCCTTCAGATGTTTGCGGTGGCTGGGGAGCTGGGAGAGATGAGCGAAAGGGGAGTGGAGGGCACGGCGCAACATGGGCACCAACATCCCTGCGACACAAGCAGGTACCCAATAACTCCCGGGGTCCATCCAGATGCCCTTAGACTCAGATCCCTCCATAACAAGGACCATGCTGCTGCAAAATCCAACCAGTCAGGGTCCAGCCACCCTCCCGTACCCCCCGTGCTCTCCTAGACTCTCCAGCCTTGCCCTCAACCCTGGGTCCTTAACCCTGCCCTGGCTTTTACACCCACATGCCTGGCACACAACCCTGGGTCCTGAGATCCGCAGTATTCCCCTCAATCCTGTATTTAGAACCCTCCAGCCTTGCCCTCAACCATGGATCCAAGACCCTCCAGCCTTGCCCTCAACCCTGGGTCCTTAACCCTGCCCTGGCTTTTACACCGACATGCCTGGCCCACAACCCTGGGTCCTGAGATCTCCAGTATTCCCCTCAATCCTGTATCCAAAATTCCAGCCTTGCCCTCAACCATGGATCCAAAACCCTCCAGCCTTGCCCTCAACCCTGGGCCCTTATCCCTGCCCTGGCTTTTACACCCACATGCCTGGCCCACAACACTGGGTTCAAAACCCTTCTGCCTTGCCCTCAATCTTGGATCCAAAACCCTCCAGCCTTGCCCTCAACCCTGGATCCAAAACCCTCCAGCCTTCCCCTCGCGCCTGGGTCCTTAACCCTGCCCTGGCTTTTACACCCACATGCCTTTCCCCCCCTTCAGATGTTTGCGGTGGCTGGGGAGCTGGGAGAGATGAGCGAAAGGGGAGTGGAGGGCACGGCGCAACATGGGCACCAACATCCCTGCGACACAAGCAGGTACCCAATAACTCCCGGGGTCCATCCTGATGCCCTTTGACTCAGATCCCTCCATAACAAGGACCATGCTGCTGCAAAATCCAACCAGTCAGGGTCCAGCCACCCTCCCGTACCCCCCGTGCTCTCCTAGACTCTCCACCATACCCTACAGCCTGGCCCACAACCCTGGGTCCTGAGATCTCCAGTATTCCCCTCAATCCTGTATTTAAAACCCTCCAGCCTTGCCCTCAACCCTGGATCCAAAACCCTACAGCCTTGCCCTCAACCCTGGGCCCTTATCCCTGCCCTGGCTTTTACACCCACATGCCTGGCCTACAACCCAGGGTCCAAAACCCTCCTGCCTTGCCCTCAATCTTGGATCCAAAACCCTACAGCCTTGCCCTCAACCCTGGGCCCTTATCCCTGCCCTGGCTTTTACACCCACATGCCTGGCCTACAACCCAGGGTCCAAAACCCTCCTGCCTTGCCCTCAATCTTGGATCCAAAACCCTCCAGCCTTGCCCTCAACCCTGGGTCTTTAACCCTGCCCTGGCTTTTACACCCACATGCCTGGCCCACAACCCTGGGTCCTGAGATCTCCAGTATTCCCCTCAATCCTGTATTTAAAACCCTACAGCCTTGCCCTCAACCCTGGATCCAAGACCCTCCAGCCTTGCCCTCAACCCTGGGTCCTTAACCCTGCCCTGGCTTTTACACCCACATGCCTGGCACACAACCCTGGGTCCTGAGATCTCCAGTATTCCCCTCAATCCTGTATTTAAAACCCTCTAGCCTTGCCCTCAACCCTGGATCCAAGACCCTCCAGCCTTGCCCTCAACCCTGGGTCCTTAAGCCTGCCCTGGCTTTTACACCCACATGCCTGGCCACGACCCTGGGTCCTGAGATCTCCAGTATTCCCCTCAATCCTGTATCCAAAACCCTCCAGCCTTGCCCTCAACCATGGATCCAAAACCTTCCAGCCTTGCCCTCAACCCTGGGCCCTTATCCCTGCCCTGGCTTTTACACCCACATGCCTGGCCCACAACCCTGGGTTCAAAACCCTCCTGCCTTGCCCTCAATCTTGGATCCAAAACCCTCCAGCCTTGCCCTCAACCCTGGATCCAAAACCCTCCAGCCTTGCCCTCGACCCTGGGTCCTTATCCCTGCCCTGGCTTTTACACCCACATGCCTTTCCCCCCCTTCAGATGTTTGCGGTGGCTGGGGAGCTGGGAGAGATGAGCGAAAGGGGAGTGGAGGGCACGTTGCAACATGGGCACCAACATCCCTGCGACACAAGCAGGTACCCAATAACTCCCGGGGTCCATCCTGATGCCCTTTGACTCAGATCCCTCCATAACAAGGACCATGCTGCTGCAAAATCCAACCAGTCAAGGTCCAGCCACCCTCCCGTACCCCCCGTGCTCTCCTAGACTCTCCACCATACCCTACAGCTTGGCCTCTCCACCATACCATCCTGCCTTGCCCTCAATCTTGGGCCCTTATCCCTGCCCTGGCTTTTACACCCACATGCCTGGCCTACAACCCAGGGTCCAAAACCCTCCTGCCTTGCCCTCAATCTTGGAACCAAAACCCTCCAGCCTTGCCCTCAACCCTGGGTCCAAAACCCTCCAGCCTTGCCCTCAACCCTGGGTCCTTAACCCTGCCCTGGCTTTTACACCCACATGCCTGGCCCACAACCCTGGGTCCTGAGATCTCCAGTATTCCCCTCAATCCTGTATTTAAAACCCTCAAGCCTTTCACTCAACCATGGATCCAAGACCCTCCAGCCTTGCCCTCAACCCTAGGTCCTTAACCCTGCCCTGGCTTTTACACCCACATGCCTAGCCCACAACCCTGGGTCCTGACATCTCCAGTATTCCCCTCAATCCTGTATCCAAAACCCTCCAGCCTTGCCCTCAACCATGGATCCAAAACCTTCCAGCCTTGCCCTCAACCCTGGGCCCTTATCCCTGCCCTGGCTTTTACACCCACATGCCTGGCCCACAACCCTGGGTTCAAAACCCTCCTGCCTTGCCCTCAATCTTGGATCCAAAACCCTCCAGCCTTGCCCTCAACCCTGGATCCAAAACCCTCCAGCCTTGCCCTCGACCCTGGGTCCCTATCCCTGCCCTGGCTTTTACACCCACATGCCTTTCCCCCCCTTCAGATGTTTGCGGTGGCTGGGGAGCTGGGAGAGATGAGCGAAAGGGGAGTGGAGGGCACGGCGCAACATGGGCACCAACATCCCTGCGACACAAGCAGGTACCCAATAACTCCCGGGGTCCATCCAGATGCCCTTAGACTCAGATCCCTCCATAACAAGGACCATGCTGCTGCAAAATCCAACCAGTCAGGGTCCAGCCACCCTCCCGTACCCCCCGTGCTCTCCTAGACTCTCCAGCCTTGCCCTCAACCCTGGGTCCTTAACCCTGCCCTGGCTTTTACACCCACATGCCTGGCACACAACCCTGGGTCCTGAGATCCGCAGTATTCCCCTCAATCCTGTATTTAGAACCCTCCAGCCTTGCCCTCAACCATGGATCCAAGACCCTCCAGCCTTGCCCTCAACCCTGGGTCCTTAACCCTGCCCTGGCTTTTACACCGACATGCCTGGCCCACAACCCTGGGTCCTGAGATCTCCAGTATTCCCCTCAATCCTGTATCCAAAATTCCAGCCTTGCCCTCAACCATGGATCCAAAACCCTCCAGCCTTGCCCTCAACCCTGGGCCCTTATCCCTGCCCTGGCTTTTACACCCACATGCCTGGCCCACAACACTGGGTTCAAAACCCTTCTGCCTTGCCCTCAATCTTGGATCCAAAACCCTCCAGCCTTGCCCTCAACCCTGGATCCAAAACCCTCCAGCCTTCCCCTCGCGCCTGGGTCCTTAACCCTGCCCTGGCTTTTACACCCACATGCCTTTCCCCCCCTTCAGATGTTTGCGGTGGCTGGGGAGCTGGGAGAGATGAGCGAAAGGGGAGTGGAGGGCACGGCGCAACATGGGCACCAACATCCCTGCGACACAAGCAGGTACCCAATAACTCCCGGGGTCCATCCTGATGCCCTTTGACTCAGATCCCTCCATAACAAGGACCATGCTGCTGCAAAATCCAACCAGTCAGGGTCCAGCCACCCTCCCGTACCCCCCGTGCTCTCCTAGACTCTCCACCATACCCTACAGCCTGGCCCACAACCCTGGGTCCTGAGATCTCCAGTATTCCCCTCAATCCTGTATTTAAAACCCTCCAGCCTTGCCCTCAACCCTGGATCCAAAACCCTACAGCCTTGCCCTCAACCCTGGGCCCTTATCCCTGCCCTGGCTTTTACACCCACATGCCTGGCCTACAACCCAGGGTCCAAAACCCTCCTGCCTTGCCCTCAATCTTGGATCCAAAACCCTACAGCCTTGCCCTCAACCCTGGGCCCTTATCCCTGCCCTGGCTTTTACACCCACATGCCTGGCCTACAACCCAGGGTCCAAAACCCTCCTGCCTTGCCCTCAATCTTGGATCCAAAACCCTCCAGCCTTGCCCTCAACCCTGGGTCTTTAACCCTGCCCTGGCTTTTACACCCACATGCCTGGCCCACAACCCTGGGTCCTGAGATCTCCAGTATTCCCCTCAATCCTGTATTTAAAACCCTACAGCCTTGCCCTCAACCCTGGATCCAAGACCCTCCAGCCTTGCCCTCAACCCTGGGTCCTTAACCCTGCCCTGGCTTTTACACCCACATGCCTGGCACACAACCCTGGGTCCTGAGATCTCCAGTATTCCCCTCAATCCTGTATTTAAAACCCTCTAGCCTTGCCCTCAACCCTGGATCCAAGACCCTCCAGCCTTGCCCTCAACCCTGGGTCCTTAACCCTGCCCTGGCTTTTACACCCACATGCCTGGCCACGACCCTGGGTCCTGAGATCTCCAGTATTCCCCTCAATCCTGTATCCAAAACCCTCCAGCCTTGCCCTCAACCATGGATCCAAAACCTTCCAGCCTTGCCCTCAACCCTGGGCCCTTATCCCTGCCCTGGCTTTTACACCCACATGCCTGGCCCACAACCCTGGGTTCAAAACCCTCCTGCCTTGCCCTCAATCTTGGATCCAAAACCCTCCAGCCTTGCCCTCAACCCTGGATCCAAAACCCTCCAGCCTTGCCCTCGACCCTGGGTCCTTATCCCTGCCCTGGCTTTTACACCCGCATGCCTTTCCCCCCCTTCAGATGTTTGCGGTGGCTGGGGAGCTGGGAGAGATGAGCGAAAGGGGAGTGGAGGGCACGTTGCAACATGGGCACCAACATCCCTGCGACACAAGCAGGTACCCAATAACTCCCGGGGTCCATCCAGATGCAATTAGACTCAGATCCCTCCATAACAAGGACCATGCTGCTGCAAAATCCAACCAGTCAGGGTCCAGCCACCCTCCCGTACCCCCCGTGCTCTCCTAGACTCTCCACCATACCCTACAGCCTGGCCTCTCCACCATACCCTCCTGCCTTGCCCTCAATCTTGGGCCCTTATCCCTGCCCTGGCTTTTACACCCACATGCCTGGCCTACAACCCAGGGTCCAAAACCCTCCTGCCTTGCCCTCAATCTTGGATCCAAAACCCTCCAGCCTTGCCCTAAACCCTGGGTCCAAAACCCTCCAGCCTTGCCCTCAACCCTGGGTCCTTAACCCTGCCCTGGCTTTTACACCCACATGCCTGGCCCACAACCCTGGGTCCTGAGATCTCCAGTATTCCCCTCAATCCTGTATTTAAAACCCTCCAGCCTTTCACTCAACCCTGGATCCAAGACCCTCCAGCCTTGCCCTCAACCCTGGGTCCTTAACCCTGCCCTGGCTTTTACACCCACATGCCTAACCCACAACCCTGGGTCCTGAGATCTCCAGTATTCCCCTCAATCCTGTATTTAGAACCCTCCAGCCTTGCCCTCAACCCTGGATCCAAGACCCTCCAGCCTTGCCCTCAACCCTGGGTCCTTAACCCTGCCCTGGCTTTTACACCCACATGCCTGGTTCACAACCCTGGGTCCTGAGATCTCCAGTATTCCCCTCAATCCTGTATCCAAAATCCTCCAGCCTTGCCCTCAACCATGGATCCAAAACCTTCCAGCCTTGCCCTCAACCCTGGGCCCTTATCCCTGCCCTGGCTTTTACACCCACATGCATGGCCCACAACCCTGGGTTCAAAACCCTCCTGCCTTGCCCTCAATCTTGGATCCAAAACCCTCCAGCCTTGCCATCAACCCTGGATCCAAAACCCTCCAGCCTTGCCCTCGACCCTGGGTCCTTATCCCTGCCCTGGCTTTTACACCCACATGCCTTTCCCCCCCCTTCAGATGTTTGCGGTGGCTGGGGAGCTGGGAGAGATGAGCGAAAGGGGAGTGGAGGGCACGTTGCAACATGGGCACCAACATCCCTGCGACACAAGCAGGTACCCAATAACTCCCGGGGTCCATCCTGATGCCCTTTGACTCAGATCCCTCCATAACAAGGACCATGCTGCTGCAAAATCCAACCAGTCAAGGTCCAGCCACCCTCCCGTACCCCCCGTGCTCTCCTAGACTCTCCACCATACCCTACAGCTTGGCCTCTCCACCATACCATCCTGCCTTGCCCTCAATCTTGGGCCCTTATCCCTGCCCTGGCTTTTACACCCACATGCCTGGCCTACAACCCAGGGTCCAAAACCCTCCTGCCTTGCCCTCAATCTTGGAACCAAAACCCTCCAGCCTTGCCCTCAACCCTGGGTCCAAAACCCTCCAGCCTTGCCCTCAACCCTGGGTCCTTAACCCTGCCCTGGCTTTTACACCCACATGCCTGGCCCACAACCCTGGGTCCTGAGATCTCCAGTATTCCCCTCAATCCTGTATTTAAAACCCTCAAGCCTTTCACTCAACCATGGATCCAAGACCCTCCAGCCTTGCCCTCAACCCTAGGTCCTTAACCCTGCCCTGGCTTTTACACCCACATGCCTAGCCCACAACCCTGGGTCCTGACATCTCCAGTATTCCCCTCAATCCTGTATCCAAAACCCTCCAGCCTTGCCCTCAACCATGGATCCAAAACCTTCCAGCCTTGCCCTCAACCCTGGGCCCTTATCCCTGCCCTGGCTTTTACACCCACATGCCTGGCCCACAACCCTGGGTTCAAAACCCTCCTGCCTTGCCCTCAATCTTGGATCCAAAACCCTCCAGCCTTGCCCTCAACCCTGGATCCAAAACCCTCCAGCCTTGCCCTCGACCCTGGGTCCCTATCCCTGCCCTGGCTTTTACACCCACATGCCTTTCCCCCCCTTCAGATGTTTGCGGTGGCTGGGGAGCTGGGAGAGATGAGCGAAAGGGGAGTGGAGGGCACGGCGCAACATGGGCACCAACATCCCTGCGACACAAGCAGGTACCCAATAACTCCCGGGGTCCATCCAGATGCCCTTAGACTCAGATCCCTCCATAACAAGGACCATGCTGCTGCAAAATCCAACCAGTCAGGGTCCAGCCACCCTCCCGTACCCCCCGTGCTCTCCTAGACTCTCCAGCCTTGCCCTCAACCCTGGGTCCTTATCCCTGCCCTGGCTTTTACACCCACATGCCTGGCACACAACCCTGGGTCCTGAGATCCGCAGTATTCCCCTCAATCCTGTATTTAGAACCCTCCAGCCTTGCCCTCAACCATGGATCCAAGACCCTCCAGCCTTGCCCTCAACCCTGGGTCCTTAACCCTGCCCTGGCTTTTACACCGACATGCCTGGCCCACAACCCTGGGTCCTGAGATCTCCAGTATTCCCCTCAATCCTGTATCCAAAATTCCAGCCTTGCCCTCAACCATGGATCCAAAACCCTCCAGCCTTGCCCTCAACCCTGGGCCCTTATCCATGCCCTGGCTTTTACACCCACATGCCTGGCCCACAACACTGGGTTCAAAACCCTTCTGCCTTGCCCTCAATCTTGGATCCAAAACCCTCCAGCCTTGCCCTCAACCCTGGATCCAAAACCCTCCAGCCTTCCCCTCGCGCCTGGGTCCTTAACCCTGCCCTGGCTTTTACACCCACATGCCTTTCCCCCCCTTCAGATGTTTGCGGTGGCTGGGGAGCTGGGAGAGATGAGCGAAAGGGGAGTGGAGGGCACGGCGCAACATGGGCACCAACATCCCTGCGACACAAGCAGGTACCCAATAACTCCCGGGGTCCATCCTGATGCCCTTTGACTCAGATCCCTCCATAACAAGGACCATGCTGCTGCAAAATCCAACCAGTCAGGGTCCAGCCACCCTCCCGTACCCCCCGTGCTCTCCTAGACTCTCCACCATACCCTACAGCCTGGCCCACAACCCTGGGTCCTGAGATCTCCAGTATTCCCCTCAATCCTGTATTTAAAACCCTCCAGCCTTGCCCTCAACCCTGGATCCAAAACCCTACAGCCTTGCCCTCAACCCTGGGCCCTTATCCCTGCCCTGGCTTTTACACCCACATGCCTGGCCTACAACCCAGGGTCCAAAACCCTCCTGCCTTGCCCTCAATCTTGGATCCAAAACCCTACAGCCTTGCCCTCAACCCTGGGCCCTTATCCCTGCCCTGGCTTTTACACCCACATGCCTGGCCTACAACCCAGGGTCCAAAACCCTCCTGCCTTGCCCTCAATCTTGGATCCAAAACCCTCCAGCCTTGCCCTCAACCATGGGTCTTTAACCCTGCCCTGGCTTTTACACCCACATGCCTGGCCCACAACCCTGGGTCCTGAGATCTCCAGTATTCCCCTCAATCCTGTATTTAAAACCCTACAGCCTTGCCCTCAACCCTGGATCCAAGACCCTCCAGCCTTGCCCTCAACCCTGGGTCCTTAACCCTGCCCTGGCTTTTACACCCACATGCCTGGCACACAACCCTGGGTCCTGAGATCTCCAGTATTCCCCTCAATCCTGTATTTAAAACCCTCTAGCCTTGCCCTCAACCCTGGATCCAAGACCCTCCAGCCTTGCCCTCAACCCTGGGTCCTTAACCCTGCCCTGGCTTTTACACCCACATGCCTGGCCACGACCCTGGGTCCTGAGATCTCCAGTATTCCCCTCAATCCTGTATCCAAAACCCTCCAGCCTTGCCCTCAACCATGGATCCAAAACCTTCCAGCCTTGCCCTCAACCCTGGGCCCTTATCCCTGCCCTGGCTTTTACACCCACATGCCTGGCCCACAACCCTGGGTTCAAAACCCTCCTGCCTTGCCCTCAATCTTGGATCCAAAACCCTCCAGCCTTGCCCTCAACCCTGGATCCAAAACCCTCCAGCCTTGCCCTCGACCCTGGGTCCTTATCCCTGCCCTGGCTTTTACACCCGCATGCCTTTCCCCCCCTTCAGATGTTTGCGGTGGCTGGGGAGCTGGGAGAGATGAGCGAAAGGGGAGTGGAGGGCACGTTGCAACATGGGCACCAACATCCCTGCGACACAAGCAGGTACCCAATAACTCCCGGGGTCCATCCAGATGCAATTAGACTCAGATCCCTCCATAACAAGGACCATGCTGCTGCAAAATCCAACCAGTCAGGGTCCAGCCACCCTCCCGTACCCCCCGTGCTCTCCTAGACTCTCCACCATACCCTACAGCCTGGCCTCTCCACCATACCCTCCTGCCTTGCCCTCAATCTTGGGCCCTTATCCCTGCCCTGGCTTTTACACCCACATGCCTGGCCTACAACCCAGGGTCCAAAACCCTCCTGCCTTGCCCTCAATCTTGGATCCAAAACCCTCCAGCCTTGCCCTAAACCCTGGGTCCAAAACCCTCCAGCCTTGCCCTCAACCCTGGGTCCTTAACCCTGCCCTGGCTTTTACACCCACATGCCTGGCCCACAACCCTGGGTCCTGAGATCTCCAGTATTCCCCTCAATCCTGTATTTAAAACCCTCCAGCCTTTCACTCAACCCTGGATCCAAGACCCTCCAGCCTTGCCCTCAACCCTGGGTCCTTAACCCTGCCCTGGCTTTTACACCCACATGCCTAACCCACAACCCTGGGTCCTGAGATCTCCAGTATTCCCCTCAATCCTGTATTTAGAACCCTCCAGCCTTGCCCTCAACCATGGATCCAAGACCCTCCAGCCTTGCCCTCAACCCTGGGTCCTTAACCCTGCCCTGGCTTTTACACCCACATGCCTGGCCCACAACCCTGGGTCCTGAGATCTCCATCATTCCCCTCAATCCTGTATCCAAAATCCTCCAGCCTTGCCCTCAACCATGGATCCAAAACCTTCCAGCCTTGCCCTCAACCCTGGGCCCTTATCCCTGCCCTGGCTTTTACACCCACATGCATGGCCCACAACCCTGGGTTCAAAACCCTCCTGCCTTGCCCTCAATCTTGGATCCAAAACCCTCCAGCCTTGCCCTCAACCCTGAATCCAAAACCCTCCAGCCTTGCCCTCGACCCTGGGTCCTTATCCCTGCCTTGGCTTTTACACCCACATGCCTTTCCCCCCCTTCAGATGTTTGCGGTGGCTGGGGAGCTGGGAGAGATGAGCGAAAGGGGAGTGGAGGGCACGTTGCAACATGGGCACCAACATCCCTGCGACACAAGCAGGTACCCAATAACTCCCGGGGTCCATCCTGATGCCCTTTGACTCAGATCCCTCCATAACAAGGACCATGCTGCTGCAAATTCCAACCAGTCAGGGTCCAGCCACCCTCCCGTACCCCCCGTGCTCTCCTAGACTCTCCACCATACCCTACAGCCTGGCCTCTCCACCATACCCTCCTGCCTTGCCCTCAATCTTGGGCCCTTATCCCTGCCCTGGCTTTTACACCCACATGCCTGGCCTACAACCCAGGGTCCAAAACCCTCCTGCCTTGCCCTCAATCTTGGAACCAAAACCCTCCAGCCTTGCCCTCAACCCTGGGTCCAAAACCCTCCAGCCTTGCCCTCAACCCTGGGTCCTTAACCCTGCCCTGGCTTTTACACCCACATGCCTGGCCCACAACCCTGGGTCCTGAGATCTCCAGTATTCCCCTCAATCCTGTATTTAAAACCCTCAAGCCTTTCACTCAACCATGGATCCAAGACCCTCCAGCCTTGCCCTCAACCCTAGGTCCTTAACCCTGCCCTGGCTTTTACACCCACATGCCTAGCCCACAACCCTGGGTCCTGACATCTCCAGTATTCCCCTCAATCCTGTATCCAAAACCCTCCAGCCTTGCCCTCAACCATGGATCCAAAACCTTCCAGCCTTGCCCTCAACCCTGGGCCCTTATCCCTGCCCTGGCTTTTACACCCACATGCCTGGCCCACAACCCTGGGTTCAAAACCCTCCTGCCTTGCCCTCAATCTTGGATCCAAAACCCTCCAGCCTTGCCCTCAACCCTGGATCCAAAACCCTCCAGCCTTGCCCTCGACCCTGGGTCCCTATCCCTGCCCTGGCTTTTACACCCACATGCCTTTCCCCCCCCTTCAGATGTTTGCGGTGGCTGGGGAGCTGGGAGAGATGAGCGAAAGGGGAGTGGAGGGCACGTTGCAACATGGGCACCAACATCCCTGCGACACAAGCAGGTACCCAATAACTCCCGGGGTCCATCCAGATGCCCTTAGACTCAGATCCCTCCATAACAAGGACCATGCTGCTGCAAAATCCAACCAGTCAGGGTCCAGCCACCCTCCCGTACCCCCCGTGCTCTCCTAGACTCTCCAGCCTTGCCCTCAACCCTGGGTCCTTAACCCTGCCCTGGCTTTTACACCCACATGCCTGGCACACAACCCTCGGTCCTGAGATCCGCAGTATTCCCCTCAATCCTGTATTTAGAACCCTCCAGCCTTGCCCTCAACCATGGATCCAAGACCCTCCAGCCTTGCCCTCAACCCTGGGTCCTTAACCCTGCCCTGGCTTTTACACCCACATGCCTGGCCCACAACCCTGGGTCCTGAGATCTCCAGTATTCCCCCCAATCCTGTATCCAAAATTCCAGCCTTGCCCTCAACCATGGATCCAAAACCCTCCAGCCTTGCCCTCAACCCTGGGCCCTTATCCCTGCCCTGGCTTTTACACCCACATGCCTGGCCCACAACACTGGGTTCAAAACCCTTCTGCCTTGCCCTCAATCTTGGATCCAAAACCCTCCAGCCTTGCCCTCAACCCTGGATCCAAAACCCTCCAGCCTTCCCCTCGACCATGGGTCCTTAACCCTGCCCTGGCTTTTACACCCACATGCCTTTCCCCCCCTTCAGATGTTTGCGGTGGCTGGGGAGCTGGGAGAGATGAGCGAAAGGAGAGTGGAGGGCACGGCGCAACATGGGCACCAACATCCCTGCGACACAAGCAGGTACCCAATAACTCCCGGGGTCCATCCTGATGCCCTTTGACTCAGATCCCTCCATAACAAGGACCATGCTGCTGCAAAATCCAACCAGTCAGGGTCCAGCCACCCTCCCGTACCCCCCGTGCTCTCCTAGACTCTCCACCATACCCTACAGCCTGGCCCACAACCCTGGGTCCTGAGATCTCCAGTATTCCCCTCAATCCTGTATTTAAAACCCTCCAGCCTTGCCCTCAACCCTGGATCCAAAACCCTCCAGCCTTGCCCTCAACCCTGGGCCCTTATCCCTGCCCTGGCTTTTACACCCACATGCCTGGCCTACAACCCAGGGTCCAAAACCCTCCTGCCTTGCCCTCAATCTTGGATCCAAAACCCTACAGCCTTGCCCTCAACCCTGGGCCCTTATCCCTGCCCTGGCTTTTACACCCACATGCCTGGCCTACAACCCAGGGTCCAAAACCCTCCTGCCTTGCCCTCAATCTTGGATCCAAAACCCTCCAGCCTTGCCCTCAACCCTGGGTCTTTAACCCTGCCCTGGCTTTTACACCCACATGCCTGGCCCACAACCCTGGGTCCTGAGATCTCCAGTATTCCCCTCAATCCTGTATTTAAAACCCTACAGCCTTGCCCTCAACCCTGGATCCAAGACCCTCCAGCCTTGCCCTCAACCCTGGGTCCTTAACCCTGCCCTGGCTTTTACACCCACATGCCTGGCACACAACCCTGGGTCCTGAGATCTCCAGTATTCCCCTCAATCCTGTATTTAAAACCCTCTAGCCTTGCCCTCAACCCTGGATCCAAGACCCTCCAGCCTTGCCCTCAACCCTGGGTCCTTAACCCTGCCCTGGCTTTTACACCCACATGCCTGGCCACGACCCTGGGTCCTGAGATCTCCAGTATTCCCCTCAATCCTGTATCCAAAACCCTCCAGCCTTGCCCTCAACCATGGATCCAAAACCTTCCAGCCTTGCCCTCAACCCTGGGCCCTTATCCCTGCCCTGGCTTTTACACCCACATGCCTGGCCCACAACCCTGGGTTCAAAACCCTCCTGCCTTGCCCTCAATCTTGGATCCAAAACCCTCCAGCCTTGCCCTCAACCCTGGATCCAAAACCCTCCAGACTTGCCCTCGACCCTGGGTCCTTATCCCTGCCCTGGCTTTTACACCCACATGCCTTTCCCCCCCTTCAGATGTTTGCGGTGGCTGGGGAGCTGGGAGAGATGAGCGAAAGGGGAGTGGAGGGCACGGCGCAACATGGGCACCAACATCCCTGCGACACAAGCAGGAACCCAATAACTCCCGGGGTCCATCCTGATGCCCTTTGACTCAGATCCCTCCATAACAAGGACCATGCTGCTGCAAAATCCAACCAGTCAGGGTCCAGCCACCCTCCCGTACCCCCCGTGCTCTCCTAGACTCTCCACCATACCCTACAGCCTGGCCCACAACCCTGGGTCCTGAGATCTCCAGTATTCCCCTCAATCATGTATTTAAAACCCTACAGCCTTGCCCTCAACCCTGGGCCCTTATCCCAGCCCTGGCTTTTACACCCACATGCCTGGCCTACAACCCAGGGTCCAAAACCCTCCAGCCTTGCCCTCAATCTTGGATCCAAAACCCTACAGCCTTGCCCTCAACCCTGGGCCCTTATCCCTGCCCTGGCTTTTACACCCACATGCCTGGCCTACAACCCAGGGTCCAAAACCCTCCTGCCTTGCCCAAAATCTTGGATCCAAAACCCTCCAGCCTTGCCCTGAACCCTGGGTCTTTAACCCTGCCCTGGCTTTTACACCCACATGCCTGGCCCACAACCCTGGGTCCTGAGATCTCCAGTATTCCCCTCAATCTTCTATTTAAAACCCTCCTGCCTTGCCCTAAATCTTGGATCCAAAACTCTCCAGCCTTGCCCTCAACCCTGGGTCCTTAACCCTGCCCTGGCTTTTACACCCACTTGCCTGGCCCACAACCTTGGGTCCTGAGATCTCCAGTATTCCCCTCAATTCTGTATTTAGAACCCTCCAGCCTTGCCCTCAACCATGGATCCAAGACCCTCCAGCCTTGCCCTCAACCCTGGGTCCTTAACCCTGCCCTGGCTTTTACACCGACATGCCTGGCCCACAACCCTGGGTCCTGAGATCTCCAGTATTCCCCTCAATCCTGTATCCAAAACCCTCCAGCCTTGCCCTCAACCATGGATCCAAAACCCTCCAGCCTTGCCCTCAACCATGGGCCCTTATCCCTGCCCTGGCTTTTACACCCACATGCCTGGCCCACAACCCTGGGTTCAAAACCCTCCTGCCTTGCCCTCAATCTTGGATCCAAAACCCTCCAGCCTTGCCCTCAACCCTGGATCCAAAACCCTCCAGCCTTGCCCTCGACCCTGGGTCCTTAACCCTGCCCTGGCTTTTACACCCACATGCCTGGCCCACAACCCTGGGTCCTGAGATCTCCAGTATTCCCCTCAATCCTGTATTTAAAACCCTCCAGCCTTGCCCTCAACCCTGGATCCAAGACCCTCCAGCCTTGCCCTCAACCCTGGATCCAAAACCCTACAGCCTTGCCCTCAACCCTGGGCCCTTATCCCTGCCCTGGCTTTTACACCCACATGCCTGGCCTACAACCCAGGGTCCAAAACCCTCCTGCCTTGCCCTCAATCATGGATCCAAAACCCTCCAGCCTTGCCCTCAACCCTTGCCCTCAACCTTGGATCCAAGACCCTCCAGCCTAGCCCTCAACCCTGGGTCCTTAACCCTGCCCTGGCTTTTACACCCACATGCCTGGCCCACAACCCTGGGTCCTGAGATCTCCAATATCCCCCTCAATCCTGTATCCAAAACCCTCCAGCCTTGCCCTCAACCATGGATCCAAAACCTTCCAGCCTTGCCCTCAACCCTGGGCCCTTATCCCTGCCCTGGCTTTTACACCCACATGCCTGGCCCACAACCCTGGGTTCAAAACCCTCCTGCCTTGCCCTCAATCTTGGATCCAAAACCCTCCAGCCTTGCCCTCAACCCTGGATCCAAAACCCTCCAGCCTTGCCCTCGACCCTGGGTCCCTATCCCTGCCCTGGCTTTTACACCCACATGCCTTTCCCCCCCTTCAGATGTTTGCGGTGGCTGGGGAGCTGGGAGAGATGAGCGAAAGGGGAGTGGAGGGCACGGCGCAACATGGGCACCAACATCCCTGCGACACAAGCAGGTACCCAATAACTCCCGGGGTCCATCCAGATGCCCTTAGACTCAGATCCCTCCATAACAAGGACCATGCTGCTGCAAAATCCAACCAGTCAGGGTCCAGCCACCCTCCCGTACCCCCCGTGCTCTCCTAGACCCTCCAGCCTTGCCCTCAACCCTGGGTCCTTAACCCTGCCCTGGCTTTTACACCCACATGCCTGGCCCACAACCCTGGGTCCTGAGATCTCCAGTATTCCCCTCAATCCTGTATCCAAAATTCCAGCCTTGCCCTCAACCATGGATCCAAAACCCTCCAGCCTTGCCCTCAACCCTGGGCCCTTATCCCTGCCCTGGCTTTTACACCCACATGCCTGGCCCACAACCCTGGGTTCAAAACCCTTCTGCCTTGCCCTCAATCTTGGATCCAAAACCCTCCAGCCTTGCCCTCAACCCTGGATCCAAAACCCTCCAGCCTTCCCCTCGCGCCTGGGTCCTTAACCCTGCCCTGGCTTTTACACCCACATGCCTTTCCCCCCCTTCAGATGTTTGCGGTGGCTGGGGAGCTGGGAGAGATGAGCGAAAGGGGAGTGGAGGGCACGGCGCAACATGGGCACCAACATCCCTGCGACACAAGCAGGTACCCAATAACTCCCGGGGTCCATCCTGATGCCCTTTGACTCAGATCCCTCCATAACAAGGACCATGCTGCTGCAAAATCCAACCAGTCAGGGTCCAGCCACCCTCCCGTACCCCCCGTGCTCTCCTAGACTCTCCACCATACCCTACAGCCTGGCCCACAACCCTGGGTCCTGAGATCTCCAGTATTCCCCTCAATCCTGTATCCAAAACCCTCCAGCCTTGCCCTCAACCATGGATCCAAAACCTTCCAGCCTTGCCCTCAACCCTGGGCCCTTATCCCTGCCCTGGCTTTTACACCCACATGCCTGGCCCACAACCCTGGGTTCAAAACCCTCCTGCCTTGCCCTCAATCTTGGATCCAAAACCCTCCAGCCTTGCCCTCAACCCTGGATCCAAAACCCTCTAGCCTTGCCCTCGACCCTGGGTCCCTATCCCTGCCCTGGCTTTTACACCCACATGCCTTTCCCCCCCTTCAGATGTTTGCGGTGGCTGGGGAGCTGGGAGAGATGAGCGAAAGGGGAGTGGAGGGCACGGCGCAACATGGGCACCAACATCCCTGCGACACAAGCAGGTACCCAATAACTCCCGGGGTCCATCCAGATGCCCTTAGACTCAGATCCCTCCATAACAAGGACCATGCTGCTGCAAAATCCAACCAGTCAGGGTCCAGCCACCCTCCCGTACCCCCCGTGCTCTCCTAGACTCTCCAGCCTTGCCCTCAACCCTGGGTCCTTAACCCTGCCCTGGCTTTTACACCCACATGCCTGGCACACAACCCTGGGTCCTGAGATCCGCAGTATTCCCCTCAATCCTGTATTTAGAACCCTCCAGCCTTGCCCTCAACCATGGATCCAAGACCCTCCAGCCTTGCCCTCAACCCTGGGTCCTTAACCCTGCCCTGGCATTTACACCGACATGCCTGGCCCACAACCCTGGGTCCTGAGATCTCCAGTATTCCCCTCAATCCTGTATCCAAAACCCTCCAGCCTTGCCCTCAACCATGGATCCAAAACCCTCCAGCCTTGCCCTCAACCCTGGGCCCTTATCCCTGCCCTGGCTTTTACACCCACATGCCTGGCCCACAACACTGGGTTCAAAACCCTTCTGCCTTGCCCTCAATCTTGGATCCAAAACCCTCCAGCCTTGCCCTCAACCCTGGATCCAAAACCCTCCAGCCTTCCCCTCGCGCCTGGGTCCTTAACCCTGCCCTGGCTTTTACACCCACATGCCTTTCCCCCCCTTCAGATGTTTGCGGTGGCTGGGGAGCTGGGAGAGATGAGCGAAAGGGGAGTGGAGGGCACGGCGCAACATGGGCACCAACATCCCTGCGACACAAGCAGGTACCCAATAACTCCCGGGGTCCATCCAGATGCCCTTAGACTCAGATCCCTCCATAACAAGGACCATGCTGCTGCAAAATCCAACCAGTCAGGGTCCAGCCACCCTCCCGTACCCCCCGTGCTCTCCTAGACCCTCCAGCCTTGCCCTCAACCCTGGGTCCTTAACCCTGCCCTGGCTTTTACACCCACATGCCTGGCCCACAACCCTGGGTCCTGAGATCTCCAGTATTCCCCTCAATCCTGTATCCAAAATTCCAGCCTTGCCCTCAACCATGGATCCAAAACCCTCCAGCCTTGCCCTCAACCCTGGGCCCTTATCCCTGCCCTGGCTTTTACACCCACATGCCTGGCCCACAACCCTGGGTTCAAAACCCTTCTGCCTTGCCCTCAATCTTGGATCCAAAACCCTCCAGCCTTGCCCTCAACCCTGGATCCAAAACCCTCCAGCCTTCCCCTCGCGCCTGGGTCCTTAACCCTGCCCTGGCTTTTACACCCACATGCCTTTCCCCCCCTTCAGATGTTTGCGGTGGCTGGGGAGCTGGGAGAGATGAGCGAAAGGGGAGTGGAGGGCACGGCGCAACATGGGCACCAACATCCCTGCGACACAAGCAGGTACCCAATAACTCCCGGGGTCCATCCTGATGCCCTTTGACTCAGATCCCTCCATAACAAGGACCATGCTGCTGCAAAATCCAACCAGTCAGGGTCCAGCCACCCTCCCGTACCCCCCGTGCTCTCCTAGACTCTCCACCATACCCTACAGCCTGGCCCACAACCCTGGGTCCTGAGATCTCCAGTATTCCCCTCAATCCTGTATTTAAAACCCTCCAGCCTTGCCCTCAACACTGGATCCAAAACCCTACAGCCTTGCCCTCAACCCTGGGCCCTTATCCCTGCCCTGGCTTTTACACCCACATGCCTGGCCTACAACCCAGGGTCCAAAACCCTCCTGCCTTGCCCTCAATCTTGGATCCAAAACCCTACAGCCTTGCCCTCAACCCTGGGCCCTTATCCCTGCCCTGGCTTTTACACCCACATGCCTGGCCTACAACCCAGGGTCCAAAACCCTCCTGCCTTGCCCTAAATCTTGGATCCAAAACCCTCCAGCCTTGCCCTCAACCCTGGGTCTTTAACCCTGCCCTGGCTTTTACACCCACATGCCTGGCCCACAACCCTGGGTCCTGAGATCTCCAGTATTCCCCTCAATCCTGTATTTAAAACCCTACAGCCTTGCCCTCAACCCTGGATCCAAGACCCTCCAGCCTTGCCCTCAACCCTGGGTCCTTAACCCTGCCCTGGCTTTTACACCCACATGCCTGGCACACAACCCTGGGTCCTGAGATGTCCAGTATTCCCCTCAATCCTGTATTTAAAACCCTCTAGCCTTGCCCTCAACCCTGGATCCAAGACCCTCCAGCCTTGCCCTCAACCCTGGGTCCTTAACCCTGCCCTGGCTTTTACACCCACATGCCTGGCCACGACCCTGGGTCCTGAGATCTCCAGTATTCCCCTCAATCCTGTATCCAAAACCCTCCAGCCTTGCCCTCAACCATGGATCCAAAACCTTCCAGCCTTGCCCTCAACCCTGGGCCCTTATCCCTGCCCTGGCTTTTACACCCACATGCCTGGCCCACAACCCTGGGTTCAAAACCCTCCTGCCTTGCCCTCAATCTTGGATCCAAAACCCTCCAGCCTTGCCCTCAACCCTGGATCCAAAACCCTCCAGCCTTGCCCTCGAACCTGGGTCCTTATCCCTGCCCTGGCTTTTACACCCACATGCCTTTCCCCCCCTTCAGATGTTTGCGGTGGCTGGGGAGCTGGGAGAGATGAGCGAAAGGGGAGTGGAGGGCACGGCGCAACATGGGCACCAACATCCCTGCGACACAAGCAGGTACCCAATAACTCCCGGGGTCCATCCTGATGCCCTTTGACTCAGATCCCTCCATAACAAGGACCATGCTGCTGCAAAATCCAACCAGTCAGGGTCCAGCCACCCTCCCGTACCCCCCGTGCTCTCCTAGACTCTCCACCATACCCTACAGCCTGGCCCACAACCCTGGGTCCTGAGATCTCCAGTATTCCCCTCAATCCTGTATTTAAAACCCTACAGCCTTGCCCTCAACCCTGGGCCCTTATCCCAGCCCTGGCTTTTACACCCACATGCCTGGCCTACAACCCAGGGTCCAAAACCCTCCAGCCTTGCCCTCAATCTTGGATCCAAAACCCTACAGCCTTGCCCTCAACCCTGGGCCCTTATCCCTGCCCTGGCTTTTACACCCACATGCCTGGCCTACAACCCAGGGTTCAAAACCCTCCTGCCTTGCCCAAAATCTTGGATCCAAAACCCTCCAGCCTTGCCCTCAACCCTGGGTCTTTAACCCTGCCCTGGCTTTTACACCCACATGCCTGGCCCACAACCCTGGGTCCTGAGATCTCCAGTATTCCCTCAATCTTCTATTTAAAACCTTCCTGCCTTGCCCTAAATCTTGGATCCAAAACCCTCCAGCCTTGCCCTCAACCCTGGGTCCTTAACCCTGCCCTGGCTTTTACACCCACTTGCCTGGCCCACAACCCTGGGTCCTGAGATCTCCAGTATTCCCCTCAATTCTGTATTTAGAACCCTCCAGCCTTGCCCTCAACCATGGATCCAAGACCCTCCAGCCTTGCCCTCAACCCTGGGTCCTTAACCCTGCCCTGGCTTTTACACCGACATGCCTGGCCCACAACCCTGGGTCCTGAGATCTCCAGTATTCCCCTCAATCCTGTATCCAAAACCCTCCAGCCTTGCCCTCAACCATGGATCCAAAACCCTCCAGCCTTGCCCTCAACCATGGGCCCTTATCCCTGCCCTGGCTTTTACACCCACATGCCTGGCCCACAACCCTGGGTTCAAAACCCTCCTGCCTTGCCCTCAATCTTGGATCCAAAACCCTCCAGCCTTGCCCTCAACCCTGGATCCAAAACCCTCCAGCCTTGCCCTCGACCCTGGGTCCTTAACCCTGCCCTGGCTTTTACACCCACATGCCTGGCCCACAACCCTGGGTCCTGAGATCTCCAGTATTCCCCTCAATCCTGTATTTAAAACCCTCCAGCCTTGCCCTCAACCCTGGATCCAAGACCCTCCAGCCTTGCCCTCAACCCTGGGTCCTTAACCCTGCCCTGGATTTTACACCCACATGCCTGGCCCACAACCTTGGGTCCTGAGATCTCCAGTATTCCCCTCAATCCTGTATCCAAAACCCTCCAGCCTTGCCCTCAACCCTGGATCCAAAACCCTCCAGCCTTGCCCTCAACCCTGGGCCCTTAACCCTGCCCTGGATTTTACACCGACATGCCTGGCCCACAACCCTGGGTCCTGAGATCTCCAGTATTCCCCTCAATCCTGTATTTAAAACCCTCCAGCCTTGCCCTCAACCATGGATCCAAAACCCTACAGCCTTGCCCTCAACCCTGGGCCCTTATCCCTGCCCTGGCTTTTACACCCACATGCCTGGCCTACAACCCAGGGTCCAAAACCCTCCTGCCTTGCCCTCAATCATGGATCCAAAACCCTCCAGCCTTGCCCTCAACCCTTGCCCTCAACCTTGGATCCAAGACCCTCCAGCCTAGCCCTCAACCCTGGGTCCTTAACCCTGCCCTGGCTTTTACACCCACATGCCTGGCCCACAACCCTGGGTCCTGAGATCTCCAGTATTCCCCTCAATCCTGTATCCAAAACCCTCCAGCCTTGCCCTCAACCATGGATCCAAAACCTTCCAGCCTTGCCCTCAACCCTGGGCCCTTATCCCTGCCCTGGCTTTTACACCCACATGCCTGGCCCACAACCCTGGGTTCAAAACCCTCCTGCCTTGCCCTCAATCTTGGATCCAAAACCCTCCAGCCTTGCCCTCAACCCTGGATCCAAAACCCTCCAGCCTTGCCCTCGACCCTGTGTCCTTATCCCTGCCCTGGCTTTTACACCCACATGCCTTTCCCCCCCTTCAGATGTTTGCGGTGGCTGGGGAGCTGGGAGAGATGAGCGAAAGGGGAGTGGAGGGCACGGCGCAACATGGGCACCAACATCCCTGCGACACAAGCAGGTACCCAATAACTCCCGGGGTCCATCCTGATGCCCTTTGACTCAGATCCCTCCATAACAAGGACCATGCTGCTGCAAAATCCAACCAGTCAGGGTCCAGTCACCCTCCCGTACCCCCCGTGCTCTCCTAGACTCTCCACCATACCCTACAGCCTGGCCTCTCCACCATACCCTCTTGCCTTGCCCTCAATCTTGGGCCCTTATCCCTGCCCTGGCTTTTACACCCACATGCCTGGCCTACAACCCAGGGTCCAAAACCCTCCTGCCTTGCCCTCAATCTTGGAACCAAAACCCTCCAGCCTTGCCCTCAACCATGGGTCCAAAACCCTCCAGCCTTGCCCTCAACCCTGGGTCCTTAACCCTGCCCTAGCTTTTACACCCACATGCCTGGCCCACAACCCTGGGTCCTGAGATCTCCAGTATTCCCCTCAATCCTGTATTTAGAACCCTCCAGCCTTGCCCTCAACCATGGATCCAAGACCCTCCAGCCTTGCCCTCAACCCTGGGTCCTTAACCCTGCCCTGGCTTTTACACCCACATGCCTGGCCCACAACCCAGGGTCCTGAGATCTCCAGTATTCCCCTCAATCCTGTATCCAAAACCCTCCAGCCTTGCCCTCAACCATGGATCCAAAACCTTCCAGCCTTGCCCTCAACCCTGGGCCCTTATCCCTGCCCTGGCTTTTACACCCACATGCCTGGCCCACAACCCTGGGTTCAAAACCCTCCTGCCTTGCCCTCAATCTTGGATCCAAAACCCTCCAGCCTTGCCCTCAACCCTGGATCCAAAACACTCCAGCCTTGCCCTCGACCCTGGGTCCCTATCCCTGCCCTGGCTTTTACACCCACATGCCTTTCCCCCCCTTCAGATGTTTGCGGTGGCTGAGGAGCTGGGAGAGATGAGCGAAAGGGGAGTGGAGGGCACGGCGCAACATGGGCACCAACATCCCTGCGACACAAGCAGGTACCAATAACTCCCGGGGTCCATCCAGATGCCCTTAGACTCAGATCCCTCCATAACAAGGACCATGCTGCTGCAAAATCCAACCAGTCAGGGTCCAGCCACCCTCCCGTACCCCCCGTGCTCTCCTAGACTCTCCACCATACCCTACAGCCTGGCCCACAACCCTGGGTCCTGAGATCTCCAGTATTCCCCTCAATCCTGTATTTAAAACCCTCCAGCCTTGCCCTCAACACTGGATCCAAAACCCTACAGCCTTGCCCTCAACCCTGGGCCCTTATCCCTGCCCTGGCTTTTACACCCACATGCCTGGCCTACAACCCAGGGTCCAAAACCCTCCTGCCTTGCCCTCAATCTTGGATCCAAAACCCTACAGCCTTGCCCTCAACCCTGGGCCCTTATCTCTGCCCTGGCTTTTACACCCACATGCCTGGCCTACAACCCAGGGTCCAAAACCCTCCTGCCTTGCCCTAAATCTTGGATCCAAAACCCTCCAGCCTTGCCCTCAACCCTGGGTCTTTAACCCTGCCCTGGCTTTTACACCCACATGCCTGGCCCACAACCCTGGGTCCTGAGATCTCCAGTATTCCCCTCAATCCTGTATTTAAAACCCTACAGCCTTGCCCTCAACCCTGGATCCAAGACCCTCCAGCCTTGCCCTCAACCCTGGGTCCTTAACCCTGCCCTGGCTTTTACACCCACATGCCTGGCACACAACCCTGGGTCCTGAGATCTCCAGTATTCCCCTCAATCCTGTATTTAAAACCCTCTAGCCTTGCCCTCAACCCTGGATCCAAGACCCTCCAGCCTTGCCCTCAACCCTGGGTCCTTAACCCTGCCCTGGCTTTTACACCCACATGCCTGGCCACGACCCTGGGTCCTGAGATCTCCAGTATTCCCCTCAATCCTGTATCCAAAACCCTCCAGCCTTGCCCTCAACCATGGATCCAAAACCTTCCAGCCTTGCCCTCAACCCTGGGCCCTTATCCCTGCCCTGGCTTTTACACCCACATGCCTGGCCCACAACCCTGGGTTCAAAACCCTCCTGCCTTGCCCTCAATCTTGGATCCAAAACCCTCCAGCCTTGCCCTCAACCCTGGATCCAAAACCCTCCAGCCTTGCCCTCGACCCTGGGTCCTTATCCCTGCCCTGGCTTTTACACCCACATGCCTTTCCCCCCCTTCAGATGTTTGCGGTGGCTGGGGAGCTGGGAGAGATGAGCGAAAGGGGAGTGGAGGGCACGGCGCAACATGGGCACCAACATCCCTGCGACACAAGCAGGTACCCAATAACTCCCGGGGTCCATCCTGATGCCCTTTGACTCAGATCCCTCCATAACAAGGACCATGCTGCTGCAAAATCCAACCAGTCAGGGTCCAGCCACCCTCCCGTACCCCCCGTGCTCTCCTAGACTCTCCACCATACCCTACAGCCTGGCCCACAACCCTGGGTCCTGAGATCTCCAGTATTCCCCTCAATCCTGTATTTAAAACCCTACAGCCTTGCCCTCAACCCTGGGCCCTTATCCCAGCCCTGGCTTTTACACCCACATGCCTGGCCTACAACCCAGGGTCCAAAACCCTCCAGCCTTGCCCTCAATCTTGGATCCAAAACCCTACAGCCTTGCCCTCAACCCTGGGCCCTTATCCCTGCCCTGGCTTTTACACCCACATGCCTGGCCTACAACCCAGGGTCCAAAACCCTCCTGCCTTGCCCAAAATCTTGGATCCAAAACCCTCCAGCCTTGCCCTCAACCCTGGGTCTTTAACCCTGCCCTGGCTTTTACACCCACATGCCTGGCCCACAACCCTGGGTCCTGAGATCTACAGTATTCCCTCAATCTTCTATTTAAAACCCTCCTGCCTTGCCCTAAATCTTGGATCCAAAACCCTCCAGCCTTGCCCTCAACCCTGGGTCCTTAACCCTGCCCTGGCTTTTACACCCACTTGCCTGGCCCACAACCCTGGGTCCTGAGATCTCCAGTATTCCCCTCAATTCTGTATTTAGAACCCTCCAGCCTTGCCCTCAACCATGGATCCAAGACCCTCCAGCCTTGCCCTCAACCCTGGGTCCTTAACCCTGCCCTGGCTTTTACACCGACATGCCTGGCCCACAACCCTGGGTCCTGAGATCTCCAGTATTCCCCTCAATCCTGTATCCAAAACCCTCCAGCCTTGCCCTCAACCATGGATCCAAAACCCTCCAGCCTTGCCCTCAACCATGGGCCCTTATCCCTGCCCTGGCTTTTACACCCACATGCCTGGCCCACAACCCTGGGTTCAAAACCCTCCTGCCTTGCCCTCAATCTTGGATCCAAAACCCTCCAGCCTTGCCCTCAACCCTGGATCCAAAACCCTCCAGCCTTGCCCTCGACCCTGGGTCCTTAACCCTGCCCTGGCTTTTACACCCACATGCCTGGCCCACAACCCTGGGTCCTGAGATCTCCAGTATTCCCCTCAATCCTGTATTTAAAACCCTCCAGCCTTGCCCTCAACCCTGGATCCAAGACCCTCCAGCCTTGCCCTCAACCCTGGGTCCTTAACCCTGCCCTGGATTTTACACCCACATGCCTGGCCCACAACCTTGGGTCCTGAGATCTCCAGTATTCCCCTCAATCCTGTATCCAAAACCCTCCAGCCTTGCCCTCAACCCTGGATCCAAAACCCTCCAGCCTTGCCCTCAACCCTGGGCCCTTAACCCTGCCCTGGCTTTTACACCGACATGCCTGGCCCACAACCCTGGGTCCTGAGATCTCCAGTATTCCCCTCAATCCTGTATTTAAAACCCTCCAGCCTTGCCCTCAACCATGGATCCAAAACCCTACAGCCTTGCCCTCAACCCTGGGCCCTTATCCCTGCCCTGGCTTTTACACCCACATGCCTGGCCTACAACCCAGGGTCCAAAACCCTCCTGCCTTGCCCTCAATCATGGATCCAAAACCCTCCAGCCTTGCCCTCAACCCTTGCCCTCAACCTTGGATCCAAGACCCTCCAGCCTAGCCCTCAACCCTGGGTCCTTAACCCTGCCCTGGCTTTTACACCCACATGCCTGGCCCACAACCCTGGGTCCTGAGATCTCCAGTATTCCCCTCAATCCTGTATCCAAAACCCTCCAGCCTTGCCCTCAACCATGGATCCAAAACCTTCCAGCCTTGCCCTCAACCCTGGGCCCTTATCCCTGCCCTGGCTTTTACACCCACATGCCTGGCCCACAACCCTGGGTTCAAAACCCTCCTGCCTTGCCCTCAATCTTGGATCCAAAACCCTCCAGCCTTGCCCTCAACCCTGGATCCAAAACCCTCCAGCCTTGCCCTCGACCCTGTGTCCTTATCCCTGCCCTGGCTTTTACACCCACATGCCTTTCCCCCCCTTCAGATGTTTGCGGTGGCTGGGGAGCTGGGAGAGATGAGCGAAAGGGGAGTGGAGGGCACGGCGCAACATGGGCACCAACATCCCTGCGACACAAGCAGGTACCCAATAACTCCCGGGGTCCATCCTGATGCCCTTTGACTCAGATCCCTCCATAACAAGGACCATGCTGCTGCAAAATCCAACCAGTCAGGGTCCAGTCACCCTCCCGTACCCCCCGTGCTCTCCTAGACTCTCCACCATACCCTACAGCCTGGCCTCTCCACCATACCCTCTTGCCTTGCCCTCAATCTTGGGCCCTTATCCCTGCCCTGGCTTTTACACCCACATGCCTGGCCTACAACCCAGGGTCCAAAACCCTCCTGCCTTGCCCTCAATCTTGGAACCAAAACCCTCCAGCCTTGCCCTCAACCCTGGGTCCAAAACCCTCGAGCCTTGCCCTCAACCCTGGGTCCTTAACCCTGCCCTAGCTTTTACACCCACATGCCTGGCCCACAACCCTGGGTCCTGAGATCTCCAGTATTCCCCTCAATCCTGTATTTAGAACCCTCCAGCCTTGCCCTCAACCATGGATCCAAGACCCTCCAGCCTTGCCCTCAACCCTGGGTCCTTAACCCTGCCCTGGCTTTTACACCCACATGCCTGGCCCACAACCCAGGGTCCTGAGATCTCCAGTATTCCCCTCAATCCTGTATCCAAAACCCTCCAGCCTTGCCCTCAACCATGGATCCAAAACCTTCCAGCCTTGCCCTCAACCCTGGGCCCTTATCCCTGCCCTGGCTTTTACACCCACGTGCCTGGCCCACAACCCTGGGTTCAAAACCCTCCTGCCTTGCCCTCAATCTTGGATCCAAAACCCTCCAGCCTTGCCCTCAACCCTGGATCCAAAACACTCCAGCCTTGCCCTCGACCCTGTGTCCTTATCCCTGCCCTGGCTTTTACACCCACATGCCTTTCCCCCCCTTCAGATGTTTGCGGTGGCTGGGGAGCTGGGAGAGATGAGCGAAAGGGGAGTGGAGGGCACGGCGCAACATGGGCACCAACATCCCTGCGACACAAGCAGGTACCCAATAACTCCCGGGGTCCATCCAGATGCCCTTAGACTCAGATCCCTCCATAACAAGGACCATGCTGCTGCAAAATCCAACCAGTCAGGGTCCAGCCACCCTCCCGTACCCCCCGTGCTCTCCTAGACTCTCCAGCCTTGCCCTCAACCCTGGGTCCTTAACCCTGCCCTGGCTTTTACACCCACATGCCTGGCACACAACCCTGGGTCCTGAGATCCGCAGTATTCCCCTCAATCCTGTATTTAGAACCCTCCAGCCTTGCCCTCAACCATGGATCCAAGACCCTCCAGCCTTGCCCTCAACCCTGGGTCCTTAACCCTGCCCTGGCTTTTACACCGACATGCCTGGCCCACAACCCTGGGTCCTGAGATCTCCAGTATTCCCCTCAATCCTGTATCCAAAACCCTCCAGCCTTGCCCTCAACCATGGATCCAAAACCCTCCAGCCTTGCCCTCAACCCTGGGCCCTTATCCCTGCCCTGGCTTTTACACCCACATGCCTGGCCCACAACCCTGGGTTCAAAACCCTTCTGCCTTGCCCTCAATCTTGGATCCAAAACCCTCCAGCCTTGCCCTCAACCCTGGATCCAAAACCCTCCAGCCTTCCCCTCGCGCCTGGGTCATTAACCCTGCCCTGGCTTTTACACCCACATGCCTTTCCCCCCCTTCAGATGTTTGCGGTGGCAGGGGAGCTGGGAGAGATGAGCGAAAGGGGAGTGGAGGGCACGGCGCAACATGGGCACCAACATCCCTGCGACACAAGCAGGTACCCAATAACTCCCGGGGTCCATCCTGATGCCCTTTGACTCAGATCCCTCCATAACAAGGACCATGCTGCTGCAAAATCCAACCAGTCAGGGTCCAGCCACCCTCCCGTACCCCCCGTGCTCTCCTAGACTCTCCACCATACCCTACAGCCTGGCCCACAACCCTGGGTCCTGAGATCTCCAGTATTCCCCTCAATCCTGTATTTAAAACCCTCCAGCCTTGCCCTCAACCCTGGATCCAAAACCCTACAGCCTTGCCCTCAACCCTGGGCCCTTATCCCTGCCCTGGCTTTTACACCCACAAGCCTGGCCTACAACCCAGGGTCCAAAACCCTCCTGCCTTGCCCTCAATCTTGGATCCAAAACCCTACAGCCTTGCCCTCAACCCTGGGCCCTTATCCCTGCCCTGGCTTTTACACCCACATGCCTGGCCTACAACCCAGGGTCCAAAACCCTCCTGCCTTGCCCTCAATCTTGGATCCAAAACCCTCCAGCCTTGCCCTCAACCCTGGGTCTTTAACCCTGCCCTGGCTTTTACACCCACATGCCTGGCCCACAACCCTGGGTCCTGAGATCTCCAGTATTCCCCTCAATCCTGTATTTAAAACCCTACAGCCTTGCCCTCAACCCTGGATCCAAGACCCTCCAGCCTTGCCCTCAACCCTGGGTCCTTAACCATGCCCTGGCTTTTACACCCACATGCCTGGCCCACAACCCTGGGTCCTGAGATCTCCAGTATTCCCCTCAATCCTGTATTTAAAACCCTCTAGCCTTGCCCTCAACCCTGGATCCAAGACCCTCCAGCCTTGCCCTCAACCCTGGGTCCTTAACCCTGCCCTGGCTTTTACACCCACATGCCTGGCCACGACCCTGGGTCCTGAGATCTCCAGTATTCCCCTCAATCCTGTATCCAAAACCCTCCAGCCTTGCCCTCAACCCTGGATCCAAAACCTTCCAGCCTTGCCCTCAACCCTGGGCCCTTATCCCTGCCCTGGCTTTTACACCCACATGCCTGGCCCACAACCCTGGGTTCAAAACCCTCCTGCCTTGCCCTCAATCTTGGATCCAAAACCCTCCAGCCTTGCCCTCAACCCTGGATCCAAAACCCTCCAGCCTTGCCCTCGACCCTGGGTCCTTATCCCTGCCCTGGCTTTTACACCCACATGCCTTTCCCTCCCTTCAGATGTTTGCGGTGGCTGGGGAGCTGGGAGAGATGAGCGAAAGGGGAGTGGAGGGCACGGCGCAACATGGGCACCAACATCCCTGCGACACAAGCAGGTACCCAATAACTCCCGGGGTCCATCCTGATGCCCTTTGACTCAGATCCCTCCATAACAAGGACCATGCTGCTGCAAAATCCAACCAGTCAGGGTCCAGCCACCCTCCCGTACCCCCCGTGCTCTCCTAGACTCTCCACCATACCCTACAGCCTGGCCCACAACCCTGGGTCCTGAGATCTCCAGTATTCCCCTCAATCCTGTATTTAAAACCCTACAGCCTTGCCCTCAACCCTGGGCCCTTATCCCAGCCCTGGCTTTTACACCCACATGCCTGGCCTACAACCCAGGGTCCAAAACCCTCCAGCCTTGCCCTCAATCTTGGAACCAAAACCCTACAGTCTTGCCCTCAACCCTGGGCCCTTATCCCTGCCCTGGCTTTTACACCCACATGCCTGGCCTACAACCCAGGGTCCAAAACCCTCCTGCCTTGCCCAAAATCTTGGATCCAAAACCCTCCAGCATTGCCCTCAACCCTGGGTCTTTAACCCTGCCCTGGCTTTTACACCCACATGCCTGGCCCACAACCCTGGGTCCTGAGATCTCCAGTATTCCCCTCAATCTTCTATTTAAAACCCTCCTGCCTTGCCCTAAATCTTGGATCCAAAACCCTCCAGCCTTGCCCTCAACCCTGGGTCCTTAACCCTGCCCTGGCTTTTACACCCACTTGCCTGGCCCACAACCCTGGGTCCTGAGATCTCCAGTTTTCCCCTCAATTCTGTATTTAGAACCCTCCAGCCTTGCCCTCAACCATGGATCCAAGACCCTCCAGCCTTGCCCTCAACCCTGGGTCCTTAACCCTGCCCTGGCTTTTACACCGACATGCCTGGCCCACAACCCTGGGTCCTGAGATCTCCAGTATTCCCCTCAATCCTGTATCCAAAACCCTCCAGCCTTGCCCTCAACCATGGATCCAAAACCCTCCAGCCTTGCCCTCAACCATGGGCCCTTATCCCTGCCCTGGCTTTTACACCCACATGCCTGGCCCACAACCCTGGGTTCAAAACCCTCCTGCCTTGCCCTCAATCTTGGATCCAAAACCCTCCAGCCTTGCCCTCAACCCTGGATCCAAAACCCTCTAGCCTTGCCCTCGACCCTGGGTCCTTAACCCTGCCCTGGCTTTTACACCCACATGCCTGGCCCACAACCCTGGGTCCTGAGATCTCCAGTATTCCCCTCAATCCTGTATTTAAAACCCTCCAGCCTTGCCCTCAACCCTGGATCCAAGACCCTCCAGCCTTGCCCTCAACCCTGGGTCCTTAACCCTGCCCTGGATTTTACACCCACATGCCTGGCCCACAACCCTGGGTCCTGAGATCTCCAGTATTCCCCTCAATCCTGTATCCAAAACCCTCCAGCCTTGCCCTCAACCCTGGATCCAAAACCCTCCAGCCTTGCCCTCAACCCTGGGCCCTTAACCCTGCCCTGGCTTTTACACCGACATGCCTGGCCCACAACCCTGGGTCCTGAGATCTCCAGTATTCCCCTCAATCCTGTATTTAAAACCCTCCAGCCTTGCCCTCAACCCTGGATCCAAAACCCTACAGCCTTGCCCTCAACCCTGGGCCCTTATCCCTGCCCTGGCTTTTACACCCACATGCCTGGCCTACAACCCAGGGTCCAAAACCCTCCTGCCTTGCCCTCAATCATGGATCCAAAACCCTCCAGCCTTGCCCTCAACCCTTGCCCTCAACCCTGGATCCAAGACCCTCCAGCCTTGCCCTCAACCCTGGATCCAAAACCCTCCAGCCTTGCCCTCGACCCTGGGTCCTTATCCCTGCCCTGGCTTTTACACCCACATGCCTTTCCCTCCCTTCAGATGTTTGCGGTGGCTGGGGAGCTGGGAGAGATGAGCGAAAGGGGAGTGGAGGGCACGGCGCAACATGGGCACCAACATCCCTGCGACACAAGCAGGTACCCAATAACTCCCGGGGTCCATCCTGATGCCCTTTGACTCAGATCCCTCCATAACAAGGACCATGCTGCTGCAAAATCCAACCAGTCAGGGTCCAGCCACCCTCCCGTACCCCCCGTGCTCTCCTAGACTCTCCACCATACCCTACAGCCTGGCCCACAACCCTGGGTCCTGAGATCTCCTGTATTCCCCTCAATCCTGTATTTAAAACCCTACAGCCTTGCCCTCAACCCTGGGCCCTTATCCCAGCCCTGGCTTTTACACCCACATGCCTGGCCTACAACCCAGGGTCCAAAACCCTCCAGCCTTGCCCTCAATCTTGGAACCAAAACCCTACAGTCTTGCCCTCAACCCTGGGCCCTTATCCCTGCCCTGGCTTTTACACCCACATGCCTGGCCTACAACCCAGGGTCCAAAACCCTCCTGCCTTGCCCAAAATCTTGGATCCAAAACCCTCCAGCATTGCCCTCAACCCTGGGTCTTTAACCCTGCCCTGGCTTTTACACCCACATGCCTGGCCCACAACCCTGGGTCCTGAGATCTCCAGTATTCCCCTCAATCTTCTATTTAAAACCCTCCTGCCTTGCCCTAAATCTTGGATCCAAAACCCTCCAGCCTTGCCCTCAACCCTGGGTCCTTAACCCTGCCCTGGCTTTTACACCCACTTGCCTGGCCCACAACCCTGGGTCCTGAGATCTCCAGTTTTCCCCTCAATTCTGTATTTAGAACCCTCCAGCCTTGCCCTCAACCATGGATCCAAGACCCTCCAGCCTTGCCCTCAACCCTGGGTCCTTAACCCTGCCCTGGCTTTTACACCGACATGCCTGGCCCACAACCCTGGGTCCTGAGATCTCCAGTATTCCCCTCAATCCTGTATCCAAAACCCTCCAGCCTTGCCCTCAACCATGGATCCAAAACCCTCCAGCCTTGCCCTCAACCATGGGCCCTTATCCCTGCCCTGGCTTTTACACCCACATGCCTGGCCCACAACCCTGGGTTCAAAACCCTCCTGCCTTGCCCTCAATCTTGGATCCAAAACCCTCCAGCCTTGCCCTCAACCCTGGATCCAAAACCCTCCAGCCTTGCCCTCGACCCTGGGTCCTTAACCCTGCCCTGGCTTTTACACCCACATGCCTGGCCCACAACCCTGGGTCCTGAGATCTCCAGTATTCCCCTCAATCCTGTATTTAAAACCCTCCAGCCTTGCCCTCAACCCTGGATCCAAGACCCTCCAGCCTTGCCCTCAACCCTGGGTCCTTAACCCTGCCCTGGATTTTACACCCACATGCCTGGCCCACAACCCTGGGTCCTGAGATCTCCAGTATTCCCCTCAATCCTGTATCCAAAACCATCCAGCCTTGCCCTCAACCCTGGATCCAAAACCCTCCAGCCTTGCCCTCAACCCTGGGCCCTTAACCCTGCCCTGGCTTTTACACCGACATGCCTGGCCCACAACCCTGGGTCCTGAGATCTCCAGTATTCCCCTCAATCCTGTATTTAAAACCCTCCAGCCTTGCCCTCAACCCTGGATCCAAAACCCTACAGCCTTGCCCTCAACCCTGGGCCCTTATCCCTGCCCTGGCTTTTACACCCACATGCCTGGCCTACAACCCAGGGTCCAAAACCCTCCTGCCTTGCCCTCAATCATGGATCCAAAACCCTCCAGCCTTGCCCTCAACCCTTGCCCTCAACCCTGGATCCAAGACCCTCCAGCCTAGCCCTCAACCCTGGGTCCTTAACCCTGCCCTGGCTTTTACACCCACATGCCTGGCCCACAACCCTGGGTCCTGAGATCTCCAGTATTCCCCTCAATCCTGTATCCAAAACCCTCCAGCCTTGCCCTCAACCATGGATCCAAAACCTTCCAGCCTTGCCCTCAACCCTGGGCCCTTATCCCTGCCCTGGCTTTTACACCCACATGCCTGGCCCACAACCCTGGGTTCAAAACCCTCCTGCCTTGCCCTCAATCTTGGATCCAAAACCCTCCAGCCTTGCCCTCAACCCTGGATCCAAAACCCTCCAGCCTTGCCCTCGACCCTGGGTCCTTATCCCTGCCCTGGCTTTTACACCCACATGCCTTTCCCCCCCTTCAGATGTTTGCGGTGGCTGGGGAGCTGGGAGAGATGAGCGAAAGGGGAGTGGAGGGCACGGCGCAACATGGGCACCAACATCCCTGCGACACAAGCAGGTACCCAATAACTCCCGGGGTCCATCCTGATGCCCTTTGACTCAGATCCCTCCATAACAAGGACCATGCTGCTGCAAAATCCAACCAGTCAGGGTCCAGCCACCCTCCCGTACCCCCCGTGCTCTCCTAGACTCTCCACCATACCCTACAGCCTGGCCCACAACCCTGGGTCCTGAGATCTCCAGTATTCCCCTCAATCCTGTATTTAAAACCCTCCAGCCTTGCCCTCAACCCTGGATCCAAAACCCTACAGCCTTGCCCTCAACCCTGGGCCCTTATCCCTGCCCTGGCTTTTACACCCACATGCCTGGCCTACAACCCAGGGTCCAAAACCCTCCTGCCTTGCCCTCAATCTTGGATCCAAAACCCTACAGCCTTGCCCTCAACCCTGGGCCCTTATCCCTGCCCTGGCTTTTACACCCACATGCCTGGCCAACAACCCAGGGTCCAAAACCCTCCTGCCTTGCCCTCAATCTTGGATCCAAAACCCTCCAGCCTTGCCCTCAACCCTGGGTCTTTAACCCTGCCCTGGCTTTTACACCCACATGCCTGGCCCACAACCCTGGGTCCTGAGATCTCCAGTATTCCCCTCAATCCTGTATTTAAAACCCTACAGCCTTGCCCTCAACCCTGGATCCAAGACCCTCCAGCCTTGCCCTCAACCCTGGGTCCTTAACCATGCCCTGGCTTTTACACCCACATGCCTGGCCCACAACCCTGGGTCCTGAGATCTCCAGTATTCCCCTCAATCCTGTATTTAAAACCCTCTAGCCTTGCCCTCAACCCTGGATCCAAGACCCTCCAGCCTTGCCCTCAACCCTGGGTCCTTAACCCTGCCCTGGCTTTTACACCCACATGCCTGGCCACGACCCTGGGTCCTGAGATCTCCAGTATTCCCCTCAATCCTGTATCCAAAACCCTCCAGCCTTGCCCTCAACCCTGGATCCAAAACCTTCCAGCCTTGCCCTCAACCCTGGGCCCTTATCCCTGCCCTGGCTTTTACACCCACATGCCTGGCCCACAACCCTGGGTTCAAAACCCTCCTGCCTTGCCCTCAATCTTGGATCCAAAACCCTCCAGCCTTGCCCTCAACCCTGGATCCAAAACCCTCCAGCCTTGCCCTCGACCCTGGGTCCTTAACCCTGCCCTGGCTTTTACACCCACATGCCTGGCCCACAACCCTGGGTCCTGAGATCTCCAGTATTCCCCTCAATCCTGTATTTAAAACCCTCCAGCCTTGCCCTCAACCCTGGATCCAAGACCCTCCAGCCTTGCCCTCAACCCTGGGTCCTTAACCCTGCCCTGGATTTTACACCCACATGCCTGGCCCACAACCCTGGGTCCTGAGATCTCCAGTATTCCCCTCAATCCTGTATCCAAAACCCTCCAGCCTTGCCCTCAACCCTGGATCCAAAACCCTCCAGCCTTGCCCTCAACCCTGGGCCCTTAACCCTGCCCTGGCTTTTACACCGACATGCCTGGCCCACAACCCTGGGTCCTGAGATCTCCAGTATTCCCCTCAATCCTGTATTTAAAACCCTCCAGCCTTGCCCTCAACCCTGGATCCAAAACCCTACAGCCTTGCCCTCAACCCTGGGCCCTTATCCCTGCCCTGGCTTTTACACCCACATGCCTGGCCTACAACCCAGGGTCCAAAACCCTCCTGCCTTGCCCTCAATCATGGATCCAAAACCCTCCAGCCTTGCCCTCAACCCTTGCCCTCAACCCTGGATCCAAGACCCTCCAGCCTAGCCCTCAACCCTGGGTCCTTAACCCTGCCCTGGCTTTTACACCCACATGCCTGGCCCACAACCCTGGGTCCTGAGATCTCCAGTATTCCCCTCAATCCTGTATCCAAAACCCTCCAGCCTTGCCCTCAACCATGGATCCAAAACCTTCCAGCCTTGCCCTCAACCCTGGGCCCTTATCCCTGCCCTGGCTTTTACACCCACATGCCTGGCCCACAACCCTGGGTTCAAAACCCTCCTGCCTTGCCCTCAATCTTGGATCCAAAACCCTCCAGCCTTGCCCTCAACCCTGGATCCAAAACCCTCCAGCCTTGCCCTCGACCCTGTGTCCTTATCCCTGCCCTGGCTTTTACACCCACATGCCTTTCCCCCCCTTCAGATGTTTGCGGTGGCTGGGGAGCTGGGAGAGATGAGCGAAAGGGGAGTGGAGGGCACGGCGCAACATGGGCACCAACATCCCTGCGACACAAGCAGGTACCCAATAACTCCCGGGGTCCATCCTGATGCCCTTTGACTCAGATCCCTCCATAACAAGGACCATGCTGCTGCAAAATCCAACCAGTCAGGGTCCAGCCACCCTCCCGTACCCCCCGTGCTCTCCTAGACTCTCCACCATACCCTACAGCCTCGCCCACAACCCTGGGTCCTGAGATCTCCAGTATTCCCCTCAATCCTGTATTTAAAACCCTCCAGCCTTGCCCTCAACCCTGGATCCAAAACCCTACAGCCTTGCCCTCAACCCTGGGCCCTTATCCCTGCCCTGGCTTTTACACCCACATGCCTGGCCTACAACCCAGGGTCCAAAACCCTCCTGCCTTGCCCTCAATCTTGGATCCAAAACCCTACAGCCTTGCCCTCAACCCTGGGCCCTTATCCCTGCCCTGGCTTTTACACCCACATGCCTGGCCTACAACCCAGGGTCCAAAACCCTCCTGCCTTGCCCTCAATCTTGGATCCAAAACCCTCCAGCCTTGCCCTCAACCCTGGGTCTTTAACCCTGCCCTGGCTTTTACACCCACATGCCTGGCCCACAACCCTGGGTCCTGAGATCTCCAGTATTCCCCTCAATCCTGTATTTAAAACCCTACAGCCTTGCCCTCAACCCTGGATCCAAGACCCTCCAGCCTTGCCCTCAACCCTGGGTCCTTAACCATGCCCTGGCTTTTACACCCACATGCCTGGCCCACAACCCTGGGTCCTGAGATCTCCAGTATTCCCCTCAATCCTGTATTTAAAACCCTCTAGCCTTGCCCTCAACCCTGGATCCAAGACCCTCCAGCCTTGCCCTCAACCCTGGGTCCTTAACCCTGCCCTGGCTTTTACACCCACATGCCTGGCCACGACCCTGGGTCCTGAGATCTCCAGTATTCCCCTCAATCCTGTATCCAAAACCCTCCAGCCTTGCCCTCAACCCTGGATCCAAAACCTTCCAGCCTTGCCCTCAACCCTGGGCCCTTATCCCTGCCCTGGCTTTTACACCCACATGCCTGGCCCACAACCCTGGGTTCAAAACCCTCCTGCCTTGCCCTCAATCTTGGATCCAAAACCCTCCAGCCTTGCCCTCAACCCTGGATCCAAAACCCTCCAGCCTTGCCCTCGACCCTGGGTCCTTATCCCTGCCCTGGCTTTTACACCCACATGCCTTTCCCTCCCTTCAGATGTTTGCGGTGGCTGGGGAGCTGGGAGAGATGAGCGAAAGGGGAGTGGAGGGCACGGCGCAACATGGGCACCAACATCCCTGCGACACAAGCAGGTACCCAATAACTCCCGGGGTCCATCCTGATGCCCTTTGACTCAGATCCCTCCATAACAAGGACCATGCTGCTGCAAAATCCAACCAGTCAGGGTCCAGCCACCCTCCCGTACCCCCCGTGCTCTCCTAGACTCTCCACCATACCCTACAGCCTGGCCCACAACCCTGGGTCCTGAGATCTCCAGTATTCCCCTCAATCCTGTATTTAAAACCCTACAGCCTTGCCCTCAACCCTGGGCCCTTATCCCAGCCCTGGCTTTTACACCCACATGCCTGGCCTACAACCCAGGGTCCAAAACCCTCCAGCCTTGCCCTCAATCTTGGATCCAAAACCCTACAGTCTTGCCCTCAATCCTGGGCCCTTATCCCTGCCCTGGCTTTTACACCCACATGCCTGGCCTACAACCCAGGGTCCAAAACCCTCCTGCCTTGCCCAAAATCTTGGATCCAAAACCCTCCAGCATTGCCCTCAACCCTGGGTCTTTAACCCTGCCCTGGCTTTTACACCCACATGCCTGGCCCACAACCCTGGGTCCTGAGATCTCCAGTATTCCCCTCAATCTTCTATTTAAAACCCTCCTGCCTTGCCCTAAATCTTGGATCCAAAACCCTCCAGCCTTGCCCTCAACCCTGGGTCCTTAACCCTGCCCTGGCTTTTACACCCACTTGCCTGGCCCACAACCCTGGGTCCTGAGATCTCCAGTTTTCCCCTCAATTCTGTATTTAGAACCCTCCAGCCTTGCCCTCAACCATGGATCCAAGACCCTCCAGCCTTGCCCTCAACCCTGGGTCCTTAACCCTGCCCTGGCTTTTACACCGACATGCCTGGCCCACAACCCTGGGTCCTGAGATCTCCAGTATTCCCCTCAATCCTGTATCCAAAACCCTCCAGCCTTGCCCTCAACCATGGATCCAAAACCCTCCAGCCTTGCCCTCAACCATGGGCCCTTATCCCTGCCCTGGCTTTTACACCCACATGCCTGGCCCACAACCCTGGGTTCAAAACCCTCCTGCCTTGCCCTCAATCTTGGATCCAAAACCCTCCAGCCTTGCCCTCAACCCTGGATCCAAAACCCTCCAGCCTTGCCCTCAACCCTGGGTCCTTAACCCTGCCCTGGCTTTTACACCCACATGCCTGGCCCACAACCCTGGGTCCTGAGATCTCCAGTATTCCCCTCAATCCTGTATCCAAAACCCTCCAGCCTTGCCCTCAACCATGGATCCAAGACCCTCCAGCCTTGCCCTCAACCCTGGGCCCTTATCCCTGCCCTGGCTTTTACACCCACATGCCTGGCCTACAACCCAGGGTCCAAAACCCTCCTGCCTTGCCCTCAATCATGGATCCAAAACCCTCCAGCCTTGCCCTCAACCCTTGCCCTCAACCCTGGATCCAAGACCCTCCAGCCTAGCCCTCAACCCTGGGTCCTTAACCCTGCCCTGGCTTTTACACCCACATGCCTGGCCCACAACCCTGGGTCCTGAGATCTCCAGTATTCCCCTCAATCCTGTATCCAAAACCCTCCAGCCTTGCCCTCAACCATGGATCCAAAACCTTCCAGCCTTGCCCTCAACCCTGGGCCCTTATCCCTGCCCTGGCTTTTACACCCACATGCCTGGCCCACAACCCTGGGTTCAAAACCCTCCTGCCTTGCCCTCAATCTTGGATCCAAAACCCTCCAGCCTTGCCCTCAACCCTGGATCCAAAACCCTCCAGCCTTGCCCACGACCCTGTGTCCTTATCCCTGCCCTGGCTTTTACACCCACATGCCTTTCCCCCCCTTCAGATGTTTGCGGTGGCTGGGGAGCTGGGAGAGATGAGCGAAAGGGGAGTGGAGGGCACGGCGCAACATGGGCACCAACATCCCTGCGACACAAGCAGGTACCCAATAACTCCCGGGGTCCATCCTGAAGCCCTTTGACTCAGATCCCTCCATAACAAGGACCATGCTGCTGCAAAATCCAACCAGTCAGGGTCCAGCCACCCTCCCGTACCCCCCGTGCTCTCCTAGACTCTCCACCATACCCTACAGCCTAGCCCACAACCCTGGGTCCTGAGATCTCCAGTATTCCCCTCAATCCTGTATTTAAAACCCTCCAGCCTTGCCCTCAACCCTGGATCCAAAACCCTACAGCCTTGCCCTCAACCCTGGGCCCTTATCCCTGCCCTGGCTTTTACACCCACATGCCTGGCCTACAACCCAGGGTCCAAAACCCTCCTGCCTTGCCCTCAATCTTGGATCCAAAACCCTACAGCCTTGCCCTCAACCCTGGGCCCTTATCCCTGCCCTGGCTTTTACACCCACATGCCTGGCCTACAACCCAGGGTCCAAAACCCTCCTGCCTTGCCCTCAATCTTGGATCCAAAACCCTCCAGCCTTGCCCTCAACCCTGGGTCTTTAACCCTGCCCTGGCTTTTACACCCACATGCCTGGCCCACAACCCTGGGTCCTGAGATCTCCAGTATTCCCCTCAATCCTGTATTTAAAACCCTACAGCCTTGCCCTCAACCCTGGATCCAAGACCCTCCAGCCTTGCCCTCAACCCTGGGTCCTTAACCATGCCCTGGCTTTTACACCCACATGCCTGGCCTACAACCCAGGGTCCAAAACCCTCCTGCCTTGCCCTCAATCATGGATCCAAAACCCTCCAGCCTTGCCCTCAACCCTGGATCCAAAACCCTCCAGCCTTGCCCTCAACCCTGGGTCCTTAACCCTGCCCTGGCTTTTACACCGACATGCCTGGCCCACAACCCTGGGTCCTGAGATCTCCAGTATTCCCCTCAATCCTGTATCCAAAACCCTCCAGCCTTGCCCTCAACCATGGATCCAAGACCCTCCAGCCTTGCCCTCAACCCTGGGCCCTTATCCCTGCCCTGGCTTTTACACCCACATGCCTGGCCTACAACCCAGGGTCCAAAACCCTCCTGCCTTGCCCTCAATCATGGATCCAAAACCCTCCAGCCTTGCCCTCAACCCTTGCCCTCAACCCTGGATCCAAGACCCTCCAGCCTAGCCCTCAACCCTGGGTCCTTAACCCTGCCCTGGCTTTTACACCCACATGCCTGGCCCACAACCCTGGGTCCTGAGATCTCCAGTATTCCCCTCAATCCTGTATCCAAAACCCTCCAGCCTTGCCCTCAACCATGGATCCAAAACCTTCCAGCCTTGCCCTCAACCCTGGGCCCTTATCCCTGCCCTGGCTTTTACACCCACATGCCTGGCCCACAACCCTGGGTTCAAAACCCTCCTGCCTTGCCCTCAATCTTGGATCCAAAACCCTCCAGCCTTGCCCTCAACCCTGGATCCAAAACCCTCCAGCCTTCCCCTCGACCCTGGGTCCTTAACCCTGCCCTGGCTTTTACACCCACATGCCTTTCCCCCCCTTCAGATGTTTGCGGTGGCTGGGGAGCTGGGAGAGATGAGCGAAAGGGGAGTGGAGGGCACGGCGCAACATGGGCACCAACATCCCTGCGACACAAGCAGGTACCCAATAACTCCCGGGGTCCATCCTGATGCCCTTTGACTCAGATCCCTCCATAACAAGGACCATGCTGCTGCAAAATCCAACCAGTCAGGGTCCAGCCACCCTCCCGTACCCCCCGTGCTCTCCTAGACTCTCCACCATACCCTACAGCCTGGCCCACAACCCTGGGTCCTGAGATCTCCAGTATTCCCCTCAATCCTGTATTTAAAACCCTCCAGCCTTGCCCTCAACCCTGGATCCAAAACCCTACAGCCTTGCCCTCAACCCTGGGCCCTTATCCCTGCCCTGGCTTTTACACCCACATGCCTGGCCTACAACCCAGGGTCCAAAACCCTCCTGCCTTGCCCTCAATCTTGGATCCAAAACCCTACAGCCTTGCCCTCAACCCTGGGCCCTTATCCCTGCCCTGGCTTTTACACCCACATGCCTGGCCTACAACCCAGGGTCCAAAACCCTCCTGCCTTGCCCTCAATCTTGGATCCAAAACCCTCCAGCCTTGCCCTCAACCCTGGGTCTTTAACCATGCCCTGGCTTTTACACCCACATGCCTGGCCCACAACCCTGGGTCCTGAGATCTCCAGTATTCCCCTCAATCCTGTATTTAAAACCCTACAGCCTTGCCCTCAACCCTGGATCCAAGACCCTCCAGCCTTGCCCTCAACCCTGGGTCCTTAACCATGCCCTGGCTTTTACACCCACATGCCTGGCCCACAACCCTGGGTCCTGAGATCTCCAGTATTCCCCTCAATCCTGTATTTAAAACCCTCTAGCCTTGCCCTCAACCCTGGATCCAAGACCCTCCAGCCTTGCCCTCAACCCTGGGTCCTTAACCCTGCCCTGGCTTTTACACCCACATGCCTGGCCACGACCCTGGGTCCTGAGATCTCCAGTATTCCCCTCAATCCTGTATCCAAAACCCTCCAGCCTTGCCCTCAACCCTGGATCCAAAACCTTCCAGCCTTGCCCTCAACCCTGGGCCCTTATCCCTGCCCTGGCTTTTACACCCACATGCCTGGCCCACAACCCTGGGTTCAAAACCCTCCTGCCTTGCCCTCAATCTTGGATCCAAAACCCTCCAGCCTTGCCCTCAACCCTGGATCCAAAACCCTCCAGCCTTGCCCTCGACCCTGGGTCCTTATCCCTGCCCTGGCTTTTACACCCACATGCCTTTCCCTCCCTTCAGATGTTTGCGGTGGCTGGGGAGCTGGGAGAGATGAGCGAAAGGGGAGTGGAGGGCACGGCGCAACATGGGCACCAACATCCCTGCGACACAAGCAGGTACCCAATAACTCCCGGGGTCCATCCTGATGCCCTTTGACTCAGATCCCTCCATAACAAGGACCATGCTGCTGCAAAATCCAACCAGTCAGGGTCCAGCCACCCTCCCGTACCCCCCGTGCTCTCCTAGACTCTCCACCATACCCTACAGCCTGGCCCACAACCCTGGGTCCTGAGATCTCCAGTATTCCCCTCAATCCTGTATTTAAAACCCTACAGCCTTGCCCTCAACCCTGGGCCCTTATCCCAGCCCTGGCTTTTACACCCACATGCCTGGCCTACAACCCAGGGTCCAAAACCCTCCAGCCTTGCCCTCAATCTTGGATCCAAAACCCTACAGTCTTGCCCTCAATCCTGGGCCCTTATCCCTGCCCTGGCTTTTACACCCACATGCCTGGCCTACAACCCAGGGTCCAAAACCCTCCTGCCTTGCCCAAAATCTTGGATCCAAAACCCTCCAGCATTGCCCTCAACCCTGGGTCTTTAACCCTGCCCTGGCTTTTACACCCACATGCCTGGCCCACAACCCTGGGTCCTGAGATCTCCAGTATTCCCCTCAATCTTCTATTTAAAACCCTCCTGCCTTGCCCTAAATCTTGGATCCAAAACCCTCCAGCCTTGCCCTCAACCCTGGGTCCTTAACCCTGCCCTGGCTTTTACACCCACTTGCCTGGCCCACAACCCTGGGTCCTGAGATCTCCAGTTTTCCCCTCAATTCTGTATTTAGAACCCTCCAGCCTTGCCCTCAACCATGGATCCAAGACCCTCCAGCCTTGCCCTCAACCCTGGGTCCTTAACCCTGCCCTGGCTTTTACACCGACATGCCTGGCCCACAACCCTGGGTCCTGAGATCTCCAGTATTCCCCTCAATCCTGTATCCAAAACCCTCCAGCCTTGCCCTCAACCATGGATCCAAAACCCTCCAGCCTTGCCCTCAACCATGGGCCCTTATCCCTGCCCTGGCTTTTACACCCACATGCCTGGCCCACAACCCTGGGTTCAAAACCCTCCTGCCTTGCCCTCAATCTTGGATCCAAAACCCTCCAGCCTTGCCCTCAACCCTGGATCCAAAACCCTCCAGCCTTGCCCTCAACCTTGGGTCCTTAACCCTGCCCTGGCTTTTACACCGACATGCCTGGCCCACAACCCTGGGTCCTGAGATCTCCAGTATTCCCCTCAATCCTGTATCCAAAACCCTCCAGCCTTGCCCTCAACCATGGATCCAAGACCCTCCAGCCTTGCCCTCAACCCTGGGCCCTTATCCCTGCCCTGGCTTTTACACCCACATGCCTGGCCTACAACCCAGGGTCCAAAACCCTCCTGCCTTGCCCTCAATCATGGATCCAAAACCCTCCAGCCTTGCCCTCAACCCTTGCCCTCAACCCTGGATCCAAGACCCTCCAGCCTAGCCCTCAACCCTGGGTCCTTAACCCTGCCCTGGCTTTTACACCCACATGCCTGGCCCACAACCCTGGGTCCTGAGATCTCCAGTATTCCCCTCAATCCTGTATCCAAAACCCTCCAGCCTTGCCCTCAACCATGGATCCAAAACCTTCCAGCCTTGCCCTCAACCCTGGGCCCTTATCCCTGCCCTGGCTTTTACACCCACATGCCTGGCCCACAACCCTGGGTTCAAAACCCTCCTGCCTTGCCCTCAATCTTGGATCCAAAACCCTCCAGCCTTGCCCTCAACCCTGGATCCAAAACCCTCCAGCCTTGCCCTCGACCCTGTGTCCTTATCCCTGCCCTGGCTTTTACACCCACATGCCTTTCCCCCCCTTCAGATGTTTGCGGTGGCTGGGGAGCTGGGAGAGATGAGCGAAAGGGGAGTGGAGGGCACGGCGCAACATGGGCACCAACATCCCTGCGACACAAGCAGGTACCCAATAACTCCCGGGGTCCATCCTGATGCCCTTTGACTCAGATCCCTCCATAACAAGGACCATGTTGCTGCAAAATCCAACCAGTCAGGGTCCAGCCACCCTCCCGTACCCCCCGTGCTCTCCTAGACTCTCCACCATACCCTACAGCCTGGCCTCTCCACCATACCCTCTTGCCTTGCCCTCAATCTTGGGCCCTTATCCCTGCCCTGGCTTTTACACCCACATGCCTGGCCTACAACCCAGGGTCCAAAACCCTCATGCCTTGCCCTCAATCTTGGAACCAAAACCCTCCAGCCTTGCCCTCAACCCTGGGTCCAAAACCCTCCAGCCTTGCCCTCAACCCTGGGTCCTTAACCCTGCCCTAGCTTTTACACCCACATGCCTGGCCCACAACCCTGGGTCCTGAGATCTCCAGTATTCCCCTCAATCCTGTATTTAAAACCCTCTAGCCTTGCCCTCAACCCTGGATCCAAGACCCTCCAGCCTTGCCCTCAACCCTGGGTCCTTAACCCTGCCCTGGCTTTTACACCCACATGCCTGGCCACGACCCTGGGTCCTGAGATCTCCAGTATTCCCCTCAATCCTGTATTTAAAACCCTCTAGCCTTGCCCTCAACCCTGGATCCAAGACCCTCCAGCCTTGCCCTCAACCCTGGGTCCTTAACCCTGCCCTGGCTTTTACACCCACATGCCTGGCCACGACCCTGGGTCCTGAGATCTCCAGTATTCCCCTCAATCCTGTATCCAAAACCCTCCAGCCTTGCCCTCAACCCTGGATCCAAAACCTTCCAGCCTTGCCCTCAACCCTGGGCCCTTATCCCTGCCCTGGCTTTTACACCCACATGCCTGGCCCACAACCCTGGGTTCAAAACCCTCCTGCCTTGCCCTCAATCTTGGATCCAAAACCCTCCAGCCTTGCCCTCAACCCTGGATCCAAAACCCTCCAGCCTTGCCCTCGACCCTGGGTCCTTAACCCTGCCCTGGCTTTTACACCCACATGCCTGGCCCACAACCCTGGGTCCTGAGATCTCCAGTATTCCCCTCAATCCTGTATTTAAAACCCTCCAGCCTTGCCCTCAACCCTGGATCCAAGACCCTCCAGCCTTGCCCTCAACCCTGGGTCCTTAACCCTGCCCTGGATTTTACACCCACATGCCTGGCCCACAACCCTGGGTCCTGAGATCTCCAGTATTCCCCTCAATCCTGTATCCAAAACCCTCCAGCCTTGCCCTCAACCCTGGATCCAAAACCCTCCAGCCTTGCCCTCAACCCTGGGCCCTTAACCCTGCCCTGGCTTTTACACCGACATGCCTGGCCCACAACCCTGGGTCCTGAGATCTCCAGTATTCCCCTCAATCCTGTATTTAAAACCCTCCAGCCTTGCCCTCAACCCTGGATCCAAAACCCTACAGCCTTGCCCTCAACCCTGGGCCCTTATCCCTGCCCTGGCTTTTACACCCACATGCCTGGCCTACAACCCAGGGTCCAAAACCCTCCTGCCTTGCCCTCAATCATGGATCCAAAACCCTCCAGCCTTGCCCTCAACCCTTGCCCTCAACCCTGGATCCAAGACCCTCCAGCCTAGCCCTCAACCCTGGGTCCTTAACCCTGCCCTGGCTTTTACACCCACATGCCTGGCCCACAACCCTGGGTCCTGAGATCTCCAGTATTCCCCTCAATCCTGTATCCAAAACCCTCCAGCCTTGCCCTCAACCATGGATCCAAAACCTTCCAGCCTTGCCCTCAACCCTGGGCCCTTATCCCTGCCCTGGCTTTTACACCCACATGCCTGGCCCACAACCCTGGGTTCAAAACCCTCCTGCCTTGCCCTCAATCTTGGATCCAAAACCCTCCAGCCTTGCCCTCAACCCTGGATCCAAAACCCTCCAGCCTTGCCCTCGACCCTGTGTCCTTATCCCTGCCCTGGCTTTTACACCCACATGCCTTTCCCCCCCTTCAGATGTTTGCGGTGGCTGGGGAGCTGGGAGAGATGAGCGAAAGGGGAGTGGAGGGCACGGCGCAACATGGGCACCAACATCCCTGCGACACAAGCAGGTACCCAATAACTCCCGGGGTCCATCCTGATGCCCTTTGACTCAGATCCCTCCATAACAAGGACCATGCTGCTGCAAAATCCAACCAGTCAGGGTCCAGCCACCCTCCCGTACCCCCCGTGCTCTCCTAGACTCTCCACCATACCCTACAGCCTCGCCCACAACCCTGGGTCCTGAGATCTCCAGTATTCCCCTCAATCCTGTATTTAAAACCCTCCAGCCTTGCCCTCAACCCTGGATCCAAAACCCTACAGCCTTGCCCTCAACCCTGGGCCCTTATCCCTGCCCTGGCTTTTACACCCACATGCCTGGCCTACAACCCAGGGTCCAAAACCCTCCTGCCTTGCCCTCAATCTTGGATCCAAAACCCTCCAGCCTTGCCCTCAACCCTGGGCCCTTATCCCTGCCCTGGCTTTTACACCCACATGCCTGGCCTACAACCCAGGGTCCAAAACCCTCCTGCCTTGCCCTCAATCTTGGATCCAAAACCCTCCAGCCTTGCCCTCAACCCTGGGTCTTTAACCCTGCCCTGGCTTTTACACCCACATGCCTGGCCCACAACCCTGGGTCCTGAGATCTCCAGTATTCCCCTCAATCCTGTATTTAAAACCCTACAGCCTTGCCCTCAACCCTGGATCCAAGACCCTCCAGCCTTGCCCTCAACCCTGGGTCCTTAACCATGCCCTGGCTTTTACACCCACATGCCTGGCCCACAACCCTGGGTCCTGAGATCTCCAGTATTCCCCTCAATCCTGTATTTAAAACCCTCTAGCCTTGCCCTCAACCCTGGATCCAAGACCCTCCAGCCTTGCCCTCAACCCTGGGTCCTTAACCCTGCCCTGGCTTTTACACCCACATGCCTGGCCACGACCCTGGGTCCTGAGATCTCCAGTATTCCCCTCAATCCTGTATCCAAAACCCTCCAGCCTTGCCCTCAACCCTGGATCCAAAACCTTCCAGCCTTGCCCTCAACCCTGGGCCCTTATCCCTGCCCTGGCTTTTACACCCACATGCCTGGCCCACAACCCTGGGTTCAAAACCCTCCTGCCTTGCCCTCAATCTTGGATCCAAAACCCTCCAGCCTTGCCCTCAACCCTGGATCCAAAACCCTCCAGCCTTGCCCTCGACCCTGGGTCCTTATCCCTGCCCTGGCTTTTACACCCACATGCCTTTCCCTCCCTTCAGATGTTTGCGGTGGCTGGGGAGCTGGGAGAGATGAGCGAAAGGGGAGTGGAGGGCACGGCGCAACATGGGCACCAACATCCCTGCGACACAAGCAGGTACCCAATAACTCCCGGGGTCCATCCTGATGCCCTTTGACTCAGATCCCTCCATAACAAGGACCATGCTGCTGCAAAATCCAACCAGTCAGGGTCCAGCCACCCTCCCGTACCCCCCGTGCTCTCCTAGACTCTCCACCATACCCTACAGCCTGGCCCACAACCCTGGGTCCTGAGATCTCCAGTATTCCCCTCAATCCTGTATTTAAAACCCTACAGCCTTGCCCTCAACCCTGGGCCCTTATCCCAGCCCTGGCTTTTACACCCACATGCCTGGCCTACAACCCAGGGTCCAAAACCCTCCAGCCTTGCCCTCAATCTTGGATCCAAAACCCTACAGTCTTGCCCTCAATCCTGGGCCCTTATCCCTGCCCTGGCTTTTACACCCACATGCCTGGCCTACAACCCAGGGTCCAAAACCCTCCTGCCTTGCCCAAAATCTTGGATCCAAAACCCTCCAGCATTGCCCTCAACCCTGGGTCTTTAACCCTGCCCTGGCTTTTACACCCACATGCCTGGCCCACAACCCTGGGTCCTGAGATCTCCAGTATTCCCCTCAATCTTCTATTTAAAACCCTCCTGCCTTGCCCTAAATCTTGGATCCAAAACCCTCCAGCCTTGCCCTCAACCCTGGGTCCTTAACCCTGCCCTGGCTTTTACACCCACTTGCCTGGCCCACAACCCTGGGTCCTGAGATCTCCAGTTTTCCCCTCAATTCTGTATTTAGAACCCTCCAGCCTTGCCCTCAACCATGGATCCAAGACCCTCCAGCCTTGCCCTCAACCCTGGGTCCTTAACCCTGCCCTGGCTTTTACACCGACATGCCTGGCCCACAACCCTGGGTCCTGAGATCTCCAGTATTCCCCTCAATCCTGTATCCAAAACCCTCCAGCCTTGCCCTCAACCATGGATCCAAAACCCTCCAGCCTTGCCCTCAACCATGGGCCCTTATCACTGCCCTGGCTTTTACACCCACATGCCTGGCCCACAACCCTGGGTTCAAAACCCTCCTGCCTTGCCCTCAATCTTGGATCCAAAACCCTCCAGCCTTGCCCTCAACCCTGGATCCAAAACCCTCCAGCCTTGCCCTCAACCCTGGGTCCTTAACCCTGCCCTGGCTTTTACACCGACATGCCTGGCCCACAACCCTGGGTCCTGAGATCTCCAGTATTCCCCTCAATCCTGTATCCAAAACCCTCCAGCCTTGCCCTCAACCATGGATCCAAGACCCTCCAGCCTTGCCCTCAACCCTGGGCCCTTATCCCTGCCCTGGCTTTTACACCCACATGCCTGGCCTACAACCCAGGGTCCAAAACCCTCCTGCCTTGCCCTCAATCATGGATCCAAAACCCTCCAGCCTTGCCCTCAACCCTTGCCCTCAACCCTGGATCCAAGACCCTCCAGCCTAGCCCTCAACCCTGGGTCCTTAACCCTGCCCTGGCTTTTACACCCACATGCCTGGCCCACAACCCTGGGTCCTGAGATCTCCAGTATTCCCCTCAATCCTGTATCCAAAACCCTCCAGCCTTGCCCTCAACCATGGATCCAAAACCTTCCAGCCTTGCCCTCAACCCTGGGCCCTTATCCCTGCCCTGGCTTTTACACCCACATGCCTGGCCCACAACCCTGGGTTCAAAACCCTCCTGCCTTGCCCTCAATCTTGGATCCAAAACCCTCCAGCCTTGCCCTCAACCCTGGATCCAAAACCCTCCAGCCTTGCCCACGACCCTGTGTCCTTATCCCTGCCCTGGCTTTTACACCCACATGCCTTTCCCCCCCTTCAGATGTTTGCGGTGGCTGGGGAGCTGGGAGAGATGAGCGAAAGGGGAGTGGAGGGCACGGCGCAACATGGGCACCAACATCCCTGCGACACAAGCAGGTACCCAATAACTCCCGGGGTCCATCCTGATGCCCTTTGACTCAGATCCCTCCATAACAAGGACCATGCTGCTGCAAAATCCAACCAGTCAGGGTCCAGCCACCCTCCCGTACCCCCCGTGCTCTCCTAGACTCTCCACCATACCCTACAGCCTAGCCCACAACCCTGGGTCCTGAGATCTCCAGTATTCCCCTCAATCCTGTATTTAAAACCCTCCAGCCTTGCCCTCAACCCTGGATCCAAAACCCTACAGCCTTGCCCTCAACCCTGGGCCCTTATCCCTGCCCTGGCTTTTACACCCACATGCCTGGCCTACAACCCAGGGTCCAAAACCCTCCTGCCTTGCCCTCAATCTTGGATCCAAAACCCTACAGCCTTGCCCTCAACCCTGGGCCCTTATCCCTGCCCTGGCTTTTACACCCACATGCCTGGCCTACAACCCAGGGTCCAAAACCCTCCTGCCTTGCCCTCAATCTTGGATCCAAAACCCTCCAGCCTTGCCCTCAACCCTGGGTCTTTAACCCTGCCCTGGCTTTTACACCCACATGCCTGGCCCACAACCCTGGGTCCTGAGATCTCCAGTATTCCCCTCAATCCTGTATTTAAAACCCTACAGCCTTGCCCTCAACCCTGGATCCAAGACCCTCCAGCCTTGCCCTCAACCCTGGGTCCTTAACCATGCCCTGGCTTTTACACCCACATGCCTGGCCTACAACCCAGGGTCCAAAACCCTCCTGCCTTGCCCTCAATCATGGATCCAAAACCCTCCAGCCTTGCCCTCAACCCTGGATCCAAAACCCTCCAGCCTTGCCCTCAACCCTGGGTCCTTAACCCTGCCCTGGCTTTTACACCGACATGCCTGGCCCACAACCCTGGGTCCTGAGATCTCCAGTATTCCCCTCAATCCTGTATCCAAAACCCTCCAGCCTTGCCCTCAACCATGGATCCAAGACCCTCCAGCCTTGCCCTCAACCCTGGGCCCTTATCCCTGCCCTGGCTTTTACACCCACATGCCTGGCCTACAACCCAGGGTCCAAAACCCTCCTGCCTTGCCCTCAATCATGGATCCAAAACCCTCCAGCCTTGCCCTCAACCCTTGCCCTCAACCCTGGATCCAAGACCCTCCAGCCTAGCCCTCAACCCTGGGTCCTTAACCCTGCCCTGGCTTTTACACCCACATGCCTGGCCCACAACCCTGGGTCCTGAGATCTCCAGTATTCCCCTCAATCCTGTATCCAAAACCCTCCAGCCTTGCCCTCAACCATGGATCCAAAACCTTCCAGCCTTGCCCTCAACCCTGGGCCCTTATCCCTGCCCTGGCTTTTACACCCACATGCCTGGCCCACAACCCTGGGTTCAAAACCCTCCTGCCTTGCCCTCAATCTTGGATCCAAAACCCTCCAGCCTTGCCCTCAACCCTGGATCCAAAACCCTCCAGCCTTCCCCTCGACCCTGGGTCCTTAACCCTGCCCTGGCTTTTACACCCACATGCCTTTCCCCCCCTTCAGATGTTTGCGGTGGCTGGGGAGCTGGGAGAGATGAGCGAAAGGGGAGTGGAGGGCACGGCGCAACATGGGCACCAACATCCCTGCGACACAAGCAGGTACCCAATAACTCCCGGGGTCCATCCTGATGCCCTTTGACTCAGATCCCTCCATAACAAGGACCATGCTGCTGCAAAATCCAACCAGTCAGGGTCCAGCCACCCTCCCGTACCCCCCGTGCTCTCCTAGACTCTCCACCATACCCTACAGCCTGGCCCACAACCCTGGGTCCTGAGATCTCCAGTATTCCCCTCAATCCTGTATTTAAAACCCTCCAGCCTTGCCCTCAACCCTGGATCCAAAACCCTACAGCCTTGCCCTCAACCCTGGGCCCTTATCCCTGCCCTGGCTTTTACACCCACATGCCTGGCCTACAACCCAGGGTCCAAAACCCTCCTGCCTTGCCCTCAATCTTGGATCCAAAACCCTACAGCCTTGCCCTCAACCCTGGGCCCTTATCCCTGCCCTGGCTTTTACACCCACATGCCTGGCCTACAACCCAGGGTCCAAAACCCTCCTGCCTTGCCCTCAATCTTGGATCCAAAACCCTCCAGCCTTGCCCTCAACCCTGGGTCTTTAACCCTGCCCTGGCTTTTACACCCACATGCCTGGCCCACAACCCTGGGTCCTGAGATCTCCAGTATTCCCCTCAATCCTGTATTTAAAACCCTACAGCCTTGCCCTCAACCCTGGATCCAAGACCCTCCAGCCTTGCCCTCAACCCTGGGTCCTTAACCATGCCCTGGCTTTTACACCCACATGCCTGGCCCACAACCCTGGGTCCTGAGATCTCCAGTATTCCCCTCAATCCTGTATTTAAAACCCTCTAGCCTTGCCCTCAACCCTGGATCCAAGACCCTCCAGCCTTGCCCTCAACCCTGGGTCCTTAACCCTGCCCTGGCTTTTACACCCACATGCCTGGCCACGACCCTGGGTCCTGAGATCTCCAGTATTCCCCTCAATCCTGTATCCAAAACCCTCCAGCCTTGCCCTCAACCCTGGATCCAAAACCTTCCAGCCTTGCCCTCAACCCTGGGCCCTTATCCCTGCCCTGGCTTTTACACCCACATGCCTGGCCCACAACCCTGGGTTCAAAACCCTCCTGCCTTGCCCTCAATCTTGGATCCAAAACCCTCCAGCCTTGCCCTCAACCCTGGATCCAAAACCCTCCAGCCTTGCCCTCGACCCTGGGTCCTTATCCCTGCCCTGGCTTTTACACCCACATGCCTTTCCCTCCCTTCAGATGTTTGCGGTGGCTGGGGAGCTGGGAGAGATGAGCGAAAGGGGAGTGGAGGGCACGGCGCAACATGGGCACCAACATCCCTGCGACACAAGCAGGTACCCAATAACTCCCGGGGTCCATCCTGATGCCCTTTGACTCAGATCCCTCCATAACAAGGACCATGCTGCTGCAAAATCCAACCAGTCAGGGTCCAGCCACCCTCCCGTACCCCCCGTGCTCTCCTAGACTCTCCACCATACCCTACAGCCTGGCCCACAACCCTGGGTCCTGAGATCTCAAGTATTCCCCTCAATCCTGTATTTAAAACCCTACAGCCTTGCCCTCAACCCTGGGCCCTTATCCCAGCCCTGGCTTTTACACCCACATGCCTGGCCTACAACCCAGGGTCCAAAACCCTCCAGCCTTGCCCTCAATCTTGGATCCAAAACCCTACAGTCTTGCCCTCAATCCTGGGCCCTTATCCCTGCCCTGGCTTTTACACCCACATGCCTGGCCTACAACCCAGGGTCCAAAACCCTCCTGCCTTGCCCAAAATCTTGGATCCAAAACCCTCCAGCATTGCCCTCAACCCTGGGTCTTTAACCCTGCCCTGGCTTTTACACCCACATGCCTGGCCCACAACCCTGGGTCCTGAGATCTCCAGTATTCCCCTCAATCTTCTATTTAAAACCCTCCTGCCTTGCCCTAAATCTTGGATCCAAAACCCTCCAGCCTTGCCCTCAACCCTGGGTCCTTAACCCTGCCCTGGCTTTTACACCCACTTGCCTGGCCCACAACCCTGGGTCCTGAGATCTCCAGTTTTCCCCTCAATTCTGTATTTAGAACCCTCCAGCCTTGCCCTCAACCATGGATCCAAGACCCTCCAGCCTTGCCCTCAACCCTGGGTCCTTAACCCTGCCCTGGCTTTTACACCGACATGCCTGGCCCACAACCCTGGGTCCTGAGATCTCCAGTATTCCCCTCAATCCTGTATCCAAAACCCTCCAGCCTTGCCCTCAACCATGGATCCAAAACCCTCCAGCCTTGCCCTCAACCATGGGCCCTTATCCCTGCCCTGGCTTTTACACCCACATGCCTGGCCCACAACCCTGGGTTCAAAACCCTCCTGCCTTGCCCTCAATCTTGGATCCAAAACCCTCCAGCCTTGCCCTCAACCCTGGATCCAAAACCCTCCAGCCTTGCCCTCAACCTTGGGTCCTTAACCCTGCCCTGGCTTTTACACCGACATGCCTGGCCCACAACCCTGGGTCCTGAGATCTCCAGTATTCCCCTCAATCCTGTATCCAAAACCCTCCAGCCTTGCCCTCAACCATGGATCCAAGACCCTCCAGCCTTGCCCTCAACCCTGGGCCCTTATCCCTGCCCTGGCTTTTACACCCACATGCCTGGCCTACAACCCAGGGTCCAAAACCCTCCTGCCTTGCCCTCAATCATGGATCCAAAACCCTCCAGCCTTGCCCTCAACCCTTGCCCTCAACCCTGGATCCAAGACCCTCCAGCCTAGCCCTCAACCCTGGGTCCTTAACCCTGCCCTGGCTTTTACACCCACATGCCTGGCCCACAACCCTGGGTCCTGAGATCTCCAGTATTCCCCTCAATCCTGTATCCAAAACCCTCCAGCCTTGCCCTCAACCATGGATCCAAAACCTTCCAGCCTTGCCCTCAACCCTGGGCCCTTATCCCTGCCCTGGCTTTTACACCCACATGCCTGGCCCACAACCCTGGGTTCAAAACCCTCCTGCCTTGCCCTCAATCTTGGATCCAAAACCCTCCAGCCTTGCCCTCAACCCTGGATCCAAAACCCTCCAGCCTTGCCCTCGACCCTGTGTCCTTATCCCTGCCCTGGCTTTTACACCCACATGCCTTTCCCCCCCTTCAGATGTTTGCGGTGGCTGGGGAGCTGGGAGAGATGAGCGAAAGGGGAGTGGAGGGCACGGCGCAACATGGGCACCAACATCCCTGCGACACAAGCAGGTACCCAATAACTCCCGGGGTCCATCCTGATGCCCTTTGACTCAGATCCCTCCATAACAAGGACCATGTTGCTGCAAAATCCAACCAGTCAGGGTCCAGCCACCCTCCCGTACCCCCCGTGCTCTCCTAGACTCTCCACCATACCCTACAGCCTGGCCTCTCCACCATACCCTCTTGCCTTGCCCTCAATCTTGGGCCCTTATCCCTGCCCTGGCTTTTACACCCACATGCCTGGCCTACAACCCAGGGTCCAAAACCCTCATGCCTTGCCCTCAATCTTGGAACCAAAACCCTCCAGCCTTGCCCTCAACCCTGGGTCCAAAACCCTCCAGCCTTGCCCTCAACCCTGGGTCCTTAACCCTGCCCTAGCTTTTACACCCACATGCCTGGCCCACAACCCTGGGTCCTGAGATCTCCAGTATTCCCCTCAATCCTGTATTTAAAACCCTCTAGCCTTGCCCTCAACCCTGGATCCAAGACCCTCCAGCCTTGCCCTCAACCCTGGGTCCTTAACCCTGCCCTGGCTTTTACACCCACATGCCTGGCCACGACCCTGGGTCCTGAGATCTCCAGTATTCCCCTCAATCCTGTATCCAAAACCCTCCAGCCTTGCCCTCAACCCTGGATCCAAAACCTTCCAGCCTTGCCCTCAACCCTGGGCCCTTATCCCTGCCCTGGCTTTTACACCCACATGCCTGGCCCACAACCCTGGGTTCAAAACCCTCCTGCCTTGCCCTCAATCTTGGATCCAAAACCCTCCAGCCTTGCCCTCAACCCTGGATCCAAAACCCTCCAGCCTTGCCCTCGACCCTGGGTCCTTATCCCTGCCCTGGCTTTTACACCCACATGCCTTTCCCTCCCTTCAGATGTTTGCGGTGGCTGGGGAGCTGGGAGAGATGAGCGAAAGGGGAGTGGAGGGCACGGCGCAACATGGGCACCAACATCCCTGCGACACAAGCAGGTACCCAATAACTCCCGGGGTCCATCCTGATGCCCTTTGACTCAGATCCCTCCATAACAAGGACCATGCTGCTGCAAAATCCAACCAGTCAGGGTCCAGCCACCCTCCCGTACCCCCCGTGCTCTCCTAGACTCTCCACCATACCCTACAGCCTGGCCCACAACCCTGGGTCCTGAGATCTCCAGTATTCCCCTCAATCCTGTATTTAAAACCCTACAGCCTTGCCCTCAACCCTGGGCCCTTATCCCAGCCCTGGCTTTTACACCCACATGCCTGGCCTACAACCCAGGGTCCAAAACCCTCCAGCCTTGCCCTCAATCTTGGATCCAAAACCCTACAGTCTTGCCCTCAATCCTGGGCCCTTATCCCTGCCCTGGCTTTTACACCCACATGCCTGGCCTACAACCCAGGGTCCAAAACCCTCCTGCCTTGCCCAAAATCTTGGATCCAAAACCCTCCAGCATTGCCCTCAACCCTGGGTCTTTAACCCTGCCCTGGCTTTTACACCCACATGCCTGGCCCACAACCCTGGGTCCTGAGATCTCCAGTATTCCCCTCAATCTTCTATTTAAAACCCTCCTGCCTTGCCCTAAATCTTGGATCCAAAACCCTCCAGCCTTGCCCTCAACCCTGGGTCCTTAACCCTGCCCTGGCTTTTACACCCACTTGCCTGGCCCACAACCCTGGGTCCTGAGATCTCCAGTTTTCCCCTCAATTCTGTATTTAGAACCCTCCAGCCTTGCCCTCAACCATGGATCCAAGACCCTCCAGCCTTGCCCTCAACCCTGGGTCCTTAACCCTGCCCTGGCTTTTACACCGACATGCCTGGCCCACAACCCTGGGTCCTGAGATCTCCAGTATTCCCCTCAATCCTGTATCCAAAACCCTCCAGCCTTGCCCTCAACCATGGATCCAAAACCCTCCAGCCTTGCCCTCAACCATGGGCCCTTATCCCTGCCCTGGCTTTTACACCCACATGCCTGGCCCACAACCCTGGGTTCAAAACCCTCCTGCCTTGCCCTCAATCTTGGATCCAAAACCCTCCAGCCTTGCCCTCAACCCTGGATCCAAAACCCTCCAGCCTTGCCCTCAACCTTGGGTCCTTAACCCTGCCCTGGCTTTTACACCGACATGCCTGGCCCACAACCCTGGGTCCTGAGATCTCCAGTATTCCCCTCAATCCTGTATCCAAAACCCTCCAGCCTTGCCCTCAACCATGGATCCAAGACCCTCCAGCCTTGCCCTCAACCCTGGGCCCTTATCCCTGCCCTGGCTTTTACACCCACATGCCTGGCCTACAACCCAGGGTCCAAAACCCTCCTGCCTTGCCCTCAATCATGGATCCAAAACCCTCCAGCCTTGCCCTCAACCCTTGCCCTCAACCCTGGATCCAAGACCCTCCAGCCTAGCCCTCAACCCTGGGTCCTTAACCCTGCCCTGGCTTTTACACCCACATGCCTGGCCCACAACCCTGGGTCCTGAGATCTCCAGTATTCCCCTCAATCCTGTATCCAAAACCCTCCAGCCTTGCCCTCAACCATGGATCCAAAACCTTCCAGCCTTGCCCTCAACCCTGGGCCCTTATCCCTGCCCTGGCTTTTACACCCACATGCCTGGCCCACAACCCTGGGTTCAAAACCCTCCTGCCTTGCCCTCAATCTTGGATTCAAAACCCTCCAGCCTTGCCCTCAACCCTGGATCCAAAACCCTCCAGCCTTGCCCTCGACCCTGTGTCCTTATCCCTGCCCTGGCTTTTACACCCACATGCCTTTCCCCCCCTTCAGATGTTTGCGGTGGCTGGGGAGCTGGGAGAGATGAGCGAAAGGGGAGTGGAGGGCACGGCGCAACATGGGCACCAACATCCCTGCGACACAAGCAGGTACCCAATAACTCCCGGGGTCCATCCTGATGCCCTTTGACTCAGATCCCTCCATAACAAGGACCATGTTGCTGCAAAATCCAACCAGTCAGGGTCCAGCCACCCTCCCGTACCCCCCGTGCTCTCCTAGACTCTCCACCATACCCTACAGCCTGGCCTCTCCACCATACCCTCTTGCCTTGCCCTCAATCTTGGGCCCTTATCCCTGCCCTGGCTTTTACACCCACATGCCTGGCCTACAACCCAGGGTCCAAAACCCTCATGCCTTGCCCTCAATCTTGGAACCAAAACCCTCCAGCCTTGCCCTCAACCCTGGGTCCAAAACCCTCCAGCCTTGCCCTCAACCCTGGGTCCTTAACCCTGCCCTAGCTTTTACACCCACATGCCTGGCCCACAACCCTGGGTCCTGAGATCTCCAGTATTCCCCTCAATCCTGTATTTAGAACCCTCCAGCCTTGCCCTCAACCATGGATCCAAGACCCTCCAGCCTTGCCCTCAACCCTGGGTCCTTAACCCTGCCCTGGCTTTTACACCCACATGCCTGGCCCACAACCCAGGGTCCTGAGATCTCCAGTATTCCCCTCAATCCTGTATCCAAAACCCTCCAGCCTTGCCCTCAACCATGGATCCAAAACCTTCCAGCCTTGCCCTCAACCCTGGGCCCTTATCCCTGCCCTGGCTTTTACACCCACATGCTTGGCCCACAACCCTGGGTTCAAAACCCTCCTGCCTTGCCCTCAATCTTGGATCCAAAACCCTCCAGCCTTGCCCTCAACCCTGGATCCAAAACCCTCCAGCCTTGCCCTCGACCCTGGGTCCTTATCCCTGCCCTGGCTTTTACACCCACATGCCTTTCCCCCCCTTCAGATGTTTGCGGTGGCTGGGGAGCTGGGAGAGATGAGCGAAAGGGGAGTGGAGGGCACGTTGCAACATGGGCACCAGCATCCTTGCGACACAAGCAGGTACCCAATAACTCCCGGGGTCCATCCTGATGCCCTTTGACTCAGATCCCTCCATAACAAGGACCATGCTGCTGCAAAATCCAACCAGTCAGGGTCCAGCCACCCTCCCGTACCCCCCGTGCTCTCCTAGACTCTCCACCATACCCTACAGCCTGGCCCACAACCCTGGGTCCTGAGATCTCCAGTATTCCCCTCAATCCTGTATTTAAAACCCTCCAGCCTTGCCCTCAACCCTGGATCCAAAACCCTACAGCCTTGCCCTCAACCCTGGGCCCTTATCCCTGCCCTGGCTTTTACACCCACATGCCTGGCCTACAACCCAGGGTCCAAAACCCTCCTGCCTTGCCCTCAATCTTGGATCCAAAACCCTCCAGCCTTGCCCTCAACCCTGGGCCTTTAACCCTGCCCTGGCTTTTACACCCACATGCCTAGCCCACAACCCTGGGTCCTGAGATCTCCAGTATTCCCCTAAATCCTGTATTTAAAACCCTCCAGCCTTGCCCTCAACCCTGGATCCAAGACCCTCCAGCCTTGCCCTCAACCCTGGGTCCTTAACCCTGCCCTGGCTTTTACACCCACATGCCTGGCACACAACCCTGGGTCCTGAGATCTCCAGTATTCCCCTCAATCCTGTATTTAAAACCCTCTAGCCTTGCCCTCAACCATGGATCCAAGACCCTCCAGCCTTGCCCTCAACCCTGGGTCCTAAACCCTGCCCTGGCTTTTACACCCACATGCCTGGCCCACAACCCTGGGTCCTGAGATCGCCAGTATTCCCCTCAATCCTGTATCCAAAACCCTCCAGCCTTGCCCTCAACCATGGATCCAAAACCTTCCAGCCTTGCCCTCAACCCTGGGCCCTTATCCCTGCCCTGGCTTTTACACCCACATGCCTGGCCCACAACCCTGGGTTCAAAACCCTCCTGCCTTGCCCTCAATCTTGGATCCAAAACCCTCCAGCCTTGCCCTCAACCCTGGATCCAAAACCCTCCAGCCTTGCCCTCGACCCTGGGTCCTTATCCCTGCCCTGGCTTTTCAACCTGCATGCCTTTCCCCCCCTTCAGATGTTTGCGGTTGCTGGGGAGCTGGGAGAGATGAGCGAAAGGGGAGTGGAGGGCACGGCGCAACATGGGCACCAACATCCCTGCGACACAAGCAGGTACCCAATAACTCCCGGGGTCCATCCAGATGCCCTTAGACTCAGATCCCTCCATAACAAGGACCATGCTGCTGCAAAATCCAACCAGTCAGGGTCCAGCCACCCTCCCGTACCCCCCGTGCTCTCCTAGACTCTCCACCATACCCTACAGCCTGGCCTCTCCACCATACCCTCCTGCCTTGCCCTCAATCTTGGGCCCTTATCCCTGCCCTGGCTTTTACACCCACATGCCTGGCCTACAACCCAGGGTCCAAAACCCTCCTGCCTTGCCCTCAATCTTGGATCCAAAACCCTCCAGCCTTGCCCTAAACCCTGGGTCCAAAACCCTCCAGCCTTGCCCTCAACCCTGGGTCCTTAACCCTGCCCTGGCTTTTACACCCACATGCCTGGCCCACAACCCTGGGTCCTGAGATCTCCAGTATTCCCCTCAATCCTGTATTTAAAACCCTCCAGCCTTTCACTCAACCATGGATCCAAGACCCTCCAGCCTTGCCCTCAACCCTGGGTCCTTAACCCTGCCCTGGCTTTTACACCGACATGCCTGGCCCACAACCCTGGGTCCTGAGATCTCCAGTATTCCCCTCAATCCTGTATCCAAAACCCTCCAGCCTTGCCCTCAACCATGGATCCAAAACCTTCCAGCCTTGCCCTCAACCCTGGGCCCTTATCCCTGCCCTGGCTTTTAAACCCACATGCTTGGCCCACAACCCTGGGTTCAAAACCCTCCTGCCTTGCCCTCAATCTTGGATCCAAAACCCTCCAGCCTTGCCCTCAACCCTGGATCCAAAACCCTCCAGCCTTGCCCTCGACCCTGGGTCCTTAACCCTGACCTGGCTTTTACACCCACATGCCTTTCCCCCCCTTCAGATGTTTGCGGTGGCTGGGGAGCTGGGAGAGATGAGCGAAAGGGGAGTGGAGGGCACGGCGCAACATGGGCACCAACATCCCTGCGACACAAGCAGGTACCCAATAACTCCCGGGGTCCATCCAGATGCCCTTACTCAGATCCCTCCATAACAAGGACCATGCTGCTGCAAAATCCAACCAGTCAGGGTCCAGCCACCCTCCCGTACCCCCCGTGCTCTCCTAGACTCTCCAGCCTTGCCCTCAACCCTGGGTCCTTAACCCTGCCCTGGCTTTTACACCCACATGCCTGGCACACAACCCTGGGTCCTGAGATCTCCAGTATTCCCCTCAATCCTGTATTTATAACCCTCCAGCCTTGCCCTCAACCATGGATCCAAGACCCTCCAGCCTTGCCCTCAACCCTGGGTCCTTAACCCTGCCCTGGCTTTTACACCGACATGCCTGGCCCACAACCCTGGTTCCTGAGATCGCCAGTATTCCCCTCAATCCTGTATCCAAAACCCTCCAGCCTTGCCCTCAACCATGGATCCAAAACCCTCCAGCCTTGCCCTCAACCCTGGGCCCTTATCCCTGCCCTGGCTTTTACACCCACATGCCTGGCCCACAACACTGGGTTCAAAACCTTCCTGCCTTGCCCTCAATCTTGTATCCAAAACCCTCCAGCCTTGCCCTCAACCCTGGATCCAAGACCCTCCAGCCTTGCCCTCAACCCTGGGTCCTTAACCATGCCCTGGCTTTTACACCCACATGCCTGGCCCACAACCCTGGGTCCTGAGATCTCCAGTATTCCCCTCAATCCTGTATTTAAAACCCTCTAGCCTTGCCCTCAACCCTGGATCCAAGACCCTCCAGCCTTGCCCTCAACCCTGGGTCCTTAACCCTGCCCTGGCTTTTACACCCACATGCCTGGCCACGACCCTGGGTCCTGAGATCTCCAGTATTCCCCTCAATCCTGTATCCAAAACCCTCCAGCCTTGCCCTCAACCCTGGATCCAAAACCTTCCAGCCTTGCCCTCAACCCTGGGCCCTTATCCCTGCCCTGGCTTTTACACCCACATGCCTGGCCCACAACCCTGGGTTCAAAACCCTCCTGCCTTGCCCTCAATCTTGGATCCAAAACCCTCCAGCCTTGCCCTCAACCCTGGATCCAAAACCCTCCAGCCTTGCCCTCGACCCTGGGTCCTTATCCCTGCCCTGGCTTTTACACCCACATGCCTTTCCCTCCCTTCAGATGTTTGCGGTGGCTGGGGAGCTGGGAGAGATGAGCGAAAGGGGAGTGGAGGGCACGGCGCAACATGGGCACCAACATCCCTGCGACACAAGCAGGTACCCAATAACTCCCGGGGTCCATCCTGATGCCCTTTGACTCAGATCCCTCCATAACAAGGACCATGCTGCTGCAAAATCCAACCAGTCAGGGTCCAGCCACCCTCCCGTACCCCCCGTGCTCTCCTAGACTCTCCACCATACCCTACAGCCTGGCCCACAACCCTGGGTCCTGAGATCTCCAGTATTCCCCTCAATCCTGTATTTAAAACCCTACAGCCTTGCCCTCAACCCTGGGCCCTTATCCCAGCCCTGGCTTTTACACCCACATGCCTGGCCTACAACCCAGGGTCCAAAACCCTCCAGCCTTGCCCTCAATCTTGGATCCAAAACCCTACAGTCTTGCCCTCAATCCTGGGCCCTTATCCCTGCCCTGGCTTTTACACCCACATGCCTGGCCTACAACCCAGGGTCCAAAACCCTCCTGCCTTGCCCAAAATCTTGGATCCAAAACCCTCCAGCATTGCCCTCAACCCTGGGTCTTTAACCCTGCCCTGGCTTTTACACCCACATGCCTGGCCCACAACCCTGGGTCCTGAGATCTCCAGTATTCCCCTCAATCTTCTATTTAAAACCCTCCTGCCTTGCCCTAAATCTTGGATCCAAAACCCTCCAGCCTTGCCCTCAACCCTGGGTCCTTAACCCTGCCCTGGCTTTTACACCCACTTGCCTGGCCCACAACCCTGGGTCCTGAGATCTCCAGTTTTCCCCTCAATTCTGTATTTAGAACCCTCCAGCCTTGCCCTCAACCATGGATCCAAGACCCTCCAGCCTTGCCCTCAACCCTGGGTCCTTAACCCTGCCCTGGCTTTTACACCGACATGCCTGGCCCACAACCCTGGGTCCTGAGATCTCCAGTATTCCCCTCAATCCTGTATCCAAAACCCTCCAGCCTTGCCCTCAACCATGGATCCAAAACCCTCCAGCCTTGCCCTCAACCATGGGCCCTTATCCATGCCCTGGCTTTTACACCCACATGCCTGGCCCACAACCCTGGGTTCAAAACCCTCCTGCCTTGCCCTCAATCTTGGATCCAAAACCCTCCAGCCTTGCCCTCAACCCTGGATCCAAAACCCTCCAGCCTTGCCCTCGACCCTGGGTCCTTAACCCTGCCCTGGCTTTTACACCCACATGCCTGGCCCACAACCCTGGGTCCTGAGATCTCCAGTATTCCCCTCAATCTTGTATTTAAAACCCTCCAGCCTTGCCCTCAACCCTGGATCCAAGACCCTCCAGCCTTGCCCTCAACCCTGGGTCCTTAACCCTGCCCTGGCTTTTACACCCACATGCCTGGCCCACAACCCTGGGTCCTGAGATCTCCAGTATTCCCCTCAATCCTGTATCCAAAACCCTCCAGCCTTGCCCTCAACCCTGGATCCAAAACCCTCCAGCCTTGCCCTCAACCCTGGGCCCTTAACCCTGCCCTGGCTTTTACACCGACATGCCTGGCCCACAACCCTGGGTCCTGAGATCTCCAGTATTCCCCTCAATCCTGTATTTAAAACCCTCCAGCCTTGCCCTCAACCCTGGATCCAAAACCCTACAGCCTTGCCCTCAACCCTGGGCCCTTATCCCTGCCCTGGCTTTTACACCCACATGCCTGGCCTACAACCCAGGGTCCAAAACCCTCCTGCCTTGCCCTCAATCATGGATCCAAAACCCTCCAGCCTTGCCCTCAACCCTTGCCCTCAACCCTGGATCCAAGACCCTCCAGCCTAGCCCTCAACCCTGGGTCCTTAACCCTGCCCTGGCTTTTACACCCACATGCCTGGCCCACAACCCTGGGTCCTGAGATCTCTAGTATTCCCCTCAATCCTGTATCCAAAACCCTCCAGCCTTGCCCTCAACCATGGATCCAAAACCTTCCAGCCTTGCCCTCAACCCTGGGCCCTTATCCCTGCCCTGGCTTTTACATCCACATGCCTGGCCCACAACCCTGGGTTCAAAACCCTCCTGCCTTGCCCTCAATCTTGGATCCAAAACCCTCCAGCCTTGCCCTCAACCCTGGATCCAAAACCCTCCAGCCTTGCCCTCGACCCTGTGTCCTTATCCCTGCCCTGGCTTTTACACCCACATGCCTTTCCCCCCCTTCAGATGTTTGCGGTGGCTGGGGAGCTGGGAGAGATGAGCGAAAGGGGAGTGGAGGGCACGGCGCAACATGGGCACCAACATCCCTGCGACACAAGCAGGTACCCAATAACTCCCGGGGTCCATCCTGATGCCCTTTGACTCAGATCCCTCCATAACAAGGACCATGATGCTGCAAAATCCAACCAGTCAGGGTCCAGCCACCCTCCCGTACCCCCCGTGCTCTCCTAGACTCTCCACCATACCCTACAGCCTGGCCCACAACCCTGGGTCCTGAGATCTCCAGTATTCCCCTCAATCCTGTATTTAAAACCCTCCAGCCTTGCCCTCAACCCTGGATCCAAAACCCTACAGCCTTGCCCTCAACCCTGGGCCCTTATCCCTGCCCTGGCTTTTACACCCACATGCCTGGCCTACAACCCAGGGTCCAAAACCCTCCTGCCTTGCCCTCAATCTTGGATCCAAAACCCTACAGCCTTGCCCTCAACCCTGGGCCCTTATCCCTGCCCTGGCTTTTACACCCACATGCCTGGCCTACAACCCAGGGTCCAAAACCCTCCTGCCTTGCCCTCAATCTTGGATCCAAAACCCTCCAGCCTTGCCCTCAACCCTGGGTCTTTAACCCTGCCCTGGCTTTTACACCCACATGCCTGGCCCACAACCCTGGGTCCTGAGATCTCCAGTATTCCCCTCAATCCTGTATTTAAAACCCTACAGCCTTGCCCTCAACCCTGGATCCAAGACCCTCCAGCCTTGCCCTCAACCCTGGGTCCTTAACCATGCCCTGGCTTTTACACCCACATGCCTGGCCCACAACCCTGGGTCCTGAGATCTCCAGTATTCCCCTCAATCCTGTATTTAAAACCCTCTAGCAGGGAAGTTCCCGGGGTATGCCAAGTGGCCGGTTTTTGCCGAGCAGGGTCTTTTTTTTGGCCGGCGTGCGCCGGGCGGGGGTCTGAAAATGCCCGGCGGTGAGGTCGGAATTTTTTTCCCATTTTTTTTTTCATTTTTTTTACATTTTTCAAAAATGTAAATTACCGGTTTTTCTTTAGTTCTGCTAATAATCGTTTGATTTCTCGAAAACAAATCCTACTCATGGACACTCCTACTCATGGACAACTGCCGTTCGTTTGAAAAAATGCTACTGCCGGACATCAAATACGCGGCTTTTCAGAAGCTCAATAAGAGGCAAATCATCCTCGTCTGAGTTGTAAAGGACTTCAAGGGGGGGGGCACCGACAGCTGTTTCATACAGCTCGGGCTCCTCGTCACCACCCTCCACCTCAATGCCTGCGGCCAGATCCATGCCTAGCAACCGGACAGTAATACCATTCAATTTCTCGTGCAAATCTAGAAGCACAAGGGGGGGCTTGCCTCTCTTAAGAGGGGCCTTGACCAAGACCTCCTGTGCCTCGGCCAGTACCTCATCACTGAACTTCTTGAAAAGAGGCTCAGATGGTGAGATGGGCACACTGGGGGTGGCCAACCTGACCCGTAGTAAAGAATCTAGAGTCGCCACTCGCAACCGATTGGTCAGCCTGTGCTTAAAGACCCGGTGCAAACTAAAGCCTCGCTCGACCACAGCGGTTTGGCACGTAATAGTGAAGGCCACATAAATGAGCTGCACCACACCGGGGATTTCAGACTCGTGGGCTCTGATAATCTGGGACAAACACGCCCGCATAGGGATCTTGGCAAAGCGATTGACGGACTCTGCAATCCAGCCCTTCAGCAACTGAAACTCAGCATCAAGCTTCGCCTCCATGGCGACACTCTCGAAAAAGGTTGTGCCACAGAAGTGGGACTTCAATGTGGCAAACTCAGAGTGGAAGTGCGAGACCAAGACGTCATCATCCATGCCCAGATAGTAAAGCGGGTCAAACGCCGCGAAAGCGTCCAATACTTCCAGATTGCCAAAGCGCGATTCAAGGCCCTCCAACAACTCAGAGGCCACAGACTCGGCACGCCGCTGTAAGCGGGAAACTGAGTAATCTCGGGAGCCCAGCTGGAACTTGTGCTGGACACCTTTGAAAGATTTGGACCATAAGCCATCCTCATCACACTCTGAAAGAAAGGAAGCCACCAAATTAGATGATTTCCCCCTCAGTACAAGTAGATCACAATCAGGATCGCCCAAATCATCGAGTGAGGTATAATACTTGATACGGAGCTTTGCAGCCTTGACATGCTTGCTAACATGGTGTGGCATGAGGCTATCGGACTGGAGCTGCTTGCTCAAAACCTCAATGGGATCTAAAATATCACGGAGGAGGAACAAAGTGGCCACAAAATACTGACTCTGCAACCTTTTAAGCATGAGTTTAGCCCACTCCTCCTCCTCTGACTTGGCTTTCAAGAAGAGGAGGAATGGCATCATGTTGGTTGACAAAACAATAATGCATTGCATTCTGCTGAACCAACGAGTGGCATTAAACAAAGGAAACTTGAACCTTGTGAGGCCGAATTTAACGGCAAACAGATCCCATGCGCCTTGGCGCTTTGGACTGTTACAGAAAATGAAATGGACTGCTTTTAGAATGCCATCCACCTGCTCAAACCACAGGATCTTTGAGACACCACACAGAACCAGGTTACACCTGTGGGCAACACAATGGACAGCAAGCAAAAATAGATTTTTCTCCTTCAATTTCACTGCAACCCCGTTGACCCTTCCACAAAAGACTGCGGCGCCATCAGTGCAGAAACCAGCCATTTTCTTGGGATCTAGACCCAAAGACGTAAGTAACAAAAGGATAACTGATAAAATGTCGTCAGCAGTTGAGGCCACTACTTGCACGCAGCATAGGTACTGAAGGGTGGCTACTAACGTATCAGGGTGGACATATTGGATGTAGATGAGGAGGTGGTCTTGAGTGCCCACGTCAGTGCTACTGTCACACAAGAAGGTGAAGTAGGGGCTGGCAATTATAGATGCCAGCTGACGAGTGGGCACAACCTCGCTGACAGCAAAGAGGCATGACAGGAAGTAGCTCCGATGGCTGTACGCATGGTTGATGCCCAGCACGCCAACAGCAGAGCTGAACGCCAGCAGGGAAGCAAACTTAGCTCCCGGCATGGCCTCTGTCACCAGCCAGATGCATGCCAACAGCATGACGGAGAGCACGCTTGCAATTTTCTGCCTGGCCTGGGCCTTCATACCTTGCAAGCCAGCTGACATGCCCTTCACTCCAGACGCCTTCTCTGCAGCTTTCAGGTGAGCAGAAGTCTTGGCGTGGTCGGTCAGGTCGGTCGAGCAGGTGATGCGGGAACCTCTGCGCTGGAAAGGGCCTTTGGGCTCTTCACCGTGAGATATGCATGTTGTGCAAGTCACCAGGGGCACCTCATCATCTGCTCTGGAGTAGGATCCGCCGGAAGGCAGCTCTCCCTTGCAGGCATCTCCACACATCGCCCAGTCCTTGTGCTTGGGGTTGCCCAGCCAGGTGGCAAGAAGCTTGTTGGTGGCAGGTTGCTTCTTCTGCCTCTGCAACCGAGATCCGCGATAACCAATAATTAAGTCGAGGTGCGAAGCTTTGAAAGACTTTCGAAAGATTCGATTGCGACCATGGGATTTCGACGTACCGTGGCCACAGGATCCTTGTCTGTCTGAGCTGCAGGCTCCCTGTCTGTCTGAGCTGCTGGATCCTCGTCTGTCTGAGCCGCAGGAGCCTCATCCGCCTGAGTCGCAGGGATCTCTGTCGTTGCTGGCTGAGGCACTGCGGTCCGCGTGAGCCAGGACATAATACCGGTATTGCCCTTTGCCTTCTTCGCGGGAGGGGGTTCTCTAGCGGTTTCTGTGCGATCGATCATCTCGACGTCGCAATCTGAGTCGCTGTCCGTCATTTCAAGAAAGGATTTTGCCGGGAAGGGTCTGGTCAGAGATGAAATCCCCCCGGCTGACGCCGGGGGTATAGTCAGCTAAACCCCCATTTTCCCCGGCTGACGCCGGAAAGGGGTTCGCAGAATACCCGGCGAAAATGGGCCTTCGGCCCATTTTCCCCGGCGCCGGGCCCGGCGTCACTTCCCTGCCCTCTAGCCTTGCCCTCAACCCTGGATCCAAGACCCTCCAGCCTTGCCCTCAACCCTGGGTCCTTAACCCTGCCCTGGCTTTTACACCCACATGCCTGGCCACGACCCTGGGTCCTGAGATCTCCAGTATTCCCCTCAATCCTGTATCCAAAACCCTCCAGCCTTGCCCTCAACCCTGGATCCAAAACCTTCCAGCCTTGCCCTCAACCCTGGGCCCTTATCCCTGCCCTGGCTTTTACACCCACATGCCTGGCCCACAACCCTGGGTTCAAAACCCTCCTGCCTTGCCCTCAATCTTGGATCCAAAACCCTCCAGCCTTGCCCTCAACCCTGGATCCAAAACCCTCCAGCCTTGCCCTCGACCCTGGGTCCTTATCCCTGCCCTGGCTTTTACACCCACATGCCTTTCCCTCCCTTCAGATGTTTGCGGTGGCTGGGGAGCTGGGAGAGATGAGCGAAAGGGGAGTGGAGGGCACGGCGCAACATGGGCACCAACATCCCTGCGACACAAGCAGGTACCCAATAACTCCCGGGGTCCATCCTGATGCCCTTTGACTCAGATCCCTCCATAACAAGGACCATGCTGCTGCAAAATCCAACCAGTCAGGGTCCAGCCACCCTCCCGTACCCCCCGTGCTCTCCTAGACTCTCCACCATACCCTACAGCCTGGCCCACAACCCTGGGTCCTGAGATCTCCAGTATTCCCCTCAATCCTGTATTTAAAACCCTCCAGCCTTGCCCTCAACCCTGGATCCAAAACCCTACAGCCTTGCCCTCAACCCTGGGCCCTTATCCCTGCCCTGGCTTTTACACCCACATGCCTGGCCTACAACCCAGGGTCCAAAACCCTCCTGCCTTGCCCTCAATCTTGGATCCAAAACCCTCCAGCCTTGCCCTCAACCCTGGGTCTTTAACCCTGCCCTGGCTTTTACACCCACATGCCTAGCCCACAACCCTGGGTCCTGAGATCTCCAGTATTCCCCTAAATCCTGTATTTAAAACCCTCCAGCCTTGCCCTCAACCCTGGATCCAAGACCCTCCAGCCTTGCCCTCAACCCTGGGTCCTTAACCCTGCCCTGGCTTTTACACCCACATGCCTGGCACACAACCCTGGGTCCTGAGATCTCCAGTATTCCCCTCAATCCTGTATTTAAAACCCTCTAGCCTTGCCCTCAACCATGGATCCAAGACCCTCCAGCCTTGCCCTCAACCCTGGGTCCTAAACCCTGCCCTGGCTTTTACACCCACATGCCTGGCCCACAACCCTGGGTCCTGAGATCGCCAGTATTCCCCTCAATCCTGTATCCAAAACCCTCCAGCCTTGCCCTCAACCATGGATCCAAAACCTTCCAGCCTTGCCCTCAACCCTGGGCCCTTATCCCTGCCCTGGCTTTTACACCCACATGCCTGGCCCACAACCCTGGGTTCAAAACCCTCATGCCTTGCCCTCAATCTTGGATCCAAAACCCTCCAGCCTTGCCCTCAACCCTGGATCCAAAACCCTCCAGCCTTGCCCTCGACCCTGGGTCCTTATCCCTGCCCTGGCTTTTCAACTTGCATGCCTTTCCCCCCCTTCAGATGTTTGCGGTGGCTGGGGAGCTGGGAGAGATGAGCGAAAGGGGAGTGGAGGGCACGGCGCAACATGGGCACCAACATCCCTGCGACACAAGCAGGTACCCAATAACTCCCGGGGTCCATCCAGATGCCCTTAGACTCAGATCCCTCCATAACAAGGACCATGCTGCTGCAAAATCCAACCAGTCAGGGTCCAGCCACCCTCCCGTACCCCCCGTGCTCTCCTAGACTCTCCACCATACCCTACAGCCTGGCCTCTCCACCATACCCTCCTGCCTTGCCCTCAATCTTGGGCCCTTATCCCTGCCCTGGCTTTTACACCCACATGCCTGGCCTACAACCCAGGGTCCAAAACCCTCCTGCCTTGCCCTCAATCTTGGATCCAAAACCCTCCAGCCTTGCCCTAAACCCTGGGTCCAAAACCCTCCAGCCTTGCCCTCAACCCTGGGTCCTTAACCCTGCCCTGGCTTTTACACCCACATGCCTGGCCCACAACCCTGGGTCCTGAGATCTCCAGTATTCCCCTCAATCTTCTATTTAAAACCCTCCTGCCTTGCCCAAAATCTTGGATCCAAAACCCTCCAGCATTGCCCTCAACCCTGGGTCTTTAACCCTGCCCTGGCTTTTACACCCACATGCCTGGCCCACAACCCTGGGTCCTGAGATCTCCAGTATTCCCCTCAATCTTCTATTTAAAACCCTCCTGCCTTGCCCTAAATCTTGGATCCAAAACCCTCCAGCCTTGCCCTCAACCCTGGGTCCTTAACCCTGCCCTGGCTTTTACACCCACTTGCCTGGCCCACAACCCTGGGTCCTGAGATCTCCAGTTTTCCCCTCAATTCTGTATTTAGAACCCTCCAGCCTTGCCCTCAACCATGGATCCAAGACCCTCCAGCCTTGCCCTCAACCCTGGGTCCTTAACCCTGCCCTGGCTTTTACACCGACATGCCTGGCCCACAACCCTGGGTCCTGAGATCTCCAGTATTCCCCTCAATCCTGTATCCAAAACCCTCCAGCCTTGCCCTCAACCATGGATCCAAAACCCTCCAGCCTTGCCCTCAACCATGGGCCCTTATCCCTGCCCTGGCTTTTACACCCACATGCCTGGCCCACAACCCTGGGTTCAAAACCCTCCTGCCTTGCCCTCAATCTTGGATCCAAAACCCTCCAGCCTTGCCCTCAACCCTGGATCCAAAACCCTCCAGCCTTGCCCTCGACCCTGGGTCCTTAACCCTGCCCTGGCTTTTACACCCACATGCCTGGCCCACAACCCTGGGTCCTGAGATCTCCAGTATTCCCCTCAATCTTGTATTTAAAACCCTCCAGCCTTGCCCTCAACCCTGGATCCAAGACCCTCCAGCCTTGCCCTCAACCCTGGGTCCTTAACCCTGCCCTGGATTTTACACCCACATGCCTGGCCCACAACCCTGGGTCCTGAGATCTCCAGTATTCCCCTCAATCCTGTATCCAAAACCCTCCAGCCTTGCCCTCAACCCTGGATCCAAAACCCTCCAGCCTTGCCCTCAACCCTGGGCCCTTAACCCTGCCCTGGCTTTTACACCGACATGCCTGGCCCACAACCCTGGGTCCTGAGATCTCCAGTATTCCCCTCAATCCTGTATTTAAAACCCTCCAGCCTTGCCCTCAACCCTGGATCCAAAACCCTACAGCCTTGCCCTCAACCCTGGGCCCTTATCCCTGCCCTGGCTTTTACACCCACATGCCTGGCCTACAACCCAGGGTCCAAAACCCTCCTGCCTTGCCCTCAATCATGGATCCAAAACCCTCCAGCCTTGCCCTCAACCCTTGCCCTCAACCCTGGATCCAAGACCCTCCAGCCTAGCCCTCAACCCTGGGTCCTTAACCCTGCCCTGGCTTTTACACCCACATGCCTGGCCCACAACCCTGGGTCCTGAGATCTCCAGTATTCCCCTCAATCCTGTATCCAAAACCCTCCAGCCTTGCCCTCAACCATGGATCCAAAACCTTCCAGCCTTGCCCTCAACCCTGGGCCCTTATCCCTGCCCTGGCTTTTACACCCACATGCCTGGCCCACAACCCTGGGTTCAAAACCCTCCTGCCTTGCCCTCAATCTTGGATCCAAAACCCTCCAGCCTTGCCCTCAACCCTGGATCCAAAACCCTCCAGCCTTGCCCTCGACCCTGTGTCCTTATCCCTGCCCTGGCTTTTACACCCACATGCCTTTCCCCCCCTTCAGATGTTTGCGGTGGCTGGGGAGCTGGGAGAGATGAGCGAAAGGGGAGTGGAGGGCACGGCGCAACATGGGCACCAACATCCCTGCGACACAAGCAGGTACCCAATAACTCCCGGGGTCCATCCTGATGCCCTTTGACTCAGATCCCTCCATAACAAGGACCATGATGCTGCAAAATCCAACCAGTCAGGGTCCAGCCACCCTCCCGTACCCCCCGTGCTCTCCTAGACTCTCCACCATACCCTACAGCCTGGCCCACAACCCTGGGTCCTGAGATCTCCAGTATTCCCCTCAATCCTGTATTTAAAACCCTCCAGCCTTGCCCTCAACCCTGGATCCAAAACCCTACAGCCTTGCCCTCAACCATGGGCCCTTATCCCTGCCCTGGCTTTTACACCCACATGCCTGGCCTACAACCCAGGGTCCAAAACCCTCCTGCCTTGCCCTCAATCTTGGATCCAAAACCCTACAGCCTTGCCCTCAACCCTGGGCCCTTATCCCTGCCCTGGCTTTTACACCCACATGCCTGGCCTACAACCCAGGGTCCAAAACCCTCCTGCCTTGCCCTCAATCTTGGATCCAAAACCCTCCAGCCTTGCCCTCAACCCTGGGTCTTTAACCCTGCCCTGGCTTTTACACCCACATGCCTGGCCCACAACCCTGGGTCCTGAGATCTCCAGTATTCCCCTCAATCCTGTATTTAAAACCCTACAGCCTTGCCCTCAACCCTGGATCCAAGACCCTCCAGCCTTGCCCTCAACCCTGGGTCCTTAACCATGCCCTGGCTTTTACACCCACATGCCTGGCCCACAACCCTGGGTCCTGAGATCTCCAGTATTCCCCTCAATCCTGTATTTAAAACCCTCTAGCCTTGCCCTCAACCCTGGATCCAAGACCCTCCAGCCTTGCCCTCAACCCTGGGTCCTTAACCCTGCCCTGGCTTTTACACCCACATGCCTGGCCACGACCCTGGGTCCTGAGATCTCCAGTATTCCCCTCAATCCTGTATCCAAAACCCTCCAGCCTTGCCCTCAACCCTGGATCCAAAACCTTCCAGCCTTGCCCTCAACCCTGGGCCCTTATCCCTGCCCTGGCTTTTACACCCACATGCCTGGCCCACAACCCTGGGTTCAAAACCCTCCTGCCTTGCCCTCAATCTTGGATCCAAAACCCTCCAGCCTTGCCCTCAACCCTGGATCCAAAACCCTCCAGCCTTGCCCTCGACCCTGGGTCCTTATCCCTGCCCTGGCTTTTACACCCACATGCCTTTCCCTCCCTTCAGATGTTTGCGGTGGCTGGGGAGCTGGGAGAGATGAGCGAAAGGGGAGTGGAGGGCACGGCGCAACATGGGCACCAACATCCCTGCGACACAAGCAGGTACCCAATAACTCCCGGGGTCCATCCTGATGCCCTTTGACTCAGATCCCTCCATAACAAGGACCATGCTGCTGCAAAATCCAACCAGTCAGGGTCCAGCCACCCTCCCGTACCCCCCGTGCTCTCCTAGACTCTCCACCATACCCTACAGCCTGGCCCACAACCCTGGGTCCTGAGATCTCCAGTATTCCCCTCAATCCTGTATTTAAAACCCTCCAGCCTTGCCCTCAACCCTGGATCCAAAACCCTACAGCCTTGCCCTCAACCCTGGGCCCTTATCCCTGCCCTGGCTTTTACACCCACATGCCTGGCCTACAACCCAGGGTCCAAAACCCTCCTGCCTTGCCCAAAATCTTGGATCCAAAACCCTCCAGCCTTGCCCTCAACCCTGGGTCTTTAACCCTGCCCTGGCTTTTACACCCACATGCCTAGCCCACAACCCTGGGTCCTGAGATCTCCAGTATTCCCCTAAATCCTGTATTGAAAACCCTCCAGCCTTGCCCTCAACCCTGGATCCAAGACCCTCCAGCCTTGCCCTCAACCCTGGGTCCTTAACCCTGCCCTGGCTTTTACACCCACATGCCTGGCACACAACCCTGGGTCCTGAGATCTCCAGTATTCCCCTCAATCCTGTATTTAAAACCCTCTAGCCTTGCCCTCAACCATGGATCCAAGACCCTCCAGCCTTGCCCTCAACCCTGGGTCCTAAACCCTGCCCTGGCTTTTACACCCACATGCCTGGCCCACAACCCTGGGTCCTGAGATCGCCAGTATTCCCCTCAATCCTGTATCCAAAACCCTCCAGCCTTGCCCTCAACCATGGATCCAAAACCTTCCAGCCTTGCCCTCAACCCTGGGCCCTTATCCCTGCCCTGGCTTTTACACCCACATGCCTGGCCCACAACCCTGGGTTCAAAACCCTCATGCCTTGCCCTCAATCTTGGATCCAAAACCCTCCAGCCTTGCCCTCAACCCTGGATCCAAAACCCTCCAGCCTTGCCCTCGACCCTGGGTCCTTATCCCTGCCCTGGCTTTTCAACCTGCATGCCTTTCCCCCCCTTCAGATGTTTGCGGTGGCTGGGGAGCTGGGAGAGATGAGCGAAAGGGGAGTGGAGGGCACGGCGCAACATGGGCACCAACATCCCTCCGACACAAGCAGGTACCCAATAACTCCCGGGGTCCATCCAGATGCCCTTAGACTCAGATCCCTCCATAACAAGGACCATGCTGCTGCAAAATCCAACCAGTCAGGGTCCAGCCACCCTCCCGTACCCCCCGTGCTCTCCTAGACTCTCCACCATACCCTACAGCCTGGCCTCTCCACCATACCCTCCTGCCTTGCCCTCAATCTTGGGCCCTTATCCCTGCCCTGGCTTTTACACCCACATGCCTGGCCTACAACCCAGGGTCCAAAACCCTCCTGCCTTGCCCTCAATCTTGGATCCAAAACCCTCCAGCCTTGCCCTAAACCCTGGGTCCAAAACCCTCCAGCCTTGCCCTCAACCCTGGGTCCTTAACCCTGCCCTGGCTTTTACACCCACATGCCTGGCCCACAACCCTGGGTCCTGAGATCTCCAGTATTCCCCTCAATCCTGTATTTAAAACCCTCCAGCCTTTCACTCAACCATGGATCCAAGACCCTCCAGCCTTGCCCTCAACCCTGGGTCCTTAACCCTGCCCTGGCTTTTACACCGACATGCCTGGCCCACAACCCTGGGTCCTGAGATCTCCAGTATTCCCCTCAATCCTGTATCCAAAACCCTCCAGCCTTGCCCTCAACCATGGATCCAAAACCTTCCAGCCTTGCCCTCAACCCTGGGCCCTTATCCCTGCCCTGGCTTTTACACCCACATGCTTGGCCCACAACCCTGGGTTCAAAACCCTCCTGCCTTGCCCTCAATCTTGGATCCAAAACCCTCCAGCCTTGCCCTCAACCCTGGATCCAAAACCCTCCAGCCTTGCCCTCGACCCTGGGTCCTTAACCCTGACCTGGCTTTTACACCCACATGCCTTTCCCCCCCTTCAGATGTTTGCGGTGGCTGGGGAGCTGGGAGAGATGAGCGAAAGGGGAGTGGAGGGCACGGCGCAACATGGGCACCAACATCCCTGCGACACAAGCAGGTACCCAATAACTCCCGGGGTCCATCCAGATGCCCTTAGACTCAGATCCCTCCATAACAAGGACCATGCTGCTGCAAAATCCAACCAGTCAGGGTCCAGCCACCCTCCCGTACCCCCCGTGCTCTCCTAGACTCTCCAGCCTTGCCCTCAACCCTGGGTCCTTAACCCTGCCCTGGCTTTTACACCCACATGCCTGGCACACAACCCTGGGTCCTGAGATCTCCAGTATTCCCCTCAATCCTGTATTTATAACCCTCCAGCCTTGCCCTCAACCATGGATCCAAGACCCTCCAGCCTTGCCCTCAACCCTGGGTCCTTAACCCTGCCCTGGCTTTTACACCGACATGCCTGGCCCACAACCCTGGTTCCTGAGATCGCCAGTATTCCCCTCAATCCTGTATCCAAAACCCTCCAGCCTTGCCCTCAACCATGGATCCAAAACCCTCCAGCCTTGCCCTCAACCCTGGGCCCTTATCCCTGCCCTGGCTTTTACACCCACATGCCTGGCCCACAACACTGGGTTCAAAACCTTCCTGCCTTGCCCTCAATCTTGTATCCAAAACCCTCCAGCCTTGCCCTCAACCCTGGATCCAAGACCCTCCAGCCTTGCCCTCAACCCTGGGTCCTTAACCATGCCCTGGCTTTTACACCCACATGCCTGGCCCACAACCCTGGGTCCTGAGATCTCCAGTATTCCCCTCAATCCTGTATTTAAAACCCTCTAGCCTTGCCCTCAACCCTGGATCCAAGACCCTCCAGTCTTGCCCTCAACCCTGGGTCCTTAACCCTGCCCTGGCTTTTACACCCACATGCCTGGCCACGACCCTGGGTCCTGAGATCTCCAGTATTCCCCTCAATCCTGTATCCAAAACCCTCCAGCCTTGCCCTCAACCCTGGATCCAAAACCTTCCAGCCTTGCCCTCAACCCTGGGCCCTTATCCCTGCCCTGGCTTTTACACCCACATGCCTGGCCCACAACCCTGGGTTCAAAACCCTCCTGCCTTGCCCTCAATCTTGGATCCAAAACCCTCCAGCCTTGCCCTCAACCCTGGATCCAAAACCCTCCAGCCTTGCCCTCGACCCTGGGTCCTTATCCCTGCCCTGGCTTTTACACCCACATGCCTTTCCCTCCCTTCAGATGTTTGCGGTGGCTGGGGAGCTGGGAGAGATGAGCGAAAGGGGAGTGGAGGGCACGGCGCAACATGGGCACCAACATCCCTGCGACACAAGCAGGTACCCAATAACTCCCGGGGTCCATCCTGATGCCCTTTGACTCAGATCCCTCCATAACAAGGACCATGCTGCTGCAAAATCCAACCAGTCAGGGTCCAGCCACCCTCCCGTACCCCCCGTGCTCTCCTAGACTCTCCACCATACCCTACAGCCTGGCCCACAACCCTGGGTCCTGAGATCTCCAGTATTCCCCTCAATCCTGTATTTAAAACCTTACAGCCTTGCCCTCAACCCTGGGCCCTTATCCCAGCCCTGGCTTTTACACCCACATGCCTGGCCTACAACCCAGGGTCCAAAACCCTCCAGCCTTGCCCTCAATCTTGGATCCAAAACCCTACAGTCTTGCCCTCAATCCTGGGCCCTTATCCCTGCCCTGGCTTTTACACCCACATGCCTGGCCTACAACCCAGGGTCCAAAACCCTCCTGCCTTGCCCAAAATCTTGGATCCAAAACCCTCCAGCATTGCCCTCAACCCTGGGTCTTTAACCCTGCCCTGGCTTTTACACCCACATGCCTGGCCCACAACCCTGGGTCCTGAGATCTCCAGTATTCCCCTCAATCTTCTATTTAAAACCCTCCTGCCTTGCCCTAAATCTTGGATCCAAAACCCTCCAGCCTTGCCCTCAACCCTGGGTCCTTAACCCTGCCCTGGCTTTTACACCCACTTGCCTGGCCCACAACCCTGGGTCCTGAGATCTCCAGTTTTCCCCTCAATTCTGTATTTAGAACCCTCCAGCCTTGCCCTCAACCATGGATCCAAGACCCTCCAGCCTTGCCCTCAACCCTGGGTCCTTAACCCTGCCCTGGCTTTTACACCGACATGCCTGGCCCACAACCCTGGGTCCTGAGATCTCCAGTATTCCCCTCAATCCTGTATCCAAAACCCTCCAGCCTTGCCCTCAACCATGGATCCAAAACCCTCCAGCCTTGCCCTCAACCATGGGCCCTTATCCCTGCCCTGGCTTTTACACCCACATGCCTGGCCCACAACCCTGGGTTCAAAACCCTCCTGCCTTGCCCTCAATCTTGGATCCAAAACCCTCCAGCCTTGCCCTCAACCCTGGATCCAAAACCCTCCAGCCTTGCCCTCGACCCTGGGTCCTTAACCCTGCCCTGGCTTTTACACCCACATGCCTGGCCCACAACCCTGGGTCCTGAGATCTCCAGTATTCCCCTCAATCCTGTATTTAAAACCCTCCAGCCTTGCCCTCAACCCTGGATCCAAGACCCTCCAGCCTTGCCCTCAACCCTGGGTCCTTAACCCTGCCCTGGATTTTACACCCACATGCCTGGCCCACAACCCTGGGTCCTGAGATCTCCAGTATTCCCCTCAATCCTGTATCCAAAACCCTCCAGCCTTGCCCTCAACCATGGATCCAAGACCCTCCAGCCTTGCCCTCAACCCTGGGTCCTTAACCCTGCCCTGGCTTTTACACCGACATGCCTGGCCCACAACCCTGGGTCCTGAGATCTCCAGTATTCCCCTCAATCCTGTATCCAAAACCCTCCAGCCTTGCCCTCAACCATGGATCCAAAACCCTCCAGCCTTGCCCTCAACCATGGGCCCTTATCCCTGCCCTGGCTTTTACACCCACATGCCTGGCCCACAACCCTGGGTTCAAAACCCTCCTGCCTTGCCCTCAATCTTGGATCCAAAACCCTCCAGCCTTGCCCTCAACCCTGGATCCAAAACCCTCCAGCCTTGCCCTCGACCCTGGGTCCTTAACCCTGCCCTGGCTTTTACACCCACATGCCTGGCCCACAACCCTGGGTCCTGAGATCTCCAGTATTCCCCTCAATCCTGTATTTAAAACCCTCCAGCCTTGCCCTCAACCCTGGATCCAAGACCCTCCAGCCTTGCCCTCAACCCTGGGTCCTTAACCCTGCCCTGGATTTTACACCCACATGCCTGGCCCACAACCCTGGGTCCTGAGATCTCCAGTATTCCCCTCAATCCTGTATCCAAAACCCTCCAGCCTTGCCCTCAACCCTGGATCCAAAACCCTCCAGCCTTGCCCTCAACCCTGGGCCCTTAACCCTGCCCTGGCTTTTACACCGACATGCCTGGCCCACAACCCTGGGTCCTGAGATCTCCAGTATTCCCCTCAATCCTGTATTTAAAACCCTCCAGCCTTGCCCTCAACCCTGGATCCAAAACCCTACAGCCTTGCCCTCAACCCTGGGCCCTTATCCCTGCCTTGGCTTTTACACCCACATGCCTGGCCTACAACCCAGGGTCCAAAACCCTCCTGCCTTGCCCTCAATCATGGATCCAAAACCCTCCAGCCTTGCCCTCAACCCTTGCCCTCAACCCTGGATCCAAGACCCTCCAGCCTAGCCCTCAACCCTGGGTCCTTAACCCTGCCCTGGCTTTTACACCCACATGCCTGGCCCACAACCCTGGGTCCTGAGATCTCCAGTATTCCCCTCAATCCTGTATCCAAAACCCTCCAGCCTTGCCCTCAACCATGGATCCAAAACCTTCCAGCCTTGCCCTCAACCCTGGGCCCTTATCCCTGCCCTGGCTTTTACACCCACATGCCTGGCCCACAACCCTGGGTTCAAAACCCTCCTGCCTTGCCCTCAATCTTGGATCCAAAACCCTCCAGCCTTGCCCTCAACCCTGGATCCAAAACCCTCCAGCCTTGCCCTCGACCCTGTGTCCTTATCCCTGCCCTGGCTTTTACACCCACATGCCTTTCCCCCCCTTCAGATGTTTGCGGTGGCTGGGGAGCTGGGAGAGATGAGCGAAAGGGGAGTGGAGGGCACGGCGCAACATGGGCACCAACATCCCTGCGACACAAGCAGGTACCCAATAACTCCCGGGGTCCATCCTGATGCCCTTTGACTCAGATCCCTCCATAACAAGGACCATGCTGCTGCAAAATCCAACCAGTCAGGGTCCAGCCACCCTCCCGTACCCCCCGTGCTCTCCTAGACTCTCCACCATACCCTACAGCCTGGCCCACAACCCTGGGTCCTGAGATCTCCAGTATTCCCCTCAATCCTGTATTTAAAACCCTCCAGCCTTGCCCTCAACCCTGGATCCAAAACCCTACAGCCTTGCCCTCAACCCTGGGCCCTTATCCTTGCCCTGGCTTTTACACCCACATGCCTGGCCTACAACCCAGGGTCCAAAACCCTCCTGCCTTGCCCTCAATCTTGGATCCAAAACCCTACAGCCTTGCCCTCAACCCTGGGCCCTTATCCCTGCCCTGGCTTTTACACCCACATGCCTGGCCTACAACCCAGGGTCCAAAACCCTCCTGCCTTGCCCTCAATCTTGGATCCAAAACCCTCCAGCCTTGCCCTCAACCCTGGGTCTTTAACCCTGCCCTGGCTTTTACACCCACATGCCTGGCCCACAACCCTGGGTCCTGAGATCTCCAGTATTCCCCTCAATCCTGTATTTAAAACCCTACAGCCTTGCCCTCAACCCTGGATCCAAGACCCTCCAGCCTTGCCCTCAACCCTGGGTCCTTAACCATGCCCTGGCTTTTACACCCACATGCCTGGCCCACAACCCTGGGTCCTGAGATCTCCAGTATTCCCCTCAATCCTGTATTTAAAACCCTCTAGCCTTGCCCTCAACCCTGGATCCAAGACCCTCCAGCCTTGCCCTCAACCCTGGGTCCTTAACCCTGCCCTGGCTTTTACACCCACATGCCTGGCCACGACCCTGGGTCCTGAGATCTCCAGTATTCCCCTCAATCCTGTATCCAAAACCCTCCAGCCTTGCCCTCAACCCTGGATCCAAAACCTTCCAGCCTTGCCCTCAACCCTGGGCCCTTATCCCTGCCCTGGCTTTTACACCCACATGCCTGGCCCACAACCCTGGGTTCAAAACCCTCCTGCCTTGCCCTCAATCTTGGATCCAAAACCCTCCAGCCTTGCCCTCAACCCTGGATCCAAAACCCTCCAGCCTTGCCCTCGACCCTGGGTCCTTATCCCTGCCCTGGCTTTTACACCCACATGCCTTTCCCTCCCTTCAGATGTTTGCGGTGGCTGGGGAGCTGGGAGAGATGAGCGAAAGGGGAGTGGAGGGCACGGCGCAACATGGGCACCAACATCCCTGCGACACAAGCAGGTACCCAATAACTCCCGGGGTCCATCCTGATGCCCTTTGACTCAGATCCCTCCATAACAAGGACCATGATGCTGCAAAATCCAACCAGTCAGGGTCCAGCCACCCTCCCGTACCCCCCGTGCTCTCCTAGACTCTCCACCATACCCTACAGCCTGGCCCACAACCCTGGGTCCTGAGATCTCCAGTATTCCCCTCAATCCTGTATTTAAAACCCTCCAGCCTTGCCCTCAACCCTGGATCCAAAACCCTACAGCCTTGCCCTCAACCATGGGCCCTTATCCCTGCCCTGGCTTTTACACCCACATGCCTGGCCTACAACCCAGGGTCCAAAACCCTCCTGCCTTGCCCTCAATCTTGGATCCAAAACCCTACAGCCTTGCCCTCAACCCTGGGCCCTTATCCCTGCCCTGGCTTTTACACCCACATGCCTGGCCTACAACCCAGGGTCCAAAACCCTCCTGCCTTGCCCTCAATCTTGGATCCAAAACCCTCCAGCCTTGCCCTCAACCCTGGGTCTTTAACCCTGCCCTGGCTTTTACACCCACATGCCTGGCCCACAACCCTGGGTCCTGAGATCTCCAGTATTCCCCTCAATCCTGTATTTAAAACCCTACAGCCTTGCCCTCAACCCTGGATCCAAGACCCTCCAGCCTTGCCCTCAACCCTGGGTCCTTAACCATGCCCTGGCTTTTACACCCACATGCCTGGCCCACAACCCTGGGTCCTGAGATCTCCAGTATTCCCCTCAATCCTGTATTTAAAACCCTCTAGCCTTGCCCTCAACCCTGGATCCAAGACCCTCCAGCCTTGCCCTCAACCCTGGGTCCTTAACCCTGCCCTGGCTTTTACACCCACATGCCTGGCCACGACCCTGGGTCCTGAGATCTCCAGTATTCCCCTCAATCCTGTATCCAAAACCCTCCAGCCTTGCCCTCAACCCTGGATCCAAAACCTTCCAGCCTTGCCCTCAACCCTGGGCCCTTATCCCTGCCCTGGCTTTTACACCCACATGCCTGGCCCACAACCCTGGGTTCAAAACCCTCCTGCCTTGCCCTCAATCTTGGATCCAAAACCCTCCAGCCTTGCCCTCAACCCTGGATCCAAAACCCTCCAGCCTTGCCCTCGACCCTGGGTCCTTATCCCTGCCCTGGCTTTTACACCCACATGCCTTTCCCTCCCTTCAGATGTTTGCGGTGGCTGGGGAGCTGGGAGAGATGAGCGAAAGGGGAGTGGAGGGCACGGCGCAACATGGGCACCAACATCCCTGCGACACAAGCAGGTACCCAATAACTCCCGGGGTCCATCCTGATGCCCTTTGACTCAGATCCCTCCATAACAAGGACCATGCTGCTGCAAAATCCAACCAGTCAGGGTCCAGCCACCCTCCCGTACCCCCCGTGCTCTCCTAGACTCTCCACCATACCCTACAGCCTGGCCCACAACCCTGGGTCCTGAGATCTCCAGTATTCCCCTCAATCCTGTATTTAAAACCCTCCAGCCTTGCCCTCAACCCTGGATCCAAAACCCTACAGCCTTGCCCTCAACCCTGGGCCCTTATCCCTGCCCTGGCTTTTACACCCACATGCCTGGCCTACAACCCAGGGTCCAAAACCCTCCTGCCTTGCCCAAAATCTTGGATCCAAAACCCTCCAGCCTTGCCCTCAACCCTGGGTCTTTAACCCTGCCCTGGCTTTTACACCCACATGCCTAGCCCACAACCCTGGGTCCTGAGATCTCCAGTATTCCCCTAAATCCTGTATTGAAAACCCTCCAGCCTTGCCCTCAACCCTGGATCCAAGACCCTCCAGCCTTGCCCTCAACCCTGGGTCCTTAACCCTGCCCTGGCTTTTACACCCACATGCCTGGCACACAACCCTGGGTCCTGAGATCTCCAGTATTCCCCTCAATCCTGTATTTAAAACCCTCTAGCCTTGCCCTCAACCATGGATCCAAGACCCTCCAGCCTTGCCCTCAACCCTGGGTCCTAAACCCTGCCCTGGCTTTTACACCCACATGCCTGGCCCACAACCCTGGGTCCTGAGATCGCCAGTATTCCCCTCAATCCTGTATCCAAAACCCTCCAGCCTTGCCCTCAACCATGGATCCAAAACCTTCCAGCCTTGCCCTCAACCCTGGGCCCTTATCCCTGCCCTGGCTTTTACACCCACATGCCTGGCCCACAACCCTGGGTTCAAAACCCTCATGCCTTGCCCTCAATCTTGGATCCAAAACCCTCCAGCCTTGCCCTCAACCCTGGATCCAAAACCCTCCAGCCTTGCCCTCGACCCTGGGTCCTTATCCCTGCCCTGGCTTTTCAACCTGCATGCCTTTCCCCCCCTTCAGATGTTTGCGGTGGCTGGGGAGCTGGGAGAGATGAGCGAAAGGGGAGTGGAGGGCACGGCGCAACATGGGCACCAACATCCCTCCGACACAAGCAGGTACCCAATAACTCCCGGGGTCCATCCAGATGCCCTTAGACTCAGATCCCTCCATAACAAGGACCATGCTGCTGCAAAATCCAACCAGTCAGGGTCCAGCCACCCTCCCGTACCCCCCGTGCTCTCCTAGACTCTCCACCATACCCTACAGCCTGGCCTCTCCACCATACCCTCCTGCCTTGCCCTCAATCTTGGGCCCTTATCCCTGCCCTGGCTTTTACACCCACATGCCTGGCCTACAACCCAGGGTCCAAAACCCTCCTGCCTTGCCCTCAATCTTGGATCCAAAACCCTCCAGCCTTGCCCTAAACCCTGGGTCCAAAACCCTCCAGCCTTGCCCTCAACCCTGGGTCCTTAACCCTGCCCTGGCTTTTACACCCACATGCCTGGCCCACAACCCTGGGTCCTGAGATCTCCAGTATTCCCCTCAATCCTGTATTTAAAACCCTCCAGCCTTTCACTCAACCATGGATCCAAGACCCTCCAGCCTTGCCCTCAACCCTGGGTCCTTAACCCTGCCCTGGCTTTTACACCGACATGCCTGGCCCACAACCCTGGGTCCTGAGATCTCCAGTATTCCCCTCAATCCTGTATCCAAAACCCTCCAGCCTTGCCCTCAACCATGGATCCAAAACCTTCCAGCCTTGCCCTCAACCCTGGGCCCTTATCCCTGCCCTGGCTTTTACACCCACATGCTTGGCCCACAACCCTGGGTTCAAAACCCTCCTGCCTTGCCCTCAATCTTGGATCCAAAACCCTCCAGCCTTGCCCTCAACCCTGGATCCAAAACCCTCCAGCCTTGCCCTCGACCCTGGGTCCTTAACCCTGACCTGGCTTTTACACCCACATGCCTTTCCCCCCCTTCAGATGTTTGCGGTGGCTGGGGAGCTGGGAGAGATGAGCGAAAGGGGAGTGGAGGGCACGGCGCAACATGGGCACCAACATCCCTGCGACACAAGCAGGTACCCAATAACTCCCGGGGTCCATCCAGATGCCCTTAGACTCAGATCCCTCCATAACAAGGACCATGCTGCTGCAAAATCCAACCAGTCAGGGTCCAGCCACCCTCCCGTACCCCCCGTGCTCTCCTAGACTCTCCAGCCTTGCCCTCAACCCTGGGTCCTTAACCCTGCCCTGGCTTTTACACCCACATGCCTGGCACACAACCCTGGGTCCTGAGATCTCCAGTATTCCCCTCAATCCTGTATTTATAACCCTCCAGCCTTGCCCTCAACCATGGATCCAAGACCCTCCAGCCTTGCCCTCAACCCTGGGTCCTTAACCCTGCCCTGGCTTTTACACCGACATGCCTGGCCCACAACCCTGGTTCCTGAGATCGCCAGTATTCCCCTCAATCCTGTATCCAAAACCCTCCAGCCTTGCCCTCAACCATGGATCCAAAACCCTCCAGCCTTGCCCTCAACCCTGGGCCCTTATCCCTGCCCTGGCTTTTACACCCACATGCCTGGCCCACAACACTGGGTTCAAAACCTTCCTGCCTTGCCCTCAATCTTGTATCCAAAACCCTCCAGCCTTGCCCTCAACCCTGGATCCAAGACCCTCCAGCCTTGCCCTCAACCCTGGGTCCTTAACCATGCCCTGGCTTTTACACCCACATGCCTGGCCCACAACCCTGGGTCCTGAGATCTCCAGTATTCCCCTCAATCCTGTATTTAAAACCCTCTAGCCTTGCCCTCAACCCTGGATCCAAGACCCTCCAGTCTTGCCCTCAACCCTGGGTCCTTAACCCTGCCCTGGCTTTTACACCCACATGCCTGGCCACGACCCTGGGTCCTGAGATCTCCAGTATTCCCCTCAATCCTGTATCCAAAACCCTCCAGCCTTGCCCTCAACCCTGGATCCAAAACCTTCCAGCCTTGCCCTCAACCCTGGGCCCTTATCCCTGCCCTGGCTTTTACACCCACATGCCTGGCCCACAACCCTGGGTTCAAAACCCTCCTGCCTTGCCCTCAATCTTGGATCCAAAACCCTCCAGCCTTGCCCTCAACCCTGGATCCAAAACCCTCCAGCCTTGCCCTCGACCCTGGGTCCTTATCCCTGCCCTGGCTTTTACACCCACATGCCTTTCCCTCCCTTCAGATGTTTGCGGTGGCTGGGGAGCTGGGAGAGATGAGCGAAAGGGGAGTGGAGGGCACGGCGCAACATGGGCACCAACATCCCTGCGACACAAGCAGGTACCCAATAACTCCCGGGGTCCATCCTGATGCCCTTTGACTCAGATCCCTCCATAACAAGGACCATGCTGCTGCAAAATCCAACCAGTCAGGGTCCAGCCACCCTCCCGTACCCCCCGTGCTCTCCTAGACTCTCCACCATACCCTACAGCCTGGCCCACAACCCTGGGTCCTGAGATCTCCAGTATTCCCCTCAATCCTGTATTTAAAACCTTACAGCCTTGCCCTCAACCCTGGGCCCTTATCCCAGCCCTGGCTTTTACACCCACATGCCTGGCCTACAACCCAGGGTCCAAAACCCTCCAGCCTTGCCCTCAATCTTGGATCCAAAACCCTACAGTCTTGCCCTCAATCCTGGGCCCTTATCCCTGCCCTGGCTTTTACACCCACATGCCTGGCCTACAACCCAGGGTCCAAAACCCTCCTGCCTTGCCCAAAATCTTGGATCCAAAACCCTCCAGCATTGCCCTCAACCCTGGGTCTTTAACCCTGCCCTGGCTTTTACACCCACATGCCTGGCCCACAACCCTGGGTCCTGAGATCTCCAGTATTCCCCTCAATCTTCTATTTAAAACCCTCCTGCCTTGCCCTAAATCTTGGATCCAAAACCCTCCAGCCTTGCCCTCAACCCTGGGTCCTTAACCCTGCCCTGGCTTTTACACCCACTTGCCTGGCCCACAACCCTGGGTCCTGAGATCTCCAGTTTTCCCCTCAATTCTGTATTTAGAACCCTCCAGCCTTGCCCTCAACCATGGATCCAAGACCCTCCAGCCTTGCCCTCAACCCTGGGTCCTTAACCCTGCCCTGGCTTTTACACCGACATGCCTGGCCCACAACCCTGGGTCCTGAGATCTCCAGTATTCCCCTCAATCCTGTATCCAAAACCCTCCAGCCTTGCCCTCAACCATGGATCCAAAACCCTCCAGCCTTGCCCTCAACCATGGGCCCTTATCCCTGCCCTGGCTTTTACACCCACATGCCTGGCCCACAACCCTGGGTTCAAAACCCTCCTGCCTTGCCCTCAATCTTGGATCCAAAACCCTCCAGCCTTGCCCTCAACCCTGGATCCAAAACCCTCCAGCCTTGCCCTCGACCCTGGGTCCTTAACCCTGCCCTGGCTTTTACACCCACATGCCTGGCCCACAACCCTGGGTCCTGAGATCTCCAGTATTCCCCTCAATCCTGTATTTAAAACCCTCCAGCCTTGCCCTCAACCCTGGATCCAAGACCCTCCAGCCTTGCCCTCAACCCTGGGTCCTTAACCCTGCCCTGGATTTTACACCCACATGCCTGGCCCACAACCCTGGGTCCTGAGATCTCCAGTATTCCCCTCAATCCTGTATCCAAAACCCTCCAGCCTTGCCCTCAACCATGGATCCAAGACCCTCCAGCCTTGCCCTCAACCCTGGGTCCTTAACCCTGCCCTGGCTTTTACACCGACATGCCTGGCCCACAACCCTGGGTCCTGAGATCTCCAGTATTCCCCTCAATCCTGTATCCAAAACCCTCCAGCCTTGCCCTCAACCATGGATCCAAAACCCTCCAGCCTTGCCCTCAACCATGGGCCCTTATCCCTGCCCTGGCTTTTACACCCACATGCCTGGCCCACAACCCTGGGTTCAAAACCCTCCTGCCTTGCCCTCAATCTTGGATCCAAAACCCTCCAGCCTTGCCCTCAACCCTGGATCCAAAACCCTCCAGCCTTGCCCTCGACCCTGGGTCCTTAACCCTGCCCTGGCTTTTACACCCACATGCCTGGCCCACAACCCTGGGTCCTGAGATCTCCAGTATTCCCCTCAATCCTGTATTTAAAACCCTCCAGCCTTGCCCTCAACCCTGGATCCAAGACCCTCCAGCCTTGCCCTCAACCCTGGGTCCTTAACCCTGCCCTGGATTTTACACCCACATGCCTGGCCCACAACCCTGGGTCCTGAGATCTCCAGTATTCCCCTCAATCCTGTATCCAAAACCCTCCAGCCTTGCCCTCAACCCTGGATCCAAAACCCTCCAGCCTTGCCCTCAACCCTGGGCCCTTAACCCTGCCCTGGCTTTTACACCGACATGCCTGGCCCACAACCCTGGGTCCTGAGATCTCCAGTATTCCCCTCAATCCTGTATTTAAAACCCTCCAGCCTTGCCCTCAACCCTGGATCCAAAACCCTACAGCCTTGCCCTCAACCCTGGGCCCTTATCCCTGCCTTGGCTTTTACACCCACATGCCTGGCCTACAACCCAGGGTCCAAAACCCTCCTGCCTTGCCCTCAATCATGGATCCAAAACCCTCCAGCCTTGCCCTCAACCCTTGCCCTCAACCCTGGATCCAAGACCCTCCAGCCTAGCCCTCAACCCTGGGTCCTTAACCCTGCCCTGGCTTTTACACCCACATGCCTGGCCCACAACCCTGGGTCCTGAGATCTCCAGTATTCCCCTCAATCCTGTATCCAAAACCCTCCAGCCTTGCCCTCAACCATGGATCCAAAACCTTCCAGCCTTGCCCTCAACCCTGGGCCCTTATCCCTGCCCTGGCTTTTACACCCACATGCCTGGCCCACAACCCTGGGTTCAAAACCCTCCTGCCTTGCCCTCAATCTTGGATCCAAAACCCTCCAGCCTTGCCCTCAACCCTGGATCCAAAACCCTCCAGCCTTGCCCTCGACCCTGTGTCCTTATCCCTGCCCTGGCTTTTACACCCACATGCCTTTCCCCCCCTTCAGATGTTTGCGGTGGCTGGGGAGCTGGGAGAGATGAGCGAAAGGGGAGTGGAGGGCACGGCGCAACATGGGCACCAACATCCCTGCGACACAAGCAGGTACCCAATAACTCCCGGGGTCCATCCTGATGCCCTTTGACTCAGATCCCTCCATAACAAGGACCATGCTGCTGCAAAATCCAACCAGTCAGGGTCCAGCCACCCTCCCGTACCCCCCGTGCTCTCCTAGACTCTCCACCATACCCTACAGCCTGGCCCACAACCCTGGGTCCTGAGATCTCCAGTATTCCCCTCAATCCTGTATTTAAAACCCTCCAGCCTTGCCCTCAACCCTGGATCCAAAACCCTACAGCCTTGCCCTCAACCCTGGGCCCTTATCCTTGCCCTGGCTTTTACACCCACATGCCTGGCCTACAACCCAGGGTCCAAAACCCTCCTGCCTTGCCCTCAATCTTGGATCCAAAACCCTACAGCCTTGCCCTCAACCCTGGGCCCTTATCCCTGCCCTGGCTTTTACACCCACATGCCTGGCCTACAACCCAGGGTCCAAAACCCTCCTGCCTTGCCCTCAATCTTGGATCCAAAACCCTCCAGCCTTGCCCTCAACCCTGGGTCTTTAACCCTGCCCTGGCTTTTACACCCACATGCCTGGCCCACAACCCTGGGTCCTGAGATCTCCAGTATTCCCCTCAATCCTGTATTTAAAACCCTACAGCCTTGCCCTCAACCCTGGATCCAAGACCCTCCAGCCTTGCCCTCAACCCTGGGTCCTTAACCATGCCCTGGCTTTTACACCCACATGCCTGGCCCACAACCCTGGGTCCTGAGATCTCCAGTATTCCCCTCAATCCTGTATTTAAAACCCTCTAGCCTTGCCCTCAACCCTGGATCCAAGACCCTCCAGCCTTGCCCTCAACCCTGGGTCCTTAACCCTGCCCTGGCTTTTACACCCACATGCCTGGCCACGACCCTGGGTCCTGAGATCTCCAGTATTCCCCTCAATCCTGTATCCAAAACCCTCCAGCCTTGCCCTCAACCCTGGATCCAAAACCTTCCAGCCTTGCCCTCAACCCTGGGCCCTTATCCCTGCCCTGGCTTTTACACCCACATGCCTGGCCCACAACCCTGGGTTCAAAACCCTCCTGCCTTGCCCTCAATCTTGGATCCAAAACCCTCCAGCCTTGCCCTCAACCCTGGATCCAAAACCCTCCAGCCTTGCCCTCGACCCTGGGTCCTTATCCCTGCCCTGGCTTTTACACCCACATGCCTTTCCCTCCCTTCAGATGTTTGCGGTGGCTGGGGAGCTGGGAGAGATGAGCGAAAGGGGAGTGGAGGGCACGGCGCAACATGGGCACCAACATCCCTGCGACACAAGCAGGTACCCAATAACTCCCGGGGTCCATCCTGATGCCCTTTGACTCAGATCCCTCCATAACAAGGACCATGCTGCTGCAAAATCCAACCAGTCAGGGTCCAGCCACCCTCCCGAACCCCCCGTGCTCTCCTAGACTCTCCACCATACCCTACAGCCTGGCCCACAACCCTGGGTCCTGAGATCTCCAGTATTCCCCTCAATCCTGTATTTAAAACCCTACAGCCTTGCCCTCAACCCTGGGCCCTTATCCCAGCCCTGGCTTTTACACCCACATGCCTGGCCTACAACCCAGGGTCCAAAACCCTCCAGCCTTGCCCTCAATCTTGGATCCAAAACCCTACAGTCTTGCCCTCAATCCTGGGCCCTTATCCCTGCCCTGGCTTTTACACCCACATGCCTGGCCTACAACCCAGGGTCCAAAACCCTCCTACCTTGCCCAAAATCTTGGATCCAAAACCCTCCAGCATTGCCCTCAACCCTGGGTCTTTAACCCTGCCCTGGCTTTTACACCCACATGCCTGGCCCACAACCCTGGGTCCTGAGATCTCCAGTATTCCCCTCAATCTTCTATTTAAAACCCTCCTGCCTTGCCCTAAATCTTGGATCCAAAACCCTCCAGCCTTGCCCTCAACCCTGGGTCCTTAACCCTGCCCTGGCTTTTACACCCACTTGCCTGGCCCACAACCCTGGGTCCTGAGATCTCCAGTTTTCCCCTCAATCCTGTATTTAAAACCCTCCAGCCTTGCCCTCAACCCTGGGTCCAAAACCCTCCAGCCTTGCCCTCAACCCTGGGTCCTTAACCCTGCCCTGGCTTTTACACCGACATGCCTGGCCCACAACCCTGGGTCCTGAGATCTCCAGTATTCCCCTCAATCCTGTATCCAAAACCCTCCAGCCTTGCCCTCAACCATGGATCCAAAACCCTCCAGCCTTGCCCTCAACCATGGGCCCTTATCCCTGCCCTGGCTTTTACACCCACATGCCTGGCCCACAACCCTGGGTTCAAAACCCTCCTGCCTTGCCCTCAATCTTGGATCCAAAACCCTCCAGCCTTGCCCTCAACCCTGGATCCAAAACCCTCCAGCCTTGCCCTCAACCCTGGGTCCTTAACCCTGCCCTGGCTTTTACACCGACATGCCTGGCCCACAACCCTGGGTCCTGAGATCTCCAGTATTCCCCTCAATCCTGTATCCAAAACCCTCCAGCCTTGCCCTCAACCATGGATCCAAGACCCTCCAGCCTTGCCCTCAACCCTGGGCCCTTATCCCTGCCCTGGCTTTTACACCCACATGCCTGGCCTACAACCCAGGGTCCAAAACCCTCCTGCCTTGCCCTCAATCATGGATCCAAAACCCTCCAGCCTTGCCCTCAACCCTTGCCCTCAACCCTGGATCCAAGACCCTCCAGCCTAGCCCTCAACCCTGGGTCCTTAACCCTGCCCTGGCTTTTACACCCACATGCCTGACCCACAACCCTGGGTCCTGAGATCTCCAGTATTCCCCTCAATCCTGTATCCAAAACCCTCCAGCCTTGCCCTCAACCATGGATCCAAAACCTTCCAGCCTTGCCCTCAACCCTGGGCCCTTATCCCTGCCCTGGCTTTTACACCCACATGCCTGGCCCACAACCCTGGGTTCAAAACCCTCCTGCCTTGCCCTCAATCTTGGATCCAAAACCCTCCAGCCTTGCCCTCAACCCTGGATCCAAAACCCTCCAGCCTTGCCCTCGACCCTGTGTCCTTATCCCTGCCCTGGCTTTTACACCCACATGCCTTTCCCCCCCTTCAGATGTTTGCGGTGGCTGGGGAGCTGGGAGAGATGAGCGAAAGGGGAGTGGAGGGCACGGCGCAACATGGGCACCAACATCCCTGCGACACAAGCAGGTACCCAATAACTCCCGGGGTCCATCCTGATGCCCTTTGACTCAGATCCCTCCATAACAAGGACCATGTTGCTGCAATATCCAACCAGTCAGGGTCCAGCCACCCTCCCGTACCCCCCGTGCTCTCCTAGACTCTCCACCATACCCTACAGCCTGGCCTCTCCACCATACCCTCTTGCCTTGCCCTCAATCTTGGGCCCTTATCCCTGCCCTGGCCTTTACACCCACATGCCTGGCCTACAACCCAGGGTCCAAAACCCTCCTGCCTTGCCCTCAATCTTGGAACCAAAACCCTCCAGCCTTGCCCTCAACCCTGGGTCCAAAACCCTCCAGCCTTGCCCTCAACCCTGGGTCTTTAACCCTGCCCTAGCTTTTACACCCACATGCCTGGCCCACAACCCTGGGTCCTGAGATCTCCAGTATTCCCCTCAATCCTGTATTTAGAACCCTCCAGCCTTGCCCTCAACCATGGATCCAAGACCCTCCAGCCTTGCCCTCAACCCTGGGTCCTTAACCCTGCCCTGGCTTTTACACCCACATGCCTGGCCCACAACCCAGGGTCCTGAGATCTCCAGTATTCCCCTCAATCCTGTATCCAAAACCCTCCAGCCTTGCCCTCAACCATGGATCCAAAACCTTCCAGCCTTGCCCTCAACCCTGGGCCCTTATCCCTGCCCTGGCTTTTACACCCACATGCTTGGCCCACAACCCTGGGTTCAAAACCCTCCTGCCTTGCCCTCAATCTTGGATCCAAAACCCTCCAGCCTTGCCCTCAACCCTGGATCCAAAACCCTCCAGCCTTGCCCTCGACCCTGGGTCCTTATCCCTGCCCTGGCTTTTACACCCACATGCCTTTCCCCCCCTTCAGATGTTTGCGGTGGCTGGGGAGCTGGGAGAGATGAGCGAAAGGGGAGTGGAGGGCACGTTGCAACATGGGCACCAGCATCCTTGCGACACAAGCAGGTACCCAATAACTCCCGGGGTCCATCCTGATGCCCTTTGACTCAGATCCCTCCATAACAAGGACCATGCTGCTGCAAAATCCAACCAGTCAGGGTCCAGCCACCCTCCCGTACCCCCCGTGCTCTCCTAGACTCTCCACCATACCCTACAGCCTGGCCCACAACCCTGGGTCCTGAGATCTCCAGTATTCCCCTCAATCCTGTATTTAAAACCCTCCAGCCTTGCCCTCAACCCTGGATCCAAAACCCTACAGCCTTGCCCTCAACCCTGGGCCCTTATCCCTGCCCTGGCTTTTACACCCACATGCCTGGCCTACAACCCAGGGTCCAAAACCCTCCTGCCTTGCCCTCAATCTTGGATCCAAAACCCTCCAGCCTTGCCCTCAACCCTGGGTCTTTAACCCTGCCCTGGCTTTTACACCCACATGCCTAGCCCACAACCCTGGGTCCTGAGATCTCCAGTATTCCCCTAAATCCTGTATTTAAAACCCTCCAGCCTTGCCCTCAACCCTGGATCCAAGACCCTCCAGCCTTGCCCTCAACCCTGGGTCCTTAACCCTGCCCTGGCTTTTACACCCACATGCCTGGCACACAACCCTGGGTCCTGAGATCTCCAGTATTCCCCTCAATCCTGTATTTAAAACCCTCTAGCCTTGCCCTCAACCATGGATCCAAGACCCTCCTGTAGGGTATGGTGGAGAGTCTAGGAGAGCACGGGGGGTACGGGAGGGTGGCTGGACCCTGACTGGTTGGATTTTGCAGCAGCATGGTCCTTGTTATGGAGGGATCTGAGTCTAAGGGCATCTGGATGGACCCCGGGAGTTATTGGGTACCTGCTTGTGTCGCAGGGATGTTGGTGCCCATGTTGCAACGTGCCCTCCACTCCCCTTTCGCTCATCTCTCCCAGCTCCCCAGCCACCGCAAACATCTGAAGGGGGGAAAGGCATGTGGGTGTAAAAGCCAGGGCAGGGATAAGGACCCAGGGTCGAGGGCAAGGCTGGAGGGTTTTGGATCCAGGGTTGAGGGCAAGGCTGGAGGGTTTTGGATCCAAGATTGAGGGCAAGGCAGGAGGGTTTTGAACCCAGGGTTGTGGGCCAGGCATGTGGGTGTAAAAGCCAGGGCAGGGATAAGGGCCCAGGGTTGAGGGCAAGGCTGGAAGGTTTTGGATCCATGGTTGAGGGCAAGGCTGGAGGGTTTTGGATACAGGATTGAGGGGAATACTGGAGATCTCAGGACCCAGGGTTGTGGGCCAGGCATGTGGGTGTAAAAGCCAGGGCAGGGTTAAGGACCCAGGGTTGAGGGCAAGGCTGGAGGGTCTTGGATCCATGGTTGAGGGCAAGGCTAGAGGGTTTTAAATACAGGAATGAGGGGAATACTGGAGATCTCAGGACCCAGGGTTGTGGGCCAGGCATGTGGGTGTAAAAGCCAGGGCAGGGTTAAGGACCCAGGGTTGAGGGCAAGGTTGGAGGGTCTTGGATCCAGGGTTGAGGGCAAGGCTGGAGGGTTTTAAATACAGGATTGAGGGGAATACTGGAGATCTCAGGACCCAGGGTTGTGGGCCAGGCATGTGGGTGTAAAAGCCAGGGCAGGGTTAAAGACCCAGGGTTGAGGGCAAGGCTGGAGGGTTTTGGATCCAAGATTGAGGGCAAGGCAGGAGGGTTTTGGACCCTGGGTTGTAGGCCAGGCATGTGGGTGTAAAAGCCAGGGCAGGGATAAGGGCCCAGGGTTGAGGGCAAGGCTGTAGGGTTTTGGATCCAGGGTTGAGGGCAAGGCTGGAGGGTTTTAAATACAGGATTGAGGGGAATACTGGAGATCTCAGGACCCAGGGTTGTGGGCCAGGCTGTAGGGTATGGTGGAGAGTCTAGGAGAGCACGGGGGGTACGGGAGGGTGGCTGGACCCTGACTGGTTGGATTTTGCAGCAGCATGGTCCTTGTTATGGAGGGATCTGAGTCAAAGGGCATCAGGATGGACCCCGGGAGTTATTGGGTACCTGCTTGTGTCGCAGGGATGTTGGTGCCCATGTTGCGCCGTGCCCTCCACTCCCCTTTCGCTCATCTCTCCCAGCTCCCCAGCCACCGCAAACATCTGAAGGGGGGGAAAGGCATGTGGGTGTAAAAGCCAGGGCAGGGATAAGGACACAGGGTCGAGGGCAAGGCTGGAGTGTTTTGGATCCAGGGTTAAGGGCAAGGCTGGAGGGTTTTGGATCCAAGATTGAGGGCAAGGCAGGAGGGTTTTGAACCCAGGGTTGTGGGCCAAGCATGTGGGTGTAAAAGCCAGGGCATGGATAAGGGCCCAGGGTTGAGGTCAAGGCTGGAAGGTTTTGGATCCATGGTTGAGGGCAAGGCTGGAGGGTTTTGGATACAGGATTGAGGGGAATACTGGAGATCTCAGGACCCAGGGTTGTGGGTTAGGCATGTGGGTGTAAAAGCCAGGGCAGGGTTAAGGACCCAGGGTTGAGGGCAAGGCTGGAGAGTCTAGGAGAGCACGGGGGGTACGGGAGGGTGGCTGGACCCTGACTGGTTGGATTTTGCAGCAGCATGGTCCTTGTTATGGAGGGATCTGAGTCTAAGGGCATCTGGATGGACCCCGGGAGTTATTGGGTACCTGCTTGTGTCGCAGGGATGTTGGTGCCCATGTTGCGCCGTGCCCTCCACTCCCCTTTCGCTCATCTCTCCCAGCTCCCCAGCCACCGCAAACATCTGAAGGGGGGGAAAGGCATGTGGGTGTAAAAGCCAGGTCAGGGTTAAGGACCCAGGGTCGAGGGCAAGGCTGGAGTGTTTTGGATCCAGGGTTAAGGGCAAGGCTGGAGGGTTTTGGATCCAAGATTGAGGGCAAGGCAGGAGGGTTTTGAACCCAGGGTTGTGGGCCAAGCATGTGGGTGTAAAAGCCAGGGCATGGATAAGGGCCCAGGGTTGAGGTCAAGGCTGGAAGGTTTTGGATCCATGGTTGAGGGCAAGGCTGGAGGGTTTTGGATACAGGATTGAGGGGAATACTGGAGATCTCAGGACCCAGGGTTGTGGGTTAGGCATGTGGGTGTAAAAGCCAGGGCAGGGTTAAGGACCCAGGGTTGAGGGCAAGGCTGGAGGGTCTTGGATCCATGGTTGAGTGAAAGGCTGGAGGGTTTTAAATACAGGATTGAGGGGAATACTGGAGATCTCAGGACCCAGGGTTGTGGGCCAGGCATGTGGGTGTAAAAGCCAGGGCAGGGTTAAGGACCCAGGGTTGAGGGCAAGGCTGGAGGGTTTTGGACCCAGGGTTTAGGGCAAGGCTGGAGGGTTTTGGATCCAAGATTGAGGGCAAGGCAGGAGGGTTTTGGACCCTGGGTTGTAGGCCAGGCATGTGGGTGTAAAAGCCAGGGCAGGGATAAGGGCCCAAGATTGAGGGCAAGGCAGGAGGGTATGGTGGAGAGGCCAGGCTGTAGGGTATGGTGGAGAGTCTAGGAGAGCACGGGGGGTACGGGAGGGTGGCTGGACCCTGACTGGTTGGATTTTGCAGCAGCATGGTCCTTGTTATGGAGGGATCTGAGTCTAAGGGCATCTGGATGGACCCCGGGAGTTATTGGGTACCTGCTTGTGTCGCAGGGATGTTGGTGCCCATGTTGCGCCGTGCCCTCCACTCCCCTTTCGCTCATCTCTCCCAGCTCCCCAGCCACCGCAAACATCTGAAGGGGGGGAAAGGCATGCGGGTGTAAAAGTCAGGGCAGGGATAAGGACCCAGGGTCGAGGGCAAGGCTGGAGGGTTTTGGATCCAGGGTTGAGGGCAAGGCTGGAGGGTTTTGGATCCAAGATTGAGGGCAAGGCAGGAGGGTTTTGAACCCAGGGTTGTGGGCCAGGCATGTGGGTGTAAAAGCCAGGGCAGGGATAAGGGCCCAAGGTTGAGGGCAAGGCTGGAAGGTTTTGGATCCATGGTTGAGGGCAAGGCTGGAGGGTTTTGGATACAGGATTGAGGGGAATACTGGCGATCTCAGGACCCAGGGTTGTGGGCCAGGCATGTGGGTGTAAAAGCCAGGGCAGGGTTAAGGACCCAGGGTTGAGGGCAAGGCTGGAGGGTCTTGGATCCATGGTTGAGGGCAAGGCTGGAGGGTTTTAAATACAGGATTGAGGGGAATACTGGAGATCTCAGGACCCAGGGTTGTGTGCCAGGCATGTGGGTGTAAAAGCCAGGGCAGGGTTAAGGACCCAGGGTTGAGGGCAAGGCTGGAGGGTTTTGGACCCAGGGTTGAGGGCAAGGCTGGAGGGTTTTAAATACAGGATTGAGGGGAATACTGGAGATCTCAGGACCCAGGGTTGTGGGCCAGGCATGTGGGTGTAAAAGCCAGGGCAGGGATAAGGGCCCAAGATTGAGGGCAAGGCTGGAGGGTCTTGGATCCAGGGTTGAGGGCAAGGCTGGAGGGTTTTAAATACTGGATTGAGGGGAATACTGGAGATCTCAGGACCCAGGGTTGTGGGCCAGGCATGTGGGTGTAAAAGCCAGGGCAGGGTTAAAGACCCAGGGTTGAGGGCAAGGCTGGAGGGTTTTGGATCCAAGATTGAGGGCAAGGCAGGAGGGTTTTGGACCCTGGGTTGTAGGCCAGGCATGTGGGTGTAAAAGCCAGGGCAGGGATAAGGGCCCAGGGTTGAGGGCAAGGCTGTAGGGTTTTGGATCCAGGGTTGAGGGCAAGGCTGGAGGGTTTTAAATACAGGATTGAGGGGAATACTGGAGATCTCAGGACCCAGGGTTGTGGGCCAGGCTGTAGGGTATGGTGGAGAGTCTAGGAGAGCACGGGGGGTACGGGAGGGTGGCTGGACCCTGACTGGTTGGATTTTGCAGCAGCATGGTCCTTGTTATGGAGGGATCTGAGTCAAAGGGCATCAGGATGGACCCCGGGAGTTATTGGGTACCTGCTTGTGTCGCAGGGATGTTGGTGCCCATGTTGCGCCGTGCCCTCCACTCCCCTTTCGCTCATCTCTCCCAGCTCCCCAGCCACCGCAAACATATGAAGGGGGGGAAAGGCATGTGGGTGTAAAAGCCAGGGCAGGGTTAAGGACCCAGGGGCGAGGGGAAGGCTGGAGGGTTTTGGATCCAGGGTTGAGGGCAAGGCTGGAGGGTTTTGGATCCAAGATTGAGGGCAAGGCAGGAGGGTTTTGAACCCAGTGTTGTGGGCCAGGCATGTGGGTGTAAAAGCCAGGGCAGGGATAAGGGCCCAGGGTTGAGGGCAAGGCTGGAGGGTTTTGGATCCATGGTTGAGGGCAAGGCTAGAGGGTTTTGGATACAGGATTGAGGGGAATACTGGAGATCTCAGGAACCAGGGTTGTGGGCCAGGCATGTCGGTGTAAAAGCCAGGGCAGGGTTAAGGACCCAGGGTTGAGGGCAAGGCTGGAGGGTCTTGGATCCATGGTTGAGGGCAAGGCTGGAGGGTTATAAATACAGGATTGAGGGGAATACTGGAGATCTCAGGACCCAGGGTTGTGTGCCAGGCATGTGGGTGTAAAAGCCAGGGCAGGGTTAAGGACCCAGGGTTGAGGGCAAGGCTGGAGAGTCTAGGAGAGCACGGGGGGTACGGGAGGGTGGCTGGACCCTGACTGGTTGGATTTTGCAGCAGCATGGTCCTTGTTATGGAGGGATCTGAGTCTAAGGGCATCTGGATGGACCCCGGGAGTTATTGGGTACCTGCTTGTGTCGCAGGGATGTTGGTGCCCATGTTGCGCCGTGCCCTCCACTCCCCTTTCGCTCATCTCTCCCAGCTCCCCAGCCACCGCAAACATCTGAAGGGGGGGAAAGGCATGTGGGTGTAAAAGCCAGGTCAGGGTTAAGGACCCAGGGTCGAGGGCAAGGCTGGAGGGTTTTGGATCCAGGGTTGAGGGCAAGGCTGGAGGGTTTTGGATCCAAGATTGAGGGCAAGGCAGGAGGGTTTTGAACCCAGGGTTGTGGGCCAGGCATGTGGGTGTAAAAGCCAGGGCAGGGATAAGGGCCCAAGGTTGAGGGCAAGGCTGGAAGGTTTTGGATCCATGGTTGAGGGCAAGGCTGGAGGGTTTTGGATACAGGATTGAGGGGAATACTGGCGATCTCAGGACCCAGGGTTGTGGGCCAGGCATGTGGGTGTAAAAGCCAGGGCAGGGTTAAGGACCCAGGGTTGAGGGCAAGGCTGGAGGGTCTTGGATCCATGGTTGAGGGCAAGGCTGGAGGGTTTTAAATACAGGATTGAGGGGAATACTGGAGATCTCAGGACCCAGGGTTGTGTGCCAGGCATGTGGGTGTAAAAGCCAGGGCAGGGTTAAGGACCCAGGGTTGAGGGCAAGGCTGGAGGGTTTTGGACCCAGGGTTGAGGGCAAGGCTGGAGGGTTTTAAATACAGGATTGAGGGGAATACTGGAGATCTCAGGACCCAGGGTTGTGGGCCAGGCATGTGGGTGTAAAAGCCAGGGCAGGGATAAGGGCCCAAGATTGAGGGCAAGGCTGGAGGGTCTTGGATCCAGGGTTGAGGGCAAGGCTGGAGGGTTTTAAATACTGGATTGAGGGGAATACTGGAGATCTCAGGACCCAGGGTTGTGGGCCAGGCATGTGGGTGTAAAAGCCAGGGCAGGGTTAAAGACCCAGGGTTGAGGGCAAGGCTGGAGGGTTTTGGATCCAAGATTGAGGGCAAGGCAGGAGGGTTTTGGACCCTGGGTTGTAGGCCAGGCATGTGGGTGTAAAAGCCAGGGCAGGGATAAGGGCCCAGGGTTGAGGGCAAGGCTGTAGGGTTTTGGATCCAGGGTTGAGGGCAAGGCTGGAGGGTTTTAAATACAGGATTGAGGGGAATACTGGAGATCTCAGGACCCAGGGTTGTGGGCCAGGCTGTAGGGTATGGTGGAGAGTCTAGGAGAGCACGGGGGGTACGGGAGGGTGGCTGGACCCTGACTGGTTGGATTTTGCAGCAGCATGGTCCTTGTTATGGAGGGATCTGAGTCAAAGGGCATCAGGATGGACCCCGGGAGTTATTGGGTACCTGCTTGTGTCGCAGGGATGTTGGTGCCCATGTTGCGCCGTGCCCTCCACTCCCCTTTCGCTCATCTCTCCCAGCTCCCCAGCCACCGCAAACATATGAAGGGGGGGAAAGGCATGTGGGTGTAAAAGCCAGGGCAGGGTTAAGGACCCAGGGGCGAGGGGAAGGCTGGAGGGTTTTGGATCCAGGGTTGAGGGCAAGGCTGGAGGGTTTTGGATCCAAGATTGAGGGCAAGGCAGGAGGGTTTTGAACCCAGTGTTGTGGGCCAGGCATGTGGGTGTAAAAGCCAGGGCAGGGATAAGGGCCCAGGGTTGAGGGCAAGGCTGGAGGGTTTTGGATCCATGGTTGAGGGCAAGGCTAGAGGGTTTTGGATACAGGATTGAGGGGAATACTGGAGATCTCAGGAACCAGGGTTGTGGGCCAGGCATGTCGGTGTAAAAGCCAGGGCAGGGTTAAGGACCCAGGGTTGAGGGCAAGGCTGGAGGGTCTTGGATCCATGGTTGAGGGCAAGGCTGGAGGGTTATAAATACAGGATTGAGGGGAATACTGGAGATCTCAGGACCCAGGGTTGTGTGCCAGGCATGTGGGTGTAAAAGCCAGGGCAGGGTTAAGGACCCAGGGTTGAGGGCAAGGCTGGAGAGTCTAGGAGAGCACGGGGGGTACGGGAGGGTGGCTGGACCCTGACTGGTTGGATTTTGCAGCAGCATGGTCCTTGTTATGGAGGGATCTGAGTCTAAGGGCATCTGGATGGACCCCGGGAGTTATTGGGTACCTGCTTGTGTCGCAGGGATGTTGGTGCCCATGTTGCGCCGTGCCCTCCACTCCCCTTTCGCTCATCTCTCCCAGCTCCCCAGCCACCGCAAACATCTGAAGGGGGGGAAAGGCATGTGGGTGTAAAAGCCAGGTCAGGGTTAAGGACCCAGGGTCGAGGGCAAGGCTGGAGGGTTTTGGATCCAGGGTTGAGGGCAAGGCTGGAGGGTTTTGGATCCAAGATTGAGGGCAAGGCAGGAGGGTTTTGAACCCAGGGTTGTGGGCCAAGCATGTGGGTGTAAAAGCCAGGGCAGGGATAAGGGCCCAGGGTTGAGGGCAAGGCTGGAAGGTTTTGGATCCATGGTTGAGGGCAAGGCTGGAGGGTTTTGGATACAGGATTGAGGGGAATACTGGCGATCTCAGGACCCAGGGTTGTGGGTTAGGCATGTGGGTGTAAAAGCCAGGGCAGGGTTAAGGACCCAGGGTTGAGGGCAAGGCTGGAGGGTCTTGGATCCATGGTTGAGTGAAAGGCTGGAGGGTTTTAAATACAGGATTGAGGGGAATACTGGAGATCTCAGGACCCAGGGTTGTGGGCCAGGCATGTGGGTGTAAAAGCCAGGGCAGGGTTAAGGACCCAGGGTTGAGGGCAAGGCTGGAGGGTTTTGGACCCAGGGTTGAGGGCAAGGCTGGAGGGTTTTGGATCCAAGATTGAGGGCAAGGCAGGAGGGTTTTGGACCTTGGGTTGTAGGCCAGGCATGTGGGTGTAAAAGCCAGGGCAGGGATAAGGGCCCAAGATTGAGGGCAAGGCAGGAGGGTATGGTGGAGAGGCCAGGCTGTAGGGTATGGTGGAGAGTCTAGGAGAGCACGGGGGGTACGGGAGGGTGGCTGGACCCTGACTGGTTGGATTTTGCAGCAGCATGGTCCTTGTTATGGAGGGATCTGAGTCTAAGGGCATCTGGATGGACCCCGGGAGTTATTGGGTACCTGCTTGTGTCGCAGGGATGTTGGTGCCCATGTTGCAACGTGCCCTCCACTCCCCTTTCGCTCATCTCTCCCAGCTCCCCAGCCACCGCAAACATCTGAAGGGGGGGAAAGGCATGTGGGTGTAAAAGCCAGGGCAGGGATAAGGACCCAGGGTCGAGGGCAAGGCTGGAGGGTTTTGGATCCAGGGTTGAGGGCAAGGCTGGAGGGTTTTGGATCCAAGATTGAGGGCAAGGCAGGAGGGTTTTGAACCCAGGGTTGTGGGCCAGGCATGTGGGTGTAAAAGCCAGGGCAGGGTTAAGGACCCAGGGTTGAGGGCAAGGCTGGAGGGTCTTGGATCCAGGGTTGAGGGCAAGGCTAGAGGGTTTTAAATACAGGATTGAGGGGAATACTGGAGATCTCAGGACCCAGGGTTGTGTGCCAGGCATGTGGGTGTAAAAGCCAGGGCAGGGTTAAGGACCCAGGGTTGAGGGCAAGGTTGGAGGGTCTTGGATCCAGGGTTGAGGGCAAGGCTGGAGGGTTTTAAATACAGGATTGAGGGGAATACTGGAGATCTCAGGACCCAGGGTTGTGGGCCAGGCATGTGGGTGTAAAAGCCAGGGAGGGTTAAAGACCCAGGGTTGAGGGCAAGGCTGGAGGGTTTTGGATCCAAGATTGAGGGCAAGGCAGGAGGGTTTTGGACCCTGGGTTGTAGGCCAGGCATGTGGGTGTAAAAGCCAGGGCAGGGATAAGGGCCCAGGGTTGAGGGCAAGGCTGTAGGGTTTTGGATCCAGGGTTGAGGGCAAGGCTGGAGGGTTTTAAATACAGGATTGAGGGGAATACTGGAGATCTCAGGACCCAGGGTTGTGGGCCAGGCTGTAGGGTATGGTGGAGAGTCTAGGAGAGCACGGGGGGTACGGGAGGGTGGCTGGACCCTGACTGGTTGGATTTTGCAGCAGCATGGTCCTTGTTATGGAGGGATCTGAGTCTAAGGGCATCTGGATGGACCCCGGGAGTTATTGGGTACCTGCTTGTGTCGCAGGGATGTTGGTGCCCATGTTGCGCCGTGCCCTCCACTCCCCTTTCGCTCAACTCTCCCAGCTCCCCAGCCACCGCAAACATCTGAAGGGGGGGAAAGGCATGTGGGTGTAAAAGCCAGGTCAGGGTTAAGGACCCAGGGTCGAGGGCAAGGCTGGAGTGTTTTGGATCCAGGGTTAAGGGCAAGGCTGGAGGGTTTTGGATCCAAGATTGAGGGCAAGGCAGGAGGGTTTTGAACCCAGGGTTGTGGGCCAAGCATGTGGGTGTAAAAGCCAGGGCATGGATAAGGGCCCAGGGTTGAGGTCAAGGCTGGAAGGTTTTGGATCCATGGTTGAGGGCAAGGCTGGAGGGTTTTGGATACAGGATTGAGGGGAATACTGGAGATCTCAGGACCCAGGGTTGTGGGTTAGGCATGTGGGTGTAAAAGCCAGGGCAGGGTTAAGGACCCAGGGTTGAGGGCAAGGCTGGAGGGTCTTGGATCCATGGTTGAGTGAAAGGCTGGAGGGTTTTAAATACAGGATTGAGGGGAATACTGGAGATCTCAGGACCCAGGGTTGTGGGCCAGGCATGTGGGTGTAAAAGCCAGGGCAGGGTTAAGGACCCAGGGTTGAGGGCAAGGCTGGAGGGTTTTGGACCCAGGGTTTAGGGCAAGGCTGGAGGGTTTTGGATCCAAGATTGAGGGCAAGGCAGGAGGGTTTTGGACCCTGGGTTGTAGGCCAGGCATGTGGGTGTAAAAGCCAGGGCAGGGATAAGGGCCCAAGATTGAGGGCAAGGCAGGAGGGTATGGTGGAGAGGCCAGGCTGTAGGGTATGGTGGAGAGTCTAGGAGAGCACGGGGGGTACGGGAGGGTGGCTGGACCCTGACTGGTTGGATTTTGCAGCAGCATGGTCCTTGTTATGGAGGGATCTGAGTCTAAGGGCATCTGGATGGACCCCGGGAGTTATTGGGTACCTGCTTGTGTCGCAGGGATGTTGGTGCCCATGTTGCGCCGTGCCCTCCACTCCCCTTTCGCTCATCTCTCCCAGCTCCCCAGCCACCGCAAACATCTGAAGGGGGGGAAAGGCATGCGGGTGTAAAAGTCAGGGCAGGGATAAGGACCCAGGGTCGAGGGCAAGGCTGGAGGGTTTTGGATCCAGGGTTGAGGGCAAGGCTGGAGGGTTTTGGATCCAAGATTGAGGGCAAGGCAGGAGGGTTTTGAACCCAGGGTTGTGGGCCAGGCATGTGGGTGTAAAAGCCAGGGCAGGGATAAGGGCCCAAGGTTGAGGGCAAGGCTGGAAGGTTTTGGATCCATGGTTGAGGGCAAGGCTGGAGGGTTTTGGATACAGGATTGAGGGGAATACTGGCGATCTCAGGACCCAGGGTTGTGGGCCAGGCATGTGGGTGTAAAAGCCAGGGCAGGGTTAAGGACCCAGGGTTGAGGGCAAGGCTGGAGGGTCTTGGATCCATGGTTGAGGGCAAGGCTGGAGGGTTTTAAATACAGGATTGAGGGGAATACTGGAGATCTCAGGACCCAGGGTTGTGTGCCAGGCATGTGGGTGTAAAAGCCAGGGCAGGGTTAAGGACCCAGGGTTGAGGGCAAGGCTGGAGGGTTTTGGACCCAGGGTTGAGGGCAAGGCTGGAGGGTTTTAAATACAGGATTGAGGGGAATACTGGAGATCTCAGGACCCAGGGTTGTGGGCCAGGCATGTGGGTGTAAAAGCCAGGGCAGGGATAAGGGCCCAAGATTGAGGGCAAGGCTGGAGGGTCTTGGATCCAGGGTTGAGGGCAAGGTTGGAGGGTTTTAAATACTGGATTGAGGGGAATACTGGAGATCTCAGGACCCAGGGTTGTGGGCCAGGCATGTGGGTGTAAAAGCCAGGGCAGGGTTAAAGACCCAGGGTTGAGGGCAAGGCTGGAGGGTTTTGGATCCAAGATTGAGGGCAAGGCAGGAGGGTTTTGGACCCTGGGTTGTAGGCCAGGCATGTGGGTGTAAAAGCCAGGGCAGGGATAAGGGCCCAGGGTTGAGGGCAAGGCTGTAGGGTTTTGGATCCAGGGTTGAGGGCAAGGCTGGAGGGTTTTAAATACAGGATTGAGGGGAATACTGGAGATCTCAGGACCCAGGGTTGTGGGCCAGGCTGTAGGGTATGGTGGAGAGTCTAGGAGAGCACGGGGGGTACGGGAGGGTGGCTGGACCCTGACTGGTTGGATTTTGCAGCAGCATGGTCCTTGTTATGGAGGGATCTGAGTCAAAGGGCATCAGGATGGACCCCGGGAGTTATTGGGTACCTGCTTGTGTCGCAGGGATGTTGGTGCCCATGTTGCGCCGTGCCCTCCACTCCCCTTTCGCTCATCTCTCCCAGCTCCCCAGCCACCGCAAACATATGAAGGGGGGGAAAGGCATGTGGGTGTAAAAGCCAGGGCAGGGTTAAGGACCCAGGGGCGAGGGGAAGGCTGGAGGGTTTTGGATCCAGGGTTGAGGGCAAGGCTGGAGGGTTTTGGATCCAAGATTGAGGGCAAGGCAGGAGGGTTTTGAACCCAGTGTTGTGGGCCAGGCATGTGGGTGTAAAAGCCAGGGCAGGGATAAGGGCCCAGGGTTGAGGGCAAGGCTGGAGGGTTTTGGATCCATGGTTGAGGGCAAGGCTGGAGGGTTTTGGATACAGGATTGAGGGGAATACTGGAGATCTCAGGAACCAGGGTTGTGGGCCAGGCATGTCGGTGTAAAAGCCAGGGCAGGGTTAAGGACCCAGGGTTGAGGGCAAGGCTGGAGGGTCTTGGATCCATGGTTGAGGGCAAGGCTGGAGGGTTATAAATACAGGATTGAGGGGAATACTGGAGATCTCAGGACCCAGGGTTGTGTGCCAGGCATGTGGGTGTAAAAGCCAGGGCAGGGTTAAGGACCCAGGGTTGAGGGCAAGGCTGGAGAGTCTAGGAGAGCACGGGGGGTACGGGAGGGTGGCTGGACCCTGACTGGTTGGATTTTGCAGCAGCATGGTCCTTGTTATGGAGGGATCTGAGTCTAAGGGCATCTGGATGGACCCCGGGAGTTATTGGGTACCTGCTTGTGTCGCAGGGATGTTGGTGCCCATGTTGCGCCGTGCCCTCCACTCCCCTTTCGCTCATCTCTCCCAGCTCCCCAGCCACCGCAAACATCTGAAGGGGGGGAAAGGCATGTGGGTGTAAAAGCCAGGTCAGGGTTAAGGACCCAGGGTCGAGGGCAAGGCTGGAGGGTTTTGGATCCAGGGTTGAGGGCAAGGCTGGAGGGTTTTGGATCCAAGATTGAGGGCAAGGCAGGAGGGTTTTGAACCCAGGGTTGTGGGCCAAGCATGTGGGTGTAAAAGCCAGGGCAGGGATAAGGGCCCAGGGTTGAGGGCAAGGCTGGAAGGTTTTGGATCCATGGTTGAGGGCAAGGCTGGAGGGTTTTGGATACAGGATTGAGGGGAATACTGGCGATCTCAGGACCCAGGGTTGTGGGTTAGGCATGTGGGTGTAAAAGCCAGGGCAGGGTTAAGGACCCAGGGTTGAGGGCAAGGCTGGAGGGTCTTGGATCCATGGTTGAGTGAAAGGCTGGAGGGTTTTAAATACAGGATTGAGGGGAATACTGGAGATCTCAGGACCCAGGGTTGTGGGCCAGGCATGTGGGTGTAAAAGCCAGGGCAGGGTTAAGGACCCAGGGTTGAGGGCAAGGCTGGAGGGTTTTGGACCCAGGGTTGAGGGCAAGGCTGGAGGGTTTTGGATCCAAGATTGAGGGCAAGGCAGGAGGGTTTTGGACCTTGGGTTGTAGGCCAGGCATGTGGGTGTAAAAGCCAGGGCAGGGATAAGGGCCCAAGATTGAGGGCAAGGCAGGAGGGTATGGTGGAGAGGCCATGCTGTAGGGTATGGTGGAGAGTCTAGGAGAGCACGGGGGGTACGGGAGGGTGGCTGGACCCTGACTGGTTGGATTTTGCAGCAGCATGGTCCTTGTTATGGAGGGATCTGAGTCTAAGGGCATCTGGATGGACCCCGGGAGTTATTGGGTACCTGCTTGTGTCGCAGGGATGTTGGTGCCCATGTTGCAACGTGCCCTCCACTCCCCTTTCGCTCATCTCTCCCAGCTCCCCAGCCACCGCAAACATCTGAAGGGGGGGAAAGGCATGTGGGTGTAAAAGCCAGGGCAGGGATAAGGACCCAGGGTCGAGGGCAAGGCTGGAGGGTTTTGGATCCAGGGTTGAGGGCAAGGCTGGAGGGTTTTGGATCCAAGATTGAGGGCAAGGCAGGAGGGTTTTGAACCCAGGGTTGTGGGCCAGGCATGTGGGTGTAAAAGCCAGGGCAGGGATAAGGGCCCAGGGTTGAGGGCAAGGCTGGAAGGTTTTGGATCCATGGTTGAGGGCAAGGCTGGAGGGTTTTGGATACATGATTGAGGGGAATACTGGAGATCTCAGGACCCAGGGTTGTGGGCCAGGCATGTGGGTGTAAAAGCCAGGGCAGGGTTAAGGACCCAGGGTTGAGGGCAAGGCAGGAGGGTCTTGGATCCAGGGTTGAGGGCAAGGCTAGAGGGTTTTAAATACAGGATTGAGGGGAATACTGGAGATCTCAGGACCCAGGGTTGTGTGCCAGGCATGTGGGTGTAAAAGCCAGGGCAGGGTTAAGGACCCAGGGTTGAGGGCAAGGTTGGAGGGTCTTGGATCCAGGGTTGAGGGCAAGGCTGGAGGGTTTTAAATACAGGATTGAGGGGAATACTGGAGATCTCAGGACCCAGGGTTGTGGGCCAGGCATGTGGGTGTAAAAGCCAGGGCAGGGTTAAAGACCCAGGGTTGAGGGCAAGGCTGGAGGGTTTTGGATCCAAGATTGAGGGCAAGGCAGGAGGGTTTTGGACCCTGGGTTGTAGGCCAGGCATGTGGGTGTAAAAGCCAGGGCAGGGATAAGGGCCCAGGGTTGAGGGCAAGGCTGTAGGGTTTTGGATCCAGGGTTGAGGGCAAGGCTGGAGGGTTTTAAATACAGGATTGAGGGGAATACTGGAGATCTCAGGACCCAGGGTTGTGGGCCAGGCTGTAGGGTATGGTGGAGAGTCTAGGAGAGCACGGGGGGTACGGGAGGGTGGCTGGACCCTGACTGGTTGGATTTTGCAGTAGCATGGTCCTTGTTATGGAGGGATCTGAGTCTAAGGGCATCTGGATGGACCCCGGGAGTTATTGGGTACCTGCTTGTGTCGCAGGGATGTTGGTGCCCATGTTGCGCCGTGCCCTCCACTCCCCTTTCGCTCATCTCTCCCAGCTCCCCAGCCACCGCAAACATCTGAAGGGGGGGAAAGGCATGTGGGTGTAAAAGCCAGGTCAGGGTTAAGGACCCAGGGTCGAGGGCAAGGCTGGAGTGTTTTGGATCCAGGGTTGAGGGCAAGGCTGGAGGGTTTTGGATCCAAGATTGAGGGCAAGGCAGGAGGGTTTTGAACCCAGGGTTGTGGGCCAAGCATGTGGGTGTAAAAGCCAGGGCAGGGATAAGGGCCCAGGGTTGAGGGCAAGGCTGGAAGGTTTTGGATCCATGGTTGAGGGCAAGGCTGGAGGGTTTTGGATACAGGATTGAGGGGAATACTGGAGATCTCAGGACCCAGGGTTGTGGGCCAGGCATGTCGGTGTAAAAGCCAGGGCAGGGTTAAGGACCCAGGGTTGAGGGCAAGGCTGGAGGGTCTTGGATCCATGGTTGAGTGAAAGGCTGGAGGGTTTTAAATACAGGATTGAGGGGAATACTGGAGATCTCAGGACCCAGGGTTGTGGGCCAGGCATGTGGGTGTAAAAGCCAGGGCAGGGTTAAGGACCCAGGGTTGAGGGCAAGGCTGGAGGGTTTTGGACCCAGGGTTTAGGGCAAGGCTGGAGGGTTTTGGATCCAAGATTGAGGGCAAGGCAGGAGGGTTTTGGACCCTGGGTTGTAGGCCAGGCATGTGGGTGTAAAAGCCAGGGCAGGGATAAGGGCCCAAGATTGAGGGCAAGGCAGGAGGGTATGGTGGAGAGGCCAGGCTGTAGGGTATGGTGGAGAGTCTAGGAGAGCACGGGGGGTACGGGAGGGTGGCTGGACCCTGACTGGTTGGATTTTGCAGCAGCATGGTCCTTGTTATGGAGGGATCTGAGTCTAAGGGCATCTGGATGGACCCCGGGAGTTATTGGGTACCTGCTTGTGTCGCAGGGATGTTGGTGCCCATGTTGCGCCGTGCCCTCCACTCCCCTTTCGCTCATCTCTCCCAGCTCCCCAGCCACCGCAAACATCTGAAGGGGGGGAAAGGCATGCGGGTGTAAAAGCCAGGGCAGGGATAAGGACCCAGGGTCGAGGGCAAGGCTGGAGGGTTTTGGATCCAGGGTTGGGGGCAAGGCTGGAGGGTTTTGGATCCAAGATTGAGGGCAAGGCAGGAGGGTTTTGAACCCAGGGTTGTGGGCCATGCATGTGGGTGTAAAAGCCAGGGCAGGGATAAGGGCCCAGGGTTGAGGGCAAGGCTGGAAGGTTTTGGATCCATGGTTGAGGGCAAGGCTGGAGGGTTTTGGATACAGGATTGAGGGGAATACTGGCGATCTCAGGACCCAGGGTTGTGGGCCAGGCATGTGGGTGTAAAAGCCAGGGCAGGGTTAAGGACCCAGGGTTGAGGGCAAGGCTGGAGGGTCTTGGATCCATGGTTGAGGGCAAGGCTAGAGGGTTTTAAATACAGGATTGAGGGGAATACTGGAGATCTCAGGACCCAGGGTTGTGTGCCAGGCATGTGGGTGTAAAAGCCAGGGCAGGGTTAAGGACCCAGGGTTGAGGGCAAGGCTGGAGGGTCTTGGATCCAGGGTTGAGGGCAAGGCTGGAGGGTTTTAAATACAGGATTGAGGGGAATACTGGAGATCTCAGGACCCAGGGTTGTGGGCCAGGCATGTGGGTGTAAAAGCCAGGGCAGGGTTAAAGACCCAGGGTTGAGGGCAAGGCTGGAGGGTTTTGGATCCAAGATTGAGGGCAAGGCAGGAGGGTTTTGGACCCTGGGTTGTAGGCCAGGCATGTGGGTGTAAAAGCCAGGGCAGGGATAAGGGCCCAGGGTTGAGGGCAAGGCTGTAGGGTTTTGGATCCAGGGTTGAGGGCAAGGCTGGAGGGTTTTAAATACAGGATTGAGGGGAATACTGGAGATCTCAGGACCCAGGGTTGTGGGCCAGGCTGTAGGGTATGGTGGAGAGTCTAGGAGAGCACGGGGGGTACGGGAGGGTGGCTGGACCCTGACTGGTTGGATTTTGCAGCAGCATGGTCCTTGTTATGGAGGGATCTGAGTCAAAGGGCATCAGGATGGACCCCGGGAGTTATTGGGTACCTGCTTGTGTCGCAGGGATGTTGGTGCCCATGTTGCGCCGTGCCTCCACACTTCCATTACACACATTTCATTCTGGCAGCATAGTAAAGGATCACTATATGAACATGCAGCCATGCTCAAAATGTCAGGGCAGTGGGTAAAATGGGAGGAACACAGATTTTGAGTCACCAAGGTGGTTCAGTAAAACAGCCCCCCTCGTTTCCCACTCAAGGAGATGGCCTGCAACAGCCTCCACACTTCCATTACACACATTTCATTCTGGCAGCATAGTAAAGGATCATTATATGAACATGCAGCCATGCTCAAAATGTCAGGGCAGTGGGTAAAATGGGAGGAACACAGATTTTGAGTCACCAAGGTGGTTCAGTAAAACAGCCCCCCTCGTTTCCCACTCAAGGAGATGGCCTGCAACAGCCTCCACACTTCCATTACACACATTTCATTCTGGCAGCATAGTAAAGGATCATTATATGAACATGCAGCCATGCTCAAAATGTCAGGGCAGTGGGTAAAATGGGAGGAACACAGATTTTGAGTCACCAAGGTGGTTCAGTAAAACAGCCCCCCTCGTTTCCCACTCAAGGAGATGGCCTGCAACAGCCTCCACACTTCCATTACACACATTTCATTCTGGCAGCATAGTAAAGGATCACTATATGAGCATGCAGCCATGCTCAAAATGTCAGGGCAGTGGGTAAAATGGGAGGAACACAGATTTTGAGTCACCAAGGTGGTTCAGAAAAACAGCCCCCCTCGTTTCCCACTCAAGGACATGGCTCTGCTTATCAACCACGTTGTCACACCTGAAAGAGTATGGTTGGCATGTGAGCCATGCCTTGCCCGCTTGGGCTACCTTGGGCACACACTTGCGCCCCCCCTTGGACCCAACAGTCGTTGGCTTCTGAATGGCTGTCTTCCGCTTTTGCCTCTTACGCTTTAGCGTGTCCTTCCTGGTCGCTGCGCGCTTGCGATGAATGGCATACATGGACTTTTCTCCGTGCTTCATTTATCTAAAAGGATGTATGACCCGGTTTAAAGGCAGGTAAGCCTCAATAGGCCCGTCATTCCGCTAACAGAAAAGTGTGGACACTAAAATTAACAGCGTTAACCGGTAAACATTAACTTTAGAGAACGTCTCAGCTCTGTTTGGCCACTCCATCTCCTCTTAAACGAACCGTTTATGAGCCTTCTGTGGCGAGGCATACAGGGACAGCGACGATTCCTCTGCTTGGTCATACCCGAGACCAAAAAGAGAAATGGTGCATGCGTGTGTAGCTTGCGCTAAGCTTTACATATTAAAAAAGTATCAAAACAATATAAGTAGGAGGACGTGGAGACGATAATTCAGGTTGGAGCCGGATCAGAGCGGGGATGGTGTGACGTTCACGTGGAAGGGCAAGGTGAGAGGGTGGCAACACCTACCAGTGACAGGCTGAAGGTGCCAGTTATGTTTTGAAGGTTAGGCAAACATATGGCTGGAGGCTAGGCAGATGTTGACGTGGCGGTGTGCATGGGAAGGAGCAAGGGAGAATTCATGCATGAGAGCGGACATGGGGAGGGGGCACCAGGTACGAACATTCCGGCTCATGTATCATGCAGGTACATCACGGCCTTGTAATCCAGCTGCATCTTGGTTTCAAATTGGTGCTTGATTTGGGAAGCATTTCAGAAGACACAGGAAGAGAACAACCAAACCGTGTGGTTGTGGAGCCTAAGCCCTTCAGACATGAAGAGATAATAGTGTGCACCTGCAAATCCGCATGAATGCGCAAGGGGGAGCGTTGAGCAGCCGGCAAAAACAAACTGTAGGGCTCCCGTCATGCTGCAGGACTGCTGGGCTTAGCTGGAACCTGAAGCATGAGCACCTCTAGGGCTCCCGTCATGCTGCAGGATTGCTGGGCTTAGCTGGAACCTGAAGCATGAGCACCTGTAGGGCTACCGTCATGTGACCCCCCAATTCAATGACACTAAACCTATGGGCCCTGCTCAAAAAGGCTTGGCCGCATGTGTTGGTGTATTACATGATGCCCATGCAGTGCAACTGCCTTAGAGCTGCCTTAGAGCTAGAGGCTTTCAACTTAGAAGAAGAGGAGGGGTGAAGACTCGAATGTATGTTGCATGTTGGCAGCAGCATGGGAGCAGGGAAGGTGCATGGCGTCCTTGTAACTTCGCTGCCCACCCATCAAAGACCGTCGTTAATGTGCCGACCATACTCACAATACACACATTTCACCACCACAGCCCGCCTTCCTTGCCATAAATAACCCTTTCTAGTAGCTTTGTTTCACTGTCAACGTATCAATATGCAGACACATACCACCCCGTTGTGCCTTCCATCGCCGATTGTGGCAAATACAATTGCCGTCTCCCGGTTTACAGACCGCCCGGGTCTTTTCCTCGTTGCGAATCAAGCTTATCGGAACATTTTAGCCCCTCACGGGTTCTCGATTAAGGATTTGAGACGCTCGATTCGGTCGATCCGTCCGAGTCATGTACTACGCTGCACGGATGTTGCGAACCTGAAGAAGCTCGTTCGAATCAGAGCCATCCGCAATAGACACGGCGCTGCTATCATGATTTCTGTACAGGGCATTCAAGCCACGATTCGGCAGTCGTCCAAGCTGACATCTGACGATAAAGAAGTCCTGTGTGAAGCCCTAGGCGAATTGGCACCTCCGCCTTCATACGGGTCCATGATCATCAGGTGAGACTAGCCAGTTCAGACTAGCCTGTATTCTAAACCTGTTTATTCTGTAGCTTCCTCATGTACCTATCATGCGTGCCCTGACCACCATACCTTGTATGCTCCATTCAGCCAAATGCAAGCAGCAGCGGGCTCGAGCAAGCGCATGCGGCCGACCACCATGCGGCCACCCAGCGATGAGTTAAAGCTGCCAAACACATTCCCTCCAATGCCTGTCAAGGAGAGCAGTGATGAGGAGATCAGTGATGAGGAAGACAATGGGTAAGTGATAAGCAGTACTAGACTGGATTGTGTAGTTGCTCAACCAAAGTGTTTTAGCCCAGATAGAGCTTGAATTTTTTCGCTTCCTGTCACATGATGAATGCCGGTCCGTGCACCCCTAATTAGATTAGGTAAGGACAACATACTTCCACCTCCCATCTGACCTTGAATCTTTTATTCAGAAAATTGCAAGCAACGGGCGCGAGGAAGCGCATGCGGCCCGCCAACGCTCATCCACCCAGCTTTGAGTTTGAGCTTTCCAACATCCCTCCTCCGATGCCTGCCAAGGAGAGCAATGATGAGGAGAACAGTGATAGTATTGACAATGGGTAAGTGATAATCATGACTAGGCTGGATTTCTGTACTTGCCCAAGCAGCATGATTGTTTTTGCCTGAGTCCATGTAGTGATCAATGTCCCCGGTCCGACCTCCGTTAGGTTGAATTTGGGACGCACTCCAAGCAAACACGTCATGCATGATGATGAGGAGCTTGAGGATGAGGATGTTGCCACACCTGGACTACACCCTCAACCATCACATACACCTTATCCTGCTGGGTAGGTTGATCAAAATATTTGTACAAACGTATTTCGCCCAAGCTCAAGCGTATGCCATGCAGAACCCTGGCCCACAAACCTCTTTTAAGCGTATGCCCTGCACAACCCTGGCCCACAAACCTCTTTTAAGCGTATGCCATGCAGAACCCTGTCCCCCAATCCTCTTTTAAGCGTATGCCCTGCACAACCCTGGCCCACAAACCTCTTTTAAGCGTATGCCCTGCACAACCCTGGCCCACAAACCTCTTTTAAGCGTATGCCCTGCACAACCCTGTCCCCCAATCCTCTTTTAAGCGTATGCCCTGCACAACCCTGGCCCACAATCCTCTTTTAAGCGTATGCCCTGCACAACCCTGGCCCACAAACCTCTTTTAAGCGTATGCCCTGCACAACCCTGGCCCACAAACCTCTTTTAAGCGTATGCCCTGCAGAACCCTGGCCCACAAACCTCTTTTAAGCGTATGCCATGCAGAACCCTGTCCCCCAATCCTCTTTTAAGCGTATGTCCTGCACAACCCTGGCCCACAAACCTCTTTTAAGCGTATGCCCTGCACAACCCTGTCCCCCAATCCTCTTTTAAGCGTATGCCCTGCAGAACCCTGTCCCCCAATCCTCTTTTAAGCGTATGCCATGCAGAACCCTGTCCCCCAATCCTCTTTTAAGCGTATGCCCTGCAGAACCCTGCCCGACAAACCTCTTTTAAGCGTATGCCCTGCACAACCCTGGCCCACAAACCTCTTTTAAGCGTATGCCCTGCAGAACCCTGTCCCCCAATCCTCTTTTAAGCGTATGCCCTGCAGAACCCTGTCCCCCAATCCTCTTTTAAGCGTATGCCATGCAGAACCCTGTCCCCCAATCCTCTTTTAAGCGTATGCCCTGCACAACCCTGGCCCACAAACCTCTTTTAAGCGTATGCCCTGGACCCTGTCCCCCAATCCTCTTTTAAGCGTATGCCCTGCAGAACCCTGTCCCCCAATCCTCTTTTAAGCGTATGCCCTGCAGAACCCTGCCCCACAAACCTCTTTTAAGCGTATGCCCTGCACAACCCTGGCCCACAAACCTCTTTTAAGCGTATGCCCTGCACAACCCTGGCCCACAAACCTCTTTTAAGCGTATGCCCTGCAGAACCCTGTCCCCCAATCCTCTTTTAAGCGTATGCCCTGCAGAACCCTGTCCCCCAATCCTCTTTTAAGCGTATGCCCTGCAGAACCCTGGCCCACAAACCTCTTTTAAGCGTATGCCCTGCACAACCCTGGCCCACAAACCTCTTTTAAGCGTATGCCCTGCAGAACCCTGTCCCCCAATCCTCTTTTAAGCGTATGCCATGCAGAACCCTGTCCCCCAATCCTCTTTTAAGCGTATGCCCTGCACAACCCTGTCCCCCAATCCTCTTTTAAGCGTATGCTTTGCACAACCCTGTCCCCCAATCCTCTTTTAAGCGTATGCCATGCAGAACCCTGTCCCCCAATCCTCTTTTAAGCGTATGCCCTGCAGAACCCTGACCCACAAACCTCTTTTAAGCGTATGCCCTGCACAACCCTGGCCCACAAACCTCTTTTAAGCGTATGCCCTGCAGAACCCTGTCCCCCAATCCTCTTTTAAGCGTATGCCCTGCAGAACCCTGGCCCACAAACCTCTTTTAAGCGTATGCCCTGCACAACCCTGTCCCCCAATCCTCTTTTAAGCGTATGCTTTGCACAACCCTGTCCCCCAATCCTCTTTTAAGCGTATGCCATGCAGAACCCTGTCCCCCAATCCTCTTTTAAGCGTATGCCCTGCACAACCCTGGCCCACAAACCTCTTTTAAGCGTATGCCCTGCAGAACCCTGTCCCCCAATCCTCTTTTAAGCGTATGCCATGCAGAACCCTGTCCCCCAATCCTCTTTTAAGCGTATGCCCTGCACAACCCTGGCCCACAAACCTCTTTTAAGCGTATGCCCTGCAGAACCCTGCCCGACAAACCTCTTGTAAGCTCATGCCCTGGACCCTTTTCCTGCACCCTCATATAGGTTGGACAACGTACTTCCAGCAACCATCTATATTGACCTCTTCTCTTCCGATGAGGGAGAGCCAAACTATGTTGACACCGGCGGCTACACCGGTATCAACATGCCTATTTCTGGAAATGTACCTCCACGTCATGTTTGGTACGTAATTGAAGCTGTGTAATTTATAATAAATCTCAATTTTAATCTGCATACCCTCAGCCACTGTCCCTTGTATGTGACAAATGAGCCGCATCTTCCCACATTCACCCTTGATTACATGTGAATGAAGGATACCATGCAGGTGCACATGCTTGGCTCCACCCTCACATGTTGCCTTGTGGGCCAAAACAGTTGCCTTCCCCCCATGGCTCTCTTTCACCTGCAGTTTGGGCAATGTGACACCCTCGTCCAGTGATGACAGCAGTGAGCCAGACACTTCTGATCCAGAGACATCAGATCATCCCGATGATATCAAGGTAGCATCCCATCGAGAACGTGGGGACAGCCAAAACAGAAGGTCAGTCCACATGACATTTTAGGATGTGTTCATGCCGTAGGGTCCAAATGAAGGGATTGTAGGAATCATGTGCTCATGTAGCTTTAGGTCCTCCCCCCCAATCAACACCCCCTTTCTCCCTCCCCGGCCTCCCACCCCTGCCTCTCACATGAGACCTGTCCCCCGTACTTCCCCCATGCCTCTCTAATGTTACTTGTCCATCCCATCCATGTTATGCAGTTTTTCTGTTGGGGACATGCCAGTGAACATGCCTCAAGTGGAGCTAACCTCGAAACAACATGCCATGAAGTACGGACTCAAGGGACACCAAGAGACTGCTAAGCTAACTTGTGAGATTGCTGAGTACGTTGAGTGGAACAACACTGCCATCCAGCTAGACCGTCCATGCGTGGCCCTCCAAACCACGACACTGGGCAAACATGAAGACCATCTGAGAGGTGAGAAACAATCATATCCATATCCCATACTCTTAGGCCATGCTTGTATGAGAGTTAGTGTAAGGCCATGTGTGTAAGATGGTTTACTGTTGGGCCATGCTCGTAAGTTTTTTTGTCATGGTTTTATGCTCCCATGCCATGCTTCTATGAGGGTTTCATCTCTTGAATGACTGACCTTTTGGATGGCCTCCCCCCCCACACATATCAGGTTATTTGGGCTTCATCGCCAACGTGCAAGACGTCAACCCCGAGACCTTGTCCTTGAATGTCTACAAGGACAAAGCGACATTCTTAGCCTTCATAGCCTACTTGAAGGCGCGGTCAGTTGGCCGGGACCACGTGGTTAAGCATGCATCCATATGCAGGCGTGTTTGCCAGTTCTTGTACCGGGGAACAGGCGATCTGCAGATGGGGGCCATGGACACCTGGTTAACCAATCTGCAGCGGCAGTTACTAGCCCCAATGCCCAAAACCCCGGTCAGTGAGATGCCCTATGGACCCGAGGTGTACCAGCACATCGACCATCTAGTGTCGCGTGCACGGCGGGCAATTGCATGGGATTCACAGCTGGATGATCTGACAAAGGTGGAGACAGCGTTCACAGTGCAGACAGCCCTCTTGGCCATGCTCATCACAGGATCACAAATCCCTCCGTGCCGGTGAGTGCATGATGGTCAGTGCTAAGGGTTTGATGGGTTTATAAATGCGGTGAACGTATGATTGCAGAAGCAAAAAGTATGATGATGAAGCCCGATTCCCACCCTGAAGCCTAATTCCCACCGTGCCCAAGCATGGGCAGCCTGATTCGCAAGCCCCCTTGCCTTAGAAGCCTGATTCCCACCTTGCCCTTGCTTCGTGAGCAACACATGTGATGATAAAGCCTGATTCCCACCCTGAAATCTGATTCCTACCATGAAACATGATTCCCACCTTGCTCACGAAGGTTGCATGTGTTGAAGACCCTTCAACACCCGAGATTTGTTGGCAAGGGACCGTGTCCTGACCCAGACTGCTTACAGCCCACAAAATGCCTGGGGAACCATTTCGAGGTGGTCAAGCTGGATGCAACATTGGAGGAGGGACCAAAGCGAAAAATCATATACCGAGCCATTCACCACAAGGTAAGAACCCTGATTTATAAGACCAGCCATTTGTTAATTGCAGTGAAAGTAGATTCCCAGTCCATGCATTTGAATTTCTCCCTCATTAGTAGTGTGTATGCCCTCCTTTACCCCCTCCCAGTCCATGCAGCTGTTTGGGCCCAAAGCATTAGTGCCCTTGCCCCTTCTTGCCACATCCCAGTCCAGGCAGCTGTTTTTCTCCATAACAATACGTGTTTGTGGGCCCTCCTTTACCCCTCCCAGTCCATGCAGCTGTTTGGGCCCAAAGCATTAGTGCCCTTGCCCCCCCTTGCCACATCCCAGTCCAGGCAGCTGTTTGTCTCCATAACAATACGTGTTTGTGGGCCCTCCTTTACCCCTCCCAGTCCATGCAGCTGTTTGGGCCCAAAGCATTAGTGCCCTTGCCCCCCCTTGCCACATCCCAGTCCAGGCAGCTGTTTGTCTCCATAACAATACGTGTTTGTGGGCCCTCCTTTACCCCTCCCAGTCCATGCAGCTGTTTGGGCCCAAACCATTAGTGCCCTTGCCCCCCCTTGCCACATCCCAGTCCAGGCAGCTGTTTGTCTCCATAACAATACGTGTTTGTGGGCCCTCCTTTACCCCTCCCAGTCCATGCAGCTGTTTGGGCCCAAAGCATTAGTGCCCTTGCCCCTCCTTGCCTCATCCCAGTCCAGGCAGTTGAATATCTCCCTCAGGATTAGTGAGCAGACAACTGAATAATATTGTGATGGGCAAAATAAGATATGCAAGAGAACAGTAGGCAGCAGGCATAAATGATACAGTGAACAAACATAATATTTGTGTACTTAAGTTGCCCTCGTTTCTTTGCTTACAGAACGACAGGCGAGGGTTTCAGCCAACCGAGCTCACACTACCGACAGGTAAGATTATTGCATTATTGTGCTGACCAAACTGCATGTGGTAAGCCTTTGGATCTTGCTGTCATAGTTTTTTGATGTAGCTGAATTGTAGCTGAGACAAGAAAAACATGTGAATCAATGATGCATCCCCTTCAACCCCTTCAACTGCTGAACAGGTTGGCAATTATAATTCCCCTACCCTTATCACTGCCCTAAAGCCATAATGTCACCGTATTATATCCTAACTGGAATTTTGCTTGCCACACAGGGCCGCTCACAGAACTGCTCATGTTTCACATCAAGAAAGGCCACAAGCGCCTTGCGGTGTCATCCGAGACTTCTTTGTTTGTGTCACGAAAGGGCGTGGCCTTGAAAGACACAACATTTGTGAACTACTGGCGAATTCACATCCTGCGCAATGCCACCTTCCCATATTTCCCACCATCATGGGCTCGCCGCTTGTTCGTGCAGTCCTACACTGCAGCGGTTGGCCAGGATCCTGAGATGTGGGATGGATGCGCTGTGGTGAGTCATGCTGGGATAGAAATCGAATTTTGGACAAAACATATATTGATAATTCCTTTGCCTTGGCACTTGTCTTGGAGTTGGATGTATGTGGATATGAGAAGCTTGCATGACAGTTTGTTTAGCATGGCGGTGATATCTGACGTGACACCTCATGCACTGTGCAGGCTATGGGATCTAGCACCAAGACCTGGTGGAATCACTACGGTGCTCCCACAATGCGTAGACGTATCTCGCAGGCTGCCGTCGATAATCATGGGACATTCCAGACATTCATGGCCATGGCGAGCCATGACGAGCAATTTGAGGACATTTAGAGACCTAGTCACTTCATACGCACGAGCGCCCATTGATCATGAATGCGTAGCTTTATAGTGCCGTGCAGCCTGTAGGGGGGGTGACAGGGTCCATGCGTATGCTCAAATATATGCGCAGCTACCATCCAGTGAGCGGTGATTGGTTTATTGAGGCTAAGCGGTCTTTCGAGCTGATTAAGCTGCACCCAATTTCCAGTCTAGCTGACTAGACTGGACACAGTCACAGAACAGTTAGGGAATGACATGAACTGCCTGCGCTTGCTCAAATATATGCGCGGCTACCATCCAATGAGCGGTGATTGGTTTATATTTATATTAGGCTAAGCAGTCTTTCGAGGTGACTAAGCTGCTCCTATCTTCCAGTCTACCTGACTATACTTGAAACAGTCACATAACAGTTAGGAAATGACATGAACTGCATGCGCTTGCTTAAATTTATGCGCGGCTACCATCCATCGAGCGGTAATTGGTTATTGAGGCTAAGCGGTCTTTCAAGCTGATTTAGCTGCTCCCATCTTCCAGTCTAGCTGACTATACTTGAAACAGTCACAGAACAGTTAGGGAATGACATAAACTGCATGCGCTTGCTTAAATTGATGCGCAGCTACCATCCAATGAGCGGTGATTGGTTTATTGAGGCTAAGCGGTCTTTCGAGCTGATTAAGCTGCTCCCATCTTCCAGTCTACCTAAATGTACTTGAAACAGTCACAGAACAGTTAGGGAATGACATGAACTGCATGCGCTTGCTTAAATTGATGCGCAGCTACCATCCAGCGAGCGGTGATTGGTTTATTGAGGCTAAGCGGTGTTTCGAGCTGATTTAGCTGCTCCCATCTTCCACTCTAGCTGACTAGACTTGAAACAGTCACAGAACAATTAGGGAATGACATGAAATGCATGCGCTTGCTTAAATTGATGCGCGGCTACCATCCAGCAAGCGGTGATTGGTTTATTGAGGCTAAGCGGTCTTTCGAGCTGATTAAGCTGCTCCCATCTTCCACTCTAGCTGACTAGACTTGAAACAGTCACATAACAGTTAGGGAATGACATGAACTGCATGCGCTTGCAAAAAATGATGCGCGGCTACCATATAGTGAGCGGTGATTGGTTAATTGAGGCTAAGCGGTCTTTCAAGCTGATGAAGCTGGTCCCATCTTCCAGTCTAGCTTAGCTTAGATGAAAAGCCTAAACCATCTTGCAGTTCATCCCAATGCACTAGGCAGATGAAGCATGAATGTTGTCAACAGTTGGCGCTGCCCTCAATCCAATGTAAGCTTCAAGTTTCTTAATTTGTGCCGCGCAACCTGTTTGGGGGGAGACAGGTCCCAGGTTAATTTGTGGCGCGCAACCTGTTGGGTGGAGACAGGTCCCTAGTTAATTTGTGGCGCGCAACCTGTTGGGTGGAGACAGGTCCTTGGTTAATTTGTGCCGTGCAACCTGTTGGGTGGAGACAGGTCTAGTTTAGGGTTTAGGGTTTAGGGTTTAGGGTTTAGTTTTAGTCTTTTCATTTCAACATCCTGCCTGTCTTTTTGAACGAAGCGCCGCCCTACCAAGACACGCATGCGCGCATATACGCCGCTTTCTGCTGTTTCGAACACTGTTTTATCTAACGTGCCATACACGCCTGATGCCTCAGGTGACAGCAACAACATGTTCACCCATCAGTTTTTTGCAACAACATCTTACCGATCTGCGTCGAAGCCACGCCGCACCACTCCGATCTCCAATCTTCTTGCTTCGTCTACAGGTTGGCCACGCAGCCCTCGCCAGCTGTGCTGCCTGAGCGCAGCAAGAGGTGGCAGGAGGGCACACCCAGCGCGATTGCAGTGCATCTGATAAAGCAATCATGCAAAGCGTACCTCGCCGTTCCTACAGCTCCACGATCAGTGTTACTACTAGATGGTGTTGCATGATGTTGAGCGAAACCTCTGGTTGATCTTGTAGACCTACACCAGGAATGCCAATCTCAACAGACGGCCATGATACGCCTGGAGACCGAACGTCTCGACGCCACAGCCATGGGGCAACGTTCCACACTTTGTACCACCTGTCGACGATCTGGAATGCACTTCTCAGTACCACCAGTGTACCAGTCCCTTCTTGAAAGATCAACCAATTCAGGTGAGCTTGGTAGCACACGTAATGCTACGCTCTGATGGCGACCCAGCTTCATCCTGATATGCCCGATCATGCTTTGCCACGGATTGGATCTTGTATGAAGTTCTCTGAGTAACGCGTTGTACTCATACGCAATGTAATGTATAAGCAGCATCTTCCTCATGCGTACCGTCAGGTACCCAACACACCGGGGGCCGACATCCCCACGCATCCCCAAAGCGCCATCGTAAACGCAAGAACAAGGAAGATCGAGAAGCCCAGCAACTACCATCCCCTGTGCACAAGACTCCATCACCTTGCTACATCAGATCAGAGTGCCACAACCACTCGACCACACGACCACTCGACTCGACCTTCCTGCTGTTTGCTGGATGAAAGGCAAGTAACAGCGTGTCCCTCCCGCATGGCCCTCCAGCATGGGCCATGTGCCCTCTAGCCTGTCCATACCCCCCCCTCCCCCTCGTGCTTACACCCCAGGCCATCAGCCACAAGTAAATTACAGAGCAAGGTACCAGTACCTGTCCCCGTGCACACGACTCCACCTCCATGTTTTTATCAGAGCAGCGTACAAGTACATGTCCCCATGCACAAGACTCCACCATCCTGATACATCAAGGCAAAGTAACAGAACCCCCTCCCCAAACACCTCTCCCCCTCAGCTGCCTAGCTCATGCAGTCCACATATCCCCCTTTGCTGCCTAGATCCAGCAGTCCACCTCTCCCCCTCAGCTGCCCAGGTCTTGCATGCCAAAGATCCCCCACAACTGCCCAGCAATTTAGGGTCCAGCCACTCAAAGTCCAACCAGTCAGGGTCCAGCCACATCCAGTACCCCCATGTGCTCTCCTAGACTCTCCCACATACCCTCCCGTACATCCCATGCCATAAAGCATGCACCCTTTATGTCCCTTGCTACCACAGGACTAGGCTGGCTGGCCTACCATGCATCATGATCGTCTGAAGGTACCCAAGCCCAGCCTCATCACCTACTGCTTCTCAACAGCCAAAGCACTCCACATGCCCATCTCATGGCCAGACACATCCCCTCTCCCCCCATCACCTGCCCCAGCTCATGGCCAGACACATCCCCTCTCCCCCCATCACCTGCCCCAGCTCATGGCCAGACACATCCCCTCTCCCCCCACCACCTGCTCCAGCTCATGGCCAGACACATCCCCTCTCCCCCCACCACCTGCTCCAGCTCCTGGCCAGACACATCCCCTCTCCCCCCACCACCTGCTCCAGCTCATGGCCATACACATCCCCTCTCCCCCCACCACCTGCTCCAGCTCCTGGCCAGACACATCCCCTCTCCCCCCACCACCTGCTCCAGCTCCTGGCCAGACACATCCCCTCTCCCCCCACCACCTGTCCCAGCTCATGGCCAGACACATCCCCTCTCCTCCCACCACCTGCTCCAGCTCATGGCCAGACACATCCCCTCTCCCCCCACCACCTGCTCCAGCTCATGGCCAGACACATCCCCTCTCCCCCCACCACCTGTCCCAGCTCATGGCCAGACACATCCCCTCTCCCCCCACCACCTGCTCCAGCTCATGGCCAGACACATCCCCTCTCCCCCCATCACATGTCCCAGGTCATGGCCAGACACATCCCCTCTCCCCCCACCACCTGTCCCAGCTCATGGCCAGACACATCCCCTCTCCCCCCATCACATGTCCCAGCTCATGGCCAGACACATCCCCTCTCCCCCCACCACCTGCTCCAGCTCATAGCCAGACACATCCCCTCTCCCCCCATCACATGCCCCAGCTCATGGCCAGACACATCCCCTCTCCCCCCATCACCTGCCCCAGCTCATGGCCAGACACATCCCCTCTCCCCCCATCACATGTCCCAGCTCATGGCCAGACACATCCCCTCTCCCCCCACCACCTGTCCCATATCAGTAACCTGCCTCCTCCCTCCTACCCCTCACCCTTACCCCATAACAGCTGTGGATCAGTAGCCTGCCTTCTCCCTCCCACCCAGAACAGCTGTGGACCAGTCAGCTGCCTCCTCCCTCCCACCCCTCACCCTTACCCCAGAACAGCTGTGGATCAGTCAGCTGCCTCCTCCCTCCCACCCTTCACCCTTACCCCAGAACAGCTGTGGACCAGTCAGCTGCCTCCTCCCTCCCACCCTTCACCCTTACCCCAGAACAGCTGTGGATCAGTCAGCTGCCTCCTCCCTCCCACCCCTCACCCTTACTCCAGAACAGCCGTGGATCAGTCACCTGCCTCCTCCCTCCTACCCCTCACCCTTACCCCGGAACAGCTGTGGATCAGTCAGCTGCCTCCTCCCTCCCAATCCTCACCCTTACCCCAGAACAGCTGTGGATCAGTGAGCTGCCTCCTCCCTCCCACCCTTCACCCTTACCCCAGAACAGCTGTGTACGAGTCAGCTGCCTCCTCCCTCCCACCCTTCACCCTTACCCCAGAACAGCTGTGGATCAGTCAGCTGCCTCCTCCCTCCCACCCCTCACCCTCACCCCAGAACAGCTGTGGATCAGTCAGCTGCCTCCTCCCTCCTACCCCTCACCCTTACCCCAGAACAGCTGTGGATCAGTAACTTGCCTCCTCCCTCCCACCCTTCACCCTTACCCCAGAACAGCTGTGCACCAGTCAGCTGCCTCCTCCCTCCCACCCTTCACCCTAACCCCAGAACAGCTGTGGATCAGTCAGCTGCCTCCTCCCTCCCACCCCTCACCCTTACCCCAGAACAGCTGTGGATCAGTCAGCTGCCTCCTCCCTCCCACCCTCCACCCTTACCCCAGAACAGCCGTGGACCAGTCAGCTGCCTCCTCCCTCCCAATCCCCACCCTTACCCCAGAACAGCTGTGGATCAGTGAGCTGCCTCCTCCCTCCCACCCTTCACCCTTACCCCAGAACATCTGTGGACCAGTCAGCTGCAACCTCCCTCCCACCCTTCACCCTTACCCCAGAACAGCTGTGGATCAGTCAGCTGCCTCCTCCCTCCTACCCCTCACCCTTACCCCAGAACAGCTGTGGATCAGTAACTTGCCTCCTCCCTCCCACCCTTCACCCTTACCCCAGAACAGCTGTGCACGAGTCAGCTGCCTCCTCCCTCCCACCCTTCACCCTTACCCCATAACAGCTGTGGATCAATCAGCTGCCTCCTCCCTCCCACCCCTCACCCTTACTTCAGAACAGCCGTGGATCAGTCACCTGCCTCCTCCCTCCTACCCCTCACCCTTACCCCAGAACAGCTGTGGATCAGTCAGCTGCCTCCTCCCTCCCAATCCTCACCCTTACCCCAGAACAGCTGTGGATCAGTGAGCTGCCTCCTCCCTCCCACCCTTACCATTACCCCAGAACAGCTGTGGATCAGTAACTTGCCTCCTCCCTCCTACCCCTCACCCTTACCCCAGAACAGCTGTGGACCAGTCAGCTGCCTCCTCCCTCCTACCCCTCACCCTTACCCCAGAACAGCTGTGGATCAGTAGCCTGCCTCCTCCCTCCCACCCAGAACAGCTGTGGATCAGTAGCCTGCCTCCTCCCTCCCACCCAGAACAGCTGTGGACCAGTCAGCTGCCTCCTCCCTCCCAATGCTCACCCTTACCCCAGAACAGCTGTGGATCAGTCAGCTGCCTCCTCCCTCCCAACAGCTGTGGATCAATCAGCTGCCTCCTCCCTCCCACCCTCCACCCTTACCCCAGAACAGCTGTGGATCAGTCAGCTGCCTCCTCCCTCCCAATCCTCACCCTTACCCCAGAACAGCTGTGGATCAGTAACCTGCCTCCTCCCTCCTACCCCCCACCCTTACCCCAGAACAGCTGTGGATCAGTCAGCTGCCTTCTCCCTCCCACCCTTCACCCTTACCCCAGAACAGCTGTGGACCTGTCAGCTGCCTCCTCCCTCCCAATCCTCACCCTTACCCCAGAACAGCTGTAGACACGTCCCCTCTCCCCCCATCACCTGTCCCAGCCCATGGCCAGACACATCCCCTCTCCCCCCACCACCTGCACCAGCTCATGGCCAGACACATCCCCTCTTCCCCCACCACCTGTCCCAGCCAGAACAGGTATGGATCAGTCAGCTGCCTCCTCCCTCCCAACCCTCACCCTTACCCTCCTCACCTCTGCACCTGCCAGCCCAGGGCCATTTACATTTTTGGCATTTTGGTCAGCTGCTTCATATCCTTTCACTCCACATCTGGCCAGCTCTCCACCTACTTACTGTACCTTTCTTCCCTATTTTCAGAAGATCAACCAACATCCCAAGTCTCCAACCAAGAGGCCTATCATCTTGCAAGCTCAAGTCCACGTTCCCGCCAGTAAGCACCAAATAAATGCACCAAATAAATGCACATCAATGCCCTGCCCCCATCACCTGTCCCAGCTCATGGCCAGACACATCCCCTCTCCCCCCATCACCTGTCCCAGCTCATGGCCAGACACATCCCCTCTCCCCCCATCACCTGTCCCAGTTCATGGCCAGACACATCGCCTTTCTCCACACCACCTTGCATCCGTCACTTCGTAGCTTTCGTATATTGTGTCTTGCACACTTTAATCAAAGCACCCATACCAAAGATAAAATCTGTAGGAGTAGGAGTTGTGAGTCAACCTGGGATTGCTTGCTGTACCTGCCTTGTACCATCCATGTATTAAGATGTACATGAGGCCCACATGGCAGTACAGTATCCTTAGAAAATTCGCAAACCCTGCATTGCCTGAACCCTCCAGCTTTCCTTTCAATTCCTAGGTACTGAGCCATCCAGCCTTGCCACCAACCCTGTATCCTGAGTCCTCCAGCCTTGCACTCAACCCCTAGGTCCTAAACCCTCCAGCCTTGCACTCAACCCCTGGGTCCTAAACCCTCCAGCCCACTGGGCAGGACAACTCGTAAGAATATTCTGGAACCCTGCCCCCTCGTGTGCTAGGCTGCACATCCTACCCCTTATCTCAGAACAGCTGTGGATCAGTGAGCTGCCTCCTCCCTCCCACCCTTCACCCTTACCCCAGAACAGCTGTGGATCAGTCAGCTGCATCCTCCCTCCTACCCCTCACCCTTACCCCAGAACAGCTGTGGATCAGTAACCTGCCTCCTCCCTCCTACCCCTCACCCTTACCCCAGAACAGCTGTGGATCAGTAGCCTGCCTCCTCCCTCCCACCCTTCACCCTTACCCCAGAACAGCTGTGGACCAGTCAGCTGCCTCCTCCCTCCCACCCTTCACCCTTACCCCAGAACAGCTGTGGACCAGTCAGCTGCCTCCTCCCTCCCACCCCTCACCCTTACCCCAGAACAGCTGTGGATCAGTAACCTGCCTCCTCCCTCCTACCCCTCACCCTTACCCCAGAACAGCTGTGGACCAGTCAGCTGCCTCCTCCCTCCTACCCCTCACCCTTACCCCAGAACAGCTGTGGATCAGTAGCATGCCTCCTCCCTCCCACCCAGAACAGCTGTGGACCAGTCAGCTGCCTCCTCCCTCCCAATCCTCACCCTTACCCCAGAACAGCTGTGGATAGTGAGCTGCCTCCTCCCTCCCACCCTCCACCCTTACCCCAGAACAGCTGTGGACCAGTCAGCTGCCTCCTCCCTCCCAATCCTCACCCTTACCCCAGAACAGCTGTGGATCAGTAACCTGCCTCCTCCCTCGTACCCCTCACCCTTACCCCAGAACAGCTGTGCACGAGTCAGCTGTCTCCTCCCTCCCACCCTTCACCCTAACCCCAGAACAGCTGTGGATCAGTCAGCTGCCTCCTCCCTCCCACCCCTCACCCTTACCCCAGAACAGCTGTGGATCAGTCAGCTGCCTCCTCCCTCCCACCCTCCACCCTTACCCCAGAACAGCTGTGGACCAGTCAGCTGCCTCCTCCCTCCCAATCCCCACCCTTACCCCAGAACAGCTGTGGATCAGTGAGCTGCCTCCTCCCTCCCACCCTTCACCCTTACCCCAGAACAGCTGTGGATCAGTCAGCTGCCTCCTCCCTCCCACCCTCCACCCTTACCCCAGAACAGCTGTGGATCAGTCAGCTGCCTCCTCCCTCCCACCCTCCACCCTTACCCCAGAACAGCTGTGGACCAGTCAGCTGCCTCCTCCCTCCCAATCCCCACCCTAACCCCAGAACAGCTGTGGATCAGTCAGCTGCCTCCTCCCTCCCAATCCTCACCCTTACCCCAGAACAGCTGTGGACCAGTCAGCTGCCTCCTCCCTCCCAATCCCCACCCTTACCCCAGAACAGCTGTGGATCAGTCAGCTGCCTCCTCCCTCCCACCCTTCACCCTTACCCCAGAACATCTGTGGACCAGTAACTTGCCTCCTCCCTCCCACCCTTCACCCTTACCCCAGAACAGCTGTGCACGAGTCAGCTGCCTCCTCCCTCCCACCCTTCACCCTTACCCCAGAACAGCTGTGGATCAATCAGCTGCCTCCTCCCTCCCACCCCTCACCCTCACCCCAGAACAGCTGTGGATCAGTCAGCTGCCTCCTCCCTCCTACCCCTCACCCTTACCCCAGAACAGCTGTGGATCAGTAACTTGCCTCCTCCCTCCCACCCTTCACCCTTACCCCAGAACAGCTGTGCACCAGTCAGCTGCCTCCTCCCTCCCACCCTTCACCCTAACCCCAGAACAGCTGTGGATCAGTCAGCTGCCTCCTCCCTCCCACCCCTCACCCTTACCCCAGAACAGCTGTGGATCAGTCAGCTGCCTCCTCCCTCCCACCCTCCACCCTTACCCCAGAACAGCCGTGGACCAGTCAGCTGCCTCCTCCCTCCCAATCCCCACCCTTACCCCAGAACAGCTGTGGATCAGTGAGCTGCCTCCTCCCTCCCACCCTTCACCCTTACCCCAGAACATCTGTGGACCAGTCAGCTGCAACCTCCCTCCCACCCTTCACCCTTACCCCAGAACAGCTGTGGATCAGTCAGCTGCCTCCTCCCTCCTACCCCTCACCCTTACCCCAGAACAGCTGTGGATCAGTAACTTGCCTCCTCCCTCCCACCCTTCACCCTTACCCCAGAACAGCTGTGCACGAGTCAGCTGCCTCCTCCCTCCCACCCTTCACCCTTACCCCAGAACAGCTGTGGATCAATCAGCTGCCTCCTCCCTCCCACCCCTCACCCTTACTTCAGAACAGCCGTGGATCAGTCACCTGCCTCCTCCCTCCTACCCCTCACCCTTACCCCAGAACAGCTGTGGATCAGTCAGCTGCCTCCTCCCTCCCAATCCTCACCCTTACCCCAGAACAGCTGTGGATCAGTGAGCTGCCTCCTCCCTCCCACCCTTACCATTACCCCAGAACAGCTGTGGATCAGTAACCTGCCTCCTCCCTCCTACCCCTCACCCTTACCCCAGAACAGCTGTGGACCAGTCAGCTGCCTCCTCCCTCCTACCCCTCACCCTTACCCCAGAACAGCTGTGGATCAGTAGCCTGCCTCCTCCCTCCCACCCAGAACAGCTGTGGATCAGTAGCCTGCCTCCTCCCTCCCACCCAGAACAGCTGTGGACCAGTCAGCTGCCTCCTCCCTCCCAATGCTCACCCTTACCCCAGAACAGCTGTGGATCAGTCAGCTGCCTCCTCCCTCCCAACAGCTGTGGATCAATCAGCTGCCTCCTCCCTCCCACCCTCCACCCTTACCCCAGAACAGCTGTGGATCAGTCAGCTGCCTCCTCCCTCCCAATCCTCACCCTTACCCCAGAACAGCTGTGGATCAGTAACCTGCCTCCTCCCTCCTACCCCCCACCCTTACCCCAGAACAGCTGTGGATCAGTCAGCTGCCTTCTCCCTCCCACCCTTCACCCTTACCCCAGAACAGCTGTGGACCTGTCAGCTGCCTCCTCCCTCCCAATCCTCACCCTTACCCCAGAACAGCTGTAGACACGTCCCCTCTCCCCCCATCACCTGTCCCAGCCCATGGCCAGACACATCCCCTCTCCCCCCACCACCTGCACCAGCTCATGGCCAGACACATCCCCTCTTCCCCCACCACCTGTCCCAGCCAGAACAGGTATGGATCAGTCAGCTGCCTCCTCCCTCCCAACCCTCACCCTTACCCTCCTCACCTCTGCACCTGCCAGCCCAGGGCCATTTACATTTTTGGCATTTTGGTCAGCTGCTTCATATCCTTTCACTCCACATCTGGCCAGCTCTCCACCTACTTACTGTACCTTTCTTCCCTATTTTCAGAAGATCAACCAACATCCCAAGTCTCCAACCAAGAGGCCTATCATCTTGCAAGCTCAAGTCCACGTTCCCGCCAGTAAGCACCAAATAAATGCACCAAATAAATGCACATCAATGCCCTGCCCCCATCACCTGTCCCAGCTCATGGCCAGACACATCCCCTCTCCCCCCATCACCTGTCCCAGCTCATGGCCAGACACATCCCCTCTCCCCCCATCACCTGTCCCAGTTCATGGCCAGACACATCGCCTTTCTCCACACCACCTTGCATCCGTCACTTCGTAGCTTTCGTATATTGTGTCTTGCACACTTTAATCAAAGCACCCATACCAAAGATAAAATCTGTAGGAGTAGGAGTTGTGAGTCAACCTGGGATTGCTTGCTGTACCTGCCTTGTACCATCCATGTATTAAGATGTACATGAGGCCCACATGGCAGTACAGTATCCTTAGAAAATTCGCAAACCCTGCATTGCCTGAACCCTCCAGCTTTCCTTTCAATTCCTAGGTACTGAGCCATCCAGCCTTGCCACCAACCCTGTATCCTGAGTCCTCCAGCCTTGCACTCAACCCCTAGGTCCTAAACCCTCCAGCCTTGCACTCAACCCCTGGGTCCTAAACCCTCCAGCCCACTGGGCAGGACAACTCGTAAGAATATTCTGGAACCCTGCCCCCTCGTGTGCTAGGCTGCACATCCTACCCCTTATCTCAGAACAGCTGTGGATCAGTGAGCTGCCTCCTCCCTCCCACCCTTCACCCTTACCCCAGAACAGCTGTGGATCAGTCAGCTGCATCCTCCCTCCTACCCCTCACCCTTACCCCAGAACAGCTGTGGATCAGTAACCTGCCTCCTCCCTCCTACCCCTCACCCTTACCCCAGAACAGCTGTGGATCAGTAGCCTGCCTCCTCCCTCCCACCCTTCACCCTTACCCCAGAACAGCTGTGGACCAGTCAGCTGCCTCCTCCCTCCCACCCTTCACCCTTACCCCAGAACAGCTGTGGACCAGTCAGCTGCCTCCTCCCTCCCACCCCTCACCCTTACCCCAGAACAGCTGTGGATCAGTAACCTGCCTCCTCCCTCCTACCCCTCACCCTTACCCCAGAACAGCTGTGGACCAGTGAGCTGCCTCCTCCCTCCTACCCCTCACCCTTACCCCAGAACAGCTGTGGATCAGTAGCATGCCTCCTCCCTCCCACCCAGAACAGCTGTGGACCAGTCAGCTGCCTCCTCCCTCCCAATCCTCACCCTTACCCCAGAACAGCTGTGGATAGTGAGCTGCCTCCTCCCTCCCACCCTCCACCCTTACCCCAGAACAGCTGTGGACCAGTCAGCTGCCTCCTCCCTCCCAATCCTCACCCTTACCCCAGAACAGCTGTGGATCAGTAACCTGCCTCCTCCCTCGTACCCCTCACCCTTACCCCAGAACAGCTGTGCACGAGTCAGCTGTCTCCTCCCTCCCACCCTTCACCCTTACCCCAGAACAGCTGTGGACCAGTCAGCTGCCTCCTCCCTCCCACCCTTCACCCTTACCCCAGAACAGCTGTGGACCAGTCAGCTGCCTCCTCCCTCCCACCCCTCACCCTTACCCCAGAACAGCTGTGGATCAGTAACCTGCCTCCTCCCTCCTACCCCTCACCCTTACCCCAGAACAGCTGTGGACCAGTGAGCTGCCTCCTCCCTCCTACCCCTCACCCTTACCCCAGAACAGCTGTGGATCAGTAGCATGCCTCCTCCCTCCCACCCAGAACAGCTGTGGACCAGTCAGCTGCCTCCTCCCTCCCAATCCTCACCCTTACCCCAGAACAGCTGTGGATAGTGAGCTGCCTCCTCCCTCCCACCCTCCACCCTTACCCCAGAACAGCTGTGGACCAGTCAGCTGCCTCCTCCCTCCCAATCCTCACCCTTACCCCAGAACAGCTGTGGATCAGTAACCTGCCTCCTCCCTCGTACCCCTCACCCTTACCCCAGAACAGCTGTGCACGAGTCAGCTGTCTCCTCCCTCCCACCCTTCACCCTAACCCCAGAACAGCTGTGGATCAGTCAGCTGCCTCCTCCCTCCCACCCCTCACCCTTACCCCAGAACAGCTGTGGATCAGTCAGCTGCCTCCTCCCTCCCACCCTCCACCCTTACCCCAGAACAGCTGTGGACCAGTCAGCTGCCTCCTCCCTCCCAATCCCCACCCTTACCCCAGAACAGCTGTGGATCAGTGAGCTGCCTCCTCCCTCCCACCCTTCACCCTTACCCCAGAACAGCTGTGGATCAGTCAGCTGCCTCCTCCCTCCCACCCTCCACCCTTACCCCAGAACAGCTGTGGATCAGTCAGCTGCCTCCTCCCTCCCACCCTCCACCCTTACCCCAGAACAGCTGTGGACCAGTCAGCTGCCTCCTCCCTCCCAATCCCCACCCTAACCCCAGAACAGCTGTGGATCAGTCAGCTGCCTCCTCCCTCCCAATCCTCACCCTTACCCCAGAACAGCTGTGGACCAGTCAGCTGCCTCCTCCCTCCCAATCCCCACCCTTACCCCATAACAGCTGTGGATCAGTCAGCTGCCTCCTCCCTCCCACCCTTCACCCTTACCCCAGAACATCTGTGGACCAGTAACTTGCCTCCTCCCTCCCACCCTTCACCCTTACCCCAGAACAGCTGTGCACGAGTCAGCTGCCTCCTCCCTCCCACCCTTCACCCTTACCCCAGAACAGCTGTGGATCAATCAGCTGCCTCCTCCCTCCCACCCCTCACCCTCACCCCAGAACAGCTGTGGATCAGTCAGCTGCCTCCTCCCTCCCACCCTCCACCCTTACCCCAGAACAGCTGTGGACCAGTCAGCTGCCTCCTCCCTCCCAATCCCCACCCTTACCCCAGAACAGCTGTGGATCAGTGAGCTGCCTCCTCCCTCCCACCCTTCACCCTTACCCCAGAACAGCTGTGGATCAGTCAGCTGCCTCCTCCCTCCCACCCTCCACCCTTACCCCAGAACAGCTGTGGATCAGTCAGCTGCCTCCTCCCTCCCACCCTCCACCCTTACCCCAGAACAGCTGTGGACCAGTCAGCTGCCTCCTCCCTCCCAATCCCCACCCTAACCCCAGAACAGCTGTGGATCAGTCAGCTGCCTCCTCCCTCCCAATCCTCACCCTTACCCCAGAACAGCTGTGGACCAGTCAGCTGCCTCCTCCCTCCCAATCCCCACCCTTACCCCATAACAGCTGTGGATCAGTCAGCTGCCTCCTCCCTCCCACCCTTCACCCTTACCCCAGAACATCTGTGGACCAGTAACTTGCCTCCTCCCTCCCACCCTTCACCCTTACCCCAGAACAGCTGTGCACGAGTCAGCTGCCTCCTCCCTCCCACCCTTCACCCTTACCCCAGAACAGCTGTGGATCAATCAGCTGCCTCCTCCCTCCCACCCCTCACCCTCACCCCAGAACAGCTGTGGATCAGTCAGCTGCCTCCTCCCTCCCACCCCTCACCCTTACTTCAGAACAGCCGTGGATCAGTCACCTGCCTCCTCCCTCCTACCCCTCACCCTTACCCCGGAACAGCTGTGGATCAGTCAGCTGCCTCCTCCCTCCCAATCCTCACCCTTACCCCAGAACAGCTGTGGATCAGTGAGCTGCCTCCTCCCTCCCACCCTTCACCCTTACCCCAGAACAGCTGTGTACGAGTCAGCTGCCTCCTCCCTCCCACCCTTCACCCTTACCCCAGAACAGCTGTGGATCAGTCAGCTGCCTCCTCCCTCCCACCCCTCACCCTCACCCCAGAACAGCTGTGGATCAGTCAGCTGCCTCCTCCCTCCTACCCCTCACCCTTACCCCAGAACAGCTGTGGATCAGTAACTTGCCTCCTCCCTCCCACCCTTCACCCTTACCCCAGAACAGCTGTGCACCAGTCAGCTGCCTCCTCCCTCCCACCCTTCACCCTAACCCCAGAACAGCTGTGGATCAGTCAGCTGCCTCCTCCCTCCCACCCCTCACCCTTACCCCAGAACAGCTGTGGATCAGTCAGCTGCCTCCTCCCTCCCACCCTCCACCCTTACCCCAGAACAGCCGTGGACCAGTCAGCTGCCTCCTCCCTCCCAATCCCCACCCTTACCCCAGAACAGCTGTGGATCAGTGAGCTGCCTCCTCCCTCCCACCCTTCACCCTTACCCCAGAACATCTGTGGACCAGTCAGCTGCAACCTCCCTCCCACCCTTCACCCTTACCCCAGAACAGCTGTGGATCAGTCAGCTGCCTCCTCCCTCCTACCCCTCACCCTTACCCCAGAACAGCTGTGGATCAGTAACTTGCCTCCTCCCTCCCACCCTTCACCCTTACCCCAGAACAGCTGTGCACGAGTCAGCTGCCTCCTCCCTCCCACCCTTCACCCTTACCCCAGAACAGCTGTGGATCAATCAGCTGCCTCCTCCCTCCCACCCCTCACCCTTACTTCAGAACAGCCGTGGATCAGTCACCTGCCTCCTCCCTCCTACCCCTCACCCTTACCCCAGAACAGCTGTGGATCAGTCAGCTGCCTCCTCCCTCCCAATCCTCACCCTTACCCCAGAACAGCTGTGGATCAGTGAGCTGCCTCCTCCCTCCCACCCTTACCATTACCCCAGAACAGCTGTGGATCAGTAACCTGCCTCCTCCCTCCTACCCCTCACCCTTACCCCAGAACAGCTGTGGACCAGTCAGCTGCCTCCTCCCTCCTACCCCTCACCCTTACCCCAGAACAGCTGTGGATCAGTAGCCTGCCTCCTCCCTCCCACCCAGAACAGCTGTGGATCAGTAGCCTGCCTCCTCCCTCCCACCCAGAACAGCTGTGGACCAGTCAGCTGCCTCCTCCCTCCCAATGCTCACCCTTACCCCAGAACAGCTGTGGATCAGTCAGCTGCCTCCTCCCTCCCAACAGCTGTGGATCAATCAGCTGCCTCCTCCCTCCCACCCTCCACCCTTACCCCAGAACAGCTGTGGATCAGTCAGCTGCCTCCTCCCTCCCAATCCTCACCCTTACCCCAGAACAGCTGTGGATCAGTAACCTGCCTCCTCCCTCCTACCCCCCACCCTTACCCCAGAACAGCTGTGGATCAGTCAGCTGCCTTCTCCCTCCCACCCTTCACCCTTACCCCAGAACAGCTGTGGACCTGTCAGCTGCCTCCTCCCTCCCAATCCTCACCCTTACCCCAGAACAGCTGTAGACACGTCCCCTCTCCCCCCATCACCTGTCCCAGCCCATGGCCAGACACATCCCCTCTCCCCCCACCACCTGCACCAGCTCATGGCCAGACACATCCCCTCTTCCCCCACCACCTGTCCCAGCCAGAACAGGTATGGATCAGTCAGCTGCCTCCTCCCTCCCAACCCTCACCCTTACCCTCCTCACCTCTGCACCTGCCAGCCCAGGGCCATTTACATTTTTGGCATTTTGGTCAGCTGCTTCATATCCTTTCACTCCACATCTGGCCAGCTCTCCACCTACTTACTGTACCTTTCTTCCCTATTTTCAGAAGATCAACCAACATCCCAAGTCTCCAACCAAGAGGCCTATCATCTTGCAAGCTCAAGTCCACGTTCCCGCCAGTAAGCACCAAATAAATGCACCAAATAAATGCACATCAATGCCCTGCCCCCATCACCTGTCCCAGCTCATGGCCAGACACATCCCCTCTCCCCCCATCACCTGTCCCAGCTCATGGCCAGACACATCCCCTCTCCCCCCATCACCTGTCCCAGTTCATGGCCAGACACATCGCCTTTCTCCACACCACCTTGCATCCGTCACTTCGTAGCTTTCGTATATTGTGTCTTGCACACTTTAATCAAAGCACCCATACCAAAGATAAAATCTGTAGGAGTAGGAGTTGTGAGTCAACCTGGGATTGCTTGCTGTACCTGCCTTGTACCATCCATGTATTAAGATGTACATGAGGCCCACATGGCAGTACAGTATCCTTAGAAAATTCGCAAACCCTGCATTGCCTGAACCCTCCAGCTTTCCTTTCAATTCCTAGGTACTGAGCCATCCAGCCTTGCCACCAACCCTGTATCCTGAGTCCTCCAGCCTTGCACTCAACCCCTAGGTCCTAAACCCTCCAGCCTTGCACTCAACCCCTGGGTCCTAAACCCTCCAGCCCACTGGGCAGGACAACTCGTAAGAATATTCTGGAACCCTGCCCCCTCGTGTGCTAGGCTGCACATCCTACCCCTTATCTCAGAACAGCTGTGGATCAGTGAGCTGCCTCCTCCCTCCCACCCTTCACCCTTACCCCAGAACAGCTGTGGATCAGTCAGCTGCATCCTCCCTCCTACCCCTCACCCTTACCCCAGAACAGCTGTGGATCAGTAACCTGCCTCCTCCCTCCTACCCCTCACCCTTACCCCAGAACAGCTGTGGATCAGTAGCCTGCCTCCTCCCTCCCACCCTTCACCCTTACCCCAGAACAGCTGTGGACCAGTCAGCTGCCTCCTCCCTCCCACCCTTCACCCTTACCCCAGAACAGCTGTGGACCAGTCAGCTGCCTCCTCCCTCCCACCCCTCACCCTTACCCCAGAACAGCTGTGGATCAGTAACCTGCCTCCTCCCTCCTACCCCTCACCCTTACCCCAGAACAGCTGTGGACCAGTGAGCTGCCTCCTCCCTCCTACCCCTCACCCTTACCCCAGAACAGCTGTGGATCAGTAGCATGCCTCCTCCCTCCCACCCAGAACAGCTGTGGACCAGTCAGCTGCCTCCTCCCTCCCAATCCTCACCCTTACCCCAGAACAGCTGTGGATAGTGAGCTGCCTCCTCCCTCCCACCCTCCACCCTTACCCCAGAACAGCTGTGGACCAGTCAGCTGCCTCCTCCCTCCCAATCCTCACCCTTACCCCAGAACAGCTGTGGATCAGTAACCTGCCTCCTCCCTCGTACCCCTCACCCTTACCCCAGAACAGCTGTGCACGAGTCAGCTGTCTCCTCCCTCCCACCCTTCACCCTAACCCCAGAACAGCTGTGGATCAGTCAGCTGCCTCCTCCCTCCCACCCCTCACCCTTACCCCAGAACAGCTGTGGATCAGTCAGCTGCCTCCTCCCTCCCACCCTCCACCCTTACCCCAGAACAGCTGTGGACCAGTCAGCTGCCTCCTCCCTCCCAATCCCCACCCTTACCCCAGAACAGCTGTGGATCAGTGAGCTGCCTCCTCCCTCCCACCCTTCACCCTTACCCCAGAACAGCTGTGGATCAGTCAGCTGCCTCCTCCCTCCCACCCTCCACCCTTACCCCAGAACAGCTGTGGATCAGTCAGCTGCCTCCTCCCTCCCACCCTCCACCCTTACCCCAGAACAGCTGTGGACCAGTCAGCTGCCTCCTCCCTCCCAATCCCCACCCTAACCCCAGAACAGCTGTGGATCAGTCAGCTGCCTCCTCCCTCCCAATCCTCACCCTTACCCCAGAACAGCTGTGGACCAGTCAGCTGCCTCCTCCCTCCCAATCCCCACCCTTACCCCATAACAGCTGTGGATCAGTCAGCTGCCTCCTCCCTCCCACCCTTCACCCTTACCCCAGAACATCTGTGGACCAGTAACTTGCCTCCTCCCTCCCACCCTTCACCCTTACCCCAGAACAGCTGTGCACGAGTCAGCTGCCTCCTCCCTCCCACCCTTCACCCTTACCCCAGAACAGCTGTGGATCAATCAGCTGCCTCCTCCCTCCCACCCCTCACCCTCACCCCAGAACAGCTGTGGATCAGTCAGCTGCCTCCTCCCTCCCACCCTCCACCCTTACCCCAGAACAGCTGTGGACCAGTCAGCTGCCTCCTCCCTCCCAATCCCCACCCTTACCCCAGAACAGCTGTGGATCAGTGAGCTGCCTCCTCCCTCCCACCCTTCACCCTTACCCCAGAACAGCTGTGGACCAGTCAGCTGCCTCCTCCCTCCCACCCTCCACCCTTACCCCAGAACAGCTGTGGATCAGTCAGCTGCCTCCTCCCTCCCACCCTCCACCCTTACCCCAGAACAGCTGTGGACCAGTCAGCTGCCTCCTCCCTCCCAATCCCCACCCTAACCCCAGAACAGCTGTGGATCAGTCAGCTGCCTCCTCCCTCCCAATCCTCACCCTTACCCCAGAACAGCTGTGGACCAGTCAGCTGCCTCCTCCCTCCCAATCCCCACCCTTACCCCATAACAGCTGTGGATCAGTCAGCTGCCTCCTCCCTCCCACCCTTCACCCTTACCCCAGAACATCTGTGGACCAGTAACTTGCCTCCTCCCTCCCACCCTTCACCCTTACCCCAGAACAGCTGTGCACGAGTCAGCTGCCTCCTCCCTCCCACCCTTCACCCTTACCCCAGAACAGCTGTGGATCAATCAGCTGCCTCCTCCCTCCCACCCCTCACCCTCACCCCAGAACAGCTGTGGATCAGTCAGCTGCCTCCTCCCTCCCACCCCTCACCCTTACTTCAGAACAGCCGTGGATCAGTCACCTGCCTCCTCCCTCCTACCCCTCACCCTTACCCCGGAACAGCTGTGGATCAGTCAGCTGCCTCCTCCCTCCCAATCCTCACCCTTACCCCAGAACAGCTGTGGATCAGTGAGCTGCCTCCTCCCTCCCACCCTTCACCCTTACCCCAGAACAGCTGTGTACGAGTCAGCTGCCTCCTCCCTCCCACCCTTCACCCTTACCCCAGAACAGCTGTGGATCAGTCAGCTGCCTCCTCCCTCCCACCCCTCACCCTCACCCCAGAACAGCTGTGGATCAGTCAGCTGCCTCCTCCCTCCTACCCCTCACCCTTACCCCAGAACAGCTGTGGATCAGTAACTTGCCTCCTCCCTCCCACCCTTCACCCTTACCCCAGAACAGCTGTGCACCAGTCAGCTGCCTCCTCCCTCCCACCCTTCACCCTAACCCCAGAACAGCTGTGGATCAGTCAGCTGCCTCCTCCCTCCCACCCCTCACCCTTACCCCAGAACAGCTGTGGATCAGTCAGCTGCCTCCTCCCTCCCACCCTCCACCCTTACCCCAGAACAGCCGTGGACCAGTCAGCTGCCTCCTCCCTCCCAATCCCCACCCTTACCCCAGAACAGCTGTGGATCAGTGAGCTGCCTCCTCCCTCCCACCCTTCACCCTTACCCCAGAACATCTGTGGACCAGTCAGCTGCAACCTCCCTCCCACCCTTCACCCTTACCCCAGAACAGCTGTGGATCAGTCAGCTGCCTCCTCCCTCCTACCCCTCACCCTTACCCCAGAACAGCTGTGGATCAGTAACTTGCCTCCTCCCTCCCACCCTTCACCCTTACCCCAGAACAGCTGTGCACGAGTCAGCTGCCTCCTCCCTCCCACCCTTCACCCTTACCCCAGAACAGCTGTGGATCAATCAGCTGCCTCCTCCCTCCCACCCCTCACCCTTACTTCAGAACAGCCGTGGATCAGTCACCTGCCTCCTCCCTCCTACCCCTCACCCTTACCCCAGAACAGCTGTGGATCAGTCAGCTGCCTCCTCCCTCCCAATCCTCACCCTTACCCCAGAACAGCTGTGGATCAGTGAGCTGCCTCCTCCCTCCCACCCTTACCATTACCCCAGAACAGCTGTGGATCAGTAACCTGCCTCCTCCCTCCTACCCCTCACCCTTACCCCAGAACAGCTGTGGACCAGTCAGCTGCCTCCTCCCTCCTACCCCTCACCCTTACCCCAGAACAGCTGTGGATCAGTAGCCTGCCTCCTCCCTCCCACCCAGAACAGCTGTGGATCAGTAGCCTGCCTCCTCCCTCCCACCCAGAACAGCTGTGGACCAGTCAGCTGCCTCCTCCCTCCCAATGCTCACCCTTACCCCAGAACAGCTGTGGATCAGTCAGCTGCCTCCTCCCTCCCAACAGCTGTGGATCAATCAGCTGCCTCCTCCCTCCCACCCTCCACCCTTACCCCAGAACAGCTGTGGATCAGTCAGCTGCCTCCTCCCTCCCAATCCTCACCCTTACCCCAGAACAGCTGTGGATCAGTAACCTGCCTCCTCCCTCCTACCCCCCACCCTTACCCCAGAACAGCTGTGGATCAGTCAGCTGCCTTCTCCCTCCCACCCTTCACCCTTACCCCAGAACAGCTGTGGACCTGTCAGCTGCCTCCTCCCTCCCAATCCTCACCCTTACCCCAGAACAGCTGTAGACACGTCCCCTCTCCCCCCATCACCTGTCCCAGCCCATGGCCAGACACATCCCCTCTCCCCCCACCACCTGCACCAGCTCATGGCCAGACACATCCCCTCTTCCCCCACCACCTGTCCCAGCCAGAACAGGTATGGATCAGTCAGCTGCCTCCTCCCTCCCAACCCTCACCCTTACCCTCCTCACCTCTGCACCTGCCAGCCCAGGGCCATTTACATTTTTGGCATTTTGGTCAGCTGCTTCATATCCTTTCACTCAACATCTGGCCAGCTCTCCACCTACTTACTGTACCTTTCTTCCCTATTTTCAGAAGATCAACCAACATCCCAAGTCTCCAACCAAGAGGCCTATCATCTTGCAAGCTCAAGTCCACGTTCCCGCCAGTAAGCACCAAATAAATGCACCAAATAAATGCACATCAATGCCCTGCCCCCATCACCTGTCCCAGCTCATGGCCAGACACATCCCCTCTCCCCCCATCACCTGTCCCAGCTCATGGCCAGACACATCCCCTCTCCCCCCATCACCTGTCCCAGTTCATGGCCAGACACATCGCCTTTCTCCACACCACCTTGCATCCGTCACTTCGTAGCTTTCGTATATTGTGTCTTGCACACTTTAATCAAAGCACCCATACCAAAGATAAAATCTGTAGGAGTAGGAGTTGTGAGTCAACCTGGGATTGCTTGCTGTACCTGCCTTGTACCATCCATGTATTAAGATGTACATGAGGCCCACATGGCAGTACAGTATCCTTAGAAAATTCGCAAACCCTGCATTGCCTGAACCCTCCAGCTTTCCTTTCAATTCCTAGGTACTGAGCCATCCAGCCTTGCCACCAACCCTGTATCCTGAGTCCTCCAGCCTTGCACTCAACCCCTAGGTCCTAAACCCTCCAGCCTTGCACTCAACCCCTGGGTCCTAAACCCTCCAGCCCACTGGGCAGGACAACTCGTAAGAATATTCTGGAACCCTGCCCCCTCGTGTGCTAGGCTGCACATCCTACCCCTTATCTCAGAACAGCTGTGGATCAGTGAGCTGCCTCCTCCCTCCCACCCTTCACCCTTACCCCAGAACAGCTGTGGATCAGTCAGCTGCATCCTCCCTCCTACCCCTCACCCTTACCCCAGAACAGCTGTGGATCAGTAACCTGCCTCCTCCCTCCTACCCCTCACCCTTACCCCAGAACAGCTGTGGATCAGTAGCCTGCCTCCTCCCTCCCACCCTTCACCCTTACCCCAGAACAGCTGTGGACCAGTCAGCTGCCTCCTCCCTCCCACCCTTCACCCTTACCCCAGAACAGCTGTGGACCAGTCAGCTGCCTCCTCCCTCCCACCCCTCACCCTTACCCCAGAACAGCTGTGGATCAGTAACCTGCCTCCTCCCTCCTACCCCTCACCCTTACCCCAGAACAGCTGTGGACCAGTGAGCTGCCTCCTCCCTCCTACCCCTCACCCTTACCCCAGAACAGCTGTGGATCAGTAGCATGCCTCCTCCCTCCCACCCAGAACAGCTGTGGACCAGTCAGCTGCCTCCTCCCTCCCAATCCTCACCCTTACCCCAGAACAGCTGTGGATAGTGAGCTGCCTCCTCCCTCCCACCCTCCACCCTTACCCCAGAACAGCTGTGGACCAGTCAGCTGCCTCCTCCCTCCCAATCCTCACCCTTACCCCAGAACAGCTGTGGATCAGTAACCTGCCTCCTCCCTCGTACCCCTCACCCTTACCCCAGAACAGCTGTGCACGAGTCAGCTGTCTCCTCCCTCCCACCCTTCACCCTAACCCCAGAACAGCTGTGGATCAGTCAGCTGCCTCCTCCCTCCCACCCCTCACCCTTACCCCAGAACAGCTGTGGATCAGTCAGCTGCCTCCTCCCTCCCACCCTCCACCCTTACCCCAGAACAGCTGTGGACCAGTCAGCTGCCTCCTCCCTCCCAATCCCCACCCTTACCCCAGAACAGCTGTGGATCAGTGAGCTGCCTCCTCCCTCCCACCCTTCACCCTTACCCCAGAACAGCTGTGGATCAGTCAGCTGCCTCCTCCCTCCCACCCTCCACCCTTACCCCAGAACAGCTGTGGATCAGTCAGCTGCCTCCTCCCTCCCACCCTCCACCCTTACCCCAGAACAGCTGTGGACCAGTCAGCTGCCTCCTCCCTCCCAATCCCCACCCTAACCCCAGAACAGCTGTGGATCAGTCAGCTGCCTCCTCCCTCCCAATCCTCACCCTTACCCCAGAACAGCTGTGGACCAGTCAGCTGCCTCCTCCCTCCCAATCCCCACCCTTACCCCAGAACAGCTGTGGATCAGTCAGCTGCCTCCTCCCTCCCACCCTTCACCCTTACCCCAGAACATCTGTGGACCAGTAACTTGCCTCCTCCCTCCCACCCTTCACCCTTACCCCAGAACAGCTGTGCACGAGTCAGCTGCCTCCTCCCTCCCACCCTTCACCCTTACCCCAGAACAGCTGTGGATCAATCAGCTGCCTCCTCCCTCCCACCCCTCACCCTCACCCCAGAACAGCTGTGGATCAGTCAGCTGCCTCCTCCCTCCTACCCCTCACCCTTACCCCAGAACAGCTGTGGATCAGTAACTTGCCTCCTCCCTCCCACCCTTCACCCTTACCCCAGAACAGCTGTGCACCAGTCAGCTGCCTCCTCCCTCCCACCCTTCACCCTAACCCCAGAACAGCTGTGGATCAGTCAGCTGCCTCCTCCCTCCCACCCCTCACCCTTACCCCAGAACAGCTGTGGATCAGTCAGCTGCCTCCTCCCTCCCACCCTCCACCCTTACCCCAGAACAGCCGTGGACCAGTCAGCTGCCTCCTCCCTCCCAATCCCCACCCTTACCCCAGAACAGCTGTGGATCAGTGAGCTGCCTCCTCCCTCCCACCCTTCACCCTTACCCCAGAACATCTGTGGACCAGTCAGCTGCAACCTCCCTCCCACCCTTCACCCTTACCCCAGAACAGCTGTGGATCAGTCAGCTGCCTCCTCCCTCCTACCCCTCACCCTTACCCCAGAACAGCTGTGGATCAGTAACTTGCCTCCTCCCTCCCACCCTTCACCCTTACCCCAGAACAGCTGTGCACGAGTCAGCTGCCTCCTCCCTCCCACCCTTCACCCTTACCCCAGAACAGCTGTGGATCAATCAGCTGCCTCCTCCCTCCCACCCCTCACCCTTACTTCAGAACAGCCGTGGATCAGTCACCTGCCTCCTCCCTCCTACCCCTCACCCTTACCCCAGAACAGCTGTGGATCAGTCAGCTGCCTCCTCCCTCCCAATCCTCACCCTTACCCCAGAACAGCTGTGGATCAGTGAGCTGCCTCCTCCCTCCCACCCTTACCATTACCCCAGAACAGCTGTGGATCAGTAACCTGCCTCCTCCCTCCTACCCCTCACCCTTACCCCAGAACAGCTGTGGACCAGTCAGCTGCCTCCTCCCTCCTACCCCTCACCCTTACCCCAGAACAGCTGTGGATCAGTAGCCTGCCTCCTCCCTCCCACCCAGAACAGCTGTGGATCAGTAGCCTGCCTCCTCCCTCCCACCCAGAACAGCTGTGGACCAGTCAGCTGCCTCCTCCCTCCCAATGCTCACCCTTACCCCAGAACAGCTGTGGATCAGTCAGCTGCCTCCTCCCTCCCAACAGCTGTGGATCAATCAGCTGCCTCCTCCCTCCCACCCTCCACCCTTACCCCAGAACAGCTGTGGATCAGTCAGCTGCCTCCTCCCTCCCAATCCTCACCCTTACCCCAGAACAGCTGTGGATCAGTAACCTGCCTCCTCCCTCCTACCCCCCACCCTTACCCCAGAACAGCTGTGGATCAGTCAGCTGCCTTCTCCCTCCCACCCTTCACCCTTACCCCAGAACAGCTGTGGACCTGTCAGCTGCCTCCTCCCTCCCAATCCTCACCCTTACCCCAGAACAGCTGTAGACACGTCCCCTCTCCCCCCATCACCTGTCCCAGCCCATGGCCAGACACATCCCCTCTCCCCCCACCACCTGCACCAGCTCATGGCCAGACACATCCCCTCTTCCCCCACCACCTGTCCCAGCCAGAACAGGTATGGATCAGTCAGCTGCCTCCTCCCTCCCAACCCTCACCCTTACCCTCCTCACCTCTGCACCTGCCAGCCCAGGGCCATTTACATTTTTGGCATTTTGGTCAGCTGCTTCATATCCTTTCACTCCACATCTGGCCAGCTCTCCACCTACTTACTGTACCTTTCTTCCCTATTTTCAGAAGATCAACCAACATCCCAAGTCTCCAACCAAGAGGCCTATCATCTTGCAAGCTCAAGTCCACGTTCCCGCCAGTAAGCACCAAATAAATGCACCAAATAAATGCACATCAATGCCCTGCCCCCATCACCTGTCCCAGCTCATGGCCAGACACATCCCCTCTCCCCCCATCACCTGTCCCAGCTCATGGCCAGACACATCCCCTCTCCCCCCATCACCTGTCCCAGTTCATGGCCAGACACATCGCCTTTCTCCACACCACCTTGCATCCGTCACTTCGTAGCTTTCGTATATTGTGTCTTGCACACTTTAATCAAAGCACCCATACCAAAGATAAAATCTGTAGGAGTAGGAGTTGTGAGTCAACCTGGGATTGCTTGCTGTACCTGCCTTGTACCATCCATGTATTAAGATGTACATGAGGCCCACATGGCAGTACAGTATCCTTAGAAAATTCGCAAACCCTGCATTGCCTGAACCCTCCAGCTTTCCTTTCAATTCCTAGGTACTGAGCCATCCAGCCTTGCCACCAACCCTGTATCCTGAGTCCTCCAGCCTTGCACTCAACCCCTAGGTCCTAAACCCTCCAGCCTTGCACTCAACCCCTGGGTCCTAAACCCTCCAGCCCACTGGGCAGGACAACTCGTAAGAATATTCTGGAACCCTGCCCCCTCGTGTGCTAGGCTGCACATCCTACCCCTTATCTCAGAACAGCTGTGGATCAGTGAGCTGCCTCCTCCCTCCCACCCTTCACCCTTACCCCAGAACAGCTGTGGATCAGTCAGCTGCATCCTCCCTCCTACCCCTCACCCTTACCCCAGAACAGCTGTGGATCAGTAACCTGCCTCCTCCCTCCTACCCCTCACCCTTACCCCAGAACAGCTGTGGATCAGTAGCCTGCCTCCTCCCTCCCACCCTTCACCCTTACCCCAGAACAGCTGTGGACCAGTCAGCTGCCTCCTCCCTCCCACCCTTCACCCTTACCCCAGAACAGCTGTGGACCAGTCAGCTGCCTCCTCCCTCCCACCCCTCACCCTTACCCCAGAACAGCTGTGGATCAGTAACCTGCCTCCTCCCTCCTACCCCTCACCCTTACCCCAGAACAGCTGTGGACCAGTGAGCTGCCTCCTCCCTCCTACCCCTCACCCTTACCCCAGAACAGCTGTGGATCAGTAGCATGCCTCCTCCCTCCCACCCAGAACAGCTGTGGACCAGTCAGCTGCCTCCTCCCTCCCAATCCTCACCCTTACCCCAGAACAGCTGTGGATAGTGAGCTGCCTCCTCCCTCCCACCCTCCACCCTTACCCCAGAACAGCTGTGGACCAGTCAGCTGCCTCCTCCCTCCCAATCCTCACCCTTACCCCAGAACAGCTGTGGATCAGTAACCTGCCTCCTCCCTCGTACCCCTCACCCTTACCCCAGAACAGCTGTGCACGAGTCAGCTGTCTCCTCCCTCCCACCCTTCACCCTAACCCCAGAACAGCTGTGGATCAGTCAGCTGCCTCCTCCCTCCCACCCCTCACCCTTACCCCAGAACAGCTGTGGATCAGTCAGCTGCCTCCTCCCTCCCACCCTCCACCCTTACCCCAGAACAGCTGTGGACCAGTCAGCTGCCTCCTCCCTCCCAATCCCCACCCTTACCCCAGAACAGCTGTGGATCAGTGAGCTGCCTCCTCCCTCCCACCCTTCACCCTTACCCCAGAACAGCTGTGGATCAGTCAGCTGCCTCCTCCCTCCCACCCCCCACCCTTACCCCAGAACAGCTGTGGATCAGTCAGCTGCCTCCTCCCTCCCACCCTCCACCCTTACCCCAGAACAGCTGTGGACCAGTCAGCTGCCTCCTCCCTCCCAATCCCCACCCTAACCCCAGAACAGCTGTGGATCAGTCAGCTGCCTCCTCCCTCCCAATCCTCACCCTTACCCCAGAACAGCTGTGGACCAGTCAGCTGCCTCCTCCCTCCCAATCCCCACCCTTACCCCAGAACAGCTGTGGATCAGTCAGCTGCCTCCTCCCTCCCACCCTTCACCCTTACCCCAGAACATCTGTGGACCAGTAACTTGCCTCCTCCCTCCCACCCTTCACCCTTACCCCAGAACAGCTGTGCACGAGTCAGCTGCCTCCTCCCTCCCACCCTTCACCCTTACCCCAGAACAGCTGTGGATCAGTCAGCTGCCTCCTCCCTCCCACCCCTCACCCTCACCCCAGAACAGCTGTGGATCAGTCAGCTGCCTCCTCCCTCCCACCCCTCACCCTTACTTCAGAACAGCCGTGGATCAGTCACCTGCCTCCTCCCTCCTACCCCTCACCCTTACCCCGGAACAGCTGTGGATCAGTCAGCTGCCTCCTCCCTCCCAATCCTCACCCTTACCCCAGAACAGCTGTGGATCAGTGAGCTGCCTCCTCCCTCCCACCCTTCACCCTTACCCCAGAACAGCTGTGGACGAGTCAGCTGCCTCCTCCCTCCCACCCTTCACCCTTACCCCAGAACAGCTGTGGATCAGTCAGCTGCCTCCTCCCTCCCACCCCTCACCCTCACCCCAGAACAGCTGTGGATCAGTCAGCTGCCTCCTCCCTCCTACCCCTCACCCTTACCCCAGAACAGCTGTGGATCAGTAACTTGCCTCCTCCCTCCCACCCTTCACCCTTACCCCAGAACAGCTGTGCACCAGTCAGCTGCCTCCTCCCTCCCACCCTTCACCCTAACCCCAGAACAGCTGTGGATCAGTCAGCTGCCTCCTCCCTCCCACCCCTCACCCTTACCCCAGAACAGCTGTGGATCAGTCAGCTGCCTCCTCCCTCCCACCCTCCACCCTTACCCCAGAACAGCCGTGGACCAGTCAGCTGCCTCCTCCCTCCCAATCCCCACCCTTACCCCAGAACAGCTGTGGATCAGTGAGCTGCCTCCTCCCTCCCACCCTTCACCCTTACCCCAGAACATCTGTGGACCAGTCAGCTGCAACCTCCCTCCCACCCTTCACCCTTACCCCAGAACAGCTGTGGATCAGTCAGCTGCCTCCTCCCTCCTACCCCTCACCCTTACCCCAGAACAGCTGTGGATCAGTAACTTGCCTCCTCCCTCCCACCCTTCACCCTTACCCCAGAACAGCTGTGCACGAGTCAGCTGCCTCCTCCCTCCCACCCTTCACCCTTACCCCAGAACAGCTGTGGATCAATCAGCTGCCTCCTCCCTCCCACCCCTCACCCTTACTTCAGAACAGCCGTGGATCAGTCACCTGCCTCCTCCCTCCTACCCCTCACCCTTACCCCAGAACAGCTGTGGATCAGTCAGCTGCCTCCTCCCTCCCAATCCTCACCCTTACCCCAGAACAGCTGTGGATCAGTGAGCTGCCTCCTCCCTCCCACCCTTACCATTGCCCCAGAACAGCTGTGGATCAGTAACCTGCCTCCTCCCTCCTACCCCTCACCCTTACCCCAGAACAGCTGTGGACCAGTCAGCTGCCTCCTCCCTCCTACCCCTCACCCTTACCCCAGAACAGCTGTGGATCAGTAGCCTGCCTCCTCCCTCCCACCCAGAACAGCTGTGGATCAGTAGCCTGCCTCCTCCCTCCCACCCAGAACAGCTGTGGACCAGTCAGCTGCCTCCTCCCTCCCAATGCTCACCCTTACCCCAGAACAGCTGTGGATCAGTCAGCTGCCTCCTCCCTCCCAACAGCTGTGGATCAATCAGCTGCCTCCTCCCTCCCACCCTCCACCCTTACCCCAGAACAGCTGTGGATCAGTCAGCTGCCTCCTCCCTCCCAATCCTCACCCTTACCCCAGAACAGCTGTGGATCAGTAACCTGCCTCCTCCCTCCTACCCCCCACCCTTACCCCAGAACAGCTGTGGATCAGTCAGCTGCCTTCTCCCTCCCACCCTTCACCCTTACCCCAGAACAGCTGTGGACCTGTCAGCTGCCTCCTCCCTCCCAATCCTCACCCTTACCCCAGAACAGCTGTAGACACGTCCCCTCTCCCCCCATCACCTGTCCCAGCCCATGGCCAGACACATCCCCTCTCCCCCCACCACCTGCACCAGCTCATGGCCAGACACATCCCCTCTTCCCCCACCACCTGTCCCAGCCAGAACAGGTATGGATCAGTCAGCTGCCTCCTCCCTCCCAACCCTCACCCTTACCCTCCTCACCTCTGCACCTGCCAGCCCAGGGCCATTTACATTTTTGGCATTTTGGTCAGCTGCTTCATATCCTTTCACTCCACATCTGGCCAGCTCTCCACCTACTTACTGTACCTTTCTTCCCTATTTTCAGAAGATCAACCAACATCCCAAGTCTCCAACCAAGAGGCCTATCATCTTGCAAGCTCAAGTCCACGTTCCCGCCAGTAAGCACCAAATAAATGCACCAAATAAATGCACATCAATGCCCTGCCCCCATCACCTGTCCCAGCTCATGGCCAGACACATCCCCTCTCCCCCCATCACCTGTCCCAGCTCATGGCCAGACACATCCCCTCTCCCCCCATCACCTGTCCCAGTTCATGGCCAGACACATCGCCTTTCTCCACACCACCTTGCATCCGTCACTTCGTAGCTTTCGTATATTGTGTCTTGCACACTTTAATCAAAGCACCCATACCAAAGATAAAATCTGTAGGAGTAGGAGTTGTGAGTCAACCTGGGATTGCTTGCTGTACCTGCCTTGTACCATCCATGTATTAAGATGTACATGAGGCCCACATGGCAGTACAGTATCCTTAGAAAATTCGCAAACCCTGCATTGCCTGAACCCTCCAGCTTTCCTTTCAATTCCTAGGTACTGAGCCATCCAGCCTTGCCACCAACCCTGTATCCTGAGTCCTCCAGCCTTGCACTCAACCCCTAGGTCCTAAACCCTCCAGCCTTGCACTCAACCCCTGGGTCCTAAACCCTCCAGCCCACTGGGCAGGACAACTCGTAAGAATATTCTGGAACCCTGCCCCCTCGTGTGCTAGGCTGCACATCCTACCCCTTATCTCAGAACAGCTGTGGATCAGTGAGCTGCCTCCTCCCTCCCACCCTTCACCCTTACCCCAGAACAGCTGTGGATCAGTCAGCTGCATCCTCCCTCCTACCCCTCACCCTTACCCCAGAACAGCTGTGGATCAGTAACCTGCCTCCTCCCTCCTACCCCTCACCCTTACCCCAGAACAGCTGTGGATCAGTAGCCTGCCTCCTCCCTCCCACCCTTCACCCTTACCCCAGAACAGCTGTGGACCAGTCAGCTGCCTCCTCCCTCCCACCCTTCACCCTTACCCCAGAACAGCTGTGGACCAGTCAGCTGCCTCCTCCCTCCCACCCCTCACCCTTACCCCAGAACAGCTGTGGATCAGTAACCTGCCTCCTCCCTCCTACCCCTCACCCTTACCCCAGAACAGCTGTGGACCAGTGAGCTGCCTCCTCCCTCCTACCCCTCACCCTTACCCCAGAACAGCTGTGGATCAGTAGCATGCCTCCTCCCTCCCACCCAGAACAGCTGTGGACCAGTCAGCTGCCTCCTCCCTCCCAATCCTCACCCTTACCCCAGAACAGCTGTGGATAGTGAGCTGCCTCCTCCCTCCCACCCTCCACCCTTACCCCAGAACAGCTGTGGACCAGTCAGCTGCCTCCTCCCTCCCAATCCTCACCCTTACCCCAGAACAGCTGTGGATCAGTAACCTGCCTCCTCCCTCGTACCCCTCACCCTTACCCCAGAACAGCTGTGCACGAGTCAGCTGTCTCCTCCCTCCCACCCTTCACCCTAACCCCAGAACAGCTGTGGATCAGTCAGCTGCCTCCTCCCTCCCACCCCTCACCCTTACCCCAGAACAGCTGTGGATCAGTCAGCTGCCTCCTCCCTCCCACCCTCCACCCTTACCCCAGAACAGCTGTGGACCAGTCAGCTGCCTCCTCCCTCCCAATCCCCACCCTTACCCCAGAACAGCTGTGGATCAGTGAGCTGCCTCCTCCCTCCCACCCTTCACCCTTACCCCAGAACAGCTGTGGATCAGTCAGCTGCCTCCTCCCTCCCACCCTCCACCCTTACCCCAGAACAGCTGTGGATCAGTCAGCTGCCTCCTCCCTCCCACCCTCCACCCTTACCCCAGAACAGCTGTGGATCAGTGAGCTGCCTCCTCCCTCCCACCCTTCACCCTTACCCCAGAACAGCTGTGTACGAGTCAGCTGCCTCCTCCCTCCCACCCTTCACCCTTACCCCAGAACAGCTGTGGATCAGTCAGCTGCCTCCTCCCTCCCACCCCTCACCCTCACCCCAGAACAGCTGTGGATCAGTCAGCTGCCTCCTCCCTCCTACCCCTCACCCTTACCCCAGAACAGCTGTGGATCAGTAACTTGCCTCCTCCCTCCCACCCTTCACCCTTACCCCAGAACAGCTGTGCACCAGTCAGCTGCCTCCTCCCTCCCACCCTTCACCCTAACCCCAGAACAGCTGTGGATCAGTCAGCTGCCTCCTCCCTCCCACCCCTCACCCTTACCCCAGAACAGCTGTGGATCAGTCAGCTGCCTCCTCCCTCCCACCCTCCACCCTTACCCCAGAACAGCCGTGGACCAGTCAGCTGCCTCCTCCCTCCCAATCCCCACCCTTACCCCAGAACAGCTGTGGATCAGTGAGCTGCCTCCTCCCTCCCACCCTTCACCCTTACCCCAGAACATCTGTGGACCAGTCAGCTGCAACCTCCCTCCCACCCTTCACCCTTACCCCAGAACAGCTGTGGATCAGTCAGCTGCCTCCTCCCTCCTACCCCTCACCCTTACCCCAGAACAGCTGTGGATCAGTAACTTGCCTCCTCCCTCCCACCCTTCACCCTTACCCCAGAACAGCTGTGCACGAGTCAGCTGCCTCCTCCCTCCCACCCTTCACCCTTACCCCAGAACAGCTGTGGATCAATCAGCTGCCTCCTCCCTCCCACCCCTCACCCTTACTTCAGAACAGCCGTGGATCAGTCACCTGCCTCCTCCCTCCTACCCCTCACCCTTACCCCAGAACAGCTGTGGATCAGTCAGCTGCCTCCTCCCTCCCAATCCTCACCCTTACCCCAGAACAGCTGTGGATCAGTGAGCTGCCTCCTCCCTCCCACCCTTACCATTAGCCCCAGAACAGCTGTGGATCAGTAACCTGCCTCCTCCCTCCTACCCCTCACCCTTACCCCAGAACAGCTGTGGACCAGTCAGCTGCCTCCTCCCTCCTACCCCTCACCCTTACCCCAGAACAGCTGTGGATCAGTAGCCTGCCTCCTCCCTCCCACCCAGAACAGCTGTGGATCAGTAGCCTGCCTCCTCCCTCCCACCCAGAACAGCTGTGGACCAGTCAGCTGCCTCCTCCCTCCCAATGCTCACCCTTACCCCAGAACAGCTGTGGATCAGTCAGCTGCCTCCTCCCTCCCAACAGCTGTGGATCAATCAGCTGCCTCCTCCCTCCCACCCTCCACCCTTACCCCAGAACAGCTGTGGATCAGTCAGCTGCCTCCTCCCTCCCAATCCTCACCCTTACCCCAGAACAGCTGTGGATCAGTAACCTGCCTCCTCCCTCCTACCCCCCACCCTTACCCCAGAACAGCTGTGGATCAGTCAGCTGCCTTCTCCCTCCCACCCTTCACCCTTACCCCAGAACAGCTGTGGACCTGTCAGCTGCCTCCTCCCTCCCAATCCTCACCCTTACCCCAGAACAGCTGTAGACACGTCCCCTCTCCCCCCATCACCTGTCCCAGCCCATGGCCAGACACATCCCCTCTCCCCCCACCACCTGCACCAGCTCATGGCCAGACACATCCCCTCTTCCCCCACCACCTGTCCCAGCCAGAACAGGTATGGATCAGTCAGCTGCCTCCTCCCTCCCAACCCTCACCCTTACCCTCCTCACCTCTGCACCTGCCAGCCCAGGGCCATTTACATTTTTGGCATTTTGGTCAGCTGCTTCATATCCTTTCACTCCACATCTGGCCAGCTCTCCACCTACTTACTGTACCTTTCTTCCCTATTTTCAGAAGATCAACCAACATCCCAAGTCTCCAACCAAGAGGCCTATCATCTTGCAAGCTCAAGTCCACGTTCCCGCCAGTAAGCACCAAATAAATGCACCAAATAAATGCACATCAATGCCCTGCCCCCATCACCTGTCCCAGCTCATGGCCAGACACATCCCCTCTCCCCCCATCACCTGTCCCAGCTCATGGCCAGACACATCCCCTCTCCCCCCATCACCTGTCCCAGTTCATGGCCAGACACATCGCCTTTCTCCACACCACCTTGCATCCGTCACTTCGTAGCTTTCGTATATTGTGTCTTGCACACTTTAATCAAAGCACCCATACCAAAGATAAAATCTGTAGGAGTAGGAGTTGTGAGTCAACCTGGGATTGCTTGCTGTACCTGCCTTGTACCATCCATGTATTAAGATGTACATGAGGCCCACATGGCAGTACAGTATCCTTAGAAAATTCGCAAACCCTGCATTGCCTGAACCCTCCAGCTTTCCTTTCAATTCCTAGGTACTGAGCCATCCAGCCTTGCCACCAACCCTGTATCCTGAGTCCTCCAGCCTTGCACTCAACCCCTAGGTCCTAAACCCTCCAGCCTTGCACTCAACCCCTGGGTCCTAAACCCTCCAGCCCACTGGGCAGGACAACTCGTAAGAATATTCTGGAACCCTGCCCCCTCGTGTGCTAGGCTGCACATCCTACCCCTTATCTCAGAACAGCTGTGGATCAGTGAGCTGCCTCCTCCCTCCCACCCTTCACCCTTACCCCAGAACAGCTGTGGATCAGTCAGCTGCATCCTCCCTCCTACCCCTCACCCTTACCCCAGAACAGCTGTGGATCAGTAACCTGCCTCCTCCCTCCTACCCCTCACCCTTACCCCAGAACAGCTGTGGATCAGTAGCCTGCCTCCTCCCTCCCACCCTTCACCCTTACCCCAGAACAGCTGTGGACCAGTCAGCTGCCTCCTCCCTCCCACCCTTCACCCTTACCCCAGAACAGCTGTGGACCAGTCAGCTGCCTCCTCCCTCCCACCCCTCACCCTTACCCCAGAACAGCTGTGGATCAGTAACCTGCCTCCTCCCTCCTACCCCTCACCCTTACCCCAGAACAGCTGTGGACCAGTGAGCTGCCTCCTCCCTCCTACCCCTCACCCTTACCCCAGAACAGCTGTGGATCAGTAGCATGCCTCCTCCCTCCCACCCAGAACAGCTGTGGACCAGTCAGCTGCCTCCTCCCTCCCAATCCTCACCCTTACCCCAGAACAGCTGTGGATAGTGAGCTGCCTCCTCCCTCCCACCCTCCACCCTTACCCCAGAACAGCTGTGGACCAGTCAGCTGCCTCCTCCCTCCCAATCCTCACCCTTACCCCAGAACAGCTGTGGATCAGTAACCTGCCTCCTCCCTCGTACCCCTCACCCTTACCCCAGAACAGCTGTGCACGAGTCAGCTGTCTCCTCCCTCCCACCCTTCACCCTAACCCCAGAACAGCTGTGGATCAGTCAGCTGCCTCCTCCCTCCCACCCCTCACCCTTACCCCAGAACAGCTGTGGATCAGTCAGCTGCCTCCTCCCTCCCACCCTCCACCCTTACCCCAGAACAGCTGTGGACCAGTCAGCTGCCTCCTCCCTCCCAATCCCCACCCTTACCCCAGAACAGCTGTGGATCAGTGAGCTGCCTCCTCCCTCCCACCCTTCACCCTTACCCCAGAACAGCTGTGGATCAGTCAGCTGCCTCCTCCCTCCCACCCTCCACCCTTACCCCAGAACAGCTGTGGATCAGTCAGCTGCCTCCTCCCTCCCACCCTCCACCCTTACCCCAGAACAGCTGTGGATCAGTGAGCTGCCTCCTCCCTCCCACCCTTCACCCTTACCCCAGAACAGCTGTGTACGAGTCAGCTGCCTCCTCCCTCCCACCCTTCACCCTTACCCCAGAACAGCTGTGGATCAGTCAGCTGCCTCCTCCCTCCCACCCCTCACCCTCACCCCAGAACAGCTGTGGATCAGTCAGCTGCCTCCTCCCTCCTACCCCTCACCCTTACCCCAGAACAGCTGTGGATCAGTAACTTGCCTCCTCCCTCCCACCCTTCACCCTTACCCCAGAACAGCTGTGCACCAGTCAGCTGCCTCCTCCCTCCCACCCTTCACCCTAACCCCAGAACAGCTGTGGATCAGTCAGCTGCCTCCTCCCTCCCACCCCTCACCCTTACCCCAGAACAGCTGTGGATCAGTCAGCTGCCTCCTCCCTCCCACCCTCCACCCTTACCCCAGAACAGCCGTGGACCAGTCAGCTGCCTCCTCCCTCCCAATCCCCACCCTTACCCCAGAACAGCTGTGGATCAGTGAGCTGCCTCCTCCCTCCCACCCTTCACCCTTACCCCAGAACATCTGTGGACCAGTCAGCTGCAACCTCCCTCCCACCCTTCACCCTTACCCCAGAACAGCTGTGGATCAGTCAGCTGCCTCCTCCCTCCTACCCCTCACCCTTACCCCAGAACAGCTGTGGATCAGTAACTTGCCTCCTCCCTCCCACCCTTCACCCTTACCCCAGAACAGCTGTGCACGAGTCAGCTGCCTCCTCCCTCCCACCCTTCACCCTTACCCCAGAACAGCTGTGGATCAATCAGCTGCCTCCTCCCTCCCACCCCTCACCCTTACTTCAGAACAGCCGTGGATCAGTCACCTGCCTCCTCCCTCCTACCCCTCACCCTTACCCCAGAACAGCTGTGGATCAGTCAGCTGCCTCCTCCCTCCCAATCCTCACCCTTACCCCAGAACAGCTGTGGATCAGTGAGCTGCCTCCTCCCTCCCACCCTTACCATTACCCCAGAACAGCTGTGGATCAGTAACCTGCCTCCTCCCTCCTACCCCTCACCCTTACCCCAGAACAGCTGTGGACCAGTCAGCTGCCTCCTCCCTCCTACCCCTCACCCTTACCCCAGAACAGCTGTGGATCAGTAGCCTGCCTCCTCCCTCCCACCCAGAACAGCTGTGGATCAGTAGCCTGCCTCCTCCCTCCCACCCAGAACAGCTGTGGACCAGTCAGCTGCCTCCTCCCTCCCAATGCTCACCCTTACCCCAGAACAGCTGTGGATCAGTCAGCTGCCTCCTCCCTCCCAACAGCTGTGGATCAATCAGCTGCCTCCTCCCTCCCACCCTCCACCCTTACCCCAGAACAGCTGTGGATCAGTCAGCTGCCTCCTCCCTCCCAATCCTCACCCTTACCCCAGAACAGCTGTGGATCAGTAACCTGCCTCCTCCCTCCTACCCCCCACCCTTACCCCAGAACAGCTGTGGATCAGTCAGCTGCCTTCTCCCTCCCACCCTTCACCCTTACCCCAGAACAGCTGTGGACCTGTCAGCTGCCTCCTCCCTCCCAATCCTCACCCTTACCCCAGAACAGCTGTAGACACGTCCCCTCTCCCCCCATCACCTGTCCCAGCCCATGGCCAGACACATCCCCTCTCCCCCCACCACCTGCACCAGCTCATGGCCAGACACATCCCCTCTTCCCCCACCACCTGTCCCAGCCAGAACAGGTATGGATCAGTCAGCTGCCTCCTCCCTCCCAACCCTCACCCTTACCCTCCTCACCTCTGCACCTGCCAGCCCAGGGCCATTTACATTTTTGGCATTTTGGTCAGCTGCTTCATATCCTTTCACTCCACATCTGGCCAGCTCTCCACCTACTTACTGTACCTTTCTTCCCTATTTTCAGAAGATCAACCAACATCCCAAGTCTCCAACCAAGAGGCCTATCATCTTGCAAGCTCAAGTCCACGTTCCCGCCAGTAAGCACCAAATAAATGCACCAAATAAATGCACATCAATGCCCTGCCCCCATCACCTGTCCCAGCTCATGGCCAGACACATCCCCTCTCCCCCCATCACCTGTCCCAGCTCATGGCCAGACACATCCCCTCTCCCCCCATCACCTGTCCCAGTTCATGGCCAGACACATCGCCTTTCTCCACACCACCTTGCATCCGTCACTTCGTAGCTTTCGTATATTGTGTCTTGCACACTTTAATCAAAGCACCCATACCAAAGATAAAATCTGTAGGAGTAGGAGTTGTGAGTCAACCTGGGATTGCTTGCTGTACCTGCCTTGTACCATCCATGTATTAAGATGTACATGAGGCCCACATGGCAGTACAGTATCCTTAGAAAATTCGCAAACCCTGCATTGCCTGAACCCTCCAGCTTTCCTTTCAATTCCTAGGTACTGAGCCATCCAGCCTTGCCACCAACCCTGTATCCTGAGTCCTCCAGCCTTGCACTCAACCCCTAGGTCCTAAACCCTCCAGCCTTGCACTCAACCCCTGGGTCCTAAACCCTCCAGCCCACTGGGCAGGACAACTCGTAAGAATATTCTGGAACCCTGCCCCCTCGTGTGCTAGGCTGCACATCCTACCCCTTATCTCAGAACAGCTGTGGATCAGTGAGCTGCCTCCTCCCTCCCACCCTTCACCCTTACCCCAGAACAGCTGTGGATCAGTCAGCTGCATCCTCCCTCCTACCCCTCACCCTTACCCCAGAACAGCTGTGGATCAGTAACCTGCCTCCTCCCTCCTACCCCTCACCCTTACCCCAGAACAGCTGTGGATCAGTAGCCTGCCTCCTCCCTCCCACCCTTCACCCTTACCCCAGAACAGCTGTGGACCAGTCAGCTGCCTCCTCCCTCCCACCCTTCACCCTTACCCCAGAACAGCTGTGGACCAGTCAGCTGCCTCCTCCCTCCCACCCCTCACCCTTACCCCAGAACAGCTGTGGATCAGTAACCTGCCTCCTCCCTCCTACCCCTCACCCTTACCCCAGAACAGCTGTGGACCAGTGAGCTGCCTCCTCCCTCCTACCCCTCACCCTTACCCCAGAACAGCTGTGGATCAGTAGCATGCCTCCTCCCTCCCACCCAGAACAGCTGTGGACCAGTCAGCTGCCTCCTCCCTCCCAATCCTCACCCTTACCCCAGAACAGCTGTGGATAGTGAGCTGCCTCCTCCCTCCCACCCTCCACCCTTACCCCAGAACAGCTGTGGACCAGTCAGCTGCCTCCTCCCTCCCAATCCTCACCCTTACCCCAGAACAGCTGTGGATCAGTAACCTGCCTCCTCCCTCGTACCCCTCACCCTTACCCCAGAACAGCTGTGCACGAGTCAGCTGTCTCCTCCCTCCCACCCTTCACCCTAACCCCAGAACAGCTGTGGATCAGTCAGCTGCCTCCTCCCTCCCACCCCTCACCCTTACCCCAGAACAGCTGTGGATCAGTCAGCTGACTCCTCCCTCCCACCCTCCACCCTTACCCCAGAACAGCTGTGGACCAGTCAGCTGCCTCCTCCCTCCCAATCCCCACCCTTACCCCAGAACAGCTGTGGATCAGTGAGCTGCCTCCTCCCTCCCACCCTTCACCCTTACCCCAGAACAGCTGTGGATCAGTCAGCTGCCTCCTCCCTCCCACCCTCCACCCTTACCCCAGAACAGCTGTGGATCAGTCAGCTGCCTCCTCCCTCCCACCCTCCACCCTTACCCCAGAACAGCTGTGGACCAGTCAGCTGCCTCCTCCCTCCCAATCCCCACCCTAACCCCAGAACAGCTGTGGATCAGTCAGCTGCCTCCTCCCTCCCAATCCTCACCCTTACCCCAGAACAGCTGTGGACCAGTCAGATGCCTCCTCCCTCCCAATCCCCACCCTTACCCCAGAACAGCTGTGGATCAGTCAGCTGCCTCCTCCCTCCCACCCTTCACCCTTACCCCAGAACATCTGTGGACCAGTAACTTGCCTCCTCCCTCCCACCCTTCACCCTTACCCCAGAACAGCTGTGCACGAGTCAGCTGCCTCCTCCCTCCCACCCTTCACCCTTACCCCAGAACAGCTGTGGATCAATCAGCTGCCTCCTCCCTCCCACCCCTCACCCTCACCCCAGAACAGCTGTGGATCAGTCAGCTGCCTCCTCCCTCCTACCCCTCACCCTTACCCCAGAACAGCTGTGGATCAGTAACTTGCCTCCTCCCTCCCACCCTTCACCCTTACCCCAGAACAGCTGTGCACCAGTCAGCTGCCTCCTCCCTCCCACCCTTCACCCTAACCCCAGAACAGCTGTGGATCAGTCAGCTGCCTCCTCCCTCCCACCCCTCACCCTTACCCCAGAACAGCTGTGGATCAGTCAGCTGCCTCCTCCCTCCCACCCTCCACCCTTACCCCAGAACAGCCGTGGACCAGTCAGCTGCCTCCTCCCTCCCAATCCCCACCCTTACCCCAGAACAGCTGTGGATCAGTGAGCTGCCTCCTCCCTCCCACCCTTCACCCTTACCCCAGAACATCTGTGGACCAGTCAGCTGCAACCTCCCTCCCACCCTTCACCCTTACCCCAGAACAGCTGTGGATCAGTCAGCTGCCTCCTCCCTCCTACCCCTCACCCTTACCCCAGAACAGCTGTGGATCAGTAACTTGCCTCCTCCCTCCCACCCTTCACCCTTACCCCAGAACAGCTGTGCACGAGTCAGCTGCCTCCTCCCTCCCACCCTTCACCCTTACCCCAGAACAGCTGTGGATCAATCAGCTGCCTCCTCCCTCCCACCCCTCACCCTTACTTCAGAACAGCCGTGGATCAGTCACCTGCCTCCTCCCTCCTACCCCTCACCCTTACCCCAGAACAGCTGTGGATCAGTCAGCTGCCTCCTCCCTCCCAATCCTCACCCTTACCCCAGAACAGCTGTGGATCAGTGAGCTGCCTCCTCCCTCCCACCCTTACCATTACCCCAGAACAGCTGTGGATCAGTAACCTGCCTCCTCCCTCCTACCCCTCACCCTTACCCCAGAACAGCTGTGGACCAGTCAGCTGCCTCCTCCCTCCTACCCCTCACCCTTACCCCAGAACAGCTGTGGATCAGTAGCCTGCCTCCTCCCTCCCACCCAGAACAGCTGTGGATCAGTAGCCTGCCTCCTCCCTCCCACCCAGAACAGCTGTGGACCAGTCAGCTGCCTCCTCCCTCCCAATGCTCACCCTTACCCCAGAACAGCTGTGGATCAGTCAGCTGCCTCCTCCCTCCCAACAGCTGTGGATCAATCAGCTGCCTCCTCCCTCCCACCCTCCACCCTTACCCCAGAACAGCTGTGGATCAGTCAGCTGCCTCCTCCCTCCCAATCCTCACCCTTACCCCAGAACAGCTGTGGATCAGTAACCTGCCTCCTCCCTCCTACCCCCCACCCTTACCCCAGAACAGCTGTGGATCAGTCAGCTGCCTTCTCCCTCCCACCCTTCACCCTTACCCCAGAACAGCTGTGGACCTGTCAGCTGCCTCCTCCCTCCCAATCCTCACCCTTACCCCAGAACAGCTGTAGACACGTCCCCTCTCCCCCCATCACCTGTCCCAGCCCATGGCCAGACACATCCCCTCTCCCCCCACCACCTGCACCAGCTCATGGCCAGACACATCCCCTCTTCCCCCACCACCTGTCCCAGCCAGAACAGGTATGGATCAGTCAGCTGCCTCCTCCCTCCCAACCCTCACCCTTACCCTCCTCACCTCTGCACCTGCCAGCCCAGGGCCATTTACATTTTTGGCATTTTGGTCAGCTGCTTCATATCCTTTCACTCAACATCTGGCCAGCTCTCCACCTACTTACTGTACCTTTCTTCCCTATTTTCAGAAGATCAACCAACATCCCAAGTCTCCAACCAAGAGGCCTATCATCTTGCAAGCTCAAGTCCACGTTCCCGCCAGTAAGCACCAAATAAATGCACCAAATAAATGCACATCAATGCCCTGCCCCCATCACCTGTCCCAGCTCATGGCCAGACACATCCCCTCTCCCCCCATCACCTGTCCCAGCTCATGGCCAGACACATCCCCTCTCCCCCCATCACCTGTCCCAGTTCATGGCCAGACACATCGCCTTTCTCCACACCACCTTGCATCCGTCACTTCGTAGCTTTCGTATATTGTGTCTTGCACACTTTAATCAAAGCACCCATACCAAAGATAAAATCTGTAGGAGTAGGAGTTGTGAGTCAACCTGGGATTGCTTGCTGTACCTGCCTTGTACCATCCATGTATTAAGATGTACATGAGGCCCACATGGCAGTACAGTATCCTTAGAAAATTCGCAAACCCTGCATTGCCTGAACCCTCCAGCTTTCCTTTCAATTCCTAGGTACTGAGCCATCCAGCCTTGCCACCAACCCTGTATCCTGAGTCCTCCAGCCTTGCACTCAACCCCTAGGTCCTAAACCCTCCAGCCTTGCACTCAACCCCTGGGTCCTAAACCCTCCAGCCCACTGGGCAGGACAACTCGTAAGAATATTCTGGAACCCTGCCCCCTCGTGTGCTAGGCTGCACATCCTACCCCTTATCTCAGAACAGCTGTGGATCAGTGAGCTGCCTCCTCCCTCCCACCCTTCACCCTTACCCCAGAACAGCTGTGGATCAGTCAGCTGCATCCTCCCTCCTACCCCTCACCCTTACCCCAGAACAGCTGTGGATCAGTAACCTGCCTCCTCCCTCCTACCCCTCACCCTTACCCCAGAACAGCTGTGGATCAGTAGCCTGCCTCCTCCCTCCCACCCTTCACCCTTACCCCAGAACAGCTGTGGACCAGTCAGCTGCCTCCTCCCTCCCACCCTTCACCCTTACCCCAGAACAGCTGTGGACCAGTCAGCTGCCTCCTCCCTCCCACCCCTCACCCTTACCCCAGAACAGCTGTGGATCAGTAACCTGCCTCCTCCCTCCTACCCCTCACCCTTACCCCAGAACAGCTGTGGACCAGTGAGCTGCCTCCTCCCTCCTACCCCTCACCCTTACCCCAGAACAGCTGTGGATCAGTAGCATGCCTCCTCCCTCCCACCCAGAACAGCTGTGGACCAGTCAGCTGCCTCCTCCCTCCCAATCCTCACCCTTACCCCAGAACAGCTGTGGATAGTGAGCTGCCTCCTCCCTCCCACCCTCCACCCTTACCCCAGAACAGCTGTGGACCAGTCAGCTGCCTCCTCCCTCCCAATCCTCACCCTTACCCCAGAACAGCTGTGGATCAGTAACCTGCCTCCTCCCTCGTACCCCTCACCCTTACCCCAGAACAGCTGTGCACGAGTCAGCTGTCTCCTCCCTCCCACCCTTCACCCTAACCCCAGAACAGCTGTGGATCAGTCAGCTGCCTCCTCCCTCCCACCCCTCACCCTTACCCCAGAACAGCTGTGGATCAGTCAGCTGCCTCCTCCCTCCCACCCTCCACCCTTACCCCAGAACAGCTGTGGACCAGTCAGCTGCCTCCTCCCTCCCAATCCCCACCCTTACCCCAGAACAGCTGTGGATCAGTGAGCTGCCTCCTCCCTCCCACCCTTCACCCTTACCCCAGAACAGCTGTGGATCAGTCAGCTGCCTCCTCCCTCCCACCCTCCACCCTTACCCCAGAACAGCTGTGGATCAGTCAGCTGCCTCCTCCCTCCCACCCTCCACCCTTACCCCAGAACAGCTGTGGACCAGTCAGCTGCCTCCTCCCTCCCAATCCCCACCCTAACCCCAGAACAGCTGTGGATCAGTCAGCTGCCTCCTCCCTCCCAATCCTCACCCTTACCCCAGAACAGCTGTGGACCAGTCAGCTGCCTCCTCCCTCCCAATCCCCACCCTTACCCCATAACAGCTGTGGATCAGTCAGCTGCCTCCTCCCTCCCACCCTTCACCCTTACCCCAGAACATCTGTGGACCAGTAACTTGCCTCCTCCCTCCCACCCTTCACCCTTACCCCAGAACAGCTGTGCACGAGTCAGCTGCCTCCTCCCTCCCACCCTTCACCCTTACCCCAGAACAGCTGTGGATCAATCAGCTGCCTCCTCCCTCCCACCCCTCACCCTCACCCCAGAACAGCTGTGGATCAGTCAGCTGCCTCCTCCCTCCCACCCCTCACCCTTACTTCAGAACAGCCGTGGATCAGTCACCTGCCTCCTCCCTCCTACCCCTCACCCTTACCCCGGAACAGCTGTGGATCAGTCAGCTGCCTCCTCCCTCCCAATCCTCACCCTTACCCCAGAACAGCTGTGGATCAGTGAGCTGCCTCCTCCCTCCCACCCTTCACCCTTACCCCAGAACAGCTGTGTACGAGTCAGCTGCCTCCTCCCTCCCACCCTTCACCCTTACCCCAGAACAGCTGTGGATCAGTCAGCTGCCTCCTCCCTCCCACCCCTCACCCTCACCCCAGAACAGCTGTGGATCAGTCAGCTGCCTCCTCCCTCCTACCCCTCACCCTTACCCCAGAACAGCTGTGGATCAGTAACTTGCCTCCTCCCTCCCACCCTTCACCCTTACCCCAGAACAGCTGTGCACCAGTCAGCTGCCTCCTCCCTCCCACCCTTCACCCTAACCCCAGAACAGCTGTGGATCAGTCAGCTGCCTCCTCCCTCCCACCCCTCACCCTTACCCCAGAACAGCTGTGGATCAGTCAGCTGCCTCCTCCCTCCCACCCTCCACCCTTACCCCAGAACAGCCGTGGACCAGTCAGCTGCCTCCTCCCTCCCAATCCCCACCCTTACCCCAGAACAGCTGTGGATCAGTGAGCTGCCTCCTCCCTCCCACCCTTCACCCTTACCCCAGAACATCTGTGGACCAGTCAGCTGCAACCTCCCTCCCACCCTTCACCCTTACCCCAGAACAGCTGTGGATCAGTCAGCTGCCTCCTCCCTCCTACCCCTCACCCTTACCCCAGAACAGCTGTGGATCAGTAACTTGCCTCCTCCCTCCCACCCTTCACCCTTACCCCAGAACAGCTGTGCACGAGTCAGCTGCCTCCTCCCTCCCACCCTTCACCCTTACCCCAGAACAGCTGTGGATCAATCAGCTGCCTCCTCCCTCCCACCCCTCACCCTTACTTCAGAACAGCCGTGGATCAGTCACCTGCCTCCTCCCTCCTACCCCTCACCCTTACCCCAGAACAGCTGTGGATCAGTCAGCTGCCTCCTCCCTCCCAATCCTCACCCTTACCCCAGAACAGCTGTGGATCAGTGAGCTGCCTCCTCCCTCCCACCCTTACCATTACCCCAGAACAGCTGTGGATCAGTAACCTGCCTCCTCCCTCCTACCCCTCACCCTTACCCCAGAACAGCTGTGGACCAGTCAGCTGCCTCCTCCCTCCTACCCCTCACCCTTACCCCAGAACAGCTGTGGATCAGTAGCCTGCCTCCTCCCTCCCACCCAGAACAGCTGTGGATCAGTAGCCTGCCTCCTCCCTCCCACCCAGAACAGCTGTGGACCAGTCAGCTGCCTCCTCCCTCCCAATGCTCACCCTTACCCCAGAACAGCTGTGGATCAGTCAGCTGCCTCCTCCCTCCCAACAGCTGTGGATCAATCAGCTGCCTCCTCCCTCCCACCCTCCACCCTTACCCCAGAACAGCTGTGGATCAGTCAGCTGCCTCCTCCCTCCCAATCCTCACCCTTACCCCAGAACAGCTGTGGATCAGTAACCTGCCTCCTCCCTCCTACCCCCCACCCTTACCCCAGAACAGCTGTGGATCAGTCAGCTGCCTTCTCCCTCCCACCCTTCACCCTTACCCCAGAACAGCTGTGGACCTGTCAGCTGCCTCCTCCCTCCCAATCCTCACCCTTACCCCAGAACAGCTGTAGACACGTCCCCTCTCCCCCCATCACCTGTCCCAGCCCATGGCCAGACACATCCCCTCTCCCCCCACCACCTGCACCAGCTCATGGCCAGACACATCCCCTCTTCCCCCACCACCTGTCCCAGCCAGAACAGGTATGGATCAGTCAGCTGCCTCCTCCCTCCCAACCCTCACCCTTACCCTCCTCACCTCTGCACCTGCCAGCCCAGGGCCATTTACATTTTTGGCATTTTGGTCAGCTGCTTCATATCCTTTCACTCCACATCTGGCCAGCTCTCCACCTACTTACTGTACCTTTCTTCCCTATTTTCAGAAGATCAACCAACATCCCAAGTCTCCAACCAAGAGGCCTATCATCTTGCAAGCTCAAGTCCACGTTCCCGCCAGTAAGCACCAAATAAATGCACCAAATAAATGCACATCAATGCCCTGCCCCCATCACCTGTCCCAGCTCATGGCCAGACACATCCCCTCTCCCCCCATCACCTGTCCCAGCTCATGGCCAGACACATCCCCTCTCCCCCCATCACCTGTCCCAGTTCATGGCCAGACACATCGCCTTTCTCCACACCACCTTGCATCCGTCACTTCGTAGCTTTCGTATATTGTGTCTTGCACACTTTAATCAAAGCACCCATACCAAAGATAAAATCTGTAGGAGTAGGAGTTGTGAGTCAACCTGGGATTGCTTGCTGTACCTGCCTTGTACCATCCATGTATTAAGATGTACATGAGGCCCACATGGCAGTACAGTATCCTTAGAAAATTCGCAAACCCTGCATTGCCTGAACCCTCCAGCTTTCCTTTCAATTCCTAGGTACTGAGCCATCCAGCCTTGCCACCAACCCTGTATCCTGAGTCCTCCAGCCTTGCACTCAACCCCTAGGTCCTAAACCCTCCAGCCTTGCACTCAACCCCTGGGTCCTAAACCCTCCAGCCCACTGGGCAGGACAACTCGTAAGAATATTCTGGAACCCTGCCCCCTCGTGTGCTAGGCTGCACATCCTACCCCTTATCTCAGAACAGCTGTGGATCAGTGAGCTGCCTCCTCCCTCCCACCCTTCACCCTTACCCCAGAACAGCTGTGGATCAGTCAGCTGCATCCTCCCTCCTACCCCTCACCCTTACCCCAGAACAGCTGTGGATCAGTAACCTGCCTCCTCCCTCCTACCCCTCACCCTTACCCCAGAACAGCTGTGGATCAGTAGCCTGCCTCCTCCCTCCCACCCTTCACCCTTACCCCAGAACAGCTGTGGACCAGTCAGCTGCCTCCTCCCTCCCACCCTTCACCCTTACCCCAGAACAGCTGTGGACCAGTCAGCTGCCTCCTCCCTCCCACCCCTCACCCTTACCCCAGAACAGCTGTGGATCAGTAACCTGCCTCCTCCCTCCTACCCCTCACCCTTACCCCAGAACAGCTGTGGACCAGTGAGCTGCCTCCTCCCTCCTACCCCTCACCCTTACCCCAGAACAGCTGTGGATCAGTAGCATGCCTCCTCCCTCCCACCCAGAACAGCTGTGGACCAGTCAGCTGCCTCCTCCCTCCCAATCCTCACCCTTACCCCAGAACAGCTGTGGATAGTGAGCTGCCTCCTCCCTCCCACCCTCCACCCTTACCCCAGAACAGCTGTGGACCAGTCAGCTGCCTCCTCCCTCCCAATCCTCACCCTTACCCCAGAACAGCTGTGGATCAGTAACCTGCCTCCTCCCTCGTACCCCTCACCCTTACCCCAGAACAGCTGTGCACGAGTCAGCTGTCTCCTCCCTCCCACCCTTCACCCTAACCCCAGAACAGCTGTGGATCAGTCAGCTGCCTCCTCCCTCCCACCCCTCACCCTTACCCCAGAACAGCTGTGGATCAGTCAGCTGCCTCCTCCCTCCCACCCTCCACCCTTACCCCAGAACAGCTGTGGACCAGTCAGCTGCCTCCTCCCTCCCAATCCCCACCCTTACCCCAGAACAGCTGTGGATCAGTGAGCTGCCTCCTCCCTCCCACCCTTCACCCTTACCCCAGAACAGCTGTGGATCAGTCAGCTGCCTCCTCCCTCCCACCCTCCACCCTTACCCCAGAACAGCTGTGGATCAGTCAGCTGCCTCCTCCCTCCCACCCTCCACCCTTACCCCAGAACAGCTGTGGACCAGTCAGCTGCCTCCTCCCTCCCAATCCCCACCCTAACCCCAGAACAGCTGTGGATCAGTCAGCTGCCTCCTCCCTCCCAATCCTCACCCTTACCCCAGAACAGCTGTGGACCAGTCAGCTGCCTCCTCCCTCCCAATCCCCACCCTTACCCCAGAACAGCTGTGGATCAGTCAGCTGCCTCCTCCCTCCCACCCATCACCCTTACCCCAGAACATCTGTGGACCAGTAACTTGCCTCCTCCCTCCCACCCTTCACCCTTACCCCAGAACAGCTGTGCACGAGTCAGCTGCCTCCTCCCTCCCACCCTTCACCCTTACCCCAGAACAGCTGTGGATCAATCAGCTGCCTCCTCCCTCCCACCCCTCACCCTCACCCCAGAACAGCTGTGGATCAGTCAGCTGCCTCCTCCCTCCTACCCCTCACCCTTATCCCAGAACAGCTGTGGATCAGTAACTTGCCTCCTCCCTCCCACCCTTCACCCTTACCCCAGAACAGCTGTGCACCAGTCAGCTGCCTCCTCCCTCCCACCCTTCACCCTAACCCCAGAACAGCTGTGGATCAGTCAGCTGCCTCCTCCCTCCCACCCCTCACCCTTACCCCAGAACAGCTGTGGATCAGTCAGCTGCCTCCTCCCTCCCACCCTCCACCCTTACCCCAGAACAGCCGTGGACCAGTCAGCTGCCTCCTCCCTCCCAATCCCCACCCTTACCCCAGAACAGCTGTGGATCAGTGAGCTGCCTCCTCCCTCCCACCCTTCACCCTTACCCCAGAACATCTGTGGACCAGTCAGCTGCAACCTCCCTCCCACCCTTCACCCTTACCCCAGAACAGCTGTGGATCAGTCAGCTGCCTCCTCCCTCCTACCCCTCACCCTTACCCCAGAACAGCTGTGGATCAGTAACTTGCCTCCTCCCTCCCACCCTTCACCCTTACCCCAGAACAGCTGTGCACGAGTCAGCTGCCTCCTCCCTCCCACCCTTCACCCTTACCCCAGAACAGCTGTGGATCAATCAGCTGCCTCCTCCCTCCCACCCCTCACCCTTACTTCAGAACAGCCGTGGATCAGTCACCTGCCTCCTCCCTCCTACCCCTCACCCTTACCCCAGAACAGCTGTGGATCAGTCAGCTGCCTCCTCCCTCCCAATCCTCACCCTTACCCCAGAACAGCTGTGGATCAGTGAGCTGCCTCCTCCCTCCCACCCTTACCATTACCCCAGAACAGCTGTGGATCAGTAACCTGCCTCCTCCCTCCTACCCCTCACCCTTACCCCAGAACAGCTGTGGACCAGTCAGCTGCCTCCTCCCTCCTACCCCTCACCCTTACCCCAGAACAGCTGTGGATCAGTAGCCTGCCTCCTCCCTCCCACCCAGAACAGCTGTGGATCAGTAGCCTGCCTCCTCCCTCCCACCCAGAACAGCTGTGGACCAGTCAGCTGCCTCCTCCCTCCCAATGCTCACCCTTACCCCAGAACAGCTGTGGATCAGTCAGCTGCCTCCTCCCTCCCAACAGCTGTGGATCAATCAGCTGCCTCCTCCCTCCCACCCTCCACCCTTACCCCAGAACAGCTGTGGATCAGTCAGCTGCCTCCTCCCTCCCAATCCTCACCCTTACCCCAGAACAGCTGTGGATCAGTAACCTGCCTCCTCCCTCCTACCCCCCACCCTTACCCCAGAACAGCTGTGGATCAGTCAGCTGCCTTCTCCCTCCCACCCTTCACCCTTACCCCAGAACAGCTGTGGACCTGTCAGCTGCCTCCTCCCTCCCAATCCTCACCCTTACCCCAGAACAGCTGTAGACACGTCCCCTCTCCCCCCATCACCTGTCCCAGCCCATGGCCAGACACATCCCCTCTCCCCCCACCACCTGCACCAGCTCATGGCCAGACACATCCCCTCTTCCCCCACCACCTGTCCCAGCCAGAACAGGTACGGATCAGTCAGCTGCCTCCTCCCTCCCAACCCTCACCCTTACCCTCCTCACCTCTGCACCTGCCAGCCCAGGGCCATTTACATTTTTGGCATTTTGGTCAGCTGCTTCATATCCTTTCACTCCACATCTGGCCAGCTCTCCACCTACTTACTGTACCTTTCTTCCCTATTTTCAGAAGATCAACCAACATCCCAAGTCTCCAACCAAGAGGCCTATCATCTTGCAAGCTCAAGTCCACGTTCCCGCCAGTAAGCACCAAATAAATGCACCAAATAAATGCACATCAATGCCCTGCCCCCATCACCTGTCCCAGCTCATGGCCAGACACATCCCCTCTCCCCCCATCACCTGTCCCAGCTCATGGCCAGACACATCCCCTCTCCCCCCATCACCTGTCCCAGTTCATGGCCAGACACATCGCCTTTCTCCACACCACCTTGCATCCGTCACTTCGTAGCTTTCGTATATTGTGTCTTGCACACTTTAATCAAAGCACCCATACCAAAGATAAAATCTGTAGGAGTAGGAGTTGTGAGTCAACCTGGGATTGCTTGCTGTACCTGCCTTGTACCATCCATGTATTAAGATGTACATGAGGCCCACATGGCAGTACAGTATCCTTAGAAAATTCGCAAACCCTGCATTGCCTGAACCCTCCAGCTTTCCTTTCAATTCCTAGGTACTGAGCCATCCAGCCTTGCCACCAACCCTGTATCCTGAGTCCTCCAGCCTTGCACTCAACCCCTAGGTCCTAAACCCTCCAGCCTTGCACTCAACCCCTGGGTCCTAAACCCTCCAGCCCACTGGGCAGGACAACTCGTAAGAATATTCTGGAACCCTGCCCCCTCGTGTGCTAGGCTGCACATCCTACCCCTTATCTCAGAACAGCTGTGGATCAGTGAGCTGCCTCCTCCCTCCCACCCTTCACCCTTACCCCAGAACAGCTGTGGATCAGTCAGCTGCATCCTCCCTCCTACCCCTCACCCTTACCCCAGAACAGCTGTGGATCAGTAACCTGCCTCCTCCCTCCTACCCCTCACCCTTACCCCAGAACAGCTGTGGATCAGTAGCCTGCCTCCTCCCTCCCACCCTTCACCCTTACCCCAGAACAGCTGTGGACCAGTCAGCTGCCTCCTCCCTCCCACCCTTCACCCTTACCCCAGAACAGCTGTGGACCAGTCAGCTGCCTCCTCCCTCCCACCCCTCACCCTTACCCCAGAACAGCTGTGGATCAGTAACCTGCCTCCTCCCTCCTACCCCTCACCCTTACCCCAGAACAGCTGTGGACCAGTGAGCTGCCTCCTCCCTCCTACCCCTCACCCTTACCCCAGAACAGCTGTGGATCAGTAGCATGCCTCCTCCCTCCCACCCAGAACAGCTGTGGACCAGTCAGCTGCCTCCTCCCTCCCAATCCTCACCCTTACCCCAGAACAGCTGTGGATAGTGAGCTGCCTCCTCCCTCCCACCCTCCACCCTTACCCCAGAACAGCTGTGGACCAGTCAGCTGCCTCCTCCCTCCCAATCCTCACCCTTACCCCAGAACAGCTGTGGATCAGTAACCTGCCTCCTCCCTCGTACCCCTCACCCTTACCCCAGAACAGCTGTGCACGAGTCAGCTGTCTCCTCCCTCCCACCCTTCACCCTAACCCCAGAACAGCTGTGGATCAGTCAGCTGCCTCCTCCCTCCCACCCCTCACCCTTACCCCAGAACAGCTGTGGATCAGTCAGCTGCCTCCTCCCTCCCACCCTCCACCCTTACCCCAGAACAGCTGTGGACCAGTCAGCTGCCTCCTCCCTCCCAATCCCCACCCTTACCCCAGAACAGCTGTGGATCAGTGAGCTGCCTCCTCCCTCCCACCCTTCACCCTTACCCCAGAACAGCTGTGGATCAGTCAGCTGCCTCCTCCCTCCCACCCTCCACCCTTACCCCAGAACAGCTGTGGATCAGTCAGCTGCCTCCTCCCTCCCACCCCCCACCCTTACCCCAGAACAGCTGTGGACCAGTCAGCTGCCTCCTCCCTCCCAATCCCCACCCTAACCCCAGAACAGCTGTGGATCAGTCAGCTGCCTCCTCCCTCCCAATCCTCACCCTTACCCCAGAACAGCTGTGGACCAGTCAGCTGCCTCCTCCCTCCCAATCCCCACCCTTACCCCAGAACAGCTGTGGATCAGTCAGCTGCCTCCTCCCTCCCACCCTTCACCCTTACCCCAGAACATCTGTGGACCAGTAACTTGCCTCCTCCCTCCCACCCTTCACCCTTACCCCAGAACAGCTGTGCACGAGTCAGCTGCCTCCTCCCTCCCACCCTTCACCCTTACCCCAGAACAGCTGTGGATCAATCAGCTGCCTCCTCCCTCCCACCCCTCACCCTCACCCCAGAACAGCTGTGGATCAGTCAGCTGCCTCCTTCCTCCCACCCCTCACCCTTACTTCAGAACAGCCGTGGATCAGTCACCTGCCTCCTCCCTCCTACCCCTCACCCTTACCCCGGAACAGCTGTGGATCAGTCAGCTGCCTCCTCCCTCCCAATCCTCACCCTTACCCCAGAACAGCTGTGGATCAGTGAGCTGCCTCCTCCCTCCCACCCTTCACCCTTACCCCAGAACAGCTGTGTACGAGTCAGCTGCCTCCTCCCTCCCACCCTTCACCCTTACCCCAGAACAGCTGTGGATCAGTCAGCTGCCTCCTCCCTCCCAACCCTCACCCTCACCCCAGAACAGCTGTGGATCAGTCAGCTGCCTCCTCCCTCCTACCCCTCACCCTTACCCCAGAACAGCTGTGGATCAGTAACTTGCCTCCTCCCTCCCACCCTTCACCCTTACCCCAGAACAGCTGTGCACCAGTCAGCTGCCTCCTCCCTCCCACCCTTCACCCTAACCCCAGAACAGCTGTGGATCAGTCAGCTGCCTCCTCCCTCCCACCCCTCACCCTTACCCCAGAACAGCTGTGGATCAGTCAGCTGCCTCCTCCCTCCCACCCTCCACCCTTACCCCAGAACAGCCGTGGACCAGTCAGCTGCCTCCTCCCTCCCAATCCCCACCCTTACCCCAGAACAGCTGTGGATCAGTGAGCTGCCTCCTCCCTCCCACCCTTCACCCTTACCCCAGAACATCTGTGGACCAGTCAGCTGCAACCTCCCTCCCACCCTTCACCCTTACCCCAGAACAGCTGTGGATCAGTCAGCTGCCTCCTCCCTCCTACCCCTCACCCTTACCCCAGAACAGCTGTGGATCAGTAACTTGCCTCCTCCCTCCCACCCTTCACCCTTACCCCAGAACAGCTGTGCACGAGTCAGCTGCCTCCTCCCTCCCACCCTTCACCCTTACCCCAGAACAGCTGTGGATCAATCAGCTGCCTCCTCCCTCCCACCCCTCACCCTTACTTCAGAACAGCCGTGGATCAGTCACCTGCCTCCTCCCTCCTACCCCTCACCCTTACCCCAGAACAGCTGTGGATCAGTCAGCTGCCTCCTCCCTCCCAATCCTCACCCTTACCCCAGAACAGCTGTGGATCAGTGAGCTGCCTCCTCCCTCCCACCCTTACCATTACCCCAGAACAGCTGTGGATCAGTAACCTGCCTCCTCCCTCCTACCCCTCACCCTTACCCCAGAACAGCTGTGGACCAGTCAGCTGCCTCCTCCCTCCTACCCCTCACCCTTACCCCAGAACAGCTGTGGATCAGTAGCCTGCCTCCTCCCTCCCACCCAGAACAGCTGTGGATCAGTAGCCTGCCTCCTCCCTCCCACCCAGAACAGCTGTGGACCAGTCAGCTGCCTCCTCCCTCCCAATGCTCACCCTTACCCCAGAACAGCTGTGGATCAGTCAGCTGCCTCCTCCCTCCCAACAGCTGTGGATCAATCAGCTGCCTCCTCCCTCCCACCCTCCACCCTTACCCCAGAACAGCTGTGGATCAGTCAGCTGCCTCCTCCCTCCCAATCCTCACCCTTACCCCAGAACAGCTGTGGATCAGTAACCTGCCTCCTCCCTCCTACCCCCCACCCTTACCCCAGAACAGCTGTGGATCAGTCAGCTGCCTTCTCCCTCCCACCCTTCACCCTTACCCCAGAACAGCTGTGGACCTGTCAGCTGCCTCCTCCCTCCCAATCCTCACCCTTACCCCAGAACAGCTGTAGACACGTCCCCTCTCCCCCCATCACCTGTCCCAGCCCATGGCCAGACACATCCCCTCTCCCCCCACCACCTGCACCAGCTCATGGCCAGACACATCCCCTCTTCCCCCACCACCTGTCCCAGCCAGAACAGGTATGGATCAGTCAGCTGCCTCCTCCCTCCCAACCCTCACCCTTACCCTCCTCACCTCTGCACCTGCCAGCCCAGGGCCATTTACATTTTTGGCATTTTGGTCAGCTGCTTCATATCCTTTCACTCCACATCTGGCCAGCTCTCCACCTACTTACTGTACCTTTCTTCCCTATTTTCAGAAGATCAACCAACATCCCAAGTCTCCAACCAAGAGGCCTATCATCTTGCAAGCTCAAGTCCACGTTCCCGCCAGTAAGCACCAAATAAATGCACCAAATAAATGCACATCAATGCCCTGCCCCCATCACCTGTCCCAGCTCATGGCCAGACACATCCCCTCTCCCCCCATCACCTGTCCCAGCTCATGGCCAGACACATCCCCTCTCCCCCCATCACCTGTCCCAGTTCATGGCCAGACACATCGCCTTTCTCCACACCACCTTGCATCCGTCACTTCGTAGCTTTCGTATATTGTGTCTTGCACACTTTAATCAAAGCACCCATACCAAAGATAAAATCTGTAGGAGTAGGAGTTGTGAGTCAACCTGGGATTGCTTGCTGTACCTGCCTTGTACCATCCATGTATTAAGATGTACATGAGGCCCACATGGCAGTACAGTATCCTTAGAAAATTCGCAAACCCTGCATTGCCTGAACCCTCCAGCTTTCCTTTCAATTCCTAGGTACTGAGCCATCCAGCCTTGCCACCAACCCTGTATCCTGAGTCCTCCAGCCTTGCACTCAACCCCTAGGTCCTAAACCCTCCAGCCTTGCACTCAACCCCTGGGTCCTAAACCCTCCAGCCCACTGGGCAGGACAACTCGTAAGAATATTCTGGAACCCTGCCCCCTCGTGTGCTAGGCTGCACATCCTACCCCTTATCTCAGAACAGCTGTGGATCAGTGAGCTGCCTCCTCCCTCCCACCCTTCACCCTTACCCCAGAACAGCTGTGGATCAGTCAGCTGCATCCTCCCTCCTACCCCTCACCCTTACCCCAGAACAGCTGTGGATCAGTAACCTGCCTCCTCCCTCCTACCCCTCACCCTTACCCCAGAACAGCTGTGGATCAGTAGCCTGCCTCCTCCCTCCCACCCTTCACCCTTACCCCAGAACAGCTGTGGACCAGTCAGCTGCCTCCTCCCTCCCACCCTTCACCCTTACCCCAGAACAGCTGTGGACCAGTCAGCTGCCTCCTCCCTCCCACCCCTCACCCTTACCCCAGAACAGCTGTGGATCAGTAACCTGCCTCCTCCCTCCTACCCCTCACCCTTACCCCAGAACAGCTGTGGACCAGTGAGCTGCCTCCTCCCTCCTACCCCTCACCCTTACCCCAGAACAGCTGTGGATCAGTAGCATGCCTCCTCCCTCCCACCCAGAACAGCTGTGGACCAGTCAGCTGCCTCCTCCCTCCCAATCCTCACCCTTACCCCAGAACAGCTGTGGATAGTGAGCTGCCTCCTCCCTCCCACCCTCCACCCTTACCCCAGAACAGCTGTGGACCAGTCAGCTGCCTCCTCCCTCCCAATCCTCACCCTTACCCCAGAACAGCTGTGGATCAGTAACCTGCCTCCTCCCTCGTACCCCTCACCCTTACCCCAGAACAGCTGTGCACGAGTCAGCTGTCTCCTCCCTCCCACCCTTCACCCTAACCCCAGAACAGCTGTGGATCAGTCAGCTGCCTCCTCCCTCCCACCCCTCACCCTTACCCCAGAACAGCTGTGGATCAGTCAGCTGCCTCCTCCCTCCCACCCTCCACCCTTACCCCAGAACAGCTGTGGACCAGTCAGCTGCCTCCTCCCTCCCAATCCCCACCCTTACCCCAGAACAGCTGTGGATCAGTGAGCTGCCTCCTCCCTCCCACCCTTCACCCTTACCCCAGAACAGCTGTGGATCAGTCAGCTGCCTCCTCCCTCCCACCCTCCACCCTTACCCCAGAACAGCTGTGGATCAGTCAGCTGCCTCCTCCCTCCCACCCTCCACCCTTACCCCAGAACAGCTGTGGATCAGTGAGCTGCCTCCTCCCTCCCACCCTTCACCCTTACCCCAGAACAGCTGTGTACGAGTCAGCTGCCTCCTCCCTCCCACCCTTCACCCTTACCCCAGAACAGCTGTGGATCAGTCAGCTGCCTCCTCCCTCCCACCCCTCACCCTCACCCCAGAACAGCTGTGGATCAGTCAGCTGCCTCCTCCCTCCTACCCCTCACCCTTACCCCAGAACAGCTGTGGATCAGTAACTTGCCTCCTCCCTCCCACCCTTCACCCTTACCCCAGAACAGCTGTGCACCAGTCAGCTGCCTCCTCCCTCCCACCCTTCACCCTTACCCCAGAACAGCTGTGGATCAGTCAGCTGCCTCCTCCCTCCCACCCCTCACCCTCACCCCAGAACAGCTGTGGATCAGTCAGCTGCCTCCTCCCTCCTACCCCTCACCCTTACCCCAGAACAGCTGTGGATCAGTAACTTGCCTCCTCCCTCCCACCCTTCACCCTTACCCCAGAACAGCTGTGCACCAGTCAGCTGCCTCCTCCCTCCCACCCTTCACCCTAACCCCAGAACAGCTGTGGATCAGTCAGCTGCCTCCTCCCTCCCACCCCTCACCCTTACCCCAGAACAGCTGTGGATCAGTCAGCTGCCTCCTCCCTCCCACCCTCCACCCTTACCCCAGAACAGCCGTGGACCAGTCAGCTGCCTCCTCCCTCCCAATCCCCACCCTTACCCCAGAACAGCTGTGGATCAGTGAGCTGCCTCCTCCCTCCCACCCTTCACCCTTACCCCAGAACATCTGTGGACCAGTCAGCTGCAACCTCCCTCCCACCCTTCACCCTTACCCCAGAACAGCTGTGGATCAGTCAGCTGCCTCCTCCCTCCTACCCCTCACCCTTACCCCAGAACAGCTGTGGATCAGTAACTTGCCTCCTCCCTCCCACCCTTCACCCTTACCCCAGAACAGCTGTGCACGAGTCAGCTGCCTCCTCCCTCCCACCCTTCACCCTTACCCCAGAACAGCTGTGGATCAATCAGCTGCCTCCTCCCTCCCACCCCTCACCCTTACTTCAGAACAGCCGTGGATCAGTCACCTGCCTCCTCCTTCCTACCCCTCACCCTTACCCCAGAACAGCTGTGGATCAGTCAGCTGCCTCCTCCCTCCCAATCCTCACCCTTACCCCAGAACAGCTGTGGATCAGTGAGCTGCCTCCTCCCTCCCACCCTTACCATTACCCCAGAACAGCTGTGGATCAGTAACCTGCCTCCTCCCTCCTACCCCTCACCCTTACCCCAGAACAGCTGTGGACCAGTCAGCTGCCTCCTCCCTCCTACCCCTCACCCTTACCCCAGAACAGCTGTGGATCAGTAGCCTGCCTCCTCCCTCCCACCCAGAACAGCTGTGGATCAGTAGCCTGCCTCCTCCCTCCCACCCAGAACAGCTGTGGACCAGTCAGCTGCCTCCTCCCTCCCAATGCTCACCCTTACCCCAGAACAGCTGTGGATCAGTCAGCTGCCTCCTCCCTCCCAACAGCTGTGGATCAATCAGCTGCCTCCTCCCTCCCACCCTCCACCCTTACCCCAGAACAGCTGTGGATCAGTCAGCTGCCTCCTCCCTCCCAATCCTCACCCTTACCCCAGAACAGCTGTGGATCAGTAACCTGCCTCCTCCCTCCTACCCCCCACCCTTACCCCAGAACAGCTGTGGATCAGTCAGCTGCCTTCTCCCTCCCACCCTTCACCCTTACCCCAGAACAGCTGTGGACCTGTCAGCTGCCTCCTCCCTCCCAATCCTCACCCTTACCCCAGAACAGCTGTAGACACGTCCCCTCTCCCCCCATCACCTGTCCCAGCCCATGGCCAGACACATCCCCTCTCCCCCCACCACCTGCACCAGCTCATGGCCAGACACATCCCCTCTTCCCCCACCACCTGTCCCAGCCAGAACAGGTATGGATCAGTCAGCTGCCTCCTCCCTCCCAACCCTCACCCTTACCCTCCTCACCTCTGCACCTGCCAGCCCAGGGCCATTTACATTTTTGGCATTTTGGTCAGCTGCTTCATATCCTTTCACTCCACATCTGGCCAGCTCTCCACCTACTTACTGTACCTTTCTTCCCTATTTTCAGAAGATCAACCAACATCCCAAGTCTCCAACCAAGAGGCCTATCATCTTGCAAGCTCAAGTCCACGTTCCCGCCAGTAAGCACCAAATAAATGCACCAAATAAATGCACATCAATGCCCTGCCCCCATCACCTGTCCCAGCTCATGGCCAGACACATCCCCTCTCCCCCCATCACCTGTCCCAGCTCATGGCCAGACACATCCCCTCTCCCCCCATCACCTGTCCCAGTTCATGGCCAGACACATCGCCTTTCTCCACACCACCTTGCATCCGTCACTTCGTAGCTTTCGTATATTGTGTCTTGCACACTTTAATCAAAGCACCCATACCAAAGATAAAATCTGTAGGAGTAGGAGTTGTGAGTCAACCTGGGATTGCTTGCTGTACCTGCCTTGTACCATCCATGTATTAAGATGTACATGAGGCCCACATGGCAGTACAGTATCCTTAGAAAATTCGCAAACCCTGCATTGCCTGAACCCTCCAGCTTTCCTTTCAATTCCTAGGTACTGAGCCATCCAGCCTTGCCACCAACCCTGTATCCTGAGTCCTCCAGCCTTGCACTCAACCCCTAGGTCCTAAACCCTCCAGCCTTGCACTCAACCCCTGGGTCCTAAACCCTCCAGCCCACTGGGCAGGACAACTCGTAAGAATATTCTGGAACCCTGCCCCCTCGTGTGCTAGGCTGCACATCCTACCCCTTATCTCAGAACAGCTGTGGATCAGTGAGCTGCCTCCTCCCTCCCACCCTTCACCCTTACCCCAGAACAGCTGTGGATCAGTCAGCTGCATCCTCCCTCCTACCCCTCACCCTTACCCCAGAACAGCTGTGGATCAGTAACCTGCCTCCTCCCTCCTACCCCTCACCCTTACCCCAGAACAGCTGTGGATCAGTAGCCTGCCTCCTCCCTCCCACCCTTCACCCTTACCCCAGAACAGCTGTGGACCAGTCAGCTGCCTCCTCCCTCCCACCCTTCACCCTTACCCCAGAACAGCTGTGGACCAGTCAGCTGCCTCCTCCCTCCCACCCCTCACCCTTACCCCAGAACAGCTGTGGATCAGTAACCTGCCTCCTCCCTCCTACCCCTCACCCTTACCCCAGAACAGCTGTGGACCAGTGAGCTGCCTCCTCCCTCCTACCCCTCAACCTTACCCCAGAACAGCTGTGGATCAGTAGCATGCCTCCTCCCTCCCACCCAGAACAGCTGTGGACCAGTCAGCTGCCTCCTCCCTCCCAATCCTCACCCTTACCCCAGAACAGCTGTGGATAGTGAGCTGCCTCCTCCCTCCCACCCTCCACCCTTACCCCAGAACAGCTGTGGACCAGTCAGCTGCCTCCTCCCTCCCAATCCTCACCCTTACCCCAGAACAGCTGTGGATCAGTAACCTGCCTCCTCCCTCGTACCCCTCACCCTTACCCCAGAACAGCTGTGCACGAGTCAGCTGTCTCCTCCCTCCCACCCTTCACCCTAACCCCAGAACAGCTGTGGATCAGTCAGCTGCCTCCTCCCTCCCACCCCTCACCCTTACCCCAGAACAGCTGTGGATCAGTCAGCTGCCTCCTCCCTCCCACCCTCCACCCTTACCCCAGAACAGCTGTGGACCAGTCAGCTGCCTCCTCCCTCCCAATCCCCACCCTTACCCCAGAACAGCTGTGGATCAGTGAGCTGCCTCCTCCCTCCCACCCTTCACCCTTACCCCAGAACAGCTGTGGATCAGTCAGCTGCCTCCTCCCTCCCACCCTCCACCCTTACCCCAGAACAGCTGTGGATCAGTCAGCTGCCTCCTCCCTCCCACCCTCCACCCTTACCCCAGAACAGCTGTGGATCAGTGAGCTGCCTCCTCCCTCCCACCCTTCACCCTTACCCCAGAACAGCTGTGTACGAGTCAGCTGCCTCCTCCCTCCCACCCTTCACCCTTACCCCAGAACAGCTGTGGATCAGTCAGCTGCCTCCTCCCTCCCACCCCTCACCCTCACCCCAGAACAGCTGTGGATCAGTCAGCTGCCTCCTCCCTCCTACCCCTCACCCTTACCCCAGAACAGCTGTGGATCAGTAACTTGCCTCCTCCCTCCCACCCTTCACCCTTACCCCAGAACAGCTGTGCACCAGTCAGCTGCCTCCTCCCTCCCACCCTTCACCCTTACCCCAGAACAGCTGTGGATCAATCAGCTGCCTCCTCCCTCCCACCCCTCACCCTCACCCCAGAACAGCTGTGGATCAGTCAGCTGCCTCCTCCCTCCTACCCCTCACCCTTACCCCAGAACAGCTGTGGATCAGTAACTTGCCTCCTCCCTCCCACCCTTCACCCTTACCCCAGAACAGCTGTGCACCAGTCAGCTGCCTCCTCCCTCCCACCCTTCACCCTAACCCCAGAACAGCTGTGGATCAGTCAGCTGCCTCCTCCCTCCCACCCCTCACCCTTACCCCAGAACAGCTGTGGATCAGTCAGCTGCCTCCTCCCTCCCACCCTCCACCCTTACCCCAGAACAGCCGTGGACCAGTCAGCTGCCTCCTCCCTCCCAATCCCCACCCTTACCCCAGAACAGCTGTGGATCAGTGAGCTGCCTCCTCCCTCCCACCCTTCACCCTTACCCCAGAACATCTGTGGACCAGTCAGCTGCAACCTCCCTCCCACCCTTCACCCTTACCCCAGAACAGCTGTGGATCAGTCAGCTGCCTCCTCCCTCCTACCCCTCACCCTTACCCCAGAACAGCTGTGGATCAGTAACTTGCCTCCTCCCTCCCACCCTTCACCCTTACCCCAGAACAGCTGTGCACGAGTCAGCTGCCTCCTCCCTCCCACCCTTCACCCTTACCCCAGAACAGCTGTGGATCAATCAGCTGCCTCCTCCCTCCCACCCCTCACCCTTACTTCAGAACAGCCGTGGATCAGTCACCTGCCTCCTCCCTCCTACCCCTCACCCTTACCCCAGAACAGCTGTGGATCAGTCAGCTGCCTCCTCCCTCCCAATCCTCACCCTTACCCCAGAACAGCTGTGGATCAGTGAGCTGCCTCCTCCCTCCCACCCTTACCATTACCCCAGAACAGCTGTGGATCAGTAACCTGCCTCCTCCCTCCTACCCCTCACCCTTACCCCAGAACAGCTGTGGACCAGTCAGCTGCCTCCTCCCTCCTACCCCTCACCCTTACCCCAGAACAGCTGTGGATCAGTAGCCTGCCTCCTCCCTCCCACCCAGAACAGCTGTGGATCAGTAGCCTGCCTCCTCCCTCCCACCCAGAACAGCTGTGGACCAGTCAGCTGCCTCCTCCCTCCCAATGCTCACCCTTACCCCAGAACAGCTGTGGATCAGTCAGCTGCCTCCTCCCTCCCAACAGCTGTGGATCAATCAGCTGCCTCCTCCCTCCCACCCTCCACCCTTACCCCAGAACAGCTGTGGATCAGTCAGCTGCCTCCTCCCTCCCAATCCTCACCCTTACCCCAGAACAGCTGTGGATCAGTAACCTGCCTCCTCCCTCCTACCCCCCACCCTTACCCCAGAACAGCTGTGGATCAGTCAGCTGCCTTCTCCCTCCCACCCTTCACCCTTACCCCAGAACAGCTGTGGACCTGTCAGCTGCCTCCTCCCTCCCAATCCTCACCCTTACCCCAGAACAGCTGTAGACACGTCCCCTCTCCCCCCATCACCTGTCCCAGCCCATGGCCAGACACATCCCCTCTCCCCCCACCACCTGCACCAGCTCATGGCCAGACACATCCCCTCTTCCCCCACCACCTGTCCCAGCCAGAACAGGTATGGATCAGTCAGCTGCCTCCTCCCTCCCAACCCTCACCCTTACCCTCCTCACCTCTGCACCTGCCAGCCCAGGGCCATTTACATTTTTGGCATTTTGGTCAGCTGCTTCATATCCTTTCACTCCACATCTGGCCAGCTCTCCACCTACTTACTGTACCTTTCTTCCCTATTTTCAGAAGATCAACCAACATCCCAAGTCTCCAACCAAGAGGCCTATCATCTTGCAAGCTCAAGTCCACGTTCCCGCCAGTAAGCACCAAATAAATGCACCAAATAAATGCACATCAATGCCCTGCCCCCATCACCTGTCCCAGCTCATGGCCAGACACATCCCCTCTCCCCCCATCACCTGTCCCAGCTCATGGCCAGACACATCCCCTCTCCCCCCATCACCTGTCCCAGTTCATGGCCAGACACATCGCCTTTCTCCACACCACCTTGCATCCGTCACTTCGTAGCTTTCGTATATTGTGTCTTGCACACTTTAATCAAAGCACCCATACCAAAGATAAAATCTGTAGGAGTAGGAGTTGTGAGTCAACCTGGGATTGCTTGCTGTACCTGCCTTGTACCATCCATGTATTAAGATGTACATGAGGCCCACATGGCAGTACAGTATCCTTAGAAAATTCGCAAACCCTGCATTGCCTGAACCCTCCAGCTTTCCTTTCAATTCCTAGGTACTGAGCCATCCAGCCTTGCCACCAACCCTGTATCCTGAGTCCTCCAGCCTTGCACTCAACCCCTAGGTCCTAAACCCTCCAGCCTTGCACTCAACCCCTGGGTCCTAAACCCTCCAGCCCACTGGGCAGGACAACTCGTAAGAATATTCTGGAACCCTGCCCCCTCGTGTGCTAGGCTGCACATCCTACCCCTTATCTCAGAACAGCTGTGGATCAGTGAGCTGCCTCCTCCCTCCCACCCTTCACCCTTACCCCAGAACAGCTGTGGATCAGTCAGCTGCATCCTCCCTCCTACCCCTCACCCTTACCCCAGAACAGCTGTGGATCAGTAACCTGCCTCCTCCCTCCTACCCCTCACCCTTACCCCAGAACAGCTGTGGATCAGTAGCCTGCCTCCTCCCTCCCACCCTTCACCCTTACCCCAGAACAGCTGTGGACCAGTCAGCTGCCTCCTCCCTCCCACCCTTCACCCTTACCCCAGAACAGCTGTGGACCAGTCAGCTGCCTCCTCCCTCCCACCCCTCACCCTTACCCCAGAACAGCTGTGGATCAGTAACCTGCCTCCTCCCTCCTACCCCTCACCCTTACCCCAGAACAGCTGTGGACCAGTGAGCTGCCTCCTCCCTCCTACCCCTCAACCTTACCCCAGAACAGCTGTGGATCAGTAGCATGCCTCCTCCCTCCCACCCAGAACAGCTGTGGACCAGTCAGCTGCCTCCTCCCTCCCAATCCTCACCCTTACCCCAGAACAGCTGTGGATAGTGAGCTGCCTCCTCCCTCCCACCCTCCACCCTTACCCCAGAACAGCTGTGGACCAGTCAGCTGCCTCCTCCCTCCCAATCCTCACCCTTACCCCAGAACAGCTGTGGATCAGTAACCTGCCTCCTCCCTCGTACCCCTCACCCTTACCCCAGAACAGCTGTGCACGAGTCAGCTGTCTCCTCCCTCCCACCCTTCACCCTAACCCCAGAACAGCTGTGGATCAGTCAGCTGCCTCCTCCCTCCCACCCCTCACCCTTACCCCAGAACAGCTGTGGATCAGTCAGCTACCTCCTCCCTCCCACCCTCCACCCTTACCCCAGAACAGCTGTGGACCAGTCAGCTGCCTCCTCCCTCCCAATCCCCACCCTTACCCCAGAACAGCTGTGGATCAGTGAGCTGCCTCCTCCCTCCCACCCTTCACCCTTACCCCAGAACAGCTGTGGATCAGTCAGCTGCCTCCTCCCTCCCACCCTCCACCCTTACCCCAGAACAGCTGTGGATCAGTCAGCTGCCTCCTCCCTCCCACCCTCCACCCTTACCCCAGAACAGCTGTGGATCAGTGAGCTGCCTCCTCCCTCCCACCCTTCACCCTTACCCCAGAACAGCTGTGTACGAGTCAGCTGCCTCCTCCCTCCCACCCTTCACCCTTACCCCAGAACAGCTGTGGATCAGTCAGCTGCCTCCTCCCTCCCACCCCTCACCCTCACCCCAGAACAGCTGTGGATCAGTCAGCTGCCTCCTCCCTCCTACCCCTCACCCTTACCCCAGAACAGCTGTGGATCAGTAACTTGCCTCCTCCCTCCCACCCTTCACCCTTACCCCAGAACAGCTGTGCACCAGTCAGCTGCCTCCTCCCTCCCACCCTTCACCCTAACCCCAGAACAGCTGTGGATCAGTCAGCTGCCTCCTCCCTCCCACCCCTCACCCTTACCCCAGAACAGCTGTGGATCAGTCAGCTGCCTCCTCCCTCCCACCCCCCACCCTTACCCCAGAACAGCCGTGGACCAGTCAGCTGCCTCCTCCCTCCCAATCCCCACCCTTACCCCAGAACAGCTGTGGATCAGTGAGCTGCCTCCTCCCTCCCACCCTTCACCCTTACCCCAGAACATCTGTGGACCAGTCAGCTGCAACCTCCCTCCCACCCTTCACCCTTACCCCAGAACAGCTGTGGATCAGTCAGCTGCCTCCTCCCTCCTACCCCTCACCCTTACCCCAGAACAGCTGTGGATCAGTAACTTGCCTCCTCCCTCCCACCCTTCACCCTTACCCCAGAACAGCTGTGCACGAGTCAGCTGCCTCCTCCCTCCCACCCTTCACCCTTACCCCAGAACAGCTGTGGATCAGTCAGCTGCCTCCTCCCTCCCACCCCTCACCCTTACCTCAGAACAGCCGTGGATCAGTCACCTGCCTCCTCCCTCCTACCCCTCACCCTTACCCCAGAACAGCTGTGGATCAGTCAGCTGCCTCCTCCCTCCCAATCCTCACCCTTACCCCAGAACAGCTGTGGATCAGTGAGCTGCCTCCTCCCTCCCACCCTTACCATTACCCCAGAACAGCTGTGGATCAGTAACCTGCCTCCTCCCTCCTACCCCTCACCCTTACCCCAGAACAGCTGTGGACCAGTCAGCTGCCTCCTCCCTCCTACCCCTCACCCTTACCCCAGAACAGCTGTGGATCAGTAGCCTGCCTCCTCCCTCCCACCCAGAACAGCTGTGGATCAGTAGCCTGCCTCCTCCCTCCCACCCAGAACAGCTGTGGACCAGTCAGCTGCCTCCTCCCTCCCAATGCTCACCCTTACCCCAGAACAGCTGTGGATCAGTCAGCTGCCTCCTCCCTCCCAACAGCTGTGGATCAATCAGCTGCCTCCTCCCTCCCACCCTCCACCCTTACCCCAGAACAGCTGTGGATCAGTCAGCTGCCTCCTCCCTCCCAATCCTCACCCTTACCCCAGAACAGCTGTGGATCAGTAACCTGCCTCCTCCCTCCTACCCCCCACCCTTACCCCAGAACAGCTGTGGATCAGTCAGCTGCCTTCTCCCTCCCACCCTTCACCCTTACCCCAGAACAGCTGTGGACCTGTCAGCTGCCTCCTTAACTCTGGATCTTGAGCCCTACGGTGAGGCGTTTAGGAATGTTGATTGTCGCATGAAATACAGCGGATGCTTTCGACGCTTACTCGCAAACCGAATCCGTAATCCAAGTCATCTTCTTAGCTTTGTATAATTCTTCTGGACATGTTTCAGAGACGGTTGGACCCCTTAAAACCGGTCTCCTAGGTCGTGGGAGACGGGTTTATGCCTCGTCGGACACACGCTCCAGAACCCTCCATCATCCGCGCATTGACCACCGCGTCGTTATTGACGCTCGTTACCATGGTCTTAAATATGGCCGATCTTGCACACAGCAAGTATGTTCGTTTCCTTTTTCAGTCCCCTTACCTGAAAAGACCAGAATGCGAAGATACCGTATACGATCCAACTTGTGTCAGCCTCCTTCCTTCGCTACGAATGATAACGTGTTGGAAATTGATTGGTCTGATGGACGCCGCCCCGAATATGGATGTTATTGGCAAGCACGTTTTGGCCTCCATTTGCTCGATTTTACCGCCTGAGTGCTGGTGGCTGCCCACCGTTGATGAGGCCCTTGCGGCCAGTAGGTTATGGTGCGTTTTTTTCTGTAACAGCATGATCATGCCTTTATGTCCTGATGATGGATGACATGAAAACCACTTTAGGATGAATGCTCCAGAGCCCAGGCCTGCGTGGACACGGCACGTGAATGCCGTCACCGCCTTGCGCTCTGCTCATGTGGTCTCCAGCCGTTATTCCAGCCATGTGCATGTCTCCCCAGCCATTCCCAACATAGTGGTAGACCCCTTCAGCCTGGAGAGTTGTGAATGTGCTGGCACTGCTTGGGGATGGCCCGTCATGATGGGCAGCATGTACTTGCCTGGCAGTGTCGGAGCACCTACCAAGGAACAGATGTGGCCCCTATTTCACCCTCTGGCTCACGTGAGGTTAGTCTTTTTTTATCCCTTTCCCTTTCCTTTCAAGCGTTAAGCCCCCCCCCCCCTCCCCCATTTCTTTCCAGGCACCGTTTTGCGGACCCTGCAGTTGAACGCCACCTGTTGACCTTGCGTGTCCTTGCACACGTCAAGGCTGAGGCCGATGGGTCCTACCGGTCAAATAGCCGATCTTGTCAATTTCTGCAGTCTTTGCTGATGCACGTCGACTCAGCGGCCGTCCCCCTTTCACTCTCAGCCGCCACGAGGGAATGGATAGCAAGCATGGATGCAGGTTTTTTGCCCGTGCCCCCCATCCTTTCTGCCCGGCCCTTGCTGGCTTATTCCGACAAGCTCCACGTCTCCTCCGCGTGCATGGTGTTTGACCCGCTTAGGGTGGCCTCCAATTCGCTGTTCCACGTGCATAATGGCTACTTGATGATGAAAATTGGTCGAACAGGTGATTGGTTCATGATAATTGTATTCTTTATCGCGTGCCCGAATGCATGCACCATTATTCTCCTGATCCCTAACCCTCACGCCCACCTCTTGTAGGTTCTTCCTCCCCTGCTGTTGGCTTGGCTGGCCGTGGCCGTCCCCCGAAGGGTCCTCTCCGTTCTGAGTATGTGCATCGGCTGGTCCATTTCTTTTTTAACGGCCCCCCACCTCCTGGGGACGACGGTGTATATGTGGTCATGCACACATGTGGGAATCAGCAGTGCATGTCGCCCCTCCACCTGAAGTGGGGGAATCGCAGCTTGAACCCTAGCATGTTTTTATTTGATAATTTTTCAGAGTCTGTGGCCGAGCGTTTGATTCATCATGATCGCATGTTAGAAGATGCAACGAAGGAGATTTTGCTTGCTGGACCCCTGTCTCCTTCAAACCCTCGGTTGGCTCGGTTGAAGCGCCGGCGTCCTCCCGCGGGAGAAGCGCATGTGGCTGCTTGCAATGATTTCTGTGTCCGGGCTCTAGATTTTGGAGAGGCTTGAACAATGTGCTTCAGAGATAGCCTCTCTCTTTTCTGTGGATCTAATTTTGTAAGCACAAGGCTCGCACTCCAATGACATATGCTCACTCCGCCTGCAAGCTGGAAATAAAGGCTAATTCGTGAGAGGCAATCCTGAACACGCTTGACATCCTTCAGCCAGTTTGTGGACTTTGCATGAACATGTTACGTCTTGGCCCACAGAAAATCTACAGCCATGCAGATAATGCCTCATCGTGCTTACTTCAGTCCACATCTCCCCCCCTCCGCTCACATGAGCCTGCTCTGCTCCATGAGATCCTCATGAATTTGCCAGCCTTCCTTATGTCAGGTCTTGCTCATGCAGGGTCATAGGAAGCTTCGTGGCATAGCATGCCTTCAACACGATTCTAAACAAAGCCGGGTACATACACGTGTTCCTTGACGTGATTTACTGCACAACCCTCACCCACACGCCTCCACAGCCCTCGCCTCGCCTCTTGTGTTTTACTGCCTTGATCTTTGCGATCGGCAAAGATATGCCCCCCCCCCCCCGGCGGCCCTCCCCTTTGTAAAGTCCCATATGCCACCTTTGAAGGCATGCTGGCCCACTGTATGCTGTGTTGCTTGCTTCCCCTTAATTTTCGCTGCTTTCTGGCTTTTGAGCCGAGCGCGGTTGTCGGTAGGTGGCCTCGTGTGTCGGTTGTGGTGACGCGTTTGATTGCCGTCGTACCTGCTGCCACGCTGTTCTGTTTCTTTGGGTGCCCTTTGCAGATGGTTTCCCGTTGTCGTGTCTCTTGCCTTGATTTCAATCAGAGCTGCGTTCGACAATTGTGTTTATATTTGCGTGCTCCTTGGCTGTGCTTTTCGTGTGCTGTGAATAAAGCATACAGTGGCGTGGCTAAGGTGACACAAGCGGTACACTTCGTTACTTTTGTATATTTCCCTTGTTTCTGCTCTCCCCCAGTTTCGGTTGATATTTGTCTTGGTTTGCGTGTGCGCTCTCTCTTGCTTGCTCCGCAGCGATGTTCGCGCTTGGTATTTTGTGGGTGAGGGTCTAAGTCCCTGTCGACAGCGTGTCAGCAACGCGTGTACTATGTACCGTCGTCACACCCCTTACATAAGGGTACTCAGCAGACTACCCCACCACCCTCGCCTCCCCTCAGTAGGTCCTTGACGGCCCGTGGGGGGTTACGCCTGAAGCGGCGGAGGTTCGGTCCCGAGCGCGTGTCGGGCCTATCCCCCACAGGCCGTCAGGACTTAATGACGGGAAGTATTTTATCAATTTCCCTCGCTGTCCCTTGAAAACAACCATGTGTCTATGAACAGCCTCTTATTATGGACGCGTTGGCTAGAGCAGTTAAATCATGAAGGATGGGGGATTGCCAGCCTTTCATATAATTAATTCGGTGAGCGGGATGTGTACCACATCATTGCGGTCGTGTTTTTATTTGAGATGAACCCCCTTCAGAGCTCAAACCCCTTGCGGAAATAAAAGGGAAGATGAAGATCAGAGGGGCAGAGTGGTCTTTTGGGAGGCTGTGGTATACATGTTTGAGAGTTAGAGAGCAATGGGGCTGGTGTTCTGGGGGGGCGGCTTCCCTTTTTTATTGAAACATAAAACTCGTTTGCGTATTTTCGCCGTCATGGCTCAGCTTCGAGGCTCGGATCTGGATCAGAGTCTTTAAATTTTCCTTTAGCCGTATTTGGTAGCAAGGTGTTATGTTGACACACACCGTCGTTAATAATAGGGTTTGAGATGCTTCCCTTGGGCTGAAATGAATGCGAGGTGTCCATTAAATTCGGGATGCAAACATAATTCAGATCAAATTCTGGGAGGGTCAATTTCCAGAGCTGAGGAAAAGCATCTTACTTTCATGTCCTGAGAGAGGGTATTTCAGGCCTTCCCTCTAATTTATTATGGTGAGCGGGATGCTATCGGCAAATCATGGCAGCCATGTTTCGCTTTGAAAGGCCCTTTATATTTTTGAAGCCGCACCGCGGTGAGAATATGAACCTCTGAGGAACTAAGGGAGATACGAGTGACAGAGTGGTCATTTGGGGGGCTGTGGTACACATCGTTCAAGTGGAGAGCAACGGGGCAGGCGGTTTCCTCCATTCTACCGTACACCCAATTGCGTGTTTCTTAGCTTCGTGACCTGTCCCTGTTTTTCAAAGGCTCGGATCTGGATCTCAGGGCGTGGATCATAATTTTGCCTTTCCAGATTTTGTAGCAAGGTCTTGTTATAGTTCGGGATGCTTTCCATGGGCTGAGATGGTTCAGGGCTTCATTTCGGGATGCAAGCTTATTCAAATCAAATCCAGGGGAACGTCAGTTTCCAGGGTTGAGGAAAATCATACTACTTTCAGGATTGTGAATGGAACAAGCTTAAAGTCTAGGGAGACAACAAAAATGGCATCGTGTTTGCGTGCTACATGAAGCGGTTAAAAATAAGAAGCCGTTATTGGGGGGCAGCGAGCGGGCTATTTCACCGGCCTGCCCCATGTTCCATGCTAGCAGAAGTGACATAAATACACATGAACACTGTCACTAATAAAGTGTGCGGTTTTGAGGCCTCTACAGAGCACTCAGCCATGCAACATTGCCGGCGGGGATGACATCGGTGTTATAAAACACCATGCCCTTCTTCTTGTCTCCGCTACCCGCCATTGAAACCTTGACATCTAGTAGGTACGCCCACGTGCCCTTGGCCCCTGGCGCATTCAAAGTCGCAAGCACGACGGTGTGCGCTTTTCGGCCCCTGAACATGCTGCCGGAGGCCTCCGACCTAAACGTGCAGAACATGCCTGCCTCGCTGCACTGCCGCACCGCCATAAAGAGGCGTTGGAGGCAGCTGTCTTTCCATCCGACATTGAAGGAGAAGACGTACCGAATCACAGGGACCTCCGGATCCCAGTTCGGGTGCACGAGGAGGGTCTCCTTGCTTGCCTCAGAGTCAGGTCCGAACAACGCTTGCATCTGTCCTTTCGGCCACTGGAGAGCCATGACATCGAAGATCTGCGATGACATCGAAACAAATCGTCTAAGACCGGTATCTTCGACGTCATCGTCAGAAGCATCATGAGCGTATGCAGCAACACATAACTCACCCCCTTCGGGCTCGGCTGCACCTCTACGCCAAATGTGGACATGGCTCCGGCGAATAAGGCAAAAACCATCATCGCCCCATCGTCACACCCGACGTCCGTGAACGCTATGTGGGCGGCAACTCCCGGAGTCAAGCAATTAATGAACACCAGCATGAGTGCGGCCTTGCTCAAGTTTGAGGCCGTTCCCGGCATGCCGTTTCCGCTGTCTCGCCCCAAACCTCGCAAGGCACGCATTTTGAGTAGCAGCATGAAATTCTTGTACAGGGGTACCACAGTGCGAACCCAGCCGACTGGCGCACGGGCAAGGATGCGCTTGGGTGCAATGGCCGCCATGTCGATTTTTAATTAGCTGTTGATTTTGAACACACATCTCATAACGATCGTTAACAAATGGGCATGCCGCAGTCCTAACGCCACCGCCAATCTGCTGATCCGACCACAAGGACAGGTGATTCACCAAAGTCCACTTGGAATGGCAGCAGTGGTTCTATCAATATGTTCATGCGCGTGTGGTAGACATCGGAAGTCATAGGGGGAAGGTAATGAGGTCAGGCCCGCGACCTTCAACTTGCTATCCGCCCCCTCATTCCACTAAACCGAGCGCTCACACCATCACAGGATGCGAGTGGAGCCAGCGAAAGCCCAGTAGTGGTATGAGGTCTTCGACAAGCGAAGCGGCGCATCAGGCGATTGGGCAGGTGAGGAATGAGGGGAGTCCAAGTTAGCGAGGCGCGACCAGCCACACAATGGACGAACTGACAACAGGAATATTAGCGAGGCTGCCAAGGTGGAAGTCAAAAGCTGCAGGGAGCAAGGGGGACGGGTCTTCAGATCGGGCTTCGCAGGCAAATTGATTCTTCCGGGTGGGGTCAGGGCGGCCGGATGAAACTAGAAAGGACGAACACATAGAAATGTCCAGGTTGCTTGCCCAACACATGGCCAAATGCACCCCCTCTCCCACCACCACCTGCCTCAGCCCATGGCCACAGACAGCCCCTATCCCCCAACCAACTGCATCAGCCCATGGCTGCCCCTGCTGATTTCCCATGCCTGCCCCCCTTACTGGTTGAACCTTGCATGCAATAAAAAATAGTAACATCTGCAGGGTTGCTAGATGCAATGTACATGATGCATGCACTTCATTGTAGTCTCCGTATACTAATTTCGGTGGAACAAACCTCTGTCCCTTGCTACCACAGGTTTAGGCTGGCTGGCCTACCTACCATGCATCGTGCTGGTCTGAAGCAACAGAAGACCAGCCTCATCAGCTATAGGAAGTCTACCAGCCCCGTGCACTACCAGCCCCGTGCACATGACTCCATCAAGATGCTTACACCGCTCGCCATGAGGCCACCCGCCCAGCGACAACATTGCAGGTAAAAATGGCATGTCACGTGTAGGAAATGCTGATCAGGAAATGTAGGGCAGGCTGGTTACATCAGCACTCATTTACTGACTGGACTAGCACATTTAAATTACAAGAATCTCTAGTTGAGGCCACACACAGTTTCTGAAGTTAGGGGGATTTGCTTTCGTTAGCTGCGCCGTCCACACATAGGTACAAAATCATGGAGGCAGGGTACCTGCCATGGTCGACAGGAGCAGGTAAGGTGTAGGGCCCTTATGTAAAAACGTCATGTCTCCTCAAGCCACTAATTTGTGTGGCCCATCCCTTTGCAGGTGGTCGTGAAGATGAAGAGCTCAGACCATCGTGTGAGTTGGGGTGGGGAGGAGCTATGGGAAAGAAAGGGGAAAGAGGCCCTGCACACTTTTCACACCTCAGGCATTTACATGAGTGGCAAATTATAATTAAAAAAACTCTGGGCATGGGTGCACAAGTGAATGTGCATGAATCAATGCAGGTGCAAGTACTAACAAAGGTGCATGCCCTAGAGGGATATCCATCAGGATTAGGGTCCAGTACGCTTACATGGGCATGTCCTCCCAATGCATGCACTTCATTGTAGTCTCCGCATACTAATTTCGGTTGAACATACCTTTGTCCCTTGCTACCACAGGTTTATGCTGGCTGGCCTACCTACCATGCATCGTGCTGGTCTGAAGCTACAGAAGACCAGCCTCATCAGCTATAGGAAGTCCACCAGCCCCGTGCACTACCAGCCCCGTGCACATGACTCCATCAAGATGCTTACACCGTGCGCCATGAGGCCACCCGCCCAGCGACAACATTGCAGGTAAAAATGAATGGCATGTCACGTGTAGGAAATGCTGATCAGGAAATGTAGGGCAGGCTGGTTACATCAGCACTCATTTACTGACTGGACTAGCACATTTAAATTACAAGAATCTCTAGTTGAAGCCACACACAGTTTCTGAAGTTAGGGGGATTTGCTTTCGTTAGCTGCGCCGTCCACACATAGGTACAAAATCATGGAGGCAGGGTACCTGCCATGGTCGACAGGAGCAGGTAAGGTGTAGGGCCCTTATGTAAAAACGTCATGTCTCCTCAAGCCACTAATTTGTGTGGCCCATCCCTTTGCAGGTGGTCGTGAAGATGAAGAGCTCAGACCATCGTGTGAGTTGGGGTGGGGAGGAGCTATGGGAAAGAAAGGGGAAAGAGGCCCTGCACACTTTTCACACCTCAGGCATTTACATGAGTGGCAAATTATAATTAAAAAAACTCTGGGCATGGGTGCACAAGTGAATGTGCATGAATCAATGCAGGTGCAAGTACTAACAAAGGTGCATGCCCTAGAGGGATATCCATCAGGATTAGGGTCCGGTACGCTTACATGGGCATGTCCACAAAAGCGCGAGCTGAAGATGCGGACGATAAACTAGTTGAAGTGAGTTCACAAAATTGTGAAATGTCTACCTTGATCCCAACATCATTATAACGAAACTAACTTGTTTCACTCCTGTGCAGGTTTCAGATGTAGCTCCAACAAGGTGGCCATGTGGTAGGGGAAGGGAGGCTAACTTGCAAGGCATGGCATGGCATGGCCAAGGCTGGCATGGCATGACCTAGCCTTGCAAGATATGGCCTTGTAACCCCTATGTGTAATGTAATGTGGAACGTATTTAGCCAAAACATAATATTTTAAGCCTCTACTTATACATAGAAGAGCATAAATTTCAAAGATGAGACTAGTAACATGTCCACGGGGGCCGCTCAAAGCTCGGCCGCGTGGGCGCCCAACTGTTCAGAAGGGAGTAAAGAAGGAACTCAAAGAAAGAGAGGGGTAAAGGAACGAAATAAGAGGCCGGTAAGGCAACGAATTGGGCTAGTTTGTTTTCATCGTGAGACACCGCCCATAAATCCACCAGCCACACTCAATTAATGACGTTACACCTCTGGCCCTGGGTCAAATAGGCTCAGTCGCATGGGCGCCAAATTTCAGAGTTGGGAGATCAGAGCGTTCTTTCTGAGTTCCTGGGTTAGTTTGTTTTGATTGTGAGACACCGCCCATAAATCCACCAGCCACACTCAATTAATAACGTTACACCTCTGGCCCTGGGTCAAATAGGCTCAGTCGCATGGGCGCCAAATTTCAGAGTTGGGAGATCAGAGCGTTCTTTCTGACTTCCAGGGTTAGTTTGTTTTGATTGTGAGACACCGCCCATAAGTCCACCAGCCACACTCAATCAATGACATTACACCTCTGGGCCCTGGTCAAACAAGGATCACCTGCGTGTGCACCTCACTTCAGGGTTTACCGGAAAGAACGAAACAAACACCAGGGAATAAGAAAAATGTGGAGGAGCGGGGGGAAATGAAGCGAAGGGATGGACGCAAGGTTGAAAAAATTACAACCAACTCTGAAAAACGACTTTGCCTCTACTACATCTACAAACTTGGCTCAAGCACTCAGAGCAATTATTAAATTAACCGCGATCAGAAGCACATCTAAAATGGATAGGATACACAGGGAAAATTTAAAAAACAGCTTTGACCCGCCACATAAATTGTTCCCAATCATTTGAAGTATTCATATGTTAGGCCAGAAGGGGGAAAATCAAACACGAGGGGGGTCAATGGACACCCAATTAGCACCATGCACAATGCACTACCGTATGCATGCAACAATCAGACCATGCAAGAATTGGTTATGGTTAAGGGTGCAGCGACTCCTTAGTGCGCATCCCATGAAGCACCTCCTCCCGCACAATGGCTAGGCTCGCGTTAGCAACCTTTATGGCTGCCTCTGTGCTACCAGGGCGGCTCCACACCGCACAACCATGCACATTGGGCTGGCTCTCTCCTGATGATGCAGTGTGGGGCGATGTGCCATGCACCAAGACATTGGTGCTCAGCCAAACAAAGCTGCCATGCCTGGGGGTCATCTTAATGCCCAGGGAGGGCACGTGGAATGACCCGCTCCGCATGCTAGTACCACCGCGTTCCTGAAACCAGAAGATGGCTCCCCCCACTGGAGTGTCCTTCTCATCGACGTGGTACTTGTTTGTGTAGTCCTTGGTCAGACTAAAGTTGGTCATGTGGTGGTGTGATGTGAGCATCTGTGGGGCTGGCTCCCCAGACGCAGCCTTTAGGTGGTCCATTTGGAGGGGGACCAGCGACTGCAGGGCTCCCACCAGGTCAGACAGGGTCTCGTTGCATGCTACCCGTGCTTCTGAGTTCTCGCACTCTATCTTGTACCGCCCCGCCACGGTCCACTTATTCAGTGGGTTGGTGAGCCCAGCACACCTCATGGGGACCTCGCCCTTCACCTCCTTTCCATCACCCCTCTTCAACTCCGTCATAAGCGGCTCGCAATGACGCAGACTCTGCAACAGCGGGGTAGCCATACTGGTCCCGATGTCCCGCACCCAGAGAAGGACCAGCCGTTTCTGAAAGAAAACAGCTTGCGCTGGGATGCTCCTATTGCATGCAATATCTACTAGTGATGCTCCTCTCTCACATGTGACAGCTTTCCCCACCAAGCCCGCCGCTCGCTGTAGCTCGGTCACCTCGGTTATCTTGATGCTCTTGTATCGCTTCTCCAGATCTGCCTTCACAACACTGGGTATTAAAGGCAGGGTGCAATCAAGTAAGTTGTGCTAAGCTGTTGCAAAAATGCATCATAATTGGGCAACAGCCTCCACACTTCCAGGACACACATATCATTCTGGCAGCATAGTAAAGGATCACTATATGAGCATGCAGCCATGCTCAAAATGTCAGGGCAGTGGGTAAAATGGGAGGAACACAGATTTTGAGCCACTTAGGTGGTTCAGCAAAACAGCCCCCCTCGCTCCCACTCATGGAGATGGCTCTGCTTATCAACCACGCTGTCACACCTGAAAGTGTATGGCTGGCAAGTGAGCCATGCCTTGCCCGCTTGGGCTACCTTGGGCACACACTTGCGCCCCCCCTTGGACCCAACAGTCGTCGGCTTCTGAATGGCTGATTTCCGCTTTTGCCTCTGACGCTTTAGCGTGTCCTTCCTGGTCGCTGCGCGCTTGCGATGGATGGCATACATGGACTTTTCTCCGTGCTTCATTTATCTAAAAGGATGTATGACCCGGTTTAAAGGCAGGTAAGCCTCAGTAGGCCCGTCATTCCACTAAAAGAAAAGTGTGGACACTAAAATGACCAGCGTTAACCGGTAAACAGTAACTTTAGAGAACGTCTCAGCTCTGTTTGGCCACTACATCTCCTCTTAAACGAACCGTTTATGCGCCTTCTGTGGCGAGGCATACAAGGACAGCGACGATTCCTCTGCTTGGTCATACCCGAGACCAAAAAGAGCAATGGTGCATGCGTGCGTAGCTTGCGCTAAGCTTTACATATTAAAAAAGTATCAAAACAATATAATTAGGAGGACGTGGAGACGATAATTCAGGTTGGAGCCGGATCAGAGCGGGGATGGTGTGACGTTCACGTGGAAGGGCAAGGTGAGTGGGTGGCAACACCTACCGGTGACAGGCTGAAGGTGCCAGTTATGTTTTGAAGGTTAGGCAAACATATGGTTGGAGGCGAGGTAGATGTTGAAGTGGCGGTGTGCATGGGAAGGAGCAAGGGAGAATTCATGCATGAGAGCGGACATGGGGCACCAGGTACGAACATTCGGGCTCATGTATCATGCAGGTACATCATGGCCTTGTAATCCAGCTGCATCTTGGTTTCAAATTGGTGCTTCATTTGGGAAGCATTTCAGAAGACACAGGAAGAGAACAAACACATCGTGTGGTTGTGGAGCCTAAGCCCTTCAGACATGAAGAGATAATAGTGTGCACCTGCAAATGCGCATGAATGCGCAGGGGGGAGCGTTGAGCAGCCGGCAAAAAAAAAACTGTAGGGCTCCCGTCATGCTGCATGACTGCTGGGCTTAGCTGGAACCTGAAGCATGAGCACCTCTAGGGCTCCCGTCATGCTGCAGGATTGCTGGGCTTAGCTGGAACCTGAAGCATGAGCACCTTTAGGGCTACCGTGTTGTTGCAAGATTGCTGAGCTTAGCTGGAACCTGAAGCATGAGCACCTGTAGGGCTACCGTCATGTGACCCCCCAATTCAATGACACTAAACCTCTGGGCCCTGCTCAAAAAGGCGTGGCCGCATGTGTTAGTGTATTACATGATGCCCATGCAGTGCAACTGCCTTAGAGCTGCCTTAGAGCTAGAGGCTTTCAACTTAGGAGAAGAGGAGGGGTGAAGACTCGAATGTATGTTGCATGTTGGCAGCAGCATGGGAGCTGGGAAGGTGCATGGCGTCCTTGTAACTTCGCTGCCTACCCATCAAAGACCGTCGTTAATGTGCCGACCATACTCACAATACACACATTTCACCACCACAGCCCGCCTTCCTTGCCATAAATAACCCTTTCTAGTAGCTTTGTTTCACTGTCAACGTATCAATATGCAGACACATACCACCCCGTTGTGCCTTCCATCGCCGATTGTGGCAAATACAATTGCCGTCTCCCGGTTTACAGACCGCCCGGGTCTTTTCCTCGTTGCGAATCAAGCTTATCGGAACATTTAAGCTCCTCACGGGTTGTCGATTAAGGATTTGAGACGCTCGATTCGGTCGATCCGTCCGAGTCATGTACTACGCTGCACGGATGTTGCGAACCTGAAGAAGCTCGTTCGAATCAGAGCCATCCGCAATAGACACGGCGCTGTTATCATGATTTCTGTACAGGGCATTCAAGCCACGATTCGGCAGTCGTCCAAGCTGACATCTGACGATAAAGAAGTCTTGTGTGAAGCCCTAGGCGAATTGGCACCTCCGCCTTCATACGGGTCCATGATCATCAGGTGAGACTAGCCAGTTCAGACTAGCCTGTATTCTAAACCTGTTTATTCTGTACCTTCCTCATGTACCTATCATGCGTGCCCTGACCACCATACCTTGTATGCTCCATTCAGCCAAATGCAAGCAGCAGCGGGCTCGAGCAAGCGCATGCGGCCGACCACCATGCGGCCACCCAGCGATGAGTTGAAGCAGCCAAACACAATCCCTCCAAAGCCTGTCAAGGAGAGCAGTGATGAGGAGATCAGTGATGAGGAAGACAATGGGTAAGTGATAAGCAGTACTAGACTGGATTGTGTAGTTGCTCAACCAAAGTGTTTTAGCCCAGATAGAGCTTGCATTTTTCCGCTTCCTGTCACATGATGAATGCCGGTCCGTGCACCCCTAATTAGATTAGGCAAGGACAACATACTTCCACCTCCCATCTGACCTTGAATCTTTTATTCAGAAAATTGCAAGCAACGGGCGCGAGGAAGCGCATGCGGCCCGCCAACGCTCATCCACCCAGCTTTGAGTTTGAGCTTTCCAACATCCCTCCTTCGATGCCTGCCAAGGAGAGCAATGATGAGGAGAACAGTGATAGTATTGACAATGGGTAAGTGATAATCATGACTAGGCTGGATTTCTGTACTTGCCCAAGCAGCATGATTGTTTTTGCCTGAGTCCATGTAGTGATCAATGTCCCCGGTCCGACCCCCGTTAGGTTGAATTTGGGACGCACTCCAAGCAAACACGTCATGCATGATGATGAGGAGCTTGAGGATGTGGATGCTGCCACACCTGGACTACACCCTCAACCATCACATACACCTGATCCTGCTGGGTAGGTTGATCAAAATATCTGTACAAACGTATTTCGCCCAAGCTCAAGCGTATGCCATGCAGAACCCTGTCCCCCAATCCTCTTTTAGGCGTATGCCCTGCACAACCCTGGCCCACAAACCTCTTTTAAGCGTATGCCCTGCAGAACCCTGCCCCACAAACCTCTTGTAAGCTTATGCCCTGGACCCTTTTCCTGCACCCTCATATAGGTTGGACAACGTACTTCCAGCAACCATCTATATTGACCTCTTCTCTTCCGATGAGGGAGAGCCAAACTATGTTGACACCGGCGGCTACACCGGTATCAACATGCATATTTCTGGAAATGTACCTCCACGTCATGTTTGGTACGTAATTGAAGTTGTGTCATTTATAATAAATCTCAATTTTAATCTGCATACCCTCAGCCACTGTCCCTTGTATGTGACAAATGAGCGGCATCTTCCCACATTCACCCTTGATTACATGTGAATGAAGGATACCATGCACGTGCACATGCTTGGCTCCACCCTCACATGTTGCCCTGTGGGCCAAAACAGTTGCCTTCCCCTCATGGCTCTCTTTCACCTGCAGTTTGGGCAATGTGACACCCTCGTCCAGTGATGACAGCAGTGAGCCAGACACTTCTGATCCAGAGACATCAGATCATCCCGATGATATCAAGGTAGCATCCCATCGAGAACGTGGGGACAGCCAAAACAGAAGGTCAGTCCACATGACATTTTAGGATGTGTTCTTGCCGTAGGGTCCAAATGAAGGGATTGTAGGAATCATGTGCTCATGTAGCTTTAGGTCCTCCCCCCCAATCAACACCCCCTTTCTCCCTCCCCAGCCTCCCACCCCTGCCTCTCACATGAGACCTGTCCCCCGTACTTCCCCCATGCCTCTCTAATGTTACTTGTCCATCCCATCCATGTTATGCAGTTTTTCTGTTGGGGACATGCCAGTGAACATGCCTCAAGTGGAGCTAACCTCGAAACAACATGCCATGAAGTACGGACTCAAGGGACACCAAGAGACTGCTAAGCTAACTTGTGAGATTGCCGAGTACGTTGAGTGGAACAACACTGCCATCCAGCTGGACCGTCCATGCGTGGCCCTCCAAACCACGACACTGGGCAAACATGAAGACCATCTGAGAGGTGAGATACAATCATATCCATATCCCATACTCTTAGGCCATGCTTGTATGAGAGTTAGTGTAAGGCCATGTGTGTAAGATGGTTTACTGTCGGGCCATGCTCGTACAAAGGTTTTTTGTCATGGTTTTATGCTCCCATGCCATGCTTCTATGAGGGTTTCATCTCTTGAATGACTGACCTTTTGGATGGCCTCCCCCCCCACACCTATTAGGTTATCTGGGCTTCATCGCCAACGTGCAAGACGTCAACCCCGAGACCTTGTCCTTGAATGTCTACAAGGACAAAGCGACATTCTTAGCCTTCATAGCCTACTTGAAGGCGCGGTCAGTTGGCCGGGACCACGTGGTTAAGCATGCATCCATATGCAGGCGTGTTTGCCAGTTCTTGTACCGGGGAACAGGCGATCTGCAGATGGGGGTCATGGACACCTGGTTAACCAATCTGCAGCGGCAGTTACTAGCCTCAATGCCCAAAACCCCGGTCAGTGAGATGCCCTATGGACCCGAGGTGTACCAGCACATCGACCATCTAGTGTCGCGTGCACGGCGGGCAATTGCATGGGATTCACAGCTGGATGATCTGACAAAGGTGGAGACAGCGTTCACAGTGCAGACAGCCCTCCTGGCCATGCTCATCACAGGATCACAAATCCCTCCGTGCCGGTGAGTGCATGATGGTCAGTGCTAAGGGTTTGATGGGTTTATAAATGCGGTGAACGTATGATTGCAGAAGCAAAAAGTATGATGATGAAGCCCGATTCCCACCTTGAAGCCTAATTCCCACCGTGCCCAAGCATGGGAAGCCTGATTCGCAAGCCCCCTTGCCTGAGAAGCCTGATTCCCACCTTGCCCTTGCTTCGTGAGCAACACATGTGATGATAAAGCCTGATTCCCACCCTGAAATCTGATTCCTACCATGAAACATGATTCCCACCTTGCTCACGAAGGTTGCATGTGTTGAAGACCCTTCAACACCCGAGATTTGTTGGCAAGGGACCGTGTCCTGACCCAGACTGCTTACAGCCCACAAAATGCCTGGGGAACCATTTCGAGGTGGTCAAGCTGGATGCAACATTGGAGGAGGGACCAAAGCGAAAAATCATATACCGAGCCATTCACCACAAGGTAAGAACCCTGATTTATAAGACCAGCCATTTGTTAATTGCAGTGAAAGTAGATTCCCAGTCCATGCATTTGAATTTCTCCCTCATTATTAGTGTGTATGCCCTCCTTTACCCCCTCCCAGTCCATGCAGCTGTTTGGGCCCAAAGGATTAGTGTCCTTGCCCCCCTTGCCTCATCCCAGTCCAGGCAGCTGCTTTTCTCCATAACAAACAAAAAATGTTTGTGGGCCCTCCTTTACCCCCTCCCAGTCCATGCAGTTGTTTGGGCCCAAAGGATTAGTGCCCTTGCCCCCCCTTGCCACATCCCAGTCCAGGCAGCTGTTTTTCTCCAAAACAATACGTGTTTGTGGGCCCTCCTTTACCCCTCCCAGTCCATGCAGCTTGTTGGGCCCAAAGGATTAGTGCCCTTGCCCCCCCTTGCCCCATCCCAGTCTAGGCAGCTGTTTTTCTCCATAACAAAACGTGTTTGTGGGCCCTCCTTTACCCCTCCCAGTCCATGCAGCTTGTTGGGCCCAAAGCATTAGTGCCCTTGCCCCTTCTTGCCCCATCCCAGTCTAGGCAGCTGTTTTTCTCCATAACAATAAGTGTTTGTGGGCCCTCCTTTACCCCTCCCAGTCCATGCAGCTTGTTGGGCCCAAAGGATTAGTGCCCTTGCCCCCCCTTGCCACATCCCAGTCTAGGCAGCTGCTTTTCTCCATAACAATAAGTGTTTGTGGGCCCTCCTTTACCCCTCCCAGTCCATGCAGCTTGTTGGGCCCAAAGGATTAGTGCCCTTGCCCCCCCTTGCCCCATCCCAGTCTAGGCAGCTGTTTTTCTCCATAACAAAACGTGTTTGTGGGCCCTCCTTTACCCCTCCCAGTCCATGCAGCTTGTTGGGCCCAAAGGATTAGTGCCCTTGCCCCCCCTTGCCACATCCCAGTCCAGGCAGCTGTTTTTCTCCATAACAAAACGTGTTTGTGGGCCCTCCTTCACCCCTCCCAGTCCATGCAGCTTGATGGGCCCAAAGGATTAGTGCCCTTGCCCCCCCTTGCCACATCCCAGTCTAGGCAGCTGTTTTTCTCCATAACAAAACGTGTTTGTGGGCCCTCCTTTACCCCTCCCAGTCCATGCAGCTTGTTGGGCCCAAAGGATTAGTGCCCTTGCCCCCCCTTGCCACATCCCAGTCTAGGCAGCTGTTTTTCTCCATAACAATACGTGTTTGTGGGCCCTCCTTTACCCCTCCCAGTCCATGCAGCTTGTTGGGCCCAAATCATTAGTGCCCTTGCCCCCCCTTGCCACATCCCAGTCTAGGCAGCTGTTTTTCTCCATAACAATACGTGTTTGTGGGCCCTCCTTTACCCCTCCCAGTCCATGCAGCTTGTTGGGCCCAAAGCATTAGTGCCCTTGCCCCTTCTTGCCCCATCCCAGTCCATGCAGCTATTTTTCTCCATAACAATAAGTGTTTGTGGGCCCTCCTTTACCCCTCCCAGTCCATGCAGCTTGTTGGGCCCAAAGCATTAGTGCCCTTGCCCCCCCTTGCCACATCCCAGTCTAGGCAGCTGTTTTTCTCCATAACAAAACGTGTTTGTGGGCCCTCCTTTACCCCTCCCAGTCCATGCAGCTTGTTGGGCCCAAAGGATTAGTGCCCTTGCCCCCCCTTGCCACATCCCAGTCTAGGCAGCTGTTTTTCTCCATAACAATAAGTGTTTGTGGGCCCTCCTTTACCCCTCCCAGTCCATGCAGCTGCTTGGGCCCAAACCATTAGTGCCCATGCCCCTCCTTGCCTCATCCCAGTCCAGGCAGTTGAATATCTCCCTCAGGATTAGTGAGCAGACAGCTGAATAATATTGTGATGGGCAAAATAAGATATGCAAGAGAACAGTAGGCAGCAGGCATAAATGATACAGTGAACAAACATAATAATGGTGTACTTAAGTTGCCCTCGTTTCTTTGCTTACAGAACGACAGGCGAGGGTTTCAGCCAACCGAGCTCACACTACCGACAGGTAAGATTATTGCATTATTGTGCTGACCAAACTGCATGTGGTAAGCCTTTGGATCTTGCTGTCATAGTTTTTTGATGTAGCTGAATTGTAGCTGAGACAAGAAAAACATGTGAATCAATGATGCATCCCCTTCAACCCCTTCAACTGCTGAACATGTTGGCAATTATAATTGCCCTACCCTTATCACTGCCCTAAAGCCATAATGTCACCGTATTATATCCTAACTGGAATTTTGCTTGCCACACAGGGCCGCTTACAGAACTGCTCATGTTTCACATCAAGAAAGGCCACAAGCGCCTTGCGGTGTCATCCGAGACTTCTTTGTTTGTGTCACGAAAGGGCGTGGCCTTGAAAGACACAACATTTGTGAACTACTGGCGAATTCACATCCTGCGCAATGCCACCTTCCCATATTTCCCACCATCATGGGCTCGTCGCTTGTTCGTGCAGTCCTACACTGCAGCGGTTGGCCAGGATCCTGAGATGTGGGATGGATGCGCTGTGGTGAGTCATGCTGGGAGGGAAATCGAATTTTGGACAAAACATATATTGATAATTCCCTTGCCTTGGCACTTGTCCCGGAGTTGGATACTTGGATGTATGTGGTTATGAGAAGCTTGCATGACAGTTTGTTTAGCATGGCAGTGATATCTGACGTGACACCTCATGCACTGTGCAGGCTATGGGATCTAGCACCAAGACCTGGTGGAATCACTACGGTGCTCCCACAATGCGAAGACGTATCTCGCAGGCTGCCGTCGATAATCATGGGACATTCCAGACATTCATGGCCATGGCGAGCCATGACGAGCAATTTGAGGACGTTTAGAGACCTAGTCACTTCATACGCACGAGCGCCCATTGAGCATGAATGCGTAGCTTTATAGTGTCGTGCAGCCTGTAGGGGGGGTGACAGGGTCCATGCGCTTGCTCAAATATATGCGCGGCTACCATCCAATGAGCGGTGATTGGTTTATTGAGACTAAGCGGTCTTTCGAGCTGACTAAGTTGCTCCCATCTTCCAGTCTAGCTGACTCGACTGGACACAGTTACATAACAGTTAGGGAATGACATGAACTGCATGCGCTTGCTTAAATTGATGCGCAGCTACCATCCAGCAAGCGGTGATTGGTTTATTGAGGCTAAGCGGTCTTTCGAGCTGATTAAGCTGCTCCCATCTTCCAGTCTAGCTGACTAGACTTGAAACAGTCACAGAACAGTTAGGGAATGACAAGAACTGCATGCCCTTGCATAAATTGATGCGCATCTACCATCCAGCGAGTGTTGATTGGTTTATTGAGGCTAAGCGGTCTTTCAAGCTGATTAAGCTGGTCCCATCTTCCAGTCTAGCTGACTAGACTTGACACAGTCACAGAACATTTAGGGAATGACATGAACTGCATGCGCTTGCTTAAATTGATGCGCAGCTACCATCCAATGAGCGGTGATTGGTTTATTGAGGCTAAGCGGTCTTTCGAGCTGATTAAGCTGCTCCCATCTTACAGTCTAGTTGACTAGACTTGACACAGTCACAGAACATTTAGGGAATGACATGAACTGCATGCGCTTGCTGAAATATATGCGCGGCTACCATCCAATGAGCGGTGATTGGTTTATTGAGGCTAAGCGGTCTTTCGAGCTGACTAAGCTACTCCCATCTTGCAGTCTAGCTGATTCGACTGGACACAGGTACATAACAGTTAGGGAATGACATGAACTGCATGCGCTTGCTTAAATTGATGCGCAGCTACTATCCAGCGAGCGGTGATTGGTTTATTGAGGCTAAGCGGTCTTTCAAGCTGATTAAGCTGCTCCCATCTTCCAGTCTAGCTGACTAGACTTGAAACAGTCACAGAACAGTTAGGGAATGACAAGAACTGCATGCCCTTGCATAAATTGATGCGCGGCTACCATGTAGTGAGCGGTGAATGGTTTATTGAGGCTAAGCGGTCTTTCGAGCTGATTAAGCTGGTCCCATCTTCCAGTCTAGCTTAGCTTAGATGAATAGACTAAACCATCTTGCAGTTCAGCCCAATGCACTAGGCAGATGAAGCATGAATGTTGTTAACAGTTGGCGCTGCCCTCAATCCAGTGTAAGCTTCAAGTTTCTTAATTTGTGCCGCGCAACCTGTTGGGGGGGAGACAGGTCCCTGGTTAATTGGTGGCGCGCAACTTGTTGGGGGGGAGACAGGTCCCTGGTTAATCTGTGGCGCGCAACCTGTTGGGGGGGAGACAGGTCCCTGGTTAATTTGTGGCGCGCAATCTGTTGGGGGGGAGACAGGTCCCTGGTTAATTTGTGGCGCGCAACCTGTTGGGGGGGAGACAGGTCCCTGGTTAATCTGTGGCGCGCAACCTGTTGGGGGGGAGACAGGTCCCTGGTTAATTTGTGGCGCGCAACCTGTTGGGGGGGAGACAGGTCCCTGGTTAATCTGTGGCGCGCAACCTGTTGGGGGGGAGACAGGTCCCTGGTTAATCTGTGGCGCGCAACCTGTTGGGGGGGAGACATGTCCCTGGTTAATTGGTGGCGCGCAATCTGTTGGGGGGGAGACAGGTCCCTGGTTAATCTGTGGCGCGCAATCTGTTGGGGGGGAGACATGTCCCTGGTTAATCTGTGGCGCGCAACCTGTTGGGGGGGAGACATGTCCCTGGTTAATCTGTGGCGCGCAATCTGTTGGGGGGGAGACATGTCCCTGGTTAATCTGTGGCGCGCAACCTGTTGGGGGGGAGACATGTCCCAGGTTAATCTGTGGCGCGCAACCTGTTGGGGGGGTGACAGGTCCCTGGTTAATTTGTGGCGCGCAACCTGTTAGGGGGGTGACAGGTCCCTGGTTAATTTGTGGCGCGCAATCTGTTGGGGGGGAGACAGGTCCCTGGTTAATTGGTGGCGCGCAACCTGTTGGGGGGGAGACAGGTCCCTGGTTAATTGGTGGCGCGCAATCTGTTGGGGGGGAGACAGGTCCCTGGTTAATTTGTGGCGCGCAACCTGTTGGGGGGGAGACAGGTCCCTGGTTAATTTGTGGCGCGCAACCTGTTAGGGGGGAGACAGGTCCCTGGTTAATCTGTGGCGCGCAACCTGTTGGGGGGGAGACAGGTCCCTGGTTAATTTGTGGCGCGCAATCTGTTGGGGGGGTGACAGGTCCCTGGTTAAATTGTGGCGCGCAATCTGTTGGGGGGGAGACAGGTCCCTGGTTAATTGGTGGCGCGCAATCTGTTGGGGGGGAGACAGGTCCCTAGTTAATTTGTGGCGCGCAACCTGTTGGGGGGGAGACAGGTCCCTGGTTAATTGGTGGCGCGCAATCTGTTGGGGGGGAGACAGGTCCCTGGTTAATTTGTGGCGCGCAACCTGTTGGGGGGGAGACAGGTCCCTGGTTAATTGGTGGCGCGCAACCTGTTGGGGGGGAGACAGGTCCCTCTTTAATTTGTGGCGCGCAACCTGTTGGGGGGGAGACAGGTCCCTGGTTAATTGGTGGCGCGCAATCTGTTGGGGGGGAGACAGGTCCCTGGTTAATTTGTGGCGCGCAACCTGTTGGGGGGGAGACAGGTCCCTGGTTAATTTGTGGCGCGCAACCTGTTGGGGGGGAGACAGGTCCCTGGTTAATTTGTGGCGCGCAACCTGTTGGGGGGGAGACATGTCCCTGGTTAATCTGTGGCGCGCAATCTGTTGGGGGGGAGACAGGTCCCTGGTTAATTTGTGACGCGCAACCTGTTGGGGGGAGACAGGTCCCTGGTTAATCTGTGGCGCGCAACCTGTTGGGGGGGAGACAGGTCCCTGGTTAATTTTTGGCGCGCAACCTGTTGGGGGGGTGACAGGTCCCTGGTTAATTTGTGGCGCGCAACCTGTTGGGGGGGAGACAGGTCCCTGGTTAATTTGTGGCGCGCAACCTGTTGGGGGGGAGACAGGTCCCTGGTTAATTGGTGGCGCGCAACCTGTTGGGGGGGAGACAGGTCCCTGGTTAATTGGTGGCGCGCAATCTGTTGGGGGGGAGACAGGTCCCTGGTTAATTTGTGGCGCGCAACCTGTTGGGGGGGAGACAGGTCCCTGGTTAATTTGTGGCGCGCAACCTGTTGGGGGGGTGACAGGTCCCTGGTTAATTTGTGGCGCGCAACCTGTTGGGGGGGGAGACAGGTCCCTGGTTAATTTGTGACGCGCAACCTGTTGGGGGGAGACAGGTCCCTGGTTAATCTGTGGCGCGCAACCTGTTAGGGGGGAGACAGGTCCCTGGTTAATTTGTGGCGCGCAATCTGTTGGGGGGGAGACAGGTCCCTGGTTAATTTGTGGCGCGCAATCTGTTGGGGGGGAGACAGGTCCCTGGTTAATTTGTGGCGCGCAACCTGTTAGGGGGGAGACAGGTCCCTGGTTAATCTGTGGCGCGCAACCTGTTGGGGGGGAGACAGGTCCCTGGTTAATCTGTGGCGCGCAACCTGTTAGGGGGGAGACAGGTCCCTGGTTAATTTGTGGCGCGCAATCTGTTGGGGGGGAGACAGGTCCCTGGTTAATCTGTGGCGCGCAACATGCTCATGCCCCATAGCAAAGAGGGCAGGCCAGCACAATGCTCATACCCCCTAGCTAAGAGGTTCATTGGTGCGAGTTAAGTGGTGCATGAACATAAGTGGGGGCTCAAATCAGCATGAGCCACATATTGCATGTGCTCATCCAAGGCGTCGGTACAAGAAGTTCATTTGGGCTTGAAGTTAATATGTGTTTGATGTTCATTGGTGGCTAAAGTGAAGTGGTGCATGAACATAACTGGTGGCTGAAGTTCAGCATGAGCCAAAGGATGCATGTGCACATCATGGGCGTAAGTGTTTGAAGTTCATTGGTGGCTGAAGTGAAGTGGTGCATGAACATAACTGGTGGCTGAAGTCCAGCATGAAGGTTGCATGTGCACATCATAGGTCAAGTGTGGAACTTGAGTGCGCCAGTGGACTTGTGCGGTCTTGAAAGTTGTATCTATCTTGAGGTTCACGAGCCATGAGCTATATGCCTTGAAGTGACCCGGTGCACAGTCGAGTAGTGAAACTTCAGCGGCAGTGGACTTGTGCGGTCCTGAAAGTTGCAACTATCTTGAGGTTCACGAGCCATGAGCGATATGCCTTGAAGTGTCCCGGTGCACAGTCGAGTACGAGGTAGTGAAACTTCAGTGGCAGTGGACTTGTGCTCTCCTGAAGGTTGTAACTATCATGAGGTTCACAAGCTATGTAGTATATGCCTTGACATTTCCAGGTGCGCAGCCGAAACTTGAGTGGTGGCCGAACTTCAGCGCGAACCTAACATACATCTTGGTGATACTTTTTCCCACGCAATGTTTAGCCAGCGTTATGTTTTGGTTACACTTACCGCACAGTTAAACTGAAGGAGAGACGAACGTTATCCATTGGTGATCTTTCTTGCATATCATATGATCGCTTCGGACTTCGTGTGCATGCCTGTGTGAAGCCAGCCTATTTTGGAGGGCCGAATCTTCCTGTGTACAGGAAGTTCCTCTGGCGATTCACCCCTAGTTTTAGTCTTTTCATTTCAACATCCTGCCTGTCTTTTTGAACGAAGCGCCGCCCTACCAAGACACGCATGCGCGCATATACGCCGCTTTCTGCTGTTTCGAACACTGTTTTATCTAACGTGCCATACACGCCTGATGCCTCAGGTGACAGCAACAACATGTTCACCCATCAGTTTTTTGCAACAACATCTTACCGATCTGCGTCGAAGCCACGCCGCACCACTCCGATCTCCAATCTTCTTGCTTTGTCTACAGGTTGGCCACGCAGCCCTCGCCAGCTGTGCTGCCTGAGCGCAGCAAGAGGTGGCAGGAGGGCACACCCAGCGCGATTGCAGTGCATCTGATAAAGCAATCATGCAAAGCGTACCTCGCCGTTCCTACAGCTCCTCGATCAGTGTTACTACTAGATGGTGTTGCATGATGTTGAGCGAAACCTCTGGTTGATCTTGTAGACCTACACCAGGAATGCCAATCTCAACAGACGGCCATGATACGCCTGGAGACCGAACGTCTCGACGCCACAGCCATGGGGCAACGTTCCACACTTTGTACCACCTGTCGACGATCTGGAATGCACTTCTCAGTACCACCAGTGTACCAGTCCCTTCTTGAAAGATCAACCAATTCAGGTGAGCTTGGTAGCACACGTAATGCTACGCTCTGATGGCGACCCAGCTTCATCCTGATATGCCCGATCATGCTTTGCCACGGATTGGATCTTGTATGAAGTTCTCTGAGTAACGCGTTGTACTCATACGCAATGTAATGTATAAGCAGCATCTTCCTCATGCGTACCGTCAGGTACCCAACACACCGGGGGCCGACATCCCCACGCATCCCCAAAGCGCCATCGTAAACGCAAGAACAAGGAAGATCGAGAAGCCCAGCAACTACCATCCCCTGTGCACAAGACTCCATCACCTTGCTACATCAGATCAGAGTGCCACAACCACTCGACCACACGACCACTGGACTCGACCTTCCTGCTGTTTGCTGGATGAAAGGCAAGTAACAGCGTGTCCCTCCCGCATGGCCCTCCAGCATGGGCCATGTGCCCTCTAGCCTGTCCATACCCCCCCCTCCCCCTCGTGCTTACACCCCAGGCCATCAGCCACAAGTAAATTACAGAGCAAGGTACCAGTACCTGTCCCCGTGCACACGACTCCACCTCCATGTTTTTATCAGAGCAGCGTACAAGTACATGTCCCCATGCACAAGACTCCACCATCCTTATACATCAAGGCAAAGTAACAGAACCCCCTCCCCAAACACCTCTCCCCCTCAGCTGCCTAGCTCATGCAGTCCACATATCCCCCTTTGCTGCCTAGATCCAGCAGTCCACCTCTCCCCCTCAGCTGCCCAGGTCTTGCATGCCAAAGATCCCCCACAACTGCCCAGCAATTTAGGGTCCAGCCACTCAAAGTCCAACCAGTCAGGGTCCAGCCACATCCAATACCCCCATGTGCTCTCCTAGACTCTCCCACATACCCTCCCGTACATCCCATGCCATAAAGCATGCACCCTTTATGTCCCTTGCTACCACAGGACTAGGCTGGCTGGCCTACCATGCATCATGATCGTCTGAAGGTACCCAAGCCCAGCCTCATCACCTACTGCTTCTCAACAGCCAAAGCACTCCACATGCCCAGCTCATGGCCAGACACATCCCCTCTCCCCCCATCACCTGCCCCAGCTCATGGCCAGACACATCCCCTCTCCCCCCATCACATGTCCCAGCTCATGGCCAGACACATCCCCTCTCCCCCCACCACCTGTCCCAGCTCATGGCCAGACACATCCCCTCTCCCCCCACCACCTGCTCCAGCTCATGGCCAGACACATCCCCTCTCCCCCCACCACCTGCTCCAGCTCCTGGCCAGACACATCCCCTCTCCCCCCACCACCTGCTCCAGCTCATGGCCAGACACATCCCCTCTCCCCCCACCACCTGCTCCAGCTCCTGGCCAGACACATCCCCTCTCCCCCCACCACCTGCTCCAGCTCCTGGCCAGAACAGCTGTGGATCAGTAGTATGCCTCCTCCCTCCCACCCTTCACCCTTACCCCAGAACAACTGTGGACCAATCAGCTGCCTCCTCCCTCCCAACAGCTGTGGATCAATCAGCTGCCTCCTCCCTCCCACCCCTCACCCTCACCCCAGAACAGCTGTGGATCAGTCAGCTGCCTCCTCCCTCCTACCCCTCACCCTTACCCCAGAACAGCTGTGGATCAGTAACTTGCCTCCTCCCTCCCACCCTTCACCCTTACCCCAGAACAGCTGTGCACCAGTCAGCTGCCTCCTCCCTCCCACCCTTCACCCTAACCCCAGAACAGCTGTGGATCAGTCAGCTGCCTCCTCCCTCCCACCCCTCACCCTTACCCCAGAACAGCTGTGGATCAGTCAGCTGCCTCCTCCCTCCCACCCTCCACCCTTACCCCAGAACAGCTGTGGACCAGTCAGCTGCCTCCTCCCTCCCAATCCCCACCCTTACCCCAGAACAGCTGTGGATCAGTGAGCTGCCTCCTCCCTCCCACCCTTCACCCTTACCCCAGAACATCTGTGGACCAGTCAGCTGCAACCTCCCTCCCACCCTTCACCCTTACCCCAGAACAGCTGTGGATCAGTCAGCTGCCTCCTCCCTCCCAATCCTCACCCTTACCCCAGAACAGCTGTGGACTAGTCAGCTGCCTCCTCCCTCCCAATCCCCACCCTTACCCCAGAACAGCTGTGGATCAGTGAGCTGCCTCCTCCCTCCCACCCTTCACCCTTACCCCAGAACAGCTGTGGACCAGTAACTTGCCTCCTCCCTCCCACCCTTCACCCTTACCCCAGAACAGCTGTGCACGAGTCAGCTGCCTCCTCCCTCCCACCCTTCACCCTTACCCCAGAACAGCTGTGGATCAATCAGCTGCCTCCTCCCTCCCACCCCTCACCCTCACCCCAGAACAGCTGTGGATCAGTCAGCTGCCTCCTCCCTCCTACCCCTCACCCTTACCCCAGAACAGCTGTGGATCAATCAGCTGCCTCCTCCCTCCCACCCTTCACCCTTACCCCAGAACAGCTGTGGATCAGTCAGCTGCCTCCTCCCTCCCACCCTTCACCCTTACCCCAGAACAGCTGTGGATCAGTCAGCTGCCTCCTCCCTCCCACCCTCCACCCTTACCCCAGAACAGCTGTGGATCAGTCAGCTGCCTCCTCCCTCCCAATCCTCACCCTTACCCCAGAACAGCTGTGGATCAGTAACCTGCCTCCTCCCTCCTACCCCCCACCCTTACCCCAGAACAGCTGTGGATCAGTCAGCTGCCTTCTCCCTCCCACCCTTCACCCTTACCCCAGAACAGCTGTGGACCTGTCAGCTGCCTCCTCCCTCCCAATCCTCACCCTTACCCCAGAACAGCTGTAGACACGTCCCCTCTCCCCCCATCACCTGTCCCAGCCCATGGCCAGACACATCCCCTCTCCCCCCACCACCTGCACCAGCTCATGGCCAGACACATCCCCTCTTCCCCCACCACCTGTCCCAGCCAGAACAGGTATGGATCAGTCAGCTGCATCCTCCCTCCCAACCCTCACCCTTACCCTCCTCACCTCTGCACCTGCCAGCCCAGGGCCATTTACATTTTTGGCATTTTGGTCAGCTGCTTCATATCCTTTCACTCCACATCTGGCCAGCTCTCCACCTACTTACTGTACCTTTCTTCCCTATTTTCAGAAGATCAACCAACATCCCAAGTCTCCAACCAAGAGGCCTATCATCTTGCAAGCTCAAGTCCACGTTCCCGCCAGTAAGCACCAAATAAATGCACCAAATAAATGCACATCAATGCCCTGCCCCCATCACCTGTCCCAGCTCATGGCCAGACACATCCCCTCTCCCCCCATCACCTGTCCCAGCCCATGGCCAGACACATCCCCTCTCCCCCCACCACCTGCACCAGCTCATGGCCAGACACATCCCCTCTTCCCCCACCACCTGTCCCAGCCAGAACAGGTATGTTCTCCCTCCCGCAGCCCATGTGCCCTCCCGTGCCCTCCCGTACTCTCCCATACCCTCTCCCCACCTGTGGCATAAGATGTAGCTGAAGTCCTCAGCTGTAGTTGAAGCCTCTCCCCACCTGTGGCGTGCTTCCGTCATCTTCAGCTTGCCCTCAACCCTGGTTCCTGAGCCCTCCAGCCTTGCCCTAAACCCTTGGGTCCTTAATCCTCCAGCCTGCCCTTAACTCTGGATCTTGAGCCCTACGGTGAGGCGTTTAGGAATGTTGATTGTCGCATGAAATACAGCGGATGCTTTCGACGCTTACTCGCAAACCGAATCCGTAATCCAAGTCATCTTCTTAGCATTGTATAATTCTTCTGGACATGTTTCAGAGACGGTAAAACCGGTCTCCTAGGTCGTGGGAGACGGGTTTATGCCTCGTCGGACACACGCTCCAGAACCCTCCATCATCCGCGCATTGACCACCGCGTCGTTATTGACGCTCGTTACCATGGTCTTAAATATGGCCGATCTTGCACACAGCAAGTATGTTCGTTTCCTTTTTCAGTCCCCTTACCTGAAGAGACCAGAATGCGAAGATACCGTATACGATCCAACTTGTGTCAGCCTCCTTCCTTCGCTACGAATGATAACGTGTTGGAAATTGATTGGTCTGATGGACGCCGCCCCGAATATGGATGTTATTGGCAAGCACGTTTTGGCCTCCATTTGCTCGATTTTACCGCCTGAGTGCTGGTGGCTGCCCACCGTTGATGAGGCCCTTGCGGCCAGTAGGTTATGGTGCGTTTTTTTCTGTAACAGCATGATCATGCCTTTATGTCCTGATGATGGATGACATGAAAACCACTATAGGCTGAATGCTCCAGAGCCCAGGCCTGCGTGGACACGGCACGTGAATGCCGTCACAGCCTTGCGCTCTGCTCATGTGGTCTCCAGCCGTTATTCCAGCCATGTGCATGTCTCTCCAGCCATTCCCAAAATAGTGGTAGACCCCTTCAGCCTGGAGAGTTGTGAATGTGCTGGCACTGCTTGGGGATGGCCCGTCATGATGGGCAGCATGTACTTGCCTGGCAGTGTCGGAGCACCTACCAAGGAACAGATGTGGCCCCTATTTCACCCTCTGGCTCACGTGAGGTTAGTCTTTTTTTATCCCTTTCCCTTTCCTTTCAAGCGTTAAGCCCCCCCCCCTCTCCCCCATTTCTTTCCAGGCACCGTTTTGCGGACCCTGCAGTTGAACGCCACCTGTTGACCTTGCGTGTCCTTGCACACGTCAAGGCTGAGGCCGATGGGTCCTACCGGTCAAATAGCCGATCTTGTCAATTTCTGCAGTCTTTGCTGATGCACGTCGATTCAGCGGCCGTCCCCCTTTCACTCTCAGCCGCCACGAGGGAATGGATAGCAAGCATGGATGCAGGTTTTTTGCCCGTGCCCCCCATCCTTTCTGCCCGGCCCTTGCTGGCTTATTCCGACAAGCTCCACGTCTCCTCCGCGTGCATGGTGTTTGACCCGCTTAGGGTGGCCTCCAATTCGCTGTTCCACGTGCATAATGGCTACTTGATGATGAAAATTGGTCGAACAGGTGATTGGTTCATGATATTTGTATTCTTTATCGAGTGCCCGAATGCATGCACCATTATTCTCCTGATCCCTAACCCTCACGCCCACCTCTTGTAGGTTCTTCCTCCCCTGCTGTTGGCTTGGCTGGCCGTGGCCGTCCCCCGAAGGGTCCTCTCCGTTCTGAGTATGTGCATCGGCTGGTCCATTTCTTTTTTAACGGCCCCCCACCTCCTGGGGACGACGGTGTATATGTGGTCATGCACACATGTGGGAATCAGCAGTGCATGTCGCCCCTCCACCTGAAGTGGGGGAATCGCAGCTTGAACCCTAGCATGTTTTTATTTGATAATTTTTCAGAGTCTGTGGCCGAGCGTTTGATTCATCATGACCGCATGTTAGAAGATGCAACGAAGGAGATTTTGCTTGCTGGACCCCTGTCTCCTTCAAACCCTCGGTTGGCTCGGTTGAAGCGCCGGCGTCCTCCCGCGGGAGAAGCGCATGTGGCTGCTTGCAATGATTTCTGTGTCCGGGCTCTAGATTTTGGAGAGGCTTGAACAATGTGCTTCAGAGATAGCCTCTCTCTTTTCTGTGGATCTAATTTTGTAAGCACAAGGCTCGCACTCCAATGACATATGCTCACTCCGCCTGCAAGCTGGAAATAAAGGCTAATTCGTGAGAGGCAATCCTGAACACGCTTGACATCCTTCAGCCAGTTTGTGGACTTTGCATGAACATGTTACGTCTTGGCCCACAGAAAATCTACAGCCATGCAGATAATGCCTCATCGTGCTTACTTCAGTCCACATCTCCCCCCCTCCGCTCACATGAGCCTGCTCTGCTCCATGAGATCCTCATGAATTTGCCAGCCTTCCTTATGTCAGGTCTTGCTCATGCAGGGTCATAGGAAGCTTCGTGGCATAGCATGCCTTCAACACGATTCTAAACAAAGCCGGGTACATACACGTGTTCCTTGACGTGATTTACTGCACAACCCTCACCCACACGCCTCCACAGCCCTCGCCTCGCCTCTTGTGTTTTACTGCCTTGATCTTTGCGATCGGCAAAGATATGCCCCCCCCCCCCCCCGGCGGCCCTCCCCTTTGTAAAGTCCCATATGCCACCTTTGAAGGCATGCTGGCCCACTGTATGCTGTGTTGCTTGCTTCCCCTTAATTTTCGCTGCTTTCTGGCTTTTGAGCCGAGCGCGGTTGTCGGTAGGTGGCCTCGTGTGTCGGTTGTGGTGACGCGTTTGATTGCCGTCGTACCTGCTGCCACGCTGTTCTGTTTCTTTGGGTGCCCTTTGCAGATGGTTTCCCGTTGTCGTGTCTCTTGCCTTGATTTCAATCAGAGCTGCGTTCGACAATTGTGTTTATATTTGCGTGCTCCTTGGCTGTGCTTTTCGTGTGCTGTGAATAAAGCATACAGTGGCGTGGCTAAGGTGACACAAGCGGTACACTTCGTTACTTTTGTATATTTCCCTTGTTTCTGCTCTCCCCCAGTTTCGGTTGATATTTGTCTTGGTTTGCGTGTGCGCTCTCTCTTGCTTGCTCCGCAGCGATGTTCGCGCTTGGTATTTTGTGGGTGAGGGTCTAAGTCCCTGTCGACAGCGTGTCAGCAACGCGTGTACTATGTACCGTCGTCACACCCCTTACATGAGGGTACTCAGCAGACTACCCCACCACCCTCGCTCCTCATGTGTGCCAACCCACACATGCCTTGCTTTGCCTTGACTGTTGCTCTTGACCTGCGGTTATCCGTCCTGCAAGGAAAAACGATGTTGCGACGCGTAACGCTCTCCGGACACTTCCCCTCAGTAGGTCCTTGACGGCCCGTGGGGGGTTACGCCTGAAGCGGCGGAGGTTCGATCCCGAGCGCGTGTCGGGCCTATCCCCCACAGGCCGTCAGGACTTAATGACGGGAAGTATTTTATCAATTTCCCTCGCTGTCCCTTGAAAACAACCATGTGTCTATGAACAGCCTCTTATTATGGACGCGTTGGCTAGAGCAGTTAAATCATGAAGGATGGGGGATTGCCAGCCTTTCATATAATTAATTCGGTGAGCGGGATGTGTACCACATCATTGCGGTCGTGTTTTTATTTGAGATGAACCCCCTTCAGAGCTCAAACCCCTTGCGGAAATAAAAGGGAAGATGAAGATCAGAGGGGCAGAGTGGTCTTTTGGGAGGCTGTGGTATACATGTTTGAGAGTTAGAGAGCAATGGGGCTGGTGTTCTGGGGGGGCGGCTTCCCTTTTTTATTGAAACATAAAACTCGTTTGCGTATTTTCGCCGTCATGGCTCAGCTTCGAGGCTCGGATCTGGATCAGAGTCTTTAAATTTTCCTTTAGCCGTATTTGGTAGCAAGGTGTTATGTTGACACACACCGTCGTTAATAATAGGGTTTGAGATGCTTCCCTTGGGCTGAAATGAATGCGAGGTGTCCATTAAATTCGGGATGCAAACATAATTCAGATCAAATTCTGGGAGGGTCAATTTCCAGAGCTGAGGAAAAGCATCTTACTTTCATGTCCTGAGAGAGGGTATTTCAGGCCTTCCCTCTAATTTATTATGGTGAGCGGGATGCTATCGGCAAATCATGGCAGCCATGTTTCGCTTTGAAAGGCCCTTTATATTTTTGAAGCCGCACCGCGGTGAGAATATGAACCTCTGAGGAACTAAGGGAGATACGAGTGACAGAGTGGTCATTTGGGGGGCTGTGGTACACATCGTTCAAGTGGAGAGCAACGGGGCAGGCGGTTTCCTCCATTCTACCGTACACCCAATTGCGTGTTTCTTAGCTTCGTGACCTGTCCCTGTTTTTCAAAGGCTCGGATCTGGATCTCAGGGCGTGGATCATAATTTTGCCTTTCCAGATTTTGTAGCAAGGTCTTGTTATAGTTCGGGATGCTTTCCATGGGCTGAGATGGTTCAGGGCTTCATTTCGGGATGCAAGCTTATTCAAATCAAATCCAGGGGAACGTCAGTTTCCAGGGTTGAGGAAAATCATACTACTTTCAGGATTGTGAATGGAACAAGCTTAAAGTCTAGGGAGACAACAAAAATGGCATCGTGTTTGCGTGCTACATGAAGCGGTTAAAAATAAGAAGCCGTTATTGGGGGGCAGCGAGCGGGCTATTTCACCGGCCTGCCCCATGTTCCATGCTAGCAGAAGTGACATAAATACACATGAACACTGTCACTAATAAAGTGTGCGGTTTTGAGGCCTCTACAGAGCACTCAGCCATGCAACATTGCCGGCGGGGATGACATCGGTGTTATAAAACACCATGCCCTTCTTCTTGTCTCCGCTACCCGCCATTGAAACCTTGACATCTAGTAGGTACGCCCACGTGCCCTTGGCCCCTGGCGCATTCAAAGTCGCAAGCACGACGGTGTGCGCTTTTCGGCCCCTGAACATGCTGCCGGAGGCCTCCGACCTAAACGTGCAGAACATGCCTGCCTCGCTGCACTGCCGCACCGCCATAAAGAGGCGTTGGAGGCAGCTGTCTTTCCATCCGACATTGAAGGAGAAGACGTACCGAATCACAGGGACCTCCGGATCCCAGTTCGGGTGCACGAGGAGGGTCTCCTTGCTTGCCTCAGAGTCAGGTCCGAACAACGCTTGCATCTGTCCTTTCGGCCACTGGAGAGCCATGACATCGAAGATCTGCGATGACATCGAAACAAATCGTCTAAGACCGGTATCTTCGACGTCATCGTCAGAAGCATCATGAGCGTATGCAGCAACACATAACTCACCCCCTTCGGGCTCGGCTGCACCTCTACGCCAAATGTGGACATGGCTCCGGCGAATAAGGCAAAAACCATCATCGCCCCATCGTCACACCCGACGTCCGTGAACGCTATGTGGGCGGCAACTCCCGGAGTCAAGCAATTAATGAACACCAGCATGAGTGCGGCCTTGCTCAAGTTTGAGGCCGTTCCCGGCATGCCGTTTCCGCTGTCTCGCCCCAAACCTCGCAAGGCACGCATTTTGAGTAGCAGCATGAAATTCTTGTACAGGGGTACCACAGTGCGAACCCAGCCGACTGGCGCACGGGCAAGGATGCGCTTGGGTGCAATGGCCGCCATGTCGATTTTTAATTAGCTGTTGATTTTGAACACACATCTCATAACGATCGTTAACAAATGGGCATGCCGCAGTCCTAACGCCACCGCCAATCTGCTGATCCGACCACAAGGACAGGTGATTCACCAAAGTCCACTTGGAATGGCAGCAGTGGTTCTATCAATATGTTCATGCGCGTGTGGTAGACATCGGAAGTCATAGGGGGAAGGTAATGAGGTCAGGCCCGCGACCTTCAACTTGCTATCCGCCCCCTCATTCCACTAAACCGAGCGCTCACACCATCACAGGATGCGAGTGGAGCCAGCGAAAGCCCAGTAGTGGTATGAGGTCTTCGACAAGCGAAGCGGCGCATCAGGCGATTGGGCAGGTGAGGAATGAGGGGAGTCCAAGTTAGCGAGGCGCGACCAGCCACACAATGGACGAACTGACAACAGGAATATTAGCGAGGCTGCCAAGGTGGAAGTCAAAAGCTGCAGGGAGCAAGGGGGACGGGTCTTCAGATCGGGCTTCGCAGGCAAATTGATTCTTCCGGGTGGGGTCAGGGCGGCCGGATGAAACTAGAAAGGACGAACACATAGAAATGTCCAGGTTGCTTGCCCAACACATGGCCAAATGCACCCCCTCTCCCACCACCACCTGCCTCAGCCCATGGCCACAGGCAGCCCCTATCCCCCAACCAACTGCATCAGCCCATGGCTGCCCCTGCTGATTTCCCATGCCTGCCCCCCTTACTGGTTGAACCTTGCATGCAATAAAAAATAGTAACATCTGCAGGGTTGCTAGATGCAATGTACATGATGCATGCACTTCATTGTAGTCTCCGTATACTAATTTCGGTGGAACAAACCTCTGTCCCTTGCTACCACAGGTTTAGGCTGGCTGGCCTACCTACCATGCATCGTGCTGGTCTGAAGCAACAGAAGACCAGCCTCATCAGCTATAGGAAGTCTACCAGCCCCGTGCACTACCAGCCCCGTGCACATGACTCCATCAAGATGCTTACACCGCTCGCCATGAGGCCACCCGCCCAGCGACAACATTGCAGGTAAAAATGGCATGTCACGTGTAGGAAATGCTGATCAGGAAATGTAGGGCAGGCTGGTTACATCAGCACTCATTTACTGACTGGACTAGCACATTTAAATTACAAGAATCTCTAGTTGAGGCCACACACAGTTTCTGAAGTTAGGGGGATTTGCTTTCGTTAGCTGCGCCGTCCACACATAGGTACAAAATCATGGAGGCAGGGTACCTGCCATGGTCGACAGGAGCAGGTAAGGTGTAGGGCCCTTATGTAAAAACGTCATGTCTCCTCAAGCCACTAATTTGTGTGGCCCATCCCTTTGCAGGTGGTCGTGAAGATGAAGAGCTCAGACCATCGTGTGAGTTGGGGTGGGGAGGAGCTATGGGAAAGAAAGGGGAAAGAGGCCCTGCACACTTTTCACACCTCAGGCATTTACATGAGTGGCAAATTATAATTAAAAAAACTCTGGGCATGGGTGCACAAGTGAATGTGCATGAATCAATGCAGGTGCAAGTACTAACAAAGGTGCATGCCCTAGAGGGATATCCATCAGGATTAGGGTCCAGTACGCTTACATGGGCATGTCCTCCCAATGCATGCACTTCATTGTAGTCTCCGCATACTAATTTCGGTTGAACATACCTTTGTCCCTTGCTACCACAGGTTTATGCTGGCTGGCCTACCTACCATGCATCGTGCTGGTCTGAAGCTACAGAAGACCAGCCTCATCAGCTATAGGAAGTCCACCAGCCCCGTGCACTACCAGCCCCGTGCACATGACTCCATCAAGATGCTTACACCGTGCGCCATGAGGCCACCCGCCCAGCGACAACATTGCAGGTAAAAATGAATGGCATGTCACGTGTAGGAAATGCTGATCAGGAAATGTAGGGCAGGCTGGTTACATCAGCACTCATTTACTGACTGGACTAGCACATTTAAATTACAAGAATCTCTAGTTGAAGCCACACACAGTTTCTGAAGTTAGGGGGATTTGCTTTCGTTAGCTGCGCCGTCCACACATAGGTACAAAATCATGGAGGCAGGGTACCTGCCATGGTCGACAGGAGCAGGTAAGGTGTAGGGCCCTTATGTAAAAACGTCATGTCTCCTCAAGCCACTAATTTGTGTGGCCCATCCCTTTGCAGGTGGTCGTGAAGATGAAGAGCTCAGACCATCGTGTGAGTTGGGGTGGGGAGGAGCTATGGGAAAGAAAGGGGAAAGAGGCCCTGCACACTTTTCACACCTCAGGCATTTACATGAGTGGCAAATTATAATTAAAAAAACTCTGGGCATGGGTGCACAAGTGAATGTGCATGAATCAATGCAGGTGCAAGTACTAACAAAGGTGCATGCCCTAGAGGGATATCCATCAGGATTAGGGTCCGGTACGCTTACATGGGCATGTCCACAAAAGCGCGAGCTGAAGATGCGGACGATAAACTAGTTGAAGTGAGTTCACAAAATTGTGAAATGTCTACCTTGATCCCAACATCATTATAACGAAACTAACTTGTTTCACTCCTGTGCAGGTTTCAGATGTAGCTCCAACAAGGTGGCCATGTGGTAGGGGAAGGGAGGCTAACTTGCAAGGCATGGCATGGCATGGCCAAGGCTGGCATGGCATGACCTAGCCTTGCAAGATATGGCCTTGTAACCCCTATGTGTAATGTAATGTGGAACGTATTTAGCCAAAACATAATATTTTAAGCCTCTACTTATACATAGAAGAGCATAAATTTCAAAGATGAGACTAGTAACATGTCCACGGGGGCCGCTCAAAGCTCGGCCGCGTGGGCGCCCAACTGTTCAGAAGGGAGTAAAGAAGGAACTCAAAGAAAGAGAGGGGTAAAGGAACGAAATAAGAGGCCGGTAAGGCAACGAATTGGGCTAGTTTGTTTTCATCGTGAGACACCGCCCATAAATCCACCAGCCACACTCAATTAATGACGTTACACCTCTGGCCCTGGGTCAAATAGGCTCAGTCGCATGGGCGCCAAATTTCAGAGTTGGGAGATCAGAGCGTTCTTTCTGAGTTCCTGGGTTAGTTTGTTTTGATTGTGAGACACCGCCCATAAATCCACCAGCCACACTCAATTAATAACGTTACACCTCTGGCCCTGGGTCAAATAGGCTCAGTCGCATGGGCGCCAAATTTCAGAGTTGGGAGATCAGAGCGTTCTTTCTGACTTCCAGGGTTAGTTTGTTTTGATTGTGAGACACCGCCCATAAGTCCACCAGCCACACTCAATCAATGACATTACACCTCTGGGCCCTGGTCAAACAAGGATCACCTGCGTGTGCACCTCACTTCAGGGTTTACCGGAAAGAACGAAACAAACACCAGGGAATAAGAAAAATGTGGAGGAGCGGGGGGAAATGAAGCGAAGGGATGGACGCAAGGTTGAAAAAATTACAACCAACTCTGAAAAACGACTTTGCCTCTACTACATCTACAAACTTGGCTCAAGCACTCAGAGCAATTATTAAATTAACCGCGATCAGAAGCACATCTAAAATGGATAGGATACACAGGGAAAATTTAAAAAACAGCTTTGACCCGCCACATAAATTGTTCCCAATCATTTGAAGTATTCATATGTTAGGCCAGAAGGGGGAAAATCAAACACGAGGGGGGTCAATGGACACCCAATTAGCACCATGCACAATGCACTACCGTATGCATGCAACAATCAGACCATGCAAGAATTGGTTATGGTTAAGGGTGCAGCGACTCCTTAGTGCGCATCCCATGAAGCACCTCCTCCCGCACAATGGCTAGGCTCGCGTTGGCAACCTTTATGGCTGCCTCTGTGCTACCAGGGCGGCTCCACACCGCACAACCATGCACATTGGGCTGGCTCTCTCCTGATGGTGCAGTGTGGGGCGATGTGCCATGCACCAAGACATTGGTGCTCAGCCAAACAAAGCTGCCATGCCTGGGGGTCATCTTAATGCCCAGGGAGGGCACGTGGAATGACCCGCTCCGCATGCTAGTACCACCGCGTTCCTGAAACCAGAAGATGGCTCCCCCCACTGGAGTGTCCTTCTCATCGACGTGGTACTTGTTTGTGTAGTCCTTGGTCAGACTAAAGTTGGTCATGTGGTGGTGTGATGTGAGCATCTGTGGGGCTGGCTCCCCAGACGCAGCCTTTAGGTGGTCCATTTGGAGGGGGACCAGCGACTGCAGGGCTCCCACCAGGTCAGACAGGGTCTCGTTGCATGCTACCCGTGCTTCTGAGTTCTCGCACTCTATCTTGTACCGCCCCGCCACGGTCCACTTATTCAGTGGGTTGGTGAGCCCAGCACACCTCATGGGGACCTCGCCCTTCACCTCCTTTCCATCACCCCTCTTCAACTCCGTCATAAGCGGCTCGCAATGACGCAGACTCTGCAACAGCGGGGTAGCCATACTGGTCCCGATGTCCCGCACCCAGAGAAGGACCAGCCGTTTCTGAAAGAAAACAGCTTGCGCTGGGATGCTCCTATTGCATGCAATATCTACTAGTGATGCTCCTCTCTCACATGTGACAGCTTTCCCCACCAAGCCCGCCGCTCGCTGTAGCTCGGTCACCTCGGTTATCTTGATGCTCTTGTATCGCTTCTCCAGATCTGCCTTCACAACACTGGGTATTAAAGGCAGGGTGCAATCAAGTAAGTTGTGCTAAGCTGTTGCAAAAATGCATCATAATTGGGCAACAGCCTCCACACTTCCAGGACACACATATCATTCTGGCAGCATAGTAAAGGATCACTATATGAGCATGCAGCCATGCTCAAAATGTCAGGGCAGTGGGTAAAATGGGAGGAACACAGATTTTGAGCCACTTAGGTGGTTCAGCAAAACAGCCCCCCTCGCTCCCACTCATGGAGATGGCTCTGCTTATCAACCACGCTGTCACACCTGAAAGTGTATGGCTGGCAAGTGAGCCATGCCTTGCCCGCTTGGGCTACCTTGGGCACACACTTGCGCCCCCCCTTGGACCCAACAGTCGTCGGCTTCTGAATGGCTGATTTCCGCTTTTGCCTCTGACGCTTTAGCGTGTCCTTCCTGGTCGCTGCGCGCTTGCGATGGATGGCATACATGGACTTTTCTCCGTGCTTCATTTATCTAAAAGGATGTATGACCCGGTTTAAAGGCAGGTAAGCCTCAGTAGGCCCGTCATTCCACTAAAAGAAAAGTGTGGACACTAAAATGACCAGCGTTAACCGGTAAACAGTAACTTTAGAGAACGTCTCAGCTCTGTTTGGCCACTACATCTCCTCTTAAACGAACCGTTTATGCGCCTTCTGTGGCGAGGCATACAAGGACAGCGACGATTCCTCTGCTTGGTCATACCCGAGACCAAAAAGAGCAATGGTGCATGCGTGCGTAGCTTGCGCTAAGCTTTACATATTAAAAAAGTATCAAAACAATATAATTAGGAGGACGTGGAGACGATAATTCAGGTTGGAGCCGGATCAGAGCGGGGATGGTGTGACGTTCACGTGGAAGGGCAAGGTGAGTGGGTGGCAACACCTACCGGTGACAGGCTGAAGGTGCCAGTTATGTTTTGAAGGTTAGGCAAACATATGGTTGGAGGCGAGGTAGATGTTGAAGTGGCGGTGTGCATGGGAAGGAGCAAGGGAGAATTCATGCATGAGAGCGGACATGGGGCACCAGGTACGAACATTCGGGCTCATGTATCATGCAGGTACATCATGGCCTTGTAATCCAGCTGCATCTTGGTTTCAAATTGGTGCTTCATTTGGGAAGCATTTCAGAAGACACAGGAAGAGAACAAACACATCGTGTGGTTGTGGAGCCTAAGCCCTTCAGACATGAAGAGATAATAGTGTGCACCTGCAAATGCGCATGAATGCGCAGGGGGGAGCGTTGAGCAGCCGGCAAAAAAAAAACTGTAGGGCTCCCGTCATGCTGCATGACTGCTGGGCTTAGCTGGAACCTGAAGCATGAGCACCTCTAGGGCTCCCGTCATGCTGCAGGATTGCTGGGCTTAGCTGGAACCTGAAGCATGAGCACCTTTAGGGCTACCGTGTTGTTGCAAGATTGCTGAGCTTAGCTGGAACCTGAAGCATGAGCACCTGTAGGGCTACCGTCATGTGACCCCCCAATTCAATGACACTAAACCTCTGGGCCCTGCTCAAAAAGGCGTGGCCGCATGTGTTAGTGTATTACATGATGCCCATGCAGTGCAACTGCCTTAGAGCTGCCTTAGAGCTAGAGGCTTTCAACTTAGGAGAAGAGGAGGGGTGAAGACTCGAATGTATGTTGCATGTTGGCAGCAGCATGGGAGCTGGGAAGGTGCATGGCGTCCTTGTAACTTCGCTGCCTACCCATCAAAGACCGTCGTTAATGTGCCGACCATACTCACAATACACACATTTCACCACCACAGCCCGCCTTCCTTGCCATAAATAACCCTTTCTAGTAGCTTTGTTTCACTGTCAACGTATCAATATGCAGACACATACCACCCCGTTGTGCCTTCCATCGCCGATTGTGGCAAATACAATTGCCGTCTCCCGGTTTACAGACCGCCCGGGTCTTTTCCTCGTTGCGAATCAAGCTTATCGGAACATTTTAGCTCCTCACGGGTTGTCGATTAAGGATTTGAGACGCTCGATTCGGTCGATCCGTCCGAGTCATGTACTACGCTGCACGGATGTTGCGAACCTGAAGAAGCTCGTTCGAATCAGAGCCATCCGCAATAGACACGGCGCTGTTATCATGATTTCTGTACAGGGCATTCAAGCCACGATTCGGCAGTCGTCCAAGCTGACATCTGACGATAAAGAAGTCTTGTGTGAAGCCCTAGGCGAATTGGCACCTCCGCCTTCATACGGGTCCATGATCATCAGGTGAGACTAGCCAGTTCAGACTAGCCTGTATTCTAAACCTGTTTATTCTGTACCTTCCTCATGTACCTATCATGCGTGCCCTGACCACCATACCTTGTATGCTCCATTCAGCCAAATGCAAGCAGCAGCGGGCTCGAGCAAGCGCATGCGGCCGACCACCATGCGGCCACCCAGCGATGAGTTGAAGCAGCCAAACACAATCCCTCCAAAGCCTGTCAAGGAGAGCAGTGATGAGGAGATCAGTGATGAGGAAGACAATGGGTAAGTGATAAGCAGTACTAGACTGGATTGTGTAGTTGCTCAACCAAAGTGTTTTAGCCCAGATAGAGCTTGCATTTTTCCGCTTCCTGTCACATGATGAATGCCGGTCCGTGCACCCCTAATTAGATTAGGCAAGGACAACATACTTCCACCTCCCATCTGACCTTGAATCTTTTATTCAGAAAATTGCAAGCAACGGGCGCGAGGAAGCGCATGCGGCCCGCCAACGCTCATCCACCCAGCTTTGAGTTTGAGCTTTCCAACATCCCTCCTTCGATGCCTGCCAAGGAGAGCAATGATGAGGAGAACAGTGATAGTATTGACAATGGGTAAGTGATAATCATGACTAGGCTGGATTTCTGTACTTGCCCAAGCAGCATGATTGTTTTTGCCTGAGTCCATGTAGTGATCAATGTCCCCGGTCCGACCCCCGTTAGGTTGAATTTGGGACGCACTCCAAGCAAACACGTCATGCATGATGATGAGGAGCTTGAGGATGTGGATGCTGCCACACCTGGACTACACCCTCAACCATCACATACACCTGATCCTGCTGGGTAGGTTGATCAAAATATCTGTACAAACGTATTTCGCCCAAGCTCAAGCGTATGCCATGCAGAACCCTGTCCCCCAATCCTCTTTTAAGCGTATGCCCTGCACAACCCTGGCCCACAAACCTCTTTTAAGCGTATGCCCTGCAGAACCCTGCCCCACAAACCTCTTGTAAGCTTATGCCCTGGACCCTTTTCCTGCACCCTCATATAGGTTGGACAACGTACTTCCAGCAACCATCTATATTGACCTCTTCTCTTCCGATGAGGGAGAGCCAAACTATGTTGACACCGGCGGCTACACCGGTATCAACATGCATATTTCTGGAAATGTACCTCCACGTCATGTTTGGTACGTAATTGAAGTTGTGTCATTTATAATAAATCTCAATTTTAATCTGCATACCCTCAGCCACTGTCCCTTGTATGTGACAAATGAGCGGCATCTTCCCACATTCACCCTTGATTACATGTGAATGAAGGATACCATGCACGTGCACATGCTTGGCTCCACCCTCACATGTTGCCCTGTGGGCCAAAACAGTTGCCTTCCCCTCATGGCTCTCTTTCACCTGCAGTTTGGGCAATGTGACACCCTCGTCCAGTGATGACAGCAGTGAGCCAGACACTTCTGATCCAGAGACATCAGATCATCCCGATGATATCAAGGTAGCATCCCATCGAGAACGTGGGGACAGCCAAAACAGAAGGTCAGTCCACATGACATTTTAGGATGTGTTCTTGCCGTAGGGTCCAAATGAAGGGATTGTAGGAATCATGTGCTCATGTAGCTTTAGGTCCTCCCCCCCAATCAACACCCCCTTTCTCCCTCCCCAGCCTCCCACCCCTGCCTCTCACATGAGACCTGTCCCCCGTACTTCCCCCATGCCTCTCTAATGTTACTTGTCCATCCCATCCATGTTATGCAGTTTTTCTGTTGGGGACATGCCAGTGAACATGCCTCAAGTGGAGCTAACCTCGAAACAACATGCCATGAAGTACGGACTCAAGGGACACCAAGAGACTGCTAAGCTAACTTGTGAGATTGCCGAGTACGTTGAGTGGAACAACACTGCCATCCAGCTGGACCGTCCATGCGTGGCCCTCCAAACCACGACACTGGGCAAACATGAAGACCATCTGAGAGGTGAGATACAATCATATCCATATCCCATACTCTTAGGCCATGCTTGTATGAGAGTTAGTGTAAGGCCATGTGTGTAAGATGGTTTACTGTCGGGCCATGCTCGTACAAAGGTTTTTTGTCATGGTTTTATGCTCCCATGCCATGCTTCTATGAGGGTTTCATCTCTTGAATGACTGACCTTTTGGATGGCCTCCCCCCCCACACCTATTAGGTTATCTGGGCTTCATCGCCAACGTGCAAGACGTCAACCCCGAGACCTTGTCCTTGAATGTCTACAAGGACAAAGCGACATTCTTAGCCTTCATAGCCTACTTGAAGGCGCGGTCAGTTGGCCGGGACCACGTGGTTAAGCATGCATCCATATGCAGGCGTGTTTGCCAGTTCTTGTACCGGGGAACAGGCGATCTGCAGATGGGGGTCATGGACACCTGGTTAACCAATCTGCAGCGGCAGTTACTAGCCTCAATGCCCAAAACCCCGGTCAGTGAGATGCCCTATGGACCCGAGGTGTACCAGCACATCGACCATCTAGTGTCGCGTGCACGGCGGGCAATTGCATGGGATTCACAGCTGGATGATCTGACAAAGGTGGAGACAGCGTTCACAGTGCAGACAGCCCTCCTGGCCATGCTCATCACAGGATCACAAATCCCTCCGTGCCGGTGAGTGCATGATGGTCAGTGCTAAGGGTTTGATGGGTTTATAAATGCGGTGAACGTATGATTGCAGAAGCAAAAAGTATGATGATGAAGCCCGATTCCCACCTTGAAGCCTAATTCCCACCGTGCCCAAGCATGGGAAGCCTGATTCGCAAGCCCCCTTGCCTGAGAAGCCTGATTCCCACCTTGCCCTTGCTTCGTGAGCAACACATGTGATGATAAAGCCTGATTCCCACCCTGAAATCTGATTCCTACCATGAAACATGATTCCCACCTTGCTCACGAAGGTTGCATGTGTTGAAGACCCTTCAACACCCGAGATTTGTTGGCAAGGGACCGTGTCCTGACCCAGACTGCTTACAGCCCACAAAATGCCTGGGGAACCATTTCGAGGTGGTCAAGCTGGATGCAACATTGGAGGAGGGACCAAAGCGAAAAATCATATACCGAGCCATTCACCACAAGGTAAGAACCCTGATTTATAAGACCAGCCATTTGTTAATTGCAGTGAAAGTAGATTCCCAGTCCATGCATTTGAATTTCTCCCTCATTATTAGTGTGTATGCCCTCCTTTACCCCCTCCCAGTCCATGCAGCTGTTTGGGCCCAAAGGATTAGTGTCCTTGCCCCCCTTGCCTCATCCCAGTCCAGGCAGCTGCTTTTCTCCATAACAAACAAAAAATGTTTGTGGGCCCTCCTTTACCCCCTCCCAGTCCATGCAGTTGTTTGGGCCCAAAGGATTAGTGCCCTTGCCCCCCCTTGCCACATCCCAGTCCAGGCAGCTGTTTTTCTCCAAAACAATACGTGTTTGTGGGCCCTCCTTTACCCCTCCCAGTCCATGCAGCTTGTTGGGCCCAAAGGATTAGTGCCCTTGCCCCCCCTTGCCCCATCCCAGTCTAGGCAGCTGTTTTTCTCCATAACAAAACGTGTTTGTGGGCCCTCCTTTACCCCTCCCAGTCCATGCAGCTTGTTGGGCCCAAAGCATTAGTGCCCTTGCCCCTTCTTGCCCCATCCCAGTCTAGGCAGCTGTTTTTCTCCATAACAATAAGTGTTTGTGGGCCCTCCTTTACCCCTCCCAGTCCATGCAGCTTGTTGGGCCCAAAGGATTAGTGCCCTTGCCCCCCCTTGCCACATCCCAGTCTAGGCAGCTGTTTTTCTCCATAACAATAAGTGTTTGTGGGCCCTCCTTTACCCCTCCCAGTCCATGCAGCTTGTTGGGCCCAAAGGATTAGTGCCCTTGCCCCCCCTTGCCCCATCCCAGTCTAGGCAGCTGTTTTTCTCCATAACAAAACGTGTTTGTGGGCCCTCCTTTACCCCTCCCAGTCCATGCAGCTTGTTGGGCCCAAAGGATTAGTGCCCTTGCCCCCCCTTGCCACATCCCAGTCCAGGCAGCTGTTTTTCTCCATAACAAAACGTGTTTGTGGGCCCTCCTTCACCCCTCCCAGTCCATGCAGCTTGATGGGCCCAAAGGATTAGTGCCCTTGCCCCCCCTTGCCACATCCCAGTCTAGGCAGCTGTTTTTCTCCATAACAAAACGTGTTTGTGGGCCCTCCTTTACCCCTCCCAGTCCATGCAGCTTGTTGGGCCCAAAGGATTAGTGCCCTTGCCCCCCCTTGCCACATCCCAGTCTAGGCAGCTGTTTTTCTCCATAACAATACGTGTTTGTGGGCCCTCCTTTACCCCTCCCAGTCCATGCAGCTTGTTGGGCCCAAATCATTAGTGCCCTTGCCCCCCCTTGCCACATCCCAGTCTAGGCAGCTGTTTTTCTCCATAACAATACGTGTTTGTGGGCCCTCCTTTACCCCTCCCAGTCCATGCAGCTTGTTGGGCCCAAAGCATTAGTGCCCTTGCCCCTTCTTGCCCCATCCCAGTCCATGCAGCTATTTTTCTCCATAACAATAAGTGTTTGTGGGCCCTCCTTTACCCCTCCCAGTCCATGCAGCTTGTTGGGCCCAAAGCATTAGTGCCCTTGCCCCCCCTTGCCACATCCCAGTCTAGGCAGCTGTTTTTCTCCATAACAAAACGTGTTTGTGGGCCCTCCTTTACCCCTCCCAGTCCATGCAGCTTGTTGGGCCCAAAGGATTAGTGCCCTTGCCCCCCCTTGCCACATCCCAGTCTAGGCAGCTGTTTTTCTCCATAACAATAAGTGTTTGTGGGCCCTCCTTTACCCCTCCCAGTCCATGCAGCTGCTTGGGCCCAAACCATTAGTGCCCATGCCCCTCCTTGCCTCATCCCAGTCCAGGCAGTTGAATATCTCCCTCAGGATTAGTGAGCAGACAGCTGAATAATATTGTGATGGGCAAAATAAGATATGCAAGAGAACAGTAGGCAGCAGGCATAAATGATACAGTGAACAAACATAATAATGGTGTACTTAAGTTGCCCTCGTTTCTTTGCTTACAGAACGACAGGCGAGGGTTTCAGCCAACCGAGCTCACACTACCGACAGGTAAGATTATTGCATTATTGTGCTGACCAAACTGCATGTGGTAAGCCTTTGGATCTTGCTGTCATAGTTTTTTGATGTAGCTGAATTGTAGCTGAGACAAGAAAAACATGTGAATCAATGATGCATCCCCTTCAACCCCTTCAACTGCTGAACATGTTGGCAATTATAATTGCCCTACCCTTATCACTGCCCTAAAGCCATAATGTCACCGTATTATATCCTAACTGGAATTTTGCTTGCCACACAGGGCCGCTTACAGAACTGCTCATGTTTCACATCAAGAAAGGCCACAAGCGCCTTGCGGTGTCATCCGAGACTTCTTTGTTTGTGTCACGAAAGGGCGTGGCCTTGAAAGACACAACATTTGTGAACTACTGGCGAATTCACATCCTGCGCAATGCCACCTTCCCATATTTCCCACCATCATGGGCTCGTCGCTTGTTCGTGCAGTCCTACACTGCAGCGGTTGGCCAGGATCCTGAGATGTGGGATGGATGCGCTGTGGTGAGTCATGCTGGGAGGGAAATCGAATTTTGGACAAAACATATATTGATAATTCCCTTGCCTTGGCACTTGTCCCGGAGTTGGATACTTGGATGTATGTGGTTATGAGAAGCTTGCATGACAGTTTGTTTAGCATGGCAGTGATATCTGACGTGACACCTCATGCACTGTGCAGGCTATGGGATCTAGCACCAAGACCTGGTGGAATCACTACGGTGCTCCCACAATGCGAAGACGTATCTCGCAGGCTGCCGTCGATAATCATGGGACATTCCAGACATTCATGGCCATGGCGAGCCATGACGAGCAATTTGAGGACGTTTAGAGACCTAGTCACTTCATACGCACGAGCGCCCATTGAGCATGAATGCGTAGCTTTATAGTGTCGTGCAGCCTGTAGGGGGGGTGACAGGGTCCATGCGCTTGCTCAAATATATGCGCGGCTACCATCCAATGAGCGGTGATTGGTTTATTGAGACTAAGCGGTCTTTCGAGCTGACTAAGTTGCTCCCATCTTCCAGTCTAGCTGACTCGACTGGACACAGTTACATAACAGTTAGGGAATGACATGAACTGCATGCGCTTGCTTAAATTGATGCGCAGCTACCATCCAGCAAGCGGTGATTGGTTTATTGAGGCTAAGCGGTCTTTCGAGCTGATTAAGCTGCTCCCATCTTCCAGTCTAGCTGACTAGACTTGAAACAGTCACAGAACAGTTAGGGAATGACAAGAACTGCATGCCCTTGCATAAATTGATGCGCATCTACCATCCAGCGAGTGTTGATTGGTTTATTGAGGCTAAGCGGTCTTTCAAGCTGATTAAGCTGGTCCCATCTTCCAGTCTAGCTGACTAGACTTGACACAGTCACAGAACATTTAGGGAATGACATGAACTGCATGCGCTTGCTTAAATTGATGCGCAGCTACCATCCAATGAGCGGTGATTGGTTTATTGAGGCTAAGCGGTCTTTCGAGCTGATTAAGCTGCTCCCATCTTACAGTCTAGTTGACTAGACTTGACACAGTCACAGAACATTTAGGGAATGACATGAACTGCATGCGCTTGCTGAAATATATGCGCGGCTACCATCCAATGAGCGGTGATTGGTTTATTGAGGCTAAGCGGTCTTTCGAGCTGACTAAGCTACTCCCATCTTGCAGTCTAGCTGATTCGACTGGACACAGGTACATAACAGTTAGGGAATGACATGAACTGCATGCGCTTGCTTAAATTGATGCGCAGCTACTATCCAGCGAGCGGTGATTGGTTTATTGAGGCTAAGCGGTCTTTCAAGCTGATTAAGCTGCTCCCATCTTCCAGTCTAGCTGACTAGACTTGAAACAGTCACAGAACAGTTAGGGAATGACAAGAACTGCATGCCCTTGCATAAATTGATGCGCGGCTACCATGTAGTGAGCGGTGAATGGTTTATTGAGGCTAAGCGGTCTTTCGAGCTGATTAAGCTGGTCCCATCTTCCAGTCTAGCTTAGCTTAGATGAATAGCCTAAACCATCTTGCAGTTCAGCCCAATGCACTAGGCAGATGAAGCATGAATGTTGTTAACAGTTGGCGCTGCCCTCAATCCAGTGTAAGCTTCAAGTTTCTTAATTTGTGCCGCGCAACCTGTTGGGGGGGAGACAGGTCCCTGGTTAATTGGTGGCGCGCAACTTGTTGGGGGGGAGACAGGTCCCTGGTTAATCTGTGGCGCGCAACCTGTTGGGGGGGAGACAGGTCCCTGGTTAATTTGTGGCGCGCAATCTGTTGGGGGGGAGACAGGTCCCTGGTTAATTTGTGGCGCGCAACCTGTTGGGGGGGAGACAGGTCCCTGGTTAATCTGTGGCGCGCAACCTGTTGGGGGGGAGACAGGTCCCTGGTTAATTTGTGGCGCGCAACCTGTTGGGGGGGAGACAGGTCCCTGGTTAATCTGTGGCGCGCAACCTGTTGGGGGGGAGACAGGTCCCTGGTTAATCTGTGGCGCGCAACCTGTTGGGGGGGAGACATGTCCCTGGTTAATTGGTGGCGCGCAATCTGTTGGGGGGGAGACAGGTCCCTGGTTAATCTGTGGCGCGCAATCTGTTGGGGGGGAGACATGTCCCTGGTTAATCTGTGGCGCGCAACCTGTTGGGGGGGAGACATGTCCCTGGTTAATCTGTGGCGCGCAATCTGTTGGGGGGGAGACATGTCCCTGGTTAATCTGTGGCGCGCAACCTGTTGGGGGGGAGACATGTCCCAGGTTAATCTGTGGCGCGCAACCTGTTGGGGGGGTGACAGGTCCCTGGTTAATTTGTGGCGCGCAACCTGTTAGGGGGGTGACAGGTCCCTGGTTAATTTGTGGCGCGCAATCTGTTGGGGGGGAGACAGGTCCCTGGTTAATTGGTGGCGCGCAACCTGTTGGGGGGGAGACAGGTCCCTGGTTAATTGGTGGCGCGCAATCTGTTGGGGGGGAGACAGGTCCCTGGTTAATTTGTGGCGCGCAACCTGTTGGGGGGGAGACAGGTCCCTGGTTAATTTGTGGCGCGCAACCTGTTAGGGGGGAGACAGGTCCCTGGTTAATCTGTGGCGCGCAACCTGTTGGGGGGGAGACAGGTCCCTGGTTAATTTGTGGCGCGCAATCTGTTGGGGGGGTGACAGGTCCCTGGTTAAATTGTGGCGCGCAATCTGTTGGGGGGGAGACAGGTCCCTGGTTAATTGGTGGCGCGCAATCTGTTGGGGGGGAGACAGGTCCCTGGTTAATTTGTGGCGCGCAACCTGTTGGGGGGGAGACAGGTCCCTGGTTAATTGGTGGCGCGCAATCTGTTGGGGGGGAGACAGGTCCCTGGTTAATTTGTGGCGCGCAACCTGTTGGGGGGGAGACAGGTCCCTGGTTAATTGGTGGCGCGCAACCTGTTGGGGGGGAGACAGGTCCCTGGTTAATTTGTGGCGCGCAACCTGTTGGGGGGGAGACAGGTCCCTGGTTAATTGGTGGCGCGCAATCTGTTGGGGGGGAGACAGGTCCCTGGTTAATTTGTGGCGCGCAACCTGTTGGGGGGGAGACAGGTCCCTGGTTAATTTGTGGCGCGCAACCTGTTGGGGGGGAGACAGGTCCCTGGTTAATTTGTGGCGCGCAACCTGTTGGGGGGGAGACATGTCCCTGGTTAATCTGTGGCGCGCAATCTGTTGGGGGGGAGACAGGTCCCTGGTTAATTTGTGACGCGCAACCTGTTGGGGGGAGACAGGTCCCTGGTTAATCTGTGGCGCGCAACCTGTTGGGGGGGAGACAGGTCCCTGGTTAATTTTTGGCGCGCAACCTGTTGGGGGGGTGACAGGTCCCTGGTTAATTTGTGGCGCGCAACCTGTTGGGGGGGAGACAGGTCCCTGGTTAATTTGTGGCGCGCAACCTGTTGGGGGGGAGACAGGTCCCTGGTTAATTGGTGGCGCGCAACCTGTTGGGGGGGAGACAGGTCCCTGGTTAATTGGTGGCGCGCAATCTGTTGGGGGGGAGACAGGTCCCTGGTTAATTTGTGGCGCGCAACCTGTTGGGGGGGAGACAGGTCCCTGGTTAATTTGTGGCGCGCAACCTGTTGGGGGGGTGACAGGTCCCTGGTTAATTTGTGGCGCGCAACCTGTTGGGGGGGGAGACAGGTCCCTGGTTAATTTGTGACGCGCAACCTGTTGGGGGGAGACAGGTCCCTGGTTAATCTGTGGCGCGCAACCTGTTAGGGGGGAGACAGGTCCCTGGTTAATTTGTGGCGCGCAATCTGTTGGGGGGGAGACAGGTCCCTGGTTAATTTGTGGCGCGCAATCTGTTGGGGGGGAGACAGGTCCCTGGTTAATTTGTGGCGCGCAACCTGTTAGGGGGGAGACAGGTCCCTGGTTAATCTGTGGCGCGCAACCTGTTGGGGGGGAGACAGGTCCCTGGTTAATCTGTGGCGCGCAACCTGTTAGGGGGGAGACAGGTCCCTGGTTAATTTGTGGCGCGCAATCTGTTGGGGGGGAGACAGGTCCCTGGTTAATCTGTGGCGCGCAACATGCTCATGCCCCATAGCAAAGAGGGCAGGCCAGCACAATGCTCATACCCCCTAGCTAAGAGGTTCATTGGTGCGAGTTAAGTGGTGCATGAACATAAGTGGGGGCTCAAATCAGCATGAGCCACATATTGCATGTGCTCATCCAAGGCGTCGGTACAAGAAGTTCATTTGGGCTTGAAGTTAATATGTGTTTGATGTTCATTGGTGGCTAAAGTGAAGTGGTGCATGAACATAACTGGTGGCTGAAGTTCAGCATGAGCCAAAGGATGCATGTGCACATCATGGGCGTAAGTGTTTGAAGTTCATTGGTGGCTGAAGTGAAGTGGTGCATGAACATAACTGGTGGCTGAAGTCCAGCATGAAGGTTGCATGTGCACATCATAGGTCAAGTGTGGAACTTGAGTGCGCCAGTGGACTTGTGCGGTCTTGAAAGTTGTATCTATCTTGAGGTTCACGAGCCATGAGCTATATGCCTTGAAGTGACCCGGTGCACAGTCGAGTAGTGAAACTTCAGCGGCAGTGGACTTGTGCGGTCCTGAAAGTTGCAACTATCTTGAGGTTCACGAGCCATGAGCGATATGCCTTGAAGTGTCCCGGTGCACAGTCGAGTACGAGGTAGTGAAACTTCAGTGGCAGTGGACTTGTGCTCTCCTGAAGGTTGTAACTATCATGAGGTTCACAAGCTATGTAGTATATGCCTTGACATTTCCAGGTGCGCAGCCGAAACTTGAGTGGTGGCCGAACTTCAGCGCGAACCTAACATACATCTTGGTGATACTTTTTCCCACGCAATGTTTAGCCAGCGTTATGTTTTGGTTACACTTACCGCACAGTTAAACTGAAGGAGAGACGAACGTTATCCATTGGTGATCTTTCTTGCATATCATATGATCGCTTCGGACTTCGTGTGCATGCCTGTGTGAAGCCAGCCTATTTTGGAGGGCCGAATCTTCCTGTGTACAGGAAGTTCCTCTGGCGATTCACCCCTAGTTTTAGTCTTTTCATTTCAACATCCTGCCTGTCTTTTTGAACGAAGCGCCGCCCTACCAAGACACGCATGCGCGCATATACGCCGCTTTCTGCTGTTTCGAACACTGTTTTATCTAACGTGCCATACACGCCTGATGCCTCAGGTGACAGCAACAACATGTTCACCCATCAGTTTTTTGCAACAACATCTTACCGATCTGCGTCGAAGCCACGCCGCACCACTCCGATCTCCAATCTTCTTGCTTTGTCTACAGGTTGGCCACGCAGCCCTCGCCAGCTGTGCTGCCTGAGCGCAGCAAGAGGTGGCAGGAGGGCACACCCAGCGCGATTGCAGTGCATCTGATAAAGCAATCATGCAAAGCGTACCTCGCCGTTCCTACAGCTCCTCGATCAGTGTTACTACTAGATGGTGTTGCATGATGTTGAGCGAAACCTCTGGTTGATCTTGTAGACCTACACCAGGAATGCCAATCTCAACAGACGGCCATGATACGCCTGGAGACCGAACGTCTCGACGCCACAGCCATGGGGCAACGTTCCACACTTTGTACCACCTGTCGACGATCTGGAATGCACTTCTCAGTACCACCAGTGTACCAGTCCCTTCTTGAAAGATCAACCAATTCAGGTGAGCTTGGTAGCACACGTAATGCTACGCTCTGATGGCGACCCAGCTTCATCCTGATATGCCCGATCATGCTTTGCCACGGATTGGATCTTGTATGAAGTTCTCTGAGTAACGCGTTGTACTCATACGCAATGTAATGTATAAGCAGCATCTTCCTCATGCGTACCGTCAGGTACCCAACACACCGGGGGCCGACATCCCCACGCATCCCCAAAGCGCCATCGTAAACGCAAGAACAAGGAAGATCGAGAAGCCCAGCAACTACCATCCCCTGTGCACAAGACTCCATCACCTTGCTACATCAGATCAGAGTGCCACAACCACTCGACCACACGACCACTGGACTCGACCTTCCTGCTGTTTGCTGGATGAAAGGCAAGTAACAGCGTGTCCCTCCCGCATGGCCCTCCAGCATGGGCCATGTGCCCTCTAGCCTGTCCATACCCCCCCCTCCCCCTCGTGCTTACACCCCAGGCCATCAGCCACAAGTAAATTACAGAGCAAGGTACCAGTACCTGTCCCCGTGCACACGACTCCACCTCCATGTTTTTATCAGAGCAGCGTACAAGTACATGTCCCCATGCACAAGACTCCACCATCCTTATACATCAAGGCAAAGTAACAGAACCCCCTCCCCAAACACCTCTCCCCCTCAGCTGCCTAGCTCATGCAGTCCACATATCCCCCTTTGCTGCCTAGATCCAGCAGTCCACCTCTCCCCCTCAGCTGCCCAGGTCTTGCATGCCAAAGATCCCCCACAACTGCCCAGCAATTTAGGGTCCAGCCACTCAAAGTCCAACCAGTCAGGGTCCAGCCACATCCAATACCCCCATGTGCTCTCCTAGACTCTCCCACATACCCTCCCGTACATCCCATGCCATAAAGCATGCACCCTTTATGTCCCTTGCTACCACAGGACTAGGCTGGCTGGCCTACCATGCATCATGATCGTCTGAAGGTACCCAAGCCCAGCCTCATCACCTACTGCTTCTCAACAGCCAAAGCACTCCACATGCCCAGCTCATGGCCAGACACATCCCCTCTCCCCCCATCACCTGCCCCAGCTCATGGCCAGACACATCCCCTCTCCCCCCATCACATGTCCCAGCTCATGGCCAGACACATCCCCTCTCCCCCCACCACCTGTCCCAGCTCATGGCCAGACACATCCCCTCTCCCCCCACCACCTGCTCCAGCTCATGGCCAGACACATCCCCTCTCCCCCCACCACCTGCTCCAGCTCCTGGCCAGACACATCCCCTCTCCCCCCACCACCTGCTCCAGCTCATGGCCAGACACATCCCCTCTCCCCCCACCACCTGCTCCAGCTCCTGGCCAGACACATCCCCTCTCCCCCCACCACCTGCTCCAGCTCCTGGCCAGAACAGCTGTGGATCAGTAGTATGCCTCCTCCCTCCCACCCTTCACCCTTACCCCAGAACAACTGTGGACCAATCAGCTGCCTCCTCCCTCCCAACAGCTGTGGATCAATCAGCTGCCTCCTCCCTCCCACCCCTCACCCTCACCCCAGAACAGCTGTGGATCAGTCAGCTGCCTCCTCCCTCCTACCCCTCACCCTTACCCCAGAACAGCTGTGGATCAGTAACTTGCCTCCTCCCTCCCACCCTTCACCCTTACCCCAGAACAGCTGTGCACCAGTCAGCTGCCTCCTCCCTCCCACCCTTCACCCTAACCCCAGAACAGCTGTGGATCAGTCAGCTGCCTCCTCCCTCCCACCCCTCACCCTTACCCCAGAACAGCTGTGGATCAGTCAGCTGCCTCCTCCCTCCCACCCTCCACCCTTACCCCAGAACAGCTGTGGACCAGTCAGCTGCCTCCTCCCTCCCAATCCCCACCCTTACCCCAGAACAGCTGTGGATCAGTGAGCTGCCTCCTCCCTCCCACCCTTCACCCTTACCCCAGAACATCTGTGGACCAGTCAGCTGCAACCTCCCTCCCACCCTTCACCCTTACCCCAGAACAGCTGTGGATCAGTCAGCTGCCTCCTCCCTCCCAATCCTCACCCTTACCCCAGAACAGCTGTGGACTAGTCAGCTGCCTCCTCCCTCCCAATCCCCACCCTTACCCCAGAACAGCTGTGGATCAGTGAGCTGCCTCCTCCCTCCCACCCTTCACCCTTACCCCAGAACAGCTGTGGACCAGTAACTTGCCTCCTCCCTCCCACCCTTCACCCTTACCCCAGAACAGCTGTGCACGAGTCAGCTGCCTCCTCCCTCCCACCCTTCACCCTTACCCCAGAACAGCTGTGGATCAATCAGCTGCCTCCTCCCTCCCACCCCTCACCCTCACCCCAGAACAGCTGTGGATCAGTCAGCTGCCTCCTCCCTCCTACCCCTCACCCTTACCCCAGAACAGCTGTGGATCAATCAGCTGCCTCCTCCCTCCCACCCTTCACCCTTACCCCAGAACAGCTGTGGATCAGTCAGCTGCCTCCTCCCTCCCACCCTTCACCCTTACCCCAGAACAGCTGTGGATCAGTCAGCTGCCTCCTCCCTCCCACCCTCCACCCTTACCCCAGAACAGCTGTGGATCAGTCAGCTGCCTCCTCCCTCCCAATCCTCACCCTTACCCCAGAACAGCTGTGGATCAGTAACCTGCCTCCTCCCTCCTACCCCCCACCCTTACCCCAGAACAGCTGTGGATCAGTCAGCTGCCTTCTCCCTCCCACCCTTCACCCTTACCCCAGAACAGCTGTGGACCTGTCAGCTGCCTCCTCCCTCCCAATCCTCACCCTTACCCCAGAACAGCTGTAGACACGTCCCCTCTCCCCCCATCACCTGTCCCAGCCCATGGCCAGACACATCCCCTCTCCCCCCACCACCTGCACCAGCTCATGGCCAGACACATCCCCTCTTCCCCCACCACCTGTCCCAGCCAGAACAGGTATGGATCAGTCAGCTGCATCCTCCCTCCCAACCCTCACCCTTACCCTCCTCACCTCTGCACCTGCCAGCCCAGGGCCATTTACATTTTTGGCATTTTGGTCAGCTGCTTCATATCCTTTCACTCCACATCTGGCCAGCTCTCCACCTACTTACTGTACCTTTCTTCCCTATTTTCAGAAGATCAACCAACATCCCAAGTCTCCAACCAAGAGGCCTATCATCTTGCAAGCTCAAGTCCACGTTCCCGCCAGTAAGCACCAAATAAATGCACCAAATAAATGCACATCAATGCCCTGCCCCCATCACCTGTCCCAGCTCATGGCCAGACACATCCCCTCTCCCCCCATCACCTGTCCCAGCCCATGGCCAGACACATCCCCTCTCCCCCCACCACCTGCACCAGCTCATGGCCAGACACATCCCCTCTTCCCCCACCACCTGTCCCAGCCAGAACAGGTATGTTCTCCCTCCCGCAGCCCATGTGCCCTCCCGTGCCCTCCCGTACTCTCCCATACCCTCTCCCCACCTGTGGCATAAGATGTAGCTGAAGTCCTCAGCTGTAGTTGAAGCCTCTCCCCACCTGTGGCGTGCTTCCGTCATCTTCAGCTTGCCCTCAACCCTGGTTCCTGAGCCCTCCAGCCTTGCCCTAAACCCTTGGGTCCTTAATCCTCCAGCCTGCCCTTAACTCTGGATCTTGAGCCCTACGGTGAGGCGTTTAGGAATGTTGATTGTCGCATGAAATACAGCGGATGCTTTCGACGCTTACTCGCAAACCGAATCCGTAATCCAAGTCATCTTCTTAGCATTGTATAATTCTTCTGGACATGTTTCAGAGACGGTAAAACCGGTCTCCTAGGTCGTGGGAGACGGGTTTATGCCTCGTCGGACACACGCTCCAGAACCCTCCATCATCCGCGCATTGACCACCGCGTCGTTATTGACGCTCGTTACCATGGTCTTAAATATGGCCGATCTTGCACACAGCAAGTATGTTCGTTTCCTTTTTCAGTCCCCTTACCTGAAGAGACCAGAATGCGAAGATACCGTATACGATCCAACTTGTGTCAGCCTCCTTCCTTCGCTACGAATGATAACGTGTTGGAAATTGATTGGTCTGATGGACGCCGCCCCGAATATGGATGTTATTGGCAAGCACGTTTTGGCCTCCATTTGCTCGATTTTACCGCCTGAGTGCTGGTGGCTGCCCACCGTTGATGAGGCCCTTGCGGCCAGTAGGTTATGGTGCGTTTTTTTCTGTAACAGCATGATCATGCCTTTATGTCCTGATGATGGATGACATGAAAACCACTATAGGCTGAATGCTCCAGAGCCCAGGCCTGCGTGGACACGGCACGTGAATGCCGTCACAGCCTTGCGCTCTGCTCATGTGGTCTCCAGCCGTTATTCCAGCCATGTGCATGTCTCTCCAGCCATTCCCAAAATAGTGGTAGACCCCTTCAGCCTGGAGAGTTGTGAATGTGCTGGCACTGCTTGGGGATGGCCCGTCATGATGGGCAGCATGTACTTGCCTGGCAGTGTCGGAGCACCTACCAAGGAACAGATGTGGCCCCTATTTCACCCTCTGGCTCACGTGAGGTTAGTCTTTTTTTATCCCTTTCCCTTTCCTTTCAAGCGTTAAGCCCCCCCCCCTCTCCCCCATTTCTTTCCAGGCACCGTTTTGCGGACCCTGCAGTTGAACGCCACCTGTTGACCTTGCGTGTCCTTGCACACGTCAAGGCTGAGGCCGATGGGTCCTACCGGTCAAATAGCCGATCTTGTCAATTTCTGCAGTCTTTGCTGATGCACGTCGATTCAGCGGCCGTCCCCCTTTCACTCTCAGCCGCCACGAGGGAATGGATAGCAAGCATGGATGCAGGTTTTTTGCCCGTGCCCCCCATCCTTTCTGCCCGGCCCTTGCTGGCTTATTCCGACAAGCTCCACGTCTCCTCCGCGTGCATGGTGTTTGACCCGCTTAGGGTGGCCTCCAATTCGCTGTTCCACGTGCATAATGGCTACTTGATGATGAAAATTGGTCGAACAGGTGATTGGTTCATGATATTTGTATTCTTTATCGAGTGCCCGAATGCATGCACCATTATTCTCCTGATCCCTAACCCTCACGCCCACCTCTTGTAGGTTCTTCCTCCCCTGCTGTTGGCTTGGCTGGCCGTGGCCGTCCCCCGAAGGGTCCTCTCCGTTCTGAGTATGTGCATCGGCTGGTCCATTTCTTTTTTAACGGCCCCCCACCTCCTGGGGACGACGGTGTATATGTGGTCATGCACACATGTGGGAATCAGCAGTGCATGTCGCCCCTCCACCTGAAGTGGGGGAATCGCAGCTTGAACCCTAGCATGTTTTTATTTGATAATTTTTCAGAGTCTGTGGCCGAGCGTTTGATTCATCATGACCGCATGTTAGAAGATGCAACGAAGGAGATTTTGCTTGCTGGACCCCTGTCTCCTTCAAACCCTCGGTTGGCTCGGTTGAAGCGCCGGCGTCCTCCCGCGGGAGAAGCGCATGTGGCTGCTTGCAATGATTTCTGTGTCCGGGCTCTAGATTTTGGAGAGGCTTGAACAATGTGCTTCAGAGATAGCCTCTCTCTTTTCTGTGGATCTAATTTTGTAAGCACAAGGCTCGCACTCCAATGACATATGCTCACTCCGCCTGCAAGCTGGAAATAAAGGCTAATTCGTGAGAGGCAATCCTGAACACGCTTGACATCCTTCAGCCAGTTTGTGGACTTTGCATGAACATGTTACGTCTTGGCCCACAGAAAATCTACAGCCATGCAGATAATGCCTCATCGTGCTTACTTCAGTCCACATCTCCCCCCCTCCGCTCACATGAGCCTGCTCTGCTCCATGAGATCCTCATGAATTTGCCAGCCTTCCTTATGTCAGGTCTTGCTCATGCAGGGTCATAGGAAGCTTCGTGGCATAGCATGCCTTCAACACGATTCTAAACAAAGCCGGGTACATACACGTGTTCCTTGACGTGATTTACTGCACAACCCTCACCCACACGCCTCCACAGCCCTCGCCTCGCCTCTTGTGTTTTACTGCCTTGATCTTTGCGATCGGCAAAGATATGCCCCCCCCCCCCCCCGGCGGCCCTCCCCTTTGTAAAGTCCCATATGCCACCTTTGAAGGCATGCTGGCCCACTGTATGCTGTGTTGCTTGCTTCCCCTTAATTTTCGCTGCTTTCTGGCTTTTGAGCCGAGCGCGGTTGTCGGTAGGTGGCCTCGTGTGTCGGTTGTGGTGACGCGTTTGATTGCCGTCGTACCTGCTGCCACGCTGTTCTGTTTCTTTGGGTGCCCTTTGCAGATGGTTTCCCGTTGTCGTGTCTCTTGCCTTGATTTCAATCAGAGCTGCGTTCGACAATTGTGTTTATATTTGCGTGCTCCTTGGCTGTGCTTTTCGTGTGCTGTGAATAAAGCATACAGTGGCGTGGCTAAGGTGACACAAGCGGTACACTTCGTTACTTTTGTATATTTCCCTTGTTTCTGCTCTCCCCCAGTTTCGGTTGATATTTGTCTTGGTTTGCGTGTGCGCTCTCTCTTGCTTGCTCCGCAGCGATGTTCGCGCTTGGTATTTTGTGGGTGAGGGTCTAAGTCCCTGTCGACAGCGTGTCAGCAACGCGTGTACTATGTACCGTCGTCACACCCCTTACATGAGGGTACTCAGCAGACTACCCCACCACCCTCGCTCCTCATGTGTGCCAACCCACACATGCCTTGCTTTGCCTTGACTGTTGCTCTTGACCTGCGGTTATCCGTCCTGCAAGGAAAAACGATGTTGCGACGCGTAACGCTCTCCGGACACTTCCCCTCAGTAGGTCCTTGACGGCCCGTGGGGGGTTACGCCTGAAGCGGCGGAGGTTCGATCCCGAGCGCGTGTCGGGCCTATCCCCCACAGGCCGTCAGGACTTAATGACGGGAAGTATTTTATCAATTTCCCTCGCTGTCCCTTGAAAACAACCATGTGTCTATGAACAGCCTCTTATTATGGACGCGTTGGCTAGAGCAGTTAAATCATGAAGGATGGGGGATTGCCAGCCTTTCATATAATTAATTCGGTGAGCGGGATGTGTACCACATCATTGCGGTCGTGTTTTTATTTGAGATGAACCCCCTTCAGAGCTCAAACCCCTTGCGGAAATAAAAGGGAAGATGAAGATCAGAGGGGCAGAGTGGTCTTTTGGGAGGCTGTGGTATACATGTTTGAGAGTTAGAGAGCAATGGGGCTGGTGTTCTGGGGGGGCGGCTTCCCTTTTTTATTGAAACATAAAACTCGTTTGCGTATTTTCGCCGTCATGGCTCAGCTTCGAGGCTCGGATCTGGATCAGAGTCTTTAAATTTTCCTTTAGCCGTATTTGGTAGCAAGGTGTTATGTTGACACACACCGTCGTTAATAATAGGGTTTGAGATGCTTCCCTTGGGCTGAAATGAATGCGAGGTGTCCATTAAATTCGGGATGCAAACATAATTCAGATCAAATTCTGGGAGGGTCAATTTCCAGAGCTGAGGAAAAGCATCTTACTTTCATGTCCTGAGAGAGGGTATTTCAGGCCTTCCCTCTAATTTATTATGGTGAGCGGGATGCTATCGGCAAATCATGGCAGCCATGTTTCGCTTTGAAAGGCCCTTTATATTTTTGAAGCCGCACCGCGGTGAGAATATGAACCTCTGAGGAACTAAGGGAGATACGAGTGACAGAGTGGTCATTTGGGGGGCTGTGGTACACATCGTTCAAGTGGAGAGCAACGGGGCAGGCGGTTTCCTCCATTCTACCGTACACCCAATTGCGTGTTTCTTAGCTTCGTGACCTGTCCCTGTTTTTCAAAGGCTCGGATCTGGATCTCAGGGCGTGGATCATAATTTTGCCTTTCCAGATTTTGTAGCAAGGTCTTGTTATAGTTCGGGATGCTTTCCATGGGCTGAGATGGTTCAGGGCTTCATTTCGGGATGCAAGCTTATTCAAATCAAATCCAGGGGAACGTCAGTTTCCAGGGTTGAGGAAAATCATACTACTTTCAGGATTGTGAATGGAACAAGCTTAAAGTCTAGGGAGACAACAAAAATGGCATCGTGTTTGCGTGCTACATGAAGCGGTTAAAAATAAGAAGCCGTTATTGGGGGGCAGCGAGCGGGCTATTTCACCGGCCTGCCCCATGTTCCATGCTAGCAGAAGTGACATAAATACACATGAACACTGTCACTAATAAAGTGTGCGGTTTTGAGGCCTCTACAGAGCACTCAGCCATGCAACATTGCCGGCGGGGATGACATCGGTGTTATAAAACACCATGCCCTTCTTCTTGTCTCCGCTACCCGCCATTGAAACCTTGACATCTAGTAGGTACGCCCACGTGCCCTTGGCCCCTGGCGCATTCAAAGTCGCAAGCACGACGGTGTGCGCTTTTCGGCCCCTGAACATGCTGCCGGAGGCCTCCGACCTAAACGTGCAGAACATGCCTGCCTCGCTGCACTGCCGCACCGCCATAAAGAGGCGTTGGAGGCAGCTGTCTTTCCATCCGACATTGAAGGAGAAGACGTACCGAATCACAGGGACCTCCGGATCCCAGTTCGGGTGCACGAGGAGGGTCTCCTTGCTTGCCTCAGAGTCAGGTCCGAACAACGCTTGCATCTGTCCTTTCGGCCACTGGAGAGCCATGACATCGAAGATCTGCGATGACATCGAAACAAATCGTCTAAGACCGGTATCTTCGACGTCATCGTCAGAAGCATCATGAGCGTATGCAGCAACACATAACTCACCCCCTTCGGGCTCGGCTGCACCTCTACGCCAAATGTGGACATGGCTCCGGCGAATAAGGCAAAAACCATCATCGCCCCATCGTCACACCCGACGTCCGTGAACGCTATGTGGGCGGCAACTCCCGGAGTCAAGCAATTAATGAACACCAGCATGAGTGCGGCCTTGCTCAAGTTTGAGGCCGTTCCCGGCATGCCGTTTCCGCTGTCTCGCCCCAAACCTCGCAAGGCACGCATTTTGAGTAGCAGCATGAAATTCTTGTACAGGGGTACCACAGTGCGAACCCAGCCGACTGGCGCACGGGCAAGGATGCGCTTGGGTGCAATGGCCGCCATGTCGATTTTTAATTAGCTGTTGATTTTGAACACACATCTCATAACGATCGTTAACAAATGGGCATGCCGCAGTCCTAACGCCACCGCCAATCTGCTGATCCGACCACAAGGACAGGTGATTCACCAAAGTCCACTTGGAATGGCAGCAGTGGTTCTATCAATATGTTCATGCGCGTGTGGTAGACATCGGAAGTCATAGGGGGAAGGTAATGAGGTCAGGCCCGCGACCTTCAACTTGCTATCCGCCCCCTCATTCCACTAAACCGAGCGCTCACACCATCACAGGATGCGAGTGGAGCCAGCGAAAGCCCAGTAGTGGTATGAGGTCTTCGACAAGCGAAGCGGCGCATCAGGCGATTGGGCAGGTGAGGAATGAGGGGAGTCCAAGTTAGCGAGGCGCGACCAGCCACACAATGGACGAACTGACAACAGGAATATTAGCGAGGCTGCCAAGGTGGAAGTCAAAAGCTGCAGGGAGCAAGGGGGACGGGTCTTCAGATCGGGCTTCGCAGGCAAATTGATTCTTCCGGGTGGGGTCAGGGCGGCCGGATGAAACTAGAAAGGACGAACACATAGAAATGTCCAGGTTGCTTGCCCAACACATGGCCAAATGCACCCCCTCTCCCACCACCACCTGCCTCAGCCCATGGCCACAGGCAGCCCCTATCCCCCAACCAACTGCATCAGCCCATGGCTGCCCCTGCTGATTTCCCATGCCTGCCCCCCTTACTGGTTGAACCTTGCATGCAATAAAAAATAGTAACATCTGCAGGGTTGCTAGATGCAATGTACATGATGCATGCACTTCATTGTAGTCTCCGTATACTAATTTCGGTGGAACAAACCTCTGTCCCTTGCTACCACAGGTTTAGGCTGGCTGGCCTACCTACCATGCATCGTGCTGGTCTGAAGCAACAGAAGACCAGCCTCATCAGCTATAGGAAGTCTACCAGCCCCGTGCACTACCAGCCCCGTGCACATGACTCCATCAAGATGCTTACACCGCTCGCCATGAGGCCACCCGCCCAGCGACAACATTGCAGGTAAAAATGGCATGTCACGTGTAGGAAATGCTGATCAGGAAATGTAGGGCAGGCTGGTTACATCAGCACTCATTTACTGACTGGACTAGCACATTTAAATTACAAGAATCTCTAGTTGAGGCCACACACAGTTTCTGAAGTTAGGGGGATTTGCTTTCGTTAGCTGCGCCGTCCACACATAGGTACAAAATCATGGAGGCAGGGTACCTGCCATGGTCGACAGGAGCAGGTAAGGTGTAGGGCCCTTATGTAAAAACGTCATGTCTCCTCAAGCCACTAATTTGTGTGGCCCATCCCTTTGCAGGTGGTCGTGAAGATGAAGAGCTCAGACCATCGTGTGAGTTGGGGTGGGGAGGAGCTATGGGAAAGAAAGGGGAAAGAGGCCCTGCACACTTTTCACACCTCAGGCATTTACATGAGTGGCAAATTATAATTAAAAAAACTCTGGGCATGGGTGCACAAGTGAATGTGCATGAATCAATGCAGGTGCAAGTACTAACAAAGGTGCATGCCCTAGAGGGATATCCATCAGGATTAGGGTCCAGTACGCTTACATGGGCATGTCCTCCCAATGCATGCACTTCATTGTAGTCTCCGCATACTAATTTCGGTTGAACATACCTTTGTCCCTTGCTACCACAGGTTTATGCTGGCTGGCCTACCTACCATGCATCGTGCTGGTCTGAAGCTACAGAAGACCAGCCTCATCAGCTATAGGAAGTCCACCAGCCCCGTGCACTACCAGCCCCGTGCACATGACTCCATCAAGATGCTTACACCGTGCGCCATGAGGCCACCCGCCCAGCGACAACATTGCAGGTAAAAATGAATGGCATGTCACGTGTAGGAAATGCTGATCAGGAAATGTAGGGCAGGCTGGTTACATCAGCACTCATTTACTGACTGGACTAGCACATTTAAATTACAAGAATCTCTAGTTGAAGCCACACACAGTTTCTGAAGTTAGGGGGATTTGCTTTCGTTAGCTGCGCCGTCCACACATAGGTACAAAATCATGGAGGCAGGGTACCTGCCATGGTCGACAGGAGCAGGTAAGGTGTAGGGCCCTTATGTAAAAACGTCATGTCTCCTCAAGCCACTAATTTGTGTGGCCCATCCCTTTGCAGGTGGTCGTGAAGATGAAGAGCTCAGACCATCGTGTGAGTTGGGGTGGGGAGGAGCTATGGGAAAGAAAGGGGAAAGAGGCCCTGCACACTTTTCACACCTCAGGCATTTACATGAGTGGCAAATTATAATTAAAAAAACTCTGGGCATGGGTGCACAAGTGAATGTGCATGAATCAATGCAGGTGCAAGTACTAACAAAGGTGCATGCCCTAGAGGGATATCCATCAGGATTAGGGTCCGGTACGCTTACATGGGCATGTCCACAAAAGCGCGAGCTGAAGATGCGGACGATAAACTAGTTGAAGTGAGTTCACAAAATTGTGAAATGTCTACCTTGATCCCAACATCATTATAACGAAACTAACTTGTTTCACTCCTGTGCAGGTTTCAGATGTAGCTCCAACAAGGTGGCCATGTGGTAGGGGAAGGGAGGCTAACTTGCAAGGCATGGCATGGCATGGCCAAGGCTGGCATGGCATGACCTAGCCTTGCAAGATATGGCCTTGTAACCCCTATGTGTAATGTAATGTGGAACGTATTTAGCCAAAACATAATATTTTAAGCCTCTACTTATACATAGAAGAGCATAAATTTCAAAGATGAGACTAGTAACATGTCCACGGGGGCCGCTCAAAGCTCGGCCGCGTGGGCGCCCAACTGTTCAGAAGGGAGTAAAGAAGGAACTCAAAGAAAGAGAGGGGTAAAGGAACGAAATAAGAGGCCGGTAAGGCAACGAATTGGGCTAGTTTGTTTTCATCGTGAGACACCGCCCATAAATCCACCAGCCACACTCAATTAATGACGTTACACCTCTGGCCCTGGGTCAAATAGGCTCAGTCGCATGGGCGCCAAATTTCAGAGTTGGGAGATCAGAGCGTTCTTTCTGAGTTCCTGGGTTAGTTTGTTTTGATTGTGAGACACCGCCCATAAATCCACCAGCCACACTCAATTAATAACGTTACACCTCTGGCCCTGGGTCAAATAGGCTCAGTCGCATGGGCGCCAAATTTCAGAGTTGGGAGATCAGAGCGTTCTTTCTGACTTCCAGGGTTAGTTTGTTTTGATTGTGAGACACCGCCCATAAGTCCACCAGCCACACTCAATCAATGACATTACACCTCTGGGCCCTGGTCAAACAAGGATCACCTGCGTGTGCACCTCACTTCAGGGTTTACCGGAAAGAACGAAACAAACACCAGGGAATAAGAAAAATGTGGAGGAGCGGGGGGAAATGAAGCGAAGGGATGGACGCAAGGTTGAAAAAATTACAACCAACTCTGAAAAACGACTTTGCCTCTACTACATCTACAAACTTGGCTCAAGCACTCAGAGCAATTATTAAATTAACCGCGATCAGAAGCACATCTAAAATGGATAGGATACACAGGGAAAATTTAAAAAACAGCTTTGACCCGCCACATAAATTGTTCCCAATCATTTGAAGTATTCATATGTTAGGCCAGAAGGGGGAAAATCAAACACGAGGGGGGTCAATGGACACCCAATTAGCACCATGCACAATGCACTACCGTATGCATGCAACAATCAGACCATGCAAGAATTGGTTATGGTTAAGGGTGCAGCGACTCCTTAGTGCGCATCCCATGAAGCACCTCCTCCCGCACAATGGCTAGGCTCGCGTTGGCAACCTTTATGGCTGCCTCTGTGCTACCAGGGCGGCTCCACACCGCACAACCATGCACATTGGGCTGGCTCTCTCCTGATGGTGCAGTGTGGGGCGATGTGCCATGCACCAAGACATTGGTGCTCAGCCAAACAAAGCTGCCATGCCTGGGGGTCATCTTAATGCCCAGGGAGGGCACGTGGAATGACCCGCTCCGCATGCTAGTACCACCGCGTTCCTGAAACCAGAAGATGGCTCCCCCCACTGGAGTGTCCTTCTCATCGACGTGGTACTTGTTTGTGTAGTCCTTGGTCAGACTAAAGTTGGTCATGTGGTGGTGTGATGTGAGCATCTGTGGGGCTGGCTCCCCAGACGCAGCCTTTAGGTGGTCCATTTGGAGGGGGACCAGCGACTGCAGGGCTCCCACCAGGTCAGACAGGGTCTCGTTGCATGCTACCCGTGCTTCTGAGTTCTCGCACTCTATCTTGTACCGCCCCGCCACGGTCCACTTATTCAGTGGGTTGGTGAGCCCAGCACACCTCATGGGGACCTCGCCCTTCACCTCCTTTCCATCACCCCTCTTCAACTCCGTCATAAGCGGCTCGCAATGACGCAGACTCTGCAACAGCGGGGTAGCCATACTGGTCCCGATGTCCCGCACCCAGAGAAGGACCAGCCGTTTCTGAAAGAAAACAGCTTGCGCTGGGATGCTCCTATTGCATGCAATATCTACTAGTGATGCTCCTCTCTCACATGTGACAGCTTTCCCCACCAAGCCCGCCGCTCGCTGTAGCTCGGTCACCTCGGTTATCTTGATGCTCTTGTATCGCTTCTCCAGATCTGCCTTCACAACACTGGGTATTAAAGGCAGGGTGCAATCAAGTAAGTTGTGCTAAGCTGTTGCAAAAATGCATCATAATTGGGCAACAGCCTCCACACTTCCAGGACACACATATCATTCTGGCAGCATAGTAAAGGATCACTATATGAGCATGCAGCCATGCTCAAAATGTCAGGGCAGTGGGTAAAATGGGAGGAACACAGATTTTGAGCCACTTAGGTGGTTCAGCAAAACAGCCCCCCTCGCTCCCACTCATGGAGATGGCTCTGCTTATCAACCACGCTGTCACACCTGAAAGTGTATGGCTGGCAAGTGAGCCATGCCTTGCCCGCTTGGGCTACCTTGGGCACACACTTGCGCCCCCCCTTGGACCCAACAGTCGTCGGCTTCTGAATGGCTGATTTCCGCTTTTGCCTCTGACGCTTTAGCGTGTCCTTCCTGGTCGCTGCGCGCTTGCGATGGATGGCATACATGGACTTTTCTCCGTGCTTCATTTATCTAAAAGGATGTATGACCCGGTTTAAAGGCAGGTAAGCCTCAGTAGGCCCGTCATTCCACTAAAAGAAAAGTGTGGACACTAAAATGACCAGCGTTAACCGGTAAACAGTAACTTTAGAGAACGTCTCAGCTCTGTTTGGCCACTACATCTCCTCTTAAACGAACCGTTTATGCGCCTTCTGTGGCGAGGCATACAAGGACAGCGACGATTCCTCTGCTTGGTCATACCCGAGACCAAAAAGAGCAATGGTGCATGCGTGCGTAGCTTGCGCTAAGCTTTACATATTAAAAAAGTATCAAAACAATATAATTAGGAGGACGTGGAGACGATAATTCAGGTTGGAGCCGGATCAGAGCGGGGATGGTGTGACGTTCACGTGGAAGGGCAAGGTGAGTGGGTGGCAACACCTACCGGTGACAGGCTGAAGGTGCCAGTTATGTTTTGAAGGTTAGGCAAACATATGGTTGGAGGCGAGGTAGATGTTGAAGTGGCGGTGTGCATGGGAAGGAGCAAGGGAGAATTCATGCATGAGAGCGGACATGGGGCACCAGGTACGAACATTCGGGCTCATGTATCATGCAGGTACATCATGGCCTTGTAATCCAGCTGCATCTTGGTTTCAAATTGGTGCTTCATTTGGGAAGCATTTCAGAAGACACAGGAAGAGAACAAACACATCGTGTGGTTGTGGAGCCTAAGCCCTTCAGACATGAAGAGATAATAGTGTGCACCTGCAAATGCGCATGAATGCGCAGGGGGGAGCGTTGAGCAGCCGGCAAAAAAAAAACTGTAGGGCTCCCGTCATGCTGCATGACTGCTGGGCTTAGCTGGAACCTGAAGCATGAGCACCTCTAGGGCTCCCGTCATGCTGCAGGATTGCTGGGCTTAGCTGGAACCTGAAGCATGAGCACCTTTAGGGCTACCGTGTTGTTGCAAGATTGCTGAGCTTAGCTGGAACCTGAAGCATGAGCACCTGTAGGGCTACCGTCATGTGACCCCCCAATTCAATGACACTAAACCTCTGGGCCCTGCTCAAAAAGGCGTGGCCGCATGTGTTAGTGTATTACATGATGCCCATGCAGTGCAACTGCCTTAGAGCTGCCTTAGAGCTAGAGGCTTTCAACTTAGGAGAAGAGGAGGGGTGAAGACTCGAATGTATGTTGCATGTTGGCAGCAGCATGGGAGCTGGGAAGGTGCATGGCGTCCTTGTAACTTCGCTGCCTACCCATCAAAGACCGTCGTTAATGTGCCGACCATACTCACAATACACACATTTCACCACCACAGCCCGCCTTCCTTGCCATAAATAACCCTTTCTAGTAGCTTTGTTTCACTGTCAACGTATCAATATGCAGACACATACCACCCCGTTGTGCCTTCCATCGCCGATTGTGGCAAATACAATTGCCGTCTCCCGGTTTACAGACCGCCCGGGTCTTTTCCTCGTTGCGAATCAAGCTTATCGGAACATTTTAGCTCCTCACGGGTTGTCGATTAAGGATTTGAGACGCTCGATTCGGTCGATCCGTCCGAGTCATGTACTACGCTGCACGGATGTTGCGAACCTGAAGAAGCTCGTTCGAATCAGAGCCATCCGCAATAGACACGGCGCTGTTATCATGATTTCTGTACAGGGCATTCAAGCCACGATTCGGCAGTCGTCCAAGCTGACATCTGACGATAAAGAAGTCTTGTGTGAAGCCCTAGGCGAATTGGCACCTCCGCCTTCATACGGGTCCATGATCATCAGGTGAGACTAGCCAGTTCAGACTAGCCTGTATTCTAAACCTGTTTATTCTGTACCTTCCTCATGTACCTATCATGCGTGCCCTGACCACCATACCTTGTATGCTCCATTCAGCCAAATGCAAGCAGCAGCGGGCTCGAGCAAGCGCATGCGGCCGACCACCATGCGGCCACCCAGCGATGAGTTGAAGCAGCCAAACACAATCCCTCCAAAGCCTGTCAAGGAGAGCAGTGATGAGGAGATCAGTGATGAGGAAGACAATGGGTAAGTGATAAGCAGTACTAGACTGGATTGTGTAGTTGCTCAACCAAAGTGTTTTAGCCCAGATAGAGCTTGCATTTTTCCGCTTCCTGTCACATGATGAATGCCGGTCCGTGCACCCCTAATTAGATTAGGCAAGGACAACATACTTCCACCTCCCATCTGACCTTGAATCTTTTATTCAGAAAATTGCAAGCAACGGGCGCGAGGAAGCGCATGCGGCCCGCCAACGCTCATCCACCCAGCTTTGAGTTTGAGCTTTCCAACATCCCTCCTTCGATGCCTGCCAAGGAGAGCAATGATGAGGAGAACAGTGATAGTATTGACAATGGGTAAGTGATAATCATGACTAGGCTGGATTTCTGTACTTGCCCAAGCAGCATGATTGTTTTTGCCTGAGTCCATGTAGTGATCAATGTCCCCGGTCCGACCCCCGTTAGGTTGAATTTGGGACGCACTCCAAGCAAACACGTCATGCATGATGATGAGGAGCTTGAGGATGTGGATGCTGCCACACCTGGACTACACCCTCAACCATCACATACACCTGATCCTGCTGGGTAGGTTGATCAAAATATCTGTACAAACGTATTTCGCCCAAGCTCAAGCGTATGCCATGCAGAACCCTGTCCCCCAATCCTCTTTTAAGCGTATGCCCTGCACAACCCTGGCCCACAAACCTCTTTTAAGCGTATGCCCTGCAGAACCCTGCCCCACAAACCTCTTGTAAGCTTATGCCCTGGACCCTTTTCCTGCACCCTCATATAGGTTGGACAACGTACTTCCAGCAACCATCTATATTGACCTCTTCTCTTCCGATGAGGGAGAGCCAAACTATGTTGACACCGGCGGCTACACCGGTATCAACATGCATATTTCTGGAAATGTACCTCCACGTCATGTTTGGTACGTAATTGAAGTTGTGTCATTTATAATAAATCTCAATTTTAATCTGCATACCCTCAGCCACTGTCCCTTGTATGTGACAAATGAGCGGCATCTTCCCACATTCACCCTTGATTACATGTGAATGAAGGATACCATGCACGTGCACATGCTTGGCTCCACCCTCACATGTTGCCCTGTGGGCCAAAACAGTTGCCTTCCCCTCATGGCTCTCTTTCACCTGCAGTTTGGGCAATGTGACACCCTCGTCCAGTGATGACAGCAGTGAGCCAGACACTTCTGATCCAGAGACATCAGATCATCCCGATGATATCAAGGTAGCATCCCATCGAGAACGTGGGGACAGCCAAAACAGAAGGTCAGTCCACATGACATTTTAGGATGTGTTCTTGCCGTAGGGTCCAAATGAAGGGATTGTAGGAATCATGTGCTCATGTAGCTTTAGGTCCTCCCCCCCAATCAACACCCCCTTTCTCCCTCCCCAGCCTCCCACCCCTGCCTCTCACATGAGACCTGTCCCCCGTACTTCCCCCATGCCTCTCTAATGTTACTTGTCCATCCCATCCATGTTATGCAGTTTTTCTGTTGGGGACATGCCAGTGAACATGCCTCAAGTGGAGCTAACCTCGAAACAACATGCCATGAAGTACGGACTCAAGGGACACCAAGAGACTGCTAAGCTAACTTGTGAGATTGCCGAGTACGTTGAGTGGAACAACACTGCCATCCAGCTGGACCGTCCATGCGTGGCCCTCCAAACCACGACACTGGGCAAACATGAAGACCATCTGAGAGGTGAGATACAATCATATCCATATCCCATACTCTTAGGCCATGCTTGTATGAGAGTTAGTGTAAGGCCATGTGTGTAAGATGGTTTACTGTCGGGCCATGCTCGTACAAAGGTTTTTTGTCATGGTTTTATGCTCCCATGCCATGCTTCTATGAGGGTTTCATCTCTTGAATGACTGACCTTTTGGATGGCCTCCCCCCCCACACCTATTAGGTTATCTGGGCTTCATCGCCAACGTGCAAGACGTCAACCCCGAGACCTTGTCCTTGAATGTCTACAAGGACAAAGCGACATTCTTAGCCTTCATAGCCTACTTGAAGGCGCGGTCAGTTGGCCGGGACCACGTGGTTAAGCATGCATCCATATGCAGGCGTGTTTGCCAGTTCTTGTACCGGGGAACAGGCGATCTGCAGATGGGGGTCATGGACACCTGGTTAACCAATCTGCAGCGGCAGTTACTAGCCTCAATGCCCAAAACCCCGGTCAGTGAGATGCCCTATGGACCCGAGGTGTACCAGCACATCGACCATCTAGTGTCGCGTGCACGGCGGGCAATTGCATGGGATTCACAGCTGGATGATCTGACAAAGGTGGAGACAGCGTTCACAGTGCAGACAGCCCTCCTGGCCATGCTCATCACAGGATCACAAATCCCTCCGTGCCGGTGAGTGCATGATGGTCAGTGCTAAGGGTTTGATGGGTTTATAAATGCGGTGAACGTATGATTGCAGAAGCAAAAAGTATGATGATGAAGCCCGATTCCCACCTTGAAGCCTAATTCCCACCGTGCCCAAGCATGGGAAGCCTGATTCGCAAGCCCCCTTGCCTGAGAAGCCTGATTCCCACCTTGCCCTTGCTTCGTGAGCAACACATGTGATGATAAAGCCTGATTCCCACCCTGAAATCTGATTCCTACCATGAAACATGATTCCCACCTTGCTCACGAAGGTTGCATGTGTTGAAGACCCTTCAACACCCGAGATTTGTTGGCAAGGGACCGTGTCCTGACCCAGACTGCTTACAGCCCACAAAATGCCTGGGGAACCATTTCGAGGTGGTCAAGCTGGATGCAACATTGGAGGAGGGACCAAAGCGAAAAATCATATACCGAGCCATTCACCACAAGGTAAGAACCCTGATTTATAAGACCAGCCATTTGTTAATTGCAGTGAAAGTAGATTCCCAGTCCATGCATTTGAATTTCTCCCTCATTATTAGTGTGTATGCCCTCCTTTACCCCCTCCCAGTCCATGCAGCTGTTTGGGCCCAAAGGATTAGTGTCCTTGCCCCCCTTGCCTCATCCCAGTCCAGGCAGCTGCTTTTCTCCATAACAAACAAAAAATGTTTGTGGGCCCTCCTTTACCCCCTCCCAGTCCATGCAGTTGTTTGGGCCCAAAGGATTAGTGCCCTTGCCCCCCCTTGCCACATCCCAGTCCAGGCAGCTGTTTTTCTCCAAAACAATACGTGTTTGTGGGCCCTCCTTTACCCCTCCCAGTCCATGCAGCTTGTTGGGCCCAAAGGATTAGTGCCCTTGCCCCCCCTTGCCCCATCCCAGTCTAGGCAGCTGTTTTTCTCCATAACAAAACGTGTTTGTGGGCCCTCCTTTACCCCTCCCAGTCCATGCAGCTTGTTGGGCCCAAAGCATTAGTGCCCTTGCCCCTTCTTGCCCCATCCCAGTCTAGGCAGCTGTTTTTCTCCATAACAATAAGTGTTTGTGGGCCCTCCTTTACCCCTCCCAGTCCATGCAGCTTGTTGGGCCCAAAGGATTAGTGCCCTTGCCCCCCCTTGCCACATCCCAGTCTAGGCAGCTGTTTTTCTCCATAACAATAAGTGTTTGTGGGCCCTCCTTTACCCCTCCCAGTCCATGCAGCTTGTTGGGCCCAAAGGATTAGTGCCCTTGCCCCCCCTTGCCCCATCCCAGTCTAGGCAGCTGTTTTTCTCCATAACAAAACGTGTTTGTGGGCCCTCCTTTACCCCTCCCAGTCCATGCAGCTTGTTGGGCCCAAAGGATTAGTGCCCTTGCCCCCCCTTGCCACATCCCAGTCCAGGCAGCTGTTTTTCTCCATAACAAAACGTGTTTGTGGGCCCTCCTTCACCCCTCCCAGTCCATGCAGCTTGATGGGCCCAAAGGATTAGTGCCCTTGCCCCCCCTTGCCACATCCCAGTCTAGGCAGCTGTTTTTCTCCATAACAAAACGTGTTTGTGGGCCCTCCTTTACCCCTCCCAGTCCATGCAGCTTGTTGGGCCCAAAGGATTAGTGCCCTTGCCCCCCCTTGCCACATCCCAGTCTAGGCAGCTGTTTTTCTCCATAACAATACGTGTTTGTGGGCCCTCCTTTACCCCTCCCAGTCCATGCAGCTTGTTGGGCCCAAATCATTAGTGCCCTTGCCCCCCCTTGCCACATCCCAGTCTAGGCAGCTGTTTTTCTCCATAACAATACGTGTTTGTGGGCCCTCCTTTACCCCTCCCAGTCCATGCAGCTTGTTGGGCCCAAAGCATTAGTGCCCTTGCCCCTTCTTGCCCCATCCCAGTCCATGCAGCTATTTTTCTCCATAACAATAAGTGTTTGTGGGCCCTCCTTTACCCCTCCCAGTCCATGCAGCTTGTTGGGCCCAAAGCATTAGTGCCCTTGCCCCCCCTTGCCACATCCCAGTCTAGGCAGCTGTTTTTCTCCATAACAAAACGTGTTTGTGGGCCCTCCTTTACCCCTCCCAGTCCATGCAGCTTGTTGGGCCCAAAGGATTAGTGCCCTTGCCCCCCCTTGCCACATCCCAGTCTAGGCAGCTGTTTTTCTCCATAACAATAAGTGTTTGTGGGCCCTCCTTTACCCCTCCCAGTCCATGCAGCTGCTTGGGCCCAAACCATTAGTGCCCATGCCCCTCCTTGCCTCATCCCAGTCCAGGCAGTTGAATATCTCCCTCAGGATTAGTGAGCAGACAGCTGAATAATATTGTGATGGGCAAAATAAGATATGCAAGAGAACAGTAGGCAGCAGGCATAAATGATACAGTGAACAAACATAATAATGGTGTACTTAAGTTGCCCTCGTTTCTTTGCTTACAGAACGACAGGCGAGGGTTTCAGCCAACCGAGCTCACACTACCGACAGGTAAGATTATTGCATTATTGTGCTGACCAAACTGCATGTGGTAAGCCTTTGGATCTTGCTGTCATAGTTTTTTGATGTAGCTGAATTGTAGCTGAGACAAGAAAAACATGTGAATCAATGATGCATCCCCTTCAACCCCTTCAACTGCTGAACATGTTGGCAATTATAATTGCCCTACCCTTATCACTGCCCTAAAGCCATAATGTCACCGTATTATATCCTAACTGGAATTTTGCTTGCCACACAGGGCCGCTTACAGAACTGCTCATGTTTCACATCAAGAAAGGCCACAAGCGCCTTGCGGTGTCATCCGAGACTTCTTTGTTTGTGTCACGAAAGGGCGTGGCCTTGAAAGACACAACATTTGTGAACTACTGGCGAATTCACATCCTGCGCAATGCCACCTTCCCATATTTCCCACCATCATGGGCTCGTCGCTTGTTCGTGCAGTCCTACACTGCAGCGGTTGGCCAGGATCCTGAGATGTGGGATGGATGCGCTGTGGTGAGTCATGCTGGGAGGGAAATCGAATTTTGGACAAAACATATATTGATAATTCCCTTGCCTTGGCACTTGTCCCGGAGTTGGATACTTGGATGTATGTGGTTATGAGAAGCTTGCATGACAGTTTGTTTAGCATGGCAGTGATATCTGACGTGACACCTCATGCACTGTGCAGGCTATGGGATCTAGCACCAAGACCTGGTGGAATCACTACGGTGCTCCCACAATGCGAAGACGTATCTCGCAGGCTGCCGTCGATAATCATGGGACATTCCAGACATTCATGGCCATGGCGAGCCATGACGAGCAATTTGAGGACGTTTAGAGACCTAGTCACTTCATACGCACGAGCGCCCATTGAGCATGAATGCGTAGCTTTATAGTGTCGTGCAGCCTGTAGGGGGGGTGACAGGGTCCATGCGCTTGCTCAAATATATGCGCGGCTACCATCCAATGAGCGGTGATTGGTTTATTGAGACTAAGCGGTCTTTCGAGCTGACTAAGTTGCTCCCATCTTCCAGTCTAGCTGACTCGACTGGACACAGTTACATAACAGTTAGGGAATGACATGAACTGCATGCGCTTGCTTAAATTGATGCGCAGCTACCATCCAGCAAGCGGTGATTGGTTTATTGAGGCTAAGCGGTCTTTCGAGCTGATTAAGCTGCTCCCATCTTCCAGTCTAGCTGACTAGACTTGAAACAGTCACAGAACAGTTAGGGAATGACAAGAACTGCATGCCCTTGCATAAATTGATGCGCATCTACCATCCAGCGAGTGTTGATTGGTTTATTGAGGCTAAGCGGTCTTTCAAGCTGATTAAGCTGGTCCCATCTTCCAGTCTAGCTGACTAGACTTGACACAGTCACAGAACATTTAGGGAATGACATGAACTGCATGCGCTTGCTTAAATTGATGCGCAGCTACCATCCAATGAGCGGTGATTGGTTTATTGAGGCTAAGCGGTCTTTCGAGCTGATTAAGCTGCTCCCATCTTACAGTCTAGTTGACTAGACTTGACACAGTCACAGAACATTTAGGGAATGACATGAACTGCATGCGCTTGCTGAAATATATGCGCGGCTACCATCCAATGAGCGGTGATTGGTTTATTGAGGCTAAGCGGTCTTTCGAGCTGACTAAGCTACTCCCATCTTGCAGTCTAGCTGATTCGACTGGACACAGGTACATAACAGTTAGGGAATGACATGAACTGCATGCGCTTGCTTAAATTGATGCGCAGCTACTATCCAGCGAGCGGTGATTGGTTTATTGAGGCTAAGCGGTCTTTCAAGCTGATTAAGCTGCTCCCATCTTCCAGTCTAGCTGACTAGACTTGAAACAGTCACAGAACAGTTAGGGAATGACAAGAACTGCATGCCCTTGCATAAATTGATGCGCGGCTACCATGTAGTGAGCGGTGAATGGTTTATTGAGGCTAAGCGGTCTTTCGAGCTGATTAAGCTGGTCCCATCTTCCAGTCTAGCTTAGCTTAGATGAATAGCCTAAACCATCTTGCAGTTCAGCCCAATGCACTAGGCAGATGAAGCATGAATGTTGTTAACAGTTGGCGCTGCCCTCAATCCAGTGTAAGCTTCAAGTTTCTTAATTTGTGCCGCGCAACCTGTTGGGGGGGAGACAGGTCCCTGGTTAATTGGTGGCGCGCAACTTGTTGGGGGGGAGACAGGTCCCTGGTTAATCTGTGGCGCGCAACCTGTTGGGGGGGAGACAGGTCCCTGGTTAATTTGTGGCGCGCAATCTGTTGGGGGGGAGACAGGTCCCTGGTTAATTTGTGGCGCGCAACCTGTTGGGGGGGAGACAGGTCCCTGGTTAATCTGTGGCGCGCAACCTGTTGGGGGGGAGACAGGTCCCTGGTTAATTTGTGGCGCGCAACCTGTTGGGGGGGAGACAGGTCCCTGGTTAATCTGTGGCGCGCAACCTGTTGGGGGGGAGACAGGTCCCTGGTTAATCTGTGGCGCGCAACCTGTTGGGGGGGAGACATGTCCCTGGTTAATTGGTGGCGCGCAATCTGTTGGGGGGGAGACAGGTCCCTGGTTAATCTGTGGCGCGCAATCTGTTGGGGGGGAGACATGTCCCTGGTTAATCTGTGGCGCGCAACCTGTTGGGGGGGAGACATGTCCCTGGTTAATCTGTGGCGCGCAATCTGTTGGGGGGGAGACATGTCCCTGGTTAATCTGTGGCGCGCAACCTGTTGGGGGGGAGACATGTCCCAGGTTAATCTGTGGCGCGCAACCTGTTGGGGGGGTGACAGGTCCCTGGTTAATTTGTGGCGCGCAACCTGTTAGGGGGGTGACAGGTCCCTGGTTAATTTGTGGCGCGCAATCTGTTGGGGGGGAGACAGGTCCCTGGTTAATTGGTGGCGCGCAACCTGTTGGGGGGGAGACAGGTCCCTGGTTAATTGGTGGCGCGCAATCTGTTGGGGGGGAGACAGGTCCCTGGTTAATTTGTGGCGCGCAACCTGTTGGGGGGGAGACAGGTCCCTGGTTAATTTGTGGCGCGCAACCTGTTAGGGGGGAGACAGGTCCCTGGTTAATCTGTGGCGCGCAACCTGTTGGGGGGGAGACAGGTCCCTGGTTAATTTGTGGCGCGCAATCTGTTGGGGGGGTGACAGGTCCCTGGTTAAATTGTGGCGCGCAATCTGTTGGGGGGGAGACAGGTCCCTGGTTAATTGGTGGCGCGCAATCTGTTGGGGGGGAGACAGGTCCCTGGTTAATTTGTGGCGCGCAACCTGTTGGGGGGGAGACAGGTCCCTGGTTAATTGGTGGCGCGCAATCTGTTGGGGGGGAGACAGGTCCCTGGTTAATTTGTGGCGCGCAACCTGTTGGGGGGGAGACAGGTCCCTGGTTAATTGGTGGCGCGCAACCTGTTGGGGGGGAGACAGGTCCCTGGTTAATTTGTGGCGCGCAACCTGTTGGGGGGGAGACAGGTCCCTGGTTAATTGGTGGCGCGCAATCTGTTGGGGGGGAGACAGGTCCCTGGTTAATTTGTGGCGCGCAACCTGTTGGGGGGGAGACAGGTCCCTGGTTAATTTGTGGCGCGCAACCTGTTGGGGGGGAGACAGGTCCCTGGTTAATTTGTGGCGCGCAACCTGTTGGGGGGGAGACATGTCCCTGGTTAATCTGTGGCGCGCAATCTGTTGGGGGGGAGACAGGTCCCTGGTTAATTTGTGACGCGCAACCTGTTGGGGGGAGACAGGTCCCTGGTTAATCTGTGGCGCGCAACCTGTTGGGGGGGAGACAGGTCCCTGGTTAATTTTTGGCGCGCAACCTGTTGGGGGGGTGACAGGTCCCTGGTTAATTTGTGGCGCGCAACCTGTTGGGGGGGAGACAGGTCCCTGGTTAATTTGTGGCGCGCAACCTGTTGGGGGGGAGACAGGTCCCTGGTTAATTGGTGGCGCGCAACCTGTTGGGGGGGAGACAGGTCCCTGGTTAATTGGTGGCGCGCAATCTGTTGGGGGGGAGACAGGTCCCTGGTTAATTTGTGGCGCGCAACCTGTTGGGGGGGAGACAGGTCCCTGGTTAATTTGTGGCGCGCAACCTGTTGGGGGGGGTGACAGGTCCCTGGTTAATTTGTGGCGCGCAACCTGTTGGGGGGGGAGACAGGTCCCTGGTTAATTTGTGACGCGCAACCTGTTGGGGGGAGACAGGTCCCTGGTTAATCTGTGGCGCGCAACCTGTTAGGGGGGAGACAGGTCCCTGGTTAATTTGTGGCGCGCAATCTGTTGGGGGGGAGACAGGTCCCTGGTTAATTTGTGGCGCGCAATCTGTTGGGGGGGAGACAGGTCCCTGGTTAATTTGTGGCGCGCAACCTGTTAGGGGGGAGACAGGTCCCTGGTTAATCTGTGGCGCGCAACCTGTTGGGGGGGAGACAGGTCCCTGGTTAATCTGTGGCGCGCAACCTGTTAGGGGGGAGACAGGTCCCTGGTTAATTTGTGGCGCGCAATCTGTTGGGGGGGAGACAGGTCCCTGGTTAATCTGTGGCGCGCAACATGCTCATGCCCCATAGCAAAGAGGGCAGGCCAGCACAATGCTCATACCCCCTAGCTAAGAGGTTCATTGGTGCGAGTTAAGTGGTGCATGAACATAAGTGGGGGCTCAAATCAGCATGAGCCACATATTGCATGTGCTCATCCAAGGCGTCGGTACAAGAAGTTCATTTGGGCTTGAAGTTAATATGTGTTTGATGTTCATTGGTGGCTAAAGTGAAGTGGTGCATGAACATAACTGGTGGCTGAAGTTCAGCATGAGCCAAAGGATGCATGTGCACATCATGGGCGTAAGTGTTTGAAGTTCATTGGTGGCTGAAGTGAAGTGGTGCATGAACATAACTGGTGGCTGAAGTCCAGCATGAAGGTTGCATGTGCACATCATAGGTCAAGTGTGGAACTTGAGTGCGCCAGTGGACTTGTGCGGTCTTGAAAGTTGTATCTATCTTGAGGTTCACGAGCCATGAGCTATATGCCTTGAAGTGACCCGGTGCACAGTCGAGTAGTGAAACTTCAGCGGCAGTGGACTTGTGCGGTCCTGAAAGTTGCAACTATCTTGAGGTTCACGAGCCATGAGCGATATGCCTTGAAGTGTCCCGGTGCACAGTCGAGTACGAGGTAGTGAAACTTCAGTGGCAGTGGACTTGTGCTCTCCTGAAGGTTGTAACTATCATGAGGTTCACAAGCTATGTAGTATATGCCTTGACATTTCCAGGTGCGCAGCCGAAACTTGAGTGGTGGCCGAACTTCAGCGCGAACCTAACATACATCTTGGTGATACTTTTTCCCACGCAATGTTTAGCCAGCGTTATGTTTTGGTTACACTTACCGCACAGTTAAACTGAAGGAGAGACGAACGTTATCCATTGGTGATCTTTCTTGCATATCATATGATCGCTTCGGACTTCGTGTGCATGCCTGTGTGAAGCCAGCCTATTTTGGAGGGCCGAATCTTCCTGTGTACAGGAAGTTCCTCTGGCGATTCACCCCTAGTTTTAGTCTTTTCATTTCAACATCCTGCCTGTCTTTTTGAACGAAGCGCCGCCCTACCAAGACACGCATGCGCGCATATACGCCGCTTTCTGCTGTTTCGAACACTGTTTTATCTAACGTGCCATACACGCCTGATGCCTCAGGTGACAGCAACAACATGTTCACCCATCAGTTTTTTGCAACAACATCTTACCGATCTGCGTCGAAGCCACGCCGCACCACTCCGATCTCCAATCTTCTTGCTTTGTCTACAGGTTGGCCACGCAGCCCTCGCCAGCTGTGCTGCCTGAGCGCAGCAAGAGGTGGCAGGAGGGCACACCCAGCGCGATTGCAGTGCATCTGATAAAGCAATCATGCAAAGCGTACCTCGCCGTTCCTACAGCTCCTCGATCAGTGTTACTACTAGATGGTGTTGCATGATGTTGAGCGAAACCTCTGGTTGATCTTGTAGACCTACACCAGGAATGCCAATCTCAACAGACGGCCATGATACGCCTGGAGACCGAACGTCTCGACGCCACAGCCATGGGGCAACGTTCCACACTTTGTACCACCTGTCGACGATCTGGAATGCACTTCTCAGTACCACCAGTGTACCAGTCCCTTCTTGAAAGATCAACCAATTCAGGTGAGCTTGGTAGCACACGTAATGCTACGCTCTGATGGCGACCCAGCTTCATCCTGATATGCCCGATCATGCTTTGCCACGGATTGGATCTTGTATGAAGTTCTCTGAGTAACGCGTTGTACTCATACGCAATGTAATGTATAAGCAGCATCTTCCTCATGCGTACCGTCAGGTACCCAACACACCGGGGGCCGACATCCCCACGCATCCCCAAAGCGCCATCGTAAACGCAAGAACAAGGAAGATCGAGAAGCCCAGCAACTACCATCCCCTGTGCACAAGACTCCATCACCTTGCTACATCAGATCAGAGTGCCACAACCACTCGACCACACGACCACTGGACTCGACCTTCCTGCTGTTTGCTGGATGAAAGGCAAGTAACAGCGTGTCCCTCCCGCATGGCCCTCCAGCATGGGCCATGTGCCCTCTAGCCTGTCCATACCCCCCCCTCCCCCTCGTGCTTACACCCCAGGCCATCAGCCACAAGTAAATTACAGAGCAAGGTACCAGTACCTGTCCCCGTGCACACGACTCCACCTCCATGTTTTTATCAGAGCAGCGTACAAGTACATGTCCCCATGCACAAGACTCCACCATCCTTATACATCAAGGCAAAGTAACAGAACCCCCTCCCCAAACACCTCTCCCCCTCAGCTGCCTAGCTCATGCAGTCCACATATCCCCCTTTGCTGCCTAGATCCAGCAGTCCACCTCTCCCCCTCAGCTGCCCAGGTCTTGCATGCCAAAGATCCCCCACAACTGCCCAGCAATTTAGGGTCCAGCCACTCAAAGTCCAACCAGTCAGGGTCCAGCCACATCCAATACCCCCATGTGCTCTCCTAGACTCTCCCACATACCCTCCCGTACATCCCATGCCATAAAGCATGCACCCTTTATGTCCCTTGCTACCACAGGACTAGGCTGGCTGGCCTACCATGCATCATGATCGTCTGAAGGTACCCAAGCCCAGCCTCATCACCTACTGCTTCTCAACAGCCAAAGCACTCCACATGCCCAGCTCATGGCCAGACACATCCCCTCTCCCCCCATCACCTGCCCCAGCTCATGGCCAGACACATCCCCTCTCCCCCCATCACATGTCCCAGCTCATGGCCAGACACATCCCCTCTCCCCCCACCACCTGTCCCAGCTCATGGCCAGACACATCCCCTCTCCCCCCACCACCTGCTCCAGCTCATGGCCAGACACATCCCCTCTCCCCCCACCACCTGCTCCAGCTCCTGGCCAGACACATCCCCTCTCCCCCCACCACCTGCTCCAGCTCATGGCCAGACACATCCCCTCTCCCCCCACCACCTGCTCCAGCTCCTGGCCAGACACATCCCCTCTCCCCCCACCACCTGCTCCAGCTCCTGGCCAGAACAGCTGTGGATCAGTAGTATGCCTCCTCCCTCCCACCCTTCACCCTTACCCCAGAACAACTGTGGACCAATCAGCTGCCTCCTCCCTCCCAACAGCTGTGGATCAATCAGCTGCCTCCTCCCTCCCACCCCTCACCCTCACCCCAGAACAGCTGTGGATCAGTCAGCTGCCTCCTCCCTCCTACCCCTCACCCTTACCCCAGAACAGCTGTGGATCAGTAACTTGCCTCCTCCCTCCCACCCTTCACCCTTACCCCAGAACAGCTGTGCACCAGTCAGCTGCCTCCTCCCTCCCACCCTTCACCCTAACCCCAGAACAGCTGTGGATCAGTCAGCTGCCTCCTCCCTCCCACCCCTCACCCTTACCCCAGAACAGCTGTGGATCAGTCAGCTGCCTCCTCCCTCCCACCCTCCACCCTTACCCCAGAACAGCTGTGGACCAGTCAGCTGCCTCCTCCCTCCCAATCCCCACCCTTACCCCAGAACAGCTGTGGATCAGTGAGCTGCCTCCTCCCTCCCACCCTTCACCCTTACCCCAGAACATCTGTGGACCAGTCAGCTGCAACCTCCCTCCCACCCTTCACCCTTACCCCAGAACAGCTGTGGATCAGTCAGCTGCCTCCTCCCTCCCAATCCTCACCCTTACCCCAGAACAGCTGTGGACCAGTCAGCTGCCTCCTCCCTCCCATTCCCCACCCTTACCCCAGAACAGCTGTGGATCAGTGAGCTGCCTCCTCCCTCCCACCCTTCACCCTTACCCCAGAACAGCTGTGGACCAGTAACTTGCCTCCTCCCTCCCACCCTTCACCCTTACCCCAGAACAGCTGTGCACGAGTCAGCTGCCTCCTCCCTCCCACCCTTCACCCTTACCCCAGAACAGCTGTGGATCAATCAGCTGCCTCCTCCCTCCCACCCCTCACCCTCACCCCAGAACAGCTGTGGATCAGTCAGCTGCCTCCTCCCTCCTACCCCTCACCCTTACCCCAGAACAGCTGTGGATCAATCAGCTGCCTCCTCCCTCCCACCCTTCACCCTTACCCCAGAACAGCTGTGGATCAGTCAGCTGCCTCCTCCCTCCCACCCTTCACCCTTACCCCAGAACAGCTGTGGATCAGTCAGCTGCCTCCTCCCTCCCACCCTCCACCCTTACCCCAGAACAGCTGTGGATCAGTCAGCTGCCTCCTCCCTCCCAATCCTCACCCTTACCCCAGAACAGCTGTGGATCAGTAACCTGCCTCCTCCCTCCTACCCCCCACCCTTACCCCAGAACAGCTGTGGATCAGTCAGCTGCCTTCTCCCTCCCACCCTTCACCCTTACCCCAGAACAGCTGTGGACCTGTCAGCTGCCTCCTCCCTCCCAATCCTCACCCTTACCCCAGAACAGCTGTAGACACGTCCCCTCTCCCCCCATCACCTGTCCCAGCCCATGGCCAGACACATCCCCTCTCCCCCCACCACCTGCACCAGCTCATGGCCAGACACATCCCCTCTTCCCCCACCACCTGTCCCAGCCAGAACAGGTATGGATCAGTCAGCTGCATCCTCCCTCCCAACCCTCACCCTTACCCTCCTCACCTCTGCACCTGCCAGCCCAGGGCCATTTACATTTTTGGCATTTTGGTCAGCTGCTTCATATCCTTTCACTCCACATCTGGCCAGCTCTCCACCTACTTACTGTACCTTTCTTCCCTATTTTCAGAAGATCAACCAACATCCCAAGTCTCCAACCAAGAGGCCTATCATCTTGCAAGCTCAAGTCCACGTTCCCGCCAGTAAGCACCAAATAAATGCACCAAATAAATGCACATCAATGCCCTGCCCCCATCACCTGTCCCAGCTCATGGCCAGACACATCCCCTCTCCCCCCATCACCTGTCCCAGCCCATGGCCAGACACATCCCCTCTCCCCCCACCACCTGCACCAGCTCATGGCCAGACACATCCCCTCTTCCCCCACCACCTGTCCCAGCCAGAACAGGTATGTTCTCCCTCCCGCAGCCCATGTGCCCTCCCGTGCCCTCCCGTACTCTCCCATACCCTCTCCCCACCTGTGGCATAAGATGTAGCTGAAGTCCTCAGCTGTAGTTGAAGCCTCTCCCCACCTGTGGCGTGCTTCCGTCATCTTCAGCTTGCCCTCAACCCTGGTTCCTGAGCCCTCCAGCCTTGCCCTAAACCCTTGGGTCCTTAATCCTCCAGCCTGCCCTTAACTCTGGATCTTGAGCCCTACGGTGAGGCGTTTAGGAATGTTGATTGTCGCATGAAATACAGCGGATGCTTTCGACGCTTACTCGCAAACCGAATCCGTAATCCAAGTCATCTTCTTAGCATTGTATAATTCTTCTGGACATGTTTCAGAGACGGTAAAACCGGTCTCCTAGGTCGTGGGAGACGGGTTTATGCCTCGTCGGACACACGCTCCAGAACCCTCCATCATCCGCGCATTGACCACCGCGTCGTTATTGACGCTCGTTACCATGGTCTTAAATATGGCCGATCTTGCACACAGCAAGTATGTTCGTTTCCTTTTTCAGTCCCCTTACCTGAAGAGACCAGAATGCGAAGATACCGTATACGATCCAACTTGTGTCAGCCTCCTTCCTTCGCTACGAATGATAACGTGTTGGAAATTGATTGGTCTGATGGACGCCGCCCCGAATATGGATGTTATTGGCAAGCACGTTTTGGCCTCCATTTGCTCGATTTTACCGCCTGAGTGCTGGTGGCTGCCCACCGTTGATGAGGCCCTTGCGGCCAGTAGGTTATGGTGCGTTTTTTTCTGTAACAGCATGATCATGCCTTTATGTCCTGATGATGGATGACATGAAAACCACTATAGGCTGAATGCTCCAGAGCCCAGGCCTGCGTGGACACGGCACGTGAATGCCGTCACAGCCTTGCGCTCTGCTCATGTGGTCTCCAGCCGTTATTCCAGCCATGTGCATGTCTCTCCAGCCATTCCCAAAATAGTGGTAGACCCCTTCAGCCTGGAGAGTTGTGAATGTGCTGGCACTGCTTGGGGATGGCCCGTCATGATGGGCAGCATGTACTTGCCTGGCAGTGTCGGAGCACCTACCAAGGAACAGATGTGGCCCCTATTTCACCCTCTGGCTCACGTGAGGTTAGTCTTTTTTTATCCCTTTCCCTTTCCTTTCAAGCGTTAAGCCCCCCCCCCTCTCCCCCATTTCTTTCCAGGCACCGTTTTGCGGACCCTGCAGTTGAACGCCACCTGTTGACCTTGCGTGTCCTTGCACACGTCAAGGCTGAGGCCGATGGGTCCTACCGGTCAAATAGCCGATCTTGTCAATTTCTGCAGTCTTTGCTGATGCACGTCGATTCAGCGGCCGTCCCCCTTTCACTCTCAGCCGCCACGAGGGAATGGATAGCAAGCATGGATGCAGGTTTTTTGCCCGTGCCCCCCATCCTTTCTGCCCGGCCCTTGCTGGCTTATTCCGACAAGCTCCACGTCTCCTCCGCGTGCATGGTGTTTGACCCGCTTAGGGTGGCCTCCAATTCGCTGTTCCACGTGCATAATGGCTACTTGATGATGAAAATTGGTCGAACAGGTGATTGGTTCATGATATTTGTATTCTTTATCGAGTGCCCGAATGCATGCACCATTATTCTCCTGATCCCTAACCCTCACGCCCACCTCTTGTAGGTTCTTCCTCCCCTGCTGTTGGCTTGGCTGGCCGTGGCCGTCCCCCGAAGGGTCCTCTCCGTTCTGAGTATGTGCATCGGCTGGTCCATTTCTTTTTAACGGCCCCCCACCTCCTGGGGACGACGGTGTATATGTGGTCATGCACACATGTGGGAATCAGCAGTGCATGTCGCCCCTCCACCTGAAGTGGGGGAATCGCAGCTTGAACCCTAGCATGTTTTTATTTGATAATTTTTCAGAGTCTGTGGCCGAGCGTTTGATTCATCATGACCGCATGTTAGAAGATGCAACGAAGGAGATTTTGCTTGCTGGACCCCTGTCTCCTTCAAACCCTCGGTTGGCTCGGTTGAAGCGCCGGCGTCCTCCCGCGGGAGAAGCGCATGTGGCTGCTTGCAATGATTTCTGTGTCCGGGCTCTAGATTTTGGAGAGGCTTGAACAATGTGCTTCAGAGATAGCCTCTCTCTTTTCTGTGGATCTAATTTTGTAAGCACAAGGCTCGCACTCCAATGACATATGCTCACTCCGCCTGCAAGCTGGAAATAAAGGCTAATTCGTGAGAGGCAATCCTGAACACGCTTGACATCCTTCAGCCAGTTTGTGGACTTTGCATGAACATGTTACGTCTTGGCCCACAGAAAATCTACAGCCATGCAGATAATGCCTCATCGTGCTTACTTCAGTCCACATCTCCCCCCCTCCGCTCACATGAGCCTGCTCTGCTCCATGAGATCCTCATGAATTTGCCAGCCTTCCTTATGTCAGGTCTTGCTCATGCAGGGTCATAGGAAGCTTCGTGGCATAGCATGCCTTCAACACGATTCTAAACAAAGCCGGGTACATACACGTGTTCCTTGACGTGATTTACTGCACAACCCTCACCCACACGCCTCCACAGCCCTCGCCTCGCCTCTTGTGTTTTACTGCCTTGATCTTTGCGATCGGCAAAGATATGCCCCCCCCCCCCCCGGCGGCCCTCCCCTTTGTAAAGTCCCATATGCCACCTTTGAAGGCATGCTGGCCCACTGTATGCTGTGTTGCTTGCTTCCCCTTAATTTTCGCTGCTTTCTGGCTTTTGAGCCGAGCGCGGTTGTCGGTAGGTGGCCTCGTGTGTCGGTTGTGGTGACGCGTTTGATTGCCGTCGTACCTGCTGCCACGCTGTTCTGTTTCTTTGGGTGCCCTTTGCAGATGGTTTCCCGTTGTCGTGTCTCTTGCCTTGATTTCAATCAGAGCTGCGTTCGACAATTGTGTTTATATTTGCGTGCTCCTTGGCTGTGCTTTTCGTGTGCTGTGAATAAAGCATACAGTGGCGTGGCTAAGGTGACACAAGCGGTACACTTCGTTACTTTTGTATATTTCCCTTGTTTCTGCTCTCCCCCAGTTTCGGTTGATATTTGTCTTGGTTTGCGTGTGCGCTCTCTCTTGCTTGCTCCGCAGCGATGTTCGCGCTTGGTATTTTGTGGGTGAGGGTCTAAGTCCCTGTCGACAGCGTGTCAGCAACGCGTGTACTATGTACCGTCGTCACACCCCTTACATGAGGGTACTCAGCAGACTACCCCACCACCCTCGCTCCTCATGTGTGCCAACCCACACATGCCTTGCTTTGCCTTGACTGTTGCTCTTGACCTGCGGTTATCCGTCCTGCAAGGAAAAACGATGTTGCGACGCGTAACGCTCTCCGGACACTTCCCCTCAGTAGGTCCTTGACGGCCCGTGGGGGGTTACGCCTGAAGCGGCGGAGGTTCGATCCCGAGCGCGTGTCGGGCCTATCCCCCACAGGCCGTCAGGACTTAATGACGGGAAGTATTTTATCAATTTCCCTCGCTGTCCCTTGAAAACAACCATGTGTCTATGAACAGCCTCTTATTATGGACGCGTTGGCTAGAGCAGTTAAATCATGAAGGATGGGGGATTGCCAGCCTTTCATATAATTAATTCGGTGAGCGGGATGTGTACCACATCATTGCGGTCGTGTTTTTATTTGAGATGAACCCCCTTCAGAGCTCAAACCCCTTGCGGAAATAAAAGGGAAGATGAAGATCAGAGGGGCAGAGTGGTCTTTTGGGAGGCTGTGGTATACATGTTTGAGAGTTAGAGAGCAATGGGGCTGGTGTTCTGGGGGGGCGGCTTCCCTTTTTTATTGAAACATAAAACTCGTTTGCGTATTTTCGCCGTCATGGCTCAGCTTCGAGGCTCGGATCTGGATCAGAGTCTTTAAATTTTCCTTTAGCCGTATTTGGTAGCAAGGTGTTATGTTGACACACACCGTCGTTAATAATAGGGTTTGAGATGCTTCCCTTGGGCTGAAATGAATGCGAGGTGTCCATTAAATTCGGGATGCAAACATAATTCAGATCAAATTCTGGGAGGGTCAATTTCCAGAGCTGAGGAAAAGCATCTTACTTTCATGTCCTGAGAGAGGGTATTTCAGGCCTTCCCTCTAATTTATTATGGTGAGCGGGATGCTATCGGCAAATCATGGCAGCCATGTTTCGCTTTGAAAGGCCCTTTATATTTTTGAAGCCGCACCGCGGTGAGAATATGAACCTCTGAGGAACTAAGGGAGATACGAGTGACAGAGTGGTCATTTGGGGGGCTGTGGTACACATCGTTCAAGTGGAGAGCAACGGGGCAGGCGGTTTCCTCCATTCTACCGTACACCCAATTGCGTGTTTCTTAGCTTCGTGACCTGTCCCTGTTTTTCAAAGGCTCGGATCTGGATCTCAGGGCGTGGATCATAATTTTGCCTTTCCAGATTTTGTAGCAAGGTCTTGTTATAGTTCGGGATGCTTTCCATGGGCTGAGATGGTTCAGGGCTTCATTCGGGATGCAAGCTTATTCAAATCAAATCCAGGGAACGTCAGTTTCCAGGGTTGAGGAAAATCATACTACTTTCAGGATTGTGAATGGAACAAGCTTAAAGTCTAGGGAGACAACAAAAATGGCATCGTGTTTGCGTGCTACATGAAGCGGTTAAAAATAAGAAGCCGTTATTGGGGGGCAGCGAGCGGGCTATTTCACCGGCCTGCCCCATGTTCCATGCTAGCAGAAGTGACATAAATACACATGAACACTGTCACTAATAAAGTGTGCGGTTTTGAGGCCTCTACAGAGCACTCAGCCATGCAACATTGCCGGCGGGGATGACATCGGTGTTATAAAACACCATGCCCTTCTTCTTGTCTCCGCTACCCGCCATTGAAACCTTGACATCTAGTAGGTACGCCCACGTGCCCTTGGCCCCTGGCGCATTCAAAGTCGCAAGCACGACGGTGTGCGCTTTTCGGCCCCTGAACATGCTGCCGGAGGCCTCCGACCTAAACGTGCAGAACATGCCTGCCTCGCTGCACTGCCGCACCGCCATAAAGAGGCGTTGGAGGCAGCTGTCTTTCCATCCGACATTGAAGGAGAAGACGTACCGAATCACAGGGACCTCCGGATCCCAGTTCGGGTGCACGAGGAGGGTCTCCTTGCTTGCCTCAGAGTCAGGTCCGAACAACGCTTGCATCTGTCCTTTCGGCCACTGGAGAGCCATGACATCGAAGATCTGCGATGACATCGAAACAAATCGTCTAAGACCGGTATCTTCGACGTCATCGTCAGAAGCATCATGAGCGTATGCAGCAACACATAACTCACCCCCTTCGGGCTCGGCTGCACCTCTACGCCAAATGTGGACATGGCTCCGGCGAATAAGGCAAAAACCATCATCGCCCCATCGTCACACCCCGACGTCCGTGAACGCTATGTGGGCGGCAACTCCCGGAGTCAAGCAATTAATGAACACCAGCATGAGTGCGGCCTTGCTCAAGTTTGAGGCCGTTCCCGGCATGCCGTTTCCGCTGTCTCGCCCCAAACCTCGCAAGGCACGCATTTTGAGTAGCAGCATGAAATTCTTGTACAGGGGTACCACAGTGCGAACCCAGCCGACTGGCGCACGGGCAAGGATGCGCTTGGGTGCAATGGCCGCCATGTCGATTTTTAATTAGCTGTTGATTTTGAACACACATCTCATAACGATCGTTAACAAATGGCATGCCGCAGTCCTAACGCCACCGCCAATCTGCTGATCCGACCACAAGGACAGGTGATTCACCAAAGTCCACTTGGAATGGCAGCAGTGGTTCTATCAATATGTTCATGCGCGTGTGGTAGACATCGGAAGTCATAGGGGGAAGGTAATGAGGTCAGGCCCGCGACCTTCAACTTGCTATCCGCCCCCTCATTCCACTAAACCGAGCGCTCACACCATCACAGGATGCGAGTGGAGCCAGCGAAAGCCCAGTAGTGGTATGAGGTCTTCGACAAGCGAAGCGGCGCATCAGGCGATTGGGCAGGTGAGGAATGAGGGGAGTCCAAGTTAGCGAGGCGCGACCAGCCACACAATGGACGAACTGACAACAGGAATATTAGCGAGGCTGCCAAGGTGGAAGTCAAAAGCTGCAGGGAGCAAGGGGGACGGGTCTTCAGATCGGGCTTCGCAGGCAAATTGATTCTTCCGGGTGGGGTCAGGGCGGCCGGATGAAACTAGAAAGGACGAACACATAGAAATGTCCAGGTTGCTTGCCCAACACATGGCCAAATGCACCCCCTCTCCCACCACCACCTGCCTCAGCCCATGGCCACAGGCAGCCCCTATCCCCCAAACCAACTGCATCAGCCCATGGCTGCCCCTGCTGATTTCCCATGCCTGCCCCCCTTACTGGTTGAAACCTTGCATGCAATAAAAAATAGTAACATCTGCAGGGTTGCTAGATGCAATGTACATGATGCATGCACTTCATTGTAGTCTCCGTATACTAATTTCGGTGGAACAAACCTCTGTCCCTTGCTACCACAGGTTTAGGCTGGCTGGCCTACCTACCATGCATCGTGCTGGTCTGAAGCAACAGAAGACCAGCCTCATCAGCTATAGGAAGTCTACCAGCCCCGTGCACTACCAGCCCCGTGCACATGACTCCATCAAGATGCTTACACCGCTCGCCATGAGGCCACCCGCCCAGCGACAACATTGCAGGTAAAAATGGCATGTCACGTGTAGGAAATGCTGATCAGGAAATGTAGGGCAGGCTGGTTACATCAGCACTCATTTACTGACTGGACTAGCACATTTAAATTACAAGAATCTCTAGTTGAGGCCACACACAGTTTCTGAGTTAGGGGGATTTGCTTTCGTTAGCTGCGCCGTCCACACATAGGTACAAAATCATGGAGGCAGGGTACCTGCCATGGTCGACAGGAGCAGGTAAGGTGTAGGGCCCTTATGTAAAAAACGTCATGTCTCCTCAAGCCACTAATTTGTGTGGCCCATCCCTTTGCAGGTGGTCGTGAAGATGAAGAGCTCAGACCATCGTGTGAGTTGGGGTGGGGAGGAGCTATGGGAAAGAAAGGGGAAAGAGGCCCTGCACACTTTTCACACCTCAGGCATTTACATGAGTGGCAAATTATAATTAAAAAAAACTCTGGGCATGGGTGCACAAGTGAATGTGCATGAATCAATGCAGGTGCAAGTACTAACAAAGGTGCATGCCCTAGAGGGATATCCATCAGGATTAGGGTCCAGTACGCTTACATGGGCATGTCCTCCCAATGCATGCACTTCATTGTAGTCTCCGCATACTAATTTCGGTTGAACATACCTTTGTCCCTTGCTACCACAGGTTTATGCTGGCTGGCCTACCTACCATGCATCGTGCTGGTCTGAAGCTACAGAAGACCAGCCTCATCAGCTATAGGAAGTCCACCAGCCCCGTGCACTACCAGCCCCGTGCACATGACTCCATCAAGATGCTTACACCGTGCGCCATGAGGCCACCCGCCCAGCGACAACATTGCAGGTAAAAATGAATGGCATGTCACGTGTAGGAAATGCTGATCAGGAAATGTAGGGCAAGGCTGGTTACATCAGCACTCATTTACTGACTGGACTAGCACATTTAAATTACAAGAATCTCTAGTTGAAGCCACACACAGTTTCTGAAGTTAGGGGGATTTGCTTTCGTTAGCTGCGCCGTCCACACATAGGTACAAAATCATGGAGGCAGGGTACCTGCCATGGTCGACAGGAGCAGGTAAGGTGTAGGGCCCTTATGTAAAAAACGTCATGTCTCCTCAAGCCACTAATTTGTGTGGCCCATCCCTTTGCAGGTGGTCGTGAAGATGAAGAGCTCAGACCATCGTGTGAGTTGGGGTGGGGAGGAGCTATGGGAAAGAAAGGGGAAAGAGGCCCTGCACACTTTTCACAACCTCAGGCATTTACATGAGTGGCAAATTATAATTAAAAAAACTCTGGGCATGGGTGCACAAGTGAATGTGCATGAATCAATGCAGGTGCAAGTACTAACAAAGGTGCATGCCCTAGAGGGATATCCATCAGGATTAGGGTCCGGTACGCTTACATGGGCATGTCCACAAAAGCGCGAGCTGAAGATGCGGACGATAAACTAGTTGAAGTGAGTTCACAAATTGTGAATGTCTACCTTGATCCCAACATCATTATAACGAAACTAACTTGTTTCACTCCTGTGCAGGTTTCAGATGTAGCTCCAACAAGGTGGCCATGTGGTAGGGGAAGGGAGGCTAACTTGCAAGGCATGGCATGGCATGGCCAAGGCTGGCATGGCATGACCTAGCCTTGCAAGATATGGCCTTGTAACCCCTATGTGTAATGTAATGTGGAACGTATTAGCCAAAACATAATATTTTAAGCCTCTACTTATACATAGAAGAGCATAAATTTCAAAGATGAGACTAGTAACATGTCCACGGGGGCCGCTCAAAAGCTCGGCCGCGTGGGCGCCCAACTGTTCAGAAGGGAGTAAAGAAGGAACTCAAAGAAAGAGAGGGGTAAAGGAACGAAATAAAGAGGCCGGTAAGGCAACGAATTGGGCTAGTTTGTTTTCATCGTGAGACACCGCCCATAAATCCACCAGCCACACTCAATTAATGACGTTACACCTCTGGCCCTGGGTCAAATAGGCTCAGTCGCATGGGCGCCAAATTTCAGAGTTGGGAGATCAGAGCGTTCTTTCTGAGTTCCTGGGTTAGTTTGTTTTGATTGTGAGACACCGCCCATAAATCCACCAGCCACACTCAATTAATAACGTTACACCTCTGGCCCTGGGTCAAATAGGCTCAGTCCGCATGGGCGCCAAATTTCAGAGTTGGGAGATCAGAGCGTTCTTTTCTGACTTCCAGGGTTAGTTTTGTTTTGATTGTGAGACACCGCCCATAAGTCCACCAGCCACACTCAATCAATGACATTACACCTCTGGGCCCTGGTCAAACAAGGATCACCTGCGTGTGCACCTCACTTCAGGGTTTACCGGAAAGAACGAAACAAACACCAGGGAATAAGAAAAATGTGGAGGAGCGGGGGGAAATGAAGCGAAGGGATGGACGCAAGGTTGAAAAAATTACAACCAACTCTGAAAAACGACTTTGCCTCTACTACATCTACAAACTTGGCTCAAGCACTCAGAGCAATTATTAAATTAACCGCGATCAGAAGCACATCTAAAATGGATAGGATACACAGGGAAAATTTAAAAAACAGCTTTGACCCGCCACATAAATTGTTCCCAATCATTTGAAGTATTCATATGTTAGGCCAGAAGGGGGAAAATCAAACACGAGGGGGGTCAATGGACACCCAATTAGCACCATGCACAATGCACTACCGTATGCATGCAACAATCAGACCATGCAAGAATTGGTTATGGTTAAGGGTGCAGCGGACTCCTTAGTGCGCATCCCATGAAGCACCTCCTCCCGCACAATGGCTAGGCTCGCGTTGGCAACCTTTATGGCTGCCTCTGTGCTACCAGGGCGGCTCCACACCGCACAACCATGCACATTGGGCTGGCTCTCTCCTGATGGTGCAGTGTGGGGCGATGTGCCATGCACCAAGACATTGGTGCTCAGCCAAAACAAAGCTGCCATGCCTGGGGGTCATCTTAATGCCCAGGGAGGGCACGTGGAATGACCCGCTCCGCATGCTAGTACCACCGCGTTCCTGAAACCAGAAGATGGCTCCCCCCACTGGAGTGTCCTTCTCATCGACGTGGTACTTGTTTGTGTAGTCCTTGGTCAGACTAAAGTTGTCATGTGGTGGTGTGATGTGAGCATCTGTGGGGCTGGCTCCCCAGACGCAGCCTTTAGGTGGTCCATTTGGAGGGGGACCAGCGACTGCAGGGCTCCCACCAGGTCAGACAGGGTCTCGTTGCATGCTACCCGTGCTTCTGAGTTCTCGCACTCTATCTTGTACCGCCCCGCCACGGTCCACTTATTCAGTGGGTTGGTGAGCCCAGCACACCTCATGGGGACCTCGCCCTTCACCTCCTTTCCATCACCCCTCTTCAACTCCGTCATAAGCGGCTCGCAATGACGCAGACTCTGCAACAGCGGGGTAGCCATACTGGTCCCGATGTCCCGCACCCAGAGAAGGACCAGCCGTTTCTGAAAGAAAACAGCTTGCGCTGGGATGCTCCTATTGCATGCAATATCTACTAGTGATGCTCCTCTCTCACATGTGACAGCTTTCCCCACCAAGCCCGCGCTCGCTGTAGCTCGGTCACCTCGGTTATCTTGATGCTCTGTATCGCTTCTCCAGATCTGCCTTCACAACACTGGGTATTAAAGGCAGGGTGCAATCAAGTAAGTTGTGCTAAGCTGTTGCAAAAATGCATCATAATTGGGCAACAGCCTCCACACTTCCAGGACACACATATCATTCTGGCAGCATAGTAAAGGATCACTATATGAGCATGCAGCCATGCTCAAAATGTCAGGGCAGTGGGTAAAATGGGAGGAACACAGATTTTGAGCCACTTAGGTGGTTCAGCAAAACAGCCCCCCTCGCTCCCACTCATGGAGATGGCTCTGCTTATCAACCACGCTGTCACACCTGAAAGTGTATGGCTGGCAAGTGAGCCATGCCTTGCCCGCTTGGGCTACCTTGGGCACACACTTGCGCCCCCCCTTGGACCCAACAGTCGTCGGCTTCTGAATGGCTGATTTCCGCTTTTGCCTCTGACGCTTTAGCGTGTCCTTCCTGGTCGCTGCGCGCTTGCGATGGATGGCATACATGGACTTTTCTCCGTGCTTCATTTATCTAAAAGGATGTATGACCCGGTTTAAAGGCAGGTAAGCCTCAGTAGGCCCGTCATTCCACTAAAAGAAAAGTGTGGACACTAAAATGACCAGCGTTAACCGGTAAACAGTAACTTTAGAGAACGTCTCAGCTCTGTTTGGCCACTACATCTCCTCTTAAACGAACCGTTTATGCGCCTTCTGTGGCGAGGCATACAAGGACAGCGACGATTCCTCTGCTTGGTCATACCCGAGACCAAAAAGAGCAATGGTGCATGCGTGCGTAGCTTGCGCTAAGCTTTACATATTAAAAAAGTATCAAAACAATATAATTAGGAGGACGTGGAGACGATAATTCAGGTTGGAGCCGGATCAGAGCGGGGATGGTGTGACGTTCACGTGGAAGGGCAAGGTGAGTGGGTGGCAACACCTACCGGTGACAGGCTGAAGGTGCCAGTTATGTTTTGAAGGTTAGGCAAACATATGGTTGGAGGCGAGGTAGATGTTGAAGTGGCGGTGTGCATGGGAAGGAGCAAGGAGAATTCATGCATGAGAGCGGACATGGGGCACCAGGTACGAACATTCGGGCTCATGTATCATGCAGGTACATCATGGCCTTGTAATCCAGCTGCATCTTGGTTTCAAATTGGTGCTTCATTTGGGAAGCATTTCAGAAGACACAGGAAGAGAACAAACACATCGTGTGGTTGTGGAGCCTAAGCCTTCAGACATGAAGAGATAATAGTGTGCACCTGCAAATGCGCATGAATGCGCAGGGGGGAGCGTTGAGCAGCCGGCAAAAAAAACTGTAGGGCTCCCGTCATGCTGCATGACTGCTGGGCTTAGCTGGAACCTGAAGCATGAGCACCTCTAGGGCTCCCGTCATGCTGCAGGATTGCTGGGCTTAGCTGGAACCTGAAGCATGAGCACCTTTAGGGCTACCGTGTTGTTGCAAGATTGCTGAGCTTAGCTGGAACCTGAAGCATGAGCACCTGTAGGGCTACCGTCATGTGACCCCCCAATTCAATGACACTAAACCTCTGGGCCCTGCTCAAAAAGGCGTGGCCGCATGTGTTAGTGTATTACATGATGCCCATGCAGTGCAACTGCCTTAGAGCTGCCTTAGAGCTAGAGGCTTTCAACTTAGGAGAAGAGGAGGGGTGAAGACTCGAATGTATGTTGCATGTTGGCAGCAGCATGGGAGCTGGGAAGGTGCATGGCGTCCTTGTAACTTCGCTGCCTACCCATCAAAGACCGTCGTTAATGTGCCGACCATACTCACAATACACACATTTCACCACCACAGCCCGCCTTCCTTGCCATAAATAACCCTTTCTAGTAGCTTTGTTTCACTGTCAACGTATCAATATGCAGACACATACCACCCCGTTGTGCCTTCCATCGCCGATTGTGGCAAATACAATTGCCGTCTCCCGGTTTACAGACCGCCCGGGTCTTTTCCTCGTTGCGAATCAAGCTTATCGGAACATTTTAGCTCCTCACGGGTTGTCGATTAAGGATTTGAGACGCTCGATTCGGTCGATCCGTCCGAGTCATGTACTACGCTGCACGGATGTTGCGAACCTGAAGAAGCTCGTTCGAATCAGAGCCATCCGCAATAGACACGGCGCTGTTATCATGATTTCTGTACAGGGCATTCAAGCCACGATTCGGCAGTCGTCCAAGCTGACATCTGACGATAAAGAAGTCTTGTGTGAAGCCCTAGGCGAATTGGCACCTCCGCCTTCATACGGGTCCATGATCATCAGGTGAGACTAGCCAGTTCAGACTAGCCTGTATTCTAAACCTGTTTATTCTGTACCTTCCTCATGTACCTATCATGCGTGCCCTGACCACCATACCTTGTATGCTCCATTCAGCCAAATGCAAGCAGCAGCGGGCTCGAGCAAGCGCATGCGGCCGACCACCATGCGGCCACCCAGCGATGAGTTGAAGCAGCCAAACACAATCCCTCCAAAGCCTGTCAAGGAGAGCAGTGATGAGGAGATCAGTGATGAGGAAGACAATGGGTAAGTGATAAGCAGTACTAGACTGGATTGTGTAGTTGCTCAACCAAAGTGTTTTAGCCCAGATAGAGCTTGCATTTTTCCGCTTCCTGTCACATGATGAATGCCGGTCCGTGCACCCCTAATTAGATTAGGCAAGGACAACATACTTCCACCTCCCATCTGACCTTGAATCTTTTATTCAGAAAATTGCAAGCAACGGGCGAGGAAGCGCATGCGGCCCGCCAACGCTCATCCACCCAGCTTTGAGTTTGAGCTTTCCAACATCCCTCCTTCGATGCCTGCCAAGGAGAGCAATGATGAGGAGAACAGTGATAGTATTGACAATGGGTAAGTGATAATCATGACTAGGCTGGATTTCTGTACTTGCCCAAGCAGCATGATTGTTTTTGCCTGAGTCCATGTAGTGATCAATGTCCCCGGTCCGACCCCCGTTAGGTTGAATTTGGGACGCACTCCAAGCAAACACGTCATGCATGATGATGAGGAGCTTGAGGATGTGGATGCTGCCACACCTGGACTACACCCTCAACCATCACATACACCTGATCCTGCTGGGTAGGTTGATCAAAATATCTGTACAAACGTATTTCGCCCAAGCTCAAGCGTATGCCATGCAGAACCCTGTCCCCCAATCCTCTTTTAAGCGTATGCCCTGCACAACCCTGGCCCACAAACCTCTTTTAAGCGTATGCCCTGCAGAACCCTGCCCCACAAACCTCTTGTAAGCTTATGCCCTGGACCCTTTTTCCTGCACCCTCATATAGGTTGGACAACGTACTTCCAGCAACCATCTATATTGACCTCTTCTCTTCCGATGAGGGAGAGCCAAACTATGTTGACACCGGCGGCTACACCGGTATCAACATGCATATTTCTGGAAATGTACCTCCACGTCATGTTTGGTACGTAATTGAAGTTGTGTCTTTATAATAAATCTCAATTTTAATCTGCATACCCTCAGCCACTGTCCCTTGTATGTGACAAATGAGCGGCATCTTCCCACATTCACCCTTGATTACATGTGAATGAAGGATACCATGCACGTGCACATGCTTGGCTCCACCCTCACATGTTGCCCTGTGGGCCAAAACAGTTGCCTTCCCCTCATGGCTCTCTTTCACCTGCAGTTTGGGCAATGTGACACCCTCGTCCAGTGATGACAGCAGTGAGCCAGACACTTCTGATCCAGACATCAGATCATCCCGATGATATCAAGGTAGCATCCCATCGAGAACGTGGGGACAGCCAAAACAGAAGGTCAGTCCACATGACATTTTAGGATGTGTTCTTGCCGTAGGGTCCAAATGAAGGGATTGTAGGAATCATGTGCTCATGTAGCTTTAGGTCCTCCCCCCCAATCAACACCCCCTTTCTCCCTCCCCAGCCTCCCACCCCTGCCTCTCACATGAGACCTGTCCCCCGTACTTCCCCCATGCCTCTCTAATGTTACTTGTCCATCCCATCCATGTTATGCAGTTTTTCTGTTGGGGACATGCCAGTGAACATGCCTCAAGTGGAGCTAACCTCGAAACAACATGCCATGAAGTACGGACTCAAGGGACACCAAGAGACTGCTAAGCTAACTTGTGAGATTGCCGAGTACGTTGAGTGGAACAACACTGCCATCCAGCTGGACCGTCCATGCGTGGCCCTCCAAACCACGACACTGGCAAACATGAAGACCATCTGAGAGGTGAGATACAATCATATCCATATCCCATACTCTTAGGCCATGCTTGTATGAGAGTTAGTGTAAGGCCATGTGTGTAAGATGGTTTACTGTCGGGCCATGCTCGTACAAAGGTTTTTTGTCATGGTTTTATGCTCCCATGCCATGCTTCTATGAGGGTTTCATCTCTTGAATGACTGACCTTTTGGATGGCCTCCCCCCCCACACCTATTAGGTTATCTGGGCTCATCGCCAACGTGCAAGACGTCACCCCGAGACCTTGTCCTTGATGTCTACAAGGACAAAGCGACATTCTTAGCCTTCATAGCCTACTTGAAGGCGCGGTCAGTTGGCCGGGACCACGTGGTTAAGCATGCATCCATATGCAGGCGTGTTTGCCAGTTCTTGTACCGGGGAACAGCGATCTGCAGATGGGGGTCATGGACACCTGTTAACCAATCTGCAGCGGCAGTTACTAGCCTCAATGCCCAAAACCCCGGTCAGTGAGATGCCCTATGGACCCGAGGTGTACCAGCACATCGACCATCTAGTGTCGCGTGCACGGCGGGCAATTGCATGGGATTCACAGCTGGATGATCTGACAAAGGTGGAGACAGCGTTCACAGTGCAGACAGCCCTCCTGGCCATGCTCATCACAGGATCACAAATCCCTCCGTGCCGGTGAGTGCATGATGGTCAGTGCTAAGGGTTTGATGGGTTTATAAATGCGGTGAACGTATGATTGCAGAAGCAAAAAGTATGATGATGAAGCCCGATTCCCACCTTGAAGCCTAATTCCCACCGTGCCCAAGCATGGGAAGCCTGATTCGCAAGACCCCTTGCCTGAGAAGCCTGATTCCCACCTTGCCCTTGCTTCGTGAGCAACACATGTGATGATAAAGCCTGATTCCCACCCTGAAATCTGATTCCTACCATGAAACATGATTCCCACCTTGCTCACGAAGGTTGCATGTGTTGAAGACCCTTCAACACCCGAGATTTGTTGGCAAGGACCGTGTCCTGACCCAGACTGCTTACAGCCCACAAAATGCCTGGGGAACCATTTCGAGGTGGTCAAGCTGGATGCAACATTGGAGGAGGGACCAAAGCGAAAAATCATATACCGAGCCATTCACCACAAGGTAAGAACCCTGATTTATAAGACCAGCCATTTGTTAATTGCAGTGAAAGTAGATTCCCAGTCCATGCATTTGAATTTCTCCCTCATTATTAGTGTGTATGCCCTCCTTTACCCCCTCCCAGTCCATGCAGCTGTTTGGGCCCAAAGGATTAGTGTCCTTGCCCCCCTTGCCTCATCCCAGTCCAGGCAGCTGCTTTTCTCCATAACAAACAAAAAATGTTTGTGGGCCCTCCTTTACCCCCTCCCAGTCCATGCAGTTGTTTGGGCCCAAAGGATTAGTGCCCTTGCCCCCCCTTGCCACATCCCAGTCCAGGCAGCTGTTTTTCTCCAAAACAATACGTGTTTGTGGGCCCTCCTTTACCCCTCCCAGTCCATGCAGCTTGTTGGGCCCAAGGAGGATTAGTGCCCTTGCCCCCCTTGCCCCTCCCAGTCTAGGCAGCTGTTTTTCTCCATAACAAAACGTGTTTGTGGGCCCTCCTTTACCCCTCCCAGTCCATGCAGCTTGTTGGGCCCAAAGCATTAGTGCCCTTGCCCCTTCTTGCCCCATCCCAGTCTAGGCAGCTGTTTTTCTCCATAACAATAAGTGTTTGTGGGCCCTCCTTTACCCCTCCCAGTCCATGCAGCTTGTTGGGCCCAAAGGATTAGTGCCCTTGCCCCCCCTTGCCACATCCCAGTCTAGGCAGCTGTTTTTCTCCATAACAATAAGTGTTTGTGGGCCCTCCTTTACCCCTCCAGTCCATGCAGCTTGTTGGGCCCAAAGGATTAGTGCCCTTGCCCCCCTTGCCCCATCCCAGTCTAGGCAGCTGTTTTTCTCCATAACAAAACGTGTTGTGGGCCCTCCTTTACCCCTCCCTCCCAGTCATGCAGCTTGTTGGGCCCAAAGGATTAGTGCCCTTGCCCCCCCTTGCCACATCCCAGTCCAGGCAGCTGTTTTTCTCCATAACAAAACGTGTTTGTGGCCCTCCTTCACCCCTCCCAGTCCATGCAGCTTGATGGGCCCAAAGGATTAGTGCCCTTGCCCCCCTTGCCACATCCCAGTCTAGGCAGCTGTTTTCTCCATAACAAAACGTGTTTGTGGGCCCTCCTTTACCCCTCCCAGTCCATGCAGCTTGTTGGCCCAAAGGATTAGTGCCTTTGCCCCCCCTTGCCACATCCCCCCAGTCTAGGCAGCTGTTTTTCCTCCATACAATACGTGTTTGTGGGCCCACCCCTTTTACCCTCCCAGTCCATGCAGCTTGTTGGGCCCAAATCATTAGTGCCCTTGCCCCCCCTTGCCACATCCCAGTCTAGGCAGCTGTTTTTCTCCATAACAATACGTGTTTGTGGCCCTCCTTTACCCCTCCCAGTCCATGCAGCTTGTTGGGCCCAAAGCATTAGTGCCCTTGCCCCTTCTTGCCCCATCCCGTCCATGCAGCTATTTTTCTCCCATAACAATAAGTGTTTGTGGGCCCTCCTTTACCCTCCCAGTCCATGCAGCTTGTTGGGCCCAAAGCATTAGTGCCCTTGCCCCCCCTTGCCACATCCCAGTCTAGGCAGCTGTTTTTTCTCCATAACAAAACGTGTTTGTGGGCCTCCTTTACCCCTCCCAGTCCATGCAGCTTGTTGGGCCCAAAGGATTAGTGCCCTTTGCCCCCCCTTGCCACATCCCAGTCTAGGCAGCTGTTTTTCTCCATAACAATAAGTGTTTGTGGGCCCTCCTTTTACCCCTCCCAGTCCATGCAGCTGCTTGGGCCCAAACCATTAGTGCCCATGCCCCTCCTTGCCTCATCCAGTCCAGGCAGTTGAATATCTCCCTCAGGATTAGTGAGCAGACAGCTGAATAATATTGTGATGGGCAAAATAAGATATGCAAGAGAACAGTAGGCAGCAGGCATAATGATACAGTGAACAAACATAATAATGGTGTACTTAAGTTGCCCTCGTTTCTTTGTGCTTACAGAACGACAGGCGAGGGGTTTCAGCCAACCGAGCTCACACTACCGACAGGTAAGATTATTGCATTATTGTGCTGACCAAACTGCATGTGGTAAGCCTTTGGATCTTGCTGTCATAGTTTTTTGATGTAGCTGAATTGTAGCTGAGACAAGAAAAACATGTGAATCAATGATGCATCCCTTCAACCCCTTCAACTGCTGAACATGTTGGCAATTATAATTGCCCTACCCTTATCACTGCCCTAAAGCCATAATGTCACCGTATTATATCCTAACTGGAATTTTGCTTGCCACACAGGGCCGCTTACAGAACTGCTCATGTTTCACATCAAGAAAGGCCACAAGCGCCTTGCGGTGTCATCCGAGACTTCTTTGTTTGTGTCACGAAAGGGCGTGGCCTTGAAAGACACAACATTTGTGAACTACTGGCGAATTCACATCCTGCGCAATGCCACCTTCCCATATTTCCCACCATCATGGGCTCGTCGCTTGTTCGTGCAGTCTACACTGCAGCGGTTGGCCAGGATCCTGAGATGTGGGATGGATGCGCTGTGGTGAGTCATGCTGGAGGGAAATCGAATTTTGGACAAAACATATATTGATAATTCCCTTGCCTTGCACTTGTCCCGGAGTTGGATACTTGGATGTATGTGGTTATGAGAAGCTTGCATGACAGTTTTGTTTAGCATGGCAGTGATATCTGACGTGACACCTCATGCACTGTGCAGGCTATGGGATCTAGCACCAAGACCTGTGGAATCACTACGGTGCTCCCACAATGCGAAGACGTATCTCGCAGGCTGCCGTCGATAATCATGGGACATTCCAGACATTCATGGCCATGGCGAGCCATGACGAGCAATTTGAGGACGTTTAGAGACCTAGTCACTTCATACGCACGAGCGCCCATTGAGCATGAATGCGTAGCTTTATAGTGTCGTGCAGCCTGTAGGGGGGGTGACAGGGTCCATGCGCTGGCTCAAATATATGCGCGGCTACCATCCAATGAGCGGTGATTGGTTTATTGAGACTAAGCGGTCTTTCCGAGCTGACTAAGTTGCTCCATCTTCCAGTCTAGCTGACTCGACTGGACACAGTTCATAACAGTTAGGGAATGACATGAACTGCTGCGCTTGCTTAAATTTGATGCGCAGCTACCATCCAGCAAGCGGTGATTGGTTTTTTTTATTGAGGCTAAGCGGTCTTTCGAGCTGATTAAGCTGCTCCCATCTTCCAGTCTAGCTGACTAGACTTGAAACAGTCACAGAACAGTTAGGGAATGAAAGAACTGCATGCCCTTGCATAAATTGATGCGCATCTACCATCCAGCGAGTGTTGATTGGTTTATTGAGGCTAAGCGGTCTTTCAAGCTGATTAAGCTGGTCCCATCTTCCAGTCTAGCTGACTAGACTTGACACAGTCACTGAACATTTAGGGAATGACATGAACTGCATGCGCTTGCTTAAATTGATGCGTCGCTACCATCCAATGAGCGGTGATTGGTTTATTGAGGCTAGCGGTCTTTCGAGCTGATTAAGCTGCTCCCATCTTACAGTCTAGTTGACTAGACTTGACACAGTCACAGAACATTTAGGGAATGACATGAACTGCATGCGCTTGCTGAAATATATGCGCGGCTACCATCCAATGAGCGTGATTGGTTTATTGAGGCTAAGCGGTCTTCGAGCTGACTAAGCTACTCCCATCTTGCAGTCTAGCTGATTCGACTGGAACACAGGTACATAACAGTTAGGGAATGACATGAACTGCATGCGCTTGCTTAAATTGATGCGCAGCTACTTCCAGCGAGCGGTGATTGGTTTATTGAGGCTAAGCGGTCTTTCAAGCTGATTAAGCTGCTCCCATCTTCCAGTCTAGCTGACTTACTTGAAACAGTCACAGAACAGTTAGGGAATGACAAGAACTGCATGCCCTTGCATAAATTGATGCGCGGCTACCATGTAGTGAGCGTGAATGGTTTATTGAGGCTAAGCGGTCTTTCGCGCTGATTAAGCTGGTCCCATCTT